>HG992252.1:11350000-12697500 GCA_905220585.2 Nymphalis polychloros | reverse complement strand
TTCAAGGTTCTATTGTAGGACAATATTTACGCGAAAGGTAAATAAATAACTAAATTTATTTAAAATATTCAATTAAAAATCATTACAATTACCTGCAAACAACGTGTCATGATTTTTATTAGAATTTATATATAATATTTGAATATATTTTCAAGCCGATCTATTTTAGTAAATAATGATAGAGCAATTTGTATAGATTGCGGTCTTCACCGGCACAGCTTCCACAGAGCGATTTTTATTAGTAAATTAGGTGACCTGCGCACAGACACTCACTGAAACTGACACACGGGCGATTAGGATACGGAATAAATAAAATTAACAATAATTATAATAAACATAACGTCTTTTTGGTTCCGGAAATACTTCAGACGGAATTTAATATTTTAGATTTACGCAATCATATAGATATATTCTTTCTCTGGTTCTTCTCAGGTCTGAATTGTTTATTTCCGAATCGGTGGTAGATTTATGACAATCAATAAGTCAGTCTAACGCTTCTATATTAAATAAAGATTTTTGACTGACTTTGACATGACCAAAAATTTAAATATCGCATATATGTATTTATTTATTTCCAATCGAATGTACTAAAATAGTAACATTGAAATTGTTTTACTTAATTACAAAAAAAAAATTAGATAAATATCGAATAATTATCTTACAGAAAATACTATCACATATATAAAATATTTAATCAAGATTTACATATTCGATTGTAGATTATTTATTTTGTCCTACATCGTTTGATACAGTGAGTCACGGGGAGTTATCACCGAGCTAGGCGAGACGAGGAGTGCAGTATCGGTTCAACCATACGTGGTGACAACTCTAATAAAAAAATTAACCAAAAATGTATAAAACCTATCTATCTTTTCACGAAACATCAGTTGTTTTCGATATTCGCAACAGTGCACATACTCGAATATATTAATTAGAATTAATAATCGCATAATATTTATTTATATATTTAATTAATTATTTAAAAAAAATGTGGATTATTGCAGTGACTTTGTTGGCTGTTGCGAGTAAGTTTCTGTTTTTTTTTTATATATATAATTTCATCACATTGTTTATATATTCTAATATATAATGAAAGTTAATTTACTAAGTGACGGAACTATTTTGATTAATTTCTTTTTTTTTAAATTAGTCAACGTTTAAAAATATTGACCGTACACGTAACTAAATTAAATCATTTTATTGTTTATTTATATAAAAATAATGAATTAAAGTGGACGTAGATACTTGTGGATTTGACTTATAAACCAGTCGAATAATAGCATGCCATATATTTATACATAAATATATACGTGTATATTTTTATCTGCTAACCTGTTAATAATATTAAATATACATTGTTTTAAATAAAATAAATATGTTACTTTAAGACCGAACAGTTTTAAATGCAAAGACATGCCTTAAACATTAAAAAAATATATAAAAAACGAATAAAAAAGAAAACAGTTATTAGTAATACAATGAAATCTGTTTCCATTAGACATATACATACGTTATCATTTATTTGTCTTCGTAAGTTGCTTATTTTTTGTAATCGTACAAAATTTATACAGTTTTGTAAAACGTACCTTTTCAAGTTTAGTTTCTTTATCGTAAAAAGGCTTCCTTTTTAACACTTCTTTTTTAATGACAGATAATTAATTAAATGATTACGAGTATATAATTTATAACATACAAATATATACGATGCCTTTAATCATAGCCAGCCTAATTATTATATAAATAAACAATTATAGGATCAATACCTACACATCTAAATCAAATATTACATTCAATACACGTTTTTTTTTAATTAAAAGAAAAATCTTTCGGATTACCAATAATAATGCATATAAATAAGTACTGACAACAGAACATTTAAGAATAGAAAGAAGGATTTATAATAAAACAAAGGTTTTAAAAAAAAGAAAATAATTCTATATTTAAAACACTATAGCGCTTTTCCCGGATAATATTCTATTTTCATATATTTATTCGAATGAATATATATTATTTTTTTTAACAACTATGTACTACTTGTGAATGAATGAACTATTTACGGATTGTGTACTGTATGGTTTCACAAATAAAATACTTAAGTACGTCATTCTATTACAAAATATACAATTATTTCATACAATGAATAATCAACCGTCAACAAAGTATACAAATAAACGTAACAGACTGATGTGAATTAAACACAGTTATAAAAATTACAATATTTAGATTTATATGATTAAATATTATTTAAAAAAGAATATAAATATGGTTATTATATTATATTGGGATTGAAAATATAATTATATCTTACTTACAGTTTGTTTCTCTAATAAAAATAAATGAAAACATAAAATTAATTTGCCCCATGACATATATATACTTGGTGGTAGAGCCTTAGACACCTTAGTTCACAAGGTCGGTGGCGCATTGGCGATGTAAGCGATGGTTAACATCTCTTACAATGCCAAAGTCTATGGGCGTTAGTGACCACTTACCATCAGGTGGCCCATATGCTCGTCCGCCAACCGATGCTTTAAAAAAAACAGGACAGATCTACACTAGACAATCTTTTACATCATATAATGATAATAAAAATAAACTTAGTTTTGACAAATAATAAAACAAAGTGTTTTGTTCAGTAATTAAGCGTTAAGCCGCTGACGACGACTAATTTAACGCCTTTAAGTTATTGAAATATAAATTATGTCATTTTTCTGTTTTGAGATATTTTTTGTAAGCGGCAGACTCGCCCCAATCTTCGCTCTTTCGCTGACATTACTCACAAGAAGACGGTATTATTGATATTTAAATTAATTAAAATCAAAATTATATAATTAATTTATTATTTATCCAAGTAGGCTCTTATGAATGTTAGCAATCTATCATCTATAATTAATTATTATTCACTCAAGTAGGCTCTTATCTAGTAAGCTATGTTGAATTGTCAGCCGTAAAGTAAAATAAATGAATATAAATCGGTGGTACTTCTTTATAACATTGATACAATTCCGGCAAAAAACTAAGTAATTATTTTGCATCAATACTTGATTATGATGTCTTAAGCGTCTTTATCTTTGTGCCCACTGCTGGGCATAGGCGTTTTTCAATATGTGTCACTCTATAATCTTGGTCATTCATATCTATAAGCAGTCTTACTTAGACGTCTTAAAGAATCGTCTTTCATTTCGAGAGCCTTAATCTCCACTCAAGAAAGTCTTTGTTTCAACGATCGTAAAATCTTTAGTAGGAAAGTATCTCGTTGGTATAGTAGCTACATTTTACAGCAGATCCTCGGGCCAATGGGTTCGAATCATGAGTGACTAAGAGCTAATGGATTTTCACCGGAGTGTAACGCTAGCACGTATAGCTTGGCTCTATCGTTAAAGAAGACACACTTATTTGAGCTTTGTCGAAATTGTATTATGTAGATACAGCGTAAAAATAATAACGAAGCATTTCAATTCTTATATTGCTCCAAATTGTTTTCACTGAAGATTCATCTCAAACAAACATACTTCTGTAAAATTTCTTCTGTGAAATAGCCTATAACCTTCATCAAGCATTGGGCTATCAAATGTATTTTATCAAATTCGACTGGTAACAACAGAACTAAACACATTCAATCAAAAAATCAAACAAAATCTTTAGTTTCTTACACTAATTATCTATAATAATAATATCCTTGGACATTCTTCACACAAGGCCATCTGATCCCAAGCTAAGCAGAGCTTGTACTATGGAAATCAGACAACTGACATATACTACTTTTTTTTTTTAAATATATACTTATATAGATAATTACACCCAGACTCAGGACCCAGTCCCAGACCCAGTCCTGGGTGGGAATCGAACCAACCATGCCAACCGGCTCGTCCATAGATTTCATAAGAACAAATCCAATACCGATATACCTTTTTTTTTTTGACGCTGGTTAGACGCCTTACGCTTTTCCCCCCATGGGAACAGTGGGGGGAGTATGTGGGGCTCGCCATATGTCCAGGGCACCGAGTGTGCCACGGTCATCGGAATACCCACTAAAAACCCAGCGGCACCCTTCCCGTCTTAACGGGAGCGCCACGGGATCGCTTGCGCATGCTACCGTGACGCTCCGACGAATACGGATATACCTACGTATCCTTAAAAAAATATCATGTAAGTTTGATTGAATGAATATCAAATGATGATAGACTTAATACACGTGTAATGTGTCACTCACACAGACTAAATTTTAAATGTTTATAAACAAAAGCGTAAAACAAATGAAGGCTCGACAGATATAATCTCTCTACACATTTACACGGCTCTTTGAAAAATTCCATTAACACCTATTTGAACCTGAGCAATAAAAACGCGTTTGTTTTTGTTATCTTATATTATGCGAAATTGATAAAAAATCATATTGCATAATTATATTTATATTTAAAAACGTAATTGCGAAGGAATTCGTTCGGAAACAGATACAGTATCGACTATGTTTATGCCTACGATCATTAATATATAATATTGCTGCGTTTCTTACGCCAGTTCTTCTTAGGTCTGAGGTGTTCATTTCGGAACCTGTGGTAGATTTATGACAGTCAATAAGCAATTGTAACACTTATATATTGAATAAAGATTTTTGACTTTGACTTTGAATAATTCATTATAAACGCGAAAGTCTGCGTTTGTGTCTATGTTAATCGATCACGCTAGACCGACTGGACGCATTATTGACATCGATATTATTGATGAAGTAAAACTTTTAAAAAGGTCAACCGATCATCATGAAATTTTGCATATATGTAGTCACAGAAAAGTTCATAGGAATCCTAAAAGCTGCACCCCGTTTCGCAAGGGGGAAGCTGGGGGCGGAAAGTAATTCTAATATAAATGAATAAATCCCGCATTAATTTCCCAGGAGAAGACGACGGGACATGTTGTGAATATTATATTCTGACTGACCTAAGGTACGGCAGTGTGGCAAACATATTCAATTTATCAATGTAATCAAAACAAACCAATTGAGTCAAACTTGGTTATTATCTGAATTACGTATGTACATGTATGAACATATGTATAATTACAATGTTTCATATCGATAAGGACAATTAGGAGCAGATTAAAATCGACTCTAGATTTGTTTATATCTTAAAAAAATAGAGTTATTCTGTAAGAACAACGACGAAAACACATCGCAGAACACGGTCGTGAAATAATCAGAAAGTGATACACTAAGTTGTTTATTAGAGAATAGCACCGCTGTTACCATAATAGACGTCAGGTACGACAACAAAAACCATCGTCTATACACGCCACAGATATACTTATTTTTCTTTATTGTTTCAGGTATCATCAATGGAGCCGATTGGTCATATGATTGTAAGTTTTACCGCCATTATTGTTAAAACTGGTTTATTGTTGTATTATTATAACTTGTGTGATGTTTATCTAAATTATTCTAAAAGTCTGATCTTTTCTATTTCTATTAAGTGTTGTTAAGTTAACAATATTTTTACTATGCTTATATTTATGTCAATTCACAAATATTTGACATTTTGGTAGGTCTTATGGCCGTGTATAGGTATCACCCATTCGTCAGATAATCTACCGCTAAACAGCATTAGTATTGTTGTGTTCCGGTTTTAAGGGTGAGTGAGTCAATTTAACTACAGGTACAATGACATAGCATCTTAATTCCCAAGATTGGTGGCGTATTGGTGATGTAACAATAGGTTAATATAGAAATATAATAATACACTGCCAGTGTCTACGGGCGGTGGTGACCACCGGTGGTGGCCAGTTTGCCCGTCTCCTATCTATTAAATACACATATATTTATGTAGACTGCCTGTTGGTCTAGTGGCTAGATATAAGGCCGCAGACCCGGTGGTCCTGGGTTCAATTCCCAGGTCGGGCCAATAAATAGTTATTGGGTTTTTCTGTCAGATAATTCTCAGTAACAGCCCGGAGTCTGGAAGTTGGAAGTGTGTGCACCGTGCCTCAGAAAGCACGTTAAGCCGTTGGTTCTGCGCCTGAACTATTTCCGGTCGTGTCGGATTGCCCTCCCATCGGATAGCTACCATACGGAGAGCTAAGGAAAAGAGAGTGCACCTGTGTTTGCGCACACATTTGTGCACTATAATATCTCCTGCGCAGTTGGCCTAATCTCTCTTGAGATTGGCCTGCCGTGGCCGAAATCGGTCTGGATGTATATACATATATATAATAATATTTCATCTCAAAACAATATAAATTTGTGAGTTCCATTTATAACATTTCTTTTTTATTCCAGTTGAAACACAATGGCCAGGCGTTTGTACAACGGGGAGCCAGCAGTCCCCAATCAACATCATGTCCCGGGATGCGGTTGTGGACAGACAGGAGGCACATATCAAAGGACCGCTGGCCTTCAGAGGGTACAGCAATGTGAATGCAACTGCTGAAAACAATGGACATACTGGTGAGCGTACATGAAAATTCAAATACGAATAGGAAACTTATTCAATACTTGTTATTATTAAACGTAGTTTAAAAGTTCATGCATCAACTGGTTGTTTTTTGATAATATATTCTGCGAATTATTCCTCTTATTGTTTATTAAATAATTATAATAATCAAAATAATCTTACATAATATTATATCATTACATATAATATAATGTGGTTATATAAGATGCTGATGAGATTAATAGATTTCGACACCATTTGATCACTATTAAAGTTGACATATAAATGTATTTTTTCAAGAAAAAAGCTTTATTCTCTTTTAACTCACCACTAAATAGCGCTGCATCAGACCAACTTCTATATTATACTAGCAGTGCCCAAAGGCTTCACCCGCGTATAATTAATAAAAATATAATAAATTATGTTATTATTATAATAACACACACGCGCACACACACACACACACACACACACATATGGCTACTGGTAAAGAAATACGTAATTAACGATTTGAAATTAATTTTCATAAGAGACCGTAGGGTTTACCGATCTTATATATGGCCTAGCATTTGCGCCATCACATGTTCTTTATTTGTACCAATTTTCATCAAGATTGGCCAAGCCGTTCTTTAGTTATAAGAAGACAGACAGACAAAAATGAAAAAAATAGTGTAATGTGAATCACTGCATCATAAAACGATTATTTATCACAAAATTAAGTGAAAAAAAATATGTACAGACAGAGAAAAAAGATTGATATAGTAGTATAGATATATAGCTTGACATATACATAGGATAACGTCGGCCAAGTTTTGCTAATATTCTTCCAAAAAATTCTGAGATTTTTTTTCTAACAGTGAAATGGACCATAGTGGATGACGAACCAATGCCCGTATTATCTGGAGGTCCACTCCGAGGAAACTACAGTTTCATACAGTTCCATATTCATTGGCTGTCGGAACACGCTATCGATGGCATGAAGTAAGCATTTTTTAAATTATATTAAAATATACATATATAAGCTTTATCTCATTAATAAATGTCCTATGTTGCCGTTTACTTTTGGGACTTTCTACTAAAACTTGAATCTTATAATTCTGGTAAGAAAGAGAATTGAAATTTTAATGTTAAAACTCCTTTTTAGAAAAGTGTTAATTTTTTCATCACAATATAACGAGTTGAGTTTTAAACAAAGAAAAACGTTTTAAAATTTGTGTAAATTGTACAAAGAATAGATTAGATTTATAAGATTTATCCGTTGGCCTGTTTAATCTTTACGTTTTTTTTTTTTGTATAGATATCCAATGGAAATACATTTCGTTCACGTTAAAACGGGTCTGACTGTCGAAGAAGCACTAAAACGGCCAGACGGTCTCGCCGTTGTTGGGGTTATATGCCAGGTAAATATGATTGAACATTATTAAAAAGAAAACTTACATGATCAGCTTTGATTAAAAAATACGTAAAGTTTATTATATTTAATGAAACCGTTAATGTTACTTTTTGGGCAAACTGATAACTCTATTTTCTTTTTTAAAATACGGTGATATATGTAAGTAGGATTTTACAAGCTCTTTCGAATTAAAATCACAAAATTTAACTATATGTAAATTAAGCTATATCATTTAAACGAAATTAATTGTGCGCAGGTTCATAGTGGAGAACAAAATGAGTTCGCGTTAGGAGAATTGGCACCAATGCTCCCTAATCTTTTAGACAGAGAATCGGGCCCGTTACCAGCTTCCGTCATTGATCTCACGTGAGTATTTAATCTAATACCATCTCGTTGGTCTAGTGGAGAACTTAATAAACGACTATTTCCGAGTTCTTGGACATAAACTATCGGTCGGGCTATTAAAAATATATTATTTTTTCTGCGAGTAAGAAATTCTCAGTAACAATTCAGAATTTGAAGGTTCGCAGTTTATCTTTATACGTCAACAATAATGCAAGGAACCTACTTGTGAAATTAATGTTTTCCTAACAGACGTCTCTTGAGTCCAAACGTGCAGTCTTTCTACACGTACCACGGCTCTCTGACTACTCCGCAGTGTCAAGAAGTAGTCACCTGGATCGTTATGGATACTCCTCTCATTATATCTGATACTCAGGTAAGCAGCGAATATATCTGATGACATTATCAATTTCCTTACAAACATTGACAACAAAACGCTTCTTCTATTCTATTTTCTTTCCTGAACCGGTATTTTGTGAAAATAATTATTTTCAAACTATTGCGTAAACAGAAAAAAATATAGTGACATCATTATAATCAATATCCAGAATAAAAGATTATCAAACTATAAGACACTAAAACAACGTGATCATCACGTGCTTAATAAAATACTAAATCATGTAATATTATCTCAACCATAAATTATTTTATTGATCCGTCAATTTTGAATAAGTTATTTATCGGTTAAACAACTTAGGATTAAATTAGTCTAATGATAGAAATATATTTCTATTGATGTCAGACAAAACCTCTGATGATATCAGCTGATAAAACATTATTCATTTTATTGTTAGACATTTTCATTAGTGCAACATTGATTTGAGTAGCTCAAACGAGATTCAGTTTTTATTATATTAAAGGTATCAGACTTAAAGATGATTCATAACTTTTTCATTATTTAGAACAGTGGAAAAGCCTTAATAATGATCATCCCTGTACAGTTAAAGTCTATTTATAGTTTTAAGAGTTTTGAAGAGCAACATTTGGGACAGTTTTAGATAGTATTATATATCTTAATCACATTAATATCCTTTTTCTTAACTTCTTCAAGTTTCCTTGTCTCAACGCAAACAAGAAACCAAACTAATGAATCCTAAACATGTCTACATCTTTTAAACCACTTAAGCCATCTTTACTATCCACAGTACAAACTCTTCAGCAAAATTGATGTCGGTGGCATAGACAACTACCGAAGCTTGCAGCCTGTCAACCGAGTCGTCTACCGTAGCCTTGCTTCCTGTGCATCCTTGACCTTACCAAGCTCTCTTGGCATCCTGGCAGCTCTTCTTAATCTCTCATCTACCATGTCCAGTGTCGTGAGCAAAGGTATATGCACACTTGTTAATATGAAGAAAAAGTTCTGGGGCAACAAAATTCAAGAATGTACCAAAAGTGATTGAATAACAAGAACATAAGGATAAAATAATGGTTTGAATTGGATATGTTACATATCATTTTTGTAAATAGGAAATTTATAATAGGAATATTCCAAAATATCAATATGGATTATGGATTTTTATATTGGATAAACATTGGAATCGTTTATATTGACATTGAAATCGCTGTATGATATAATATTAGTATGAGCATATCATTTAGAATTACATAAACAATTGCATTTCTTAACTATATCCAAAACAGCATTTATTTTGTAATTTACTTTTAACGTGTATGTTATATAAATGCGAATATTGTGGAGTGTTGCACTTTAGTTAATAACTCTGGTGGTCAATAAAACGATTAACATTTTCGATATGCAACACCCCAGCTTCAGATATGCGGAATTTAGTCGAACTAATTACAGGAAATTGGCAAAAATGCGCTATTCCATTTTAAATAATTACAAATGCGAAAGAGAGTTTGTTTGTTACGCTATAACCTCTTAACTACTCAACCGATCATCATGAAATTTTGCATAAACCTTGTCAGGGGTGGTACTCACCTAAGCAAACCTCCCCCCTTTTACACGCGGATGAAAAAGCACGTGGAAACTTATTTTTTAAAAATGTGTTAATTTACATTCACATATCATTAAGCGTTTAGTAGAAGAGTTGTTTAATTGTTTGTTAGACCTTAACAAGTCGTCCTATATATTTACGGTCGTGAGTAAATTTGTTGGGATTGGCAAACGACAGTTATGAACAGCGCCCTGCAAGCTTATACGCGAATTAAATATTAGCAGATCCACGGGCCACGATCTATGCAGCTCAAATTACATTGATTTTCCTTAATGGATTTTTTAAGTTTATCAAGATCTAAAACCTTATCGACGGATGTTATATTATTCGATTAAGGATTTCAAATAAATTATCCTAGATAAAGAATGCATTTATGATAATAATTATAATTTATCGTATTTTATCGTCGTTAATTTTGATAAATTTATTAAACTAGTTATAACGAGTTCTTATCTAGAGATCTGTCAGAATTCGCCGAACTGATAAAACAAAAGAAACAAAGCATAAATATTGTGTACGTTAATATTATTAGATCATTTTCTAGACAATAATACTATTTAATGTTGAAATTAAGATGATTATAATAGTGTTATCGTAATTACACACAATAGAATATCTATTTACTCTTATCAAAAATCAAAGCATTTCCTTTTTTTAATCAGTACTAATTATACAGTATATTTATGGATGTATATTGTATATGTCAAAAGATTAAACTATAAAGATTGTTGGAAGATAATTAATAAGTTTAAATTAGATCTTTGCTAAAATATTAGTGGACTAAAATGGCATTTACAAAGGACTAAAATAGCCTGTCATCAAATATGCTAATGGACGTTGTTTCGTTGTTCATCGTTTGCCTAAAAATTTATTATTAGTATACATTATATATATATGAACAGATTTTTATAAACCGTTTAACCACTAACTGAAAAAACTAGTCTAATTTAAATTTATAGTTAATGATTATTTTTGATTAAAACAATAGATTAAGATCTTATTAAAATTAATGTGTTAATGCCACATGATACGCGCGCCTTTATTTTCTTTATCATCGTTTATCCACCTGAATGAAAAATAATTGATTGTATCGAAAGACAAAATAAGAATAAGAAAGAGTACAAAATAAATGAATCACGTATCAGTAAGTTGAACGCATTTAATGAATTATCAATACAGATAAAACATAACATAGCTTACTTTTATTTAGTGCACATAATACATAATTTAAGCATATTAAAATGTCGTCAAAACTTTTATTATGTATTATTATTTGTTTATATAACGTATCATTACGTCATAAAAGGATATTTAAATTTGTCTATGACGTAAGAATTTAATTGCTTTTTTATAGATATACAGCAGCAATTTATTTATCATAGTGATAATCTAATATAACTTACTATAATATACTATTCTTATAATAAATAATTTCATTCTAAATTCGATTTTATTATTAAGATCTTAAATATGATACTCTATAAAAGATACATCGTAATTCGTATTACGTATTAATAAATTATATAGAATATTTATTTGATAATTGTAAATTAATTGTCTTTTCGTTACATTTATTATAATAAACGATAGAATGTGTATTATACCTAGTCCATTTTACGAGAAATGTAACCAAAAAATATATAATTAGCCTTTTTAAAATTATTATAAATTTATATTCATATTATATATTTTATATTTATTTAATTATTATTGATTATAGGGTCGACTGTTGTCTATATAAAGAGACGTATTGTTCTCTTTTGGCTATAATTTGTTGTGATCGTCCTTGTAAATTATTGATTAGGCTGTGAAATCGGAAAGATATTAAAATTATATTCATTTTAAGTTCTGACAAATTGTTACAATGTTCAAATGTACCTATTATAATTATAAGTAATTTTAATCCTTTAAGTTATATTGTATTGTTCTGTTGAAGGTTGTGTTCTGTGTTCGATAAATTTTAAGTTAATAATCTTACATAATAAAATTTATTTTAAAATGTGTATTTCGTTTTATTCTATGAGGATATTTAAGGTTCAAACCCGGGCAAGTATTTCTGAATTATATCTTAGTTTTAATGATATTTAATTCCAACATTTTATTTCCAACATATCGATAACTTTGATATGTCAATCAATCAATAAGCCTTTTTATACTGAACTTTTTTTGAAATGTAGTTGCAGTTTTTCTGTATTTTTTATAAAATGTCTCTTAGTTCAGTGTGCCTGTTCTTTTTTTTTTTTTCGCTGGTAAGACGCCTTACGCGTTTCCCATTAAAGGCCGGCATTAAAGGCACCGGAATACCCACTAAAAAACCAGCGGTATCCTCTCCGTCTGGTGGGGGGCGCCACGGGATCACATGCGCATGCTACCGTGACGCCCCGACGGTCGGTCCGCCTATGCGGGCTTCCATTTCTAAGGGGGTTCCCGGATACAGGGATCCCACTTAGTCCCGGCGGCTGTTAAGGCGGGGGGAAGAGATGCGCATAGCGCTAACGCCTCCTCCCCGGTCTTCTTCGGCGGATTAAAACAGCGGAGTCACTTTCCTCACGCTGCCGCTCCGCGGCTTCCTACTGCGTCGTAACACTCTCGCAGAAGAAGACCATTTCCAACCAGCACCTCTCGCTGTCGAGCATTGCGTTAATCACGCTCGGCAGCGAGAGATCTCCGCCGACTACTGCCGCCAGGGTATGCCTCTGAGTGGCAGGAGGACGATACCTCCCGCCTTGCTATCCCGTGCATGTACTTACCGAAACAGCCATGTCCGGTAAGCACCTGCGTCAGCCTATACGAAAGTGTGCCGCTTTTCCTTGCTACCCAGCGACTCAAGTGAGGGATCGCCTCCACTGTCGCCAGGCCTGCTGATGGGGACCTCAGGTCTTCCTCTCATCTGCGAATCAGTGCTCGTTGGGCTAGAGTTCTGACTCGCTCCACCTCCTTGGATCCTGGACAGTTGCCGCTCGCCCTGGCTTCCACCGGAAACCGGCACACTTCGGCGAGCACCTCCGCCTGGAGTTCCCAAGGCGGATCCCCCGCAAAAAGTGTAGTCCAGGATCAGGCTCAGATACCTCATCTGGGCCTTTACTTTTATCACCGTCCCCTGGACGGTACACGCCCCTCGAGGAGGGCCCCGATGAGGACCATGGAATAAGAGGGCCTCCGTTTTTGAAATGGCCTCCAGCCCATCATTCCAATGCGGTCCACAGTGAGCGATGTCCCGACCTCGGCCAGACGAGCCGCCTCCTGGAAATTCCGCCCTGTCGCCGTGATGAGAGTGTCGTCCGCGTAGCACAACGCTCCCATCCCGGGAAGGACGGGTGCTCGCAGGAGCCAGTCGAAGCCAACGTTCCACAGAATTGTACCGAGAACCGATCCCTGTGGAACGCCGCAGCCTACTCGATGCCCTCCCAGAGGACCCCCCGATCCTGGAGGTATGCCTCCAACAGCCTCCTGAGATAGTGAGGCACCCCATGGTATCGGAGTGCCTCACTTATAGTTTCGAAAGGAAGAATGTTGAAGGCGTTCGGTACGTCCAGTGATACCGCCAGGACCACGTTCCCTCGCGCTACAGCCTACGTGGTCCGAGTCTTCAGGACGTTCAGGGCATCGATAGTTGATCGACCCGCCCTGAACCCGTACTGAGTCTCTGAGGGACCCGCCCCACCTCCTCGAGGTGCTGAACAAGACGGGCAGTGATTATATTCTTGAAGAGCTTGCCCGTCTCATTCAGCAGCACTATTTATATGTATGCCGAAGAAGAGTGTTCTGGGCGCCCCTCCTTCGGCAACAGGACCAATCTCCCTTCCTTCCAAGCCTTCGGGAACTGCCCGCAACGCAGACACTCGTCGAACAGATCCCGAGGCCTCCCACCGAGGTGTTCCAAGGCGTCGCGCAGAACGCGCCCTGGAACCCCATCCGAAACCGGCGTTGTGGTTCTGGCTCTCAGACGTTCGAGGGCTAACTCCATCTCTCGCTCCGTGATTTGTGGTGGAGCCACAATTTCTTCAATCACGGAGCGAGGGTCCATTCTTGGAGGGACGTACTCGCCTGGGTAGGGAAAAAGTTCCGCAACCAGGCGCAAGAGTAACTCTGATGGCAGTGACTCCGTCGCGGGGACGCCATGGTTTCGTAATTTTCCTCACACCCAACGGTATGAACGCCCCCACGGGTCTCTATTCAGAGTCACCAACTCCTCCTCCTCCCTTGCTTGATCTCTGGCTTGACATATCGTCAGCTGCAAATCTTTTTTAAGCTGACGATAAGTGGCCAATAATAAGGTCCTCCAGACCGATTTCGATTTGCGCAGGAGCAAATGCGCAGTTGCAAATGCGCAGTTGCGCAGGAGATATTATAGTGCACAAGTGTGTGCGCTAACACAGGTGCACTCTCTTTTCCTTAGCTCTCATAATCCGATGGGACGGCAATCCGACACGACCGGAAAGAGTTCAGGCGCAGGACCAACGGCTTAACGTGCTTTCCGAGGCACGGGAGTGTACACACTTCCAACTTCCAGACTCCGGGCTGCTACTGAGATTTTTCTGACAGAAAAACCCAATAACTATTTATTGGCCCGACCTGGGAATTGAACCCAGGACCACCGGGTCTGCGGCCTTATATCTAGCCACTAGACCAACGAGGCAGTCAAGTGGCCAATAGCTGTCCCTCCAAGTCCACGTCAAACCCGTTCCGCCTGCGACAATGAACGTAGGCCCTCCGCGCCCGATTGCATGTCGCCTGAAATTGCGCAATTTCGGGCGACCACCAGTATACCTGACGGCACGGTGGTTTAGGCCGGGTTCTCGGCATTGCCGCATCGCAAACCTCCTTTAGAGCACTGCGCATGCGGCCCGCCAGCTCATCGACGCTGGCGCCCTCCCACCTTCCCGCGGAATCCCAACGCTGCACGATGGCAGCCTCCTTGACCAGTTCACGATCGAGATGGCCAAGGGACCACCTCGGGAGCGTGGTTGACACCCTTGAAGGTTCCACCAGCCTGCGAGAGGTGGAGATCTCGAATCGGATGTACCTATGGTTCGACAGAGTCTCCACATCTTTCTCTGCTCTCCAATTCATTATCCTGCGTGTGGTTACAGGGGTGGCGAACTATAAGTCCACCACGGACCCCCCCTGCTGGCGCCCGCAGGTCTGAACCTGCCCCCTGTTAAGTAGGGACAAGCTGGAGAGTAGGGCCCACACCTGGACAACCCTCCCTCGCTGGTTCGTGGCCGGGTTGCCCCAGGCACGCGATTTGGCGTTGAAATCGCCGAGGACCAGTACTGGCCTCGGCGACTGCCTGATTACCGCAGCTCTGACGGAGCCGAGAAAAGTCTCGAACTCCGTCAGGCTGCGATTAGGGGAGAAGTAGATTCCCACAACTACGTACTCTCCTCACCCCGCCACTACGTAGTCCGAACCTCTCTCAATGAGTGAGAGAGGGGGACCCGTTCCGCTCCGAGAGAGGATCGCCACGGTGTCGTCCAAATCCCCTACCCAGTGAGGTAGGGGAGGGACGTAATAGGGCTCGCAGGCCACAGCCAGGTCGACCCTCCACTCCGCCATGGACTGCAGCAGTAGTTCCTGAACCCCGGCGCAGTGGGTGATGTTACTCTGAAGGAAGCTGATTGCTGCGCTTATGTTGACATTGCAGCTTCCTCCTCGGCCAGACGCCGTCCGACGTTAGTGGTGGTCTGGGTTCCTAGGACTACCTTACTCTTCGTGATGGGTGGGTTGCACTCCCTCGACCCCATCACGTGCCCGGAGGGATTTCCGGCGTCCGGAATAATTATTAAAATAGGTCCAATTACAATAAAAATAGGTCTATAAAAGACCTATTACCAAGCAACAAAACCAATTGTCAATGAAAATTACAAAGTCCATATACAAAGCCAATAACATAAGTTGCGATAGAAAAAACAAAATCCAATATAAATTAAGCGAGGGTAATCGTAAAAACATCCGAGGAACATTGGTAACAATAATATTCCGACACGTCCGAACGGTTCGACGGCTCGAGCGCGACGCCCAGTGTGCCTCTTGACATAAGCCTCCTCTAACATTTTCCATTGTTGTCTATCTCTAGCAACCCTCCTTCAATTTGGACCAGCTGTGAATTTGATCTCGTCGTCCCATCTCTTTCCTTGCCTTCCTCAATTCGTTCTTCCATCTCTAGGGTACCATTCTGTAATAATTTTGCTCCTTTGTTTCAAACTTTGTTATGTAATAGAACTTAAATAAATGTCAAAGTTATTAAACAATTAGATACCTACGTGCATCTTTTATTAAAAAAATAACTAAACATAATGAGTAGTTTTTAGGAATGCCAAAGTATCATTAATCATAGATTTACCACTGAATTTTCACGTGTATATTTTGTGTTTATTAATTATCATTTCGTACTCTAAGGTGAAGGAATCAATCAAAGGGTAACCAAACCGCTTCAAAACCTCTGTTCACGGGTGGAACATTTACAGGCTGTTACTTTACTCTTTAGTTTTTCAACACCCAAATATTATGCATAAAAACATGTTTTCCGGGCTAAGATAACTCTGATTCCGTCTGTAATTGATACACCTGCTTAATACAAAGATATTAATTAATTGATATACCTTGATTAGAACTACAAATAGAAGTCAATTGATATAAATGTGATAATATAAAAATGATTTATGTGAGCGCGTATTTTTCGTAATAATAATTACAAAATATCAAATGCAACATTAAACATAATAGGCATATACTTATTATATGTATAAAAATATATTAATGTATAACTTGTAACCAAAAAAATACGAAGAAGAAATACATAGACAGCAAGGAAGCTAATTTGAAATACTATTTTAAATTCCAACAAAGAAATTAGGTAATTAAGAAAAGGTGGCAGATACGGGATGGATACGGGCTGCCCAGGATCGGGATCGCATTTCACGGGCATTCGTCCAGATGTGTATAGCAAAAAAAAGAAATTAATTAAAAGAAGTCAATTGCAAGGTATTCAGGCAATAGCTGTAAAATAACAATATAAATAAATACTAAACATAATAACAACTTGCATTTTTATTGTTATTAGCAAAAATGTACGAGATAAAATAATATATAGGTACACATAGATAATAAATTATTTGATAAAGTGTTATCTACTTACATAATTATGCAATAATGTGTTAAATGTTTTGGAATTTTCATAATATTGTTTGCATAAAATATTTTTTCAAGCCTACTCAATATTTCTGAAAAAAAGTAAAAAGCTGTTGAAGTCGTCGAGTTTATGTTGACGATATGAGCTATTTTAATATATAACTCGAACTAAACGGAGACTGGTCCGTAGTTATAAAATACCAAGCAGTTATTACCGCTTGTTGGTATCTAGATTTATCAACGCGTCCTGCGGTCTAGATTCTAAATATACCGACTTGGGGTTTCAGATAACGCTATTACCTCGTTACGACCAGGATACGGTAGATCTTATTAATATTGTAGATGTTTTACAATTTAAAATATGTGCATTATTTTGTCATTGTCTGTGATACGTGCTTCCGAACGTATGGCATGTATCCCGTACGGGTAAGAACAGTTAACGGCATGGAGTCGGTCTAAGCGTTATTATTGTTAACATTCTATGTATATAAACTCTAGCATTGATTTCCAAAGGACACATTTGAAACCGCATTTCCAAAAAGGTTTTCTCTGATGAAGTTATCTAGGAACATTAATAGACCACATTTTTTTTTTTAATTGAACGTTAGGACTATGTAAGAGTATATATTAAGTTTTATATTTTTTTCCTCCGATTAACATGAAAAATACTGGTTACTGGTACTGGTTTAGTTTGTAGTTGCCGGGCGAGCAAAGGCTTTAATGATATTTACAAAATTTCCGTTCTTACATAAATTTATTAAGTTATAAAAAAAAATTTTTTATTTAATATGTTATTGATTGAAATAGCTCAAAGGAAAAGTCCACAACACCTACACACACAAGTATGTCGGGATTGTTTTTCGATTAACTCGCTATAATATAAGTAAAGCTATAAAACTATAGGTAGTAAAATTTCTGTTACTTTGAGTTCTTTTACATAAAGTAACCTTATACATCTATAGTTTTATTTTTACAGGTATTCTTCAAACGCTTTGAATTGTCGAGCCCGTTGAAAAAGTAATTAACGAATCAAAATCTAAATCGAATATTAATTACTAGTGATAGCCGAGAAATTCTAGATGGCTATTCAGGGACACAGATAAGATAATCTCAAGTAGCCTGGAGTTTGCTAGTTGGCTGTATAAATTTACACTCGTGCCTCATGTACCCCAGAGAGCACAGAAGGCCGTTGCTCTTCGATCCTGAACTCTTTTTGACGTCGGATTTGCAGTCCCATTGGATGATGATACCGACACCTCTATTACTTCAGTAAACTTGTGCCTTATAATTTGTCCTGCCAAAAAGAAAAAAGAACACGAGCATAAATTCAAGACCACATAACACGTACCTTGATGTCCTTCTGACCTGATTGTTTTCAGCACCCTCTCAAGGGAGACCAGGAAACCATCAGCGCGGGTTATATAATTACTCACGTGTGTATACGTATACGTCCAATCTTTTAATCCTGACCTCATGTCCCACAGGTTTCTTGGTAGTGTTCCTTGCAAGGTCGTGGCTAAACTGAGCGACCTTGGTTGTTATGCTTGCTCACCAAAGACTATTTACGATTGAAAAATTTAAAACAATGCAATGCACAATGATGTTATTATAAACAATTATTTGCGTAAATCACCGTGACAGAATTTTATATCATTTGAAAGGTGATCTTATTCATGTTCGTATTGAGATATGTTCGTGGAACAAGTGTACATAATTGTAGTCCTGTATATAGGTAAGTAATTGCTTACATATATAAAAAATAAGATTAGGCAAAAACAATATAATGAAATCAAAATATTATTTATTCAAACTCTCATAAAAACACTTTTATAGGCACTCATGAATATGTTTTATCTAATATTATTTAGTTACGTATTTGATTTTTTTTAATGATTTTTGCATGAATCGCCTCTTTAATGCACAAAACAATTAACGACATTAAATACGGATAAAAAGTAAATTAAGTCGTCAAAACGTTTATCATTCTTGATATCTGAGCCTTTTAATCCCACAAGACCAACAAGGCAGGAAAATACTGTCAATTATTTTACCATTTATTAACATTTGTTAATAAATAGTTATAAGCAAAGTTGTTATATTTTTTTGTGAAATAGCGTCGTTTTCATAAACTTTCTTTGCCTGCAATTAACAGAAGTGCTCTCCTTTGGAAAACTAGGTCGAGTGTATGTTCGAGCCGAGTTTGTTATGTTAACTTTGATATGTTAGAGCAAGTTGTAAGCGTTCACATTTCTACCGACTTCAAAAGAGGAAGGTTGTCTTTTCTCATCGCATCTGTGCAATTTTGACAACAAAATACCTCTGATATTTTGTTATTGTTTCAACGACGTATTATATACTGAATTGGACTTTCTAACGTATAGAATACTGCCAAACTGATAGAATTATAGAAATAGAATTACTTATAAAAAATTACGAGTATATTCCAAATATTTTGTAGAAATTAACAAAAAAACCTATATCATTATAACTCGGAAATCAAAAGAAACCGGTATTTCTAGAACTATACAATTACATATTTTGTATCACATATTATTATTAATAATAAATATATTTATTTATTAATGACAAATTATATATTAAAAAGTAATTAATATATTTTTAAATAAATTATTTTATTTAAAAAAATTAAGATCTATATATAAGTACTTCTTAAATAAAATATCTATAAAACAATTTTACATTAAAAATTATTTTCAGATTTATTTTTATGCATTTCATTCTACGGACCGATTTGGAGTTATGACAGTACGTTGAGATTTATTTAATATAAAATAAGTTTATTGATATAATATCGACAATATATTAATTTGAAATATTACAAGTTAGTATAATTATATATGTTCGTTTATTAACATAATTAATTCAATTTATATAACTCAACAATATAACTCAACGTGACAAGAATGCTAACAGTATGTGAATCGTTGATTAAAATGAAACCTGCCTATCCCACTAGTAAAGGCAATTAAATGAGGTCTTATATATACATAAGAAATGTTCTTGCATTATTGCTTTAAGGTCGAAATGTTTCTACGGTAACCGACAAGAAATTTAAGGCAATTTATTAAGTAGTAGTGGAATTTATCAACTACCGCATAGCGAAATTTTCTTTTCCAAAACCATACAAATTCGTCGTTAATTCATGGAGATCTTATATAATAAAATCTAATCTCAAATGTTTCCAGATGAAAATGCATGGCCGGGGGGATTTTGTAAAAATGGGGGTAAAAGACAGTCTCCCATAAATATCCAGACGAACAATGTCGTTAAAGACTTTGATAGGCAGTTTATTAAACATGGCAGTCTTAAGTTTACAGGTTATGAGTACGTCCTCTCGTCAGGGGTTAATAATGGCCACACAAGTAAGTACAAAATTAGAAACTATACTCCGTTGGCATAAAATCGTATGACGCGTGCAAGACAGGTTTATATCAGTCCACCGTGATCTCTTCAGGCAGACCAGTTTTAAATAGTTATTTTGTCGACATTAAATTTTTTACCTAAACTGTATCCTTGTGGAACGCCTCATTTTATCACAAAACCAGATGGCTCTTGGTTCCGTGTATGGAAACTTTTTGAGTTATTTGACATATAAATAAGTGTGAAGAAATATAATAAAGATTTTTTTCTTAAACACCATAACGCTAAAGCTTCTATTTAAGAAATATTTATCAAAAGCGATTAATGTGCTACACAATCGAATTCTTTTGTTAGATTTTGATAGATCACTGAATTCCATATAGGTATACAAACGGCGGGTGTTCGAGCGGATTATTAACAATATCCTACTGCTCGAGGCATATGTGTGAACCGAATTTCTATCCAAGCTGCTACTAAGACTCTTGACAGAAAAACTTAATAATTGCTTCTACTCCGACTCAGGACTTTTAACAAGGAAGCTAGCTAGATAATAAAACAACAAGCTAATGAAATTGTAACAAAACAATAATAATAACATTTATCAATAATAATATAGTATTTATATGTTGTAGTTCAGTTTAGTACTGAAGGTTATACCGACATGCATCCAACGATAACTGGTGGGCCTTTGAAGTATACATACCGCCTCGAACAACTACACTTCCATTGGCTCTCAGAACACTCTATAGATGGAGTTAAGTAAGTCTACAACAAATTATTTTTATAAATAATCTACTATTAAAAATAATCGAAATGCATTATAAAAACTAATATTGAAATGATTAGAATTTAAATATAATGATCATAATTATTAAATAATTTTCGTTGGTTTCAATAACTTCATATCGTTTTAACATTTCTTACAATGCCAATGTGTATCAATGTGTGTGTAATGGGCGTTGGTGACCACTTACCATCAGGTGGCCCATATGCTCGATCTCTTACCTATTCTATAAAAAAAAAATATTTTGCCCCTTTAAGCCCCGACCTACCTACCGCCTATAGAGAAATCTACTAATTTCTTCATGTGTATAATTATATCGCATTTGATGATATTTTTGTCGAATTAACAACAAAATTATAACGTTCGCAGGTTCCCTATGGAAATTCATTTCGTTCACGTGCGGAAGGATCTCAATATTTCAGAGGCATTGAATAAAAGAGATGGACTGGCAATAGTCGCCGTATTTTGTAATGTAAATAATTTATTATTAAATTTAGATATATAGATAATACATGGCCCTGCTGCGGCCATACATAAATTGTGAAGAATGCGAGTTTAAATCAGGGAAAGTGCCATTGAAGTTTTCATTTATTGAATTAGTACTAATATTAATATAATCATCTCGGTAGTGGTGATAAAGCAAGATATCGTGAGAAAAACTACATGTATCGAATAATTGTATTGAAGCAGCGCAATGGAATAACCTCCTCAATATGAGGGCAGATCTTTGTTAGGCCGTTAATCATTTACAATCTTTTACTTTGTTTTAATATATTAATATTATCATGACGTAATAATAAGCTTATTATGCGTTTATGATTTTTGATGGTCATATTTAATGTTTTGTTAAGGTCGTTTTTCAACAGATTTTTGCAGTGCGTTTTTAAGTTAACTGTTACGTGTATTATGCGAGCTTTTTTCATATCAATTACTGTATAAAGGCAATAATTATGCAGCTCGATGAATATTATTAATTACAGTCTAAACTAAATAAATAGAAATAGCTAAATTAAAGTGTTCTCATAAAATCTATTTCGACATAATATAAGCTCATAGTGCCTTATATTTTTTCACTCTAAGGTCCAACCAGATCTAAACGAGAACCAGCGAGAGTTATCTGAGGAGATTATGCAACACATGCCGCTATTAATGAGGACTGGACGCAGAGTCAGCGGTGCGATTTTAAACTTAAGGTAACTATAAATAATGACTTGGAAAATAAATATTTCCACCGAAAGTTAAAATTAGTGCGGGCCACACGTTTTTTGTAAATCCCACAAACAACAAATACATATTTGACTTTATTTTGACCAAAGTGGTCCAGGTGGACCCCCAGGGGAGACTCGACGGGGGTCTACGTTGGACTGACAAAAAATTGGACAATTCGTAAGCGAAAAGCGAAGCGTCCACGAAAATTTATTTGCTTTCAATAGTGAAGAACTAAAATGTTGGCTTGACTTCACCTATCAATATAGGCTGATAATATTCTAAGAAGCTCAGCGACTGTTAAACTTGTAAAAAGTTGGATGGAATCACTTTTTTGATTGGCAACTTTACTTTTTTTATATCCACTGACAGCACAATCAATTATTTAATTAACCAATCAATTCTCACTTTTTTTTCGAAAACTACTAATTCGTGGTTGGAACTCAGCCGCAACGCGAATTTCCATAGTTAGATCTAATCGTCACTTATTCTGTCGAGTTTTGGAAATATGGTAGAAATGTTGCTGCAGGGGGTCCACCGACGGCGACGGTTGCATACTGCGAACACGTCATGTCCCTAAAGGAGCAAGCGGAGCGCACCAGAGAGCAAGATGTCTCTGCTGAGCTCATACGCCGCAAGAGAGTGGGGCGTAGACGGGTGGCCTATGGTCGACAGCTACCCCCCTAATGAATAGCCTATGGGTGGCATATGCGGGGACATCTGTCACCCGCCGAGAATAGGCCTTACATTAGCTGGAGGTGCACCAAGTGTTCCAGTGCACCTGCAGAGGAGTAAACCATAGGGGGTCTGTATTCGGACGATTGCTGACGGAGTTGCGGATGTGTGCGAAAGCGTTCCCGTGGCTTCGCCATATAGCAACGAGAGGGACACCTTGGGGTTTTAGTCGGTAAGAGTCCGACATAACTCCCTCGCCTCCCCGGGTGGGGAAGTATCCGAAGAGGATTTCCCCAAGAAAAAAAAAAAATAAAAAAAAATAAAAAAAATTAGGGGGTCCACCGAAACCAGCTAAATTTTGAAAGTGGTGTAAGAGAAAAGGAGTCTGGGAACCTTTGCTTTAAACAAGTGATTCAATAAAGTTGAAGATGCAAAAAACGTTCCACTTTAAAATCAAAATATGTTCAAATTTTATTAGTGTTTCTCTAAATTTATCCATATCTTACAGCTTTACTTATGAACGTTCTATAGCCGGGTGATTAGTTAAACAATGCTGTCTTCTTCTTCTGAATGTTAAATCAATAATGCCAGAAAGAGAGAAGTCCCTTTTTAACTAACCAGCCGCTAAAAAACGCTTATAAATAAGGCCGTCTATGTCTTATAGTTTAAGCTTTTCTATTTTTTTCGCTGGAAAAACGCATTTGCGCGTTTCGGCTATGTGGAGCTCGCCGGTGCTGAAGGAGCCGGAATTCCCACCAAAAAACCAGCATACCTTCTTTTGAGCGAGCGGCACGGGATCGCTTTTGCATACTACCGCGACGCCGCGAATAGGTTAGGCTTTCGGTTAACGGTCATTAAATAATAATTTATAATAATTATGATATTGTAAACATAACCAGCCTCAACTGTATCGAAAAATGTTGCTTTATTAAACAATTGAAAATTGATCGACAATTTCGTTTCATCGTCAATTTCATGTCTATTAAAATTAAAACGAAATACCGGGACTTATATAGATGATCAAAGGCACGAAAGCGCATATTAAACTCAATAAGGCAACTCGTTACAATTATCTTTAGTAGTATTTTTAGTTGAGTACCTATTAGCTGTTTGAAAATAGTTTTTGAAATGTGATTACAAATTAAAATCTTGTGGATTTATTCCAAGTTAAGAAAATTTAAATAGAAGTTATAAATTTTATTTTTATAGCTTACAAATACCTACTGGAACATTATTTTTGTTAGAAAGTTAAATTTTTTTACTAAGATAAATTTGTTTTAGAAAGCTTCTAAGTCCTAAAAGAAATTCCTACTTCACATATCTCGGGTCTCTTACATCACCAGAGTGCAACGAAGTGGTTGTCTGGATTATTTTTGACAATCCATTACACATTTCTGATGATCTTGTAAGTATTACCTAAACGTAAGCAAGGAATAATATGACTAACGAGGAAGAATAATCGCCAAAGTGCCCTCAATTTATATTTTTCTGAGAAGAAAAATATGATAATATTAACTTCTTCGTATTCAATACTTTAAACATTAAAATTCACCAACCTTAGAGCAATACCGGAGCGTAGCCTTGACTTATCTATAACTCATTAATATTGGTCCTTCGATTATGAAACCACGCAGTAATGTCTGTAACATTACCAGTACGCATAACTTAAATAAATGTGTCAAAACAATACACTAAGTAACATGCCAGTGTTATCATGCAGTTTTAATAGTTCGAATACTTAAGAATACAAAAAACGCAAAAATATTTTACTCCAGAGTCAAGTAGTACTTTTAAATAGTAAAAAGACAAAAATTTATCAAAATTATTAGTCCAAATGTAAAAATACACAACAATACCAACTAGTTAGTAACATCCAATCATTTTATTATTAATAATCTTTCACTAACTCTTCTGCTATTTTCATTGATAAGCACGACGTGCTGCAATTAGTAAGACTACTCTAAAATAGGGAAGTGTTAAACCTAAATATTAAATA
This sequence comes from Nymphalis polychloros, assembly GCA_905220585.2. Lineage (NCBI taxonomy): Eukaryota > Metazoa > Arthropoda > Insecta > Lepidoptera > Nymphalidae > Nymphalis > Nymphalis polychloros. Next base: position 12,672,209 of record HG992252.1, on the reverse strand, counting down.
ATTCCTTGATATTCTATAGAAACTAAACTACAATTAGAATATAAAAGATATTGATAAGTTAGCAATTAAATAAAGCCCCGCAGCACTCGGATTTTAAAAAATATATTTATCGAATGATGTGTTAAAAAAATAACAAGCTCACCGCAGAAAACGTTCGTGGAATGTCAGAAAGTTCTATGCGACATTGACCACAATAATCATAACATTTCAATAATATACAGCTCAAAATTGTATATCAACGTGTCGTTTGTCAAAATTTCATGGGTGAGTAATGAAGTTAGTTCTTATAGAATTAAAGATATCTATATCTTTTCGAACCGGGGCGGTACGTTTCAAACTAATTTATATACAAGTATTTTTAATAGATAAAGATTTTGTTTAATTAATTGTTTTCTTTCTCTCATGTTCAGTACCGCGTTTTCGGTAAAGTCGGCATCGGTCGTCACAATTTCAGGAGTCAACAGAAGATACAGCACCACCAGGTGTATCAGCCCCCAGATGCATTCATCACCACACCGAAAGCTGTGATCGTCGTCACTGATGTTTTCAAACATGTTACACAGTTTTTTCAGAATATTACCAGGCAAGTTCGATTACAGAGTTAATTGAAATTAGTCTAATTTTTTTTATTGAAGTTAACTAATGGACTCGGTGCTAGGGCTTGGTGCAAGCTCGTCTGGGTAGGTACCACCCTCTCATCAGATATTCTACCGCAAAATAGCAGTACTTGGTATTGTTGTGTTTCGGTTTGAAGAGTGAGTGAGCCAGTGTAATTACAGGCACAAGGGACATAACATCTTAATTCCCAAGGTTGGTGGCGCATTGGCGATGTAAGCAATGGTTAGCGTCTCTCACAAAGCCAATGTCTATGGGCGTTGGTGACCACTTACCATCAAGTGGCCCATATGCTCGTACGCCTACCTATGCAATAAAAAAAAGGTAAATATTTCATTTCATTTTGAACATGGTAAGAACACTAAAACCAATTTAATTTTTCGTTATATTTTTCAGATTCATAGTAAGAGGATTTAAATCAAGAAATTAAACTATCAAAAATCATGACCATTCTCAGTATTTTCATGTTGTACTTATAATAATATATTAGGATAATTATATTAAAAACATTTTTAATGTTAAATTTATTCGTTAATGAAAATAAAACAATATTTTATTTAATCTATTTATTTTTCTATAATATTAACAAACACTATTATACACGCCCTCGCATTTAAACAGGAAATTTGATTTTTACATCAACGTATTAGATACTAAATTAGCGTGAATAAATTATAATTAAGTAGACAGCAGTCACACATACAAATATATACCAAATTATACAATACGTTTAGGTAAATACATTTTTTCTATCAAAGTATATTAAACCAGAAATGAATGTACGAAAATAGGTTTCTATACATAAATATTACGTGTAATGTTGCTTATGATGAAAATTCAATTAAATTCTTTGCTTAATTGCCTTTAAATGGGAGAACAATGTCATCATAAATGTGAGATGGAAAAGACACGAATGAGAATTATCGGTATGAATTATTTAATTAGTTATCTGTAAATGATTTGTCATTGGTCGGTGTAAATGGCCAATGAGCCTTTAGTATTTATTTCGACTTTACTCATAATTTCTGAAACTGAAGTTAGATTAATCAAATTTCGAAGACAACTTATTTATTTGTTAAGTCTGAACCAGAAACGTGTACACTATTACTATTTGACAGGACTAGAAGACTTGCTATACTTTATAACGCCACACGTGCTGGCTCGGACTTAGAGATCCAAGGCCCCTTCTTTAACATTAGAGACCCGCATCCCAGTCCGAAGCGGGTAGAGTAAAATTATATTATTTTTAGCTGGGTAAGGATCTTCGGCTAGCAGGGTACCTAGGACTGTGCCTTAAAGGCCTAGGCATAACTCTGGGGCTGCATACGCGAGAAAGCGATGAAGCAGTATTATAGTCTTGTCAAATATAGATCTGGGCTATAGGATAAAACATATTATATTGGAGTAGATTAACCGTAATTTGATTTAATTATGTTATTTATTTTACAATTGATAGTTTTTTTTACCTCACCAGTTAATGATAAACGAATCTGACTAAAAGCTGAAAGCTCATTGGTCGCTTATTATCGCGTTATCGGTTGCAACGGACCAATGACCATTAAGAACTCAAACAATATAAACTCATTTTGATTAACGTTTCAAAAAACTTAAGTTAGAACTTTAAAACGGTACTAAGAGTTTGTACCAGAATCGTTTTCATTCATTCGCTGCAAAAAACATAATATTTATTTAAATATGAATCACTGATGTTATTTAATAGCTAGTAAATGTCTCATATATATACATGTGACAATGTCATGCATTACGTGTACGTTCCCACACAACATTTTCACGTTCAACACAAGCACGTTAAAACACAGTGATGTTTGCACGAATTTGAACAATTAATCATCGGTAAGATCAGTGTATTCCCTTCTCGACTCGTCTCAAGTGTGGCTTTACATCGAATAAAAAATATATACATATTTAAAGCAAGTCCTATAATCATATGTAGATGTCATTACAAAAACGCAAAGAACGCGTAACTTGGGCATAAATTAATATATATTATAAAGTAAAGTAACAGCCTTGTATCCCACTGCTGGGCTAAGGCCTCATCTCCTTTTTTAAATTATTAATTTACGTGATTTTACGAGATATACGAAGAATGAAAGTCGTAACCGCAGTTGAGATTTACTAATTCTATCCTTTGTAACATCCAACATATAAAGAAAGAACAAATACACATAAAATATATAAGTATTAAATAGAGAACATTACTAAGTTTTATACATATGTGTTGAATAACGAACTATATTAATAGGACATGGACATATTTTACAATAGATAAATATGTGTGTGTACGTATATATGCGTGTTTACATGTGTGTTACAGAAAAAAGGTCATTTAAAATATATATACATATCAATATTTTTACGTGTACTAGTTGTATGCTCTACTTATCTACTATTATATCATAACATTACAATATATTAAGCATTGCTTCGTTAACCAGTACGGTTTTTACAAACAAGTAAAAATGTTTTAAGTGTTTATTCACAACAGACACTTGAATGGAGTTTAATTTTCAGACCGTCCCCGTCCGTCTGAAGTATTCGTGGGATACGTAAAACAAAATCTTGCAACTTGAATTTTTGATCCATCCGACATCGTCTACTAATGATTCAATTTTCTACTAAATGATATAAAATACATACGTACATTATATTACATTTTATAATTAGATAAGGTTTTTAATACCTCAATAATTTATCGTGTCAACAAAACATTTGACTACGCCACTATTCACTCATAACAATTTAATATTATGTACAGACAGAAAAAAAACATTTCTTAAAGTTTTTCTTGTGAAATAATAGAACGTGATTATATCAAACTATTAATCTCTTCATACGTGTAAGTATAACGGTTATAGATAAAATAAATGAAACGAATATTTAATTTTTTTTTTGTTTAAAAGTTACCACAAAAATCTTTGTAACATGTTTTGTCAACTGTCTATGTATAAAATATCGTAGTTTATTTTTCACATAATCACGCCACTACTAGTGATAGAAAACGAACTCCTGGATTCGTCAATTTGAGTCATCAATTTATGTATGGAGTGTAATGATTTCTAGAAGTTTCCGTAAAATCGATTAAATTTGAAATGGCGTAGGAAAAGCTCCAAATATAAAATAAAGAGTCAAAATCTCTCAGATTATGATAAAGTAAACGGAGAAAGTTATACATCAGCTATATGACAGAAAAATATATGAAAATAATCGCGTAATATTAAAAAATGTATAAATTTTTCACGTTGAGTTCACTATTATCATTTATCATCAATTACATCAACATTTGTTGTCAATAGTTATAGATTATATCCAAGTACGTATTGAACTATTATCCTATACCCAATTCCAATCGAAGGAGTAAACATAACTACTTATATTTAATTTTATATACAGCGTGTAACAAAATTCGTGTCCGACCCGAGAAGTGGTTATTAGGTATCGTGTGTCGGTTCTATTTATGTAATATTTTTTATAATACTAAGCAAAAAAAATACTTAAACAAATATATTAATTATGTTTAACGATACTGTTGGTGGTAAAAACGTGGACTACTGAGGTCATGACCTCGTGTCTTAACTACCCGATAGGTAAGAGCTATCGAGCGCTATTGCCCGCACCTGTGTGGCCAAGAAACTTTCGCCAATTATTTAAAAAAAAAAAACCGTGATAAATTTGTTGCTTAGTATTTTAAAAATTATTACATAAATAGAACCGACACACGATACCTAATAACCACTTCACGGGTCGGACACGAATTTTGCTACACGCTGTATAATTAAATTGTACTGCCAAAATTCCGATAAAAACTTCGCCGACATTCAAAACGCCCTTTTCGCAAGTCCGTAATGAATACCATAGCTTATTCAAGACCTCGACCAATGATATCGCGTCGATTCGAAGTCAGTGGTTTATTTGTGTCTACTCCTCTTGTGGTTGGAATAATGTAAACGCATGTGACAATGGGAACCATTACAATTCGCAAACGAAGTCGCAAACATTACCGAATATAATCCACGCGATCAGAATGGGACCCGCCCCGTGTCTGAGACAAGGGCCGCAGGGTCGCGTCGATGCGAAACGAGACCTTATTCCTTATTGATTAGGGAATATTTTTGCTTGTTAACTGCATTGTTTTAGAAAATTATGATTGTATTACTAGTATAGTGCTTTGATTAATAATAAGTGGTTATTTCCACTGAATAGAAAGTTAAATAGAATTTTGATAAGTCAATCACGTGATGTTGTTCTGCCAGTTGATAAATATTTTGAATAAGACCGAAGTTAGTTATACATACAAACACCCCAATACACGGTTATTTGTAACGAACCAGTACAGAACCTCGCAGGACTAGATAGCTAACACCATAAGCAACAACTTTTCTTCTACAACTTTTGATAATTTGTTAGATTTTATTTTCATACAAAAATAAGTATTAATTTAATTTCCCGCTTGAACGTTTATAAATCTACGCGCATCGCAAAGATTAAGCGCGCGCGAGCGTCGCGTCGTCCTTTCGTTTATGAATGAAATATAGACCTACAAATGTCAACAGTACGACAAAAACTTGTAAAATCATATTTTTTTTATGTATTGAGTTATGTCCGAAGTCGTAAAACAAAAGTTGTTGCTTACGTTGTTACCTATCTAGTCCTGCGAGGTTACTGGTTCGTTACAAATAACCCTGTATACATATCTATATAAGACATAATCTGCTAAAATCATAACTACTCTATCGTCTTTGCCAGAGTCGGATAATTATTTTTCATAACTTTTTGCTAACGCCACTTCGATTGTGAACTTTAGTTTTTCAATGACCATTCTGATATCGCACAAATTATATCATAATATTTAATAAATATATTTTATTATTAAAATTATTTTAGATACAATGTTTCAAAATATAATTATAAAACACGTAAATATATTATGTCCAGTCGACTGATATCCTGAGTCCACAGAAAATACAATTTAAAAAAAATAGAATCGCCATTTTGATACGGGGATTGGTATTCGCTATACAACAGGTCTTTAATACATTCTATAGCCTGTACACAAATTGAATTATGTCCCTAATTAGTATTTCAATACCTAACTCGTATTGGTCGATGAAATAATTTCCTTCAGCCGATTCTCGATGTACTGAACCCTTATGACCAGCTTCTCTTTAGGATTGAACTCCGTGTATGGAATCTCTAGGACTTTGAATCCCTGTGTAAAGATTTGTTTATATTAATATTATTATTTAACTTTTCTTTTTAAATTAAACATCATTATTGTCAAATATTGTTCATTCTCCATTTTGACAAAGAAAGAGTCACAATATTATTACTATTAAAACTTGTTAATGATTACTAGAACTATGTCACAGAACTTTATTAATAAAAAAAAATATTTAAAACGATAACCTTGTCTTTATAAGGCTTTATTGACTTTGTAGAATTAGAACTTGGTATTACAAATACAATAAAATAACTCACTTTAAGTTGCAATAGCCGGCTATATAGCTTGTTAACACCAAGAGGAACGGGCTCCTTCCTGGTGAGGTCGTGATAATCCAAACCTAACACCGCTATCCTATGTACACTGAAAAGGAAATTCATTATTCACTTCTTATATACGTTGCAACAGTATAATTTTCATCATATATAATAATAAGATCTAGACCGATTTCGGCCACGGCGGCCAATCTCAAGAGATATTATAGTGCACGAGTGTGTGCGCAAACACAGGTGCACTCTCTATTCCCTTACTCTCATAATCCGATGGGACGGCGATCCGACACGACCGGTAAGAGTTCAGGCGCAGGACCAACGGCTTAACGTGCTTTCCGAGGCACGGGAGTGTACACACTTCCAACTTCCAGACTCCGGGCTGCTACTGAGAATTTTCTGACAGAAAAACCCAATAACAATTTATTGGCCCGACCTGGGAATCGAACCCAGGACCACCGGGTCTACGGCCTTATATCTAGCCACTAGACCAATGAGGCAGGCTTATCTGTCATATATAATAATATGTATTATAAATGCGAGTCTTTTTATTATATTTATTTATTAATTTATATGTTACGCTTTCACGTCTTAACTACTCAACTGATTGGACCCTCCCCCCCTCTCTAAACACGCGGGCGAAGCCGCAGTCGGAAACTAGTAAGACTATAAAATTGACTAACTCAGTTTGCTGCTGACCACGATAGGTGGAACTCTGCTGGTATGCTAGGCATTTAAAAACCATTTTAAAAGCGGAATTGAAGCATGGCGAAAGTCTAGTGTGCTTAATACTTACTCGTTTCTGTTAGCCGCTTTATCTAAAGACACCGGATGGCATTTTGAATCCACAACGAACTCTGCATCTGGAATGCCAAGGTCATATTATTTTTAACGTAATAAAATAAAATTATAAAATAGATTAATGTCTAAAACGCTATGTAAATTAACCTCTGCTGGGGAAAAATGTGGGATAATTTTATCCAAACAAATATTGATTTATTTATACATTTGAACCGAGATAGTCCAGTGGATAGAGGACGTGTATATTAACCGAAGATTGCGGGTTCAAGCCCGGGGTAAGCATTACTTAATTTTCTTGTGCTTAATTTGTGTTTATAATGCATCTCGTGCTCGGCGGTGAAGGAAAACAAATTTGAAAAAACCATCTTGCACCTTAGCGACCAGTTGGTACATTTACCCTTTAAATAAATCTTTTCTAGAATGTTTCATTAATTTTATCTTTTTTTATTAATAAAAAAAATGTAAATATTTATTAATTTCAAAGTATTCAAATGAATAGACAATTACTCACCATAAAGAAAACCCATTCCCGACTGACACTCCTTTCTTAAAAACGTCTCAGCTGAAACTAGACTCCTGAACGTGTCCATGATGCTCTGAACATAGAGCGCTTTTTCCTTCGTATAAACTATCGGGACGCCGACTGCTATGTCCTCGGCTAGTCGTGTAGATGTGGACGGGTATTTAAGACCTACGTACGCGTCTATCGCCATCAGTTTGCGTCGAGATGGGATGGGTATTTCTGAAAAGTTAAAATGAAATCAATAATTAATGTTAAGCAAGTAGGCACTTACAAGCACTTTTAAATCATCATATCACTTAAAATTACCAGAATTTCGGAGTATTAATTCTATTGATTAGAAACTTAGCAGTTGCTCGTTACCATCAATTAAATTACATTTGTATATAAATTATATATAAAAAAATTAATATATCCTCCATGAATTTTCACTCACCACCCGCTGAAAGCAGTTTATCAATAAATTCAGGCTTGAGTGTAGAGACGAGGTGATGTTCCTGCACCTTGTCCAAGATTAGCAGAGAGAACACGAGGTCGAGCCACGACGACGCTTTTGTCATTTCGTCTTCTTTTAGTGATAATGCTTCCTGATAAAAATCATTTAAACTTTAAAAACTTATTATAGCCTATAAAATAAAATTATTTCATTTTTACGCTCACTATCAGTAATAGTCGCCTACTGTACGCTTAAGCAGTTCTTATTAGAGCTATCAGCTGGTGTATCACAAGACGACGTCATTTTTAAGTTAATGTTGTAAATGACATAAAGAAGTAACTGATATGCACACACACGCACACGCTCACGCACACGCTCACGCACACGTTCACCCACACGCTCACGCACACGCACACGCACACACGCACGCACACACACACACGAACACACACACACACAATTACGACGGAGCTACTAAAGGCACCCTTTTGAAAAACTTCCGACCAATTTCCCTCTTGAGCCATGTTTATAAGTTGTTTCCCACAGTCATCACGAATCGTCTCGCGCGTATACTTGACGAGTTTCAGCCTCCGGAACAGGCCGTGTTTCGAAGAGGATACGGTACCATAGACCACATTTACACAGTGCGGCAGATTATACAGAAGACCGAAGAGTATAATCAGCCCCTGTGCTTAGCATTTGTGGACTATGAGAAGGCTTTTGACTCTATTGAGACCTGGTCTGTTCTGGTCCTTACAACGGTGCCAAATCGATTGGCGATACATGCAAGTGTTGAAAGGTCTGCAAGACGCTGCTGTTATGACCGTCATAGTACAGAACCAGCAGTCTGACCCTATCCTCATGCATCGAGGAGTGAGACAAGCGGATGTCATTGCAGACGATATCGTCATCGTGGCAGAAACCGTGCAGGACATGTAATATAATATGCTGAGCAGCCTGGCTGATTCCTCTGCTCGAATTGGTCTCCGGATGAACTTGGACAAAACCAAGTTAATGTTCAATGAACACGTCAAGCCCGAACCAATAGCTCTTAACGGAGTTCCTCTCGAAGTTGTTCAGGAGTACGTGTACCTTGGGCAATCTTTGCAGTTGGGTCGAAACAACTTCGAGAAGGAGGCTCGTAGAAGAGTACAGCTAGGCTGGACAGCGTATAGGAAACTTGGTCAAGTATTTTCGTCACGGATACCGCAATGGTTGAAGACAAAAGTCTTCAACGAGTGCATCTTACCGATTATGACCTACGGAGCCGAGACGTGGACACTGACAGTGCGTTTGGTCCACCATTTTAAGGTCGCTCAGCGAGCTATGGAGTTTCTCTGAAGGATCGAATCCCAAATATGGTGATCCGACAGAGAACTAAAGTTATCGAGTGGGCTGGACACATATGTCGCAGAACCGACAACCGTTGAAGTAGACGTGTTCTGGAGTGGAGACCACGTCTTGGCAAGCGTAGCGTAGGACGCCCTCCGACTAGACAATATACGCAAAGTGGCTGGCAGCGGATGGAGATTGAGAGCTGAAAATCGACCTCAGTGGCGTGCCATTGGAGAGTCCTATGTCCAGCAGTGGACGACAAAGGGATGATGATGATGATATATGGCCTAACATTTGCGTCATCACATGTTCTTTGTGTGTACCAATTTTCATCAAGATTGGACAAGCCCTTCTTGAGTTATAAGAAGACATACATACAGACAGACAGAAAAAGACTCGGTAATATGATAACCAGTGAAGTACATGGTGTGCTCTTCATAATTAATTTGAATTGATAAAGTGTGAAAATGATACAACTGTCATTGAGTTACCATTTAACAAATACAAAGTGGTTTACATTACTCAAATCACTTTTCAGTATAATTTGATATAAATGGCGTAATCACAATACAAGGTGCAACATTCTAACTTAAAATAAAATTTATATATAATATAATCGACTGAATTCAATTGATTTAAATTTTATAGATGTACAGATTACAAGCAGGACAAGTAGAGAGTGTTGTATATACCTCTATCAGAGAATCCAGTTGAGCTGGCAAGTAGTCAACAGTAGCCAATGTGATGACTGCGGATCCTATGTCTCCCGGTCTACATATTTCTCTATATTTTTGTATCCACTTCGTTAATGCTAGTAAGACGGTTTCATGACGATATTTGAGCAATCCGAGTGATACTAAAATGGAGTTCACAACGGCTGGTTTATCCGTGTTCTCTGGTAGAGTCTCTATAACATCACTGAAAAATACAAAAAATAAAAACGTTTATAATCATGATACACAGTAGCACAGGAAAACACATAAAGCTGTTGGTCTAGTGCCTGAACTCTGTACGGTCGTATAAGATTAAGCCATCCCATCTAATTATGAGTGAGGGTATCGATAGTGCACCTGTGTTTGTGCACACACTTGTGCACTATAATATGTCCCACTCAGTTGACTAATCTTTCTTGAGATTGCATTGTGACCCTTAATCGGTCAGGAAAATATCATATAAGCCTATTGGCTATACATACTATGTATAGCAATTTTTTTGTTTTTATAAATGATATGACATCGACCGTCTCATAATTGCCTGTGCCTTTTTTTACATTTTTACTTTATTAAAAACATTTTATTTTACGACGTAGAAAGAGTGCTACAGTAGTCCCTACATGGTTGCATATATAATTACAATGTATCAACTACTATTAAAAATCAGTATTTATGTGGTGTGTACTTATAGTCACTATAACTATGTTATATATATATACATACTATTTCGACTTATCAACTACTACACTTTGGTGCTTAAGTCTATTGTCTATTAGCCTGCCGGACGGCAGACCCGGCGGACCGCAATAGGGAGAGCAAAGCCTCAGCGACGCTGTTGTCTCGCTTATGTATAGCCATTTTCAGGCTGTGTTCTAAGATGTTCTTCGATGGAACGCCCACCGCTCGGCCGATGAAATTGCCGATTGCATCGTCAGAATCATCCGTGTAGTAGACACAGGTGTTTGTGTGCCTTGTGATGGCTACCACGGCATGAGGTATGCTCCGGTGGACCGTGAGCCCCACGCGTCTGATTCGGACGATGACGACGTCGCCGTATGTCTGTCCGTGTGATTCATGACGGTCATGACGCGTGACCCTTCGCCTTTGCCATATCCCTGGTCCATTAGGAGTTTCTTTTCCTCCTGCGTGTGGCCCAGGTATAGGGTATGTATAGCTATTGATATAGTATTAATTTCTACTATACACTAGAAATAGACTGACAATTTACCTGCATATCCTATCCATCAATACTGGATCAGGGAAATTCAGAGCAGCCATAGAGAAGAGAAGATCAGCTGATTTCTTCAAGTCAATTTTTGTAGGTTGTTTTGTTATGTTGTAAGATAGGGCACGTAATAGAGGTGTGCTTCGTCGACCTTTCACCTGGAGAGCTTTCATCACCTAAAAACACATAGCATAAAACAATATACCATGAAATGATTGCACAAATATACAAATGCCTAATTAAACACTATAGTATATCTAATACATTAATTAGAGACAGAATGCATAATTTAAATGTACCTTATAAATTACTTTAATAGGTCAAGGTGTAGTACATACAGATAACATATTAAAATTTTTCAACATTTAAAAAGTCATTTCTAAAGGAAATGGGGATCATGTGGGGGAAATGGGTAAAGCGATTATCCAGTGACATAAAAAAAAAAAAATTATTAAATTAATTATTTTATAAGCACATTATGCTTTATACATATACATATTAAAGTATGTAAATGGAATTACCTTGATCATTTGCGGCAATGATAGATTAGCTATAAGCCTTGCTGCTTCATCATCACCAGTGATACCAAGGACTGTGCTTAGATCTTCTGCCATTGTGAGCGAGCTCATAGCCTGACTGGTAGGTGTCCTGGCTAAGATACGACACAACTTGAGGAAGCGTGGATCCTTTTCAAAATCAGATAACTTAACCTTGTTATTACTGGACCATTCCGATAATACAGATACCATCTATAATAATATATTTTTAAATAATTATCAAGTATAACATTTCAAATATAATTCATCAGCTTAGTATAGAGCGCCTAAATTGTAATCAATGATATTATAAGTTGGTGAGTATAAGTTTTATAGAGAAATGATAAATAATTTATATTTTATTTATATATGAGTTCAATGTTAGACTATAAATATGAAAACATTTAATTTATACTGCTCTACTTTTAATGTAATAGTGTTAACCAATAATTCACCTTAAGTGCATGCCTTCTAGATATGACAGGGTTTTCAGCAGCTAATAGCAAGGACTCCACGTCTGTTGCTCTAATGATTTGGCTATCCAGTTGCTGGATACGGCTTTGTTTCACAGATTTAGCACTTGGCTTTTTATTGTCTTCCGGCTCTGGAGAATTGAGAGAAGCAAATGCAGCCGCAACTAAACCTAAAAATGTTATTGATGGGGCTGATTGTAAACACTAATAGAGGTTAGACATTACAATTATGCATATACAGGCCATTACCTGAATCAGGATTTTGTTATATTTGTAAACATATATTAAAATGTAAGACAAAAATATGTATTTAATTTAAATAAATAAAAATAATCAAAAGCAATTTGAATTCCGATATGTTAATGGAATCATGCAATATGGGCAAACAAAACCAGATTTTTAATGTTAAAGATACTTTTTTATATTATTTCAAATACGTAATATTATATAACTGTCAATTTTCATAACAAATATGATCATTCTATGATTGAATATAAATTTTGTTTTGAATGATGTACTAACTTACTTGGACCGTCTTTTAATCCCAGAGAATTACCCTCGACATTACTGTCTGTAACATTTGTCGAAGAGTCTGTTTTATGTGCTTTGAACACTGTCGCACCTGGAGATGAATATTTTCTCAAAGAACTTCGAGAACCTAACCTCCAAATTACTAACCCGCTAAATTTCAACATCTATAACAAATATAAAAATATTATATTTATTAAATGTACACTTATATAATAAGCTAGCTTAAAATAATTGTTGTGGTCGAGATATAACCTTCAAATAGTAAATATTAGTGTATAATTGTCTTCTTACATCACGCCCGGATATATTTTTATTCTAAAATATTATAATAATTAGGGTATTATGATACAAGGATAATTAAGTAATAATGTACCTTAATGTGTAAGTTATTAAATATTTTTCGAAGTTAATATTTTTCAAGGCATTTACAATTTGTAAAAAAATTATAAATCTAATCAAAATCAACTTGACAGTTCCATCATCGATTTGAAGTTGTAGCAAAAATAAAAGAAAAGCACAGTTATTTTACAAGAATTTAATTTATATGAATTGTAAAACTATTTAATTTTCATTACAACAATTTCAAACATATTTATTATATAATTTAAATGCATAAATCATATTATATCCAGGAAGACCAAAATAAAGAAATTTCATATATGGCAAGTATCTGTTATCCTTTTCTCTTCGATTTAATATATTATCTGTGATTCTGTGCTTTCCGAAGAAATTGCAAGCGGCCGTCGTTGGGAGATTTGTTGTGATTTTCGAATTATTTAATCAAGCTCTGAAAAAAAAGGTGCAATTAATATATAAAAACGTTAAAATGGTAAGTATAATATGCCCTCTAAGTATACAATACATATTTAAGACTAAATGATAAACACTCTTGTATATAGATGATGGTTAATTTTAACGAAGTTTTTTATGAACTTCTTGAATAATTACGATAAAAATCTTATATGAATAATTTATACATAAAAAGCACCTATTAACCGCTGCAAATGTCAATCGTTATGATCATTTTTATGAGCGAATGCTGCTCTTCGAGCCTCTATACGTATAAATAACAATCTACCTGCATCTTATTGATAAACCATCCTTACTAGACTGCGCGCTACTTTTATTTTTTTCCATTCGGCTTGTTATTTATGTACTCTTGTTTTAAAACAGCAATCATTAAAAAGACTGCTCTAAACTGTAAACATTTTTATGTTAAAGTTATAAAGACATTGTAGTAATCATTTAGTTACAATTATATACATTACTTCACATCAACTTGAGATATATTTATACAGTTCAGATAAATATGTGTAGAAGAACAAAATTCAATAACACTTCATAAAAGTGGCTTGATATGATATATTATAGAGTAAAAATTACAACATCTTAATATCCTCTACGTCTATGGCTTCATCCCTTTTTTATGGGTAGCTTAAGAGCTTTTCCTCCATTCTGCTCCAATGCAGGTTGGTAGACACATTTGACATTATATTTAATAATATAACCTGTAACAGTAATTTTTAGTACTCTTTTTTTTTAAAGTAATATGTCGTTAGTGTTGTGTTTTACATTATTGTTACTTTTCTTCAAGAAATCAATACATTGTCATTAAAATGTATAATGTAACTGTTTACTATCCCTTAAATAAATAAATATATATTGGTCTTACTGCCATTCCATGCACCCATTATATATTGGTCTTACTGCCATTCCATGCAGCCATTATAAATTGGTCTTGCTGCCATTCCATGCAGCCATTATATATTGTTCTTACTGCCATTCCATGCAGCCATTATATATTGGTCTTACTACCATTCCATGCAGCCATGATTTGTTGTTGTTTTTATTTAAGACTTTAAAGTTAATTATACATTATGATATATTATAATGATTTCATATTCATTTGTAAGTAAATCACAGTAAAAGCAGATAAATGTGTGAGCCTCTTACTAACAATTAATTATATGTATATCTCAATGTCAAGACAGTTTTTCATAGAGAGTTGTTTTAGTTTTATTGAGTATAATTTTTCTCAACCTATATTAATCTGTGTAAGGTTAAACCTTAATCTAATAGTCACCGTGTTTATTGGATTAACATTTACCTTTTCTGTTTGAGTTAACCGGTTTGCACTTGTTAACATTATTTTTTATCATTTCAACTTTATCATTGGTATTATTATTCAAATTTGGATGTTTTAATCAATAAATTATCTCATTAATTTTGTGTTTAACATACTTAATGGTCTTAAGACTTTTTTTATTTCAAAAAACAAGCACTTTAAATGGTTACTTTAAAAGACTAAATCAAAATAAATTTTTAGGTGACCACCTGAAAACTGACAAGTTACTTTTTCTTACCTCCATCTTTTATTATCTATATAAATAAATTGTTTTTGTATAATAAGATTATTATTTATTTTAAATGTAACTTTACCCATTATTAAATTTTAGGTAAGATTTCACCTTACACCTAAATTTCAATCAGTTTTAACCATTTGGATTATACATACTATGGTGTTGATGATAATACAATAGTATATATATACTGAAAAATCTTTTTAGTAGACATTAATTAAAGAAAATCAGGTTATGTGTGATACATATATCTTTCTCTGTACTACATTTTATTTTTAATACTATTACACAAAAATGATAATGTCGTTATTAATAATTCGAAAATGAAGAATATTGAAATGATAACTTCTTATGGGAGGGTAAACCGCTTCGTAACGTAACGCATTACGGCGCCACTCTGTCTGGCTTCCCTTTCTCTCACGCATACGGCAGCAGTAGGCAGGCTCCTCCTCTCTCACTTTATTATTTATTTATACTATTTTATTACCGACGCGGACTGCTTTAACTAATAGTTACCAATCTAACGCCATCTAGCGTATACATATAGTACTTAAAATAATTTAGCAACTCTCAAGTACTAATTTAAATTATATTTAATAAATTATAATTAATAATAAATATTATCACTTCTGTCGAGCGTCCCGAGACGCACACGTTTTTTTTTGATATTATACATACAAGGGATAAGGAAATGGAGCCCAGAATTAACAGAGATAGATGATAGAGCACATAAGCTTATATCCTTCACAAAACATACTTAGCCTAATTTTATAATAAGATACTTAGTAGAATTATAATTGGTATGGATAACAAAGATGTGATTTATTTTTACTGATATTGTAATAAAGCTGAAGATTTATTTTGTTTGGATGCTAAACTCTGAAATTACCAGTTGGAAGTGAAAAAATATGCCTCTCAACTTAATACCTAATTATTCGTCGCTATAACCATGAGTAACAATAGCCGAACACCACTTTGAATCTTATACAAGAATTTAAAAATAAACCAATTTTTTCAACCGCACCAGTAATGTGTTGTCATTAGTTATGGCTCATCATTTCCTGAGGACGGAAATACGACGTTGCCTTGTTTTTCTCATGTTAATTTATTTATGGAACACCATGACGAACGACATGGCGAAACTGTTTCGTAGATAGGGTTACCAAGGCTTTGAAAATGAATATGTCTTACCTCGGCTTACTATTGTCATATTCAGATATCAATTTAACTATAGATTCACTTTAAAGAAATAAAAGCAAGAAAGTTGTAATAATGTTTTACAACTATTTGCTTCACTAACATTTCAATATAAGGCACTTTATTTGTGTAGCACTATTTTCTACCCGTGGTTTTGTCCGCGTATGAGGAGGTAGGCGGTATTGGGTACCCTGTGTCCTTGCCTGTACCCCTGACAACGTGTATGTAAAATTTCATGATGGTCGGTTGAGTAGTTAAGACGTGAAAGCGTAACAAACTAACTTACTTTCATATTTATTATATTAGTAAGAACAGTAACAGCCCGTAAAGTCGCTTTGCTGAGCTAAGGGTCCTCTCCTGTTAAGTCGATAGTTTGGAGCATATTTCACCACTAGTACTCTTGTGGAAAAAATAAAAATATGTATATATATATTACTCCTTATTAATTGACGCTATTATTAGTTTTAAAAGAAAAGTTTCAATAATAAGATATGTTTTTAAACACTTGTCTCGAATTCTCATATTGAAGAGTAAACCGTATTTTTCAAACTGAGTACGTTAATGACAAATGTCATTAAATTATGGTTAGTGAAACAAAATATGATTTCGCCTAATTAGTAATATATATACAGTGGTGGTCGTATAATTAGAAACACTACCAACGGTCCTACATTATGTAAGATACTTCACCGCAATCGTTTTTTATTTGAGTGGCTATATTATTGCATGATTATTAATTATTGAATGTGTATATTTTTTTATTTTATATTTTATGTACGTTGAAGTACTTTCTTTATTCATTAGAAGTGTTTCTAATTATATGACCACCACTGTATATCATCCGTATGTATATATATATATACTTAATTGAAATAAAAAACAAAAAATACGCTAAATTCTTCGTTTTTATAATGTTTAAGATAGTGCATTTCGATTCGAAAAAAAACATTTCGTGTCTTTATTTATATCAAATATTTTTTGTAAGTTGTGTACAACGTTTAAAGTTAAAACTATACTCATTTCCTAATATAGATTCTAGCGAGAAGAAGAAAATAATGTATGTAATAAATGACGCGATTCCTAAATTCTTAACCGATGGTTCCGAGTTCAAACCAGGGCAACCACCGCTGATTTCCATGTTTAATTTGAATTTATAATTCATGGCGGATGGAAATCTGCCACGCGTGTTGAGGAAACCTTAGCCTTAAGCCCAGCTGTGGGGTATTAACAAGCTGTTACATTAATAGAAAATATATGATAAATGTAATTCCCCCAACCGCTTATATCCTGGAGAAGAGACGCGGTCCGATGGATAGAACCACGTCAATCTTAACCTAAGATTGCAAGTTCAAATGTGGTTCAAATGTGCTTAGTGAACACTTGCACTGAGTTATCCTGTGCTTAATTCGTGTACGTTTGTCATTCATCTCGTGCGCAGTTAAGAAAAACACGATGAGAAAACATGTATGCTCGGATGATATAAAGTCACAAGTTTATCATCATGTCAGAATTAGCTATAAAACTTTTAGATAAGAGGTAAGAAGTGCCCAGCTGATATAATAACGGACTCCTTTTTTTCTACTCCTTACTTGGTGGTAGAGCTTTGTGCAAGCTCGTCTGGGTAAGTACCACCCACTCATCAGGTATTCTACCGCAAAACAGCAGTACTTAGTATTGTTGTGTTCCGGTTTGAAGGGTGAGTGAGCCAGTGTAATCACAGGCACAAGGGACATAACATCTTAGTTCCCAAGATTGGTGTCGCATTGGCGATGTGAGCAATGGTTGACGTCTCTTGCAATGCCAATGTTTATGGGCGTTGGCGACCACTTGCCATCGCGTGGCCCATATGCTCGTCCATTTTTCCCGTAAGCATTTTTCTATGATTTACAATATATTATAACCTGTATTTAATTATGGTATTTTTTACAGGCGGGGGCAAATGGCGTTGGTGCGACTCACTGAGCGCGCCCCGCTCCGCGCCCCCTCCCGAGTAAATAGGTAATGTATTTTCTACCGTTATACCGGTTAATACCGACAAATCTAGGTATCGTCCGAAATTTAATTTAAAAAAAATCTACTAAATCAAAAGTGTTCAAGTTGCATTTTTTCTATAGACTCTGATTTTACTAGTCTATCGAGGAGTTACCTGGCTACATCAAGTCCCTTAAAACTTAAAAATTTTGCAGGTCGCAGGCATTTTCGAAGAAGTAAATTTGAGGCTAGCCGAGTTCTAATGGCTTACCCAACGACTTGTACCAAAAGGTATGTAAATTATATACATATAATTATAATATGAATATTTAAAATAAGGTAAGAAATGGTTATTTAAAGTAAACGCCCTCACGCCGAGGCTTCGACAGTGTGAAACATTTTATGGTAAATCACATCAACAGTTCTTTTTCATATAGGAGGTATATTTAGTAAATTGTATGTTTGGGATTTTATATTAAGTACTAAGTAATTGTACGTGTATATTTTACCCACGAAGGGCCCTGTGACTTCTTTAACCTATTCCTAGGGCCAGTCTTGCGAAATTAATTCAAATCTATCACAATTTGTCGAACGAACCAACTATTGTGACATTATTAATAAATTATTTATAATTTTATTATTTTAACACTTTATTTTATTTACTTTTTTGCATTTAAAAACTAATATTTTTTTAAATTCAAATAGTATAATGATTTGTTAAATAAATATATTAAGTATACCTAATTAGTTGGTGGGCTGAGCCACTCAATTGAATTTTACGGGCTAGTGGACAATATTCGACACCCTGAGAACAATGAAAATAGATTTATCAGTCCAATGAAATCCGATGTATTTAATTTCAGTTTCCAGTATGTATACTATATAAACTAAGTACATATATATATTTTCTATGTAATAAAAGCTTTTTACCAGTGTATAAAAAATCAATCAAAATATACTTTACACGAGTAGGCTGTCGTCATTTTACAAGATTAAATTAAAAGCTACTACCGGTTCGAAATGAAGTTTCTGCCGAGAAGAACCAGTAAGTAGGACAGTAGTTATTTTCGACAATCAAGCTACATAAATAATTAAATACAATTAAATTATTATTTATCCTAACAAATATTTTATTTGCATAGGTGAGACTACACTTAGGGGTACGTTATTATGTGAAAGTGCAATCATTGGTCTCAGAACATTCTCGCATTACTCTCAATTAAAACTAACCGTACGGTGGTTTCCTGCAGTCAGTTTGATAATTCAATTGATACCGTCCGCCATATTGAATTTCTAATTACGTCGTGTGATGGGTATATGTTTCCATTATCGTTTTTGTCACTTTCGTGATTATTTTTATGGTTTATAAATCGTAAAATAAAATACAATTCGATTATCTTATTATGTTATCGATGCGTTCACTTATAACAAGGTTTTAAATTAAAAAATATATATTATTATTAAAAATAAACAAACTTTAGCTATATGTGTGCGTGTATGTGTGTGTGTGTCGATGCGTCGCACCAATTTTGTAATGGAATTTGAAACCAGTTCAATCGATTCTTCTAATATTATTCACGACGTGCCAAGCAAAATCGTCTTCTTCATTTATTAGTATGATTAAATGACAAGACTAGCGATTATTTTCATGGCTCGTTGCCGGGTCGTGACACACCATGCGAGAGCGCTGGCTTATGACACTCGATACACTCCCATGATCATATTACTTGAGATTAGTGGTTTATACAGTATATGGTGTAATACAGGAAGTGTGACATATCCAACGTAGCAACATGCAATTCCCTATATTACAAGTTATGTAGTGTATAGCCTACTTGCTCCACCAACTAAGCTTGTGCTACGAACGAAAGACGAATAATGCAAGGGTTCATATACCCTCAATCTATTAAGGTATTAAGGCTTAAATTCATTATAATAAAATCTTACAACAAATGAGTAAATAGTCGGGTAAAAATGGTATTTATTTATTTATTTATTTATTGAGGACCATCAGCAGTCACCACACTTACACATGTAATAATATAAACATATTCAGACTTAATATAAAGTGTGTGACTCTTTAAGACGGCCACAGCATGCTTTTTATGGTACATACATTTTAATTTTTTTTTTTTATATTTGCAAGCATATCGTTGTAGACGTACAGTTATATGTATACCACTCTTGGGAATTCGTACGCAATACGGGGGAAGGTAAATCTAATCTCCATGTCGTAATTGGTAATATCCCGACTGCCCCATTTCGTGTTGAGGTATTTAGGGGTCGCGTATTGGGGATGTTCAAGAAATCGATGGAGTTTTATATGTATGTGTTCTTCTTTAACTCAAACTTGAATCCAAGTATAAGCAACTCTCAAATATCCAAATCAAAAGATTATTTATTTATCAACGTTATAGAATTAAATTAGATTACGAAGTCTGTTATTTTTATTAATATATTGAAATCAAAATTTAAAAAAAAATCGTTGTCATACAGAAAAGCCCTTAAATGTTAGTTGTCCACTACGAGCTGTTTTATTAAATAAAAAAATCATCCGACATTCTTAAGGATTTTCCAGCTCTTTCACACCGACAGTTCCAACCACGGTGATTCTAAACATATATTAACCTAAATAATATTTAAAATTATTAAGTACCAAAGCCAAAATCGTTGATAGAAATTATTAACAAATTAAAGTCATCAAATATGATCGCTAAATTAGGGATATAGAATCTATTGTAGGCCACCCCTTCGAAATGTGACTTCCAGGTCACGTGGCCAAGGGTTCTTGTGTCGAGCGAACACGGTGTCCGACTCACGTGCGCAATATCGACTTACAATATTTATATTTTGATTATATATCATCTACACAATACATATACTGAACGTTTACATGTTATTAAAGAAACTATTTAATTAATTTTCATAGAGAAAGCTCATGTTATCTACGTGTTGGGGGTATTTAAATTATCACTCATAAATTTAAAGCGCATTATTTATAAAAATGAACAAAAGCGCCACCATGGACCACCTTATAATACATTGTAACCACCGCGTGGCTTTTTTTTATAGTAAAGGTTGGTGGACGAGCATATGGACCACCTGATGGTAAATGGTCACCAACGCCTATAGACAATGGCATTGTAAGAAATGTTAACCATCGCTTACATCGCCAACGCGCCACCAACCTTGGGAACTAAGATGTTATGTCCCTTGTGCATGTAATTGCTTGTTCTATCACCAAGTAATATTTCATGGAACAACTTCATGTACTATGTATTCACTTCTTTCAATCTTCTTTAAATCGCTACTAGATGGCGTTGCAATATATCAACTTATATATCGTTCAATATATACTATATACATTTCTAGCTTTTATTGGATTTAATAATTGATATTTCCCGAATAATTCAGACATATTTATATCAAGAACAAGAACATAAAGTTCACGCTTGTCACGTCAATAGTGTAAATACTACGCAGCTAAAGTAATAATGATATATATGAACGCGCTGCATCATGGTATAAGTTTTATTTATATTGGGTTAGTAAATATTTCAGTTGGACATTACAAAAAGCTTGTAATATTTTAGTAGAGATATAGACTTGTTTAGTTTTTCTCCAAGTTCTTATCTAATGATAGATAGATATCTGTCCTTTGTGTGACGGTAGCGATCGATGTGACCGTACCACGTCGCAGGACGCTGCACGCGTCACATAACGTGTAATATATACATTGTGCTCGTCCAGCCGTGTTTCTTATATAAACCCTATCTTAGATTACACTTGAATATTTTACAATATTGTTATGTTTTAATTGAAACTTAGCCGTCTCGTATATAATTCGATTAATGTTTAATAAGCCATTGTATTGTTTCGATCGAAAACCGAAGCTCAGCTTTGAAGTGTCTACTGACGTTAGTTCAGTTTAACTAAAACAAAATACGATATTACTTTTAAAGTTAATAATTATACTTATAATATGAAAGCTTGAAGTGTGTATTCCGTTAACCCGCATTGGAGCTGCGTGGCGGAATAAGCTCCAAACCTTCTCTAGGAGAAGAGGCCTTAGCCCAGTAATGGAACATTCACAGGCTGATACTGATTATAGTATTTTTTTTTATTTAATTATTGGCCGAGATATAGTGGTAGCGTATATCTCGGCCAATAATTAAATCAAAAAAGGCTTAGCAACTAAACCAAATTCAGTTCAAGAGAATCATTAACAGATTCATATATTTTAATTGCCGAAATGCTCGAAGGTTTACCAAGAATAGATGCTCTTCTCTGTGCACATGTGAACGTGTATAATTTCGTGAGGGTGCTCGAGTAGTTAAGACATCAAAGCTTAACAAATAAACAAGCAAACACACTTTCGAATTTATAATATTATTAAGAATGTTATTTATTAAGAAAGGTAATTTTTATCTGTTGTGGCAAAATCATATTTATCATAAATATTAGGTCCTTACATGTGAAATTGGAGTTTTGTACGGGAGGAATATAAAGTAATTTTTTTTTTGTAAAATATATGTAATTAATCAAAGTATGCACCTTGTTATCTATGCACTTTTGCCATCTCATAGGTAGTTCATTGATCCCCTTACTAAAAAAACCATGGGGGCGAGAATCAATAAACTCTTTGAAGGCGGTTTGGACTGCCGCATCAGAGTTGAAATTTTTTCCTTGTAAGAAGTTGTCCAAATTCCGGAAAAAATGGTAATCTGTTGGAGTAAGGTGCGGGGATTACGGTGGATGTCGCAGATAGTCCAATTGTAGCTCATCTAACTTAGTGGTTGTTTGTTGTGCAGTGTGTGGTCTTGCGTTGTCGTGAAGCAGCAGTGGCCTAGAGCGATTGACCAATCTCGGTTGTTTAGCAGCTAGTTCTTCCTTCATGGTTTGCAGTTGCTGACAATAGATATCTGCCGTAATCGTTTGGCCAGATTTTAGAAAGCTGTAGTTAACGACACCGGCGCTAGTCCACCAAACACTCACAAGTATACGTTTAGGGCAGGATTTGGCTGGGTCTCCAGGGTTCAGCCATTGCGACGAGCGCTTCCGATTATCGTACAGTATACACTTTTCATCACAAGTAATGATTCGATTTAAAATCTTCATTATTGTGTCGGTTGAGCAAAGTAACACAGCAGTCGACGCGTGTTTGCAAGTTCGATTCATTCAATTCATGAGGTACCCATCGTTCAAGTTATTTGAATTTCCCAATTTGCTTCAAGTGGATTAATACAGTTTTATCACTTACCCCGAAGCCTGCAGCTATCTCTGAAGTGCTTTGTGATGGATCCGCTTCCACAATAGCCTTTAATTCTTCATTTTCTACTTTGGTCTCCGGCCGTCCACGGGGTTGGTTCTGAAGGTCGAAATTTCCAGAACGAAAACGTTGAAACCAAAAACGACGTTTCTTTTGCGACACCAGCACCTTACACATCATTAATCCTTCGAGCTATTTCTGCAGCACTGTTGCCACGGTAGAACTCATACTCGTAAATATACCGATATTTCATGTTTTCTATGGTGGGGTAACAAGGGACGCCAAAAAAAAATTAGGAAAAAACAAATGAATGACTGTTTTCAAAACTCAAATGTACCAGCTAAACGAATTTATAAATTTGAATTTGGAATTCTTAACCAAAGAGAGATATTTCAGATCAAAGTGGTCAGTACGACAAAACGCTCATTTCATATGTAAGGACCTGATATATGTAGATAAAACAGAATTAATTTCTTGGTACAAGGTACATTTCTCCATACGAGTTAGTCCATAAATCTCTATATTTTAAATTAAATTGTATTAAAGTTTAATGTTTTATGTAATAACTGTATGTACTTCGTTCATCTAAAAATGCATCACGTTGGATAGAAGTTTTCTATTACTGAAGGTAACTCGCAGCATTAAAAGAAAAGCATGAAACAATAGAAAAAGTAATCAAGTTTAGCGTAGCTCGTGTTCTTTGAAGTCGCTTTGAGTTATTAAAACTCTCGCTGTATTATGTTCACATTTAAGAAATGTAGGTACACGATTTATAATTAACCTATATCATACACGTAACGAGATTTATTCTACAGACAGACAGCAATATTTAGTACTGTTGTGTTGCATTTTGAAGGGTGAGTAAGCCAGTGTAACTATAGGCGTAAGGTACATTTTAGTTCCCGAGGTTGGTAGGCGAGGCGTATTGGCGATGTAAGGGATGTTTAATATTTCTTACAGGGCTAATGTCTTTAAACGGTGGTGACCACTAACCATCATTTGGCACATTTACCAGTCCCGCCTACATATTTTACATGTAAGCTTATCCGAAGATTGCTGTTTCGAACACAACTAAATATTTTTTATAGCGTAAGTAGATGAACGAGCATATAGATCACCTGATGGTTAGTAGTCACCAACGACCGTAGACATTGGCATTGTAAGAGATGTTAACTAACGCTGACATCGCCTACCTTGGGAACTCTTATGTTATGTCCCTTGTGCCTGTAATTACTCTAGCTCACTCACCCTTCAAACCGGAACACAACAATACAAAATACTGCTGTTTTGCGGTAGAGTACTGATGTTTTCATTGAACGTGGTGATGAGTGGGTGGTACCTACCCAGACGAGTTTGCATAAAGCTCTACCACCAAGTAAAATTCTCATAATTTGTATTGATATTCGTTATAGAGCTCGGTACTGAAGGAAACCAACTTGAGAAAAACTATGTATCTAACTCGGTGGAAACTCTGCGACATATGTATCCACCGGGTATGCGGGTTGCATTAGAACAGCGTTGTGGTAAAAGCCCAAAAACTCCTCTAGACTGAAGAAGTCATTCTATATAGCATCGAATTTTAAATTTTTAAAAAATATGTCTAGCACTTCAATCGTATTCTTCCTTACATTAAAATATAATTACAATTTTGTATTCTATTAACGCAGTTTCCTCTGATGTTACGTGCTGCGAATCTGTTCCGACTAATTTAGTAAGTGACTAATAATATCGATACAAACAATTGACATGCCAATGGTTTTGCGTGTGCAATATTTTTATATATTCTAAAATACAGATAAAATATACAATTAGATGTCAAATATAAACAGTTAATTTACTATTACGATACTTATTACGATACTATAACTTGATAATTTTTTAATAACTAACAAGCTTTTTTTATTTTCAACCGTAAGTCATTTCTTAGCGATTTTGTTTTTTTAGAAGAATCGTAAAGTATTTTCTTACAATTAAACATAAACAAATAATTATGCCACGTCCATTATTTTAGCACTTTATAAAATTGCAAATTAATTAAATTCATAACATGTTGAAGGTCGGCAGATGAGTAACAGGGTAACAGCAGATGAACACTGCATCGTATCGATTGAACCGCATACGATTTACCGACTCCGACGCCCACGTGGCGTCTCGTCTGCAACGCTAGACCGTTGCGGGCTTACTCATTGCTTTTTTAGCTACAGTACGTTCACTTCCTATTAACTATATTCATTATGTAAACTTTTTTCCTGGCAAATAATTGTTTTGGAACGGTAAATGTTAATGGTAACAAAGTAACTATAATATAGAGAATAAAAATGGCTCGCTTTGACGATTTTCGTAAGAAATCATATAAAGAAAAGAAAAAGATACAAGACTTATGAAGATCAAACAGCTGTAAGAATTTCGTATATTGACGTTCAACAAAGTGCTTTTAAATAGAAGCGCCCTGTAACAGACCGCTATATCAAACAACGCCCTCTGTCGCTAATACACCCATTCAACACACCGACCTCGCCTCATCCCTAAATTTTCACTGTAACCTCGATCATACACAATAATAAACTTTAATACCCATGAATTAAGTTCGAGTGTAAAAAGCAGCCGTGTGCCATATACCTTTCTGGCATCAAGTAAAAATCGATTGACGGCATTTATTATAACGATGGAAATAGTACCGTATATTGCAGGTATGAAGTAGGTTTTTGCTTGCGCGGCATGCGCAAATACGCAGCCTCCCCCAGGGTAGCGTTCGATCCTTCCAGTCGCCTCGTCGGCGTGGCCCGGACGCGTACCCGGAAAGAAAATCGAATTCAGGAACAAAAAGTATAAAACAAATCCACACTTTCCTTCTGAAAGAAGGGAAGGAGCTGGAAGCGAGCTAAAAGATAATTTCACGTTATTAGCTTTGTAGTTAACTGCAGTGAGAAGATTCTTTTTTTTTTTTTCGTAAACAAAAAGTCTTATCAGGCTTTGTGTGAAAAAGTGAGAGTGAAGTGATATTTTGATAAGGAAATTTATCATATATATATTTTTTACGCAGTGATTTCGCAAACCATACGCATTACGATAAGCTTAGTCTTCCAAGCCTAGTTGTTTCAGGATATTTTGGACGTCGTTCCGAGGTATACGTTTGGTTATTATCGTGTGTTGGGTATGGTCGTGTAGCTTGTAGTTAGGGCCGCAAAACCGAACCGCTTCCGTCCTTGTGAGACAAAAGGCTTGATGCAGCTGAGTTTTCTTGCAACATGCAGAACTGTGTGCGTTGATGATATAATATGATAATTTAAGGAATGCACCGATTGGCTAAATGTTGGTAATATAGGGACGATTTATTTATTAGTCTTTAGATTTTTAGTCGGTAGTCACAGTATCGGATTATGATTAGACAACTTTACAATTTGCTTTTTTTCAAGGACGTAAGTTATGTCATACAAGATAAATTTATTGAACATTGAAAATATGTTTTATGCTTTCAATGTTAAATTTTATAATGTTGCAAAATCGATACAAAATATGAAAGTATCAAATTAATTGAGACATTGCGTGATAATTTTGAGTTCACTGCCAAAACCGTAGCGAATTTATTTTATCGATTAAAGAATTAGTTCGTTTGATACTATCGTTACACTACTCGTGTTTTATAAGAATATTATTTCTACTATATATGTCACTACATTATTAATCAAAATCTCTGTCTGACTATCACGATGCGTTTCAAATAGGAACACAACAATTCTAAAAATTTCTATTTGCCGGTGGAATATGTTTGATGATGATATGTTTGTTGATGAGTGGGTGGTCTACCCAGACCGCCACAAAGCCTTATCAGGAAACTTGTACTTATAGTGTGTCTTTGTACTTATAGTTCGTTTCATAATATCATTTGTACTATTTAAAAGCTTTACTTATCATCAGCTGTTAGTGTGGTTCAAACCGGTTCTATCTTGAAATAGAGCAGAAATTATTATTATTATTTATTTATTTATAGGATGGGTTAGTGAACGAGCATATGGGCTACCTGATGGTAAGTGGTCACCAACACCCATAGACAGTGGTTTGTACATTTCTTAAAATAAACGACTACGACTAACTACGATGTTATGTCCCTTGTGCCTGTAATTACACTGGCTCACTCATCCTTCAAGCCGGAACACATCAATACCAAGTACTGCTGTTTTGCGCACATTTTATCCCGATGACAGCGTAGTACTGTATTACATTAGTTTAAGTTAAATTTAACTTATTACTAATTAGACTTGTTTATTTTGTAAGCAAAATGTTTTCATTGAACGTGGTGATGTAAGTCCATTAGCGTTGTAATAAATAACTGCAATTCGTATGACATCACACGCTTATTAGTCAACTCTATGTAGACCAAGCAGCAAGCTGATTGATATTAACAGTATGCACCCTTAACCCGTGTCAAATAAT
Organism: Nymphalis polychloros; assembly: GCA_905220585.2. Lineage (NCBI taxonomy): Eukaryota > Metazoa > Arthropoda > Insecta > Lepidoptera > Nymphalidae > Nymphalis > Nymphalis polychloros. Next base: position 12,644,285 of record HG992252.1, on the reverse strand, counting down.
ACTGGTTTAATAAATATGCTTACACATAGTCGAATTCCATTTACATTTCAAACATCTAAAACAAAATCACGAATGAATATCTCAACGGACTCCCTTTAAGTTTTCGTGTTTATTATGCGTTAACTAACCTTTTTTTATCGGGTATTGGAATTTAAAAAATATGCATCATTATTTTTTATTTGGACACGATCAAAGATAAAACTAAAAAATTAGCTTTCTTTTTTAAAATTAAAGCTCACCCTGTGACGTCATAATGTTAACGTACTCAAATATTTAACAGTTACAAAGGCAAATTTGACATTGTGATGTCAAATGCGCTCAGGAACCGTCGATGCGTCATCTGTATATTCGTTTTTATATGTAGTAGGTTTATTTATATTAAGGAATTAATATAACATTTTGAGACGGATAATTCAATCAATTTAATTATAAACCAAACTATCATAGACAAAAAAAGCCTTGCTGAGTTTCTTCCACTATTATTCCTATAGCTGAGGAAAATTATTTAGCAAGTGCAACGTTTCTATGTGCATTGAAGAATTTGAACATGGCTTTGTCTCGACCAGGTTGGAGTTACATAAAAAACTCATATGAATTCGATTCCTGATATGATGTACGTCGTGAAATTTACAAATTAATTAAGCCAACAGCCCTGTTGTCACGGAACGTACATTCTAACATTTAATATCGGACCTTCGGCTTCACGTGCGTATTGCGTTATTTCATCAGGTCGTAGTTTTGAAAGTTATTTCCTTTAATAACGCGTTTAGAAGTTCCACTTCACTTGATTCTCTTCATGAATCATTTATGCAACGATAGAGATTCGTTTTTTAAATATTTTTTTGGAAAGCTATTTTAATATGGAATTTCCCAAGTCCGCTTGATGATATGATTGATAACTGGCAAATGACCGTTATGCGCTGCATGTCTTTATTTTTTATACATCCAGTACATCTTTTGTACGTTGATGGTACTCTAACAGAAATCTTCACGTGCATCCCAACTTAAGAACGTATATGATACGAACTAAAACAAGGATTTATTTATATAAGATTATGTATAAGTTTGAAATTAATATATCGCTAATGTGAAACATTTTTTAAAAATGTTAATAAATAGTAATTAATTTATATTTATAAATCATACTTGATATGATTTGACATTTGATTGAGTGGTGTTTTATTACGATCATTGTTTGCCAAATTTATATATATTTATATATATATAAATTGCCAAAATTTATAAATAAATATTCGATAGGCTAATAAATTTATACTTGTAATCGTAATAAAAGTATCTACATATTCCCTGTACACACGATTAACAAAAACAAATAAACAGCGTGTTTCAAGTCTGAGGGTTTGACTTATTCATAAATTATATTGTATCATAATTATTGTTTGAAATATCTAAATTAATTACAGTTATTACAATACAGTTATAAAGTCTAAATAGATGTCTAAAAAAAGAAACGTACGCAGTTCACGTCTTGTACCGTTCACGTATTGTCCGATAATCAGAATGAGTATCGGAACTCAGTCGTGAATATGATCGTTTGACAATTAGTCAACAACGGTCTGGCCTCTAGGCAAATATCGATTGATGAATTCGATTTTTGAATACGTTTATAGGGAACAACATGTCACGTGATCGCATATTGACTAAAGAAAGACACTAGGAAATGTTTCCATTCTAATCATCAGCGTTTGTCTAAGCTTGGTGTTCTTAGACGTGTTGTGGCGTACTAATTCTATAATCTCGTTTTTATACTTGCAAAAGTAATAAATGCTCGTGCGAACAACGAGTCCAGACGTTTACATTTTACAAGCTGCTAATATAATAAACCTGAAGAAATTGTTTGTTTGAACTAATCTTTGGAAGTCACAGTCGGATTTGAAAAAATATATTTCCACTTAATAGATCAAGGAGCCCAATAGTTATTAAATATCATGAGTTCAGTAAATAAAACTCAAAAATATATACTATCACGTACATTGCAGACAGTTTGTCGTATTCTACGCAAAGTTCCGAGTGTTGTAACAATTAGTTCATCGCCCCCTATTAAGGGTGTGGCATATTTGATGATTGTTTAATTAAATATCCTTTGTTTGTAGCAACTATAAAGAAATTAACGTGGGCCCTTAGTTTTTACTAAATAACAGTTTGTATTGTTTTTTTTACTATTATTTTAATAGTTCATATTAAATAGGATGTTAAGAGAAGTATATATAATTATTTATATACCGTATATTGTAACATATAACCTAAATTAGTTAATTATATAAGAATATAATAATAAAAATTAACGTAATGGCGCAAGGTGATGGTATCTCGAATAACATGGCATATACAGGGTTATTTGTAACGACCCAGCAACCTCGCAGGACTAGATAGCTAACACCATAAGCAACAACTTTTGTTCTACGACTTTTCATAATTTGTTAGATTTTATTTTCATACAAAAATAAGTATTAATTTAATTTCCCGCTTGAACGTTTACGCGCATCGCACAGATCGACGCGTTGCGTCGTCCTTTCGTTTATGAAAGAAATATAGACCTACAAATGTCACGACAGTACGATAATAACTTGTAAAATCTTTTCTTTTTTTCATGTATGTCCGAAGTCATAGAACAAAAGTTGTTGCTTATGGTGTTAGCTATCTAGTCCTGCGAGATTGCTGGGTCGTTACAAATAACGCTGTATGGTTAACAGATAGCAACTGTCCATCGGTACTGAAACATTGAATTTTAATATGGTAGCTGGACGGTTTAATTTCGAAATTCAAGACTCCGAAAAACGACCTATACCTTCGAGATTGTCATTGACTCGTAAATATACTAATATTATTAGAGAAACGTAATATTTTTTTCTTAATAATTTAAAAATGGAATTTTTGTTATAATATGTATTCACATCAAGACACTTCGCTCCAGGCCTATAAATCTAGATTAATATGGAAGTTTCTGGCAAACAGCCTGATGCATATTTTTTCGTATTATGCTGTTTATCTGATTAAGTTATTGTTGGCACTTGCAGGCTTCTGGCGTATATACCATTAACATAAAATATAGGAAGCTGCTCGATCTTTAAACAAAATTAAAAGCATTGATTTTATAAAAAAAAATTAAACATTGTAAATAATATTATTATTTCCATTATTTATTTTATAATCTTATGACACGGAGTAACTGTTTTGTGGAATGAAATACGAGCAAGACATTGAAAACATTAGATACAATAGGTATATCATGTATAATATCTACATATGTAAACGTAGTGTAACTGGGTCTTGCACGCATTGTGCAATAATTAAGGTTAGGAATCATGTCGAATTATACAACAAGCAGCGCCATCCTTATAGGGCATCGCGATTCGCTCGAACTTCCTGTTAACGGTATCTACGCTAATTTGGTATCATTTCGAATTTATGTTATTGAGGCTACAACACACTGTAACTGTAAAACTATAAATCTACCTCGAAATATTGAGGTCACGGGTTCGAACCCCAATTCGGATAAATAGATTTTTGTGTTTTTCAGTAATTCTCAGTAACAATCTGGAATTATCAATGAAGTGGGCGATATGTAAGATTCCTTTTCACTAAAATCTCAGCGATAACCGTCTTCGGCACGAATCAGGAAAACTTCGAAATCCTGTCACAATTAAAATTCATTCATCTCGATAAAAAAAGAAATAATTTCTCTTAGTCTCCGAAGTGACTGTAGTCTTTACCTCATCGCCTAATTAAATATTTAAAACACGTTAATGTAACGCGGACTTTCTTTTCTTATGCTGATGACTATGTAATAATATGTACATGCTTACAATAACGAGTTACATCTGTGCGAAAACAAGAATATGATTGTAAGGAATCGTTGACTTTATTACATGAGTAACCAGCTGTTACCAGTCCGCGTTGGTTGGCGATTTAAAAAAAAAAACGACATTCCTTATTAAATAAAAAATATTAGGCATTTATTTGTAGTATTCCATGAAATTATTCTTTCATAGTATATTTAATTAAAATCTGTCACAACATAGAAATGAACTTATGTATTTTTAATGTTAATAATAAGCCGAGATGGCCCAGTGGTAAGAACTCGTGAATCTTAACCGATGATCGTGGGTTCAAACCCGGGCAAGCACCACTGAATTTCATGTGCTTAATTTGTGATTATAATTCATCTCGTGCTTAACGGTGAAGGAAACGTGCGTGTGTTGAATTTCACTGAAATTCTGCCACATGCGTATTCCACCATCCCGAATTGGAGCGGCGTGGTGGAATAAGCTTCAAAACCTTCTCCTCAAAAAAGGAGAGGAGGCCTTAGCCCAGCAGTGGGACGTTCACAGGCTGTTACTATTACTAATAACATAGTTGTAGGTTTAATGCTAAGTCAGTAATATTATTTTCTTTTTATTAAGAACGAAGACGGAAGGGAGGACGGGCAAATATGTCACGTGATGTTAAGTGATCACCACCGTCCATAGACAATGACGCTGTAAGAAATATTAACCGTTCCTCAAATAGCCAATGCGCCACCAACCTTGGGAACTAAGATGTTATGTGCCTTGTGCCTATAGTTACACTGGCTCACTCACTACTGCTTGATATGTGTTTGATATTATAAAAAGATGGAACCAAATTTAATAACAATTATACAATACTCACACGAAGATTTTTCTGACATTGAAATATAAGAATAGGTAATTAAAAGGCGAATAATGTGTACGTATTACGTGTATGTGTTGCCAATTGATAATTACATTTTTCCCTCCTTCGTAATGCAATAATATTAGGGGAATAAGCAACTGGGCAAGGTGTCAGGTTTGTAATTTGTGCATCGATGCACAAAGCGGGGCTTAGACGGGCAATATCTGCATTTATATTGTGTGTAACTTAGGTGTGTTATATAATCATAAATATTGAATGGAAATATGCCTGTACTTGAAATGATAATAACTATCATTTGAAGATTATTTTAGGCACTATTTTTAAGTAACTCGTACGTGTGGGTTTGCGTGTGTGCTTGTTTGCGGGTGCGCGTGCGTAATTGCATGCGTGTGTCTTCGTATGTCTTTCTTTTTTATCAATTATTATCAGCGCGCTTGACAATGCTTAAAATTAATTTATGGTTTTATATGATAGTTTACTGCACATACGACTAGAGTTTGTTTATAAGATACATAACATCTTGAATATTATAGGTGGCGGAGCGCATTGGAGAGGTCAACAAATCTGAGCTCATCGGTTAGACCATTTTCATTGCCTCTAGTTAAATTATATTTTAAATAATACATGATATACTAATCAATTCAATAGTTATCATTAACTAATTATAACCTAGTTTCGTATCATGACAGTCTCGTCGGTCGGTCTTAAACCCTTCAGAAATTTCTTTACAAACCGATCGTGTTATAAAAATAAATTTTAATTGTTTACTCAATTTTAATTACATATGTATGTAATTTAACAAGTGACTATTTTGTAATGTAAATGGTGACATAATTCAGTATGTTGTTATGTATGTATGTTTCACAATTATATTGTATACAATTCTATCGGACGTGCGTTTTACTGAACTTTAAACGGCTGGACCCATTTTGATTTGTGTGCTACATTGGGTAGCATAGATTGAACCCGGTAGGTGGCTCTGAGATCGGGTTCCAGTAATTTATTTTAACCTATTATATATATTTTTATTTTTTTGAACTGGTACACATTTTGTAAAATTATACAATAAATGCAACAATATTCTAAAAGTTCAGGATAAATTTTATTTTATATACTAAGTCGGGAAGGGCAACTGTTATATAAATGAAATATAACATTTTAGTAACAAACTAGCTGTGCCCACCCGCCTATAATTAATAGAAATATAATAAATTATTTTATTACTATAATAACACACACGCGCACACACACACACACACATATATATATATATATATATATATATATATATATATATATGGTTACTTGTAAAGAAATACGTAATTAACGATTTGTAATTAATTTTCATAAAATACCGTAGGGTTTACCGATCTTATATATCATTTGTGCCATCACATGTTCTTTGTGTACACAAATGTATCAATTTTCATCAAGATTGGTCAAGCCGTTCTTGAGTTATAAGAAGACAAACAGACAGACAAAAATAAAAAAATAGTATAATGTGATCACTGTATCACAAAATTACAAAATTCGGTGAAAAAAAATATGTACAGACAGAACCAATAGATTTATACATATAGTAGTATAGATAACAATATTTAAGAACACAAAGCATTGTAAATGTAACTATCTATACCAATATTATATATGCGAAAGTAACTCTGTCAGTCTGTTACGTTCACGGCTAAACCACTTAACCGATTTTAATGAAATTGAGTATGTAGCAAGCTTTTGAACGCCAAGGAAGGCTATTTTTTTATACTGGCGAAGCCGGGTGATGGCTAATAATCTTTACATTAATCAAAAGGGATATAATCGCACATTTTTAAGCTTTTAAATTATCTCGTAATTGCTAATATTGAAGAATGAATATATCTTTATCATCTGTTTCTAGACAACGTCTACGTACGTACTAGGTCGTTGTTGTTGTTGTAGATATTTTTTATTATTTATTTTATTGTATAGGTTGGCGGACGAGCGTATGGGCCACCTGATGGTAAGTGGCCACTAACGCCCATAGACAATGGCATTGTAATAAATGTTAACTATCACTTACATCGCCATGCGCCACCAACCTTGGGAACTAAGATGTTATGTCCCTTGTGCCTGTAATTACACTGGCTCACTCACCCTTCAAACCGGAACACAACAATACAAAGTACTGCTGTTTTGCGGTAGAATATCTGATGAGTGGGTGGTACCTACCCAGACGAGCTTGCACAAAGCTCTACCACCGAGTAAAAATAAACCGAGTATAAATAAAGCGTATTTACAGTAAAGTAGTAAATGGATACGGGGTAATGTGACAGTAAGTAAATCATATTAAACGTCTCTGATAGAAGATGCCGCGAGATACAATTAGTTCACGTTACGATGATCAATAATTGAATAAACAAGTAACAAATGATCGCCAATTGTTGCATTATGTATGTAAATAGTAATTTCATCGAACCGAAGTCTTATGCGCTTTCTTACGTGATTCCAGATTAAATGCTCTGTTAATGATAGACTATTGGCCTTTTGCTAATTGATTTATGAACGTTATACATGGTGGTCGTTTAATATAGATTGTTTTTTTTCTTCAAACTGTAATAACCGAGTCTGTATCATGTAGATTGGAAAAAATATATTAAATAAGTTTATTCTTAACGATTTAATGTAATATGTGTTTGAGTTTGAGCTTTTAATACCAGAGGTTATTAATTGAATATACTTTATATATAATAATATATACATCATTCCATTAATTTATTTACTTACGTTGAAGAACTCACACCCACCCAACACTGGCTTATTAAGGTCGTTAAGTTCAGATATTGCGTTAGATGTATTGAATGTCTTATCTATGTTAATTATGTTTATAGTTTGACTAGCTTTACAACGCGGTATCATTCGCGTTAAAAGTTACCGCCCCCGTAAGACGTAATGTTAATAAAATGTTTAATTAACCATTTCGCATAATTATGCGAATTTTTAATCAATAGTATTTTTTACTTCGAAACAAGTAACCGTATTTTCGGCTCTTATTATAGATTTACTTAGGTGGTACTTTCTATTTTACTTAGTAACTTGTAGTGCTCTGGGTTGATTACAATGAGCCTCACAGTATTCCTTTCTGCCCACAACACTTACTGATAGACAGCACGTAGTACGGGTCGCGTGTACGATGTAACTAATAAAACGTTCAATTTAACTGGTCTACTTAAGATAATACGTTTTGTAAATTACAACTTATCGAATAATTCGTAGTGTTGTTCTTTCCTCGACAAACAATAAGCCTAAATTCATAACATGAAAAATATATAACTGTATACATTAATGCAGTACTGTGTATTAATTGATTATACTTAATCATATTGTTTATATACGCGGCGACGACGTACTTGTTTACTCGTACATAGTACGTGAAACGACATCCCCTGTATCGCTGTGCGCCGACCCAGTCAGTCGGTCTCGCGGCACGCGGCCACTGCGCGCGCATCGACCGCCTTCTCCGATACATATTAATTTTACGAATGCTTTCCGTGTCTAATTCAATTTTTATTGCGACTTTGACATTTCACTTTTTTTTTCTTTTTTTTAATATGAAGTGAATATTAGTGATAAAGTGTTGTGTGTTCGGCTCTATCGATGTGCGTTATCGGAATGCGTAGAAATCGTCACGCACGAACAGTTCAGAAGAACATGGAGAAATAACCACCGGGTTGATAGTACTTGGACAATTTCAGGCACCGCTGCCTCCCGTGTAGCAGTTGCGTTGATTGCCGTACCGTTATGGCTGGTATTATTATTACACTAACATTAAATTGTACTAAAAGAAAGTGTTCTCGTCTCGAAATTTAAATAACGCTTCCCCAACAACGTATTCACTCCAACAAGAAAAGGCACTCTGTGAAATTAATACTACATAAGTTTAACTACCGGATGTTTTCATAGAAATGTTTTTTAACGTATTTTCAAATTTATTTCAACTAAATAGAGTTCTTATTTCTTTGTTTTTAAGTTTAGAGGATTGTTCCTTAGTTCTAAATTCGTAGTTTCGGGGTAGTCTCCGACCAGATTGTCGTTTCCTCGGCTTAATCTTTATAGTTTGTTTAGAACTAATGATCTGTTTGATGCGTGTGGTATGCCGAAGACAAATGAGGCGATGACATTTAAACTATTCTTAATTATTGATCGCAGAGATACCCCTTGATCACACTCCATCCACATCCATAAGTATCTTTCAAGTCTAAGCTCAAACGAATAATATTTTCAGCGATTCACCGATATATTTTTTTAAATTTAAATCTATTGAATTAATCTTTCAGGTTTTATTTTATACGTAGACTAAAACAGACAGACTAGAACTATTAAATTATCGTTATGACCTTAACTATACATTTTATCATACGTTTTAAACACAGTATCTTTTCTAATACAATAATTATATTATAACATTACATGATAGATATTTGATATTGTTTTCTATGATATGCAATACGAGTAACTAGTTACAACCAGATCACGCGGCTTGAACACTCGCTGAAAAGATATAAAACAATTTATTTACATACATATATAAACATAAGATATATTATTGAATATAAAAATAAAAAATATAAATATATAGCCTACTTCATCAACAAGAAGGGCAGATACAAATATACAACTTTGATATTCAATTAACGCGATATAATTGGTCGAGATCTTGAATTCTCTATGATATGAAATTATTTTATTATGGATTCGCGAAAGAAGATCGAATATCGAAACTTTGGAACTGAAATTATATTATATTAATTAAATTACATGGAATATGGAAATCTAAGTTACTTACTTACACTGCTGTATATTTATTATAGATAGTTTTGACCAATTATGCGAACAAAGCGTAATAATAAAAAAACGTGGATTACATTCTTTTCTATAACATAATCAACGTCTACAGTTAATTTCATTAGAAGTAGAACGAACGGACGACTGTTCAAGCGTGATTGAGTAAAAAAACTAAACTATTGCATTTACGATATTAGTACATATTGTGATAGTTTTATTGAGTGCAATTCTGAACGTAATCGCGGGAAACAGCTAATGATTAATATGTATTAAGCTTCCGACCCTTTCACTTATGTGTTACATAAATATCCATAAATACTGATCTTGACCTACGCCGACGAAAATACAGTAATTACCTAACAGCGTCGGAGTAATGGCCGTGCCAATTTATTTAAATATACATGCTAAATATATTTAAAGAATTTTATCTGTAATTTTTTTTTTCTTTTCGACTCAGCCAAGTGTTTATAGTACGTGAATCCTAACCACATATCGCCTGATTCAAACTCTTGAAAAGCTCCATTAAAATTGTTTGTGTTTATAATTCATTTCATGCCCGGCTGTGTTCCTTACACATGACGAGGAACCTGTTTGAATCGGATGAAAAACTGCCATATGTATATCAACCTGCATTGGAGTATCGTGGTGAAATATGTTCTCCGAGCGTTCTCCTTGTGAGGATAGGGCTTAGCCCAGCGGGGGAATATTTGTAGGCTTATTTGTTACTATTAACTTTACTCCGTTTTTCAGTTATCTATTTACCGATGTTGCGATTTTTTTATTATGTAGGAATAAACCACTATTTATTCTATCGCCATCACCGATACAAAGTAAAGTTATTGTAGGGTGAGTCAGTGTAATTATAGACACAAGGGGCATTAAATATTAAATCTATGGTAGGCGGCGCATTGACGCTTTGTGAAGTTGCTTATACTTAGTTCCAATGTCAAAAAATTACTCAACAATAAATAGAGAACATTATCGCGAAAACGACGACCCTACTTATAAATGTTGCTTGGCGTGTAATTAGTTAAACAATGCCTTGTCTTCTTCTTTCGAATGTCAAATCAATAATGACAGAAAGAGACAATTTTTTTTTTAACTAACCAGCGGCTAAGCAAATTTTACAAGAAAAGCTGTTTAATATAATACGTTTAATAATAATAAATAATAAAAAAAAATTTAACTTCATAGTTTGATTCTTCATTTTATTTATTAATTTAATCGATAGTATTACTTTAAGCCTCTACTAACCTACTTTTTAAATAAATATAGTATGTGACAGGTGTTAAACAATTGATTCGGTGACAGTACTAGCGCGAGTGAGTCATACGCCAGAATAGCGTGGCGCTTGAATTTAAACAGGTCACAGTTATAAGTAATCATAACTCTTAGCTGTGGATGGTGTTGTGCAAAACACACGAACCAGTCTAAATATGGAATGTGAATTATTGCTAATTAATCTAACAATACAATACGTAAAGAATTTCCAAAAGAAATTTGTGCTGTAAGTTAACTTTGTATTTGAAGAAGGAAGCAAAAAGTTTAGTTAGTTTTAATATTATGTATTTATTTATGTTAAAATATAAGTGGCAACGGAAGGCGGCCGAGTTATCGGTCGCGATCAGCGTTTTAGAAATTAGGAATCGTGCAATTAAAACCGCGTGGTAGAAAAGATCTCTTCATCCACTGCTGGACATAGCCCTCTCCAATGGCACACCACTAAGCTTGATCTTCAACTCTCAAAGATCCTTTAAAACTTTGCAATGCCAATGACCAACCACCCATCTTTGGTTTTGTTACAATAAGAATATTTTTTGTACTTAACCTATATTTAAAGGAAAAAAACAATCTCAACGACTAAGTTAGAACTATAGTACCTATAATTTATTCGATATCGGTAACCTCCTTATAATATGAAGAAAATATACGAAACTTGCTTGAAATACGTCTCTATATATTTCTGCGATTTGTTGTACACACTGAAATAATGAAACATTCTTATTCGAACTTTTCCTCTAAGCTGCTACTATAATAAAAAGACGTTATGTGTAGTTGATTAATACTTTCTAAAGACGAACAAGTCGTATATGCTCGTAACATATAATTGTAACGGACGGCACTATAATTCATGTCCTATGTGAATTTATAACGTATAAAATTCATCTGGAAAATGTTCTGGAAGAATCTAGGGCAAGTATGTCTTGGTTTATGTTTGTTTGCTCAAAACTATTTCAACACTCGATATTATAACATATGTTTATGCTCTCTTCTATGATTTTATAGTCAACTTATCATGGCCTCGTAGATTATAATTTTACGGAGTACTCAATTCGTATCCATCTGGTACTATTGATAAGTGATTTTATAGTTATGTCATCGACTCCCGTTGGTAATGCTTATTCCCGTCGCGAGGTATAATACAGTGTTTCAGTCTATTTATAAGCTTATAAAAAATTTCATCAAAATCTAATATACAATTATTTTTTTCTATAATTATTGACTCGCGTCAATATTCGGAATTGCAAAATCAGATTTCCATAGCTCTTTCTTCAAAAATGAAGGCTTCCATACAAAATATTAAATTTTATCACTTGCTAACTTCCGTGTAAAAGGAACCCGTATGCAAAATTTGATGGTGCTAGCCCCGAGTATTTTAGACTGCGCTGATATATCAGTCAGTCATTCTTTTTTTGTTAGTCATAATACAATAACATTTGTATATAGCTTAGGTATTCCCATGTTTTTTTACATTATTATGTTTTCGAGTTAGAATTGCTTCAAAATTTCACGCATATTTCGAAAGTTTAAACTACGTAGTAACGAACTGGTTTGAAATTATTCATACAATAATGATAAGGATGTAAGTGTAAAGGGATCAACCTCTATCGGTACAGTTTAAATGTTTAACATTCTTTACATTACCGACAGGTACTAGTCACCGGATATAAGTTATTTTCTTCTTTTTTTTTGTAATTACAAAAGTGTACGCATAATTATTATAGCGTTGATAGCTTTAACATTAGAAAATGCAGGCATTTTACAATAACAAACAACGCACACTTGCCTATCATTCTTCCAAGCAAGAAATGATTCTTGCGTTATTATTTTGTTATATTGTTTAGTAAGTTAATAAGTTTTAATTTATATCTTATCTACATGATAAATCTTAGTCGTTATTTGTAAACTATTTCCGTAAATTGTTAAGTTTAAAAAAGTAAGTTTTACAAAATAGTTAATACGTACTAAGTTTCATTCCGGCTTTGCTCCTGTATTATGCATGTTACCAATCGCTCGATACAAAAAAATACTTGTGATTAATGTCTATTTGAATAAAATATTTTGACATGGTTCAATTAGATGAATCTATCTACTTATAAAATACTTAATTGATACGACAAATCGATCTTAAAAATTTTAGATAATTTCATTATAAATGTTACCTAGTCTCAATTATTTTTAGTAATTTTACTTTTAACAATTCGCTTCGACGTTGTACTTCGAGGATAATTATTGAATTTACACTCGATATGAAAAGTTACGCAACAAATGTCAATGTTATTTCATCCCACAATTTATGAATAACGACGACCTTACTGGCGATATCTTATAACAATATCTTATATGGGTTCAATGATTTTGTTTTAAAACAACACAAAACATCTTTGTATAAAAAAATCCTCCTTATAAAACGGATTCAAAGTTTTAATAAATTGTACTAATATAAACACAACCAAAACTAATACTTCTATTATCACTAATATTTAAATGTAATCGAAACCTATTCGTACTATATTTATCAACTAATATCATCATGCGCAGACGCACTGACACCGCTCACCTGTGTGACTCATGCGTTAGAGAGCTTCATTTATTTTAGCGTGAAGGTTACCTACCGCACGCAATTAATGACTAGATATATATATAATCATTTGTAATTCCTATGGGAAAGTTTACACTTCGAGCAAATGTTACGTTGCCTTCTCGCTTTCACACATGCAACTTAATGATTAGTACAATAAAATGAACTTAATCAGGCGGTGTGTAGTTAGACGGGATATATTCACATCTTTAGCCTAAGTTATCTTAGTTATAACTTAAAGCCCGCATAGCAAACATTTGTCCGTAAAAACTAAATCCGCGCAGCGACGTGTAACTAATTTCTGACCGACCAACTTAACGTAATTAAAGTTTTATTTCTTACTGTGTTTTTTTTTATTAAAGTGAAATTTCTTTGAGTGTTATCTGTGTTGAGAGAACGATTTCAAGGTCGAATTTACGTGTCGAATGGCCGTGTGAGTCAAACATGAGTGATTATTTTAAAATAATCCATTACACTTTTTTTTATTATTTTACGTAATGAAATGTTTCTTGAATTATGCTTAGAACGAAGTGTACTAGAACTATGAATAATAAACATAGGAATCTACTGCCGCTGAAGTAAGCCGTGGTTCCTGTATTTCAGGAATACAAAGGCTCTCAGAGTCTAAAAAAAAAAACAAGAGTAAAAAAATACGTAAAAAAAATCAAAGCTCTAAAGCTGTACTACAACTTGCGACATTCTTATCAAATCAGAGATGTTTAAAAAATAGTAGTTATTTACTGCATTATAGGGATGTCTCACATTCTATTACAAATTTATTTATAGTAACAGAAAAGACTTTTTAAAACAATTAAGCTTTACTATCGTAGATAATATATTGTTATTTCGAAACTACAGGAAGTGCGTTATACATTATAGTAAAAATTGTGTTCGTTGTCAGTATATATATAAAGCACGACTTCTTCAAGTAGATACCTATGTGTATGTGTGCAACAATGTTATTGTTTCACAAAAACTTTTTGTCGCTACATATGTAATACGTTACAGTTGTGGGAAAACGTTTATACGGAACCTATTTAATATAATCGCGCAATACATAAGAAACGAATAAATTATAATGATTGATCATAAACTTAAAATGTACATTTTTCGTCTTATGAGCTGATTTAAATGGTCATTTGTGCAGTTGTGATATTGTTCAAGAACACACTTCATTACTACATGAAATGTCGACAACAAACTTATGGGGTGATACACTATTTTGACGTGTATATTATTTAAATTTTATAATTATTATGGTCAATTTCGCATATAACTTTTTGACATTTCACGACGTGTATAAATAAGATAATGCTTGTCTTATTTCGTATTTAATAAGTACTAATTCGACTGAGTTTATGTACAGATGTCCTCCCCCCTCGGGTGATCTAGCATAGTACTGCCACTTTACACTGAGTGGTGTGTGTCATGCACGAGTTGCTAACAACAAAAAAAGGCATCGCATGCCGAGTGTTAGCTATTTATCGGTATAACATATAATAAAGTAAATTGATTTAATTTTATAATTCAAACTTAACGAATTACATATTATGTAATAATAATAATGTCCTCTAGACCGATTACGGTTACGGCGGCCAATCTCAAGAGGTTTTAGCCAACTGCGCAGGAGATATTATAGTGCACAAGTGTGTGCGCAAACACAGGTGATCTCTCTATTCCCTAGCTCTCATAATCCGATGGAACGGTAATCCGACACGAGCGGAAAGAGTTCAATTGCAGGATCAAAGTGCTTTCCGAGGCACGGGAGTGTACACACTTCCAATTTCCAGACTCCGGGCTGCTACTGAGAATTTTCTGATAGAAAATCTCAATAACTTTTTATCGGCCCGACCTGGGAATTGAACCCAAGACATCTGGTTCTGCGGCCTTATATCTAGGCACTTTTTTTTTAACCCAGTGGAATCTTTCAAAAGTTACTCGGCTCCCTTAGGAGGAGGAACCGGGTTATGTGGGATTCTTACCCACTAAAACCACTGCTATGGCCGTCCTCGACACGGATCGGAGAGGCTGCGGGATCGTGTTGATATAACGCATCCGCGGCCCCTCCCGTGCTCTGCTCCACTCGTGGCTTGGCGGAGCTCTCCTCAGGGAGCGAAGGTAATTTCTCCGCCCCGCACTCCTCGCTAGTGCGTACGGCAGCTCGGGACCATCCCGGCTGCCGTCCTCCTCAGGGCCGTCTGAAATAGGACCCGTGAGGCCCCCACCTCACGCATCCACGACCCCAGGGTTACGCCCTATCTTTTAAGCCCCGGGCGTCGGGGCTGTGGGAGGGCCGAGACGACGCCGACGTCGTCTCCGCCGAGCAGGATCCCGCTCCGCTGCCTCCTTCTGGACCATGACGGTCTCATAGGAGGCTACAGGCCTCCACGCCGATTCCCTGCGGATCATCGCCGACACGATTGCTCGCAGGGACAGGTCTTGTCCGACTTCACGGACCAGGATATCCCTCTCCGCACTCCACGCTGGGCACGCTTCCAACGTGGCAGTCAAATGAATTACATATATATGTCGGTAGGATATATAGATGTAAAGTTTATTGCCAGTTACATAACAGACGCCAAGTGACTCAGTGGCCAAATCGAACCGGTTGCAACAAAAACACACGACCTGCTCCTTATTCGTAACTTGCACGTCGATTTCATTAAATGTATTTTGATCGCGAGACGATTTACGAATATAATCAAAACTGTTTATTTAATTTTATTTCCATTTCGCCTCGTCTATAATGGATCGAATAAATCTTAACTACATTAGATAATTAATATAGTTCGGTTTTATAAAATTATAGCTTATCATTTATTTTATATAGCGATTACAATCGTACAAAATAATTTCTTCCCTCAGTCCACTAATATTTTATATAAAGCAGGATGTATATAGAATTATAAATAAATAGAAAGAACGCTTATAAACGCTTATAGTGGATGCGCTTAGAGGTGACCCGATATACCCCAATATTTACACTCGTCCTTCAAACTTCAAACTTCTATACGTTTTTTTTGAAAGAATAGTTTACAGTACCTACATAAGCAGGCTTAGACAATTACCTATCATTAAGATAAAATACATATGTATATTCTATCTTTCTATCATCTATATAAAAAAAATAGATGAATTATATAATTGTCCCCCTGTTGGTTCCTCCGCATTCTTACTTCTGGAGCGTGCAAAAATTGCCTTTTTAAAAATGTATCTTTTTGTATTTTGCTCCTTCAATGTAAGTTTTTATAGACTATTATTCTGAATGTATGCTAGTTATTTATAAATCACAATAATGTTACGAAAACTATTTTTTGAAAATAACAAACATTTGAAATAATATCGCATCGCAGTACGCGTTCACAATGAATAAAAAAAACACATTATAAACTTAGTAAAATGGAATTTAATACAAAAGAAATCAAGCGAAAGTATACCAGCTAAGGAGTACTTCAATTACAAAAGATACTACTCTCGGTAAATTATTTCCAAGGCAATTTTTATTTGCTTAACAAATACTTTATCTTTTGTTCGTCCGTCAAAGATTGTATTCGTATCAAGTTCCAATCTACATTCCTAACATAATAAATCTAACTTTCACTCGATTTTGTAATAGATTTAACGGAATCGAATATAATTAATCTTGCACTTTTAATCTAGATCAAAACAATGTTAATGATTGTAAATATAATAAAATAATAATATATTTCTAAATATTAATTTGAATAATTGATTTATCTTGAAATATATCGACTTGTATCTAGATATTCTATAGTTAAAAAGCAAATGTTGTATTTCGGTTTGAATGGTGAGTGAGCCAGTGTAACTACAGGCAAGAGATATAAAACCTTAGCTTCCAAGGTTGGTGTCGCATTGGCGATGTAACCGATGGTTAATATTTCTTACAACGCCAATGTCTTTGGGCAGTCGTGACCACTTACGACCAGAGAGTCCATTAGTTCGTCCGCCTACCTATTCCATACAAAAATCAAACTGATAAAACTGCTAAGCATCGAACGAGCATTCAAAACAATGTTGTTCACAAGTGTGACACAAATATTGTGATCGTTATCGCAAGTGTTTATTTACCAGGTTACGACCTATTTCGCTTACATTTATCACAAACTACAAACATACTAAAGGTTACTTTCGTATGTCCGACGTGTCGCCTACAACTGCGACACTGCGACGCTTGTCAGTAAATTAAATACATAAAATAACGAACTACGCTATCTTTATACAGTAACAGCCTCTGAATGTCCCACTGCTGGACTAAGGCCTATTCTCCTCTTTTTTGATGAGAAGGTTTGGAGCTTATTCCATCTTGCTGCTCCTATGCGGGTTGGTGGAATACACATGTGACAGAATTTCAGTGAAATTTGACACATGCAGGTTTCCTCACGATGTTTTCCTTCGCCATCAAGCAAGAGATGAATTATAATCACAAATTAAGCACATGAAATTCAGTGGTGCTTGCCCATATCGGATAAGATTCACGTGTTCTTACCACTGGGCCATCTCGGTCTTTTCTCATCTTTATACAGCTGAAGGTTAAAAAGAAAGTGGCATATCTTATTATATAACCTTTTGAAGCATCTGTCTTTTTCTTTTATGTATTTGAAATGAACACATCGTGTGGTTAATGTATATTGTTAGCAATATCCTGATCTTCCTACGCTCCTCATTTATTTGCACCATTCAAACCGTCAGGTCCGTATTCGGTGACTAAGTAACTATGTGAATTGTTATTTCAATAATAGAAGTCTTTGTATGCCCAATGCCTTCGGCTTAATGCGAATATTTTGGACGCCTTTTAAATATATATGAACTTGTACGAACGAAAGACACTTACATAACAATGTACATAGCAAATCGAAGATATGTGTTTAGACATATACATATATAAAATGTAACCGTAACTTAATGTTAATACGTGTAATGAAAATAAATAATAAGATGAAATTAAATATGACTGACGCTTAAAATATAAGATGTCAAATTGAGCGGATGGTAATAATCATAAAATTTACGTAAGTATTGTAGATATGATTACGTTCGCCTGTATGTTAAATATTTTTATAATATAGATATATTTAGAATTTTATAATATATACATATTTTTTATATAGATAGGCGGACGTACATATGGCCCACCTGATGGTATGTCGTCACCAACGCCCATAGACAATGGCATTGTAAGAAATGTTAACCATCGCTTACATAACTAATACGCCACCAACCTTGGGAACTAAGTTGTTATGTGCCTGTAATTACACTGGCTCACTCACCCTTCAAACCGGAATACAACAATACAATGTACTGCAATTTTGCGGTAGAATATCTAATGAGTGGGTAGTACCTACCCAGACGAGCTTGCACAAAGCTCTACCACCGAGTTAAATTATAAAATAATATATCAAATAATTAATGTATGAATGATGAAATATTCAGTCTCGCTTATACGAAGAAGCCATCCAACTATGGCGGCAGGGTCGTCGAGTTTTCTTGCGTAACCTATTTTGTTCTTTCACATCTTTATATTGAATTTTAAAATTGAGTGTTCATTAAATTGATTATAAAAAAATCGCTTTCTCTACAATGTTACTCTCTAAAATGTTTTTAATCATTACGTAAATAATATAATTAACTTTTTAATGTAAATAGAACAAGTAACTACTGTAATCAAATTGTAATAGGTGCTTTTTTACACTTTTGCTAGTTCGGTGCTTTTAAAATAATGATAGATGATGATAATAATAAAATAATTGAATTGAATCTACTGCCACTGAATTTTCATGTGTAAATTTTTTATTTATAATTTTTCTTCATGTATAGGATGAAAAACCACCAGGCCGCATAGAAGGAGCGTGGTGTTTTAACCTCCAAAACCTTTGTCTCAATAGGAAAGGAAGCTGCTTTAGTCCAGCATTTAAAGAATGCTAATTTACTAATAAAATATTCATATTATAATACGCGTATGTTTGATATTGAAATATCATAAACTTGGATTACCTTCGCAAAGATCAGTCGCGGCGTCTTCATACCAAAACTAATCCTTTTAACTATTTAAAAAATAAATCTATTAATGTTATTCCTATTTTCAATATTCAATATAACGTTATAAAACAAATCATCGTATACTCCTTAATTATTCAATTTAAAACATCTATCAATAGACTGAAATTCAGGCCATTACATCCTCGGTACGTTCACGCTTCGTTATTTAAGATGTCGACACCATACTTGACCCCATCCGGTAGGAAATTACAAAGTCGTTCCGTTTTACGGGAACACAACATAAAACCTTTTAAGGTTGCCTTTGTACTCAATAGAATTTTCTTTGGATATTTAGTACGGTTGTGTGTGTTTCTTTGTTTCAATACTATGTAAATAATTAATTTCTTTAGAGAATACCATGAATTACATTAATAATCAAATCAAAATCGTCCTTTGAATCGTCATTTAACAAATTCAATAATATGTAAAGCGACTACCGATTTGGAATGTAGTTTCTCGCAAAACAAACTGCGACAAGCGTCTAATTGATAGCATTGCTACGTTTAAATATATATACCAACCCCACACGAGACATTATTAGTTACATAAAATGATATATTTTTGTAAAAAAAATGCGGTGTTTTTTTCAGAAAAGATACACACATATAGATTAACTTAAAAAGCACCTTACCTAGATACAAATTTTGAGTTAAAACAGTAGACCCGTTTCCGAGATGCTTATATAGTGTATAAAGAATTAATTATTTAATGTTATTTATGTAAATTTAATTCTTGTCTGTTTGAATTGTCAAGTCATGTATTACAAGTAATAGTTTACCGAAAAATATATTCGGTGTAACCAGTTTCGTCTTCTACTTAGAATTCATAGTATTGACCAAATCTATTGTAATCAAGTTTAACTACACCAAGTCTCACATTCTGATGTTAATACTCCATTAAAGTGTATCTTATTTTCATCGTACACTCTTAAAAGATAGCGGTCGTGTCCGTTAGCGTGATATACGAATATAATATACTTACATATGTACAATAACTTGTTAGTTAAATGCTATCGGATCTACCAGTTAATTGACATTGGCATTATACTAAGAAAACTTTCTTCGTTATTAAAATTTGTTTTCATATTTTAATTTATATTGAAACTGTATAGATTATTGCTACATATCATAACGCTCAAATATTGCACGATACCATTCAAAATTAAAATATCTATACAAATATTATAAATGCGAAATGTTACGCTTTCACTGTTAAACCACTGACACAAATTTGATGAAATTTGGTATGAAGCAAGCTGGAACCCCGAGGAACGACATAGGCAAGGACTTTTAATACCTAACACCCTCTCCTCGAAACACGGGAGCGATGCCGCGGACGGCAGCTAGTACTTAAAAAAGTAATACTTCAATACAAGTATTTTATTACAAAATATCTGAATCATCATTTAACAGAACTCTGTTGAATGTAAAACTACCATTAAAACATTTAACCAAGAAAGTTTAAATTAATCACAAAATTCACATGCTTTGATGTAACGTAAATTTTCGCTGTCTCACATTCAAGTGACTATATAATTTCATTAAAAGTAAAAGTAACGCGTAATGTTGTATGATGATGAAGAGAAACAGCTAGAGTGTTTAGCGACGCAATGCGAGAATAATTTAATAATGTGAATAAAAAAATACAATTATCGGGGTCATTTCATACATCATCATGATTCTGATATTCAAAGTAAGCTCTGATCTGATAAGAGTAAAATGACTACGTAACATAAGAAAGCACCGAATAATATGGTTATTTCTTTTTTATTTGCTTAGAGTACTGCATTCGTCCACTGCTGGTCATAGGCCGGTGCGCCTTAGCAATCCGTATCGAATGTAACATGATATCGATGGATCATCTCTTTCTTTCGGTCATATTTATTACATATTATATATTTTTAATAATTACATTTTTTAAATAACTATAAAAAGAAAATTAAATGAAGTATAAAATTTCATATGTTATCTACTACAAGGAATACAATTTAATAAACAAGCCGCATATGACATGTAACATATATAAGCACTCACTTTCGTTTTAACGCTACCTCGTCTTTAATATAATTGCTTTGAACAACTTAATTTATTTCGTACGTTTGAATAGAATCTCTATTTTTTTCCTTGTATCGTATAATGATTACTAGATCTTATAATTATAATAACGTCGGTGCGACGACCTTAATTTGTTTTATCATTTAAAAGGAGATGTTAATTACCATCTGTTTCATAAACGATGATCGTGGTAAAATAAACTAATTTTACTTTAGTCTGATTTGTAATTGATTGATGGCAGTCGATGACGTAAAAGGCGACTAACACTAATCCTACACGGATAATCGAGGCATCGTCATTTGTGTTTTTCATTAAATTGTGGGATTTTGAAGGACGAAATCTAAATTATTCTAAACAATTCACTTAGGGTTCTAATTCGAATTGCTAACATGACTCACAACATTAGAACTAGACAATTTTGTGGAGTAGACACCGAGATAGGCGTGTGGTAAAACAAAATTGTTCATCTTTTGGAACTAGTTACAGTATGAATCAAAGACATTACTTTAAAATATGAATCGGTTTATTAAAATTCAATATTGTCCTTTATTTTGTCATTATTTCCCAGAATTTGATTGATGTTGTAATAATATAGTCCGTGTGTTTTTGTTTTAATCCAATGATACTGTTTACGTCATTTTTAATTTTAGTTTTCATCAAAATCGGACCAAGTCTTCCTTGAGTATTTTTCGCTATTCATCATAGTATCGGATTTGGCAATCCACGGCGCAGTTGAAAGATTTATCCTAATATACCTACATATTAAGTTTATATAAGTATTGCTTTATAACGCTAGATACCTATATACATACATATTTCTTGGGCTTTTGTTTTCCATCCGTGTTACGTGAGCTTATTGTTTTAGTTTAAACTTTTTGTCATGTTCATTCTCACATTTTCATATTATGTCGTAATGTTTATGTGAAATATTACCTTACTTTATATCACTTTTAACTATAGTTTCCTTGCTGAACTTTTTACTTCTGTTGAGCAGCTATTCTGTAATAACAAACTCGAAACTCACAGCAGAACACAAGCGTGAAATGTGGGAATGTTATCTGCGACATTCGTTGAAATGATTCTAACATACTATACCTGTCTATAATATTTGATTATTTACATCGATTTCCACGGTAAACTTCTTATCGGACTTGGTGAAAACTTGATTTCTTAGTAGTCGCCGTTCGTCCCCTCTTCGCCAGTGTTCCCAAAGCGTCTTCTCGGCAGTCGGTATAAAAAAAAAACAAAAAAAAGAACAAAGTCTATCATGTGACGCAATATTGTCACCACTGTGTAGGATACGCTCTCGCAATTGAAGATTTCTCGTCGAACATTTGAAGGAATATCGTCTCGTAATTTAATCCCTTTGCTAATGAACAATTCATGCATGAAGGTTTTGGATTTCCTTTGCCGTACCCTTGGATATATATGGATTATTTTGACTGAAATATGTTTCAGTTAGAATGTTACGCGTGCCATTGTTATTACAGTTAACATAAGATAAATCATATACATAAAATAATAATAACATCAGCCAATTCGAAACGTTTTACATAATTATTTTTTAAGTAACAATTTTTTTTATATTAGAGTTCTCTATAATTATTGACACTACTCACTAAGATGTGCCATAATCGTAAATCACTTTCAAACGTTTCTCTTTTATTACCCTCTGGTTTTAAGACGACTTACTTTTCTTCAACACATATTATATAATTCTAGCTAATATATTTCTAGCTTAGTTATTGATTAAAATAGCTTCCGAAATTAAAATTAAAAATTTGATGTTAAAGAAAAAGTTTTAAGTTTTTTTAAGGGCATATTTTAATAGTCATTTTAATATGGAGAATAATTTAAATGTATATCTTATAAAACTGATTCGTTTGTTCGATCGCCGTAACCTTAGTATGTAGCACTACTGTGTTATTCAAACCCACAGTGGCTGAGCAGAAATAAAACTGTATAAGTGAAACCGCGCGAAAAGTCCCGCCACTGAGCGAAGTTCTCCTATCCTTGTTACTAGAAGGCTTAGATCTTATTCCACCACGCTGCTAAAATTAGTCTTAGTTGGGTCTTTAAATATTAGCAGCTGCAGTTAGTATACATAAAAAAGCGTATTAATACGAACTCCTGTTTCTAAAAATGAATCTGCTCTAGTAGCAACCGTGAATAACAGCTATTGTTCTCAGGCTCACAATGTATTCTCAAGATGCTAATCACGTGGTCCTCGTTGTAGTCATTTTCGTTTCATCGGTTAAGAATTGTAGATAATGTTACGTTTGTTTGTAATTAGCTCTAGAATCGATTGATTGTATAATAATTGAACATAAATATAGTTTTATATACAATGAAAAAATAAATGCAGTAATTATATGATTTTATTTACATTCTTAATTTAAAATACTGTTATAAAAAAATTAAAATAGAATTATGAACACTTTCAATATTTCTTGATTAGGTGTTTTTTTTTTTTTAAATTAAAAATGCTAATTACCGTGAATGGTTACTAATATAAATAAATTATTTATCGTTTTGATTGGAAGTCAAATAAACTAATTATGTATATTATATATCCTCATCAATAAATTCAAATATAAAATAATACTCAAACTACAACTATTAAAAACTTATTCATGTGATAAAATACAATAGTGATTGTCCTGATATTTATTACTTTACAATTTTTCCCATCAACGCCACAGGTTAAACACAAATTAGTTAATCTATTACACTTCTACCTAATATTACTTTATATTTGTGAATTCCTGTTGAAAATTCACTTCGTTTAATTATGGCGGATATTATATTGACAATTGTATAAATGGTCACTCGGTGGTAGAGCTTTGTGCAAGCTCGTCTGAGTAGGTACCACCCACTCATCAGATAATTATACCGCAAAACAGCAGTACTTGGTTGTGTTCTGGTTTGAAGGGTGAGTGAGCCAGTGTAATTACAGGCACAAGGGACATAACATCTCAGTTCCCAAGGTTGGTGGTGCATCAATGGCGATGTAAGCGATTGTTAACATTTCTTACAATGCCAATGTCTTTGGGCGTTGGTGACCACTATCAGGTTACCCATATGCTGGTCCGCCTATCTATACAATAAAAAAAAATCAAAAAACTTACCACGTGCTTATTTGCTTTCGAAAGACAAATTTAAAAAAAACAACTCTTTCTTCATACATTATATAGTTTTAGATTAAAATAATAATTATCATTGATATCATATCATATTTATCGTGATATATCTATATTTACTACTAGTTATTAATCTAGATAGATCACGTAATACTTATATATTGATGTAATTACTTGTCAAACGTGAAAGAGAGAGATAAGTGCAGCGGGTCATTGCGTTTAGTGCACTGCAATGCGGCGACGCACTGTTTCCTTATTTCGAAATTATTGACATATGATTATGAGTATTATGTCTTGATCGCACCCTACCCTTTCCGATTTCGTATGGTGTATATATATTTTAGTGCTTATTCAAATGATATTGTTTAATAAATAAACGATTTTTTTTCAAATATAATTAGTATTAATCTAAGCCACTATGCGTATGTATCGTGCCTTTGCTACATACATAAATCTCATCGTAAATGTACAATTGTACATCTCTAGTTTCGTTTTCATAATTTGATATTGTTCAAATTGCAAACGACGACTTTTTTCCGTATAAGAAAAGAAATACAATTATGTATTATTTTAAAACATGAAAGTTTCATATGTAGCAGATTAATCATTTATGTGTAACTCCGGAAAAATAAACATACGGTCAAAACTTACCTCTATTTAATATTATTAATGATAGTATATGTACGTTTATTAATTAAAAATATTTGAGAACAACATTTAACTAAGTGTAAATAATTATAAAACCTAAAGCATTGCTTTACATAGTCTACGCGTTTATTTTAAATACGCTGGTGAAAAGAAATGAGAATAGAGAATTTCATGTGCATTTTTTTTTTTGTATAATGAATTAAAACTTAAACAATAAATGAGGTTGAAGGAAACAGAGCAAATAAACAAAGTTAACGTTATTCGTAATGACATGACATGATATGATATATCGTGCGAACTTAACTTTTTCTTCGTCGTTTCGTCACCGTTCCCCGGCCGAGGTAACAGCGTATTGTTCGCGTTTCAATCGATCTTTCGATCGGATCCAATGATTGTCTTAATGTATTTTACTTTCACTCGACGTCTTTACGTTTTTGTTTTATATTCTATGTTATATAAGTAATATTTTCATTAGTATCATTAAATTTTTTCATTCAAATTGGATGAATTTCAAATGTTGATACTAACAAACTGACAATACGATATCATTATTATTATATTGTTTGTGTATGTTAAATCATACAACGATCGATACAGTTATATTTGCTTCTCGCTAAGTTCCCACTCAGCTTTCAAACTTTAGGGTTGAGCACAAACTGATATCACGCTTGCGCCATCGCCACACCGTAGACACGTTTCACTCCAATTACCATAATAGTTGGGTACATCGCAAAATTCCATAACATCACTTTCACCGTTTTCTGTAAGTGGTCGGTTGCTTTCATGTATCTAATGGATGGCTTTGTGTGATGAATGAATTAATTTTGTACGCATTATATTCTTACTATTGACGATTTATTTTTTACAATAATTATGTATGTACATATATGAATAGATCGAGCTGAAATGTTTCAACTATCAAAAACTAACAGTCTTGAGCGTGCGACCTTCGGTTTGTATTCGCATGACCGATACCAATTTTTTTCATTCATTGTTAATTATTTATTTATTCTTGTTAACTAAATAATACGCATTCATACGTCCAATTCTTTGTGGCTTTACCAGAGTGGTTTTAAATATGATTTGTTAATACAACTACATAATACAAGTACATAATATTATCAGATAAAGATATAGAAATACTTCGGATCTATCTTTGATTGATTTCATCTATTATTCTACCGCCAAATAGCGATACTTTGGCAGTGTTCCCAGTTGAAGAGTGAGTGAGCAGTGTAATTACAGTCACAAGGAACGTTGTATTTTGGTTTCTATGGCGTGCGGCGCGTTTGTGCTTGCTGTAAACAGTAGTTAAAATGACATGTAAAAAACGATTAGTGTATACTTACCTAAATTAAAGAAAAGTGACCAAATGTAAAACGAATGTATTTGATAAAAGTATATATTTTTTTTGCTTCTATCTATATATTTTTTATAAACATTGCCTATATTTATATATGAATTATATACATTAAGGCCTTAAGTATATAAAAATACAAATTAAAAATAGCACAGCACAATTGTTCAATTCGTAATATATATTCTATATTGAAGGGAATTAGAATTTACACAAGTTACTGTATTTGCCCGACTGTCTTTATTTTTTTATTTATTTATTTATTAGATCACCAACAAAATACACACTAAAAACATTCCAGATACATGAATAAAACTAAGACTAGTGGTATCTTACTTATAGGTGATAACAGCATGCACAAAATAAAAGTTAAGCGACAACAAACAGAAGGTAAAAAAAGCTAATTAAAAACCGTTATATAACAACAATAAATTAAAATAAATATAAGAACATAAGTAAGCTATCTAAACTAAACAATTTTGAGTATTTATAATTAATATTTTATTTTTAAATTTTTTCATATTACCGAAAATATCTAAATCTTTGTCTCCGCTTATTGAAATATAGGCTCTCATAATTCTATTGAGAGGGGAGGGGAGGGGGAATTTATCTTACAGAATTGTTTTGGTGTACGTTTGTGTACGTTTTAAATACTAAAACCTATTCTACACTTGTCGGTAGGTATATCTAAATATATCTGTGTGTTC
Source organism: Nymphalis polychloros (assembly GCA_905220585.2). Taxonomy (NCBI): domain Eukaryota; kingdom Metazoa; phylum Arthropoda; class Insecta; order Lepidoptera; family Nymphalidae; genus Nymphalis; species Nymphalis polychloros. The sequence continues at coordinate 12,616,968 of HG992252.1, read as the reverse complement.
GGTTTCAGTCAAATCTTCTAAATATAACTCTTTAACTTCCTACTTTGTGTAGTTTTTTTTTTTCAACACTCGCGTTCATTCATTTGTGTTCTTGTTTTATTTCATTGTATTTCTGTTTTGAAAGTTAACTTAAACTAAATGTAATTGTTAAAATTTAGAATAATGATTGATTTCCGTTAGAAAGTTTCTTTTGAAAAAACATTTTGCCTAACGTACAAGTCCAAGTGTGTGATGTGTTTTATAATTATTTTTACAGATTTGTCTCGTACTTATCGCTTCGCTAAGGTTTATCACAAAACTAGTGAACAGTTATAAAATTAGTGCATAGTTACAAAATATAACGTAGGTGTTCTTTATTCGCACGTTACGTAACGAAAGCCTACAATTTTAGCGTAATGAATAGCTTCTTAGCTGACCTGCACTTAACTTAATTGAATGCGATCACTAGAATCAACGACCTTTAGTTTCACTGTCTATTACATAAGTAAGTTCGTTGACCTCGTTGTGTGTGACAGAAGCTTTTATTATTATTACAAAGGTAGCGGTGGATTTAGTGCATTTTAATTAAATGATAAACATAATATAAACGTGATCCTAATGGGTGTTTGTATATATATATGAAAAAGGTAATAGTAAGACAGCTTGCTTAAAATAGGGTACTAAATATTTTCTATATATTATATTTCTAAACGTCGCTACTAATTTTCTTATATAATTATATAAGAAGGGTAAACATATAAAATGTCTAGACCAAGTATTACGTTATATAAGAACAGAGATCTGATGCCACTTAAATCTAAGAAAGTTTAAGGGCCATCGAATTATCGCAGAACGCCGGATTCAGGTCAAGGGATCTTGTAATAACTGAGTTCGCGGCGCTACGGAAATGTTACCCACCGGCCGTGAATAAAAGAATATATAAATTGTGATGAAACGCTGTACATATGATAAAAACTAAAAATTATATTTTGGGGGGGGGGGTGAATTCTAATACCTAGTTAGTTTTATAATCGTAGAGAACTGAAATACAAATACCGATAAGAGTTTAGTTACTTAGAAACTATTAAATTTAATTTTCTCCTGATATACTTACATGCATCGAAATATATTGTTCATATATTTACCGAAGTTTTATTATAATATTATTCGTATCAACATCGTTCTTATTCGTATCAACATACGACACGGCTACATTTATCTTAATACTTTTATTTGCATAAAAATGAAATCGTCGAATACTCTTATAGTAGGCGTTTGATGCTGGATTTAGATCATGAAAGATAAATTTTCCCGACAATAAATAATAGAACCTTGAACAGCGTCCCATCATAAACCGCCAACAGTAGATAGTTTTTCGGAGTTACGTCGAGTTTTAATGTATTTTTGTCCATCTGTCAGCCTCGCCGTTAATGTGTGTAACATGTGCTCCGAACGATATTATAATTATTGTGAGAATGCATGCAGCTTTGAATGTTTTTAAACAATCGGCGGATGCACTTCCTTGTATTGAACGATTCTGATTATTGGAAAAATATATACCCTTTGAGAAATCGACGATTGTATTGCCTCCGCAAATATTCTTTCTTATATATTTCGATTCCTTTTTTTTGTGAAGCTGAAGTACTATTTTATTTTTATGACGTTATGATATATACATAAATCATAAAATAAAATTTTGTCTCGACAAAATTTAATGCTTACATTTCAAAAATTGTCATTCATTGGTTGGGGTGGATACACATGTCTGAATTTCATCCGATACGTGCGGAGTTATTCTCTGAATGCAAAACTCTAAAACCTGAAATTAAAGTTTCGGTTATACGACATATTAATCTTATCACCTTTCGTCACTCGACTGTATAAATAATTTAGATGACATCATAAGCTTGTAACGCGTGAAATTCATTCATAATATTTGGTAAACACATATTTTATCGTCTCGTCAGGCCTGTAACAGAATTCTTCATCAATTTTGTATCAATTAATTTGCTAGCTTTTTCCCAGGATAACCGAGACGGTTATAATGTATTTTTCTCATTGGTACAGTATTTTCCTGTTAATCCCGTATTTTCCTGTTTTAATCCCGTAATTTATAGGATAATTTAAAGGATAACATCCAAGTCCTAGGGGCACTTATCTACACACAATTCTTTGTTACACAACAAATACAGTTTACATAAACTTTCTCATTTATAATGTTATTAGACTAAATAAAAAGAGGAAATAGCCTACGCATGATTGAATTAACGTTTTTGAATGAAATTAATCGAAGCGGTTATAGATAGTGCTTTAAATAAATCGAGTAAAATTGGGGCGACTAAGTAACCTAAACAAAGTTTCACTTACAAAATATGATAAATATCTATGACCTATTTCTAAACGAGTATAAAGTGTAACAGTCAGATGTTTATTATTGTTCCGCGGGCAGAGAGTAATGATCTCTTTACAATATTAGCTCTAAGGCCTGTTCAAATATTAGAGTGATAGTGCTCTGGAGTATCTCAACTATTTTCGGATTTCGTATTCGAATCAGTACAATGCCATGCCAAATTGTTACCAATCCACTTCGGTCCAATATATTGTTTTGAATATTTGAATGCTAAGCTGTTTTAACTAGAGAAGTTTTAATATTGAAAACTAAAAAGTAAACGATAAACATGATGTATCGTAACCATTTATAATATAACATTTATAAATGATCAATAAAATTAATAAACTGATCAAAATATTTTCTTTGATGTAGACCAAAATATTTTCGTTGATAAAGAACAAAAATGTCTTAGCAGTCAACCTATGTGAAAGACGTTGTCATTATTTTGATATAAAACTAATTTTACATGCGTTAGATAACCGTGCCAAGTTTACTACGGCCGTACCCAATACATCATTCATGTTATACCGGTATTCGACGCAACTGCTTCAAAATTATTCGTAACTCGTTAAAAATATCGAATAGGCAATTGAATTATTATTAACAATGAAAAGCAGACTTAACGGAAAGGCAATTTAAAATTAAAAGAACTTTAAATAATAGTGAAACAATGAATCGTGATTATTATAAAGTGATGTTTACAAACAAGAACGCGAATCGTTCTGATGTTGTGGACAGTCAGGACATATTAGACAACGACACTGAATTCAATGCTAATCAATACAAATTGTACGACGATTTCACGGCAGACCTTCGTTTCAACTTCAGTTCGCTGAGGAACTTTCATGACATTGTCAGAAATGAAGTTGTTAGACGCAGAGGTGATCCAAACGATTCCGGTGTGGATGTAGAAAACGGGAACCCATTGGATGACGCGACCACGTCTAATGATAGCGATTTGGTAAGTTCGTAGTTAGCGTCATGGGCATATTCGTGTAAACATTCTCTAACATTGGAATCATTTCCGTTCGATGATATTTACAATACGCTTTCGTACAAATCGTGTTTCATTTCTTAATTAATGTATTATACTATTTTAAGTGATAAGTTCGTAAGTTAATGTTATTACCTTCTTTAATTTTTTTTACTATTAATTTTTATAATTATTTAAAGAAATTATTACATCATATATTTAAGGGAGAATTTTGAGTTTTCTTGTATTTTTTTTCGCAACTGTGGTATATATAAAAACAAAGAAAAAAAAGCACCTTATCAGAACCTGCATCCAATTAGTCAGTTTCCCGACACCATTTGTCGGCGCCGGGCCATTGTGTTGGAAACGGAACATTAGCATGCCTCGTTTATTGTCCATTCGTCCGCCACTGTCCATTGTCTACTTACAAAAGCATATAAGTAATATTATTATTAAATCACGTTATATAGAAATATAATAGTTTTCCTCATACTTACCAAGCGTATTTGAAAAAAGAAATTTTAATAAAGTCGATATTAGAAAATGCTTTTAAAGGCTCCAATGCATTGCACTCTATACATGTGTCTTATTTCAATTATAAATTGCACATAAAGCAATGCTCGGTAGCTACCACACTCTACTTTCTCCATTAAAGACTTCAGCCTTAATGATTGTATGGACATTACAGTTTTCTTGTCTCTTCAGCAATAAAGCATTAGTCATCATTACTTTAATTTACTCTTGAGTGCCAATATTAACCTGTTAAGCTTAAAAGCAAACCGCTTTCAACTTATATATTTTACGTTAACATTTTGTCTTTCTATGGTCTTTAAAGAGAATGATTCACTTTCTTGTGAACACAATGATTGTATGAAAGTTGATGCCATTTAAAATATGATGCCTCACGACTGTTCGCTCTTGTAAAATGATTAAATAACAGGTTTATTTTATTTTTTAATGCTTATTGTTGATATGATAGTTTTGTAAATTACAAAAAAATGTGTCCTTTGAATTATATACTTATCGTGTACGTATGTGTGAGTTTTCTGTGCCGCGGCCTGGCTGATCTTGACCGATTAACAGTTATTTATTATTTCGGCTGCATTTTTCTTAAGCTGATTGCCTTACGGATTACAGACTATACGTTTTGTGCTTTAATTGACTGATGTGTTTGTTGCAGTTGGAGAACGAAGTTATGGTAGATCCTTGGAGCAGTATGGACTCTTCAAATTCGCCATTAACTGACTCTGGGCCATCCGCCAGTGAAGACTGCACCCCATCTACATCTAGTGAACCTCGGAGACCTTTAAATGCTTCTTCACCAATTTCGCCGGATGCGCGCCGCTTACCGAACCCAAAAGATACCAAACCCAGATATTCTAAACACCTCACTCCGAAACCGATCGACAAAGTGCGTAACCGCGATCTTACTCTCGACCTAGACAATCTTGATTCTGATCATCTCTCACGCCGTCCGCATTTTCTTGACGATGATTATCACCTGCCGTCAAAATCTAATATCGAATGTCGAATTCCTAAACCACACTTTCTAGATCATTCACCATCACCGGATGAATTCGACGAGCGAGGTGATATTACCAACCCCAACTTCCTAGACGATGAGGCAGAGGGTGACGAAAATCAAGCACAAAAGAAAGCTGGTGCTCTTCCAAAAAGAACAACAAAACCCCAATCTTCCAACTATACATCACAAGAAGATCGACCGCACAGAACAAATTACAGAAGTACTTTGCATTATGGTTTGGAAAATGCAGCTAGATCAAGCGAACGCGATAAAAGAGCCTCACAACTATATAGAGGGACGTGGCCTGGAGAAAGGGATGTTTGGACGGGTCATGATTCATCAAGTGTGCGAAGTTTCTCTAGTAATGGATCAGATGGTCAACGCTCTTCATCGAACTTAGAAAATAAAATGGAATGTGTATGCTCACTTATTTCCTTGCTAAGTTTATCGCCTGAAAATAACGCTGATTTAAGTGGACCTCTTCTAGACATGAGCAGATCTGTTGAAAGTTGTATTGCAATGAGACAAGCAGGTTGTATCCCTTTATTGGTTCAGTTAATACACTCGAAAGTAGCCAGAGAAACTAGAGATCGTGCAGCAAAAGCTCTTCGAAATATTATTCATACGCAAACTGATGATAAAGCTGGTAGAAGAGAAGCAAGAGTGTGGAGATTGCTAGAACAAGTAAGAGAATATTGTTATGTACTAGAAGATTTGGTGGAAGCTAGAAAAGAAGGAAAGGAAGCCATAGAAGACGATGTAACAAAACATCCTAGCCAAAGTGTGGCTGCATTAATGAAATTATCATTTGACGAGGAACATCGTCATGTAGTTTGTCAATTAGGAGGGTTGCAAGCTCTAGCAGCATTGGTGAGTGGAGACCAAGCAGCACATGGAAGCAGAACTGATGACAATACGTGCTTGACAATGAGAAAATACGCCGGTATGACGTTAACTAACTTGACTTTTGGAGACGGCAACAATAAATCTTTACTATGTTCCTTTAAAGACTTCATGCTAGCGCTGGTCGAGCAATTGGAGTCACCTAACGATGATATGCGACAGGTTAGTGTTTACTGTACGAAAACAATTTCTAAAGTATATATTACATCTCGCGCTCTTTTAATATGTCTTCATATTAATTTTTACATTTCAGGTCACGGCAGCTGTACTCAGAAATCTTTCATGGAGAGCAGACACAAATAGCAAACAAGTTTTACGAGAAGTAGGTGCTGTTAAAGGACTAACAAAAGCGGCTATGACATGCCAAAAAGAGGCAACACTAAAATCCGTTCTGTCTGCTCTTTGGAATCTTACAGCTCATTGCTCTATGAATAAAGTTGCCCTATGCTCAGTAGATGGAGCGCTGGGATTTCTCGTAGATATGCTAAGCTATAACTCCCCTACAAAAACTTTGGCAATCGTGGAGAATGCTGGTGGTATAATGCGAAACGTATCCAGTCACATCGCAGTGCGTGAAGATTACAGGCAAATTCTCCGTGAGAGAAATTGTTTAAGTGTCTTGCTCCAGCACCTTAAATCTCCAAGTCTAACCGTTGTAAGCAATTCGTGCGGTACTCTGTGGAATCTGTCAGCAAGGTGCCCACTAGATCAACAATTTCTGTGGGACCATGGAGCGGTACCGATGCTTCGAAGTTTAATTCATTCAAAACACAAAATGATCGCAATGGGATCGAGCGCTGCTCTCAAAAATTTATTGAATTCTAAACCCGGAAAGACACATATAATATCATTAGATACAACAGCAAGAAGTATGAATTTGCCTGCACTGCCGACTCTCGGTGCAAGAAAGCAAAAAGCTCTGGAACAAGAATTAGACCAAAACTTGGCTGAAACTTGTGATAACATTGAGCCCGCTACTTCGCCTACCACTAGCAACAGAGAAGAAAAGAATCTCTTTACAGCTACAGAAAGACAGATAGCAATGAACCTAGAAAGACATCGAATGACATCCAGTTCACCACTTATGGGTACTCTGACGTCACAGATATCGCTTAGTCATAGTGCACACTTGGCTAGTTACCTTAGCTGTAGTAACACTTTATTAAAAGGAGCGCTCGTATCGCGCTCATCTGAAGGAAGTTCCAACAATGTTAACAGATCAGAAAGCAAAGATTCTGTTACCAGCACACATTCTGATTCGGTTTTCGAAAGAGGCATTCGCACTGGTAAAGTTCCAGTACCGACACCAAGAAACAAAGATTTAATGAAAATGGACACTGGAAGCGATTCATTTAAAGGTTCCAAACCCGTAGCGAAAGATTCTAGTTACCTCCGGTACACAGGACAACCACCAATTCCACCTCCAAGAAGCTCAACAGATATGAGAACAAATTACACAGAATCTGGTTACGACGTCGACCAAGATTCTTGCGACCAACCAATAGATTTTAGTAGAAAATACTCCGAAACAAAGACAGAGTCTGAACCGGCCGAAAAGCCTAAATCTGAAAGCAAAAAGTACTCTAAAAAAGAAAACCCGAATACCTTTGGAGATTACCAAGAAACTGACTTGGATCAACCGACGGACTACTCTTTGCGTTATGCGGAGCATCAATCGGAGAACGGTTCGGACATATCCGAACCTCCAGCTCCATCAGTCCACGAAGACACAATTAAACACTTCGCCACGGAGGGCACGCCTTACGAAACTCCCATAATATTTTCGACAGCGACGTCAATGTCAGATCTCCGTATAATTGGCAAAGACGGTAAACCTAAAACATCGAGCGTGAAAGAACATCCGGAAGTGATGACCCACTCGGATGAAAAGGACACTTGCTCTATTGAGGATCCCCCGCGGCATGACAACGATATTGCCATTTCTACGCCACCAACTGCATCGGTGTCCGAACCGGTCGTTGAGAAGCGAGGGGTCTTTGACACAAAGTTCAGTTCGGGAATGATCAGTCCCGAGAAACCCGTAAACTACTGCGACGAAGGAACGCCGGGTTATTTCTCCAGAGTTAGTTCTCTGAGTAGCCTAGGGGAGCCGACCGAGGAGGACAGCTTGGCTAAGAAGAATGCTCAAGCGTCGATAAACGTCGAACTAAGCCCACAGGAGCAAAGCACAAGCAGCTCCGGAAAGGACAAAGAAGGTATTCCTCTTATACATACAATTGTTTAAATTTAAACTTAATTTTTAAAACCACAATAATTGAAGAATAACTAACTGATGATGAAGTAGAAGAAGCTCTAAACGAATCGTGCTTTACGTTCCAGGTTTGAAAGCCGTAACATTCGCCACGGATCCCGTGTCCATCCCGCAGGACGCGTCGGGCGCGGCGTCGGCGCGGACGTCCTCGCCGCGCTTCATAGAGGACACTCCTCTCATGTTCTCGCGGTCGAGCTCGCTGGGCTCGCTGCCGGAGTGCTCGCAGCAGGACGACCAGGGTTCCGTAGTTTCGGAAGTCAGGTAAGGATATAATTACGTTTTTCATTCTTCATTTTAATTTCTAAATATCCTATCCGAGAAAGTTCCAGTATCGTAATTATAAAATATTCTTATTATTATTAAGTTGAAGTACTACACAATAGTTTTATATTTGGTATTACTTATATTTGCCAATGACCCCCAAATGGTTTTGATTATATTTATATATTACTTCAGCGAAATCATATCAAATGTTAAGGTCCCGGTACTATTTAAAATAGACGCTTAGTCTCGCGATATTTCACACTGGCATCCCTCGAGTATTCGCCTAAGGCTGTGCCATTTGAGTTTCGATCGCGTACATCGTCTCGATCCATCGTGACCAAAGTCTTAATACGATGTAGCTACTCGGCTCAACTTGTCGAACATATATTTTTAGATCATTGCCCTTAGATATCGACGAAATCCTACTCTCTTCCAATACTTTGCGTAGTCGTGTTTCGTATTCGAAGCTTCGTATTCAGGGCGAGTAAAGTAACATCTTAGCTCGAAAGCCATGGGTGGTTCGCGGCTGTACAAGTGACGTGGGCTCCTGTGTAAATAAACAATACGTGGTGGTGTGGTCGCAGCCGGCTGACGTCGGGCTGCATGTCCCCGAGCGAGCTGCCCGACTCGCCCGGGCACAGCGCGCCGCCCTCCCCGCACTCCCCGCCCGCGCACTCTCCGCGCTCGCCGCGCTCGCCGCCCGCCGGTACGTCCTCGCACGTCGTTTTACTTCTATTTGTCCACATGTAATATTATAATGCATCAATCAATTGAAGGTAAAAATAAACCCTTTTCAAAAGTAAAAATGACTCCAGTAGATTAATATTATGCATTTGTTAAAGTTTACGTTTATCAAACTTTACCCAGAGCTTGTAAACAAATTTCGTACAATGCGACGATAATGCTATGGATATTATTTTTGTGTGATACTAGAATTTAATATAGTATCGTATGGTGAATTCGATAGTAATACTGTATGTCATATTGTAAAACTGAGCGACCAGAACACCTACTCATACTACTTCTAACAGCTGAGTCATTCGATTCGTGTTATACTAAGTAATCCAATTTAATACCCTACTTACAATCTCGTATCGTATAAAGGCGATCGTACACAGTTGCAACGTTATACTTCATTCACAGTAGAATAAGTATTAACGACGAATCGTATAATATTGATACACATTAAATGGTATGGTATGCATTGTTGCAATTTACTGATGATAAAATGGCCGGTGTGATGGGTGTTCCAGTGGAGCCCCGCAACATATCGGTGTTCGAGGAGCGCACGTCGCAGTTCGTGGTGGAGCACACGCCGGCGCAGTTCTCCGCCAACACCAGCCTCTCCAGCCTCACCATCAACGACGAACCCAAGGTAACTTAACGACAACTGGACAAACATTCTCTTCGAAAGTCGAATTTTGGATACAACGTTACTATGTGTAACGTTTCTGATGTATTTGTATGTAGGTTTCACTTCCCTCATGTGTATAGCGTTGGAAATAATTTGTTTGTATATTTTGTTATTTGTATCAAGTATTTGATCAAATTATATATACACAACATTATATTTGAAGATATTTATGAAATGTTCGTAATAACGTTATAAAATATTTTTCAGCTGCCGCTACTACTCGAAGATATAAATCAAGAATCGAACCCCGATCTCGACATTTCCCCGCTTGAAAATGAACCTTTATGTTCTGAATTGCTTGATGACGGGTATGTATTTCGTGATTTGACCCGAATATAATTATGTAACGAATACGAATTTTATAAATGGAATAGATGGAACGAACTGATGGTACCGTTTGCCGACAAAAATCTCACAATATAAACCTTATTTTAATAACGACACACATAGATACATTAAAGTTAACTGTCATTCACACAATCTCAGGAACTGAAACTTTTGCTACTAATTCCTATGACCATTAAACGGATGAATGGAAATTAATTATTATTACTTATTAAGTTAATAATTCATAGCAAATCTAATGTTTGACACACGTACTTTTCAGTTTACCAGCGGAAGAACCAGCTACGAACTCTAACGATGATATTAATCAAGGTAAGAAAAAATTTTGTTGAATTAGAACAAAATAATTATAAATCTTTTAACTTGAAAAATAAATAAAAATAAATTCGTTTCAAAAATTTAAATTCTTTATTTTCAAACTTAGTAGTAGTTTTGTAATTTAGTCCGTATGCATGCGTGCGAGCAGTAAGTGTGACGTAACGTGCACCGTTTGTGCCGCAGGCGCGCCCTCCACCGACAGCGACGCCAGCGACCAGGACCTGCTCAACGAGTGCATACAGAAGGGCATCGCGCAGGTACGCACCGAGCTTACTACACGCAGGTACAGCTTCGTGGGCACCGAGTCGTGGCCAACGGGAGCGGACCTGGTCGGGGTAAGGGGAGGGGGAAACGTCTATGTCCAGCAGTTGACGAACGTAGGATGAAGATCATGTACAGGAAATATTGGAACCCGTGAAGTTCCTGTTCAATAATAGAATTAGCCGCCATACAAACCGATAAGGGAACAGCTTTGTTAAGTCTATCAATCAATAGCATAAATGCTTCAACAACTTTGTTAATGATAGTGGAGCATGGTGGCCTTAAATTATTTCAATGGAAGAAGCGAAAACAAAGGGCGGGGGGGGTGTATGGCAAGCTTGGATCAATCATTCAAATAAATGCAAGATGGGTTTGATTGTTTGATTTTGCAGAATTAGCTAATAAATATACGTACATATTAACTTATAGATTTAAAATTTTCATAGTATTGTTTTTAATATGTCTGAAGTCGTTTACTCGCATAAACGGATCCAATTGTAAAAATCAATTATAAATTTGTAATGCCTAATTATAATATAATACGATTTATACTATTCTTATTAAATCATGTACAAACAATTGAGCCGACATGCTTGGTCGGATATGTACATCGTGAGCTCAAACATTACAAGTTAAATATTTAATATTAAAACAAATAAAATATTTATAGGTCGTAAAGAACAAAGGACCACCATCTGACGTGTCTTCCGTTAACCACTACCCGCTGAGGGATGACGTTTATGTAAGTGCACAATATGACACTATTTTTTATAGGATTTTGTAATTTGCAATAGACGTCCCGTTTTGCGTAGACGGAATGATGTCACTTTTCACGTGATCAAACAACTAGATATCTCAGCTATGTTTAACTGACAACTACTTAAATAATTCGTATTACTTTTGTGTAAAACACAGTGTCTTTTTTTGACAGGAGACAGTGCACATAAGAGGCCAAAAGTTATTTTAATTTATATAAATAAAATCTTACATCTTTTTAGCGTTCATTGCCGCCATACTTACGATCATCCACGGAAACTATCATGATGTCGCACGATTTCGGAAGAAATGTTCGTGATTGGTAAGATTTATTACGTATTCTAGTCACGAAGTTACTTTTATATATCACAAATATACATTACGTACTAATATTTATATTTTAGCAGTCCACGCCAGAGTCCACCGCCCTTACCTCCAAAAGTACGACACCCTGAAGCTCCACCTAGACCACCTCCGCTTGAAGACCATCAACTTATTGAAGGTAATGATACTTTTTTTTATTGAGTGTTGATACAAAGGCCAAGTTAGTTTTGAAAGTATTGTCTGCCTGTTTATACGCACAACATACAAATAACTTTGATCCTTTGTTTAAATAACAATTCTAGAGAGGATACTTAAAATTCTCTAAATTAAAAATGTCCTTAAGTATAAGCGAAACATCATTCATTTCATCAAATAATTACTTCACAGGTATTACAGGACGAAGACATGAAAGTCGTCAGCTCGAGAAAACGCAACGGGACAAGCCGAGACTGCCGGTCACTCAGACCTTGGCGCGGAACGATTCGCTCAGCTCTCTCAGCCTGGACTCCTTCGGTTCCACAGACAGAGAGATATTCGAGGAGACAGTTAAAGCGGGCCTCTCCAGCGTCAACCCTCGAGCTAAATTCGCTTTAGAAAGCGACAAAGATAAGGCACATTCCGTCGAAAGAAAACCAGAGGCCACTAAGCACAGCCGAAATCACAAATCTCTAGACAGAAGCGATAAGATATCTAATCGAGGACCCAAAGTACGAGATCCTGAATTTGAAAAGAATCTCGCATCGGGCGCCTATCACATAAAATCTTCGAACAAAGTAAAGAAGTTAGACCAGGACTTCGCTAACTTCAACGTCAGGTCGCCGTACTCATACCACGGTGAAACATCCGGCGCCCATCACTCGAGGTTCAGAGGCCACTCGCGGTTCTACGACGACGGACCGCCGAGCCTGCCGGCCAGGATCGACGACCCGAGGCGGCTAGACAGGAGCAACTCCCTCAGCTCCCTGAGCAACGACTCCTTCGGGTCGACCGACAAGGAGGTGTTCGAGCGCTCCGTGCGAATGGGCATGTCGAAACCGCAGCCCAAGAAACGGGACGAGGGCAAGCTGAGGGTGCGGAGCGACGACCGACTGGAAGTCAGGGAGTCGCACAGGCGCCGCCGCAAGGAGGCCAAGCAGCACCAGGGCGCGCTGGACAAGATGGTGGGCGACGAGTACTCCCGGGACCGCGCCCTCCTGGAGGAGGTGATCGCGCGCGGGGCGGGCGAGGCGCGCGGGGGGGACGGCTCGCAGCCAAAAAACGTCCCGGCGCCGTCTGCGGTACTCGCGCCCGCAGGCGCCGCCGGCCCCGCGCGAGGCAGCACTGGCTCTGACGACTCGGCGCTCGGCACCACGCTCGACGGCACGCTCGACGACTCCGCCCTCCACGACTCCGCCCTCCACGACATGGAGCGCTCCAACGAGTGCCTCGCCCCCGAGTCCGGCAACACCACCGTGGAGTCGGAGCGGGACGAGCTGAACCGCTCCAACGAGTCCTACGCCGACGTGCTGGACGGCTCGTGGAGCGACGAGGAGGACCGGCCCGAGTGCTACGACGCCGCCACTCTCACGAGGAAGAGTAAGCACAAGCTGGAGTGGACCGATATCAAGTGTATCGATACTCGGATTCCTTTCGACGACGTGTCGAAGAGGAGTACCGACACGTGGAACGAAAACACGTGTCCCGATGACGTCACTTTTCCCACTATAAGTGGGTCGGTCCACATGGTTTCGTCTATGAGAAGTGAAATAGTAGATGCCGCCATGGCTTTGCCCGATTTATTGGAAAAAAGTGGAATGCCAATTCTATTCTCGAGACCTGATTTAACGGATAAACTCGACGGAAATATAGGAGACAGCGACGAGGGTAAATTAGATGATAGAATTTTACTCGAAAATATACCTGAACCGAGTTTTACTTCCTTAGTCGACGATGGAGAACCGAAATTTGATTCAATCGTATCTTCCGCTATCGAGCAGGAAGCCGCACGATTGGCCGCTCAATTGAAAATCTCCCAATACGTCATGGAAAACAGTATGACTTCCTTAACGTCGATAGACTTAGATAATGTCAAACCACCTTCTAATTTAGGCAGCTTACTATCGCTCAGCGCTTCGGGCCATTTTGACGACTCATCCGCCCAAACATCGAAAAAAAGTCAAAGAAGTCGTAAAAAGTCACTACCAGTTGCATTAATGGTTAAAAGAGCGCTCAGCAACTCCATTCATCAAGGAAGCTCCGAACATCTGGACAGTATACCACTCAGTTTCTTAGACAACGTAAAACCACCCTCAGAAATGGAAAATCTTGATATGGACGGAAGCATGATATCTGTTTCGAGTATTGCATCTGAAGTAGCTGAAGTAAGAGATAATAAAACGCCAATTATATTTGATTTTAAACAACCGATACAAGATTTTCCCCTTTGTACCACGTTTACTCATGTCTTCCATGATCTAGACAAAGTTAATCCTCCATCTCTGTTCGACGAAATGGCAGAATCGACTTTAGAAGTAGAACCTACAACAGCCCATGAAGTTTATGACGATTGCGTTTCCAATACTCTGAATGTAATAACTGATCTACCTTCTGGTTCTGAAAATTGTACACCTCTACCATCAGACATAAGTAGTGTCGAATCTACTCCAAAAAGACAACGTGACACCAAATATTTAACGCCGAAAGAAAAACGAAGCGCGGCCAAATATCGCTATCAAACGTACACTATTACTGACACCGTATCAGAAAGTGACGTCGTTTTAAAAGTCGAATCGGAAGAATTCGTCACTTGGACAAAATCTGAAAGTGACAGATCTGATGACTACGTTACAGCGACATCTGAACCTAAATCTAAACGAAGAGTTAGTGCAAAGCAGAGAAGACAAGAGGATCGAGCAAGATATCAAACTCAAACAGTCGACATTCATAATATTTTATCATCTTCTCAAGAAGCATCACAATCTAAGGATGAACCAAACCCGCACATCGAGAGCTTAAAACAGCGATTAGCTGCCAAAAAAACATTAAAACAGAGACGATTAGAAGACGCTGAGCGATTTAGAACTAGAACATTGAGTGAGGATATCCCTCCATCGCCAACTTTTGTCACTAAAGATGCAAATTTCGAGAATGTTGAGACTACCACTGGCTACGATAGCCTGTCTTCTAATGAACTGAATCATCAACAGTTACTCGACGATCGACAAAGCGATGACGTCTTCAGAGACGCCGATAGCGGACACAACGAAGATGACTTTGAATTAAATTCAACACAGTTAAAAACATATACACAAAGTTTTCGGAACTATTTGCCGGTTATCGAAAGCCCTGCGTCAGTCGACATGTGTGTGGTCAATAACTTAAAAAACATCGAGATGACCGCGTCCTATAGACGTACATTACAAAATGACAAAAATCAAAATCCATGTAGTAGTGATTTCGCCAGCTACGAAGGTGACAGTAATTCAGAAGATAAAGTGCATTCAGAATCGGACTCCGAAACGCCTTCGTCGAGACCTAAGCCGAAAATACTTAAACCTGATCGAAGAGACGGGAGCTTAGACTCGAACGACTCTGGGGACAAGGAACATGAAGCACCTAAAGCTGTGCGAGGTAGAAAAAAGGCAATGTACGTATCACCGTACAGACGAAACTTGCCAAGTCCAAAGAAAACCGTTACGCCACCTGTTAAAAGTACCCCTAAGGTTACCACAGCAAAGGTTATGCCAAGCTCCGTCAAAGCTCAAACCAGTGCCAAAACGCCTAGCAAGGCATCTACTGCATCTAAAACAGTAACGACCTCTCCCAAAAAAGGTGTACCGAATAAATCACCATCTAAGCTAGTTCAAAAACCTATTACTATAGCATCGGCTCCGACTAAGCCCATACCTTTGGTAAGACAAGGCACATTTACAAAAGAAGAAAGTTCTGTGCCTGCTAAAGATCTTCCAGTTCCTGATAAAAAAGCGACGGGATCGCGTGCAGGAACCGCCCCTTCCCCCACGAAACAACCGGCCAATACATCTCCATCACGACTACCTCAGTTTAACCGTTCTCGACCTTCCATGACCAAAACAACTAAGCAGTCGAAACCTAGTACCTCTGCAAAGCGTAATTCGGAGCCAGCAATGAAAAATTCACCCTCCAATCAAAGTTTACAAAGTAACGATAGCGGAAGAACCATTGTGTTGGCTCGCGGTTCCAGACAAGGGAGCACGTCTAGTGTCAATTCGGTTACATCGTCGAAAACGAAAGACGTGGAAAGCAAAATAGCTAATCTATGGAAGAAAGTCGAACAAACAAAGAAATTACCGGCAAAGAGTGATAAAAGAGTATGGATAGAGAGCGACAAGACTGAAACACCGAAGCTGATAAGGAGTTCAACCTTCGAAGGTCAACCGAAACAGAACCAGGTCTCCACAGCGACGAAACAAAAGTCGGCGATCGGGATACGAGTGTCGCAGATTCCAAGCCTGAGACCAAAATCGACGCCGAGCAAGACTACGAGCCAAACGAACGTCAACAAGAAACAGGCGACCGCGCGACCGTTCCTGCGCAAAGGGGGTGGCCAAGTCGCGTCGTGTTCGTGAACGGGACGTTAGATTATATTTGTAACCGTCCCAAATTTGCGTTTGGGTTATTTGAAATTCGTATACTATTTATAATATGAAAACCGTTGGAAATACGACCAACATGATTACGCAACTTTATAAATTAGCAATAAAACACTCTTCATTGATTGAACAGCAATAATCAACAGAGAATATAATAACGTATTAGAAATAATTTTAATCGAATTGATTAACGATGATTTGTGTCATTCAATTAATATGATTTATGAATGTTTTTGGGCAAATCTTGCACTTTCCAATATGTGCACTAATATTGTGCACGGTTTTTGTCCAAGTATTTATAATGTTTATGGGGAATCTTTTATTTGTTTTATTTTTTTGTTCTATTTCACTATTTACTATGTATATCTGTTGCATTTATTTACCGTGGGGACGAAAATATTTAATTAAAAAAATCAAAATATAGTTTTAAGTATCACACGATGATTAAACGTCACAATTTTATATACGAACAGGCATAATCATTTATTATAATATATTCAGATGAAATACTGTTTTAGAAGGAAATTTCGCTCAGTTTTCTCAACAAAAAAAAAAAAAATCTACCATAGAATTTATGGAATGAAAACATGAGCTTTTCTACTATACAATTTCTTATGGTATTTTATCATTGTAAATATTCCTATATGACCTATTTAAGGTTACCATACGCATATTTGTATATTTTTCATAATACTATAGTTATAAAGGATCACATCGCTTCGGAGTAAAAATGATGGCATAGTGTGTTATGTCGTAACTTTTTACGTCTAGTCAGTTTAATGTTAGATAAGCAAAGTAGTGAATTCGGCTTGCGATATTTAGTATGGAATGCTTCGCATTAAGCGTAATTTTTTGCTCCGAAAAATAAACTGGCTTCTCAAATTTTTTAAATAAATTTAGGCATTCTAAGCTTTATTTATATAAGTCATCATTAATTTCTAACAATTGTTCTAATGAACTATTATTTTCCATTTCATAACCTGCTCCTTATCGAATAAACACGTCAATTGAACAATGTACATCAGACTGATAAAATATATATTGTCTCGCTTATATTTTTGGATCATCTTTGTCTAAAATATTGCCAAGAATTTAGTTAAGAAATATTTCGAAGTAAAACTATCAATTGTACATTGAAACAAGGAACGAGTTAAGTTTCTTTCGAACGACATAATGCGCGCGCAGTACGTTTGAATTGATAAGGGATTTATTTAATCTTGTAGTTCTAATAATAATACAATACAATTCTATAGAAAATACCATTAGCTTCGATAAAACTGTTTATTCCATTGATTTAGCGTCAAGTTATCCTAGTGTTAAAACTTAAATAGATAAACATTCGGTTGTATTAACCCCTTAGTAGTAGTTCTGACAAGCCAGTTTTAGCTAAATGATTATATGATTAATTTTAAGTGCGTAATTTTGATGGTAATAAATGGAACTTACCTTACCGCATTTAATGTTTTATTTCTAAATGCCCCATATATTTTGGAAATTAAGATATATAAATTACTTCTTTCATGTTAGAGGGGGGGGGGGGGATTCAGGTGTTATCAAAGCTTACTTTGTACTAGATTTCATGCAAATCGGTATGGTTTAGCCGTGAAAACAACGGACAGACAGGGTAATATATTATATCCTTATATTATACGTAATCATTGATACTTTCAGTGTACTTTATAACAATACTTTGCTATGTAGTTTATATTAACACACAAGCGTTGACTCATATATAAACCAACTAACCGTATCGCAAACTGGCAACCTTCACACACACAACTAAGTCAAACGCTCGAATGACACGTTCTGCGAAAACTTTTCGAGACTTAGCAAGCCTTCGATGCACTATTAGAGCGTAAATGATCTTCATTGGGTTATAGAAATATTAAAACCACAATATTACATTGAAAATAGGATTTAATTTTCGAATATTTAGTTAAACATTTCCTTCTTATTTACATACAGACTATAAATACTGATACACTGAAATTTTGTACATGATCATGGAAACTTTATGTTGACTTATTTACATAAATATGATGCCGCTAATCATCAACTATTTTATTAAAAAGCACTCTATTAAAATAAAATTTAAGCCGTTTATGCTGGCCAGCAAATCTATTATTGCCTCTGCCTCACAACTACTTGTACATATATATATACATAACTACACTCATCAGTTTGTCCACTATTCAGATCTCATTAATAATTAATCATTATATTTGTTCATGTTTTCAATTACATAATCCTTTAAAATACCTACGATATTTTATTCCATCCCGTTAGAAGTTGTACAAAATGAAACCAATTCAAAGAAGCCACACTTTTTAAAGTGTATTTCTAGGCTTCTGTTAATAAAACTAAGATCAGACATTTAAAAATTTTATATTTTTTTCAACGACTTTCACAGTCCTGTAGATTTATTAACGTTTTGTACAAGTTAAAATTAAATGGAATGTACATAATTAGTTAAAATATGTCATTTCAAAAATATTATATACTATAAAAGTTATTCTTGTCACACTCAATAATCTCTCGATAAAAATATATTTTTTTTTACGAATTTATTAACAATATTAAAATTTAATACGAAGATAAAATCATTTTAAATTTAGAGTGATTTATTTTTGTGACGAATTGACTTATATTAAAAAAATATATCATGATAAGTTTATTAATTAAACATAAATTTGTTAAGTATTTAGTACCGTAAAATATAAATTATTTAGTAAAGACTAAGATCACACAAATACAACCATCAATAGTTTAATGCAGAGTAAACAACCGAATGTCACCATCTCAGAATACTTAATGCAAAGTTAAATATTTGTATATATAATTATAAAAGCATTATAAATATGTCATTTTCTAAATACATACGTCTTGTCGAAAGCCATAAAATTATTACTTTATTATAGTAATTATTACTTTATTTTCATCTCAAGAGTTTTTGAAGCATCAAAACCTACATATTGAGCTTTTTTATAATATCATATACTTGTACAAATAAAAAACATGGCATTAGTTCTAAGATGCATTTATATACTAACTAAAACTAATAATAATACTTTGTCATCTGAAATATAGTTAAATACCATCGGCTACAATATAATTTATCTTTGTAAACACTATTTTTTAAACTAATTAAAATCTGACATAGATTTATAAAATACTCTGATTGAATACTAAGTCTAAAGCTATATCTGTTGATTAAAAATTTTCAAATTGGATATATTTTTTATGCAAAGAACATACACAATATTATTAATCTTTAGAACATTGTGTACAACATGGCACTGACTATAAGTTACAATAAAATGGTCACTCGTATTTATTTGTTAATTCAGAATTTGAAAAAGCCTCATAATTTTTACTTTTTTTTTTTTTAATTTAAATGTTACTATGTATGAATCAAATTTTATTAATATACCAAGCACCTAAAACACATATGTATGGTCTGTTTTAGTAAATATTGAAAGACATATATGGATATCTAATATGTTATTTTACCTCCACTACACTCACTGTTCCCTGAACTACGATAGCTTTATAGCCATGGTTACTTAAGGATCTTCATCAGACGTGTCGGGCAGGTTGTTCGGGGAGGTGTCCTGAACGTTTTTGAAGTTGGCGAGCACTTCGAAGTGCATGTGTAGTGATTGAGGCATGCCCGGTTGCTCGTGAAGATACCTGCTGACCTGCCCCCAAAAAAAAATACATATACTGCGTACGTGTACAAAAACTTAACTTAAGACCATGAAAATAGAAAATCCATCCGAATGAACTGTTTTCATAATTTCTTATATGATGTTTATTAATTGAAAAATAAATTAATTTGTCTATATTATATTAGATAAAACTTTTATTCTTAATGACTTCTCGGTTCAATATTGGAACTTTTTTAGGAAAATTATCTTATTCTACTGTACCTATATTTTTACCAAATAAATAAAAATGAAAGCAGGTACATTGCAATCAAATAGTGATAAAAGATATTATATCTTTTATTCCTGAAATAATACTTGAATGCATCAACATAGAGCCTATAATAATGACAGGAGGTGTAAGATAAAGAAAACTTTAAGTTCTTTATGAGTATATAATCTAGAAATCATTAAATTATCCGACGAGAAGCGTAAACAATAGTGTTTTGTTATAGGATATTTTAATAATTAACTAACATAACCTCAGTTGTCGGCGTTAGGGGGGGGTGATTGGGCGACGGTCCGGGGTGCGTAATTTGCGGGGGCGCCGAGGTCAAAAGAAAAAGGCACGAATAGTAAAATTTTACTGAACAAAAGCATGAAAAAAAATATGTGAAAAAAACAAACTAAGAAAAAACAGGAGCTTCCAAACATTTCTATGTCCACTTCTTCTTTTGTAGACTAACGACGTCTACAAAAGAAGAAGAAAAAAAAATAAAAAAAGCTCTGCGCACTACGTAACCTTATAAAATAGAGGGAAATAATGTAAAATATATAATAATCAAAATTTCTCTACTTTTCGAAATACAACGCTTGTAAAGTAACTTTTTTTTTCTAGGATAGATACCAAATTTATTGTCTTAATTTATTTTAATGGTAGTGAACCCAAGTACCGTAGACAGCGATGTCATTAAAATACACACCTGACCATTCACCACTAAACTCACCTTGGCGCCCAATTTCTTCAATAGGCTGGTGAACGTTTTCTCTTCTCGCCCGATCCAGGGCCGGCTCTCGTCTTGCACCTGGTACGGGCTCACGTGGATGAACACGTTCACGTCTGTCAATTACACGAATACTTGTTTTATATGTACGACTTCCATATTTTTACCTCAGGTGCAGAATTAAACTAATTATATATGAAAACTGATTTATAATAAATGTGAATGAGTCCTGACAGTATTTAGGTCATGGTGACAAATATCGGAAATTATTTATATTATTTATATTTCCAGCGATATTAGTATTCAAGTGTGAGCTAAAACAGGTTTTAATAATTTGGTACTCTTAGTAGTGTGCTTCTGGACACTGACAATAGATATAACACATATGTTACCGCGCACACACTTGTGCATTTTAAGTCAGTAATGTTTTCAAATTGCATCGATATATTTATATATCAATAAATGGATGAATAGCATTTTCTTCGAAAGTAAACTCTGAAACGAGCACAATTCGTATGGTAGAAGAGGTGATGGTCTCACTGAGCCTGGTGAGCGTCTCGAGCAGGCTGCGCGACGTGATCCAGGTGTTCTTCCCGCCCGCGTGCCCGCCGTCCAGCCAGCACATGCTCTCCACGCGACCCATGAACCTGCACCGCCACGACACCACGCTAAGCTAGGCCAGCACACATCACGCCGAAGGGCATCCCCTTCGAGACAAGTCGATCAGAGAATACGTTGTGTAATAATTTAATAGAAAATACATATTCATACAAACATAGCATATTCGCTGAACATAACGACGTCCATATATACATACATACAAAAAAAACAGCTTGTAGACGTTTTTACGTTTGTAGTAGTGCAACACACACGGCGACTAAAACCAAAATAAACCAGTTTGCACTAGCCTCGAATTGTTGCAAATGTAGAGTAGTAAGTTTCATCTACTTATTCGTTCATAATATGTATTTTATAATACTATATAAAAATTTACGTCGCAAAAATGTCACGATAATTAAATGCTATAACGACATTAACTGAGGAAACATTGAATGCCTTAACTGTGGCCAATGCGCCACCAACCTTGGGAACTAAGATTTTATGTTCCTTGCGCCTGTAATTATACTGGCTCACTCACCCTTCAAACCGGAACACAACAATAGCGAGTACTGCGGTTTTGCGGTAGAATATCTGATGAATGGGTGGTACCTACGCAGACGAGCTTGCACGAAGCCCTACCACCAAGTGAAACACTGGATTATAAAAGATGCCTGCCGACCGCATGGCGCTCTTGACTCTGCTCTAGATGATGCACTAGTTGTACTCCACGAGCTTATTTTATTGAGCAACTTATTTCGACATTGTATTTTGACCATAATCATTTGGCTCGGTATCCTAAAAATATATAATGAAAATGAATAAAACCAAAGTACTTCATCATGTGCGCATCGCCCGGCGTCAAGGTCTTCGTGTAATGGAACTCGTAGATGATTTGGTTGAGGACGACACAACCCTTGCTGAACCCGACCAGCATGAGACTGCTCTCATCCAGCGCCAACTTCTCGCGCCACCACAGCGGATCCGTATCTCTGAGATATCAAAACAAATTAACATGAACGTAATGATAACATAAAGTATTTATCATAAATAATCGATTTCAAACCGATTTGTAGGACAATAGAAATAAAAATAAATCGATATTGAGTCTTTAATTAATCTATACAATTAGCGTGACTACGTCGACAAAAACAATTTACGCCAAATGCTTTTTAGCACAGTAGAGTTCCGTCCGGAAATCTAATTTATCCAGACGGGAAAGAAAAACTAAAAATCGAATTAAATAAAATCTTAATTTGGCATTACGAATATAATTCGATATATTCTATGTTGGGTTTACGCCATAACAAAGAACATTTAATTTTCTTATCCTTTATTTCTACGAATTGGTTTGAAAACAAATTAATATAAGTTAATAAAAGCTATTCCGTAAAAAAATTACTACGATAAAAAATTATAAAAACTAAAATGATTAATATGCTTTAGTCACATTCCTTTAAAATTCAAACAAATACACTGCATTCTATATGCCACAGAACCGCTGTTAACTTTACAAAAAAAAAAAAGAAAAAGAAACGCCATTTAACTAAAACATCATGTAAGTACTATCCTTTCAAATTACATTGCAATAGAATAAAAAAAACAAGCATCAAGCAAAATATGAAGCAGTGAATATTTTAAGACATACTGAAGTCACAATCAGCGTTGACATATTTTACTTACATACACACAACTAAAGCTTCAAAGTAATATACATTGAACTCTATCATGAACGACAATATAACATTATATAAATATTTATGTATACAACTATAGTCCACTCCAATGGCAAGAGAAAAGAAATGAACCATTTCATTTGTATTTATTGATTTCTCGACTCTTCACTCTTTGCTTTACATTGTTGTAAAATATATATATATATGTGCTAATCGTTGCTTTGAAAAGTTTGATTTTTGCACAGTCACAGTCCAGGATCCGGGGTCCAGGGTTCAGAGAATGGTTTAATCAAACCATTCAGTATTTTTATTATTGTCAAAATTGTATTTAACTTTTTTCCACCATAAATTGGAATGGACTATATATATATTGGCAAAGTTATGAGCATCAGTCGATCTGGGGGTAGGGCCTATTGTAAGCTTACTGAATGTATACCACCAACTTATATCACTCTATTTTAATTAAAAAGTTTAGTAAGTCATATAGTGACGCAAGACATAAAGATTTAGATTTCATGGTTGACAGCGCATTGAACATTTTTATGGTCACAAAAACACAAATTATCAGATCCTCTATTTACAAATCTGTATTCGAAACCATAAAGGCCTCGGTGGGTTAAAACATGCGCGTCTTAAGCAGTTCGCGAGCGGTATCAATTTGCCCCACGGTAATTGTCTGTATGGAGACGAGAGTTACGCGTTTTCACCACTATAATGTGTTAGTATGACCATTGATCGAGATCGTTATATTTTGAATCAAGTGAAGATCGATACTACTAATACGCTGCCACCAGAGAGACCTAATTAATTTAGAGGTGGCGTGCTTACAGGCCTGCCCCCAGACGGCTGGTCGTGGTGTGGTACTAGACCTACTCACTCGCTCGCTGCGGGCCCGCGCGGTGCTCGCCGAACTCTCTGCACACACCACACGCTACTGGATTACACCTACTCACTCACTCACTCTACACTCGCCGGTATGATAGCGGTATCGAGGTACGGCACCGTCACCATCAGGTGACCGACCTCTTTATATTTCTACTGTAACTACGATCCATATATCGCCAATGTCAGGGCAAAAGCTCCTTAGTGTATAAACTATGTTTCAAATTTAAATTCAAAAAGTCGCATATTATATTTCATTATTTATAAATTTAACGACTTATAACTTGTATTAATATTATTTACCATTGAAACAATTAATGAAAAAAAAATGTATATATATACCGAGCTGAATAGTTTGTTGGTTTGAGCGCAATAATCTCAGGACCAACCGGTCCGACTGAACAAAAACAGTTTTGTATTAAATAGCCCAATTATATAATATTCAGAATGGTTATAGACTACAAAATATCATACTACGATCCTCGAAGGCGACGCAGCCAGTTATAATAATAATATAAATAAATAATCCGTTGTTTTATCTGCTATAAAGTAAATATAATTTGATTTTCGACCTTTTGCACTAACGATAAAGCAACGATATGTGAATCATAGACAATTACCCAATACCGCCAACATATCGAACAATATAATATCAGTCTTAGATGCCGTGTTGCACATAGCGTTGTTCACGGAACCACAATATGGTGATTTTAAGGATATATACGCTAATATTATCTCTTATGTGCCCAGAATTAACCAAAGCAATTTATCGACGGCGGCCAAAATAAATAGCTTATCAAACGTGATTACGAATTCCCACAGGATTGGATCTGACATGTGGACGGAGCCTAATAAACATGGCCGATATAAAATAAATTCATTCAAAAATAATACGAAAAATATATTACAATTAGAGATGAAATAAACTTTGAACTTTATCTGAGCGTTCTGAAGATTACCCGACCCTCAATAAAAATAAATATATAATGGATGTATTCGAGCTTGGTGCAAGAGCTTTGTGCAAGCTCCCACCACCACCCACTCATCAGGTACCACCCACTCGTCAGATATTCTACCGCAAAACGGCAGTACTTGGTATTGTTGTGTTCCGGTTTGAAGGGTGAGTGAGCCAGTGTAATTACGGGCACAAGGGACATAACATCTTAGTTCCCAAGGTTGGCGACGCAGTGGCGATGTTGTTTTAAGAAATGTACAAACCATTGTCTATGGGCGTTGGTTATCACTTACCATCAGGCGGCCCATATGCTCGTCCACTAACCTATAATATAAAAAAAAGAATAATAGTAAATGGAAACACCTTCAGTTACTTAATCAATTATTTATGTATAAATATTCATCGATACTTATTTTACAACGACAATAACAAAAAAAATAAAAAAACCAAACAATGGCAACACTCACATGTAACTCCTCAATGTCTATTTCTTCCGGAATCACCACCGACGTCACCGCTTCCAATAGTTCCGGCGTCGGATAAGATTTTAATCTGTTCGTGACACCTTGGAGTAATCTGGGAAAAAATAATAATTAATTATTATTAAAGGAAATGGGCATTACGCTGTGTAATGCAGGCTTATATTATAATCTCTAATTTTAGTTAATCTTTGATCATATATTCTTATTGTCTTTTTTATGTCATTAATTAATTTATAAATTTTTACATATTTTAATTGCTTTTTTTGTGATTTTAATTTTTAATTATTAATGAATGTTTTGTAATATTATAAATGGTAATTATGAATATGTAATCTTGTAAACAAATATATGGGCCTCGATTCCTGAATAATAAAGATATTATTATTATTATATAATTAGCTCAGGGGTCAGCTACATTTCAGAGCGTCACGGTAGCATGCGCAAGCGATCCCGTGGCGCTCCCGTTAAGACGGGAAGGGTACCGCTGGGATTTTAGTGGGTATTCCGATGACCGGGGCACACTCAGTGTCCTGGACATATGGCGAGCCCCACATACCTCCCTCACTGTTCCCGTGGGGGGAAAAGCGTAATGCGTTTTACCAGCGTCAAAAAAGAAAAAGTGTCAGCTACATCTGCGTGAGATGAATGACAATTTCCAAAAAAAAAAAAAAGAATAACACGGTGGAATATGCGTAAGGAGTCGAATTATCAAGCACTTGTGTAAACTCTGAGTAGTTACCACCCATCAGTATTCAACCGGAAAACAACAGTGATCCCGGTTTCAAGGGTGAGTGGTCAACGGCACAAGAAACATAACATCGTAGTTACCACAATTGGTGGCGCATTGGTGATGTAAGATTGAGCGGGTTGGAGTGGTTGATAATTGCCTTGCACGCCGCAGGTCGTTAGTTCGATTTCCACCCAGGACAGACATTTGTGTGCATGCACATGTTTCTTTGTCCTGAGTCTGGGTGTAAAAATCTTTATAAGTATGTTTTCACAAAAGAAAAGTAGTATATGTAAGTATATCAGTTGTCTGCTTTCCATGATACAAGCTCTGCTTAGTTTGGGATAGCCTTATGTGAATAATGTCCTAGAATATTGTTATTATTTATTAAGGGATGGTTAATATTTCTCACAATGTCTATGGGCGGTGGTGACGACATACCATAGCCCGTTCGCCTACCTATTCTATAAAAAAAAAATCTAAAAAATCCCGTATCTTTTAAAGATTTGCCCTACGGGAAAAAGTAAAGAGTGGCTCCGTTCTACTTTTCCAAAACCACCCAGAAAGCTGATGCACACGTATACCTCTCCAGGTGGTGCAGCGCGTTGTGCGTCGGCGTGTGGTCGGGTACGCCCGCGTTGTTGCTCGGCACGAAGTTGTCATAGCAACTGAAACTCTTGTACTCTATCCTGGAACACGACATATAAATTTTACAATTACAACATTTATTACGATTATGATGCAGTATGTACGATGGGCAACTGCTGTCGAACGATAGACCCTCCGCTTGGTCGAGCGCTGCATTTTATAGGGTTTCGGTTATGGCGGTTGACAGTTGCACGTGCTGCTTTGAAATCAAGATGGCGGCGCCTACATATATTAGCTAACGGCTAGTTTCATATTAAACAAAATGCACCCATTTGTCTGAATTATACATATTTTTTTATGTTAACTTGTAGTCTCCACAGATCCCGTCCGTGGCTTTGTTGTAACTTGTATCGTCCTGTCGGTTTTTGTTTTGGTATTGTATGTGCCTGCATGTTTTCATTTCCAGGCAGCATCACAATCGACATTTATGGGTAACTTGATTTTTTTATCTTTGTGGGAATCTCGGTTCCTAGACTGGTGTGAATGATGTTCAGCCAGCCTATGTTTTATAAACAAAAACAAGTATAAAGAAGTATAAAATTTCGAAATAATTAGAGAACTTTTTAATATACCTTTAGATGCTTTGGAAAATATAACCATTTGTATAACAAACGTCTGAAAATAGTTAATGCGCAGTAGAAATAGCTTTATGTGCTATCCGATATAAACCATCCATCCTTCCAACCATGTGTAACTACCCAGAACTGAAACCTTGTAAATCAAGCCACCCACGAAACACTTAGCTACTTAGCTAGTTTTAGCTATCGTCAAAAATTTAACAGTTTATGCAGAGAAAACAATCATGTAATATCGCATTAAATCCCACTATACATACCTGGCTGGTCGCACAACCAATATGTGCTTGGTGGGGTAGTTGTTAGCAAGTAGACGTGCTGTATGCTCCAGATTCCATTTCACGTAGTTCCTGTTGTCGCGATGCGCTTGCATCACTTCTGGATAATCCTGTTTTAGAAAATGTAATTTCTATGTATACATTTATTAATTGGTAATTTTATTATTTGCTTCACTCGGTGGTAGAGCTTTGTGCAAACTCGTCTGGGTAGGTACCACCCACTCATTAGATATTCTACCGCAAAACAGCATACTTTGTATTGTTGTGTTCCGGTTTGAAGGGTGAGTGAGCTAGTGTAATTATAGGCACAAGGGACATAACATCTTAGTTCCTAAGGTTGGTTTTTTTTTTATAGCATAGTTTGGCGGACGAGCTAATGGGCCACCTGATGGTAAGTAGTCACCAACGCCCATAGACATTGGCATGCGCTACCAACCTTGGCGCATTGGCGATGTGAGCGATGGTTAACATTTCTTACACTGCCAATGTCTATGGGCGTTGGCGACCACTTACCATCAGGTGGCCCAAATGACCAACCTAAACAATAAAAAAAAAAAAGAAATTTGCAAGCCAGTATATGTCTCCACCAATATCGTTCTATCATTAGACTTAATGTTTTCGATTGCTATTTCGTTTTGCAAGGTAAGGCCTGTGTTGTTAAATACAAACGAGTTTTAACATCTTATGGTTAATTGGTTGGGTTCGTCATTCCCATGTGTGAGAGCTTATTTTCAAGCTAGTTTTTATACAAAGTTGCCAGTACAAGTATCTCTTTTGACTTAAATTTCAATGCAATTCTCAGTAAAAAATATTGGTAGTGCTTTTTAACCCTTACTTACACCTCTGTAGAATTACGTACTTGTCACCATGGGGTAGATTTGTACCCCAGTGACAAAAATTGTTATAAAAAATGAACTACTCAATATTTCGACTCGAAAATTGTTGTAGAACATATTGAAAGCTTTTTTTAAAAGATTGTTTTCTTTATATAGCCCAAAATTAAATTTAAGTACACTAAAAAAATGCTAAAGCCAACAAATGTGGAAAAATGATTATTTTCCTCAATAGGCCTGGGATAGTTTTGTACCCCAAGGTGGCAAGTAAGGGTTCATTATGAATCCTGTACATATATTATAAATAGTAACCTGCACATCCCCTCCGAAGAAGACAAGCGTTTGCGGTTCGAGCGGCGGTATCATGGCCGGAACGAAGAGGATGTCGTTAGCGCGACCGTCGTGGCCGGTCACGCGCCGCAAGCGGAGCGGCAGCATCGCCGCGCTCACTCTCGATACATACCTACGTCATTTATTATAATAATTAAAAGAACCTACGGTACCACCTGTACATGAACCATCGCTGGTAATTACTCCACACTGTACGTCTTCTGATTAAGGTGGAGATTTGAAGATAATTCCACCACTCCGCTCCACTGTGGTTGGTTCACATGTGGCAGAATTATATTTGGAATATTCAAGTTTCTTAACTACGGTCTTCTTTAATTTTGAAAACAAGATGACTTATAAAGAAAAAGTAAGCTCTTGAAAACTGAATACTCTTACACTTGTCCAGATTCTAACCGGCAATCAAGTTGAGCACAATCAACCTGTTCCATCTATTGGGCCATATCTGGACACATGGGGGAAAACCTTAATTTGTAACATTATTATGTAAAAATTATTTACATTGAAGACTAAATAAAATAAATAAAAAAATATACCAAAATTAAAAATATAAAAGATTCTCTTGAATATGTCTTTTAAAAAGATATATTACTAATATAAAATAATATTTATATAATAATAAGCGATACTAGTGAAAAATCCATCACGAAATTGAAATTTAACTAATTTACTGCTTTCGTGATGCAAACGGAACTAAGAACGGAGTCCTTACCCCAAATATTTTTAATTAATTTTTCTTCTTACTCATGTCTACCCATGCAACCAGGACAGTTAGCTTGTAACAATATGTATGTCAATAAAAATACATTAAAATAATAGTTAAAGAAAGAATATTTATTTTCACAAAGTTATAAGAATTAAAATATACCTCTAAAGTAATATAAAAAAAATACTGATAAAAAATATTTGTAATGATCACAACCAAATATATTACTTTTTAAAACTACTGCTTAACAAATTCCTATTATAAAAAACTAGATCTTCGGTTTACTTGTCTAATATTTTATGAATACAAATTAAAAAAAACTCCAATAAACTATAGAAAAGTACATAAAACGATCACATATCTTTTTTTCATCATTTTATATTTCTGGTCTGTCGCTGGTGATAATATTTCGTATCATTCATGCAAACAGTTATTTTTAGAGTAATATCATCTAAGCAATTCTTTAAATCTTCTCTCAGCTCTCGCACTTTAACCCTAACATCTTCACACATTAGATTATAGCACATTGCTACTAAACCCATCCCGAGCAAAACATATATAAAATTTATGACAAGCTTTAAGTGAGAACCTTCGGCAGAATCTGCTATATTCGCTCCAGGTACAAAATCACCAAAACCGATCTTACATAAACTTATCACACAGAAATATGTCGAATCTAGATAGTTCCATTTCTCCCAAGCACCAAACATAATTGTCCCAGTCAATATGTAAAACGAAATCACCCAGAGACACGCTGTCGATGGGACAGTTATCTTCTTCTTAATGGGTTGAATTTCTCCATCCTCGAGCAACGGATCTTCTCTCCGACTACATTCATGGGCCGTGATATATAACCATTTGAAAGTCTTAGCCAATACTTTACCCATGTTACAGAAATAAAGTACATAAATTGGAATTCCAAAACAAGCATATGCAATGGTTACTATTTTTCCCCAAACAGTTTTAGGGACAACATTGCCATACCCAATCATAGTGAACACTGACAATGAGTACATAAGTGCTGCTGGAAATGACCATATGTCTTCGGAAGAACGGCCATTATATCCCAAATGTATTGCACTAGTGACATTGTTTTGAAAGTCTTTTAAAACTCGGTTGCTATTAGACATCCAAGCTGTGTAGTTTAAGACATTGTATTTATTTGTGATGTTCCACAGCTGCTCTACACAATTTCGCCTCCACTGGATAACATTTTCCAGCTGTTCATCTGGACTGTCTTTCTCAATGTGCATGAAACTTGCAGCACCTAATATCGCATAGCACACGACAAGGGCGCCAACACCCACTTGAGTAAACATAAATGCTATAAATTTTCGAAGACAATCTTTGATTTTTTCTCGCGGGTCACTCTCAACCGTCGAGGAAGAGTCCTTACTCCTGAAGGAGCCATGGATGCTAGAATGCAGGTTATGCTGCCGCTCCATTTATCATATATAAAATAATAAATGCGGTTTTACGTGATTTTTATATAAACGTCGGACGCGATTCACACGGTTTATTTCTGGAATACGTTGGCGCGATGCCAGGTCGTTTTGATTACAAAACATTTAAACTAGCTTTGCCCTTTCAACTCCCTACTGTAAAATCCAATAAATATGCTTGACCAAAAAATATTTAGGCAAAATTTTAAACAATTGCTATGATTTTGTCTCGGAATGGATATGAAAATATTTATTCACGATGTTTTACTTACCGAACGATATTAAAGCTTAGTGAAATTATCACTGTTAAAATTTTTAATAATCAATGCATATTATATTATATCATATAAACTACAGCAATTCACTGACAATTTCGTTTCAAAATTATTTATACTTTGTTAAATACAAATCCAGGTGCGAAGACGCAAAAATCTTGTTTATCCCCAAAATGTCATTTTGACAGATAAAAGTTATAAGCAAAAAAGTCAACAAGCGTACAGATTTAACAAAAATAAGAAGCAACATTTTATTAAAATAAATACATATCCTTTTTTATTAAATATAAGTTAAATAAATCAATCTTAGAGTATACCTTGTTTAAGACGAAAGTTAAGACTACAGACAATGCGATATTATAATGTCAATTATCTAAAATAATCAACGTCGACAATCACGTTTATATAAAACCATTCACTATAATACTTATATATAATCATCAAAACAAAATTTAGTTTATTTGTCAAGATTAACAATTTGTTATTGGATATTTATATATATATTTAAAACCGTAATATGTAAATAATCTTTCTTGAAAAAACATATCCTCGCAAATATCTCCAATATTCTTAGATATAAAATGCTATTGTATCGTTTTTAAAAGGACGCCATGAGAAAAACAATGGTAATTTAAAAAATCCAGAGCCAAAATTTTTACAAACTTTATAAATCAACAATGTGAAACTAGCGTTATCCAATTTGAATATTGATTTTTTTTTTCTATAGCTATAGATGCTCCACAGATGTCAAAAATCAAAATTCACACGTTTTCTTGGCGTTGTTTGTCGTCCGGCGTTACATTTTTTATCGTTTAAGTTTTATTTCGGCTGTTGTAATGTAAAATGTAAAGTGGGACTCGTGTCCAATGCAAATTTATAAGTTTTTATCCGATTTTGTAAGTAAAAATTCATGTTTTATATCTTAATGCGATACATGAGCCGGACATCGGCCTACAAATTTACTGATGACTAGATGTTTTAAGAAATTTCAGTATAATTTAGCAAAACGTATTTTAATAGTATGTGCAAAATTAAAAAATGATGCATTAATTATAATTTTATGCATAGATTCATAACAGTAGTTTTTTTGGTATAATTCTGATTTAGTCAAGGTCGCGGGTGACGGAAATTCGTACAGATTTATACTTATATATGTATTTTTAATGAATTATGATTTGAATTGAATTTAATATTTTTCCACTATCGTTTCTTAACGTATTCTAAGCGTATCATTAAAATATTTCGAGAAAAACATGACTGATAATCCTTTGACCTCAGAACTTGTGATAACATTGTTTACACACTAAGATTTCCTTATTCTGAAATTTAAAATTTATATTATCTAAGAAGTTAGACAAAAATTAATTAACTAATTCCTATAAAGTGTAAAATTAATTGTTTTTATTCGAATTTAAGGTCGAAATCAACATCCAAAACATGTAGGTGCAAAAAAATGTCGAAAGAAAATATTACCCATAGCAGTCATGGAACCCCTCGTTTGACAGACATAGATGCTTAATAAATGGATAGCACTCAGCAAAAAGATCTAAAATGGCTTCACTCACCCATATGGACCCGGAGAGCTCAAGCTTAGCTTTATACCGGAGCCCTAAACCCACTACAATTGATTTAGTCGGAGGTATATACTGCCACATATGTCATATAACATATGCTAACAAAAAAGAGTATGATTCACATTATATTAAACATGAAACTGGAAGTAAAGATATAGTGTACACATGTGTGGTATGCCATAAGGAGATAGCTGGTTATCCGAGTTTCCGCGGCCACTGTTACACAAGCCATGTCATAAAAGATAGATTCAAGTGAGTTCAATTTTAAATACCATAAATTTAAAAATTAATGTAGTTATTTTTATTTTTTACAAATTTTTCTGTTTCCAACTTTTATGTAAGTTATAAACATTGCTTAGAAGCTGTTTAGTTCAACACTGATATAGCACTATCTGTCATTATTATTGTGATTTGACATTCGAAAAAAGAAGACAGTATTGTTTAAGTAATCATTCGCTGTACAATGTTTGTATGTAGAAAAATGTGTATTTAAAATCTACATTTGTATTTTAATACGATTAGATTAAATATAATAAGATATAATTTTTAAACAAACAAACAAATTTTTATGACAGCAAAAGGGTCTGCCCTCTACAACATTTCATACTATGACAGTAATAGGAACGTGCCTGACAAAAAAATATTCTTTGCACTGGAAAGTATTAGACTATGCCCATTAGACTGTCCCGTCATCGATCAGCACCGTCGCGTGCCATGCACGGACCGTCAATAAATGTCGGCGAGAATCATCGATACGCTCTAGTGGATATAGAAGAGCGTATCGTATTGCTTTCTGATCCTGATACGTTCATAGCATGGTCATGGTATGGTACGGTATAGTGGGCAGACATCTTAATATCTAATGAAATTGTAAGAAAAACTTTTCTTTCAGGTGTGAACATTGTTCAAAATTATTTTCAAAGTCTTTATCCCTCAAGGAACATATCAAAGTAATGCATAGATTTAAATGCTCATCGTGTAATAAAGAGTAAGTAATAATTACAAATTATAATTAAAAGTTAATATTTGTTGGGAAAAGTAAGCATAAATTTTCAACTAATTGCAGATTTACTACAAAAAAAGAGCTTCAATTGCATCAAATAATTCATAACAATACAGATATGCCACCCTTCAAATGCCAAGCTTGCGATAATCAAATTGATTCACTCGAAGGCTGTAAAGAACATATAGATTTGCACTCTGCTTCTATATACTTTTGTCCAGTTTGTAATGAGAATATATCAAGTCGGGATAATGCTAAGGAGCACTTGAAAAAACATTTTGGTGAAGACAATGAAGATCAACCAATATTACATAAAAATTTTGATAAAGAAGAAAGTTACATAGAACAGTTGGGCGGGATTTCGTGTAAATACTGTCCTCTTATTTACAAGGATAGGGTAGAGTTTGACGCTCATTTCTCTTGCGAACATGGTGATGAAGATATCGTGTATACATGTAATGTCTGTGGGAAACATTTTGAAAAGTACTCTGTGTTCAGTGACCATTCCTATAACCATTTCATGAAGGATAGATTCTGGTGAGTGTATGTACAAAGAAAAATCATAAATAAAACCTCAATTTCATCATGAATCAAAAAAAAGATACAAAAACAATCAATATAATTCTCTTTATAATTTACAGCTGTGACATTTGTCATAAAACATTCAACCGCCTCTCCCTGCTGGTGACACATATGTCTGCTTGCCAAGCTAATATGGACGCCAATGGGAAGCCATTTGGGTGCTTCCAGTGCGGACACCGCTACGCCACCGAGATGCGTCTCCGTGAACATCTCCGAGACGCTCACGCTATCCATTGCATTATGTGTCCCGAGGAAGGCTGCCAAAAAATGTAAGATTATATGTTAATCAAAGTTCTGGGCCAAAATGTAAATAACGTTTGTGTATTTAAAGTAAGAAGGTCATTTAATTAGCCTATATACTTTGGTAGTGGTACTTTTTTTTTTTTTTGTCGCTGGAAAAACGCCTTGACGCGTTTCCCCCACATGAAGTGGGGGGGTATGTGGGGCTCACAGGCACTAAGCGCCGGAATACCCACTAAAAAACCAGCGGTATCCGTCCGTCCGTCCTCCGTCTAGTCGGGGGGCGCCACGGGATCGCTTGCGCATGCTACCGTGACGCCCCGACGGTTGGCCCGCCTATGCGGACCTCCATTTCTAAGGGGGTTCCCGGATACAGGGAGCCCCCTTAGCCCCGGTGGCTATTAAGGCGGGGGGAGAAGGTGCGCATAGC
Source organism: Nymphalis polychloros (assembly GCA_905220585.2). Lineage (NCBI taxonomy): Eukaryota > Metazoa > Arthropoda > Insecta > Lepidoptera > Nymphalidae > Nymphalis > Nymphalis polychloros. The sequence continues at coordinate 12,581,731 of HG992252.1, read as the reverse complement.
GCCTACGCCTCCTCCCCGTCTTCTTTGACGGATTGAATCAGCGGAGGCATTTTCCTCGCGCTGCCGCTCCGCGGCCTCCTTCTGCGACATGACACTCGCAGAAGGAGACCATTTCCAACCATTGGTAGTGGTACCGTAAAAATAACCATTCCGTTAATATTACCCACCATTTTTTATTTCTAATTATATATAATATTTTTTTATATGTTGCATACATTTTTTTACTTGTTTACTAATTGTAGTTTTTAAAATTCCCAAATGCTAGCAGAGGTCTAAGTTAATGTTTTCTTCTATAGATTTTCCACACCAAAAGATTTGATAACTCATCAACGTGAGCACCGTTCGCAGCAGAATTGGTGTCGGCAGTGCGGTCTACTGTTCCCTACTTTGAAATCATGCGAACGTCACTTGGACGTTCACAAAAAGAAGCTCTATATCTGTCCAGTCTGCAATCGAAATTACAGTGAGAAATACCTTATCCTGAAACATGTCCCGCAGCACTTTGAAACAGTTTTGCACCTCTGCAAAGTATGCGGAAAGGTCTACAACGCCAAGAATCGCCTCATCGAACACATAAAAACTCATTCTGAAAGCAAAAATCATAAATGCACCTACTGTGGAAAGAGTTTCGTGAAAATAGGTCAGTTACAGCAGCACCTGAACGTCCACACCGGGTCCAAACCGTACAAGTGTCCCATATGTTCGAAAACGTTCGCCAGCTATCCGAACTGGCACAAACATTTGCGCCGAATGCACAAAGTCGACGGTAAAAAGTACAAAAAATGTACAGAAAACGTTCCGAACATAATCGACGAGTCGGAATCGGACAGCACGGAGACCCTGGACGAGGAGGAGTCGCCTGCAGAAATTGACATCAACGAAATTAATATGAATCAGTCTATCATAGATGTCGCTCCGGAACTGGACGACAACTCGACAAACGCTCGCCTGCACGTCGACATCTCCGAGACGTACGCGTTCCAGGAGCCGGGAGACGGCACCATGGAGTCGGACGACATCGATCGGATCATCATCGAGAAGGAGCTGGAAATATTCGAGGACACTGCGAATTTGAAAAACATCGTAGAATTCATCAACGTCCTGCCGGCCGACATCGGCGGGTGCGGCCCGACTCCGGCGGCCGGTCCGGTCGGCCCGGCCGGTCCGGTCGGCCCGGCCGCGCCCGTCGTGCCGGCCGAGTACGGGCCGGAGTTCGCCGAGCCGGACGAGCACATGCTGCACATCGACCCGCTGCTGACCATCAAGCACGCGGGCCCCGGCTGGGAGCCGCTGCTGACGCGCGTGTTCCCCGACGTGCTGGAGTCCAGTCGTTTCTCGATGATGAACACCGATATATTTTGAGGTGTCGACGTGATAGACATATTTTTGTATCTACACCTTCCGGCCACCGGCGGCCGGCCCCGCAGCTACCTCAGACGGAAACGATGATGTACCTCACTTATACAGTAGGCTCTATTTTAATGTTGATATGATATACATTTTTAACATATATCCCACCAAACATTAGACGGTTAATGTTATCATAATTCATAGTAACGCTACCTCATTTAGTTAAGTTTTTGTCTTATATTCGCTTACACTGTAATGTACGAGATGTGTATATGTCGTCTCGTGGAGTTTGTGTGCATGAGAGGTTGGAGTGACTGTTTCGCGCACTTTCTCTTCGTTTCTAACGTATTTTAAATTTGCGCCGTTTGTCGATTCAATTCGAGGATTAATTGACGAACTTCAAAATTGTATATAATTTGATAAATTTGTAACCCCGATGCCTACGATAAACATATATCTGTCTCTGTCAAATCACAAAAACTGAAGACACTTTACATACACTTATCTCTGTCTACCGAACATCATTCAAACTTTGCTGTATTAATGAATATTTCTTCAATGGTTATGTTTATCGTACTCGACATCGAAAACAATCGTTTCGAATGATTTCCAAAGGTTTAGGCTTAAGATGTTTTGGTAAAATCGGCTTTTTGTAAATATTTTGGTACATTTTTGCGGCACGTTGTAATTTGCATTTTATTATGCTTGATCCTGTGGCCACCGCCCACTTGACCAACATTGAATCGGCTCTCCTAGTTCTACACGAAAACTGATATTATTCAAAAGATAACTAGGGGAGTATGTAGGGAGGGGGGGGTGGGTCTGTGAAAGTCCTTGTCCCTCGCGGTAAGAGTAAACGAGACAGCGGTGGCATTTTCATGCATTTCAATTTCGATTCCTTTTTTTATTATTTTATTCAAAGTCGCGGACGCAAAGCGTCGTGATTTTAGTGTAAGTGAATCGATAGTGCTGTGATATTTTTATGTATATTTAGATGTAAGTCTAGAGAGTGTAACGTAACAGCAAGTACAAAGATACATTATTTATGATAGACAAACAGCTACGCGTCCTCGTTCTTATTATATTACGAATAGATTGCGAGGAGTTTGATGACCACGAGATCGATACCATTCCTCTCTTATAATGTTATTGCGTTCGTCTCGCGTTTGTCAAACGTCTCGCGCACGCAGATTGTTGTGTCAACGAATTCTACGCTGTTATATTGAATACAGAATAGGGACGCTATCATATAACCTATACCCATATGGACTGACACTAACAATAATCAGAAGATTGTATAACCACAATGACGTCACGCTTGCTGACTATTGGTTTCGATATAATCCTTGAATCTCTTTAAGGGATTCAAAAGTACCACAGCCGTATGTCCATATGCGGTCAAAGCTCGTGCACGTTCTCACGTTAAAACGACAGGAGAGATAACGAATCGATCGCAGGTTACTGCATGACAAAATGTAGGGTTAAAAAAAAAAAAGAAAGAAAAATGTATGCTAAGAAATGAACTCCGAAATATATTTTCGAGAGAGTAAACTATTTACAAGTTCGCGGCGAAGGGGTCTTAGTGATAAATGTATCCAAAGACTGTAATGTATTTATAAGTTCAATGAACTTAATAATGTAATGGAGATAAATCCGAGAAAAAAGTCAGATGTGAATATAAAAAAATGATTATGAAATAGCTGTTTAGCTTTTGATTAAAAATTGGGCTTCGACGGAAATAGACACGCGGTACGGCCGCACCCGAAGCGGTGCTGGACGACAAACACCAATCAGGTTTCGAAACCGATTATAGTGACAAACGCATGACCAAGTCAACTGACGACATGCTTGAGAAATTACAAAATTATTGCATTAAAATTGATGGGGAAGTCACTTCACGAATTGTTCTCGTTCGAAAACGAACTTTGAAAAGCTATTGATAGCGTAATTATCCGCTGCGGCGGACTGTATATAAAGTGCTTCCCCTGTCGAAATTTCATTAATTCTCGTTTGGTGTAACTGCGCTGTAGTTTTAGTTTTAATATGTGTTTCGTCAATGTATAAGTATAATCCACTCTCGAGTAAATGAATTTCAGTATATTTTCGTGTAAATAAAATTGTGCAGTGGGATCGTGTGGATGATTGATTAATGTTTCCAAATTTACCGACTACAGCGCAGCGTAACTGTCAATAAACGTTAGCTTTGCTGCAAAATACACTGCGACCATCACCACGATACAACTTTGATGTTTTACGAAGATTTACCGACGGAACGATAGTCGGAGTATGAACCGTTCGTAACGTTCGTCGTCGCAGTGCATTTTGTTCCGTTACGACAGTATATAGCATATAAATATTCGGTGGTGTTACATAGTCTTATATAAACCTCATCGTTCAATGTCATAGTACTTACGCAAAAATTCTATATCCATTATAAAACGATAACGGTTTCTATGTGTATTTCGTCGCAAAGGTAGCAATAATGTATAGATTTTCAAAACTTCTTTGAGATTAATAAAATTTATGGTAAATAATATAGGGTCTTCGGAGACGCTACGGGTCGTACCTGATACGTCTATTTGAGCTCGCTTATGTATTAAGACAGATTATTTTAAATCTAAGAATCGTATATGAATCAATTTCTCGTTAATATTTACTATTTTTACAAACGTACATTTTTTAACTAATTTTTAAATAAATATTATTTTTGATAAAAGAAAATTTTCATAATTGTAGCCTTTGCGATCTTATTGTCCCTAGCTTTAGGTTATTAGGTTATAATCGAGCACAGGGTATTGTGGTTCTATTTTACGGATGCGTTATATTGATAGCTCGATAAGTAAGCGAAACAGCCTCCGATTGTGACGGTTACACAATACTACCTCAATACCCGATATGTGTACAAAATAGATTCCATCTAAATCTGTCTTTAAAATTTAAGCTTTTCGACCGGGTTTATAATTTAGCGCCTCGCGGGTTCGTCTCGCTCGATGTTATATCGAAATGTTAAAATTAAACCTAAGCCCGGTCTATGTTACGCGTAGTGAACAAAATTGCGTTTCAATTATTCTTTTAGTGCTTCTTAAAGTATTGCATAATAGTTCATCGATAGAAATTTTATTTTTCTCTTTTCGAAACTAATTTGTCGATGTATTTTGATATATGGAAATGTTTAAGTAAGATTTTTTCTTGTCGCGTAAGATATGGTAATGTTACAGCAACCAGCCTCGTTACAGCAATATTTACATAATAGACAGGTATCAATTGTTCCTATAACATACTACACTCAATAGTTAAAATCGTCGTGAATGATATATTATTATAATCAGTGCGTATTTTGTGCGACAAGATTATAAATGTAAATAGAAATCGCTGTTCTCTATGTATTCAATTCCTAAATGGATTCTTTTATAAGATAGCTCGTATTGCTTGTAAGACGATAAACTGTAAAGCTTGATCAAAGTTAACTTTTTTTTTTCTCTTTTAGAATGTAATGAAACGCGCCGGAACAGCATAACCACAAACAACATTTATATTATATAATTTTCTTGGATTTTAATCCTTTGTTACTTACATCCCATTGTTTACATTATTGCATAATTTTAAAAGGTTTAAAGAACGATTTTTATTATAACATGCATAATATATTTTTAATTTTTTTTTTTTTATTATTTGCAATTGGATTTATCCATTAATATGCCTTTATATGCATTTTGTGTTTTGTATTTTTTATTTTACTATTTAAAAATATTCGTTTTTTTTTTTTTTGTTTCCGCTGTAACGCCACAAGCGGTTGTGTTTGTCTGATCCGGCTTTACAGTAATGTTATAATGTACCGAACTACCTCTGCATATGCATGCCTCCATAAAAACAGTAATTATAGTTTTTGTTATTAATATTTTTGTACGTTATATAAAACAGATATACATAATTATAGGGTAAATAGGTTTTATGTGATTAATGTGCTATTTCAGAAAAGTAAATATATAATAATGTAAGCATGTTTTCAGTTAGTAGATGGGACACTCCAATCTGAATTGTATTGAACCATATTTGACATAATAAACAATCTGACTAGTAAGACTATTTTATTTGTAAAAAACACTTTTCGTTTCATTCACTCTGATACAATAACATAACGCTCGATACTCTCTTCAGATGCTTTTTATAATTAACCAATTAAATTGGAATCGATCTTAAATATACTTAATAATTTCCAATTTTAATGTTTATTTTATTTCTTTTGTATAGTAATATCTATGCAACAGTTGATCTTACAAAAAAATTTGTTTCGCTCGGTGTTGAATGGGTTTATATTTATCAAAATATTAAATTTTATGAATAACAGTAAATAAAAAACACCGTTTGCCTAAATATGGAGGATATTTTTTCTTTGTATTTTTACAACTCATGTAATTATTATTTATAATTGTATGACGAGCCGGTTGAAGTGGTCTGTAGATGCTTGCCTTTCGCGCCGCAGGTCGTGGATTCGATTCCCACCCAGGACAGACATTTGTGTGTATCAACATGTCTGTTTGTCCTGAGTCTGGGTGTAATCTATACTAGTATATAAATCTATTGGTTCTGTCTGTTTATTTTTTTTTACCTAATTTTGTGATAAATAATCGTTTTATGATGCAGTGATTCACATTATACTATTTTTTCATTTTTGTCTGTCTGTATGTCTTCTTATAACTCAAGAACGGCTTGACCAATCTTGATGAAAATTGGTACACACAAAGAACATGTTAGGCCATATTATATAAGATCGGTAAACCCTTTTTTTTACGCTAAGAAAACGCTTTACGCTTTTCCCCAGCGTGAACCCAACTGTTCCCGTGGGGGGGTACGTGGGGCTCGCCATATGTCCAGGGCACCGAGTGTGCCCCGGTCATCGGAATACCCACTAAAATCCCAGCGGTACCCTTCCCGTCTTAACGGGAGCGCCACGGGATCGCTTGCGCATGCTACCGTGACGCTCCGAAAGATAGGTAAACCCTACGGTATCTTATGAAAATTAATTCCAAATCGTTAATTACGTATTTCTTTACCAGTAGCCATGTGTGTGTGTGCGTGCGCATTGTGTTATTATAGTAATACAAAAATTTATTATACGCGGGTGAAGCCGCTGGCCACAGCTAGTTATGTATAAGTATGTATTTACAAAAAATAAGTATATGTAGTACATCAGTTGTCTGGTTTCCATAGTACAAGCTCTGCTTAGTTTGGGATCAGATGGCCGTGTGTGAATAATGTCGTAGGATATTATTATTATATATTTTTACTGGACCTAATGGAGAAAACAAGGAGCTTGTTATTAAAAAACATAAGTCCTCATAACAGTTTATTTGTAAATTCATTTTTCCACATACAGAAAAGTCAAACTATGATGAACACGCTTATATACACAAAATACCTCAAAGTACATGTTTCATAGATGAGAATAATAATTATTGAAGTTTATAATCTATGCTAAGAACAGTAGTTACCTCAAAATCAATAGGAGAACTTAAGTATATAAAGGCTTATAAACTATTTTAGTATTTGATATAAACTAATCAGGTAAATTTTAAAACCAGGAACAACCGGAACATTGTTTCTTTGAATACAGATAAACGGAATCGAAATACCGCTATCTATCAAGTTAATTAAAATCTAGTTATTATATTTAAAAACGATTCGTTTCGCTTACGGATAGTAGAATTGTCAATACAGATACAATATATATAGAGATAGTAAAGATAATTCAGTCCAAGATGACTAACCCACTCTTTTTTTCCATTCGCTAAATTGCAAGTGTGCAAGGTTAGCACGCTTCTAACTATATAAGTGTTCATAAATTTACCCTGCTATCCGTTATTTGCGTCCTTCTGATCTGTAAGTAGGTTCTGTATAACGCCTCGTTAGCCAAACGAATCGTTTCTTGCATGTAGTAAATGTACTTAAATGTAACAAAATTATCAACTATTTCGAAGTTCTCTAATTTGTAAAAACCATTGTTACCACAACGATTATTAATCCCCAATTAAAACGAAATATTCCAGAGCCGATCCAGCCACGCTATAATGTTACATACCTACAAATATTGTAGAAACAAATTAACTTACATTACACGTAAATTACATTTTGGTGCGGAGATCTACATTCAACTGCGTGAGGTACTTGACCAAACGAGATTTGCATTTGTAATTATATGAAAATGTTTTTGTTTAGCGTGAACTTTGCTGAGATTTGAATAAACACACACACTTTATATACCTATTATACACATATAAGATCGATAGTATGTTTCAAATATTGTGAAAATTGTATTCAATGTGATTCAAACTGCTCAAGTCTAGTCAAAAAGACAAATTATTTAAAATTATTTTCGTTAAAATATAAACTCCTTCGAGCATAACGTAAGTCAACACGGCACAAAATATATTTCTAGCTGTTTTCACATAGAAATATTTTCCACTAAACACTAGTAAGCAAATCTGTTCGATCGGTACATTTACGATTTAGAAGATCACATGTTCTCAAACTGTCCGTCCTTATCCAACAAGAGAATGTTAGGGTTCTCCTTTTCAAACTCTGTAGGTTTCCTGTCTCTCTGCTCGTCGGTCCACTCTCCTTCTCCTTTACCCCATTCGCCTACTTTCTCGCCGATAATATCGATCTCCGCCTTAGCTCTTTGTTTCTCCGCCTGGAAAACATTAACATATAACAAAATTTAGTATAACTTAGCTCTAAGAGGTTGTAAGAATATCTTATTCCAACACAAGATGACCAAAACAAATAAGTAACTCACATTGAATTGATGGAATATCATTGGTCGAGATATTGACTTGCTTTTGGTATGAAAAAATTGGCGTATTAATATATGCTAAGTTGTTATCGGAAAATTGGAATTACAATTAAAGTGGATATAAGTATTGTATTATAAATAAAGATATATTAATAAAAAAACTATTTGTAGTGTGAATGGGAAAAAATCGATGGTACAGTATGAGATGTACTCCTTCCTCCTTCATTTGGAATAGGCTATAGATAATGCTCTAGACAAGTGGTGGTAGAGCTTTGTGCAAGCTCGTCTGGGTAGGTACCACCCACTCATCAGATACTCTACCGAAAAACAGCAGTACTTGGTATTGTTGTGTTCCGGTTTGAAGAGTTGGCGATGTAAGCAATGGTTAACATTTCTTACAATGCCAATGTCTATGAACGTTGGTGACCACTTACCATCAGGTGCCTCATATGCTCATCCGCCTACCTATACTATAAAAAGAAAAATGTGGTCCCCGATTCAGTTCCCTCAAGTTACTACAAAGCATTTTAATTTTGCTTTTCGATAACGGTTGACGTCTTTTGTGTCGGGGATCACGTATCGTAAGTAGAAGTGCGGGCACGTCACCTGCGTGTCTCTGATGGCGAACTTGTCGAACATGTTGGCGTAGAGCTGCATCTCGCGTTTCTTCTGCAGCGCGATTTCGTTCCGACACACGATCAGCTGATTCGCCGCAGCCTGTACAAAAAGTTCAATCACAATTACATATGAATTATATGTATACATATTATCAAAGATGCGATTAGAGCGATACTTGATTACTTCAATTAGGTTCAGGAAGGAAGTTCCATTAAACATACTGTATGTTTATGTTACCCACTAGATGTCTTATTTCTTTTTTAATTTTAATTACTTATATATATATCATTATCATTTATGTTTACTTCAATATATAACTACATATAGTTTTAAATAATTTTCATTTTTGTCACAAGAGTCTTTCACAGTTTTTAGTTTAAATAAACACAATCTTAACTTGAGACGCAGGTTAAAGTCCACAATCACATGTGAATATTCAAGTGCTTATGTGTAAAATTCGTCTCTTGCTCGACTTAAAGGAAAACATCATGAAGAAACCTGTGTGTATCATATGATATTCAGCAATATTTATCTAACAACCCTCTATGGAGCAACATATTGATATAAGCTCCAAAGCTTTTCCTGAAGTCCTCACCGAGAGATACCGTTTGTCAAGTAATTATTAGATATAAGATATTATATAATATAACAATTATGTTATATATATTATTTATACTTTACGCCCTCTTTGTTTACCTTGTTCTGCGGCTCAAGTTCGATAACTTTCTGGAAGTTCTGTATTGCCTGTTCCACTTCCCCGAGACCCAGCAGCGCCTGGCCGAGCCGGAACAGACCCTTCACGTTTTGCGGGTCGAATTGAACAGCCTTCGATGCGTGTTCCCGCGCCTTGTAGTGGTGGGCCGGGGTCACCTTGAGGTACACCAGAGCTAGGTTCAAATGAGCAGAGAGCAGCAATTGTTTAGCTTGCTCCCTGTGCTCCTCGGATTCGTTTGCATCTTCAGGCAGGTCTAGGGATTAAAACAAATGTAAAGTTAGTTTTTAATAAAATACTAATTATAATAAAAAATAATAATAGTGCACATCTTTTTTATAATAAAAACTACAGTTTCGTAGTATATTCATATCAAATTATACTACAGAATGTGTTTATTCGGGTTATGCAACAACATTTATCGATAATAATTGGTATGTACCAGGGCTTGAATAACCGAAAAAATATAGGTTAAAACGGTAATCGGTATGACGTCATACTTTTAAATTGTGATATCTAAAAATAAAGATACAGCTAATTTCTGGTAGCAAGAAATATAGGTACCGAAATTATTTGGTAGGGCAAAATAACGGTAGCATTATATTAGCATGATACCTAAATTATATAAAAAAGGTTTTCTTTATACAAAGCCGCCGCCGCTGCGTTGCCACTGGTACCGCCCGCGCCGACTACCTTGGCCCTTGACTGAGAGAGTCCGAGTGGAACGAGACAGCCGTGTCGCACACAATATAGTCTTGCTATTTTGAACTTTTATTTTTATTAATAATTTATAAAACGTCTTACCTAAGAATAAATAGAACTAAATATTATATACACTCTACACACGTCATACAGTTATATAGGTACGCAAAGATGGATAAAAGTAAGTACATACCTACTATTTTTATGATTTAACTGTCAACTTAAACGGCTTATAAAATTTGTCTCTTTTTTGAGTATCCTACTGACATAGTATATTTGTCCAGCAATATTTTAAAACTTTTCCTATTTTCTTATTTAAAATTATATTAGTCGCTGCAGCTCAAAATATACAATATATAAATCATATTTTATGATTAATTTTAGAATCAGCAATAAAGCGACACCATTCGCCAGATGTTTTAGGAGATACGGAACGACCACCGTCTCCTTCCATTCTTCATCCTAAAATAGGTAAAATTTTGGAGAAAAAAAATAATTGCTCTATTTGTTCCCACTGCCTATCAATCAAACAAAAAGAAAAGGACCGAAGAAACGAATTTTTTGGCTTTCTTATAAATGAAGAAATGAATAACATAGAACCTTGTATGAGAGCCCGTGTATATTCAAGAATCTTAATGTTTCTACATTCCTTAGAAGGAAAACACTCTAAGGAAGTTCCTTTAGCAGACTCTGAACTGCATGATTCTTAATTTTGAATTTTACCTACGCTCCATTTTTTGTCATTGTCAAATTCACTTATATTAGAAAATATATTACAGGTCGTTCTTTCATAGAACACTTTTTGTTTGTAATCACTTTCCCTGTCTAGCGACGTCCTTTACAACATTATTAAGACTAACATCATATAAACAAAATAATATTACAAACGTATTAACTCACTCTTCACTTCGACATGCTTAATTATCTGTTAATTTTATATTTTGTTAATTTTTATTTATTTCTCTGTTGATCCAATGTAAGTAATTTTGTTTCCAAATAATGTTTTTCTTTCTTTTTTTTCTTTTTTTAGGTCGTATAGGTAAACGGACTAGCAAATAAGCCACCTGATGGTAAGTGGTCACCACCCAATCATATTACCAATGCGCCACAAACCTTGGCACACTACTGACTCACTCACCCTTCAAACAGAAACAGAACAATACTAAGTATTGCTTTTTGGCGGTAGAATATATGATGAGTGAGTGGGTGGCACCAAGTAATTTACTGTTATATTTTACTTTAAAACAATTAAAATATTATTATAGGAAAAGGCATATGTTTTATGGTATACACTTAATCACTGTAGTAAATAAATTAAAAACGCTGGTTTTAAAAAAAAAAATATTTATGAAGGAATTTATCAAACAAAGATTAAAGTTAGTAATCGTAACGCTAAACACAAAATTCACGGAGTATGTAGTATAAAATAATTCAACCTGCCTTCTTCATCCTTTACGTAAATTTTACTTCTTAACAATATTCATGTGGAGCTATTGGTACATTAATATTATTAAGAATTCCACACTTAGATTATTTATTATTTTAGGTTAATTATCCACACTTAAGTTATTTATTATTTCTTATAACTAAAATGTCATCAACAATATTTTCATTTAAAGAGTAGCGCAAATTATTTATCACATATTTCAAGGACGAAAATAGACGCTCCACGCTCACTTGCGTGGCTGGCACAGCAAACACCACTTTGGCTAAACGGTATAATTGAGGCTCCAACAGAGCTTTCGTGTCCCAAAATGATAATATATTTTCTTTTGACGGTAGACGGGGATGATTTGAAAAATTTTGTAATGTAGTTGAAATATCAGCACGTGTGTTAATATAACGGGCCCGTTGTTGAGGTCTCCTCGCTCTTTCGGTTTGTGCCAACATCATTTCCATTTCATCTGGTATTTCTGGAACAGCCGAAGAAGAAGTTGGCCGGTTGGGGTCTTCATCATTTTCTTGCTGAGGAATAATATTGCTTGCCTGTATTTTTAAAATCTGTAGCCAAGTGGCGTTTAAATGTTGAACAGCCAGAGTTTCCTCCTCAAACGACAAAACCACTTGGAAACGAGGATCTAAATACAATGCACTTACAAAAGCAGCATTGGTCATTAAATTGTTTTGTCGGTATTTCATAAATACACAAATCTGTTGTGCAAGAGGGATATGTACGTGTGATGTATCTAAGTAACATTTTGTCCAGTAGTAAAAAAAATCACTTAAAGTAAGCTGTTTTTCTTGTAACATTTTTGTGCATATTTTGGCAGGTCTCAGAGAACTTAATAAATCATCAATTGTGTCCCAAAAGTTGTTCGACAAATATAACGGTTCACCAGGGTTTTCAGAGCAACAATCCCTTAAACTTTTCAATCGCTCTAACATGTCAAATGTTGAATGCCATCGCGTGTTATTATCTAAGATTGGTTTATTTTTTTTCGCCGATTTTATCAGATTTCTCATAGTAGGCGTTCGGAGTTTTCTGACAATTGTTCGCGCTTGTTCAATCGTGTGTATCGATTCATCTTCTCTCAGGGCATCTTGAACTGCTAGCTGTAGTGAGTGTGCTGCGCATCGAACTGATGTAATTGCATATTGTACATCATCATCAGATTGGAAAGTCACATCCAATAATCGATCATTGTATTCAAAATCCGAGTCAGAGTCATCGTCACTTAAATCGTCTTCTCCATCTTCTCTTAAAACTAAAAGGTTATTAATCAACCGGGACAATTTCAACATATTTGCACCGTTATCTGATGTAATCGTATAAATTTGCTTCACATTTATTTCGTATTTCCTAAGTATGTATAATAACTTTTCCCGTAAATATTCCGAAGTACTATTGTCCCACATCTCCGTCACACCCAAAGTTTTAATTACAATTGACGAATTTTCAATATATTGGAAATTGACGGCGAAAAATGTCCTATCTAGTCGGGTAGCGCTATCGATTTTTAATGAAACTAGTCTACCTTTAATATCTTTACTTATTTCTTTTCGCACTTTTTCAGCCGCCTCAGTAATTAATTTTCTTATAGAGTGTGAATTTAAGGATTGAGATTCTCTCGGGCTAATGGTAGTCATTGCTATAATATTTCTAAATGCTACATCATCCATCAATAAAAATGGTCTTCCGTGTACTGTTACTAAGTTTACACATTGCGTTTGTAAATAAGCCACTTTTGAAGAACTACTTTTATCAGATCTTGTGCTATTTACTGTATAATCACTTTTATTTGAAACGTTCAAATCATTCTCATCAGCTGCCTGTGCAAGTTCATCGCTTTTGTTTAATTTGTTTCGATCGCTCACTATTTTGTACTCATCGGGATGATTGGATGACAAGTGATAAAGTAGATTTGTTCCATGTTCACCCTGAATAAAAATAATATTAGGTACCATTAGTAATTCTTTATGCAAAGGCAACAATTGTTAAATATCATATAACTACTTATTATCTTGAACATGACAACGATATATACGTGTGTAAGATTTTTTTTATTGTATAGATAGGCGGACGAGCGTATAGATCACCACCATGATGGTAATTGGTCACCAACGCCCATAGACAATGACATTATAAGAAATGTTGACCATCGCTTACATCGCCAATGTGCCACCAATTTTGGGAATTAAGATGTTATGTCCCTTGTGCCTGTAATTATACTGGCCCAATCTCCCTTCAAATCGGAACACAACAATACAAAGTACTGCTGTTTTGCGGTATCGAATATCTGATGAGTGGGTGGTACCTACCTAAACGAACTTGCACAAAGCCCTACCACCGAGTAAATTATTTTTGAACACCAGTTTATGTTTTGAAATTTAAAACCTCTCAAGTAAGTAATTTAATAGGTCAAGTAACTAAAATAAATACATAGTTAAGTGAAAAATGAGATAAAACAATACTTACCTATTTCCTAATTCATTTAGGTTATTTTTAGGCATTATTAGTAGCAAAGAGTAGAGTAACTATCATTCTGCCTCGCTCACACTGCAATACATTTATTTTTCTCTCATTCTCTATTCTATATCTAAAGAAGAGAGATCACATCTTCCACCATTTAAATTCAACTGTACCTACATGATCGGTGTTCTAGTTCTTTTATGCGGTTCTATGCTTTTGATTTCATTCATTGGATGATGACATTTCTCAGCCATCAACACAATTGAAATATGCCTTAAACCTAACTAATTTTAATAAAAAAGGAAATATACCTATTCCAATATAACCTTAATACTATAATCCTAAATTAAAAATCTACCTACAGATCTACCTGTGAAAAAAAAATTCTATGACGTAAGCGTAGAATGAAAGTTTATAGATACTAACCTTGACAGTTGATTTACAACCAGGCACTAAACAAGTAGAAGATTTTGTAACTTTATCATATGAAAAGAATGAGTACACAGCGTTTTTGCGTTTTCTTCCCATTACTTATGCGTATATAATGTATTTAACAATCGAAAATAATGCTAAAAGGTGTGTAAATAAATGCGTAAACAATAATAAAACAAAAAGTCGCAGAACGTGGTAATGCCAATAACGAGATTAGCGAGTGTATACTGAAATACTGAATACTGTCTACTGTTTTTCAAGTCACAACAAGTAAGTAAATGAATGCGACGTTGCCGTTCAGACTGAACGGCAACGTCGCATTCATCCCTGCGATTTTTTCGGTACCGAAATATTTTTTGGTAGGTACTGGTAAATTAAAAGTATAACGATACCGTAAAAAAATAAAAGTACCGTTTATTTATACCGGTAGATTAATCGTAATTCTTAACCGTTTTGGCTTTACCTTTAAATCAAAGCGGTACCGTAATTTCATATCGATAACGTAACCTTTATACCTTAACCGCTTTCAAGCTCTGGTATGTACAGCTTTACTTATAAACGTTGTTGAACAGGTGATTGATAAACAGTGCTGTCTTCTTCTTTTGAATGACAAATCAATAATGAAAGAAAGAGATAAATCAGAATCAGTCTTTCAAAAGAAAATATAAAAAAGAGCACAAGACACTCACCCCCTAACAGGCTGACAACCTTCTTATACTTCTTGATAGCGAGCTGGTATTTGCTAGCTTTAAAATAGTCCGTCCCTTTCTCCTTCCATATGCTCGACTGCTGCAACTTCTCTTCGGCGTCCATCGACCACGACTCCTTGGCCCTCTCGAAGCTCACTAACTTCACCGTGTATTCCACTACCGAGTTAGGAGGTACGCCCATCTCAGCGTTCCCCTCCGCTTTGTACGCGTACTTAGGTTGCAAGGTTAATCGTGACTTTTCTCCGAGTGTGAACTTTTCGAGAGCTCTCTCGACGCCCTCGCAGACATTGCTCTCGCTGCCCTCGCCGAGGCTGAACGACACGGTGCGCGTGTCGAACACTTTGCCGTCTTGAAGCTTCCCTTCGAGTTCCACTGTAATAGTACATTAAAATATTAGTACATTGTTTATTTCCATTACTTATGTATTTATAAACTAGTCTATTTTTATTATTTATAACTCATTAGTTAATAAACTCCTTTAACCTTCTCCTCCGAAGGAGATGATGCCTCAACACAGCTGTGATACTTTTTCATGTGTCTCGCTGACCGATTTCGACCACTGGCGATTCGGTCGTTGAGACTAACCAACTACATAGAACATACATACAAAAGTGTGTGCGTAAACAAGTACATTACATACCCACCCTACTACGTACATACATTAAGAACCCGAGTTTTGAACCTGGGAACCCTGGGAACTGAGACCTTATAAACGACCCACTAGACGAGGCGGAACTTTTTTTAAATTCCTAACTCTATTAGAGAAACTTCTTTTTTAAGTTATATAGAATAACTTTTCATTACGCCATCAATGCGTTAACAATCATGTGGACGGTATAACCCTATCACCGGCAAAACTTAAACTTATGTCATATATATTGTTAAAAGTAAATATACATATATATATATACCTGAAAACTAAATTCACATCCTCTAAAAAACTGTCGTAACACAAAAAAAATATAAAAACACAGATAATAACCCAGTCATATTACATTTTTCATTTCCTATCAATCAAAAAAACCGCCCTATTTGTAGTGTGAAAAAAAGCTACCAGTTGGAGCTAGTGTCGGTTTTTTACGGGGCGAAAACGCGCGCTCTCTCCTCAACAACAGTGACCTATCAGAGCTCGTGTCGTGAACGTGTGTCAGTGCTATAAAAAATCGTCATAAACTGTCTTGTGACAGTATTTTAGGTAAGTTTCTTCGCATTACTTGCTAATTTAGGAGTGAAAACTGTAGTATTACAATATGATACTTTTTTTTCGAAAAGCCGAGATGGCCCAGTGGTAATGACGCGTGAATCCGTGGGTTCAAACCCGGGCAAGCACCACTGAATTTCATGTGCTTAATTTGTGATTATAATTCATCTCGTGCTTGACGGTGAAGGAAAACATCGTAAGGAAACCTGCATGTGTCAAATTTCACTGAAATTCTGTCACATGTGTATTCCACCAATCCGCATTGGACTTCTTCTCAAAAGAGGAGAAGAGCCCTTAGCCCAGCAGTGGGGCATTCACAGGCTGTTACTTTACTACTTACTTTTTTTTCGATCCTAATTTGAAAAGATGATATTTTTTAACTGTAAAAAAGTTTCATATCATAGGTTATAATACTATATATTTCACTCAACATTTGTTTATATTTACGCCTTAATATGAAAAGAACACAATTGTAATATGTGTTGTGGCCCTTTTTTATATTATTTTTGCTTAATTTTGTCAACGAAATGTTTATAAAAATAGGCTGGAATAGCTTATGACTGTTTTTTACATTTCTTTGATTTTACTTCGAAGTAATTGGCAGTAGACTTGTGTCACATCGTTGTGTTATGGCCGTTTAAAACGAATTCTAATATGTATTTTATAATTGTAATACTACATTACTCTATTGTATTATATATAAATATTAATAATTTAATACCTACTGCAATATTGGTACCTTTTACATGTTAGTATGTCTGTAGCGACATCTATCTCGCCACATACGAAAAACTAAAAACTGACGTATCCTACATCGCGATATTAAAGTTATCCGAACGATTGAACATATATACAAAAACCCGACAACAACCGTCGGGCAGTAGCCCACCAGACCAAACACCCCCCGTCTGGTCGGAGAATCCTCCCTTTTCAATGATGGATGAGGAACTTTACGCCCTGTTCCTCCCTATCACCAAATGTCTAACCTTGTACTTATTTGTTTTAGGAAAAAAAAATGGGTGACAGGTTTAAAGAGGGTAGGGGTTAAAAGTTACTACAACTTTTAAATACACAAAATAAAGAAAATTGTAGCTGCAATCTAAATAAATGTGCACTTTAATTTGTTTAAATTAGCAATCATTAAATATTATAGGGATGAAAAGTATGTGTTAATCTAGGTTTCCAACTAATCTACATGTGCAGTTTCATCGCAATGAGTTCAGTAGTTTTTGTGTGAAGAAGTAACAAACACACTTCCATCTTTATAATATTAGTAGGGTAATAGCGATAACATAACAGTTTTTGTGACACTTTTTAATATTGTTTTTTTATTATGGCAGAAAGCGTGTCGCAAGAGTTGAGGAGTGGCTTACCAATAAAGCGAAAAAATTGCGGAATACTGGAAAATCCTATATTTCAAATTCTAAAACCAAAAAAATTGTACCAGCGCGTTCCTTAAAACCACCTTGTGGCGATAAATGCAAAATGCAATGTTCCAATACTGCCAAAAAAGACCGCTGCGTGTTGTGTGAGACCGCTACGAAAATGCAATTGGAACAGAAAAAGAGCTATTACGTGAGAAGGACATGTTACATTTGGAAGAAAAGGATCTCTCTAGAGTTGAAAAAGAGTGATAAAACTAAAGCGTGTAGTGATTACATTGTTGCGGTTTATGATCTTCAGGCTGTTCTTCAAACTCCAAAAGGAGATGTCTCCGTTTTTTATTACAAATCGAAACTGAATAGTTTTAATTTTACTATAAGTCAAATTAGTTCCTCTGATCACACCGAATGCTACCTTTGGCACTAAGGGGAGGCCAATCGAGGGGCAGATGAAATTGGATCTTGTGTCCTGAGCTTTATCGACAAAATTATGGCAGATTACGCTGGGTTTCAATTTATATTTTACTCTGATAAATGCTGCGGGCAACGGAACGAAATGAGCTTTAGAGACTTTTATTCAATGAAAAGTCTATCAGAAACCATTTGTTTTAATACTAAATATTTTAAAACTACTGAAATAAAAGTTTTATAATTGATTCAAGGCGAATTTAAGAAAATATTCTTCAAATATTCGTATAAGGATATAGATTTTAAAGAAGCGGACATCACAAGAAAGCAGTTAGTCTACCAAAATGTCTCGCTAAAAAAAGCTTATAGAAGCAAACCGAAAGTAAAAGAAAATAAAATAGAGACCTCTTAAGTTTGGTACAGACTAATCATATACCGAATTTCTATGTCAACTATTATACAAATTAGTGATAATTTTTAAATAATAATTAAAGATGCCTTATTTTTATGGTATATGTTTAGTCTGTAGCAAACTTAAGAGGTCTCTCTTTTTGTTTTCTTTTTATTTAATAATGACTGTGATTCTAAGCGTATTTTTTTACTTTGCCCTAAAGACTGATTAATATATTGTGAATGTTCCTAAAGTAGCATCGAAAATTAGATGTAATAATACTTAATAATACTACTTTTTAAGTTTTTTTTTTGTTTTTAATTAAAAAATTCCATTCCATTCATAAATATATTTTTACATTCTTTAAATAGCTTGATAAATCTTTTGTTGATTAAAATAGTAAAAATCTCAAAATCTGTGTCCTGAAAGTCACATTAACATTACATTAGTTTATTGGAAAAACATTAAAATCGGTCTTTTCTCAAAACTCGTTTTTAGCGTGTTACGACAGTTTTTTAGTACGATATATCGTTGTAAATAAAATTTTAAATGAAACCATATAATGGAATGCTGGCATTGTGCGTCGTTACGCGGTGACACAATTGGATTAATTAACAATTATATAAAGAGAGCCGCGAGCCAGACAAAGCGAAAATGTTTACTTTTAATAAAGCGTAACAAAGACCTGAGATGGCCCAGTGAGTAGAAATCATTAATTGTAATAAAACATGCGCGCTAATGAATACTTTTCGACAGATTTTTTTTATTGGGCTATCCCAGGGGTCAACTCAGCCAACGAAATCAATATAAACCTCTATTTTATAATGATATGCATTTTTACGGTTCGTTTGTTCAAAACATAAATAAATAATCCTTAAATTCCAACTGCGCAGGAGATATTATAGTGCACAAGTGTGTGCGTAAACACAGGCGCACTCTTTATTCCCTAATTCTTATAATCCAATGGGAGGGCAATCCGACACGACCGGAAAGAGTTCAGGCGCAGGACCTGAGATTTAAACCCACGACCACCGTGTCTGAGGCTTGACATGTAGCCACTAGACCAACGAGGCAGTCATTCCATACTAATATTATAAATGCGAGGATGAGTGTATTTGTTTGCTTTTATGTACTTTGCGCTGTTACGGCTTAACTATTTAACAGATCATCATGAAGTTACCTAATAGGAACTCAATAGGATACCTAACCCCCCCCCCTCATACGCAGGCGGAAACTAGTTCGCAATAAATGATGTAAATTCTCAGTCTGCTTACGTAATTTGATACAATCTTACATGTACTATTATGCTTACTGACTAACATCGGAGACGGCGATTATTTGTCCTCCGCAATAAGCGACTGTGAGATCAAATCACATCGCGACATTTCGTTTAACATTTTCTCTACATCCGAACCGATAGTAGATTTACATATTGTTAGCCGAGCGTTTACAATACCTACATTGTAAAACGTAAACCGGTTAACACGATACAAGCCTTCTGGTGTCGGTCCCGATAGATTTATTCACTAAATAGTAAATTGGTTTTTCGTAAATAAAGATTTTTATTTTATTATTTCTCTACTTTATTGAACATTTGAATTAATCATGTTATATGTGAAATGTTTTTTCATTGTACATGCATGCATGCACATGTATACAAGTAATTCTCACCTGTGACCTGAGCGCCATCGTTGGGGTTGTCGTTACCGGATCCCTGTTCGACGATGTGCCGGAGGATACCTTTGTTCTTATTCGGACTTAAGTCTTCCGCTTTCCATTCTATCATTTCGATCTGAAACAATTGAACTTCGTTAATTTTACATTCAATTACATTTTGAGACACTAAATTTAAAAGTATATAGCGGCCTGTAAGTGTCACACTGCTGTAATAAAGATTCCTCTATTTTTTGAGGAGAAAATTTGGTGCTTACTTCACCACACTGGCCCGATGCAGGTTGGCAGGTTGGCATACATTTGGCAGATTTTTATCCACCTGATCGTACTGATATATACAGGTTTTCCTCACGATATTTACCTTCACAGCCGAGCAACGGATGAATTATACATCAAAATAATAATAATCAAATGAAATAAAAATAAAATAAAAGGGGGCTAGTGACGTCACTATTTCTCTTTTTTTTTTAAAACGCATTACCCGTTTCCCCCCACGTGAACAGTGGGGGGGGTATGTGGGGCTCGCCATATGTACTCCAGGGCACCGAGTGTAATAGTGTTTTATACAACAGGAGCAGTTGTTGTGGCGTGAAAAAACGCCGCACCTTGTTCAGGACTCCGAGTTTTCGTGAAGCTGTTTTTATAACAACCTCGATGTGGTCCCTTGGATTGAGGTCGCACCGAACGTCAATTCCCAGTATGGCGACTTTGCTTTGCATCTCCAGCATAGTGTCACAGAGGGAAGAAGGAGGGGAAAATGGTGACATTTTCGTTGTGAGAGCGCATACCTGTGTTTTCTTGGCGTTAAACTCAACATGATTGTCAGAGCCCCATTTGGCAATGAGTACTAACGTCCTATAGAGTTCAACAACAAGATCCCTCCGTCTCTCCTCGGTTTCCGCCCGCCCAGCTACTGCGCGTCCGTGGTATCCCCCGTGCACTGTACTATCATCTGCATAGCAATGTATGCTCCCAAGAGAGAGCATATCATTGCTATGCAGAAGAAAGAGTGTGGGGATAGCACAGACCCCTGGGGGACCCCAACATTCACTACATGGAATTGTGAAGCGCAACCATCAACTAAAGCGCGAAGGCTACGCTTGTGTAGGAAGCTGGCAATCCAGCTGCAGAGCTGAGCTGGCAGACCGTATGCCGGCAGCTTTGAGAGAAGACTTCTGTGCCAGACCCTGTCGAAAGCCTTGAAGATATTGAGGCTGACAGCCAACGATTCCCCACGCTTGTCGATATCTTCACCCCAGAGGTGTGTTACGTACGCTATAAGATCACCTGTGGACCGTTTCGATCGAAACCCGTACTGACGATCATTAATTAGACAGTGATGTTCTAGGTAATGGATCAGATGGTTGTTTAAGATCCGTTCCATCACCTTAAAAAGTACTGAGGTGATAGCTATTGACCGATAATTTGCCGGGTCAGACCGATCTCCTTTTTTGGGAACCGCTTGGACATTAGCTTCTCTCCAAGAATCCGGCACACATCCTGTAGAGAGGGACAGCTGAAACAGGCGCGTCAACACAGGAGACAGCTCCGCTGCACACTTCTTCAGCACTATGGCTGGTATTCCATCGGGTGATTTTGATGTCAGGCATCGTGTGGCCACATGAAGGTATCGAGGGTGGCAGCGCACTGCAAAGAGTTCAGCGCACTGCAGAAGATCGGCTTTCTCTTGCGGACTGTGAGCTAGTGATCCGTCCGGATTTCTGAGCGGTGGCAGCGAAGGTTGGCAAAAATTGTTTTGCACAGACTTGGACAGACGCCAGAAGCTACGGGAGCCCCTAGGATGCGAAACAAGGTCATGACCAATCTGTACAATGCGCTGTGCATCCGCTCTCGTGTATGCCTTCCTACAAGACTTGGAGCTTTTGTTGTAGGTTGCTTTCAGTGAGTCAATGTTAAATGACCCGCTAACGCAGCCATTGATCCACGCGCGATATGATACCCACTAAAAACCCAGCGGTACCCTTCCCGTCTTAACGGGAGCGCCACGGGATCGCTTGCGCATGCTACCGTGACGCTCCGACGACGTCACTACTCCTAGCACAAGCTAGCTAGCTAGCACGTCGCTGAAACTAGCCGACAGAACTAGCCGACAGATGACATTCCTAAGCCTAAACTTTTCTACACGACTGTACTTCATTGAAGCTTGTATAATGTTTTAACGCGTTGACTTAGAAACTTGAAATTTTGTATACTTTTTAATTAAAGATACACAAATAAGATAGTAATCGCAAAAGTACGGCGCAGAAATTTTAAGCATAGGTTTTTTGACATTTTCTGTGCTAAGGGGAACGAACGCGCACTATTGGCTATGTATTATATGCATATAACACTTAACGCGTTGACTTAGAAACTTGAAACTTTGTATACTTATTAATTAACGATACCCAAATGAGAAAGTAATCACAAAAGTACGGCGCAGATATTTTAAGCATAGGTTTTTTGACATTTTCTGCGGTAAGGGGAGCGCGCGCTATTGGCTGTGTATTAATAAGCATATAACACTTAATGCGTTGACTTAGGAACTTGAAATTTTGTATACTTATTAATTAAACATACACAAATGAGATAGTAATCACAAAAGTACGGCGCAGAAATTTTAAGCATAGATTTTTTGAGATTTTCCGCGGTAAGGGGAGCGCGCGCTATTGGGCATGTTTTTATATGCATATAACACTTAACGCGTTGACTTAGGAACTTCAAATTTTATATACTTATTAATTAAAGATACACAAATGAGATAGTAATCGCAAAAGTACGGCGCAGAAATTTTAAACACAGATTTTTCAACTTTTCTATCTTAAAGGAAGCATGTAGTAGTGAGCGTGGACAGTAAGCCTAAAAAACTATACTTTTAATTTCTGCGCCGTACTTTTGTGATTACTATCTCTTTTAAATATGATTAATTAATAAGTATACAAAATATCAAGTTCCTAAGTCAACGCGTTAAGTGTTATATGCATATAAAAACATGCCTAATAGCGCGCGCTCCCCTAACCGCAGAAAATGTCAAAAAACCTATGCTTAAAATTTCTGCGCCGTACTTTTGCGATTATTATCTCATTTAGGTATCTTTAATTAATAAGTATACAAAATTTCAAGTTTCTAAGTCAACGCGTTAAGTGTTATATGCTTATTAATACACAGCCAATAGCGCGCGCTCCCCTTACCGCAGAAAATGTCAAAAAACCTTTGCTTTAAATATCTGCGCCGTACTTTTGTGATTACTATCTC
Organism: Nymphalis polychloros; assembly: GCA_905220585.2. NCBI lineage: Eukaryota > Metazoa > Arthropoda > Insecta > Lepidoptera > Nymphalidae > Nymphalis > Nymphalis polychloros. The sequence goes on along the minus strand of HG992252.1, from coordinate 12,558,196 downwards.
ATTTGGGTATCGTTAATTAATAAGTATACAAAATTTCAAGTTTCTAAGTCAACGCGTTAAGTGTTATATGTGCATATAAAGACATGCCCAATAGCGCGCGCTCCCCTAACCGCAGAAAATGTCAAAAAACCTATGCTTAAAATTTCTGCGCCGTACTTTTGCGATTATTATCTCATTTAGGTATCTTTAATTAATAAGTATACAAAATTTCAAGTTTCTAAGTCAACGCGTTAAGTGTTATATGCTTATTAATACACAGCCAATAGCGCGCGCTCCCCTTACCGCAGAAAATGTCAAAAAACCTTTGCTTAAAATTTCTGCGCCGTACTTTTGTGGTTACTATCTTTTTTGGATATGTTTAATTAACAAGTATACAAAATTTCAAGTTTCTAAGTCAACGCGTTAAAACATTATACAAGCTTCAATGAAGTACAGTCGTGTAGAAAAGTTTAGGCTTAGGAATGTCATCTGTCGGCTAGTTCTGTCGGCTAGTTTCAGCGACGTCTAGCTAGCTGCTAGTAAAATAAAAAAAAAGATGATAAGATAGGTACACAACAACTTACCTCAAATTGCAACGTCGCATTTGGGGGTATTTTTGGGGAACTGCCAGTCGAGCCATAAGCATACTCCGGGGCGCAGGTTAGCACGCACACTTCCCCCTTCTTCATCGTTGCCACACCGATTTCCCATGCCTTTATCACGGAATCTATGGATATAAGACATCTTGTTAGTTACCACGTTAATTACTTGCTATAAATTTTAATCATAACATAAGAATACCGCCTATATTTTTCTATGAACCCGCTAGGCCGATATATAGTGCCGATGTCAAGGCAATGTTAATTTGAATCAAAGCCATTAGAGTCAAATTTTATTACTTTTGGCTAGCTGAAAAAGTTTACAAAATTACTACAAAATCCAGATAATATAAGGTTTTAATAATCAGAAAAAATATAGTATGGACTTTATAAGCGACATTTTTTTTTTATTGGTAAATATTTACATCGCGTCTTTTACCATAAATGGCTCCAAATTTTTATGACATGTTTTTTTTAATCAATAATGAATGATATTTCATGCAATATTGACGAGGTGCAGACTTCGAACAAGAACAAAAAAAAATTAAAAATAAGACAAAAAAGATGTAAAAGAACAATGAGTGGTAGGACTCGAGGTAGGTGGTCTGAGCTGTCTAGGATGTTCGATATCTAAACAAGAGCACTTAGTTTGGGGTACCCGAATGATTACACATAAAATCCTAGAGCAAAGTCATGTAGGTTAGGTTATGTTAGGTTACTTTTAAAGCACATCGCACGAGCCGAGCGAGCGAAGCCGGCGAGTGCCAGAACCGAATCGGGTATATATTTACAATCACGGCTAACCGAGATATTCATGAATAAAGTTTTGAGATAATGTCACCTCCGAACTATAATTTCCTATCATTACTCTGTCTTAAACTAGTGAACATGGGCCGATTCGGTTCTGGCTCCTTTTTAAAATATGATAATTTTTGTGGGAATATTAATAAAATTTTAATAAATGTTTTTATTTTAATACAAATAATATTTTCTTATCGTCCAAAAAAAAAAACCACATTCAGGATATGGTGCGGTTAATATAGATAATTTTTTTTGCTGTTACATACTTATAACTATACTTATAACTATACTTGGTGGTAGAGCTTTGTGCAAGCTCGTCTGGGTAGGTACCACCCACTCATCAGATATTCTACCGCAAAACAGCAGTACTTTGTATTGTTGTGTTCCGGTTTGAAGGGTGAGTGAGCCAGTGTAATTACAGGCACAAGGGACATAACATCTTAGTTCCCAAGGTTGGCGGCGCATTGGCAATGTAAGTGATGGTTAACATTTCTTACAATGCCATTGTCTATGGGCGTTGGTGACCACTTACCATCAGGTGGCCCATATGCTCGTCCGCCAACCTATACAATAAAAAAAAAAAAAAAAAAAAAAATAACGATAAGAAGTTCAATATAAAATGAGAACAATTCCTTAAGAGCCTAAGCTTACTCCATATAAAACCTAAGATCTGTCATAAATTGGTAATTATACCTTTTTGGTATTTTTACCAATAAAAAAATAATACGATTGATGTTACAATATCATCTTATCTTATTATAAATGCGAAAGTGAGTGTTTGTTTGTTACGGTTTCACGCCTAAACCACTAAGCAGATTAAAATAATTGTTTCACATAGGAAGCTACATTATCAGCGAGTAACATAGGCTACAGTCCCCGTATTCCCACGGGAACGGACACTATGCGGGTGAAACCGCGGGCAAAACGATGGTTATTTTATAAATATCTTTGCTAGCTATAACGAAACAAGTCAGATGTCAAAAAAATTTACACTAATAAATGAGAAAGCAACTCTGTCTGTACACTTTCACAGTTAGAACACTGAACCGATTTTGATGAAATTTGGTATGAAGCAAAGCCGAGATGGCCCAGTGGTAAGAACGCGTGAATCTTAACCGATGATCGTGGGTTCAAACCCGGGCAAGCACCACTAAATTTCATGTGCTTAATTTGTGATAATAATTCATCTCGTGCTTGAGGGTGAAGTAAAACATCGTGCACGTGTCTAATTTCACTGAAATTCTGTCACATGTGTATTCCACCAACCCACATTGGAGCAGCGTGGTGGAATAAGCTCCAAACATTCTACTCAGAAGAGGAGAAGAGGTCTTAGCCGAGCAGTGGGACATTCACAAGCTGTTATTGTTGGTATGAAGCAAGCTTGACCCCGAAGAAAGACATTATTCTAGTTTTTTACAACATCCCCTCTTACCTAACTTGAGGGTAAACACTAGTATACTGTTTATCTATAAGTGGATAGATTAAGTTGAAAAGTTGGGCTTGGTGCAAAATTATATTCACTATTGACATCAGGATTGTATAATTCAAGTGAACGAATGAATGTTAAGCACATTATTGATTGCCAGATATCCCGTATTAACGTTAATTTTATTCATATGACTCTGCATATCAATTTATGACCTGAACTAAAGTAACAGTACATTTCAATGTCTTATTTCATACATTTGAGTTGACTGTATATAAAATTAATTCTTACATAAATTTAGGTGTTATACATTTCTGATGTAAATAAATTGACAAGTCATTGGTAAAAAACTTCACAAAGTCATTGTAACATATAGTTTCAATTTAAAAATGATTAATTAGCATAAAATTGGGTTTCAATTATAATTGTAAACTTTAAAACAACACGCAATGTACTGATATGACAGACTAATCAGATCAAATATGTCATTCGATCCATTCTGGAAACATCTACAATATTTAATTGATTCCTTAAGACTATAGTTCTTCAATTAAATATGACTCTAAATCGACATAATAACTGCGTATAAATTAACTTAAATGACTATCTTAAAATCTGATCTCTGCAGAAAAGTGGAACAATTTATGAACTGTTTTTGTAATATTATATGCTAATATATAATAATAAATATGGACAAGAATAAAGGTTAGGGGAGTTCAGGGACTTTTTATATGAAGTTACATATGTAAATAAATTTAAATACATAATGAAAGATTGGTTGATAAATTGTTATCATAGCATTATTTAGCTTTAAGTCTACTACTTTGGGCTTATACTTTTGTTATAATAATAGAACGATAAAAATTTTTTTATTCGTGCATTATAATATTTATTAAAATAAGAAAATGTAAAGTCAAGCGTTGTCTATCGAAATTAACATGATCAAAAAATTAATTCCGGAAGGAATACTATTTCTACCATTTCTAGTATTTGAACCAATTTTTAATGTATATAAAACATTGATATTAAGCCCATCTGGGAACAAGCAACAATCCACACTAAGCTCAATTCACCTCTTCAATAAATTGTAAAGAATGAAATTGGCTTTCATCCCAGATATACAGTGTGTAAACAAATTTGTGTCCGACCCGTGAAGTGGTTATTAGGTATTGTGTGTCAGTTCTATTTATGTAACAATTTTTATAATCCTAAGCAAAAAATTTATCCCGGATTTTTTTTTTAAGTTAAATGACGAAAATTACATGGCAACACAGGTGCGGGCAATAGCACTCGATAGCTATTACCTATCGGGTAGCTAAGACACGAGGTCATGTCCTCAGTAGTCGACATTTTTACCACCAACGGTGTCGTTAAACACAATTAATATATTTTTTAAAGTAATTTTTTTACTTAATATTTTCAAAATGCTTATGATTTTATATGAATGAAATATTATATGAAAGTATGTTTATAGTTTTTTTTTTTTTTTATTTGATTTGAAATAATGTAATACAATAGATAAATAACCAATTAAGGAGACTAAAGGAGAGCAAAATAAAAGACAAGGTATAATTTGTACATTGTACAATTAAAAGAACCTCGCCTACACAACATTGCTGTTACAGCCGTTTTTAATGATCTTCAGAATGTCTTTTACATGTAAGGATAACATTTAATGTAACAAAACAGCAGTCTTACCTTTCCCCAGAACAAATTCGAACGGGTCATTTCTATCTTTGCTTGAATCGAATTTTGTGCCATCTAACAGCGTTCCAGTGTAATGTACAGTGACCTGGCAACCGGCGCTAGGAGTGTCTGATCCTTCACCCTCGTTGATAATTCGTTTAAGAACACCACGATCGCCAGCCTTGGTTATATCAATTCCTTCGTCCACAGTCATTATTATGCTTTGGAAATTCCTATTAATATAGTTAGTTTCAGGTAAATGAGGTTAATAATTAGCACGTTAAAATACCAGTAATACGCAATGAATAATAATAATAAGACTTTCTGGAAAGTTATTGCACGAGGAGCACCGGCAATTAGAAACAAAATTTGAATGAATCGAAATTATGAAGATGAAGGATTGAAAGATACGAATAGTGAAGTAAGAACTGAAAGAATGAATGAAAAGGCAATTTGATCGAATGAGTAGAATTTTCTAGACAATAAAATCGAATACTCATACTAGAAAAAATAAATCAATTATATTAAAATAAGTGATTAAGTCTTCGACAAATAATGTTCATTATTACATACATACTTATACATTACATATATACTAAACAAACGGGTATTATTTTGATTCTGAATTCTATATTGAAATAATTATTAAAAGTTGAAACAACTACTAGCTTCTTTTATAAATCAAAATTTTGCTTAAACCATTGAATAATAATTAGTAGAGGCCTATGGGCTATGACTAACGTACTAGAATAGAAGCACTGTAGCAGGCGCAAAGTGCGGGGCACGCGGAAAGGGGCTAATGACATAGGGGCAATGATAGTTAAAACGCCGAACTTTGGTTATCGTAAAATATTTTAATAATTTTTGGAAAAAAATTGTATAGTCAAGGTTGGAGAACGAGATATAGTTATCTCGAAAAATATTAACAATAGAGAAAAACGTTTCAAATAAAAAAAAATTAAGAAAAGAAGTAAGAAATTTTATCCTCTACAACTCAACATCTTTCTACTATTTTTAACGTAAAACTCATAGTTTCCGAGATATTTGTAAAAAGACGTTTTTCAACATGGCGACTAACGATTCCGGTCTGTGATGACAAAAACTTGGTTTTATACTTCCCCTAAGTATAAAACCAAGTGCTCCCTATCATATTACAAAAGAAAAATCGAGTAGCGGGATTTTATGCAGAGCCAAAGCATTTTTGGTGCTAAAATTCCTGGACCAAAAACACTTAACTTTATTACTATATGAGTTTTTATTGAATACATAATTATGTTTTACTGGATAGCTTGGGAGTGAATAAAAATTTTCTTTAGACTAGATAGATATTTAATTTAATACATATATAAGTTTTACAACCCATAATAATAATTTTGTAATACACTTGGTGTCAAAATAATCGCACCTTTTGAAATTTTGACTTCAAGCGAATAATACTCTTAACTTATTTATTGTACCCTACCAAAATTAATATCATTTGAAAGCACAATTAATACACTTTAAAAACGCGTATCGTTCTTTTCTGTAAAAACAATAATCACGAAACGTTAGGGTCTTTAAAAAAAAAGTGCTGAAAAGCTCATTAGAGGACTCACTACTTGTGCCACCTTGGACACGAATAAAAGGGGGGGTAAAAATTAATTATGGGTCATTAGCTATCCAGACATCACAGAAGTCACACCTGAACAGCTCCAGTAAGAAAAAAACCCTGAAAAATGGATACCACGGCAGAAGAAGCAGCTCAAGTGGTAGCACTACTGCAATCAGGACTACGCCAAGTTGATATTGCTCGACAACTCAACATAAGCCGTTTCCGGGTGAAACGAGTATCCCAGCGGTTCCAGGAGACTGGAGGCTACATCAGGAAGCATGGATCCGGAAGACGACGTTGCACTTCCGACAGAGACGACCGCTATATTGTGTCGACGTCTTTGCGTAACCGATTCTCCAACGCTGTTGAGCTGCAACAGCAGCTCCGAACAGCTCGGAGGACGTCGGTGAGCGTCTCCACAATAAGATGAAGGCTGCGAGAGAAGAAAATCTAGGCCCGTAGGGCTGCTACTGGCCCAAAATTGACAGCAGAGCATAGGCGAGTCAGACTTCAGTTTGCCCGAGACCACGTGGATTGGACGTTCGACCAATGGAAGTCTGTCCTCTTCTCCGACGAGACTAGGGTATGCCTTTTCTGCAATGATAGGCGTAGAAGAGTGTACAGGAGGCAGGGGGAACGGTACTCACAGGCCTGCTTTGAAGAAACCGTCAGCTACAGAGGAGGATCCTGCATGTTCTGGGGCGGAATTTCAATCCAAGGAAAAACCGACCTTGTGTGCGTCTCCTGCACTGGAGGTGCACGTGGCCAGGGGTCCCTGACTGCTCATCCGTACATCACAGAGATACTGGAGGACCATGTGGTCCCGTATGCTGGTTTTGTCGGGCCTGAATTCACATTCATGCACGACAACGCCCGCTCCCATACGGCAATCATTGTTCGGGACTACCTGAATCAGGTTGGGATCCCCGTGATGCAGTGGCCAGCGAGAACTCCTGACCTGAATCCCATAGAGCACCTTTGGGATGATCTGAAACGCCGGGTGCGGTCTCGTGATACTGCCCGTGCCACCCTTGAACAGCTTCGGGACACCGTCGTCGAGGAGTGGAGTGACATTCCTCAAGAACGCATCGTGACGTTGGTGAGGTCAATGAAGGATCGCATGGAGGTTGTAATTAGGGCTAAGGGAGGTAACACTAGGTTCTAAGTTTAGTTTTAAGAATTTGATTTACTGTATTTTTTAATTTTGTTATGTTTTTAGATTAATTAAATTAAGTAATTTTGGCGTGTTTTTCCTTTTTTCATGAAAAATGTTTTTTATATGCTTAGTAATCACTATCACAGTTTTATTATTTAAAGGATTCAATAACCTTTAAAATGAGGCCCCACACTTATACCTTACCATAGATGAAATAGGGTTTATAGTTGCTTGAAGTCAAAATACCAAAAGGTGCGATTTTTTTGACGCTGAGTTTAGATTACAAAAAAAATAAACAATTTTAGTAATAGGTGTCAGTCTTTTTTATAATATAAGTAGTAAGCCTAGTTAAATTACAATCCACGTTTTGTTATCACTAAAATTAGTATAGGAACTTAAAAAAATCGTTTGTCCTAACTGACTATTCAATGCACAGAACAAAACTATCGAGCCTAGAATTTTGATATTTGGAATATCTTTGGAAATTTCAATTTTAAAGATGAAAATGAAACAATTTTTTTACTCAGTCGAAGTCGGGACTGGCGACTAGTTATTAAATATAGTCTATATTTAATTGAAATATTTATTATACACAGATGATTACTACCTTTGGGGAAGATTAGATAATATGAAATCGTATATATTTATAATAATTGATGCATCATTAGAGGCGAGTAACGGATTAGGGGCGCCCCGAAATTATCATGATATAGGAGGCACCTAAATATTATATGGGCTACCGTATTTGCCCGGTTTCGGTAAAACTACGAATGCCTTCATGTCTTCAAACGTTTACTTATTTACTAAAATATTTTTGTTCTATTTCATTTTAGTAACTACAGCTGCCCCAAAAATTGCAGCTTCGATTTGACCGCTTGCACTTTTGTCGTGTCTTCAAGCTTTACAAGGCATATTATAAATACGAATGTAACTATCTATTTGTTACGCTTTAACGGCTAAACCATTGAACTGATTTTGATGATTTTTTTTATTAAACTTCTTGAAAATAAAGTCAGCCTGTGATAACTAGTATAATACATAATTTTATTTTTTTTGGTAGATATTTACGATCTTTCGTATTACTAATAAAAAAATGTTAACAAGAATAGTAAAAATATATAAATAATATTTTTTTACTGCTGTTTTCAAATTTTCAATAATGAGTATGGTTGAATGTCGACCAGTGAATGAAAAATAGTATTAGTAAGTCGTAGAACATGGCGGATAGAATTAAGAAATTATTAATGAATCCAAAAAGTATTAAAACAATATAATTAGAAAAATAAATTCCTTGGTTGTTACTATTAGCGTCAATCTTGACAAGGAAGCATATAAGCTGAAGGTTATAAATTAATTCAAAGTAGGGTCTGGGTGACCATTAGGTTTCAAAATTAAATGTAGAAAGATCCAGAAAAAACACTAGATGAAATACGAACACAAAAAAATAACCAGTTTTTTCAAACTTTTGATTGAATTTTTTTAGTAAATTATAAGAACTAGATAGCACTTTTATGCCCTTCGCAGTGTAGGCTCAACTCTGTTATAAGTATATAATATGTTACTTGTAAAGGATGTTTCTTGGTGTTATATCCATTTTCTAAAATCTCTTAATGAACTGGTTGTCTAGTGATTAATAAGTGATGGTTTTTTATGATAATAATTATATTTTAAGGAGAAAATTGAAAATGTAAATAATTAAAGAGTAACTGGTTTTATTTTCAAAGGAAAATTTGAGTTAAATGCTATGATAATAAAGGTTTATATACATAGATAATAATAATAAGGTCCTCCAGACCGATTTCGGTCACGGCGGCCAATCTCAAGAGAGATTAGCCAACTGCGCAGGACATATTATAGTGCACAAGTGTGTGCGCAAACACAGATGCACTCTCTTTTCCTTAGCTCTCATAATCCGATGGGACGGCAATCCGACACGACCGGAAAGAGTTCAGGCGCAGGACCAACGGCTTAACGTGCTTTCCGAGGCACGGGAGTGTACACACTTCCAACTTCCAGACTCCGGGCTGCTACTGAGAATTTTCTGACAGAAAAACCCAATAACTATTTATTGGCCCGACCTGGGAATTGAACCCAGGACCACCGGGTCTGCGGCCTTATATCTAGCCACTAGACCAATGAGGTACATAGATAAGAAAGCACACACATGACACAATGTTAATCGATGTTACTTATGCATTGGCACATTGAGGCAATGCCAGGATAAAAAAATCCGGTACTAAATAATAGTAGGAGTTCCTTTTTGTTATTAACAAAATATTTAATTAAAAATCCCTAGATAATTTAGTTTACGATTTGGTTCTTCTCACCTAAAAGTATTTTTTATTACAATTTCTAGTATTAAATACTATTTACAAATATTTACAACCTTTTTCATTGATTTGTGCTAACTTTTATCACTTATTTTTAACAGTTATTAGGGCACTTGGCTACATAAAATCTATAATGTTCGGGTGAACTTTGGCTAAGAAGTTTATCACTATTACTGTGCAGCCACTCGTCAGAACCATCGCAGCAGTCGCATATACCATCATTTACTTTATTAGACGGTATCGACAAAGATTGCTTCCTTGGACTTTGTGTGTCACAGTAGAATAAACCATCAGGGCAGGCAGTTGTGCTTGGTTCGTCCGTGCCGTCTTCACAATCACAAAAGTCGTCATTCACTCGTTCAAATAGAATTTTTTGATGCGACGTTTTGCACTTAAATTCTTTATTTGAATCCGGCCGGTAACTCTTGAGGTCAGCATAATATATACCACGTATCATACCATGTTCATTTATGTATTTGTCATCTTCAGAACGCAAGTGTAGTAAATTTGCAACACTTTTATAATCCAGTACAGGCACCCTTATATTGTTGTTGGCTTCTGATGTTATGGTTAAGAAGAAATACAGCTGATACAAAATAAAACAAGCAACTATACAACATGACAGAATAATAACGTTTTTCTTTTTCTTAAGACCCATTCTTGCAGTTTAGTATCAAATCACGTCGTGTTCTAGAATTATATGTATATATTTATTATATATTTTTCTTTTTAAACGAATGTTATCATTATTGACACTGAAAGTCCATCCAAATAACCAATTTTTGTAAATACAATTTATCCATAGAGTAAAAAGACCACGTAATCTTTAAATATTTTATGCATTTCAGTTTTGGAATGGTTATGTTGAACATAAAAGCTTTATAAATATTTTCTTAAGTACAAAGTATACGACATATTTAAAATTTTACAATTATAAGTTTGATGAATAATATCGTTAAAGTATATTTTATATTGATTGACAAATAAAATACTTATATAATCTGGTGCTTTTAATGTCAAATGTCAATGTAAACAAATTACAAGCTGTCAGACATTCGTGGATTAAAAAGAAATTGACAAATAATATTAATTTTTTTATTGTTTGTTCTAGCTATCGTTATTGCTTATTTGATAATGTACATATTTTATACAAATTCAGTGTTTGAAAATATATAAACTTGCACTATGATATTGTTACTCTGATACGTTGTACATTTTAGATAAAATGAATTATTTAACAGTTGATTCCGCAACAACATCGACCTCCCCTGACAAAAATGAAGCAACTAATAATGAAGATCTTGAAGTAACTATGCTAATTTTCATAAATTTACTTTATAATAAAATTATATTACTCATCAAAAATAATATACAAATACATATGTGTCAAACGAAAAATAAGTATAATGATAAATCTCTTCAAACAATAATCTTTAAATATATTCTTTTCTGTCAAAATATCCGAGAAGGAATAAATATAGCAGTAAAAAATATGTAAACACGTACGTTCGTAAATAACAATTTCCAATAGAACCTATACTGGGTTTTTATTTCATCTATGATTTACATATTACAACTACATAAACATAGTATACAAATATATTTTATCATATAAACTAAGATAGTAAAAAAAAGCTCAATGCAATGTTTTATAAGAATTTACTCAAATATGGTGAGAAAAAAATATATTTAGAGAACTGCTTTATATGTAGAAGCAGTTTGCATTATTTGTATTAAATATTATTTTATTAATACTACTACTGTGATATCAGCTAATCTTTCCATTTGATAATTCTTCACAATGATGTTGGTCAGGAGAAACTTCTTTTTAGCAATAAGAATGTATTTTTACTGCATATCCAATCCCAATTAGTTATTTATTTGTTAAAGTCTTGATTTATAAACTAGTACCTGGGTGATTAAGCTTTGCTCGGCTTATTTTCTTGTTATTTTTGTCAAGAAATACACCAAAATAGATTAACTTAAAAACCAAGACCTTATTTAAATTCAAAATTTGAGCCATATCAAATCATTAGAACTGTTTCCGAGATAAACAAATAAATGTGTATCCAAGAATTTCTCATTTAAATTTTTAACACAAGTTTTTTTTTTTCATTATAATGATATATTTGCATGATTAACCATAAATTATGTACTATGTAAATAAAATAAAATGGTTGTTAATGCAAGTTTCGGTCTTGCTTGTTAGGTGGTTACTTACTTGGTTTACAGTTGAATTTTATATAAACTTGCTAAAAATATTTCTGTATTTAGGTGGACAACTCACAAAGTGTTTTGCTCAAGATAGCAACTCTGTATGCAGAGCAGCTGATGAGTGATCTGATCCTAGAGGTGGGAGGGGTCGGATATCCCGCCCACAGGCTCATATTGTGTGCCAGCAGTGAAGTATTCCAGGTCAAAATTTATTACTATAAGAAATACATGAAATATTGAATACATGAAATATAAGAAAATTTGATGATTATTCTTATTAATTAATAAGTTATTACTTTTGTTGTAGGTTATGCTAATGAATCGTGAATGGAGCGAGTGGCGTGAAAGCCGTATAATATTACAGGAAACTCCCACCGGTGCATCTGTCTTCCCTCACTTCCTGAAGTATTTTTACACTGGCCAAATTAGAATATCTCATCAAACTGTGCTTCCCGTGCTGTCCCTTGCTGATAAATACAATGTTAAGGTAATCAACGAGATTATGTTTTCTTAATTGATTGTATGGTGAGTAAACTAAGATGAGATGATGGAGAAGATATATGATCTGTATTTGACAAGAAGTAAGTTGAATGTCAAAAAGTAGATGAGTGAATGTGTTTGAATTGTGAGTACGTGTGTGTCGCGAGTGCGTGTGTGTCGCGAGTGAGTGTGTGTCGCGAGTGCGTGTGTGTCGCGAGTGAGTGTGTGTCGCGAGTGCGTGTATGTCGCGAGTGCGTGTGTGTCGCGAGTATGTGTGTATTGTGAGTGAGTTTGTATTGTAAGTTTGTGTACAACATTTGTAGAATTGTAGATGTGTTATGTAAATAAGCGTTTTCACTGTTATTAGTGTTATTATCTGTTTACATTTTTCACTAGGACCTCGTAACCCTCTGCCTGAGTTACATGTCGCAGCACATAGCGCAGGCGGCAAAACGCGGACAACTTATCGCTTGGATGCAGTACACCATGGCGTGTGGCCATAACGATGTTGCTAAGGTAATTGAAATGATGAATAACCGGGATCACCTATCCTTGTTATTCTAATAATATATAGCTAATTTCTAATAAACAATATGAAAATGCAATTAATTATTTATTAATTAATTTATCTTTTTGTGTATTTTACCAAAAGACATCAACCGACAGCATTAAGTATAAAAATTACATAATGCAGGCATAGAAATATGTCAATTATTTCTAATTTTATAATAATTTTAATGTTTAAAATTTTTGTTTAACAAAAATGTACTAAATATACTTTTAATAAATTAAAGTATTATATTAATATAAGTAAATATTTATAGATACTCGTGTGTGTGTATATGTCTGCGTGGATGTGTATTTTTATTATTCTATGAATATATATGTGTGTTTCATTGCAGGCTTGCCAGAACTTCGTCAAGTGGAACATGGAGTGGGTGGTGGACAGCGAGCTGGCCGAGCTAGAGGACGACACGTTGCTGCTGCTGCTCCAGCACAGCGACCTCGTGCTGCACAACGAGATGACTCTCTACCAGTAAGTTAACTCCTCAAACTATGACAGAGTAAGGTTTGTTGTTGAAAGTGCGTTAACGGGTGCGTGAGATAGCAGTATATGTTGGGGGCTAACTGAGACGGAGAGCTCACATGCTTACATATCAATTCTCGTGCTCAAAATCTCGGCACTAACATCATTTTTTTTTATTTACAGATTTGTGGTGCGTTGGTTAAATAAACAGAAAGAAAGATTGAACACGAGTGACCTCTCTGAGAGCGAGTTGAAAGCGCACTGGGACTCTCTCGTCACTACCGTCTTCTCACATGTCCGGTTAGTATTCAACACTAAGCTATTCTCGTCATGATAGGATGTTTTTAATAGAATTAACGAGTATAAGTAATTTTTTGAATCAATGAGGATATTTGTTTCGTTATTCCAGATTTCCTATGATGTGTCCGAATCAATTGGCAAAGTTGTTGCTCTGTCCGTTGACACAGGAACACAAAGAATTCTTCATGGAACGAATGGCGATTGCAATGAGTTATCAATCAGGTATGTCGATCAAAATAGGTAATCTTTTTTTTTGTATATGTAGGCGGACGAGCATTTGTGCCACCTGATGGTAAGTGGTCATCAACGCCCATAGACAATGGCATTGTAAGAAATGTTAACCATCGCTTACATCGCCAATGCGCCACCAACCTTGGGAACTAAGAAGTTATGTCCCTTGTGCCTGTAATTACACTGGCTCACTCACCTTTCAAACCGGAACGCAACAATACCAAGTACTGCTGTTTTGAATATCTAATGAGTGGGTGGTACCGACCCAGACGAGCTTGCACAAAGTTCTACCACCGAGTAATAAGTACTGCGTGGAAAATTCTATACTTTTTGGTATTTATTCCATATTATTTATTCATGATCAGTGTTATGTGATCCATTTGTCAACCAGCCTATCTATATTAAATAAAAAACATAATCTGATGGAAACCACACAAGGTGTCTTGATTTTATGATATTAGATGATAATAACACAGTGACCTTTGTTACCATTTTCCAGGTCAATACGAAAGAATAGCAGAAGTTCAAGAGACGGAATCCGGTCGGATGCTTTTCACGCCCCGCCTGTACACCGAGGACACTTGGGGCTTGGTCCTCGCTGTCGATAATTTCCACTCGCTGCCATGTTATCACACAAGGACATTTATCTTCTCAACCAGACCCTCGATAGATGACGTGGCCGCTGACAAGCTAACAGAGTGGACGGTGGATCTTTATCCCAAAGGTGTCTGGTTCAGGAAGAGCATGCTCATCGTATGGGCTGCGACGTATGATGTAAGTATTATTTATGATGTTATTATTAGACTTTTGTTCATCAAAATTTCAACTCTGATTGCTTTTTAATATCATATTATCAAAGTCTTAATCAAAATATACTTTTCTACTAGTCATTTTAAAAAGTTAATTTTAGTATAAAGTTCCTACTAGTTCGGAATGTGAATTCTACTAAGTACGGGCAAGAAACTGAGTAGTTAATTTTTTTAACAATCAATAAAATTAAATGTAATGTAAAACGAAACCCATGACACTCTCGGCCGAATACTGAAACGTCCCTCAAAGTTAGTACGCGAAATTGTAAATTAACGGCGTCTCAAATAATTAAGTTGCATTTCATATTTAAGTGAAGTTTCAGTATTCGGCCGTCTGTCTCATATAATTTGTATATCTGAATCATTGCGTTGCGTACCCATAGACAAAATTCTAGGTGAATATATAGCCATGGACATATATTCTTAATTAAGTCAAAGACAATAATTTATTCAACATCAAACTTTACACTTATGGATTCGTTCGGGGAAAGAAATGAATTTGAACATTTTGTTAAAATAAGTTTGTATTTGTGTCCACAGGTGCCAGAAGTGGTACTGCGTACCGTGCGTATCTCAATCACGTGCCAAAACTGTCCCGAACAACAAGATAACAACTATGAGTACTGCGAGTACAACGAGCCCGATGTCAGGGTAAAGGTATGGTCTCATGTAACAATTTTTTTTTTTTTTTTTTATCTCACTTCTGACTGGCAAATAGACCATCTGATGGTAAGTGATCACCACCGTCCATAGACTTTGGCGACTTTATACAAAATATGTTTCACTTGTAGTAGAGTCCGGGATTTATATATTTTTTTTATAGGATAGGTAGCGCGGACGAGCATATGGGCCACCTGATGGTAAGTTGTCACCAAGACCCTTAGACATTGGCATTGTAAGAAATGTTGACCATCGCTTACATCGCCAATGCGCCACCAACCCTGGGAACTAAGATGTCCCTTGTGCCTGTTGTTACACTGACACACTCACCCTTCAAACCGGAACACAACAATACCAAGTACTGCTGTTTTTCGGTAGAATATCTGGTGAGTGGGTGGTACCTACCCAGACGAGCTTGCACAAAGCTCTACCACCGAGTAGCGCCTAGCAACTCTAATACTGTTTCGGGCACGACATATGTAATGATTTACTCGTATATGTTTCTTTCAGATAGGTATACTAGTATGGGGGGTACAAAATGGCGTCGAACACGTGGCGTCCGTCGTCGAGAGAGTGCACAGATTTTCTGCTCAAAATAGGTAAGTTTAGTACTTCAAAATAGGTTAGTTTAGTTCAGCGGCTAGACTTTAGTAGTTGCTATGATAATATTACATATGTATGTAAATTAACAATGATTTGCCTAGTTGACGCGTCACTACTTTTATTTTTGCCCATTTTGAACAAAATAAAATTCAGATTAAATTTTGAATTGCCGCCAAAATAATAGAAAAAGCCAAGAAAGAAATGTTATTCTCCAATTTCAAAAAAAGAACGAGCTTTGGATGCTTTTTAAATGTTTCTAATTAGGCGTCCAAGCGGCCAGTAACAGAAAATAAACTCCAACATGTGTAAGACTCATTTTGTAATTAAAAGTAAGATATGTTTTATATTTTATGCATTTAATGAGTTTTTTATTTGAGTGGCTATATTATTGCATGATTATTAATTATTGAATGTGTATATTTTTTACGAACATTTGTACGTTGAAGTTATACTTTCTTTATTCATAAGAAGTGTTTCTAATTATATGACCACCACTGTATGTGTTGAATACTCGCTTACTAGGTGTAGGTGTAGGTAGTACTAGGTGTAGGTTTATATACAGCGCGTAACAATATTCGTGTCCGACCCGTGAAGTGGTTATTAGGTATCGTGTGTCGGTTCTATTTATGTAATAATTTTTAAAATACTAAGCAAAAAGTTTATCTCGGAATATTTTTTTTTAAATTAAATGACGAAAATTACATGGCAACACAGGTGCGGGCAATAGCGCTCGATAGCTATTACCTATCGGGTAGCTAAGACACGAGGTCATGACCTCAGTAGTCCACGTTCTCACCACCAACAGTGTCGTTAAATACAATTAATATATTTTTTTAAGTAATTTATTTACTTAGGATTGTAGTAATTTATTTGATTAGGATGTTACAGACATTAGACGCACACGTATTAATTCATCGTATGTCGTCCCCAGAGTGCTGAACATCGACGGCGCGCTGGACTTCGACGAGCTCAACACGCCGCTGTACTCGCCCGCCGGGACCGCCTCGCCCACGCCCACCGCTGGGAAGCACGGGTAAGGCGACGTTGTAACGCTGGACTAGAGATAAACATACCTTAGATTTATATTTTCTATATGACTTTCTATATTATGCAAAATAAACAATTCTTGATTTATATATCTTTATTTATAATACAACTAACAACACTATGCCGTTCGTCTCAATACGCATATTCATTTCAATTTTACTTTCAAACATCTTCGCCGGCATTCAATACGCAATCATTCATTCATTCACGAATTCAAATTTCTTTATTCAATGTAGAAGCGTTACAATTGCTTATTGATTGTCATAATCTACCACCGGTTCGGAAATAAACACCTCAGAAGACCTGAGAAGAACCGGCGAAAGAAACTCAGCGGGATTTTTTTTTTTGCTTCTTCTTTACTTTTATATTTGATTTACATTATAATATTCTTATTTATTTGAAATAGTCAAATATATTATTTTAAATCTCAACCAATTATAGTGCCCGTCAATAAATATTGCTCAACGACCTTTGAAAAGAGACAATCGTCATACTGCACTATATGTCATATCAATTCGAGTTCAAAATTACTTATTTATGTTACTCGGTAGTAGAGCTTAGTGCAAGCTCGTCTGGGTAGATACCACCCACTCATTAGATATTCTACCGCAAACAGCAGTACTTGGTATTGTTGTGTTTCGGTTTGAAAGGTGAGTGAGCCAGTGTAATTACAGGCACAAGGGACATAACGTCTTAGCTCCCAAGTTTGGTGGCGCAGAGGCGATGTTTTTTTTTAAAGAAATGTACAATGCCATTGTCTATGTTGGTGACCACTCATCAGGTGGTTCGTATGCTCGTCCGCCTACCCATAATATAAAAAATAAATAAAAAAATGTTCACTATTCATGCCTATAATAATATTCATTGCAATAGGCTTATAGTTAAATTAAATCCAGTTCAGTCGGTCACGTGTGGTTTCTCAATGTAGTCAAATCACAGGGATGGGAACGAAAATTGTATAAATCTCGTTTGGTTGTCAACAGACGTTGTCCAAAATGCTCGGACATCTGCGACCCGCCCGAACCCAAACACCTGTTGGGTCCCAACAGAGACCAGCTGAGGGTGAGTTGTACCCATTTTTACCATCGCTTAGCAAATTAAATTTATTTATCTGTTTATTATTAAAGCACACTTACAAAATACATATAAAGCATTTACAAATGAATTTATAAAACAATTATATACAGGATGACTGGTGAATTACTATCGATACTTGAGGACGTGATATTTGACGATCATATATGACAAAATAAAAATTAATATAACATAAATATTAATAAACTTCTAAGTAAAGTTAACCAAAAGTTATGTAATTAATTACGCACCGTGTGAACACCCTAGCTGCGTTATCGACACAAAACAGTTATGTAGGTAGGTACATTTAGTTATCGCGCGGTAGTTTACCTACATCCAAACGCCGCGCGCCGCCGCGTGTTAACAGGGTAGCAGGCTACCTTAGATAAACAAAAATGATCCAATTCCCTTCATACTTTAATCCTGGCTTAGGACAGGCAAAAATACCAAGATATTTCATTCGTTTAAGCAACCAATTTATTGACTAGGTAAATGGTGTGAACTTGACACAAAAAATAATATGAACTGTTTACCTATCTTGGTATTTCCGGCGTATTTAAAAATGGAATCATACTTATTTACAACAATTGTCAATCATTAAACTACCTATTTACCTACATAACTACACTAACCTTAACAAATGTTCAAAGTGAGCTCCTTCTCGTGTGATACACAGTTCGGCACGTTTACGCATATTGTCTTTCACACGATTTAATACGAATGGGTCACTTTTAATAGTTTCGAAAGCACTAGTGATTTTTAATTTCAACTCCTCTCTGTTGACATACTCTGTAGCATACACAAGACGTTTTACCTCCCCCCATAAATAGAAGTCCAGTGGAGTGAGATCTGGAGAGCGAGCTGGCCATGGCACAGGCCCTCCGCGCCCTATCCAGCGATCTCCAAACGTATTGTTTAAGTACTCACGTACCTGCGTCTGATAGTGCGCGGGTGCTCCGTCGTGTTGATAAAATAAGTTTTGGAGATTGCTCAGTGGTTCATCATCGAGCATGTCATTCACCGCACTGTTTAAAATGTCTAAGTATGACACAGCATTGAGTCTTCCTTCGATGAAATACGGCCCTAACAAACAGTTATTTAAAACACCAGCCCACACGTTAACACTAAACCTGTGTTGATAAGCGTCCTGTCGCGTAACGTATGGATTGGAATGACTCCACCAATGTTCATTGTGTACGTTAAAAATACCTAACTTAGTAAACGTAGCTTCGTCCGTGAACAATATGTTTTTGTCAGTGTTTTGCAAAAACCACCGACAAAAATTTATTCGTGGCTCATGATCGTTGGCACTGAGTTCTTGAATAGGTCGAAAATGATAAGGGTGCAGCCCTTCTTTGTGAAGTAGATTCCACACAGTCCACTGAGATACACCAAATCTTCTAGCAGCCTTTCGAGTACTTGCTACTGGGTTGTTCTCAAAATACTCGAGAATGTCTTCTTGTAGGAAGACAGGGTATGCTGCTCCACCTCGTCCTTGGGCATGTGTTGGAACACGGAACTGTCCGAAGTCTCGTAATCTTTGATTAGCGTTTAAGATGACGCTGGCCGTAGGTACTCGACGATTGGGGAACATCTCCCGGTACAAATTGATTGCGCCCGGCAAGCTATCATTTGCACGCGCATACGCACGAACCATGTCCAAGTATTCTGCATTTGTGTATTGATAAGCCATACTTAATTACTAATAAGTAATAACAGGTCACACGCACACACGACAGATTAGGTATACGCGTAAGATCGATCGCTAGGCGCGCGCGCGGGAAGACGGACGTACAGACCTTACGGCGGCGCTCGCCCGACTAACGCCACGGGGCGGGGGTTGGGAGTAGCGACACACGCGTGCGGCGGCGTGGTGTTGTATCAGCACGCCGCCGCACGCGCCGCCGGCAAGGCTGGGAACGTGTCCACACTTTATTTATTTATACGGAAATTTGGTCAAAAATTAAGTACCTATTTTTTTTTACATAATTCGAATGAGAATCATGTACCGAGTATTCTCCTTAAATATTGATAGTAATTAACCAGTCATCCTGTATATAGCTTCCAGATTCAATTTCGTAAAAAATACTCATCAGAACATTTCTAAAAAATGTATAATTTAAATTAAAAATGAATGTCATTGTTATAATAAAAATGTTTTTATTAAAACTAATTGTGCATTTTAGTTCTTTATTAAACAAGTGACGACGTGTAAATGTCAATTTTCTCCTGTTGAGATTTGGAGCTCATTCCACTACACTTACACACACAGGTTTCCTCGCGATGTTAAATTCATAAAACAGCTTAGTGATTCTTCTGCGTCGTCTGAACTTTTAATTTGAATTAAAAAAATCAATAATTGTTGAAATGTTTTCAATATTGTTTTCTAGATACAAGTAGTGATAGTTCCATTGACAGACTTCTGCCACGTGGGCGCGTCCGAAACTATCGGATGACCGTCCGTCGCGACGGATGAGCGACAGTGCTGTCAACCTCTGAGAAGCATTTCCCCCTAATTGAAATAATACATTTATATTATGTTAAAAAAAGCAAAGCAAGCAGCAGTAAACTTGAGATTAAGAGAATTTCTCCTGGAAAAAACCAATAAAAATACCCCATTTCATCTGACTAACCCCCAAATTTAGGGGGAAATCCCCCAAGTTAGCAACACTGCTGGGCGAATATTGTACAAGCTGTAATACGCTAGCTGTAAATATATGCGACGAATATTCGGGTGAATGTTGTAATTTATATTATTTAGTGTTGTATCGTGTATGTGTGATGTTTTACCGGTTTGTAAACGAATTAATGGATACATTTATTTTATGAATATAATTATATAATAAATAACGGAGTTGTGATTATTGTACTATGTTATAGTGTAGTCGTGTATTACGCGTCAAGTCATTTAAGTATTACGTAAAAATAATCGATAATATAAAGTTTCACGCATTATTTTTATAAATAAACTGATACCCATGGCTATATTTCTACGTGTTAACCGTGTCTTCAACGTTTATTCGAATGTATTTGTTATTCAGTCAGTAGATAAGAATGATTTACAGTAATAAATATTTTTTATTGTGAATTAAATAGGATAAATTGATTTAATTATTTAGTTAAAAATAGTTTTTGAACGTTTTTCAAATGTTATAATTTCACTAAGTCAACTCAACAATGTGACTTTCTACCACGGTCGTATACACAGGACTATCAACAACAGTAGGGGGTCGGCTTTATGATGCTGTTCAGTTCAATTTACGGCCGCCAGTGGCATGACAATTCGCGTAATAATTATCCTGAACACTTTTTCAAATCCAAACTAAACAGTTAAATAACAAAACAAAAATAACAACAAATCCGCAAAACGATATAACAATGATTAAAGAACAATACCTGGGAGAGAAAAATATACGCCGCGTGTCACTCAACCACGTGCGATAGCAACGACGTACAGCGGGCGTTATTGCGAAATAAAATTTGTAACACAATCGCACCAATCTCTCGCCACTGAAATTGGGCTCCGTTGATAGACCTGTATACAAGACCTTGCTTTCTACACAGCGCCATATTGTTTTGTTAATGTTATTTGTCGTATATAATTATGATTTAATTTTTGTCTTCGGAATGAAGTGCAATAATTTTAAGCTAATATGACGTCATATTGTTATATTTGAGTATTAATTAAATGTGTATTAAATATTGTGTTTGTCTCTTATTTAAATACTAGTTCCTCGGCACGGTTTCATCGGAGTTCAATATTCCTACGCTGTTCCTCCGTGCGTTACTATAGATTTGGGATATACAATGCACAAATATATTTTTCAAATCTGACTGGTTGTTCCAGAGATTAGCGCGTACTAACAAACAAACATCAATTTTTAATAGATGTTGATACGTTCGCAAAGTCAGTAACGACTGACCATTGGAGCACAAAGAACCGCATTGTAACATCTTAACGTAGCACTTAACAGGGATTTGATCTTCACGACTCGAGTAATTTCGTTATAGTCTTATATAAGATTCGTATATGATATGACACCATTCGATTTGCTTACCCGTTGTCCTGCGAGTAAATAAGTTATGGGATGCGACATGTGACGATACCAAGTGTCTTATACTGTGCTCACGGACGAGTAGTGAAAAACACGAAGGTCATAATTATTCATTATTGTTTTAACAAATTAAGCTTACTGCGACATTCCTTCGAAAGTATATGTTTTAAATACTTCGCTCGATGAAAATTTCATAAACAAAGAACGAAGACAATAAACAATACATATTTATCTATACATATAATAAAAATGTAACTGATCGCTGTCTGTACATGGAAGATATGTGAGTAAAACTATTATAGAAACCTTTAACAACGTAATAGAACCGAAAACAATTATTTTCCTGTTTGTGCGCGCTAATCTTAGGCTTAAGGGATTGATGGTAGGAATAATTCAATAAACAATTTTATTATTACAAAATAATAAAATCTTTGTATTCGGTTTATATTTGGACTTCGCAAATATGACCACATTTCTGAATTTCGCAAAAAACTCGAGTGGCTCCCAATCTGTCTACGCAGGAATACTCACATGTCTCTTCTCTACTGTATACTTTTTCATCCAAATTCTCCTGAGTACCTTAACCAACGTTTTGAATTTCTTAAAGACTCGCATGGCCGCATTCTACGATCTGATGAAAATCTTATTCTTAAAATTCCTTCTCATTCTCCTTTTTATTCTAATTCCTTTTCCGTCCAAGCAGTTCGTCTTTGGAATTCCTTACCGATTCACTTAAAACGTTCTCAATCCATCAGCACGTTTAAAACCCGACTCAAGGCGTACTATTTATTTTTATGAATACCTGTTCGGTGTGGTTTTATTTATTATCGCGCCCTATTGCTGATTATTAAAACTATTTTAGCTACATATTTATTTATTATTACTTTATTATATATATTTATAAATATATTATATATAGATATATATTATATTGATATATAGTTTATGTAATGATGTACATGTATTTAGTTTATTGTATATGTGTAGACACGTGTGTATGTATATTAGTATTCTGTATAGTAGTGAAATATAACAATTTTTTTCTCTAAAGTATTTGTCCTGTTCACCTCCACCGCTTTATTAAGCTCATGTCCTTGTCCCAAAGGTTGGCTGGAAGAAATTGCTCTCTTAGCGATAAGACCGCCTTGTGTGCTACCGGAATTTATTACTTTTTTTCCATTAATATATGTTTCTGTTAGTGTGTGTACAATGAAGCATATAAATAAATAAATGAATAAAATAAATAATTATGATATTTATGTATTAGGAGACCATAAAACGTACTTAACTTCTCAGAACGCGGACGACTCCAATTTTAGTTGTGGAGCGAGATGTGTCAGTAGATCATATCCCTTTCCCTATCTAGATACGGTTGCGGCGAAAACCTTTAAATACTAATATCTCACGGAAATATAACTAAATATATGCATATCAAATTTTTTTAAATCTGCTCTTAGTATTTCTTTACACGTGGGCGAAACCGCGGGCACAGATAGTAGCTAAATAAATTGGGAGAAATTTTCGTCGCGTAGAACACATGTTCACGTATCGTCGAGTCTCGTCGCAGACTCGGGCGACAATGTAGGTCACATAGACACGACGACTAGTTGATATTGTCGTGTCGCATATGACAACGGATAGGCGTAGTTCAAGTGTTCTTATACAAAACGCTTCGTAAACGGAGGTAATTAAAATAAAAATATTATTTAATTGATCTTCATTTCTCAGCGGATGCCTATTTAATAAGTGGGTGTTCGCTGTATCAACAATTCTTGTGTACAAAAAAACTCTAATTAAAAAATAGTTTGATGAAATAAAACGACAGTATATTACAATACATTTATATGCAAATAATTACATAAGACCGAATACATAGTAGCTCGGTTATGAATTTAAATGCAAAATCATTAAAGGAAACTTTGTTTCAAAATGCATC
Source organism: Nymphalis polychloros (assembly GCA_905220585.2). Lineage (NCBI taxonomy): Eukaryota > Metazoa > Arthropoda > Insecta > Lepidoptera > Nymphalidae > Nymphalis > Nymphalis polychloros. Next base: position 12,534,192 of record HG992252.1, on the reverse strand, counting down.
TTATAATCAAGCTTTCTTAAAATACAAGCAAATAAAACTTATAAGCTTTGATAATTGAGCGGTTTTTCGATAGTTAACGAAAAAATATGTACCGTCAGCAAAACTTAAACTTTAATTTTTAGGATTTATTTGGAGTGTATAACTTTAAAAAACGTGTATTTTTTAATCACAATTGACATTAAGAAAATTGAAGTCAAATAGAACATCTCCATTTGTAGTTAGTTTTTGCTGACCATACAACAAGCATACTTCAATTAAAGGCTTAGGGAATATATTAAGTTAGATCCAGCCGATGTTTAAACAAAACAATGGTTTTCAAAGCTAATCAATAATTTCATATTCCGAAAATTAGCCATAAGTAATATATTAAAAAATAAAATATATATTTTATTTTTTTGTTTACATTCTGTTCCAATATTCTTTCTAAAAGCAATCAGCTTAGCATGTCGCAGTCAGTTTAGCGATATTCACAAAATACGAAATTATAAAAAAATTAGTATATTTAAATAATAGAATCTGAGATCTTTCGGTGGTATACGCGTTTATTTTAAATGCTTAATGTTTAAATAGTAAGAATCGAATGTACATCAATGAATAGATCTCAATAAGTGTTATACAATTCATTCGATTTAATTGAATTTTGGTACCGTTGTTGTTCTTGTATGTAGGTTCCTTGTTATCATATCGTTTAATCGCTTACAGACTTTTTTTTTTAAAATATACTCAGCGTCGGCCCTGTCTTTGATCAGTGTAGAGCGAGATTGTCCTTTAGTGCACTTTCGCCGACGCTATCGCTTCACATGAAATGCATTTCAGTAAATATTATTTAAATAATATTAACTAAAATAAAACGCTTATGTACCTCGTTCTATCCCAGGGCCGGCGCTGAATATAAAATATGTAGATCTATCAACGATCATCAATATGATACAGACACCATTAAAGAATTTTCGAAAATAAATTAATATCAATTAATTGAATTTAATTTTAGCTGGATCGTAATATCGACATACAATAGTTGAAAGATATTCCAGTATTTATAAATATATGTATTTTGCTCATAAGAATATAATATACGATAATATGTGTTACCAATATTCATATAAAATAGTTCATTACTTGAATAAAGTATCTTCTTAATTTCAATTTTTACTTTCTTAAAATATACTTTAAAATTAAGTACTAAAATGAATTATAAAAATAATGGTATGGATACGAATTGTATTAAGTACAAAAATTTATTATTTAAGTAATTCCTACGGATGGAATTTGGTTTTCAAATTTACTTGTTAAAATTTTGTTGAAAAAAAAATATAGTGACGTGGTTTTTGGTATTGCCAGTCTTAATTTATTTACGTCTATCATTATTAGTGTTGTCAATTCCAAGTTATATACAAAATATTATGACCAAACATTGGACAAATTTTATGCCCTTTTTATATATTTTTTTTATCACAGTATGGAAACCTTATTAATATAAATTCAAACCCTGGATAGTTTGGACTGTTCGTCCTTTTTGTCAAATATTTTATAGCGTTATAAGTATATAGTCGACAACTTCGTAGAGTTTATAGTGTACTTAAAATTCGTTACAAGATTTAAATAATTTCGATAAGGCAGCGAACGTTGTCGATATAATCTAAAATGTAAATGATTAAAATAATTTCGTTCAAAGTTAATGTCTTCAGTTACGATAAGCTCAGCTCCGCTGCAGCGGTCGCGTAAACGTTTAAAAATTCGCATATAATTTGGAGCGTTTTATATAGTTCCATAAAAATATCTTCAAAGTCATTAGTATTGCGGCGGTCATAGCAGGAGTTCCTGGGGGAAGAGATTCATGGAAGCGTAGTCTTGCAGTACCTGAAATTAATTATGCGAATTGTTTAAAAAAAAAGGATTACTATAGTATATATAGTATTAGTTATATATAGTAAATCTATACAAATAAATAAATTTGAAGTGCCCGTTTATGATTTCAAAATAACTCTTTTAAAGTCAATATGACTATTTGCGTGTTACCAAAATCAAAACAATCATTTTTTTTCCGGGCTAATCTTTACCATGTTCACGTGTAAGTCACGCCAAAGACATCTTTGTCCTAGCAAATGGACATCTAATACAGTACATAACGAGACATCGCAATAATTCAGCATATCTATTATTTTGAATTACAAGAATAATAATAATCGCACTAATATCATAAATACGAAAGAATGGTTTCGCGCGCTATGAATGTCAGTTATTTCTCGATGCCTCATCCCAGATTAAAGTATGACATAATTAACATATAGTGTCCTTTTTAACAAGTTTAGTTCGATTTGCGACGACGGCACGGCCGCGGTGCGGACCGAGCGCCAGTCGAGCCGTACACTCGTCGGCGTCACCTCGAGCAGCGCGTCGCGGGTGGGCGCCGGGCGGGCGGGCGCCACACGCGCGCGCAGGGCGGCGCCGTCGAGGCAGAGCTGGCGGTTGAGCAGCAGCTCGGCGCCCGCGCTGGGCTCGAGCGGCGAGTGCGCCAGCGCGTACGTGCGGCAGATGTCCGCCCACGCCGTCAGGTGCTTGTCGTTCGCCTCCTCCGCCACCGACGCGATGTCGTTCTGCGAAAACGGTGTTCGATACTCGATTACGAGCGGAGGATACCCCCGATTTCGATAGGATAAACGCCGAAAACAAAATCGAGCATAATATGTGAGAAGAAAGTATCGGTCCGATTTCATTTGACACTGGTATAATAAATGCCTAATATACCGGTCGAAATGAATGAGGTGCCCGATCCCTGCGTGTACCTTAGCTAGAGTGGATATAGCGGTTCCGTAGTAGTCGTGATTGATCTTGAATATCTCGGACACGAGCTCGGCGAGGCTCCCCTGCGTGCTGTCCGCGTCGTCCACGACGTTGTACGTCTTCCCGTTCGCCTCGGGCTCGTTTCCGAGGATCCATATCGCGCGGCAGACGTCACTGACGTGGACCGTGTTCATCTTCAGGTCGGCCGTCCAGAGGAGCTTCATCGTTTCGCCCAGGTGCTTATATATACCGCCATAGAGTAAGCGGGGAGCTGTGTAAGATTGTTGTTAGTTTATAACAATTATTAACACAGGTTTCGTCGAAGAATATTTACGTCAAACTATACTTCAAAGGAGGCATTAAAATGGAAATAATCTATTTCAAAATTTAAATGTGTCCATAATCTCCAAAAATAATATAATTAATAACACTAAAAATATCGTTATCTATTTTCACGTATGGATTTCAAAAGAATTAGGTGGCTACCCGCCACCACGCTCCCAATGACCTTATTCCCCCAAGGATATTTTTGTGTCATTTAGTTTAAGGTTAAACGTTAAATAGCTGAAAAACTGTGCTGAGAGAGAATGTAGGTATTTATCCTAAAATATAAATATTTAAAATATAACAAAATCGTAAATATATTATAATAAGTTTGCCTCGAAAGGTATATAATTAAATTTTATCACATCAGATAATTCATTGTTGGTGTGAACCTCATTGTCAGTGGCTTAGCTTGATGGGCTCTGTATCAAAATTTGATTGGGGCCCTTCATCTTAACTAATAAATTTTCATTTATTCCCAGGAATTTTAGCGTATACATTTATTTACATTTCACGTATTTTTGCTTACTGTACCTACTGCCCCGTCTTTGATACGGCGGTAGCTACGCCCCTGCTCATTGTAGATAAGTGCGGTTTGACACCTCGAGTTCTATCAACTGGTCTAACTTACTAATTAAATAAATACTGCTAAACTATTCGATACTCACTCAAACTTCTCCTATCTCCCACTCCATAGACGATGGCCGGTCTGAGTATGGTGTAGTTCAACTCTGACTTCATGTTCTTGAGTTCCTGCTCGACGCGACTCTTCATACGGCCCTCCACCGTCCACGGTTCCACGGGACAATCCTCTTTTTGTGGCTAGAAATTAAATTGTCAACTGAATAAACAGAAAATAGCTCATTCGTGTTCATTCATACCATTTAATAAGGTCCTCCAGACCGATTTCGGTCACGGCGGCCAATCTCAAGGGAGATTAGCCAACTGCGCAGGACATATTATAGTGCACAAGTGTGTGCGCAAACACAGGTGCACTCTCTTTTCCTTAGCTCTCATAATCCGATGGGACGGCAATCCGACACGACCGGAAAGAGTTCAGGCGCAGGACCAACGGCTTAACGTGCTTTCCGAGGCACGGTAGTGTACACACTTCCAACTTCCAGACTCCGGGCTGCTACTGAGAATTTTCTGACAGGAAAACCCAATAACTATTTATTGGCCCGACCTGGGAATTGAACCCAGGACCACCGGGTCTGCGGCCTTATATCTAGCCACTAGACCAACGAGGCAGCCATTTAATGTTTCATCAGTCGTACGTTACGTGCTTCCGACATAACTCCGGCAAGTTATAAAGTATGTCACGCCTGAATAAAAACTAGTTACTGATTTTTATTCAGGCGTGACATTAATTATATCTTCCGGATTCCAAATCTCGGATCTCGGGATCTGTAACTGTCTGTCAAATATATATATATATAAAAAAAAAATCTATAATTCGTGTTTATATTCATTCTGCCCACTTAATAATTCCACAGGAAGGAAAACACAATTCTATAATACTAATTATAGTAAATATCATTCCTCAGTATAACAACCTATTATAGACAACTGTTACAGTTATTTTGTGCGTATCTTAGCTATTTATTAGTGGAGAGGTACATATTGCATATACTTACATATATATAAATATATATTATAAAACAAAGTCTTCCCACCGAGTATATCTGTCTGAACGCGATAAATTTGAAAACAAAGTCTTCCCACCGCGTCTGTCTGTCTGAACGCGATAAACTTAAAAATTATTTAACAGATTTTTATACGGGTTTTCTTGTCACCAATCGACGGAGTATTTCATAAGGAAGGTTTAGGTGTATAATACTGACTGACTGAAATATTAAAGACTAGCTGTGCCCGCGGTTTAGCCCGCGTATAATGAATAAAAATATAATGAATAAAAATCAGCCTAGAACCTTCCTCGATAAAAGGACTATACAACACAAAAATATTTTTTAAATTCGAACCAGTAGTTCGTGAGATTAGCCGGATCAAACAAACAAACTCTTCAGCTTTATATATTAGTATAGATATAGGGAAAAATCAAACATCAACCAATCAAAAAATCAATATGGAGATAATCAGCTACAAAGTTTATACGATAAATAATACGAAAGACGAGGCTTTTAGCTGGACAAAACCTTGTCGTTATTAGAAATAACATAGAAATAAGAAAAAAAGGATTTTTAATAACGCGTTATTGATTTTTAACTTTGACATATGAGTCATCTCTTTTATACGAGTTGTTACTCGGTGGTAGGATTTTATGGTAGGTACAACCCATTCATAAGATATTCTACTGCTAAACAGTAGTACTTTGTATTGTTGTTCCGGTTTGAAGGGTGAGTGAGCCAGTGTAATTACAGGCACAAGGGACATAACATCTTAGTTCCCAAGGTTGGCATTATCTATGAGAATTGGTGACCACTTACCATCAGGTGGCCCATAGGTTTATCCGCCTACCTATACAATAAAATAAAAAAAAACGAGACAACGGCAACATATTTTGCTATACACATAGCATAGACATATTTTTGTTGTCTGCGTTCCTTCTCTATATAAACTTTAACTATGCCAATCCTCATTTGACGAACATGAAATTCACGCTTCTCACGTCGCAGCTACTTATATAATATTATTACATAATATAAGTGGTTGTATAACCTTCTCCGGAACGCGCTGCAGTATAAGTTTTATGTATGTTGGTTGTGTAATTTTTGACAAAATAAAAGGTAAATATTCGTTATCGCGCCACAGGCGAGTTATGTCTTCTGAACATCATATAGTATTATTATGATGGCGCATGACATTTTTAATTAAAAAAAAAGATGGCGCCGAAGGCCATTGAGTATCGTAATTTTTACGTTTTTTTTTTTAATTAGGCATGTCATGCTCCATCTTAAAAATATTAGTTATGATGTTTGAAAGCCTTAACTCGCCTGTAAAAAACAAATCAGCCCCGAAATCGCTAGTTGTGCGATGCCGAATAATTACAAAAAAATAATATCGTTTTCACATTTATTAGTAAACATAAACACGAAATATAGGATATACTCTCTGTTACGCTTTGAGGACTAAACCACTGAACCGATTTTGTTGAAATTTCGTATGAAGAATGTTTGAACCCTAATGTAGATGGCTTTTTACACTCGACACCTTCGAAAAATAGTCTATAATCATTCAAATAGATAAAATGATATTAAATACAAATTGACGATTGAATACAAACATGTACACAAGAATTAAGGTATTTAATTAAAAATGTTCAAGTGAATACTGATAACTGCTCGCGTTCGGTGATACGAGAAACCTTACACCACGCCAAATTAATTAAAGCTACGGTTCAATTCGACAAATAAATAATATACTTCGCTACTTCGTCGTGCCTTTATACTTAATTTAACCTTTCGACAAACATTTAATAGGTTAACTCGATTACTCATATATGTACCATATCCTTACTCATATATGTACATCTATATATCTATACTACTATATAAATCTATTGGTTCTGTCTGTACATTTTCTTTTTCACTTATTTTGTGATAAATAATCGTTTTATGACGCAGTGATTCACATTATACTATTTTTTTCATTTTTGTCTATCTGTCTGTCTGTATGTCTTCTTATAACTCAAGAACGGCTTCCACCAATGGCACCAATCTTGATGAAAATTGGTACACACAAAGAACATGTGATGGCGCAAATGTTAGACCATATATAAGATCGGTAAACCCATCGGTATCTTATGAAAATTAATTTCAAATCGTTAATTACGTATTTCTTTACTGGTAGCCATATGTGTGTGTGCGTGTGTGTGTGCGTGTTCGTGAGTGTGTGTGTGTGTATGCGCGTGTGTGTAATTATAGTAATAAAATAATTTATTATATTTTTATTAATTATACGCGGGTGAAGCCTCGGCGCACAGCTAGTCATATTATAAATGCAAGTGACTATTTTTTGTTGCGACATTTTTCATGCTCGTCTCACATGCGGATGAGGCCGTAAGTGAAAACTAGATCCATATTACTAGTGTCTTATACAGTATGGATTAATGGCCAAAATTGCGCGGAGTTAAGGTAGATCATTTAGGGCTAGTGATAGACTAAAGCTAACGGAAAACGCAAGCTGGTTATGATGATGAATACCTTATCACTGCTATACATGTGCCCGCTGGATATTTCAACCAATCTCGGTACTTTCAAACTGGCGCATTGCTTGGCGACATTCACGCTGAGTGTGTAGATGCCCTCCGTGTAGACAGCCTCCATCTGCCCCACGCGCGTCTCGCCCGCACAGTTTGCTACTAGATCCCATTGTGAACTATCTGGCTCTAACGCCTTTGCACATGACGCTGAAAAGAAAAAACAGTTAATATATCGCACAACAGTAGGATTACAGTAAGTATTATAACGTAATAGTTGATCCACGTGTTTCCACGTGCATTGAACGTTACGGATACGTGCCCTAGGGTCACAGTGCGATATTAAATAAGTCTCTAACATTTCTCAATGGATGGACTATCTAACGTAATCTGATAAATAAATAAATCTGACTGGTAGATAGATAGTCAATAGCATATAGCTACATATCTAGCATAAAAGTCTCCACAGTGAGGCATAAACCCATTAAATCCAAAATGTCGTTTAATGTTATTTATTTTTTACTTAAATAATGTATGTGCAAATACTACTATTAAACTTTCGCCTCGTCATAATCAATTGCAGGCAGTTTTTTTTTTAATTTAATTCCGTGGACAAGGCGAAGAATAAAAACTTGGCTATAATAAAGCCTGTTTTCTATGCTTTCAAGAAGTAGTAGTAAGCAGTCAATTATGTCAGACAGCCAGCACATTTATCAGTCACGGAGAATTAATGCTTTATAGTGGACGTTAGCTAGACTGAAAAACAATAATAAAATTAAAAAAAACATTTCACACGCAGAAGTAGTTGATTATGCATTGGTATTTTTTTTAAAGCCATCATTAAGAGTGCATACCCTCACGCCCGCAACATTAGGTGGCGCGGACATCGTTAATATATTCACACAATATCATTTTAACGACTATTGTGTAGGGCAGCCATTGTTAGCAGCTACACTTGAATACTAAACATTATTATGTCTTTCTCATCACATTTTTTTGGATAAACTTCCTTCTTAGACGGCAATATGAACAGTTTTTAAACGTATATTTTTTATTTAAAATTGATGTTTATGATTTCGTTGTTTACTTTTATTTTTTTTATTAAAGTTCATCGTCCTGATATTTTAAACCGATATTGATTCAAAACGCTGGATCCTTTTTTCAAAGACTACTTACTCCAAAACTATTGCAATAGAAATATTACAAGGCGTTACAATTTATTAGAAATGAAACAAAAATAGTTTATTTCAGGTAAGCATAACTCAACGTGTTATAGGCCGAATATATGGATCAATATATCCATGGAAATTTGCTTTGTAAGGGCGACGAGACAAAATTATTGTGCCCTTTGTGCATGAACTTGCACTGTCTGTTAGTTACCCGGAGGCTTATTAATAACACTTGTAGACAATAAGACATAATAAAAGTATAAATAACGTGAAAAAGCAGTTGAACTCAATACAAAAAAAAATGTGACATTTAAGTTTCGAACTACGCCATATTCATTTTATTATTAATACTCGGTGGTAGAGCTTTGTGCAAGCTCGTCTGGGTAGGTACCACCCACTCATCAGATATTCTACCGCAAAACAGCAGTACTTGGTATTGTTGTGTTCCGGTTTGAAGGGTGAGTGAGCCAGTGTAATTACAGGCACAAGGGACATAACATCTTAGTTCCCAAGGTTGGTGGCGCATTGGCGATGTAAGCGATGGTTAACATTTCTTACAATGCCATTGTTTATGGGCATTGGTGACCACTTACCAATAGGTGGCCCATATGCTCGTCCGCCTACCTATACAATAAAAAAAATAAAAAAACTTATTTTTTTTTGTTGAAAAACAAACTATTGCATTAGATAAAATCGACTTTACGACGGAAATAAAAAAAACCGGACATGCATGTGAGTTTTTTTGTAAAAGAATTACCTTATCACTAGCGATAAGAATGATTGACGACGATCATATTCAAATATTTGTCCTGTTTATATTTAGCTACATAATTAATAATGTTCGTCAAGGTTAATTTTACTTTAGCGATCAAATTACAGTAATTTTGCTGTAAACCAATTTTCGCAGTGTTTGAAAAAATCATTTGAAATACTAGCCCGACATTAAAGAAATTACTATTTCTGAATTTCTGTTTTATAGGTCATGTATATATAAAGAAAAATAGCAGGCAAAGAATGTTCGAGAAAAATAATATCTATAAATTCATATAAAGTAAGATAGGCTCGCTATACAGAAATCAATTTAATATTCATAAATTAATAAACACTAAATAAATATATTATGAAAAATAAAAATGCTATTTTAAATACATTAAAAGGCTTTATGATATCCAGATCATGTCAAGACACCTTATTTATCAACATTTACTTTTTTAAGCGATATATAGTCCTTAAATTAAAAAAATAATAAAGGCTAGAAACATAGAACCAATAATGACATATAATATGAAAACTTTATTATGGTTTTCATGTTTAAATAAAGATATAACACAGCCCACCGCCTCAAAATAAAAACTTGAACCGATCTAGTTTTAGGGCATACATTATACTTTGTAATTGCAATGCAGTTTCCCATTTCCACTGAGTAAAATAGAATCAATCGCATTTCATTTCAACGCATAGGTTTTGTAAACGACAAAAGGATATGTCGGTGGTAGCAGGGTGTCAACATCAATCAACAGTATAATAATAAGCCTTGTGGTAAGCCTTTGTGCAAGCCCTTATCTAACAGAATCTGGGCCGATGTGATCCACACATCACAAATTCAATGTACAAACAGCTATGGTAACTACTTTTGTGTTTTGGTTTGAAGAGAAATATATCTTAGTTCCCAACGTCAGTGGCGCTGACGGTATAAAGGATGATAATTATTTAATACAGTCACCATTTTCTACTAGGACTCCCATTTGTATATATCTATGTTATATATAAAATTATCAACGGTATCATTAACAGTGAACAACTTTTTATTATGTATTAACATTTCAGTACTTCCAAGATACCCATATATCTTTGTCTCATACAAATATTGGCAAACACAGCTCTATGAACAGAATCTGTGCCGAGTATAACAACATGTGTTATAAAATTCCAAATCTTGACATATTATTTGATACCTTACCAGCATTTAAAAAGATAACTCAACAGCAATTATCACTTTAGTTCTAAATGTTATTTTTGTCATTATATACTCATTTTTCATTTTCAAACTTTTAACTTAGTTTAGATAATAGCCGAGATGGCCCAGTGGAATAGCCGAGATGGCCCAGTGGTAAGAACGCGTGAATCTTAACCGATGATCGTGGGTTCAAGCCAGGGCAAGCACCAATTGAATTGAATTTCATGTGCTTAATTTGTGATTATAATTCATCTCGTGCTTGACGGTGAAGGAAAACATCGTGAGGAAACCTGCATGTGTCAAATTTCACTGAAATTCTGTCACATGTGTATTCCACCAATCCGCATTGGAGCAGCGTGGTGGAATAAGCTCCAAAACCTTCTTCTCAAAAGAGGAGAAGAGGCCTTAGCCCAGCAGTGGGACATTCACAGGCTGTTACTTAGATAATAATTTGGTAGTTACATAATTCTTATTTATATCGAATAGTTAGACAATAAGTTTTTTTTTTTGTTTTGAAATGTTATGTACATATATAATTGTCACTCATATCAGATGTAATAATAGCCTTAAGTTCTTAATTTATGAGTGCTTAATATGTGTGATGTTGATGTACTTTTTAAAATAAAAATAAAAAAAATTATTACATTAAATTTAACATAGATCTGGAATGTCATGTCTTATTGCATTAATAATAACACACTCACTAACAGCATTGTGGCTTCACAGTTATATTTAGTTACAAAAGATTAAAGTATTATTATTCAAGAATTGAATATGTTTTTTAATTAATTATATCTTCATTTTACATTTAACACATGTTGTGTGGTCGACAGTAGCTGTATATAATTAAAATGATTCATCCTTTGATAAGCTATCATAATGAATGTCAATGACATGTTAACGCTTTGGTTTAAATTAAAGTGCATTATTAATTATAATGCATTGGTTACCATGTAATACAATCGGATTCTACTTATAATATAATTAAAATCATCATAAATAATACAAATACAAAATGTATAATTATATTATAATAATAATAATGCAATAATACCAATTATATGAGATTCATAGGCTTTCATTATATTTTTACATAGTGCTTGATTTAATTGCAATAATTATTATAATATATTTTCAAAATTAGATATTAAATATCAATATTTAAAAATACCTTATTTTATTTGTTTGCTTACATAGTTAATTGGTATCATAATTTCTATATTTAAGATAATTTATTGGTAAAATGATAAGATTGAGGTTACTGTATTTTGATGTTACTTACTTGGATTAATAAGATTTGCACTTTTATATTCAACGCGGGGGTCTTCAAAAGCCTTAGTGTGCGCCGAGTTTAAAAAAGCCAGCTGCGGTGGAGTCTTATCCACCACACGTAGCCAACTCACCAAATCATTTGTTATCAAATATTCAACCAGGTTCCGACCAATGAAGCCGCACCCTGAAGCAAACAGCACGATCAGACAATAAAAAACACTTAGGTCACCCGATGACTAAGACTTTCCAAAACCGTTACAGAATTTAAAAACTCTATATTATACACTCGTCAAATATGACTCAAACTATATACAAAAGATTTTTATCAACGTCTTAAAATATATGACAGAGTTATCTACCTCCTAAAACTACTACTCGAGGTTTTGAATTATCGCCGGCGGAATCGGACATTTCGCTTGCCGTTTCACAAAGCAGAATGACAGTTTGACACTTGTAGTGCGTGTGACGTTCTGAGCATAATATTGCCATTATATAAATTATGAAAGAATATTATACTTCAAAAATAAATGGCTTACATTTATGAATTACTACACATTAATAAGTGTTTTTATTAATTATCTATATTCTGTTAGATATAAAACAAATGAATATGTATATAAGTTTATATACATTAGTGACTGCCTTGTTGGTCACACACTCGATAGCCCTGGGTTCAAATCCCAGGTCGGGTTAATAAAATATTATTAGAGATTTTCTGTCGAAAAGCCCAAAGTCCGGAGTCTGGAAATTGGAAGTGTGTAGACTCCTGTGCCTCGAAATCACGTAAAGCCGTTGGTCTTGCGCCTGAACTTTTTCCGGTAGTGTCGGATTGTTGTCCCATCGGGTTATGAGAGTTAGGGAATAGAGTGCACCTCTGTTTGCACACACACTTGTGCCCTATAATATGTCTTGCACAGTTGGCTAATCTCTCTTAAGATTAGCCGCTGAAATCGGTCTAGAGTATATTATTACTTTATAGGTAGATTAGTTCAATTTCATACAAAAAAGAAACATAAATTGGGAACGATTACATAAATTTATTTGGTGGTAGGGCTTTGTGCAAGCTCGTCTGGTACCACCCATTCATCAGATATTCTACCGCAAAACAGCAGTACTTGGTATTGTTGTGTTCCGGTTTGAAGGGTGAGTGAGCCAGTGTAATTACAGGCACAAGGGACATAACATCTTAGTTCCCAAGGTTCGTGGCGCATTGGCGATGTAAGCGATGGTAACATCTCTTATAATGTCAATGTCTATGGACGTTGGTGACCAGATACTATCAAGTGGCCCATAAGCGCCCGCCTTCCTATGCAATAAAAAAAAATATGGCGCGACCCTGGCGTCGTAGACGCGTGTGGTGGCGAGTAAGAATCCTACATGACGCGGTTCCTCTATAGGGATCGGGGTACCTTTCTGGAGATTACCATTGCGAAAAAAAAAGTGGCTAGCTTACTTTAGTTGGTCGTTAGTCTAGTCTAGTAGTATCTCAATCATCGATATAAGAAACTAGTGTATCAATAGTACACCGTATAAGATAACTTTTATGATCTGTTTTAAATAACGGACACTGCAAGGCCTTAATGTGCTGTGGCAGCTTACTTCAAGCTATTTTTATCATTTACTCTTAAATAGACAATGAAAAAAAAACATTGAGCAAAAAGTTATAGTCTGACATTATTTCTAAAATGTTTTCAATGAAAATTGAACTTGTTCATTCAATTTTAAAAAATTAAACGGCATGAGGTTTTTGAAATTTATAATCTTTAAATACACGTCGAATAAAACTTCAGTTAGCTTTTCATTTTTTTTTATATGTTTTGTATTTTTTTTTTATAATTACATAAGTTTAATTACAATAAAGTGAATGGCTTAAATATAATATATTTACACAATTATTAAAAATAAATTATTTTAAATCCTAATAATGCTATAACTCAGTTCTTTCTATTTCAATTTTCTTGTTTATTGATTTGTTATTTTCAATAATATCCTCTTTAGATGATTTATCCGGTGGTAGGAAGAATGATACGACTAATCCAGCTGAAAGAGTTATTGTTTTGATTACATTTCGTCATAAAATTAAGAAAAATAAATCACCATAAAGCACAATTTACTTACAAATGACAAGTGCAATGTATCCAGAGATCATCGGTGTGCAATAGTCAGCGAGTAAACTTGCAATTAATTGGACGCTAATAAATCCGAATCCACGAGCAACTACAACGGACAAACATGTTGCCATACCCCTGAAATATAAACACTTTCTGACATACGGTTCGCAGGAGTAAATGTATCACGACTCGTTAAATCTTCTGATAAAAGGGATATATTAGTTTCATCCTACTTAAATAGGTTTTCTCAAGATATTTGTTTCAAAGCCGACAAGCAAGCAAATGATTTTAAAAACAAAAAAATATGCAAATGAGAAATCAGTGGTTGTTCTTGATTTGAATAAACACTCTTCGATTCGGTTAAGATCCAAGTGCCGTTCACTGGGCTGGGTCGTCTTAGTTCTTTAATATTTCTTAATGGATTGTTCCCTTTACACAAAAGGGTGGTTATAAGATGTTAGATTTTTTTAGAGTTTTGATTTTATGTCAATGGTATTGTTTTAGAAGTCTCAATATCGCATTATATATTTTTTCTTTTTTTCTACTCAAACTTATTAAGCCAGATAAGTATATTCAAAACATAGATAAATAGAAATAATAAGTTGTTTTATTATTTGTATAAAGCCTTACCTCAAATATGTAGGGTTAAGTTCTACTATGTAAGTGTTGACATTGCCCAAAATAAGTGCCACGTACAAAAAGAAATAGAACAAAACGATACTCATAATTGGAATCTTGATAAAAAGGAGGACAATTCCACAGATTATAGCTACGGAGAAGACTAGTATCGTCGTCCTTCTCTTGCCAAGAGGTCCAACCACGAATGTTAGTACGATGTTCAGAGAGCCGGATAAACCAGAGTAGCACATGACCGCATAGAGGGTCATAGGTTTTATTACATTATCACAATCGGTTGTAGTCTGTAAATAGAGAAATCGATATTAAGGTTTCAGTTTTAGGTTTAATTATCCTATCATAACCAAATACAAATAAAAATATAATACGAATGTTTTAGCAATTTGTAATGGGACATAGGATTTTTATTCCATTGTAATCTGCCTCTCACACTTTACACCGAAAGATTAGTGTGATGTTGTAATATAAAGTTTTTTTTAGAGAATATTTACAACTCATCAGATATTCTACCGCAAAACAGCAGTACTTGCTATTGTTGTGTTCCGGTTTGAAGGGTGAGTGAGTCAGTGTAATTACAGGCACAAGGGACATAACATCTTAGTTCCCAAGGTTGGTGGCGCATTGGCGATGTAAGCTATGGTTAACATCTCTTACAATGCCAATGTCTATGGGCATTGGTGACCACTTACCATCAGGTGGCCCATATGCTCGTCCGCCTATCTATGAAACAAAAACAAAATTAACTACGATTGCTTTCACTCTATTCAGCGGCTGCATGTTCTTGAATTAAAAATAAAAAACAAATTCTTGTTTTTAGACTAATACAAAAAAGATAAGTCTTAAGATTTTGTAAAGAAATAACAATGATAATTTAGCTGATAGAAGTATTACAGTGGTATTTGAAGTAGTGGCGGCTGTGCTTGCAACTTCACAGAATGTCTTGCCCTCGCTATCTTCTCCATTAAAGAAAGCATTTGTCATCGTTGGCACCCACATCGTGTAGCCCGTTGAACTGAAAATTATTCAAAACTATATATATATTACGAAATTCTCAATTTATAATTTTAAATACAATATCTATGTATGTTTTAAAAGCAATCAACAATCACTTTAAATAATGACAATCAATCATGTACCAGCATAATAGATAAGCATTTTTGTATTACTGACGATATATGTATGACGTTAAAAATGGCTTTCCGCGGACTATTTCGGATCCGACAGACTACTTCACGCCTGCACGAGTGGATAGTCAGCTTAACGTTAATATTCCCAATTATTTGCTACCATGTCTGATGTGCAACCATCATTAACTTTGATATTTTTAGACATAACAGGGTCAAAAAAGAAATTAAATTTAGTTGAATTACATTCATTTTGACATGGAATAGAACATAGGATACATTGTTTTAATATGTAGACTATAGTTGGGAATTAACAAATTAAATGATAAAACAAAATTATATAATAAAGCCAAATTCGTTTTTGCCATCATGTTTAAAGATGTAACTGATACTAGATTGATAGATTAACGGCGTCTGATTATTTCCAGACATATTTTATCAATAAAAACTTCAAAATTTGAAACCGATTAATCTTTTCCGTGCATCTATATTATACGTGATTTTGGCTGAATATTTTGGGCATTGTACTGTTTAGCGATAATTTTATACATATTATCAAACATAATAAGTAGATATCTTATAATTCCATAGACAATTACTAATGATATTAATCATTATTTAAAGATAAATCCGATTATTGTAAATACTATGTTATACCTAATATCAAATCAAAGTATTTTATTAAACGAAAAGTAGGTACTGCTAGAAGCATTACACTACTTATCGATTGTCAAATTAGAAACTTCCACCGGTGGAACAGCGGACGAAACTCTGTATCTATTAGTTAAATAGTATTGCATATATATATATATATATATATATATATATATATATATATATATATATATATATATATATATATATATATATTTTAATTCTTTAAGAAAAGAGTTTTAGGAGGTAAAGGATTTATATATATTATATTACTATAAATATTATTACTTACGTCATATAAGCACAAAGCAGTATGTAGTATAGTTTCAGAGAGTTTTTAAGAAGAGGTGGCTTAAAGAGTGGTGCCGTTTGATTCCACATTTTACGCAAAAATGACGCATTTGCATTATTTGGTGTCTCAAATTCTTCTAGGAAAATTGATTTGACCTAAAAACAATATGAAGTATATAGTTTTATTCGTAGTTCGCAACTAACGCAACTCAATATATGTATGTATGTAGTAGAACTAGCTGTGCGCCGAGGCTTCGCCCGCGTATAATTAATAAAAATATAATAAATCATTTTATTACTATAATAACACACACACATACACATGGCTACTGGTAAAGAAATACGTAGTTAACGATTTAAAATTAATTTTCATAAGATACCGTAGGGTTTACCGATCTTATATATGGCCTAACATTTGCGCCATCACATGTTCTTTGTGTGTACCAATTTTCATCAAGATTGGTCAAGCCGTTCTTGAGTTATAAGAAAACATACAGACAGACAGATAGACAGACAAAAATGAAAAAAATAGTATAATGTGAATCACTGCAGCATAAAACGATTATTTATTACAAAATTAGGTGAAAAAATAAAATGTACAGACAGAACAAATAGATTTATATAGTAGTATAGAGTGTAGATAAAAGTCGACATCAGTATTTCGATAGTATTATTAAGAGGGCCTACTTTTTTACAGATATTCTAAAATATAGCCAACATTGTTAATATGATTAGTAATATTATTAAATTAACTATAATGAGATAAGATAGTAATTTTTTTTAAGAATTTAAAAATTAAACAGAGTTATTATTATTAATTTGTCGGACTTCAAATCATAAAACTTAAGTTATTATTAAAAATATAAATTACGCAAAGTAATGTGATTAATTATACTTTAGTAAAACTTACTGGGAAACTCTCTTTGTTTAATCCTTTATTCCATCTGAATATACTTTGTAAAGCATCCATGGCAGCTTCTTCCTTTCCTTTACTGAGTAAAAATTTAGGACTTTCCTGAAGAAATATAATTCCAACAACTCCAATGATGCCCGGCAAGCTGATGATTTGCAGTAGCATTCTCCAAGGTCGGTATGTCATTGATAACCAAGATACATCAATCATGAACGAAGTCTGAGTTATGGGTAGAGCAATAACTAGAGACAAAGAAGAAATTATCATTTTTTTTCTATACGTAGTATAATTTTCGGCTTACGAAATGTCAAGTGTCAAGATTTTGTTTTTTTTTTGTTGTTCGTCAATTAGAGATTTATTGATTTGAATTTTAAGTTAACCTGTAATTGGTATATATTTTGTTACACTATTTTTATATAAAATATAAGAAAAAGTGTTTCTTAATATATAACCACCGCCATGTCCACATGTGTCCACGTGTACCATGATGTTGATCATGGTAACACATGATGGGTAATGACACATGGTGGACATCATGGTATGTTTTCACGCCTATATTTAATAAATATATGTAAAAACTCTTTTAATAAAAGGTGTCATTACATTCTGATTTTTTAAATATGAAAATAGCTTACCACATATAACAAATTGCACGTACATGGTGGCACTCGCCATTAAGAACATAAATCGACCTCTGTATCGGGCTGGAACACTTTCCCCCAGCAAAACAAATGCAGCTGCATTGGCTGATGACGTGCTGAAATATAAACATGTGTAAAAAATACAATTAAATATGCTGTAACTAAATAAAAAGGTTGTGATATTCATAAGGAAACACACTTTGTAAACCACTTTATGTTTTGTAGGCATTAAATTTTAAGTCTATTTTAAAGTGTGTTACTACTGGAATAGTTGACAATTTCTCTATTTGTAAAGCAGTAGCACCCATTAAAGGCTTACTATTTCATGGAGAATGTTTTTTTTTTTTTATAGCATAAGTAGGCGGCCGATCATATGGGCCACCTGATGGTAAGTGGTCACCAACGCCCATAGACATTGGCATTGTAAGAGATGTTAACCATCGCTTACATCGCCAATGCGCCACCAACCTTGGGAACAAAGACGTTATGTCCCTTGTGCCTGTAATCACACTGGCTCACTCACCCTTCAAACCGGAACACAACAATACCAAGTACTGCTGTTTTGCGGTAGAATATCTGATGAGTGGGTGGTACCTACCCAGACGAGCTTGCACAAAGCTCTACCACCAAGGAATTGGTGTATTCCAAGGTTTGAAGTATATTCCAATTTGGGTTGGTGGAGGCACGTTTGGCATGATTTCATCATTGGCAGTTTTTAGTGCATAATGTAGTAGAGTTATTAGCTAACTTAGCAAACACATGGAATTATATTTTCTTTAAGTCAATTATGTAATGATAACTATGATATTGATAAATTTTGTAGAATTATTATTCCACTTGATATGGATTAGTTTGTATAGCACACTGAGGGTAACTAATGCCTTGCTGTAATATTCAAGTGGTACTTACAAGCTAGCTGAGAAAAACTTGAGTATGGCCAAAGATATATAGTTTGGAGCTATACTAGCAGCCAAGTTGAGGAGCATGCCGATCGGCATAGCTATGAGTAATGTTGTACGTCGGCCTATAGTGTCAGCGCCGAGACCCCATGCGTACGACGATATCATCACACCTGGACATACGAGTACATTACTGGTATATTCTATTATTTTATAATGGTCTTCATACGTTCCCGATTCTATTCCTCAAAAAATAAACCTCAGCTGAAACGTATGTAACTGAGGACCAATTATATTAATTTATAATATAGCATAGATTTCTGATAATATTCGGATTCGACTTCGACCGAAACGAAAATCGTCCGTTGTTTTAGTACAATAGGAAAACGGTTAAACAGCAACGAGTATGTTTCGATGCGATTGCAATAAAGTGAGAATTTGATCCCCAGTGTTCACTTAAAAATGTTTTAATTAACATCGTTTAGAAACTGGACTTTTTATGTGTTCATTGGCACGTAACATTTTCAAAGGGATTATTCTGGTATCTTGGTCGTCTAATTGAAAATATAGGCTAGGGGAGTTTATGACCTACATTATGTGTAAGCAATTAGCGAGAGAAATAGAGCGTTGAGTGGTCGTGGTGTTGTTGTAACCTTATTATATTCAATTGTGACATTAAATGTGACATATGAAGAGATCCGTAATCGTAAGTTTCATAAGTAATTTTGTTATGCAATAATTTGGACGTAAAATGTATTGAAATTTATTCGTAATAAAAATGTATTGTGTTATATAAAACGATGTTGAATAGCACAACATAAAAACATTTGAAACCACAATCCGGATTCACGTCCCACTACTAGGCCATTACAGATTTTATATTTGGTTATATTGTCTGTAGTCAAAATTTACCAATTAAAGGCACAGCAGAAAGCAGGCCCTGTTCGGAAGTCGAGAGCTCCATGTCACACGCAACACTTGGCAGAACCACGGAGAACCCGAATATGTCAATGTACATGGCTAAGATCAGTAGACAGCATACCAGTAATAGAGTAAAGTTGTATTTTCCAAAACCTGCAGAGACAAATATTCAATATTTAAATGAGCTCTTACCGGATCTGTCAAAGCTATACTTTGAGGGTGTTACATTTGTTAAAACATAAAAATTACCCAAATAAGGTTGGAAAACTAGGGGAATCGTCTCTTGTTTCTCCGTCAGCGCTGACTTCTTTGAGTAGCGCGTTAACAAAGCGCTGTGTTTAATTAATCAAAGTCTTATATATTTTATTAAAGCAGTTTCTTCAAATAATTTTTATTTCGTCAATGTCGAATAATAAATAAAATTCGTCGTTTGTCGTATAATAAATAAAATTAACCCATTGCTGGGCTACTGCTGGGCTAGTAGCCCAGCAATGGGTTAATTTTATTTTTGAGCTACCAACGTTCCGAATGTACATCGAAAATAAAAATACGACAAGAAGCTGATTTTTCATTACTAATTTATAATTGTATTTAATCGTTATTAATTAAAGTAAAAACCCTTTGATATACATAAGTAATAATCTTGGATCTAAAGGTACAATTTGGGTCACTTGATCCGTAAGAAATAAATTACACCATTAATGTGCCACGAACCATGGCATCGAAGATGTTATAGCTTGTGCCAATCCTTACCGGATTAAAAAATATATACTGTCTGAATTAACTTGATATAATTATTATGTATTAATATTGATTGTATAATATAATTCTACCTGATGCTACATAGAGTATACATTTTAGAATAAATAAAACTTACCTGTTATATTTAGCGCGTCTTCGAAACTGCATTTTTTCGGGATATTTTTATAATTTTCATTCACTTCCATGGTTTTTTTTTTTAATATTATTATTTACATAGAGTCAAGTTATTTTATCACTAATAACGTCGTGTCACCTTTTCTTGCAATAAATTTGTTATATTTTTTTGAACTAAAGTAACATGTTTATGGCAACATCTCAACGTAAATGAGGCATTTAATAAAATTTCTTTAATAGTTATTGATTTCAAGTAGCTCTTCAAACTGAAGATTATCACGGGTTTTATCGAATACTTTTCTAGTGCACAGAGTAATTTCTTACAGAGTATATATATTATTTATTTTATTTAATATGTATGTTTTTAATATATTTTTATTGAATCTCGGCAGAGCTAGTCAGTGCCCTTGTTTATCTTAAATACATTTTTTTATTGCTTTACGTAACGAAAGCTATGAACTCAAAACTTGATCCTCCTGGTGTCAGCAACCGCTTTCATTAAGGTCTAGTCTGTGCCACGGATTGTCATTCTGATGGTACACCATCTCACTCGTTATGGGTGACTTCGTTCTTTTGATGAACAAAGCTACATGTACCTCTTCAGTTTTAATGATCTTGTTGTAGACTGCACTTAGGGCATACGCTAATCTAATAAGTTCCATTGCGTACAAATTGCTGCTGCATCATAATGGCTCCAAAATGGTTCATGATTGCCTCGTCAGCGATTATTTTATTTTTTCACTTATCTCAGATCATTTAAGTAAGGATTGTGTATTGTTCCGTTTGCTATGATTGTAATTATTATGTTCCTGTCTGGTGAGAAGTAGTCTACAACCCATGTTATTTTTCTACATCCTACATTCTCGTTTACCCAAGTAATTTTAGATACTATCCAGGTCCCTAAAGACTCCTCTTCAACCCTTGGATCAATACCTTGTGACGATTGAATTCATCTAAAGTTTACACTATTTTTCTCCATTTTTATAACATAGATATTTTAATTATTATTTATATGTAGAAGAGAGATGCCATCACTAACATTTAATATACATATTCTCTAGACTCACAAATCTTTATATAAGTTTCTATTTATATGTTATGTTATATATTATTTGTATATGGTAGCGTTTGGTTCAAAGGTATCTGGTGCGATAATTTTCTCTGCGACTATCTTGAGCATATTAAGCTATGTATATTTTAAAATTATACAATATTTTAACGCAATACGACATAGTTTATTTTTGGAAGGACCCGAAACTATAAAATAAAATATGGAAGTTTCAAATCGGAAGAAACAAAATCAAATAGATAAATAGAAAGCACACCTTGCGAATGAAAGCATCGCCTCCTGTCTTTTTCTTTGTTATATTGAAAATTGTAATTTAATATTAATTATTATTTATTTATTTGTTCCAGTTTGAATATTAGTGGAACTAAAGACACAAGGATGGCTAATATTTCTTAGAGGACCAATGTATGGGCGGTGCTGATTACTTACCATTAGGTGACCCATTAGAGAATTTGCCTACCTACATATTTTAAGTAACTTAATAGTTTATAAAAATAGTTGACGAAATTTCTAAAAAATATAATTTTGGTATTTGTAGTTTTATGAATCGTGATATTTTTACCGTCTTAATGCCTTAATATTATTTTATTTTATTTTCATGACAGTTCAGTGTATCTATGTACGTTATTTTAGGTACTCTTAATCGTCATACACGGAAGATAATAAAATATTTTATGTTAAGATCTCTATCTTAAGATAAGAAAAAATTGGAAAATCCAAAATTGCTCACATCATTTACTTATGTTATAGTAAAGCATCTATTTTATAGTTGTATTCAAATAGCAGTCTAGTTGAACAAGCCCGGCCATGCGGTTTCGCCTTTACTTACATCTGTTTATGTCTGCTTATATGCCGAGAGAGCCATCGTATCTACAGGCACGAGGAACATAATATCTTAGTTCCCGAAGTTGGAGTATTGGCGCCAATGCGGGTGGTGACCATTTATCAGGTCCATTTGTACGTCCGTCTTCCTATATCGACGCAGGTGCAGACGCAAACACATATATACATGTTTATATATACATATATATATACATATAGATAGTCTTCTCAGATTACGTCACTGTCTTCATTATACAATTCACGGCATTTTAATAATTAGTTTGTTACCTACTTGGCCCCTTGTTTCTCTTAGTAGAGCAAAAAATAAATAGAGAAGAAGAAAGCGCTGAAAACATTTTTCAGTCTTTTTTGTCTGACATCAATAACAAATCTGTTCTGTTGTTGTCAAATAATCATGATTTAAGGTTTTTATGTCGTTGTAATTAAACAAATCAGATCTTGATAGTGATTTCCGTTTTATTTAATCGAAAGATTGAAACTATTTAAAATAAATAAAACAATTGATAAGATGTTATCGAAAGAAATAATGTGTTCGGTTTTTTTTGGACAGAAATTTCCAGAAATGGTATCTTTTGATATTTTAAGTTGATATGTGAATAAGATGAAAAGATTTTATCTTTTGCATGTATGCAGTTTCCATTGAAAAACGTGAGATATTTTATCTCAAGTGTTAAAATCAGACGCTCTTTAGACTTCCCTTTCACGTACTTGGCGGTAGGTCCGTCTGGATAGGTACCACCCGCCCATTGCTTATTATAGTGGCCAACAATAATACTTACTATGTTGTGTTCCGGTTTGAAGGTTGAGTGATCCAAAATTACAACTACTAACACGTACAAGGCAATGGTGCAATGACCATGTAAGGAATTGTTAATATTTCTTACAGCGCCAATATCTATGGGCGATGGTGACCATTTGCCATCACGTAGCCCATCTGCCTTCCTTTTTTATAAAAACGAATATTTTTTTATGTCTTTCTCTAAATGTTTTCTCTAATTGTATTATATACTTCAATGGTTGTTATTGTGGAAGAACTTTTAATACTACATAACTTGGCGGTACATCCTAAAACTCAAGGTTGACAGGTCAGAGGTATAAGAAATTTACGAATAACTAGAAAACTGGCAAAATGGAGTCCAATGTGTGACGAAAACCCTTCAAAACCTGCCATTTTAATGTGTTTCAATTTTATAGATATAAAATATTTAAATTGTTATGTAGTCTAAAATAAAAAATGTGTTTGTTTTTGTAACTCGAAAATAAAACATATTAACTTTAAAACAGACAGTTAAATTGAAATTTGAAACAAACACCTCAATTTCATTTATTTGTATAGAAATATGCATATATAATAATTATATATATGTTCTGAATATCTTACTCAATCTCAATGTGAGTATTTACCATGAGTTAGCCCACTTACCAGATTGACCTTCTACATTGAATTATAATAAACAAGAAAATAATTAAAACAAAGTTAATCATCACATTTATTTGTTCGGCTCAAATCACGTTTCTTTTGGTATCAAAAGATACACCACCACACTACCCACATAAAGATCCCGAATAAAAGATATAATTGCTTTAGCTAGCTTATCGATATTATATGATAACACAATTAAAAAAATATATACTATCCTCGATAGTGTTGTTAACAGTACCTATTTACGGTTATTTGTAGTTGACGTCATAGTCTCTCCTATCCAAAAGGTCCAATCCTTGTAGTATTTGGAAAGGATAATAAATCTTTTCGCTCTTATATGTATCTACTTAGAACAACTTATTATCAAGAATTTAATCTCTTATTTACTTGACTACTTGACTTCATTTAAACCCTGTAGTATAAATTATATGTATTTTCTAAATTCAATTGTTTATAATAGAAGTTGATATAACGACTCTCTTGTTCATCATTTACAAAGCACAAGTGAGGTCATGTATGGAGTACTGCTTTCACTTTTGGAACGGCTCTGCTAAGCACCACCTTCAAGCTCTAGAGCTGATTGTGATGCGTGCCAGGAGGCTGATAGGAGACAACACATTGGTCGATACGTTTCGGAGAATGTGCTCAGGAATAACACGAATTAATTCCGCCCACCCCCTTTTAACACACACACATACACACACAGTGGAAATTCCCCGCCTACGTACGAAGCGCTTCGAATCCACTTTTATTATTCGCACTGCAAAACTGTGGAATACTTTGCCTGAGTCTGTATTTCCTGACACGTACAACGTTGGTGTCTTAGAGTAGTGTAGAGTAGGCAGAACACTTAATAATAGGTCTCAGTTTGCATTAACCTATACTAATATTATAAAGAGGAAAGATTTGATTTTTAGTTTGTTTGTTACGATTTAAGTCGAAAACTACTCGATCGATTTTAAAAATTCTTTCACCATTAGAAAGCTACATATTTACCGAGTGACATAAGCTTTATTATATTTTCAAAAAAAATTGTGATCCCTGCCTGAAATGGAACAATGTAACCCAATGTACCAAAATGTTGCCTATAAAAGTCATTGTTTTGCGTGCGCTGCGAACTTTTTTGATGATATATAAAATAGTGGTCTATATATTAATAGTACTCATGATTGCTCACAAAAAAAGTTCGTATGGCATTTGCCTAACTATTATAGATCAGCCACAATACATTTTTTTGTTTAAATTATTAAGTTCAAATACGGATGGAGTTGAATAGTGGTGATATTGGTATCATGATATTATTAAACCTTATCCATTTAAATGGTTTGATAATTAAGGTTGATTGTGTACGTGTTCCAATCGTGTACAAATTCCAATTTAAATTATTCAGATCGGACTTTTCGTTTAGAAGTTATGACGGGTATAAAAATTGTCTAAGTAAGAAAAATGTCACGGTTTGAACAGACTGTAACTGTCCTACGTTAATTCTATTAACAAATACTAATTTACGTATTTACTTTAAAATATAATAGTTCTTTAATTTTCGCGGACGAAGCTGCGGGCGAAGTTCTATATATAATAAAAATTAAGAGCTTTTTTACCGTATATGTACTTGTCTGTAATATAAATTGAAACAAAAATGGTATAGCTTCATACTTCAGGCTATTTCTTACTTCAGACATCTATCTATTACTGAATTCAATTTAATATTAATTAAATTGAATATTTTTTTTTTTTATTAAATATAATATTTATTAAATTAATTATTATTTTAATTATTCAATTTATAATTTATTTTTAATTTTTATTTATTTAAGGTTTTAAAGTAATTATTTATGTCACTTAAAAAAAAAAAAAATTATATTAATTTTTAATTCAACGTGTTTGATACTACTACGGTGTGGATTTTTATGTTATCGGTATATATTTTTTTTTTATTAAAACTATATAGTTTATAGCGTGACGTATAACAATAACAAATAAATACATTAATTTCTCTCATGCATTCATACTCTATACACACGGATAGAAAAACAAGAGGTTTCCCCAGCACTTGAATGTACCAGAATAGATGTGAAATGTTTGTAGTCATCGTTACCTGGGTATAGCTTTAGTCTAAAACAGCATAAGTATCCGATATATGTCTATTTAATATATCATGTGTCATAAGATATTAAATAGACATATATATTGACGTAATGTAGATCGTTCGATCGAATTAGCAGAATTGGCTTTTTTGGCTCACGGTCAGTCGATTCGTTATCGTTGTGACTTCATAATTTCTTAAGAAATTTGAAGTTACATCGAATCGAATCGCAACTAAATATAGGGAAAAAGCTAAACGTCAACGATTATGTTTCGATTCGGATGTCCTCCAGTTTCATCGCCATTGACGAGATGCCTCAGATTTAACCAACGATTGCGTGCTTAATTTGTGTTTATAATTCATCTCGTGCTGGAAGGAAAACTCGCGAGGCACCACGCCTGCAAGCGTTCCTGAATAAGCTACAAACTCTCCACAGTACAAGTCGAGCTCTTAGCCCAGAAGTGTTATAATCACAATCAAATATTTTAAGCACAAATTACAATTAAAGTTTAATCAGAACTATTTAATACATAACATATTTATCAAATTATATATGTTGCCGATACCACGCTAGAAACGTCCATGTAGTGTCGACGACACGCTTACAGCTTTTAACTTGATCGAAAGGAATGGCTTAGAAATGTGTACAAAACGAACAAAGAAATCTTCCTCATTAACCAACTTCAAAAAAAGGACATTATTCGTTTGAAGCGTATGTTTTAATTATCGATTAAATACATCCAACAAATCATTTATATCAGGCTGTCATGTGTGTGCTTTTCATAGATTTTGTTTTATTACAAACAAAATTGACAGTTGATTTCCGATATTTGAGGGAAATCATCAACTTAATAGTTTCCTGGTTAGATAGTATAGCAGTACATCAATTTCTGACGTTCGCTCACTTCGAAATCACTTATCGAGTCGAATCACTTAACGAGTCAAATTATTTGACACAGAGTAATAACTCGTATCGACATGAATACAATATTCATTTTAATTCATTCAAAAAAGTCCGATTACATTAATAATTTCAGTAAACATCTTTAATTTCAATTAAACATTATGGTTGGTTTTTAAGTTATTTAATTGATTTTATATAACGAAGGGCAATGGAATTGTTTTCTCTCTATTAGGAGCAAAAAACATTAAAAGATACATTTGTACATAAGCTAGAGTTCCTTATACATATAACTATAGAAATATAATATAAACTACTATGATATAAAATATTTCTAAATAAAAATTTAGTATCGTTGTAGTTGTTTATCTGTTAAAAACAAACATACAAAAAACCAATCTTGTATATTTTTATATCGCTATTTTAGAATCTCTATTTTCACAGAATTTTTTGTCCTTTATAATGGTAATTTTTAAAATAATTTATTAATTTATTTTATTAATAATGCATATAAAAAATATTGTAATACAATACATAACAAATTAATCCTGCTTCGCTTCTTTTTATGTATTTAATAAAATATCTTGTTATATACGTATAACTACTGGTAAACGGTTTTTATGAAAAAGATTGATTATCACTGTGACAAATATATAAAACTAAAGTTAATATATATTTTTTCATTTTCTCAAACGAAAAGAAGGCGACAGATCTAAAAAAGATAATTATGAAGATCTTCGACTATACTGTAATAATATGTACAGCCTACATGCAAAAATGTACAATTTTTTTATGGCATAGGTAGGCTGACGAGCATATAGGCCACCTGATGGTAAGTCACCAACGCCCATAGACATTGGCATTGTAAGATATGTTAACCATCGCTTCGCCAATGCGCCACCAACCTTGGGAACTAAGATGTGTCCCTAGTGCCTGTAATTACACTAGCTCACTCACCATTCAAACCAGGACACAACAATACCAAGTACTGCTGTTTTGCGGTAGAATATCTGATGAGTGGGTGGTACCTACCCAGACGAGCTTGCACAAAGCTCTACCATCAAGTAGACAGTACTATATAGACAGACGCCTGTCACCGTCTGTTTTTTTTTAACTAGGTAATGTAATATATATTGTAATGTATGTATATAATTATATATTACGTGACTCCGGAAAAACAAACAAAATTAACCAGCTTATAATATTAGTATAATAATATATGTTATTTATTGTTATCAATCACGTTATTTGCACCATGTGTTTTATTAATTATGATAAGGAAGTTGAAGTAGTTTTAGAGTTAGTAGTAGGATTTTTTTTTAGATGATAGATAAAATAATATAAACAGATTGATACTGGCTGCATCTTAGTATTACTATGATGACAATTACAGGATATATTTTTAATAATTTACATACGTGTTTACATCGTACAACATAATTACTAATAAATAAAAAAAAAAGTCGAGATGGCGTGAATCTTATCCGATGATGGTGGGTTCAAACCCGGGCAAGCGCCACTGAATTTCACGTGCTTAATTTGTGATGATAATTCATCTCGTGCTTGACAGTGAAGAAAAACATCGTGAGGAAACCTGCATGTGTCAAATTTCTCTGAAATTCTGTCACATGTGTATTCCCGTATACTGTGTACCAACCCTTTTGGGGCAGAGTGGTGGAATAAGCTCCAAACCCTTCTCCTCACAAAGAGGAGAAGAGGCCTTAGCCCAGCAGTGGGACATTCACAGGCTGTTACTGTTACTACTGTAAATAATAAACGTTTGGACTTTGCAGTAATAATGAAAAAAAAACATTCGTTAAAAACATATCACAATAAAATAGTTAATAACATCTAGCATGTTCATGTAAATAATTCTTATGTAATTAAAATAATAATTATTATGTTAGTATTTGGAGAGACAGAGACATGGAGAATGTGGAGAGTGAGATAGTGTAAAGCATTAAAAAAAAATTACTAACCCGGAATACATTGATAATATCAGCAGGGTGTAATTTTTTTAAATAAATACTTTGTATTTCCGATTTATTTATCACAATAAAAATTTCACGATTTGAGTGGTAAGATTGTTTTGAACACGATTGCGTAATCGCTGATCTATAGAAATCCTACTCAAAAGTTAAATCTTTAACAGTCTCACTATTTTGACGATAACGGTTCTTCGGGTTGGTTTTAGATCTCTTATTTCTTCATATTTTACTTCTTCAACATTATCTAAAATATACTTAAATTAAAAGGCATAATTACAAATAAGTATTAATATTTTAATGGTTAATGTTGGGTAAAATTTCAATAATTTAAAAATAAATCATTCATATTTTGATAATGTCAACTCAAACATAATATGGGAACTCTAGAAACAGTACTACAGCAAGTTGCTTACATAGATCTGTTCCATGAAACATAAGTACTATAAAACTTAAAGCAAAAGTGACAAATACATAATTTTCTTTTTGAAAATGGCAGTCACAGTTATTACAGTTAATGTCGCAGCAATGAGTGAAGTTACATTATAATTTAAAAAAAATCGATGTTATATTATTTCCTGTTTACATGTCTAACAAATGTTTTGATATTTTAATGTTTTAAACCCTAATCTAATGTCACACTACCTCTATAATTGACATACTCGTAAATCACATATCATTTTACAAACAATTAACGTAGTGTGTTCACGAATTTGCATTAACTGTCTAAACACGATATTGTGTTACGGAACTATTCGATTGTTTGCTTTATTTGGACAAATAATTGAAATTTGGACAAATAATTCACGAGTTTCATTTTATTTATTAATATACGAAACGCCATTAGCATATTTACAAAATATTCATATATGGCAATACTGGGCAGTACAGTCTGATACACCATTACACTCACAACAATAAGTTCCACTTGCATACACACATAACAATACAATTATCACTTCACTTATCAGTTCATTAAATTCCATCTTCAAAGTTTGATATTTGGGATCGGTCCAAGCACACGCACACGCAGACGTTAGTTAACAAAGTAATATCGTTTCTCTATTACGAATATATTTTGATATGAAAACGTTTTAAATTTTTGCATTCTCTATTTAATCATTACGCGATGGATATGTTTTATAAGCATGTATGTTTTTCGTTCGAATTTTTTTCATCTAATCAATTAGTGTGGCGCCGGCACAAGGGCGTTCTCATTAGCGTTAGTAGCGACGATACGAAGTGCTCACTTCTGCTCTTTGGTAATGTTCCATTGACAGTTTATTCGGTGCTTAGTCACTAATATCATATCTCTGATGTGTTCCTACGTAGTAACGAATGCTCAGTATTCACTCGACAAGTATTCTATCGTTAAAAAATAAGATTCTTTTTAGATTCACTCGAGTTTTTCAGTTTCATCTTCAGTCAAGCAACTGTGTACATTGCTTTTTGTCTTTTTTAAATATTTGAATAACAGAAAAAAAACAGTAGTTGATTAAGAATCAATATCTCTCTTTTCTTTGACCAATCGAATTTATGCTTTCATTGCTGCCTAACATCATTTCGTTTTGCGTTGTCGGTAAAGTTTGTGTGGTCGCTTTCGTGTCTGGAGGCAAGAAACACGCTGTAGCTAATCCGACTGTAACAAGAATTGTAATATTGTATTTAAAAAATATTAAATTGTTAATTTATTATATGAATTACGATAATAACCTACACGATATTATTACAATATTATACAAGTATATACATGAAGAATATATATGGATAGTGAGTTTACATAACCTATGTATCTCTAGGATCGTATCGTTTTTTTTACTTTGTGCAAACCATTCCTGGTAGGTACCATGCTCATCTACCACCAAAGATATGAAGGATGAGTGACGTGAGTCAGTGTAACGGGCACAAGGCACATAACGTTTTAGTTCCCAAGGTTAATGGTGCATTGGCGATGTAATGGATAGTTAATATTTCTTACATTGCCAACGTCGATGCGTGGTGTGCGGGCCACCTACCATCAGGTGGCCAGTACGCCAGTCTGTTCCCTTATTTAAAATTAAAATAAAGCTATACAAGAAAAAAAAATGCAAGGACTTACTAAGCACTAGGACGATGTACCCGGACATCATGGGCGTGCAGTGATCAATGAGCAGCGTAGCGATGAGCTGCACGCTGACGAAGCCGAACCCGCGCGCCACCACCACCGACAGGCACGTCGCCATGCCTCTGTAACGTTACCGCGTCACCGCATCAAATGTAACAAAACACTAGACTGCAATACGACTACATATACCATCACACAATAAGTAAATTACACAACGACAACAAGAACAGACTCCGAAGGTGTCATTTCTTCAGATTATTTCAATTGATTAGGTTTTTTTAGTATTACTAAGATATAATATTTGTTGTTAAGAATATCATAAGTCTGAAGTGAAAATAAATGCTATACAGGGGGTGTAAAGAAATTCACGTACCTTAAATAAGTGGGATTCAGCTCAACCAAGTAAGTGTTTATGTTTCCCAAGATCAAAGCCACGTACGGGAACATATAGAACAGGAATATGCTAAGCATTGGTATCCTCACGAAGAGAAGGAATATCCCACACGTCACCGTGATTATGAAGACCAGGAGAGTTGTTTTCTTTTTGCCGAGGTAACCGACGACGAACGTTAGAATCAGGTTCAGGAGTCCACAGAGTCCTGAGTACACCATGACGGCGTATAGTGTCATCGGCTTGAATATAGTATCGCAATCGATGGTGACATTGGATGTCTGTGGAATGTAAAATCGACTTGAGTTTTTGCATAAAAGTTCGTATAATTTATATAACATTAGCGTTTTATATCCTGTTTCACAGCTAAATTATAAACATAAAATATAAGGATTTATAATAATAGTATGATTAGTTTAATTAAACTACCTACAGTGCTTTTCTGTCAAGACTCCTCATTCGTGAAATGTTGCGAACTGACATACTATGTTACGCTATTTCCATGCGTATATCCTTTAAATGTTATACTTATTATAATCAATGTCGCATATCACTGTTTTCGAGTTTTAAGTAACGTTTGTTTTAATTGGTTGTTTGTAAAAAATAACTATGTTTTTTTATTGTAGTCCGTAAAAGGTTAGGATTCTTTCTACTTGGACAATTGCCAAGGAAAAGAGGAGTAGGTTAATTACTAATAATAATAATAATAAGGTCCTCCAGACCGATTTCGGTCACGGCGGCCAATCTCAAGAGAGATTAGCCAACTGCGCAGGAGATATTATAGTGCACAAGTGTGTGCGCAAACACAGGCGCACTCTCTTTTCCTTAGCTCTCATAATCCGATGGGACGGCAATCCGACACGACCGGAAAGAGTTCAGGCGCAGGACCAACGGCTTAACGTGCTTTCCGAGGCACGGGAGTGTACACACTTCCAACTCTCAAACTCCGGGCTGCTATTGAGAATTTTCTGACAGAAAAACCCAATAACTATTTATTGGCCCGAGCTGGGAATTGAACCCAGGACCACCGGGTCTGCGGCCTTATATCTAGCCACTAGACCAACGAGGCAGTTAATTACTAATACAAATTATATAGAGCATAATAAAGCCTGTACTTCAAAATATTATAGTAAAGTAAATAAATTCCAATACATACAACATGAGCATACTGCGAAGAGCGCCGAGCGGCCGCGCTGGCGACTTCGCAGAAGGTTTTACCCGTGACGTCATCACCGTTGAAGTAAGCATTCGTCATAGTTGGTACCCACATCGTGAAGCCGGTAGATCTGAAGTGTTGAAGAACTATATTAATATCATTTCGCATTATATTATTGGTTCTCAATATATTAGTAGTTAAATACAAAGCTGATTGTAGGTATGTATGTATTTTTTTATAATTTAAAGTAATTCATTATCTTACGTCAACGAATTCTGTGATTATCTTACGTCATATAAGCGCAGAGTAGAATGCAATACAGCTTCAAGGAGTTCTTTAGAAGTGGCGGTTTGAACAACGGCGCCGTCTGGTTCCACATTCGTCGCAGGAACGAAGTATCAGCGGTGCTTTTCATTTCCGAATTGTCTAGACATACCGACTTCACCTAAAACATATTCAAATTCAAAATTTCAAAAATTTATGTCTATCTTTCTACAATATAGAAATGTTACACTTGCTTATTGATTGTCATAAATTAGCCACCGGTTCAGAAATAAACACCTCAGACCTTTTTTTTTAACTCATCATCATCAATCAATAATATTCTCATTTATTTGAAATGGCCTTGAGGCGATCGTTTCATTCCCAAGATGTGGAATCATCTAAAAAGTCATTGGTTGTGTAAAATCCTTTGGCACACAAGCGTTCCTTGACAATTCTTTTAAATTTCATAATTGAATATTATATATTTCATTGGAGTTATACAATACATTTTTTAATGTTTTTAATATAATATTTACCGGATAGTTATCATGGTCCAATCCAGTGTTGTAATTGTACATTTTTTTCAAAACATCTATCGATTGTTCCTCTAAGCCCTTGCTGAGGAGGAACTTGGGGCTTTCGTAAAGGAAATACATGCCAGCGATGCCAATCAATCCCGGAATACTGAGGATCTGCATCAGTAGCCTCCAAGGTCGGTACTCCATGGCTAACGCGGGTACTTCAATGTGGAATTTCAGTTGGAAGACTGGTAGAGCTGGAACTGTAGAAAATTTAACTCTATAGCTATTGATCTGTGATATAAAAATATTTTTCTTTATCTATATTAATATTATAAAGTTTGTGAGGTTGTAGGGGGTAATCTCTGGATCTACTGAACCGATTTTGAAAATTCTTTTACCAATAAAAAGCCACATTATTTGTGAGTTTCATAGGCTATATATTGACCCGAAAAATGAACACTGAAAAGATGAACGAAGTGGGCACGTGTCAGCTAGTTTATTGTATATTTAAAGAGATTATTTTTACAAGATATTTCTATGGTATAAAAATTACGAAGGATTAAGGTCAAATCTCGATAACTATATTTCAAACCACCCGGTCCACCCGGTACCATAACCACACACTAATATGTTATTCTGCCGCTAAATACCATTACCCTGTAAAGCTATGGCTCAGTTGGATCAAGTCTGCGGCAGAGTTCGTAAGTAAATATAACATTATGTATTATATATATTGAAATATTAGAATATGAAATTCACGTTTGTCAAGTTAATAGTCTAAATTGAAAGCGAGTGAAACTGCAAAGCTCAGCTACTTATATCTATGCTAATATTATAAAGAGGAAAGATTACATTTTTTGTTTGTTACGATTTAACTAAAAAACTACTGGATCGATTTTAAAAAATCTTTCACCAATAGAAAGCTACATCTTTACAGAGTGACATAGACTATATTAAAAAAATTAGAGATTCTCATCTAAACTGGAACAATGTAACCCAATGTATCAAAATGTTCTCTATAAAAGTCACTATTTTGCGTGCGCTGCGAAAACTATTGACGATACATGAAATAGTGTTCTATATGTTAATAGTACTCATGATTGCTCATAAAAAAGTCCGCGATGGTATGTACCTAACTATTATAGTTAAGCTACAGTAACAGTTTTGGTTTAAATTATTAAGTTCAAATACGGGTGGAATCTAATAATGGTAATATTGGTATCACGTTATTAATCCTTATCCATTGAAATGTAAATGTGATAATTAAGGTTGATTATGTACGTGTAAATTCCACTGTAAATTATTCAGATTGGACTTTTAGTTTAGAAGTTATGACGGGTATAAAATTCTCTAAGTAAGAAAAATGTCATGGTTTAACAAACAGTAACTGTACTACGTTTAATCTATTTAACAAATACTTATTTACATAACGTTAACAGTAACAACCTGTGAATGTCCCACTGCTGGGCTAAGGCCTCTTCTCCTCTTTTGAGGAGAAGGCTTGGAGCTTATTTCCACCACGCTGCTCCAATGCGGGTTGGTGGAATTATTATATTATTTATTTATTTACGTTAAATAATAGTTTTAAAATTTTTGCGGATGAAGTCGCGGGTGAATTACTAGTTTACTATATAAGTAGCTGAGCTTGAGTGCAGTTATCACTAAAGCTTTTTCCGAAACGCGCTGCATCTTCTTCTTGTTTTATGTTAGTTTTTAAGTTTTATGTTTATTGTTTTAGCATTTTTTTCAGTTACGCACTAGAAAGGTCTTTTTTTTTTTTTATTGTATAGGTAGGCGGACGAGCGTATGGGCCACCTGATGGTAAGTGGTCACCAACGCCCATAGACAATGGCATTGTAAGAAATGTTAACCATCGCTTACATTGCCCATGCGCCACCAACCTTGGGAACTAAGATGCTATGTCCCTTGTGCCTGTGATTACACTGGCTCACTCACCCTTCAAACCGGAACACAACAATACAAAGTACTGCTGTTTTGCGGTAGAATATCTGATGAGTGGGTGGTACCTACCCAGACGAGCTTGCACAAAGCTCTACCACCGAGTAAACAAAGCTCTACCACCGAGTAGTCTCCTCATTAATTACCCAAAGACTAAGATTTCATAGTTATTTTCTAAAACAATTTCTAATCCAAAGAAAATTCTCCCGTGTGCAAGTTCTAAATTATATTCATATTCAAATCAATTTATTCTGTGACCATAAAACGGATGCATATATAATATTGTGTATGACGTCACACATAAATTGCAATCAGAGTCTCATAAATCAGCCTCGTGTTTATTAATGAAAGGCAACATGATACTGAGATTGATTGATACTCGGCAATGCTTTCAGTTAACTCATTGATGTCAGTTAGCCATAACAAAGTCTGTTTATTTACTAAGTTATGTGAACTTTATTTATTTTTATAATGTAAAATTTAATTACCTATGTAATTCAATATCGGGAAAGAGTAACTATTCAATCACTTGTCGGTTCTTCTAAATTCTGAACCTTTTTGATTTTGTTTTTTTTTTTTGATTCGATTTGGATTCGAGGCTGTTGTAAAATAAAACACTCACGGCAGATAGCAAGTTGTCCGACCATGGTGGCACTCGCCATGAGAAACATAAAGCGACTTCTGTGAGCTCGTGGAATGGTTTCTCCGAGCAGAACGAAAGCCGCAGCATTTGCTGATGATGAACTGAAATAAACCCTCCATTATTTCACTGTATTCGACACTAACTAATTTTATTATGACAAATTAATTCAAGACTCAAGGCGTAATATAATCAATTACTTTATTTTCCTTTAGAAACAAAATTTGATTTGAAATAATTCTATAGCTACATAAATAAACTTACAATCCCGCTGAAAAAAACTTCAGTATGCAAAGTGAGGTAAAATTAGGAGCGATGCTGGCTACCAAGTTGAAGACGGCACCAATGGGCATTGCAATTAATAGGGTTTTTCTTCTACCCATAGTATCTGCACACAGTCCCCAGGCATACGAAGACACCATTATACCTAAAAAATATATTAAGGCCTTTTTTTTTTTCGGGGAAATAAATCTGTAGGAATCTGATAAAGTGTTGTCTCGCGACGAAGATAAGAGTCACCCCTCATGGATAAAGGCCATTAATAATAATAATAACAAATCAATATTTGAAATTTAATTTAAATAAACTAAAAAAAAATATGTATAGAAAAAATGAATTTATGAGGACAAGTTGACACATTGAAATAGTGGTGCAAGCAAACCTACCGACACTGAAGCAAAAATTCTGTATTTCTGGCATTACATATTGCTTTTGATATATAAATTAGATGAAGATTCCTTTTTTGACACGTATTATATTACGTATTATGTCATTATATTGTATAACTTTAATGTACTAAAAGTATCATAAGTCCTATTTTATGAAATAATCACATCTACATTTCATTAGAATCTGTCCAGTCTTTCGATTAATTTGATTACCACAGGTCTTAACGTGCTATCCGAGGCCAACACCGGCCTTACATAAGTCCAACCATGGTATTGAACACCGGACAGGCAGTTTAAGCATGTTAAGCCGTTGGTTTTGTACCTGAACTATTCAAAATTTATATTATTGGAGAGCAAAAAATTATATTTACATAATAAGTATACGTTACATAAAATTACTTAATTTATTAATAAAATTGGATAGTTTATCTTACTTTGTATATATATTTATGTTTACGTATAAATACTTTTTTTTATACGCTAGAGTGATTCATATGGCCGATTAGTATATCTCCGCTTACCTATCAAAGGAACAGCTGATAGTAATCCTTGTTGGGCAGTCGAGAGGCTCATGTCGCAGGATACACTGAGTAACAATACGGAGAACCCGAAGATATCGATGTACATCGCCAGGATCAATAGACAACAGAGCACAAGCATACTGTAGTTGTATTTGCCGAATCCTAAAATTACGGTTTTTTTTTATAGAATAGGAAGGCGGACGATCTTATGGGCCACCTGAAGGTAAGTGGTCACCAACGCTCATAAACATTGGCATTGTAAGAAATGTTAACCATCGCTTACATCGCCCATGTGCCACCAACCTTGGGAACTAAGATGTTACGTCCCTTGTGCCTGTTGTAATTACACTGGCTCACTCACCCTTCAAACCGGAACACAACAATACCGAGTACTGCTGTTTTGCGGTAGAATATCTGATGAGTGGGTGGTACCTACCCAGACGAGCTTGCACAAAGCCCTACCACCGAGTAAATTATTAATTATAGTAATTAAGTAAATTATTAAGTATTATTGTTTGAAATAACAGGATAAAAACGCTACTTTATAGCAATGCATTTTTTTAATAAATCTAATACTAGTGTTCGCTTAGTTGCCGAAATTCGTCTATAATCATATATTGAAAATTTGACAAAAACATTTATTTGTATATTTCGAAAAAAAATTTTACACTGTTATTTCCAATCATCCATATTTTTTCTTATTGATAACACTAAAGCTCTTTAATAGCTAGCGCACAAAAAAAGTCGATTTATAAACAGAGATGAAAAAGGCAATGAACTGTTTTGTCTTTGCCTATTTATATAGGTATCGATTGTATAAGGCTGGGGACCTAGTGGTCCTGGTTTCAAACCAAAGGATTCTAAGAAACCACTCAAAGTTTGGAGTCTAATAGTGTTAACAATCCCGTGACTCGGAACTCATGAACTCTTTCAGTCGGATTGCCGTCCCATCGTGTCATTAAAATGATGGAACAGCGAAAGTTCACTCGAACAATATATTCTCTCCTGCCCAGTTGACACCATTAAAGGCCGCGTGACCGATATCGGTCAGGAGGCCATTGTAAAAACATGATTTGAATATAAAACCTGTTTCTAAGCTTGTTTAAATAAATAACACGAAAAACATTTCGCGTATTGTATCTCGATTTTTTTTTTCGATTTCGAATGAAGGTTTGTCTAATTGTTTAATTTTATATATACATAGTGATTATGAATGCTAATAATGTAAGTGGTTTATGGACAGTATAGTAAATATGAAAATGTAAGTTAACATTTTGGTAGATCTGCTAAGCAGTCCCACGTGAAAATTTGCAATTAAAAAGAAAATAAAAATGAAAACATCAATAATGTAAATACAGTTGGACAATTAAAATTTTGGCTTTATGTTTATGCCAAAAAAAAACTTATAAACTATAAAAATTAAACCTTTTTTTTACGGTTTTTTAATGGTTCAAACTTAATTGTAAAAACACTAATTTATTAGTTCATTCTAGTATTTCACATTTGTTTCTAAGCTATATTTGCATTAAAATAAAGAATAACTTTTGTCGATCGTCGATCTTCTGTGTTCAGTATATTTTTGTGAGAACAAATTCGAAGAACACATTAGTGTGATGTCAGAAAGTTATACACCATTGACTAAAAATACTAAAATAGAGTTTCCTCGTCAGTTAGTTTTCAACATTACAAGCGTGTGATTCGGAGTAAGTTTTTATAGAAAAGAACTGCCGTTCTCTTGTTCGTTATTTAAACTTACAAATTACAAGCAATCCCGGTAATCTATTCAAACAGATAAAGTTTAATGGGTGTAACAATTTAAAATTCATACCACTAATGTCTAAAGCGTCTTCGAAACTACATTTCCCACGTTTTTGTTTATTTAGCTCCATAATTTTAACTTTAACGTGTGACGAAACGATGAAACACGAGTACCCTATACGATGTCTAGACACTTCTGGCGTAATATATAAGATATCGTTCATGCTTATTCTTTCGTTCTTTAAATAGATATAATATTTAACTAGTATTCAAGGTAATGATTTTTAAGTATTCAAGGATAAATTTAAGCTGTATTTTTATAAAGCGTGGCAGCTTTAAATGTTATCTAAAAGTTTTATATTTGACTTGTTGATTATAGGTTATTTTCAGCTTCTAAGCCGCATGTTGCGGAGGCGAATATGGAACGTGTTTGTTCAAATATTATTCATTATAGGTATATATTTTTATTTATTATACAGCCATATAAAAAAAAGTCTCGCTTGAAGCATTATACTGTAGTTATTAATTCATTCATTTGTTATTTTCCTTTTTTTTATTAACATAAGCCCGATTTGTTATTGTACTTTTGTTATTGAATTAATATATTTAATACATTATTATAATATTAATAAAACTATACCAGGAAGGTACCCGATTAGTGTATGCTATCAACGCCTTATCACAAAAAACAGCGGGTCCAAGGCCGGATTTAATGGACCGGTTACGTCGTTGGCTTTATCCTTGAGTTCTAATTTTGAATTTTGGTTGCAAATACATATGTACTATATTTTTAAAAAAAGCGTTTTTTTATGATTTATCGTTAATGTCATTGACTATGACTTGGCTATATATTTAAAATCTTTTTTATTCCAGGTTTAAAAATAACTGATTGCAGTATCGACAAATAAAAAAAATATCGCAAGGAAAGATCTTGTATAAAGCAACTTAGGCATTACTTATATCTGACAACCACTGAAATAAGAGAGGAATTCCCAAGAATTTAAATTCGTACTGTTTGTTGCTAATAAATTGTTTGTTCCTTAATAATATTTTAATTTCAGGATTTCATTCCACGCATACAGATTAGCTGCCGATGTTTTCTTTCACCGCCAAATGAAGCACAATAAAACTTTTGCACTTGTCCGGCCTTGCACCCACAATATTCGATTATTAAAGTTCACGTGTGTGAACCACTGGGCCATGAGGCCTCAATACACAATCATACTATGTTATATGACGAATATTTTTTACCTACTCAATGATATAACGAATCATCGTCGTCATCGTCAATGTCTGACGAATATTTATGAAGCGGTTTGACGTAATACTGTCATTCTGTTGTGGGTTCAAAGCGTGATGTCAAATATCCTATAACCTCAAGAATTGTGCTATCAAAAGCAGAACGAATTTCTTAAACCCGACTAGAAGTTTTAAATATTAACGGGTAGAAACAAACTTCAATTTTATTATATTTGTATATAAGTATATATTAATATGCAAGTTTTATTTTATAATTAATACGACTGAATATTATTATTCATAAATTCTGACGACGATTGTAGACGACATATAACGCGAATTGCGTTCAGTGTTATAATTGGTTAACGACGTCACATGATGTAATCGTATTTCAAGGGCTTTGAACAAAGTTGCTCCATCATCGCATTTTAATATTGACTCTCTACTGAAGCTAAAAATCATCTCATTATATCTTATCACTAAGATAAATAATTGAACAGAGAGCGGTTATGAATTTATTGTTTTTTCATCATTTAAATAAGGCACAAAAAAGCAAATCATTATAGATTATGATTTTTACGATTATCGTTATTGATTTTTTTTTTTTTTTTTTAATTTTGTATTTTATGTTTGTTTAGTGACTCGAATATTTGTGGCTCACTGGTTCACAGTCTTTTCCTACCGGAACAGAACAATACTAAGTATTGCTGTTTGCCGGTAGAATACCTAGGTAGGTACCTTACTTTGATTTTTCTCGGTATTCGTTTGAAACAATTTCATTAGTTTATCAAATAATAAAATGGTTTGTACTCAAAGATATACAGCGAATAATTGACACATTTAAAAACGAAAAGTTTTTCAAAAAATACTCCTTTAAAAATCGAATAAAAATAATTTTATTTATAAAAAGGAATTATTTTAATTACTTGCATATGAATTATTTAGGATAGAAATTGTTCTAATGCGAGTATATATACAGAGCGCGATAGTATTGCTTGTATTTGAAATACGTTGGGATTTATACTGAAGTACACGTAAATATTTGATATTTGTATTACAGTTAATTACTAAAATATAATTTGTATTTGAGATGTAAAATGTAACTTGTAGTTATTTACGCTGAGATACTTTGTTATTAGTATTTGAATTTTTTTTGTATAGTAATCAAATGTTTTATATTCATTTATATTAAACATTATTATTTATTGTTTTAAAATACATTTTTACAAAAACAATAAATTTTTAAAAGCAATTTTTCATATTTCTTTTTTTTACATATTGTTGAAATTTTTTAAAAGGGAAATAATACACTTAGAAACCCCTCATTTTTAAATAATACAAAGTCTTGGCACAAGTTATAATTATATTAATATAAAAAAAATAGACAAGCAAATCTTCCCTCGTAGAGCCAACGCTGGGTGCAGCAGTCAGACCATGTTTAGACCAGAGTTTAGAATAAGGTCACGCTTATCATAAAAGTTCTTTGTCATAGGAATCAGTTCCTACCAACCACCTACCAACCAACATGTAAAATTTCACCTCCGCAAGATAAGAGTAAGTTGTTCTAATTTTGCTTGTAAGATTTGACATAAGCAAGTAAACATTTTTTTTTTTTTTTTTCGGTTCGTGTATTGCTGTTGGCCCTATTGGCCTCTACAGCGTCACCGGGCGGGATGGGCCGAGATGAACTCCAGCCGGGAGTAAACATAATTATATTGCTAGTTATATAAAATATTAGGTCCTTACATATGAAATTGGCGTTTTGTACGGGAGGAATATAATGTTTTTTTTTTTTTTTTTTGTAATATATATTTAATTATAAGAAGAAGAAGAAGATTAGCCGTTGTTATCTATGCACTTTTGCCATCTCATAGGTAGTTCATTGATCCCTTTACTAAAAAAACCATGGGGGCGAGAATCAATAAACTTTTTGAAGGCGGTTTGGTCTGCCGCATCGGAGTTGATTTTTTTTCCTTGTAAGAAGTTGTAGCAAGGGCCGGGGAATACGGTGGATGTCGCAGACATTCCAATTGTAGCTCATCTAACTTAGTCGTTGTGTGTTGTGCAGTGTGTGGTCTTGCGTTGTCGTGAAGCAGCAGTGGCCTAGAGCGATTGACCAATCTCGGTTGTTTAGCAGCTAGTTCTTCCTTCATGGTTTGCAGTTGCTGACAATAGATATCTGCCGTAATCGTTTGGCCAGATTTTAGAAAGCTGTAGTGAACGACACCGGCGCTAGTCCACCAAACACTCACAAGTATCTTTTTCTAAGTCATTTTCGTTTAGGGCAGGATTTGGCTGGGTCTCCAGGGTTCAGCCATTGCGACGAGCGCTTCCGATTATCGTACAGTATCCACTTTTCATCACTAGTAATGATTCGATTTAAAATCCCTTCAGTATTGTGTCGGTTGAGCAAAGTAACACCAATCGACGCGTGTTGCAAGTTCTATTCACTCAATTCATGAGGTACCCATCGTTCAAGTTTTTTTACTTTCCCGATTTGCTTCAAGTGGATTTATAGCTCTTCATTCAGCTATCTCTGAAGTGCTTTGTGATGGATCCGCTTCCACAATAGCCTTTAATTCTTCATTTTCCACTTTGGTCTCCGACCGTCCACGGGGTTGGTTCTGAAGGTCGAAATTTCCAGAACGAAAACGTTGAAACCAAAAACGTACCGTTCTTTCTTTTGCGACACCAGCGCCGTACACATCATTAATCCTTCGAGCTGTTTCTCCAGCACTGGTGCCACGGTAGAACTCGTACCCCTAAATATACCGATATTTCATGTTTTCCATTGTGCGGTAATAAGCGACGCCAAAGAAAAAAATAATAAGGAAAAAACAAATGAATGACTGTTTTCAAAACTCAAATGTACCAGCTAAATGAATTTATAAACTTGAATTTGGAATTCTTAACCAGAGAGGAGATATTTCAGATCAAAGTGGTCAGTACGACAAAAC
Source organism: Nymphalis polychloros (assembly GCA_905220585.2). NCBI lineage: Eukaryota > Metazoa > Arthropoda > Insecta > Lepidoptera > Nymphalidae > Nymphalis > Nymphalis polychloros. The sequence continues at coordinate 12,490,976 of HG992252.1, read as the reverse complement.
GCTAATTTTATATGTTAGGACCTAATATAACCTGACTCTAAGATAAACGAAAAACACTAGAGTCCAGAGCATATATTTAAAAATCTAGTGTACGTGATAATGAAACGACATTCTTCTTTTACTACTTGCTAGGCTGAGGTGAATTTGTTCTATTTATATTATCTAACACATGTATGGTTAATTTGTAAGAACAAACTCGAAACTCGCCTTAGAAAAAGGTCGTGAAATGTCAGAAAGTGATATGCGACAAGACCATTAAAATCTTTTTAAGAATTTTGCTGCGTGCAAAATATAGGGTTTTCCATTAAGGGCGCTTGATCGTGCAGAACTTCCATCGTAGCGTGTGCTGTGTGGCACGTAGCGCCGTCCTGTTGAAACCACATGTTGTCCAGATCCATATTCTCGATTTCAGGCCAAAAGAAGTTGGTTATCATCGACCGGTATCGCTCACCATTGACGGTGACGGCCACACCATTATCGTTTTCGAAAAAATACGGACCAATCACGCCTCCGGCCCAAAATCCGCACCAAACAGTCACTTTCTGCGGGTGCATTGCCACTTGGTGAACCTCGTGTGGATTGGTCTCGTCCCAAATACGGCAATTTTGCTTGTTGACATAGCCATTCATCCAAAAATGCGCCTCGTCGCTGAAGATGATTTTTTTGCCAAAATCGGCGTCAACTTCCAACTGCTCTAATGCCCAGTCAGCGAACACACGGCGCTGTCTATGGTCATTAACCTTGAGCTCTTGGGTCAGCTGGATCTTGTACGGGTGCAGGCTCAAGTCACAACGCAAAATTCGCCAAGTTGTCGTCTGCGAAAGGCCGAGTTCCTGTGCGCGACGCGGAATTGACTGCCGCGGGTTTTCGAGGACACTGTCGCGCACAGCGGCGATATTCTCGGCAGATCTCGCGTTACGTTGACGCACGGGAACCGGCTGATTGTTAACTGACCCGGTTGACTCGAATTTGTCCACCAATCGACGGATAGTCGACTCGGCAGGACGATCATCGCGACCGTAAAACGGGCGAAGTGCGCGGAACGTTGCTCGAACTGAAGACCCATTTTCATAAAACAATTTTATGATTTGCACGTGCTGCTCGACACTGTAACCTGCCATGGTGGTTTGGGAGGACGGAATGAATATAACACACTGCATTTGACAGCTGTCACTCAAACAACATGGCCGCAAGCAGCTGTCAAAGTTCAAGCGTCCCTATTGGAAAACCCTATAGTATATCGCCGTAAGTTGGTCGTCAAAATTTTGCGGAGTAACGAAGTGAATACAGAAAATCATTGCTGTATCTTATACCACAAAACTATACAACATATAAATTTAGTAATTTGACAAAATTATTGAATTTTCCATAAAAAAAATGTAACTTTTAATGAACATTCGGCACCAGTCGAGTGTTTGTGAAAACAACTATAAAGCATCGTAATTTATATTGATAGATTTTATAATAAATAAAGAAACTAAATTAATTTATATAGAAATAAACAAACTTAGAGGTTTGTTAGAGAGTTGTTAAGTTGTGTGAGAGTTGTTAACATATTTTATTTAATAAAATAATAACACAATGATAACTAAGTATGCGCGTCACAAACACGAGGAAGTAGCGAATGGCGTTGGAGACGGCATAACGGCATAAAAGAGCGTCATGTCCCTAAATATTGGGGGTAACCCTAACCCAATTGTCAATTTTGTGAAAGTGTACGTACGTACTTGTACCATTTTTTAAATAAGCGGTATGATACTTTTAAGCGTAGAAGTTAAATTCATTCTTAGAACAGGGCGTTTACGACACAACTACAACGCCCGATGCGTAAAAGATAGAGTGTAATCCTTTATATTTTATATGTTGGCCAGCCCTGTATAAATTGTATTTATATCTTGGATTTATCTTGTCTACAATAAGTAGGTAAATATTAGATTTATCTTTCTAAATAATCAAATCTTCTGTCTTATTAGTTGTTTGCCGTGACTTTGGTTCGTGCGTTCGTCCGTTATTTTTTATTGTTCTGATCAAGCCAGCGTCACTAAATAAATTTTGGGATTATTGATGACAATACCAATTTTTATCGGAATCAAATCTTGGTGGTAGGGCTGCATCCACTCATCACATTTTCTACCACCAAACAGCAATATTTAGTATTGTTATATCCCGGGGTGAGTGAACCAGTGTAAATAACAAGGGACATAAATTGCCAATTACGGCGCATTGGAAATAAAAGGGATGATTAGTATCTCTTACGGCACCAATATTTATGGTGGTGGTCAATTACCATCAGATGGCCCATATGCCCATATGTCCGCCTATCTATATAAAAAATCTTGCAATATTTTGTTGTACTACTATAAGTGGTGTAAAGAAGGTGGCCTATTCCCAGCAGCCGATAAAGTGGATGAAGCCTTTAAGTATTCAACTTTTTTATAAAATGACGATTTCTTAATAAATAATAGATATTAAGGGATGCGACGTATCCTTTCGAGCGAACAACAATTGTGTTGTTCGTGTTGAGAAGTAAAAGAAAATTCGATTACTCCTTTCAAATTCTGTGTTCCTGGTAGTTTCTGTTAAAATGGCGGATTGATAATAAGCGAACGTTGCTTTATGTATTCAAAAAAAATGCAGTGAAGAAATTCAAAATGAGATGCTCGTCGAGTGATAAATTATAATATATAAAAAAATATACAGGGTTCGACAAAAGTTTATAAAAATGTTAAACTATTTATTTATTTTATTTTCGGGCAAGAAACAGTTCAGCTACACAGATACAATAAAACAATAAAATAAAAAATAAACCAATCAAGTTTCCACTAATATCCAATCCGAGTAAGAAGCAGAGAGCAAATTGACAAGACAAAAATGATTATAATAATATTATAATTAGAAACGTAAGCAATTATACAAGTTAGTTAAACTTTTTTAAATATGTTCGTTACTTGGTGGTAGAGCTTTGTGCAAGCTCGTCTGGGTAGGTACCACCAACTTATCAGATATTCTACCGCAAAACAACAGTATTTGGTATTGTTGTGTTCCGGTTGAAGGGTGAGCGAGCCAGTGTAATTACAGGCACAAGGGACATAACTTCTTAGTTCCCAAGGTAGGTGGCGTATTGGCGATGTAAGCGATGGTTCTCTTACAATGCCAATGGGCGTTGGTGACCACTTACTATCAGGTGGCTCATAAGCTCGTCCCCCTACATATGCAATAAAAAAAAAACAAAACAAAAAAGTAATATTAAAAAACCAAATTTAAAAAAAAGTCAATAAAAATTAAAAAATAATTAATTAATTAATATTTCTTGAAATTTTTTTAATAATAAAATAACATTATATTTACACTAATGACTGAAAACATATGAACAGAAATAAAATATTTCTTTTTTTCTTTATTGTATATTATATATCTAAATTGTGGAATAACTTATTGTAAATATAAGATTAATATCGATGATTATTTTATAAAATAATGATTTAAAAAATGAATGTCGAAAAATTTATTTTTGACAAAAGCATATTTACGTAAGGCCGATAAGGAGTGGGTGCAAATGTGTTTGAGTAGACATTATTATATCTGCTGCGCGGTCACCTAGTTTATGAGGAACCAATATATCATCTTTTCTTCAGTGTTTTATATCAAAATCAAGAAAAATGATAATAATTTTGCTAAGCAACAGCAAAGCAGTTCAACCAAAATCATTTTTCACTTTTCCAAACTTGACGAACAATTTTTCGCGAAATCCGCAGTACTAGGGTGACATAATAACGAAACAACTATGTTTAAGAACTGAAAACGAACATGGATTAAAGAAAATTAGTAATGGTAGTATATTTTGTTTTAAACCATTCGATCGGCTGAAGGACTTTACCCTAGAACATTTTTTTTTTTTTTTTATGTAAGAAGGGGCAAACGAGCATTAGGCCCACCTGATGTAAAGTGACTACCACCGCCCATGGACATCTGCAACATCTGAGGACTTGCAGGTGCGTTGCCGGCCTTATGCAGTTGCGTTGCCGGCCCTAGAACATATACGTGGATTACACTTTACGGATAGAGAACTGGCGATATTTTCGGCTTTTGACTTTTCCATGTTTAATGTCGATAAAGTCATGAAAAAATAAAAATAAGACCATTCAATATTTGGTCCAGTCCATTAAGGTGCTAAATTGTTAGCTTTTATAGTTATTGCGCTACAGCGCAATAATTTTTAAATTTATAATAAAGGATACCCCATCCTAGTCTGGATAGAGGTCACTTTGTTTAGTTTCAGAAAGAATTTTAATACATAAGAACTGCCAATTAAAATGCGGCAGTAAAGGTGTTTACGGTGTTTTTTTGTATATTTTTTTACAATTATTACTTTTAATTAGCTACGAGTACATGAGAAAATCATCTATTTGAATAAAAAATAATTTTCGTACGCTTGTCTTCCGTACGTTCCAAAGCCATTGTAATTGTGATGACATTTCGGTATTTGTTCTATCTACTACGTAATAATAAATTTATGAAGATTTTTTACTTAAAAAAATACTTTTATCGTTTAAATGTGCCGTGTCCATTTTTGTTCTACCATGGGTACGTTTCAAGCTAGGGTGGGAAAATCGATATTTTAACGCATGCGTACAACTAAGGAGCTGCTTTGCAAGATTTAACCTCCTATATTCTTTGGGATCCTGGTACAGCCGCCCACAACTCAGACATTTTCCTGCCCTCCTCCAGGTTTTCCCGGAAGTTAAAGACCCTCAACTTCCGTTCTGTAGGGCAGTTAAGACGAGAACTTCCACTTTGGAAAATTTTCCAACAGGAAAATAAATATTTAGTAGGCTCCTTATGATAAATACAGCCTATCGACATGATGTGACGTTTCTTTCGCGCATGTTTTCCGCGCAGATAGGGAGAACCAACAATTCTTTATCGTAGAGTAAATAAATTGACAGTTGTTTTTTGAAGTAATCTACTTTTCATTTGTTTTATTATTTTTTTGTGGAAAATAAATAAATGAAATATGTATGTCATTCAATCAGTGAATGAGACTTTTTTATTAAGAACCTTTCTCATGAATTTATTTTCAATTTACGGCTCCCATAGATTAGTTTGTAATTTATGCTATGCATTGGTTAACTGATATTTAAGTGCCAAGTAGCTATGAGTATACACATAACAAAAACAACTTGTCACCAATAATTTAAGACTAAGTAAGATATGAAAACAAAAACATATCTTGTAAGAATTTTAGAAATCAGACAGGGACAACTAATAGATTTCTATGCGAGATCCAGCAGTCTGTAATGGTGATAATCATTAGTAATCACTAAAGAAGAGGCTTAGTAATTAGTAATTATCATTAGTAATCACTAAGGCGTGAAGAGGCATCTTGCGGGCCGGCAAGGCGGGGGCGGCTAGTGCAAGTCATTCTTCCTGACTGCACTAGCCGTCGTCGCGTTTGGACTTTACTATCACTTACCATCAGGTGGAGTAGAGAAATTTGCCCTCCCGAGTATTATAAAAAAAAAAAAAATCTGGCTCTACTAATGGTTTGCAGCTTAGCTGTATCACTTGACTGTATTCCGATTTATCTTGGACCAAACCGCAACTGGATCGTTGTGTTAGTAAAATAGGAAAACGGTTAACTACTATACTATTGTGATAAAGTGGCAACTGGATCTTTCCTTTCCAAATCGTTCTAGCCGTGATGACTTCATGCAAGTCGCAATTCAAATTCGGTAATATCGTAAATGTAATATTATACATATTGGTTTAAGTAGCGATCGCTAGTAAAACTCCCAGACGGCATGTTTTTTTCCGACATGAGTATTTATGAAGACTTAAAATCGTTTTAATGTTGGGTTTATTCCACAGAAGGTGCCTTATGACATAACATGCAAAATAACTTAAACATGGCCGGCCTTGGTGGTGGTGGATTAACAATTTAAAAATCAATTGAATTCATTTAAAATTGACATTTAGTTACATAGGCATTGCAAATTTTACACAATTTGTTTTTTTTTTTTTAACATTAAGAATTGAATTCTTAACAGTAAACCAATATTGGAGATTGAGAGCTGAAGATCGAGCTCAGTGGCGTGCCATTGGAGAGTCCTATGTCCAGCAGTGGACGAGAAAGGGATGATGATGATGATGATGATGATGATGAAACCAATATTGTTCCTTTGATAATGTTTTATTTGTTTCGTCACAGTTTTTAGCATTTTTGAGATAACTCGAGATGACATATTTTGTCACTACATTTCGATTCGAAGAATTCTTTGCATCAAACCTACCGAACTTAAATCAAAATATACGCTAAGTTGACTTTTGCAAAGGATTAATTTTTATGTAGAGGCACCAGCAGTTTGGATATTAAATTGTATTAAATTGTAATTGTGTATTTTTTTTTTTGAACTCTTTTTTTTTGCTTATTGTTTTTTATTATTTAATTTTTTGTAACTTTTCAATTAGCATAATAATATGTTCAAACTAGTAAATGTACATATTTTTATCGTGTTAGCTCTTTTTATCTCCACTATCATTGCACGAGGTATTCTCGTTTATAGGTAATGCATTTAGTTTTAAGCTATATGTTGTTTATGTTACTAATATTGTATTGATGTAATTACTCCTGGAGGATCTTAATAAATAAATAAATAAATAAATACACTTACACGTACTAAATCACATTTTCTGCTTTATAAACTAGGATTACTTGATAACTATTATTTGACCAAAGATATATTTTTTTGTTTTTCAACTTTTATTAATACGGAATAAATTAATACGCTATGGCATAGATAAGTCATAAGTAATAGAAAAATTCTACGTATATTAATATGTTTTCTTTTATACCCTTATATATTTTTATGCTTAAATATAATACAAATAATATTTTATACTTATCGTTAGAAGCGAAAAGGCGCTATTAAGGGATTATAACTCATTGGGGTTTATTAATTCAAAAGGTTTTATAACATTTTTTTTTTTAAAGTTGGCTCCAATGGAAATCTATCCAAAAGGTCGTTCAATAAAAATCCAACAAAAACTTTTTTGTAAAATACCATTTATTTGTAATAATTAAAATAAGAATAAATTAAGTATAACAATATTTTACAACTTATTATTAACACAAGTATATCACAGTTTCCTTAACTTATAATAAATAACATGACAGCAAAAGATAGTGTTGTTCGAGTGAGTCTTGTGCGTTCGAGAAACAAATTCGTTCGATATTGTGAATATTGTACTTGATCGTATAATGCCGAAAACGATAATGGTGATAAATTAGCAATAATTATAAATGCCAAGTCAAACTATTCTATAACCTTAAAATACTTAAACATAAATTACTTTAAATTTCTAAAATAAACATAACCTTAAAATATTTACTTTTTATTTTAATTGTAGTCATCGAGCGCATATTTGTTTTAATTAATAAAACATGAAATTTCCCTTAGACTCAAATAAATACACGAGTTTGTTATAATAAAGTAAATTGTTATTTGAACACAGCCTCTGTACAGGATATTCAAATTGGAGTTTAAATTCAAAATAGAAACTTCATTAACTTCATATAGGTTCTTGAACTTCATTTTGAGTTGCTTCTAACTTAGGTTTGGTTTGAATTGGTCCTTTGTTTTTGCCCGGCAAAGTTAAGCAGAATAACGCGCACACTGAAACAAACAGACACACAGTTTATATTTTTATATTTATAATCCTTAGTCACTATTGATAAACTAGGAAGTACTTATAAATAAAAGAAAATATAGTACATTATAAGGGAATTACAAAAGTTTTCTGGTTAAGCCGTATTTGTGTAATTAAAAGAATATATGAAGAAGTTATTTAAAGGCGGACGTAGTTAACCTACATAGAAAAGCAAAGTAAGTATATGTGTTTTTTAAATGTATGTGCGATTTACTATAACAATATGGCGTTTGATAATAATTTATTAGGCATTTCATTAAGCCTAATGGCCCAGTGACGTGTAGATTATGGATCAAGTTCAAACAAGCACCACTGAATATTCATGTGATTAATTTGGGTTTGTAATGTATTTCATGCTCGTCGTGAAGGAAAACATCGTGAGGAAACTTGGCATAAGCTCTAAGCCTTCTTCTCAAGAGGAGATAAGGCATTTTAACCCAGGTATGGGTCATTTACAGAAAGTTACTTATATCTTCTGTTTTGTAATGAAAATGCTCTCACCTATGATAACTGCTGCGAAGAGGTAGAAGCTGACGCTACAATTGGTCTCCAGAAATAGGCCGATGAGGTTGGTGCCTGCCATGGAACCGACGCGACCCATCATCATGGACAGACATACTGCCATCGCTCTGCCAGATAAGAAAAGTATTTTTTTTAAACAAACTTTAATTTGGAGCCATTTTGAAATCTAAATAGTATACCTATTTTGGCAATTTTGGTTTTCGGAAATTTTAAAAATAATTTGCTATTGAATACGTATTAAGCTGAGTGAAAAGCTTATTGAAAATATGGCTATTTCTTCCAATATTTTGTAAATAAAATGTTAATATTTAATTACACTATATCGACATAGTAAGCCATACCTCATAAAGTATACAAAATGTGAATATACTACATATTCTGCCCGACCTCAAACTCTAACCTATCACAATGTTAAAGTTTACTAACAATCGGATTAGAAATAAAAAAACATTTTTTTTTATATAAGAAATTTATATAACTTAAATTTACCTGTATTTAGTAGGGAACAACTCCACCGTCACAGCATTCATGAGTCCGATACATGCTCCGCACATCTGGAATATTGCGAAGAGCGCGACGGCGACTGTCTGGTGGTAGACGTGAGGGGCCCCAATTCCACATAGGCCAGTGGCGGCCAGCAGTACCACGAGGATTACTTTTTTCCCCAAAAAGTCCACCAGAAAGCCAACGATGATGTACATAGAGCAGAACACCAGCCCGACGTAGACGGACATCTCAAAGGTGGACGTATTTATGCTATCGTTGCATTCCACCTAATAAAGAATAATTTGCTTACATTTTCCATGCAGTGTAGGTTTTAAAGAGTAATTGCTTTGTATAGACGTATCTATTTAAGTGAACATTTACAACAAACTCAGGTGGCAAGGCCAAGGGCACAGGTACGAATAATTAAAACACTTCCACTATTAATGATGATAGATTTACCCCCATACATTACGAACTGCGTCTCTAACTTAATACACGAAGTATCGAACACTACGTAATTATTTTTCACATTCATAAATTACTAACGAGGGCGAAAATTTTAATACTTGACAGAGTCACGACCTCTAGGCATAACGTTGTGTGTTTAGCATTACTATATTCCAGTAAAGGTGAAATGATCCAAACAACGAAAATTGTTCAGACAAAATAAAATATTACATGCCTCTTGTTATAATTTATATAGCAACAAATTTGTTGATGAGAGATGATTATTTTGCTATTTTATTATGTCGAAATATATTTTTATTCCGGAATTTTAATTTAAAATATTACTATAATTCTAAATTTACGTGATTTTTCTGGTTTTGGATACAAGAGAGGGTTCTAACTCTTCTCAAATTTTAATTAATATGTTTCATATATTTTTAATTTTATTAATATAAAATTGTTTATAAAAATGTATATGTTTCTTAATCTAGTCAATCCACATATAAAACATTTAAAAAATATATAAAAATCAAATATGTCAGGACAATTAGCGATGTTCCGAACTGTCTGTATTTATACAACTTCTTTGGCGAAACTGTAAAATGTAGGATGTACCTACACACTACTTAACTAAATTAAAATAATAAAATATACTTCAAAAGCATGGACAGCTTGTATTGAGACGTTAGTTTTAAGAGAAAAATAATAATATTTATATATATTGTCTGGTTTCCATAGTACAAGCTCTGCTTAGTTTGGGATCAGATGGCTATGTTTGAATAATGTCGCAGGATATTATTATTACATCTTTCAATATATATATATATAATAGGTACATACCTCAGTGCTATTATGACCAGACGGAATACGATTGGCGTCCAAGACATCGCATATTCTCGTTTGAGAACCTTCGTGGTTCACGAGAGCGTTCAGGATCGTCGGGAACCACACGTAGAAGCCATTTGTACTGGTAACAAACGTAACATGTGTTAATCTACATCGGTAAAGGTTTTGTTAAATGAACTCTGGTAAGCAATTAGAAATAATTTAATGAAATGTATTAGTCGAGGCAGTTCCTTAGATTTTTTGTGAAACTTTTTCCTTCTGTAGACCGCTTGCCTAGTTAGGCTTCTTGTCAATTTTATCCAATACTATACGCGTGCAACCTATGTTACTTTAAGAGTACCACGACCAACAAGTATTGACAATGCATAGAGGTTCAAATCAAGTAAACTAACAATTAGTTTTAATATTTAGAGAAAAAGATAAGATCAGGTTTTAATTATAATGTAAAAATTTTATATGCACAAAATGTAAGTTAAATTTAAAGTATTCAGTATTTTTTTATATATTTAGAGTTTTTTTTTATCTTAATGGGTCAGACTTCGCCCGAGAATTTTATGTTTCTTTTCATTTATATTTAATGGAAACAAACAGTAAATAATAAATTTTATAAATATTAAATATTGACAAATCATTATCAAAATAGTTTCCAATGATTAATAACTAACACATTACCGGCGTAGATGCATTGGATAACGGATAAAATTATCGATCAATTAGAGATTAGGCACTAAAGAGAGAGTGGGAGAAACGACAAATTCGTTCAATGACAATTAATTCAATCAGTACTAATACTACCATTAGATAACATATTTTTGATATAACGATTAAAGCTATTAAAAGAGACATGAAATATATCACAATCTAAAAACATCAGGTTATATTTAGTACAACTTCTATTTATAAAAGAATTCTTAGCAAATTTAGTTCTGGTTACAGGAACATAGAATGTTTCCTTACGCCTAGCGTTGAAACGCGGACAATGGAGAAGAACTTTCGAGAGAAAATAGGGAGAATCAATACGATTATTAATAATTTTAAATAGATATTTGATCACGTTGAACACGTCGGTCAGTAGCCGACATCGGTATAGCAAAATTGGTATTTTTGTTAAAAATTGATCTTGTGCTAAGGACTCTGATGAAACGGTTATGTATCCGTTCAATTTTATGTATATGATTTTTAAATTGGGGGTTCCACACAGAAGACGCATACTCTAAGATGGACCTTACAAACGCATTATATGTTGATTTTTTGTTGCTACTTTAATGAAATTGATTATATTAGCATATACGAATTTAATGACGAATGGCTGTAATATAAACTATGTATATACTTAGTAAATAAATCAGTGATCTAAGATCTAGGATGTAAACTTACGTTGCAAATATTCCAAATTGTACAAAGCAAGTGAGGCAAGTCCACGGCAGGAACGGTGGCTTGAACAACGGAACAGTCTGCTCCTTCATGGAAGATAGAATTGCGGATATACCAGAGTTCTCTTCCTGTTTTACATCGTACCCCTCGGATATTAAAGTTGTTACCTGAAAGCAATAGTTTATGTAATTCAATATATTTATTATACTTTATATATAAGGCACTCTTAAATATGTTGTGTTTATTTTATAGATGGATAGATTGACGCCATTGTGATTATAATTATTTTTATTATCTATTAATAGTGGAAGGATTTAACATATTTATATTTTGAAAATTATATCATTCAAAAGATTAAGTCATGATTTGGTGGATGTTTTTATAATATATACTTTTTTAAATGAATAATTAATCAGTGCAAGTATTGCTAACTGCCTCTACGTTTCCAAGATATTAATAATTGTTTGGTTTTATTTTCAACTGCATTTTTAAATGCAATATTCATGAAGTAAAAAATTTAAGAAAATGACATAATTTTAATGATATTTTATGAAAAACACAAATATGTCTGACCTATTTTGTCTCTCCAACTAACAGATTGAGAGTAATATATGGATAGATATAACATAAACAAGTATGTAGACCATATGCCACAATCTATACTCACGGGGTAGGTGTCTTTAGGCATTCTTCTATTGATTGAGTACATTTTCCTCAGGACAGCCAAACACTCTTCAGATTTACCGGAAGAGCTGAGAAACTTAGGACTCTCAGGCGCTATGAATAGCAGCAACACGATGCTGATGATGAAAGGCAGTACGCAGGCCACAACCAGGAGCCTCCAGGGTCGGTACGCAATATTCAGGAGTGGTAGCGGATAAGAAAACTCCATAGGTAGAATTACCCAGGCCATGGCTGGAAACAAAAGACATTTTTGGGTAATCGTTGGTTATCTGTTCTAAATATACTGTTTATTTATTTTGGCCAACGGTACATAATGATTATTGTGGATCATTCACACGTTAAAACAATATAGTGAGAAAAAGCTACAATGTTTGAAGTTAGAATAAATACGAGTAGAGTGTGGTATTGATACCACTGTAGAATGCTTATGCTTAATTTGTCTTATAAAATTATTTAAAAAAATATTGCGATAGCAAAATAAAATATTATATAAGTAAGTACTATAATAATAATACAATAATATTTTTCCCTACAATTTTATATACTAATAAAATTATTATATAATATAATGAATATAATTTGTTGATATAGAACATAGTTACTCGTATTACGTGATGCAGTGTAAACAATGTTTATCATTAAAATCTGTATTGGCATTAAAACTATAAAACAATTCTATATGACACAATTAATGGCTTTCTGATTGAATTTCGGCAATAACATCTGTACAAAAATAGGTGAAGACAAAACAGTTCATTAATCTATTTTCTTAGGTTTGTTTTCAAACGATTTTCTTTTTCTCTTTGATTGGTAGATATGGATGAGTATTAGTGCTATCGTGATAAAAAAATGTTCGAAAGTTGAAAACTCATAGTATATATGTTTCTTTCCTTCAATTTTTAATAACGATTATGGTCGAAATTCGACCAGTGGGCGTACTCTAGTCTTGTTACAACGCTTACCTGGTATTATAACAGTCCCGATGCCTACAAACGCTGATCCGAACGTGACGATCTTGTCTCTATGCCGTATATTCGTGAACTCGCCTAAGTACGTGTACACAACAGCTGATGAGCCCGACATGCTGAAAACCACAATTTATTATTATTTAAAGTTTTAAAAATAATTTTATATACAACAATTCTTTCGTACGTCTATACGTCTATACTGTTAACTGTTGAAGGAACGAAGGAACTCCTCCTTGGTCTGGAGACAATTCTGGGTGAATGCCATGCTCAAAATAAAAATGCATTGTCATCGGAACTAAACTGACTTGTAAAACTTCAACTCTGTAGCATAAGAGAATAAAGTTCTTATTCAGCTTGCAAGATTCTAACTCAATAAACAAACTAAGAAACCCTACAAGTTAATTTAAAGCTTATAATAATATCACGAATATACTTACAATACAGATGATATGAATGATAAAACTGCGAAGGAGATAACTTCAGGTGCAAAACTGGCGAGTCCAGAGAAGACAGTCGAGACGATCATAGAGATAAGCATGACTAGCCGACGGCCGCGGGTGTCAGCCAACCAGCCCCAGAAGTACGATGTGAGGATAATAGCTGGAGAAATGGAAATATATCAGCAAAATAGAAAATATTTAAGTTTATAGATGAAAAGAAAGCGTTGAGTTCGTATTCGTTGATATGTCGTTGAATGTCGTTTTTGAGTAGAATCTACTTCTGAACAAATAATAGGTTAACATTTAATTCTGTAAAATTATTATCAGAAGTATCAAGGCTCGTCTGGGTAGGTCATGAGATATTGTACCGCTTGGGATAGTTGTGTTCTGGTTTCATAGGTAAGCTAGTGTATAGGCACAAGCGACATAACATTTTTGATTCCAAGCTTGGTGGCGCATTAGCGGTTTACGAAATGGTTAATGGTCAATGTCGATGGTGACCACTCTGTAAAGTTTTGTCAGTCGACCTAAAAATTTCATAAATAAAACTCTCCTTCAACTACAATTGCTCATTGACAGAAATGAGCATTCATGAATCGGCGATTACTCATTTGCTTTCCTACTATCTACGAGTATATAAAAGTAATTAACATTCAAACTAAACTTGTAATAAATAAAATAAAAATAAAAATAAAATAGCCTTTATTGCTGTTTCTTTCTTTCCTACTTACTTACTTAAAACTAAATGATTTAATCAATTAACTTGTATTAAAATGTTCGGCAATGTTTGCGTGGAACAGCTTGTCTAATAACATAAACATTCAATAAAACTTGTATTACGGTTTAATTACTGCCACTTACAGTCAAGTGTTTACATTCCGATTTTGATAAACGAATAATAACAGTGAGTCATATTAGCATTCTTAACTGCCTCTTCATACACACGATTTTTACAGTACCAACTTTGGTCTTGGGCCTTAGATCTCTCCGGTCAGGCCGGATTGTCGCAACGGACAGATTGGATTATCAGTGTGGTATTAGTGCACTTGTGTTTGCGCTTGAGCGTTATCCGTGACGATCCTCCGAAAATAGTCAGGAGATCACCTTCATCAGTGAAAACATATATTGTTAAATATTATGAAATTATTTGAAGCTTTTATGGCTTGTATGAAGATAGTAATGGAATTAGACCTATGTTACCGATAAGAATAATAATTATTTTATTTGTTTTGATGAATATGATAAAGTTCAAAAGAACATGAAAAATTAATAACACACCGTGTTATGAGGATTAGGCAAAGTCGAATAGGATCACCTCATCTGTCATGAAAACAGACTAAACATCCTTAAGCATATTATCATCTTCAAGTATAAAGTGCCAAGGGCCTAAGCCGGCAGCAAAAGTATTTCCAAAGAAGGTTAGTAGTAGGCAATGCTGTCCTTACAAATCTGGAAAATGTTTTATTCATCCAGTACACAATCAACGATGATAAATGAGATAAAGGCGAACTCAAAAACAGAAAAACAATTTAAACTGATTTTATCAAAGTCATCGGTTCCAGGATTATAAGGATAATAAGTATTATTGTTATAATTACCCAAGAAAGGAATAGCAGATATCCATCCTCTCTGCTGTAGACTGAGATTCAGGTCACACTGCGCAGCCGGCATCACGTAGCTCATGGCCAAGCTTTGCATAATCACACCCAAGAGGATCAATCCACTCAGGAGCATATGAGCGATGTTGTAAATACCAAACCCTGGAAAATAAAATAAGATTTAATATAAATTACAAGTGGAATGCTCGGCGTGTAAACAATTATCCAATATTCGGGCCCCTGTTGACTATTGTACGAGTTAAATAAATATACATTTATAATCAATATGAATTCCTATTTTTGTGTATAGTAAGGTGTGTGAACTGGGACTGTTGTATGAATATGCATGATTAACTATTTCCACTTTCCTCTATTTTAAAATAGTTCTATTTTCAAATCGCGTGGGCCCCATATTACATCCTTGCATGTCAAATTCAAATATCTTTATTCAATGTAGAAGTTTTACACTTGCTTATTGATTGTCATAAATTTATCACCGGTTCGGAAATAAACACCTCAGACCTGAGAAAAACCAGCGAAAGAAACTCAGCGGGATTTTTTTCTTTTTTTAAGTCATCCTTTACAATTATAGGCGATTTACACAATAACATAATAATATTCTTATTTATTTGAAATGTCCTGGAGGCGATCGTTTCATTCTCAAGGTGTGCAATCATCTTAAAAGTCATTGATTGTGTAATAGACATCAAAAGGATACCACTTATTAATTAAGTCAGAAAAGTATCTACTAATTGTGCCCGTTGTTTGTTCTTAATTATTCAATTAAACATGTTTCAAGTAATATCAGTTTTATCTCATCATAAAGATATACGTCATAATCCCACGTGATGAAAATGACCGTATAGAAGATTTTTAACTATCGCAACATATATTTAAGATAGCGAATGATAATTAATCTACGATGACTTGTAACATAATATGCTATCGTGATATTTATGGAAAGTTTAATATAGTTGAAATCGTTCTTGATAAAGTTTCACAATAATTATTCATTAAATATAATCAATGGATCGTGTGGTACGCTTAGATACAGATAAATTATCTAAAAATATATATATATAAAATGACGCATAGATAATAAATTAATATAATTTTAAAGATTTTGAAGAATTGTAAAGATTTTTTTTTTGTCTTAAGTTTCGTAAATAGAATTGAGAACTATTTTGATAACACATATATTATTTATAGACATAGATATAGTAAAATATATTAAGCATAATTTCCTGAACAATTGATTTTCAAGCCAAGAGATTTTCAATTAAAAGAAAACCTTTATATTACCACGTGAAGGCAAAACGAAAAGAGATTGTACGATAATTAGATTTTTGGGTTGTCGACCCAATTACACTAAGACGTTAGATATGGTCGGGGCGTCGCGGTAGTATGCACAAGCGATCCCGTGAACCGAAGAGATGATGAGGGTATGCTGGTTTTAAGAGGGTATTCCGGCGCCTTCATCGCCGGCGAGCCCCACATATCCCCTACCTCATGTGGAGGAAACGAGTAATTGCGTTTTTCCAGCGAAATAAAAAAAAAAGTTGAATATGGTACCCCATACCCAATATTCGTTTATAGTATTAGAGATACGTGTCAAGCGGAAAAAACATTTTGATTGTTTCTAATTTTTTTTTTTATTGTTAACAGTAATTTATTTATCTTGCGATCGATCGATCGAGTCGAACTCATTTTAATGAAAAGGATTAGAGTTTATTTCATGACGGTGCTCGAGAAATAGTAAACAAATATAAAGCACCTCAAAATTTGAACCCACGACCTTCGGTATGGTGTTCTATAAATTTTTTATTCTTGAACCTTATATTTTTATAGGATAGATAGGCGAACGAACATATGGATCAATTGATTGTAAGTGGTCGCCCTTAGACATTGGCAATGTAAGATATGATAACCATCGCTTACATCGCCATTGCGCCATCAACGTTGGGAACAAAGATGTTATGTCCCTTGTGCATATAATTACACTGGCTCACTCACCCTTCAAACCGGACTGATGGGTGGTACCTACCAGACGAGCTTGCGCAAAGCTCGGCCACAATATAAACTTTTTCTATCTATTGGGATATTTCAGCTTTTTTGTTATTTAAAGTAAGGATGATGATGATGATGATTAATAAATAATGTTTCTTACAGTCCCAATGTCTATGGACTGTACCGCCTTCCTATTTTATAAAATAATAAGCCTGGCTAAAATCTGGTACCTTAAAATTTTGTGATATTTTCACACACACACACACTTATCGAAACAGATTTATGTCCAGTAAAACTATTTATCTGTCAACAGGAATATACGAAGCAGATCTTTAAGGTAAATCGCTACGAAAAATAACAATCAATGACGCATTTAATAAAAATGTTGTCCATACTAATATTATAAAGAGGAAAGATTTGATTTTTTGTTTGATTGTTACGATTTAATTAAAAAACTACTCGACCGATTTTAAATGATAATTCTTTCACCATTAGAAAGCTACATCTTTACCGAGTAACATAGACTATATACATTTTAAAAAATTAGAGATCCCTACCTAAAATGTTACATTAACCCAAGGTACCGAAATGTTGCCTGTCAAGTCAATATTTGGCGGGCGCTGTAAAACTATTGACGGTATGTAAAAAAGTGTTCTATATAATAATAGTACTCATGGATGCTCACAAAAAGTCCGCGATGGTATTTGCCTAACTATTATAGTTAAGCCACAGTAACAGTTTTTGTTTAAATTATTAAGTTCAAATACTGGGGAATCGAATAGTGGTGATATTGGTATCATGATATTAATCATTATCCATTTAAATGGTTTAATAATTAAGGTTGATTCTGTACGAAAAGTGCGATCTGATTTATTCAGATCGCACTTTTCGTTTAGAAGTTATGACGGGTATAAAAAATCTCTAACTAAGAAAAATGTCACGGTTTGAACAAACTGTAACTGTCCTACGTTTAGTCTGTTAACAAATACTAATTTACGTATTTACATTATATAACAGTTTTTAAATTTTCGCGAACGAAATCGCTGGCGAAGTGCTAGTATCTTATATTCAAACACGAGAAATTAGTTTATTCTTCTACACTTGCACGTGTATTTAAGTTAATACTAAGCATTACTTGTTGTAAGAACGTATTATTTAACAGAACAAGAAAAAATAGCAATAACAGAAAGGTCACTTGAAGCATAAATTTTATGATATAGATTATAAGACCTGCGTTATTTCAAAACGCCTTCGTCTGTACAACTGTCTGACAATTCTTGGATGCTATTATTTATAATTATTTCTTTAAAATATAATTTGTAATTGTTGTTAGCTTGAGTTGTTAGCTTGAGATTTTCATTTATTAAAAACAAATTTTAATTTTAAAGTTTAAAATTTTAAATATATGTTTTCGTTGTTGAAATGTTTTTGTTTTATAATTGTTACATTTGTGTTTATATTTTGATGCATCTCACTTAAAATAATTTTAATTAAAATAGTAAAATATTTGTACAAAACATATAAAAACACTCATATCGACTTAAATGCAAAAACGAACTTTAATGAATTATATTTTGAATTATCTTCAATCAAAGTAACTACAAAAAGTGTCAGCTACTTGACCTACGTTGGCTTTAATTTTATTTTAATAAAATAAAGAGTGCAATGTTGCAAATTTTGTTAGGTAAAAATTGTATTGTGTGATTATTATGTTACATTTATTTATTTAGGACAGCCAACAAAACATACAATAAAAAAAAGCTTAATTAAAAATTAAAGGTAATGTAAAATCTTATATCTTTAAACGAGCTATTCTTGTATATATATAATCTAAATCTCGGAAACGGCTCCAACGATTTTCATGAAATTTAGTATGCAGGGGAATTCGGGAGCGATAAATCGATCTAGCTAGGATTCATTTTTAGAAAATGTCGTTATATCCGTGTTTTCAATAATCAATTTTATCGATAATAAAGTGAAAAATATCACTCTTCCTGACATCTATTGGCGAGTAATAATACTATTTTTTTTAATTGGAAGCAACTAACTTTAACCACACAAAAACGTATTTAAATATAATTTCTAAAAAACACAATTACCAAAAAAAGAATACCGGTCATCCAGGTACTTTAAAATTAATGGCAGAACAGTACCAAAATTTACCATAAATATATATGAAAAACAAATATATTAATTAATAAAACAAACTTAAAAAAAAAAACATAAATTAAACTATTAAACAGGGCAATAATAGAAAGATAAACCAAAATGATGATAAACTATTTATGACGTGACCGTAGAACAGGATTAGCGTCATATTACAATTTAGGCACTACGTATAATATTACTTCAAAACTGTTGTTGATCAATTGAAAAAAAAAAATTTTACATAGTTGCTATACATCATTATTTATTTTTGGAAAGCGTACGAAGCATTCCCGTTCCCAGTAGGAAGTGGTACTTCACCCATAATCCGTGATAGGTAGGTACTCTAAAAAGTATTAATCTCTCTCAGGTTATACATATGTTAACGTTCGATGTGGCGTCAACCATGGAATTTAAGTTGTATCCCTTGCTCTATTTATTCTACCATCACAAAAAAACCCACTTCTTATTTAAAAGATGATAAAAAACATTAAAAATTAAATGTTTTATAAAACTTAAAATTTCAGTTCGATCATAATAATTAAGGAGTTCGAATTGCCGCCTCTATTCATCTTAACTCTGTGTCTTCTAAAGAAGTAAATAATACTGGAAGTAAATAATAATCATATTATTATTCTTGCATATCTTAAATCATGATATAATAAACATGTTTTCCGAATGAAGCCATGTTGAAAGTGTATTAAAAACATTAGTATCGTTTGAGTAGAGATTAGTTACATTATATAACTGTTTGTAACCGACATTAGGAATGTTATAAGACCTTGGGGAAAACCCTTAAAGCAAAAATAAATAAAGCAAAATCTAGTTAAGATCACAGCGATATTAATCAAATATTTTCCTTTCGTTTGTCGCGTATAGTAATCTTCGCATACTTTACTATGTTTAATTTATATTAGGTTGTCGGAATTTCGGTAAATTATAAAATATAAATAATACTCGTCTCTAATTAAATACGGAACGGCAGCTTGAAACCTTTCAAGAGAATGTATAGTTACACTATCTTATTCATTCGCGGTTGACGTGATATAATCAACGCATGTATGTAACAATAACAACAATAATAATATGACGTCAGAGACACGAAGATACATGCATTTCATAGATTGGTCACAGTAGAAAAATGCGGTGGATCTATAATTGCTCTAGTACGGGAACGAGACAGGTAGAGTAATTAGTATAATTAGTACCTGGGCGACTTGCTTGCTCGGCTTTCATAATTATTTTTGGTTATAAATATTTTCTTTTGTGAAAAAATATTTTTTTTTTCAGGATTGGGTCCTGTTTATATAAACTTAAATAGCAAAACCTTAATACGGAAACGTCCCTCAAAGTTAAACGCTACTTAACATTGAGAAGCTCCTAAATTAGTATGGGTAATTGTAATTTAACGGCGTCTCAAATAATTAAGTTGCATTTAATATTTAAGTGACGTTTCAGTATTCGGCCGTATAAGATGTGAGTCATTCCATTAGAACATTTAACATTTTTATTTTAAATTAGCAATAAATAGGCTCAGTTAACAACATGTCTCATTGCTGTTATTGTATTAGACTTTATTCCACCAAGTTGAGGTTTTATCACGATGTTTAGCTTCATCACTTCCATCACAAAATAAGCATATGAAAATTCATTGTTGCCTTCGTTCGAACCCACAACCATCGGTCATGTCATGTTTGACCATTGGACAATTATTCTTATACAATATTATTGATGTGGTATGAAGTGCAATATAACAAATATGCTAAATATTAGTTCAAGACGCAATATAATTATGTACGTTCGATAAATACCTAATGGAATACCTACTCAGAGTCGTTTAAATTGTGCATATTGCTTTTTATAGTAAGAATATAATATATACAGTGGTACATAGTATCTGCCTTTGAATGTCCCACGGCTGGGCTAAGGCCTCTTCTCCTCTTTTTAAGGAGAAGGTTTTGGAGCTTATTCCACCACGCTGCTCCAACACACATGGTGGAATTCACATGTGACAGAATTTCAGTGAAATTTGACACATGCAGGTTTGCTCACGATGTTTTCCTTCACCGTCAAGCACGAGATGAATTATAATTACAAATTAAGCACATGAAATTCTGTGGTGCTTGGCCGGGTTTGAACTCACGATCATCTGTTAAGATTCACGCGTTGTCACCACTGGGCCATCTCTGCTATTTGAATTAGAATATAATATATAGTTAATTATTATTATAAGATTAGTGGATAGACTAACTAGCGGCTTTTCTAAGCGCAGTTGATTTTGTGTGTGTTGTGTCTGATTGTAGTTGAAGTCAGCCTTACAACTATGTTTTGGATTTCTGCATATTCCAGCCACCACGGATATAATCGACTAATCTAAACTGGACCGCAAAGAAAAAGGATCGGTTAGAAAATCTTCAATATCTTCAAAAGTACCTGACCTAGCTTTATGAAATAAAGACTAAGTTAAATAATATTTTAAATTTAATATTTTAATAAATACAGTATTCCCACTGGAACTAGAACTACGCGGATGAAACCGCGGGCAAAACGCAAGTATTGTTATAAAAATAGGTGCATATATTATTTTTTATATGTAAAGAGGAGACGAGAAAAAATTATAACATATATATAACTTATTCTAGAAGATTACATAAGTACACTTACACACTTTTTAGATTCAGACTATTTACGTGACGAGCGCGATTTAATGTTATTGTTATATCCAGACGAATCAATTGAGCTGATTTGTCAACATGCATGGGTCAAATATTGTGCCAAATTATTATCTTACAATAACGAATTACATAATGTGATCTATTTAATTTATTTATTTTAATACAAACTGTGTCGTATATATATTAGACTATGATAAACAGTCATATCTAAAGCCACTGGAAGTGTAACGGAAAATAAACAACTATGGAATTGAATCGAGGTATTGAAAAACAAATGATATTTTTAAATGTCAGCAAACTTCTATAGGAACTTTGGAAGCAATAATGAATTGGATGTGAAATAATGTTGTATTATATATATATAATGATATATTGTTCAAAAACGATTCGTAGTTCATAATATAGCAGAGCTATACTTGATAATCTAAGGTACTCCTTTTCTTAGATTCTCCTACTCTTTGATTCGGTGTAGAAGTGTAGTTTTATAATTGAATGCCTCGTTGGTCTAGTGGCTACATGTAAGGCCGAAGACCAGGAGGGCCTGGGTTCAATTTCCAGGTCAGGATAATAAAATGTTATTGGGTTTTTCTGACAGAAAATTCTCAGTAGCAGCCCGGAATCTGGAAGTTGGAAGTGTGTACATTCCTGTGCCTCGGAAAGCACGTAAAGCTGTTGGCCCTGCGCCTGAACTCTTTCCGGTCGTGTCGGATTGCTGTCCCATCGAATTATGAGAGCTAGAGGACGGAGAGTGCACCTGTGTTTGCGCACACACATGTGCACTATAATATCTCCTGCGCAGTTGGCTAATCTCTCTTGAGGTTGGCCGCCGTGTCCGATGTCGGTCTGGAGGACATTATTATTATTATAGCAGTAATAAATAGGGTATAGAATTATTACATCATTGTCTTCACGTGTGAAGTCAAGAGGTGAGCTTGAAAACTCTAGGGGGGCGAGATAATATTTTCCAGATTGCGTAAATTATTATTAATAACATAATTAGTGATTATGCTATCTCGGGTCACTGTTATGATAATAATCATATTTAATCGAAGACATTAGTCTTTGATTAAATATAATTTACACATTGTTTAATGTACGCATTCACAATTTGTTTTTGTTCATTTTAGTCGACTATTTTTCTAAGATGATTTCTAGATAATTTTCTTATTAATTTTACCGTCTTTAAAATAATTACCAGAAATTCCTTAACAAATAACAATTGGTATAAAGATTGGATCAAAAATAAAATCAAATTCACTCAATACATGTTCTGCGCGGTTGTAAACAAAGCTATAAAAGGTTAAACTTTTATATTCTTAGATATTCTTTGTCCGCATAAAATGATCGTGATATTTATGTTAATAGTTAAAAATAAACATTTACGGTCTTACTTATAACCTATAAGCTTACTCTTATTTATCTCGTTCTTTCATTATTGATTTGACATTCGAAAGAAAAAGACACGTAATTGTTTAACTATTTGCCCGCTAAATAAAGTTTCTTTATAAGTTGTGCATTGGTGATATTCACCTTTTTTCAATTTACACATTCCGATTTTAATATGTACCTATTTCATGTATATAATATGTTATTTTAATTGAAGTGCAAAAATAATAATTAGTAATAAATCGAGATAACGACTGGGTCATCGGCTTTACAGTTCGCCCGTTCGCTCGTTCGGCCGCTACAGTTGTGTTTGTTTTTCGCAACCAATTTAAAGCGTTTATTATTTTAGTACAGTCTGTGAATGGCCCACTGCTGGGATAAATCCTCTTCTCCTCTTTTGAGGAGAAGGTTTGGAGCTTATTCCACCATGCTGCTCCAAAGCGGGTTGGTGACACATATGACAGAATTTCAGTGTTTTTTTTTTTTTTTTTTATTGTATAGGTTGGTTGACGATCAAATGGGCCATCTGATGGTAAGTAGTCACCAACGCCCATAGATAATGGCATTGTAAGAAATGTTAACCATCACTTACATTGTCAATGCGCCACCAACCTTGGGAACTAAGATGTTATGTCTCTTGTGCCTGTAATTACACTGGCTCACTCACCCTTCAAACCGGAACACAACAATACAAAGTGCTGCTGTTTTGCGGTAGAATATCTGATGAGTGGGTTGTACCTACCCAGACGAGCTTGCACAAAGCTCTACCACCGAGTGAATTTGACACATGCAGGTTTCCTCATGATGTTTTCTTTCACCGTCAAGCACGATATGAATTATAATCACAAATTAAGCACATGAAATTCAATGGTGCTTGCCCGGGCTTGAACTCATGATCATCGGTTAAGATTCACACGTTTACCACTGGGCCATATATATTTTTTTAATATTGAAAAGTTGTTCCGCGCGGCTTTCGTGAGCGTTACCGCTCCGCCTCAGTGGGTCGTTGTCTGATGTTACAGTTTTAGTCCATAAAAGGTCTATATTACGTTAATATGTTTTCAAATGTGACTGGTAATTCTGGAGACTCACTCGTTTTTTTGCAATTATTGAACATTTCCAAAGAAAAAAAGTTTATTTTAAGCTCAGACGTTTATGCGTGAACGTATAAAATACGAATGTAAACTAGTAATCATTTTTACATAAAATCTAAATAAAAATATACTACTTCTGAATTGCGATTTTACGAAGCAAGAACGCCACTTCTCGCTGTCCGTCTGTCTTAACGCGGTAAATTAAAAAACTACCACTGTGGGTTGAACCTTTAGGCGTATAATTCATTATGATTTAGTTTTTGTTGGCGATGTCGAAACAAATTATGTCGGCTGGCTTTACTGGAGTGCGCCGCGTTAACCAATGGAGTTGTGTTTATATTAAACGTTCTATGACCATTATTATTCTACTCGTGCGAAGCCGGGACGAGTAGCTAGTGTGTTTATATATTTTACTATTATAAGGATGGCCACTTTAGTTTATTAATTTAAAAGTAATTGTTTGTATTGATATTGTATCCGACCTAGATATGACCTATATTTTACCACTTTATATCAATGTGATCGATGAAGGCTACCGATACGTTAACAATAATATAATATTCGCAATACTGTTGGTACATTGATATCCAATTACCGTGACTATTAAGTAAATTGTTTATTGTTTATGGCATAGGATGGCGGACGAGCATATGGGCCACCTGATGGTAAGTGGTCACCAACGCCCGTAGACAATGGCATTGTAAGATATGTTAACCATCGCTTACATCGCCAATGTGCCACCAACCTTGGGAACTAAGATGTTATGTCCCTTGTGCCGGTAATTACACTGGTTCACTCACCCTTCAAACCGGAACACAACAATAGCAAGTACTGCTGGTATGCGGTAGAATATCTGGTGAATAGGTCGTACCTACCCCGACGAGCTTGCACAAAGCCCTAATACCAAGTAATATCATTTGACAATATTTAGTTAACAAAAAAAAAGTGATTTTTTTGTCGACTCTATTTAATTCTTAAATATCAACGACGGTTGCTCAGTAATTGGAACGTATCTTTACAGTCAGGGGTTCAAAGCACTATCGCGGTGATATTTTGTGTGCGGAGAAATTACTGACGCGGTATAGTAAAGTTTAGATAAATTAAGGCATTTCCTGCCTCGCACAACCACTCCGTGGAACCAGCGTTCGCCGGCGACTTTTCCGAACCGATATGACATTGCAACCTTCAAGAAAAGAGCGTACTCATTCCTTAAAGGTCGGCAACGAACCTGCAAGCCCTCGGGTATTGCAGATGTCTATGGGCGGTGGCAGTTACTTTCCATCAGGTGATCCTACTGCCCGTTTGCCCTTTCTTACATAAAAAAAAATCGTTTTTCTTAACAGATAAGGCCTTGTCCAGGACAATAATAATCCCACGATTATTATTGTTGCTATACATAAATATTATCTGAAGTGAAGCTATAACTACGATAGGTATGGGATTAAGAAGATAAGATACTTAATTATTATTATAAAATTATGTATGATAACAGAGAAAAAATGTCACCAACCGTGTAAACAAGTTGATTAGTAGGAAAAATAGGAATTTTCCTTTATTTAGTATTTA
This sequence comes from Nymphalis polychloros, assembly GCA_905220585.2. NCBI lineage: Eukaryota > Metazoa > Arthropoda > Insecta > Lepidoptera > Nymphalidae > Nymphalis > Nymphalis polychloros. Next base: position 12,465,031 of record HG992252.1, on the reverse strand, counting down.
TGATCTAATTATAAAAAAATGATAACAATTATAAAGTATTTTGGATAATCCTACTAATCTTAATCATTTTATATTCATTCTTGAGTTATGTTATAAAATGTAAATAGCGCGCGTTTGGGGGTAAGGCATGACAAATTATTATGTCTTATCTAGTATATGATATTATGCTAATATTAGAAAGAGGTATTGTCTGTGTTTCGAATTCACGCGAAACATATCTAATCGACTTGGAACTTTCATATTATAAGAGATTATAGTTGCTTGGTAATGTATATTTTATATATATTTTAATTATACCTTATCATGTTAACGTTCGTGAAATGAACTTTGTATTGATTCTTGGTTTGACTGCCTCGTTGGTTTGGTGGCTACTTGTAAGGCCGCAGACACGATGGTCCTGGGTTCAATTCCCAGATCGGGCCAATGAAATGTTATTGAGATTTTCTATCTAAATTTCTCAGTAGCAGCCCGGAGTCTAGAAGTTGGAAGTGTGTACACTCCCCAGCCTCGGAAAGCACGTAAAGCCGTTGGTCCTGCGCCTGAACTCTTTCCGGTCCTGTCGGATTTCCGTCCCATCGGGTTATGAGAGTAAGGGAATAGAGAGTGCACCTGTGTTTGCGCACACACTTGTGCACTATAATATGTCCTGCGCAGTTAGCTACTCTCTCTTGAGATTGGCCGCCGTGGCCGAAATCGCTCTGGAGGACTACACATACATTGATTCTTAAATACTTTAAATGTAAACAAGTTAGCAACATCATAATATATATTTCACAGTTACCTTTTTATGTTATATATGTAAATGTTAAGTAAAAAAATATGGATTTGCATAACAATTAATTTAATTCAATTATCTATTTAAGTATCTATCAAATAAGTCATATTTTAAAAGCTGCGAAGCTGGCCGAATACGATCATGATGTGCGTATACAGACTTATGCTGAGAAAAGGGAAAGTTTTTGAGATACTTAAGCTTGAGTATTTTGAGCACATAATGCGTAGTACCATGAAATAGGAACTCCTTCAACTAATCGTGCAGGGGAAGTCGGCAGGCAGGCCGACACCAGGCCGCAGAAGTATCATGGCTTAAAAACTTGCGGCACTGGTTTAGGAAGAGCACGACATTTCTATTTAGACAGTGATTTTGAAAGATTTAATCACCGCAATGATTACCAATCTTCGTAAGAAGCGACACGTTAAGAAAAACAAATAAGCTATTGCTTGTCGACCACAAATATTAGATAAAGATTAAATTCAAGTAATATCGTAAATTTATTCTTAGAGCGACAACAATTAAAGATTCTAATGCAATATTTATAGATAACCTGTTTACATACAAGATAATCATTCAAGTATATTTAATAAACGGAAGACACAACCCTACAAGGTGAATCGACGATATAATAAGAGTCGCGGGAAGCCATTGGATGCGGGCAGCACAAGACCGGCCAAAATGGAAATCGTTGGGGGCATTTGTCCAGCAGTGGACGTCTTTTGGCTGACATTATGATGATGATGATATTTAATAAATGAACCGTAGTGGACAACAATTCTACTGTTAACTTTCTTTTAAAATAAAGAAGTTTAAAAGATAATATTAGTCACTTTGACCACAAGTGGTATAGAAAAAAATAAAAGTAATAATAACAATTTTATCATATTTATGTAATTGATGAGAAACAGATAATGAATCTACGAGCTTTAATGAAAGTGAAATTAGTTAAAACATGTACTTTGTATCTATTCGAAGTTAGTTAAAAAGTTTCGTTTAAAATCATAATCAAAAAATAAAAAACGACATACGTGTTTATTAATCGTGATATCTTTGATTATTGATAGTAAAATTTTAAAATCGCATTGGAAAGTTTTTAGAAAAATATTCACTAAGAGACAAATAACACTTTTACATCCCGTTGTTGAGTCAATAAAAGAAATGACAATGTAGTTTAAAATTTAATTTAACATAGTAAATACCAATGATGTAATAAAAACGCTTAAGTCAGAAACTAGCTTCGAATCCCGGCTTTGCACGAGTAGACTAAGGTTAAGTAAGGTAAGTATGTAAAAACATTAAAGATTAATAAAATAATGCACAGGATAAACATATAAACAATCATTTTTATTTATAAAGAAGACAGTTCTGTGGCGTATTTACGTAAAGTTTATTAATTCAATAACTGATGTAATGGCATCGTATCTTGCAATAATATTTAATAACCGTGTTCAATGTGGCATATTAATTGATATATTGAATAGTAATAGTATTTGCAATAATTAAACCTGACAGTTTTTTAGATCCTAACCATGGACCAATCTGAGTACTAAATCCTGTATTATACAAAGCTTAGATTGTTGACTCATGAAATTTTTTCCGGGAAATTATGGCAGTGTGAAGTTAAAACATGATCGATTAGTTTCTAATCTTAACTATAGAAAGGGTTAGACACATTATTAACTCAAGTATCTTATATAAGCCTCGATATGAAGTATTGCTAATTATCAGGTAAATGACTGAAATCGCTTTTGTAATATATGTGATTTTTTCCTTTTAACTTTTTTGTTAATGACCTTTTTGGTTTTTTATTAGGATTTTTATCTAATAATATTAATTAATCTGAGTCCAGCCCACTCATTCTCATGTTTAAGTTAAATTTAACTATTTTTTTACTTTAAGCTTTAGATTATAAAAATATATTTGTAACAAATTTAAAAATTAATAAATTAACAATTTTAGTACAAAATATCGTAATTTATTGTTATCATATTTCATAACACGTTTTATGTTAAGTGGACATTCAATGGTGTAATTAACACGTGTAATGAAGTATTATTATTACGTTTGAACGTAAGGCGTACTACCAGTGTCAATTAAATAAATAAATAATATAAAAATTTAAAAAAAAACTTACCAGTAAGTAGCATAGCCTCATCCAGCGTTGCTATGGACGAATCACTTTTGGCGCCTTTTTCGATCTTCCCGCTCACTGCCATATTAACTGTCTTTAAACAAAAAATTAATTTTTTTATTAATATATTAATTATTTAATTTGATGACTAAAAAACGTTAACTGTTTTTGGTTTTAAATATCTGAACCATTTTATTTAAAATGATCAAATACATCAAATTTAAAACGTTTAGTTCACGACATACGTACGGTATTTTTAAAATAAAAAAATAAGGCATTAACGCTTTATTAAGTAAATATTCATATTCGTTAATTTTAAAAAATAATAACATTATTGACACAATTAAACTGCAGTAAATAAATAAGTGCTTTAAACGGATATAAACATTTAGATAATTTCAAAACTCACATAAAATTTCATTATAAATATATTTTTTTTAATTCACAAATTAATTAATAATCCTTCTAAAGACGTGGCATACACGAGCGTCGCCAATAAGTATCCGTAACGAAATGCAATCAACGAATAAACTAACCGGGAAAATTGTAATTAAACGGTATCGTTCCGTTGTTAGAAAATAATCTTCACTATGACAATCTATCGTGTCTCAAAAATAAATTATATGGTTTAAGAACTCCATTATTATTTAATTATATAACAATTAATAAAAATATTAAACAATTTATGATTACAACGTTGATTAAGCTACTACATATTTAAATAAGGCATACTACTCAAAACAAGATTGTTTGTTATATAAATGATAAAAATGCGTGGAGCCAGTATTTGTTGATTTCCAAGCAGGATTTGCATAAATTTAAATGTAAATATCCTGGGATAAATAAATATTCTGGGACATTATTCACACAAGGCCGTCTGATCACAAACTACGCAGAGCTCGTACTATGGAAACCAGACAACTGATATACTTACGTATACTAGTTTTCTTTTGTAAATACATAATTATATAGATAATTACACCCAGACTCGGGACAAACAGTACATTCACTTGGTGGAAGGGCTTTTTGCAAGCTCGTCTGGGTAGTTATCACCCACTCATCAGATATTCTACAGCAAAACAGCAGTACTTGGTATTGTTGCATTCCGGTTTGAAGGGTGAGTGAGTCAATGTAATTTCAGGCACAAGGGACATAACATCTTAGTTCAAAAGGTTGGTGGCGCATTGGCGATGTAAGCTATGATTAACATTTCTTACAATGCCAATGTTTATGGGCGTTGAGGCGGATATGAGGTAGGTGGTGCTGTAATAATAAACAAAATATTATTATACAAAAACAAACTAATAAATACATGTCAATATAAATATAAAATACACATATAATATATCAATTATATTGTCAATATATACAAAAATTACAGGTATATAATATAAATACATACAATATACAATACACACGATAAGTCCTCAAACAAAACGGTGAAAAAATAATAAAAATAAAAGAAAATTATTTTTTGAGACAAAAAGCCTAAATTCCACCACGCTGCTAATATTTAAATAAATACAATAAAAAGCAGTTACCTATAACCAGTCTGGTACGATATTAACATTTCATTATGTAATGGAAACACTGTATAATATTATAATGCCTAATATTATTAAAGAAATGATCCAAGGTTAGTTTTTAAGTCGTACTTGATACGATTTAAATGAAAATGTTATGGAATTAAATTATTTTATGTGACTGTGCGTCATTTTATTTATATATAGTTCAGTACCTTGCTATTCTCTGTTTGTCAAACTACTTTCTATTGTTTATAACACACGTGTCCGGCTTCCCGCGCTTGTGAGGGGGCCGGTTTTAGGTAACCTATTTCCTTTTCTGTTTTCTGCAAGAATGCAGTTTTCTTCATTAAATCGATTTTAGGTTCTCAAAGTAAATAGTTATGTTGTATAAATGTATGTACTATTTTCAAAATGAGCTAAAAAAATATAAAAGTAGTGTCATAAAGGCAGTGTCACATTTGGCATGTAATACCTACATTTATAGTCGATGTCGAACATATACAAGATGTTCTCAAAAATAAAAAACTTGACGAACAACAACCAAGAGAACAGACTGGATTCCGATCGGGATTCGCAACTTATAGATCACATACATATGGTAAAACAGCTCATTGAAAAATGTCAAGAATATGATTATCCATTATACATGGCACTTGTAAAGCATTTGACTGCTTGGAACATCAGTACATTTGGGAAGCCCTGAAAAATCAAGGAATAGAAAATAATTATATAAGGATAATAATAAAGGTATATTCCAACAGCAAAGCATGAATAAAACTAGAAACGGAGATGGAAATTTTCCCAAATTACAGGGGAGTGAGGCAGGGAGACCCACTCTCACCAAAACTTTTTTCATCTGTGCTCGATGAAGTCATCAGGAAGATGGAATGGGACAACATAGGGATTAACATAAATGTAACACGCTTAAATCATTTGAGATGTTTATATTTAAATTAATAATCGTATACTCTCGGTGAAACATATCCTGGTATTTGAAAGTGGTTGGGGTTCGACGGTTCTTCAACGCTTTCTACTAACAGTTGTCGCTATTAATATTTATATAAATTTATACCTCACATTACGGGCGCAAATCTCCTCAAAAAGGCCTTAGCCAACCAGTTTGATATTAACAGGTTGTTGCTTTACTTTTGAATGCCTACTACACATTTTGTTATAGATCAAAATGTTGAACACTTCATGGAAGTTAAGCTGCCAAACATACTTAATATTATCTACGGAATTCTACATAACATTAGTAACTAAAATGTTTTTTTTTTTTATGTATTCATATTTTTTATATACTTACATAGTATATCTACAATATGACGCAATATTTAAGTATTTTTGATGTAGCTATATAAAATATAATAAATATGAACACTTCCTTGACATTTTTTTTTAAGAATATTAATAATTCCTGCTTTCAGAAAGGGAATGACAAGTGTTAGAATTAAACAGAAAGCTCTTGAAGCTTTAATTAGGTTGTTTATTGTTATTATTTTTCTCAGGTGACGTTGGCGTTCTCTCGGCTCGGCACAGCCCCGACGCCCGGGGCTTAAAAGATAGGCCGTAAGCCTGGGACAGTGGCTGCGTGAGGTGAGGGCCGCGCGTGTTCTATTTCAGACGGCCCCAAGGAGGAAGGCGGCTGGAATGGCCTCGCGCTGTCAAACGCACTAGCGAGGAGTGCGGGGGGCGAGATTACCTTCGCCTCCTTAGGAGAGCTCCGCCAAGCACCGAGCGGAGCACAGCACGGAAGATATCAACACGATCCCGCAGGCTCTCCGATCCGTGCTGAGGACGGCCATCGCAGTGGTTTTAGTGGGTTAGAATCCCACCTTAACCCGTTCCCTCTCCCAAGGGAGCCTGGTAGCCTTTCTTAAGATTTCCACTGACCAAATTAAACATTTACATGACCCTATGTTGAAATAAAAGTAAACGAATTAATCTTTATTAAAATTGATAAGATCACGGAAGTTTTTGAGATGTAAATACGTACCGGTCTACACGAGTCATAATATTGTATTAAAATTAATTTATACCTACCAAATTAATTTTAATACATAGGTATTATTTAATAGTACGAGTTTTTTTTTGTAACTTAAACACAACATAAAACTGAATTAGCTACTCTAACGTGAAATTCGTCATAAAACCTCAAAATGACGAATTTACGAATTAGTTTCTTTAATATTGGATTCCTTGAAGATAGCACGCAAAATAAGGATTGTATTCGTAATAAGCTTATCGTATTGTTACATTATAATGTCCTCCAGACCGATTTCGGCCACGGCGGCCAATCTCAAGAGAGATTAGCCAACTGCGCAGGAGATATTATAGTGCAGAAGTGTGTGCACAAACACAGGTGCACTCTCTTTTCCTTAGCTCTCATAATCCGATGGGACGGCAATCCGACACGACCGGAAAGAGTTCAGGCGCAGGACCAACGGCTTAACGTGCTTTCCGAGGCACGGGAGTGTACACACTTCCAACTTCCAGACTCCGGGCTGCTACTGAGAATTTTCTGACAGAAAAACCCAATAACTATTTATTGGGAATTGAACCCAGGACCACCGAGTCTGCGGCCTAGCCACTAGACCAACGAGACAGTCATTGTTACATTACATTACAATTTAAGTAATTGTAATGTTATCGAAATTATATACATTAGAATTACTTAAATTTAATTTATGTGTTATATTAATTTAATTTTGTAGGTAAATATTCGATGATACTTTTGTTAAGTTATTTATTACGGGACTAAAGGAGTTCTTTGTTACCCGGGTAGATTCCTTGGATATTGAGTCCCACATAGGCGGCAAGACCGTCGATACGATATCATGCCCAAGAGATCCCGTGACGCCCCACGCGAATAGGGTACTGCTGATTCTTTAGTAGGTAGACCCATTAGTCATAGTCATAGTTAAATTAAATTAATCCGTTACGGTTATTATTCACACAATTGAATATGATGAAACTTGTCCACAGGAATACGAGAATCTGAAGATTTCAAGTTCATACACGGGCAAGCAACGCTGAGCTCTCATTTAATTTGTTATTGTTCACCGGTGTAAGTTACAACATTTAAAAATTGAAAAGTGCTTAAGTAAAAATACTGTTTCTTTATTATCCTATCCTGAACTTGGATAAATATATGTAAATAAAATAATATGAGATAAATAATAAAATCTAAAAAATGTGTGACATCACATTTACGGTTGAATATAATGATCTGTGCCTAACTAGCATAACAAATAATTCAAAAACATGAAAAAATTTACAATGTCACTAATGTATTTTTGTTGTAAAAAAAAATTCAACGACTTTTTTTATCAAGTATCTGTTCGGCATTTTTAATGAAAACATCCACCAACCATCATGAAAATTTTTCCTAATCATCTCACGCGCTTGAAGCCGGGGGTCGATCTCCCAAAACATAAACCAGACACAACTATGTAAAATACAGACACTAGATAAGCTAAATAATAACGCTTTTATGTTATTCTTCTTATACGATGTTTTGTGTTATCGAACAGATAAAATATATTCATTTCAAAATGCATTTATTTATTGTCAATAACGTTTTAAATGTCACATTAAGTACAAGTCGGATTAAGATATAGAAATATTTAAGTTTTATTATTTATAAGGGTGATTACTGTCAGTTGTATTAATTATGTTTAGTTATTCATATATATATGACCACATCTCCCTTCCACAACCCACTGTGACCAAGCCCCTTTAAAAATAAACTCAAGTTTCACGGAAACTAACAAAATTATAAATGTAATGATTTGTAAATACTTAAGCTTTTTGCTTATATTTTTTTAAATTTATAATTTTTAATCACCTGTCGGAATTATTTAGTTTTTACTTGTTAGTGTGGAGGAAACATAAGCAGTTACGTCTTTATACTTCAAAAATGTTGGCAGTAATGATAGCACTTTGTGTAATAGTAATATTTAGTATCAATTCAGTTTTATGTAATTGTTATTTCATTGTATCGGACGGCATATTTATATGTTTGTCGAATTGAAGAAAAAATGTATACATATACAGGGTTATTTGTAACGACTCAGCAACCTCGCAGGACTAGATAGCTAATACGATAAGCAACTACTTTTGTTCTACGACTTCGGACATAACTCAATACATGAAAAAATAATGATTTTACAAGTTTTTGTCGTACTGTCGTGACATTTGTAGGTTGTCTATATTTCATACATAAACGAAAGGACGACGCGACGCGTCAATCTTTGCGTTACGCGTAGATTTATAAACCTTTAAGCGGGAAATTAAATTAATACTTATTTTTGTATGAAAATAAAATCTAACAAATTATCAAAAGTTGCTGGGTGGTTACAAATAACCCTGTATACAAAGTTTATATAACATAAAATGGTTATACTATATTATGTATTTCAATTATAGTTCATTTCATTTCACAAACAGCTATTAAAATATTCAAAAAAATCCATTTTAATTTTTTTACAATCAATGCAGTATAAAATACGATGCTCCGATCGTGGCTCGGCTCAGCTCTCAGTATATAAAACCTAACTAACCACACATAACGCCTGGGTCAAATATCGAACGCAACTGTTTTCATGCACTTTAACGTGTGTATGACTTATTTCGTGTCCCGCGCTGAAGAAAACATTGTGAGAAAACCTATATGTGCCGGATGGCATTCTGACATATGTATACATGTATATATGTGTCTATAAACGCGCATTGGAGCAGCTTGGTGGAATTTTTCTTTTTTTTATTGCATAAGAAGGCGAGACGAGCATATAAGAGATGTTAACCATCGCTTACATCAGCAATGCGCCACCAACCTTGGGAACTAATATGTTATGTCCCTTGTGCCTGTAATTATACTGGCTCACTCACCCTTCAAACCAGAACACAACAATAGCAAGTACTGCTATTTTGCGGTAGAATATCTGATGAGTGGATAGTACCTACCCAGACGAGCTTGCACAAAGACCTACCACCAATTAAGGTGAGGATAATGCTCAGCATTGAGAGATTTACGGGCGATACTTTAAATTTTATATTCATCCTCTTTTTATATAATATTAATCTTTTTTTAAATAGATCATAACATGTGCATTTTTAATAGCCTTGAATGGTTAATGAATATTAATGTTTCCAAACAATTTTGCAGTTTCTTATTTATAAGTGTGAACAATTCATACATAAAGGTAGCTACGATTAAAGACTAAAATATATTTATTAAATTAATGCAATGTCCAATGTAATAAAATCGATAGATATATATGCATTTAAAAAATAATAATGACGTAATTAGCTTACAGTTGAATCTGTTTCTAACTAATTAATTCAATTTAGTATTTAACTGGGGATTTCGTTGCAGATTAAATAAATATGTAATGAATGTTTCATAGCATAACGTTTAATACAAACAAAGATATCTTCTTCTGGTTTAACTTCTGTCACTTGTGTTTGTTTTTAAAATATTTTACTGTTTCGGCTACTTAGGGTTATGGAATGGGGTATTAATAAGCGATCCCGTGACGGCCCCCGAAGAGACGTCGAGGGTAACGCTGGTTTCTTAATGGGTATTTCGGTGCACTGGAGTTCCAGGCGCCGGCGCAGTTCCACATACCCTCTGACTTTATGTGAGGGAAACGCGTAAATGCGTTTTTCCAGCAAAATAAAAAAAGGAAGATGTGAATTGTACAATTAAGTGGAACTATTCGATTAAAGATAGGAATAATTATTAAATATGCGTTAGTATTTGCTTTCAAGCTAAATTAAAAATTAATTTATGCTACATATACAAATTTTCGTTGCGTCAACATTAATTTAGCATAATAATAAATTTAAATATTTGCTTCCAATTTATTATCAGGACCACGATTGGTATGTTTATCCAGATGTAACAAGCGAAACTTGAAAATTGAAGGTTTTATTGGTAAAGTTCTCAAATAAAATCTATACTTATTAATGAGGTGACAATTTTTTGTAATGCCTAACTGAAAATAACATACTAGAACAGTACACATAAAACTTTTACTAGAAAATGCAGTGCGTTTCCGAGAATATTATGTAAGTAGTTACGCTTCCGAGATGGCCCAGTGGTAAGGACGCGTGAATCTTAATCGATGATCGTGGGTTCAAACCTGGGGTCAAATTTCATTGAAATTCTGTCATATGTGTATTCCACCAACCCGCATTGGAGCAGCGTGGTGGAATAAGCTCCCAAAACCTTCTCCTCAAAAGAGGAGGAGGCCTTAACCCAGCAGTGGGACATTCACAGGTTGTTACTACGCTTCGCAGTTTTACCCGATTTAAATAAATACGATTGACTAGCGTGAATTTCATATTATTGTAATAAATATAATATAATAATAAATTAAAACTTACCTACCTTACAAATATTCCATACGATTACACAAAACGACGATATTAGTATCACTTATTAGTATATTTTTCCACAGGGACTTATTTAGGTAATCTATGTCCAGCTTTAAAGAGCTTATCAAACAAAAAAAGAATATCTCTGTAATGCATACAGAGAAAACACTGCGGCAACTGATTCGTGTAAGCCGGCTACTCTTATTATATGTAAAGTTTACTGCTTCTAATTAAATAATATTTAGTGTTGTGATAAGAAGCCGCGGGTGTTGTGAGTCAATCATAGATCGACAGGTCGTCTCGATAAGCTTTCTCGGTAATCTTCAATCAAGAAACACAGCCTTATAGATGTTTAACGTGTGACTAGATTATACTGGGGGCCAATTCTACTAACAAATTATCACATTATCGGAATCGAATCGAAGCGTTATCGTTTTCCTATTCTTCGATTTCATTATCGATATAAAAGTTAACAATTAAGTTTTGACATAACGGTATATGTTAACATCATATTGATTCGGTTCCGAACCGAATAAATTTAGAATAGTCAAAGTTGGATCGGAATTGAATCAGGGACATATCGTAATCGTTATAGGTTAGTAGAATTCGACACCTGATTTATATCTTCAAGTCATTATCGATTTTACATTTGATATAATAATAGCATTGCTTAGCTGATCACCCCCAAAATAACATTTATAATCATGCGAGATAGGTTTAAATAATTGTAGATGTAGAAATCGTATTCTGGTTCGAACACGAAACAGATGTTAAAATTGTTTTATTCTTCTTCTTCTTCATCTTTGATTAGAGTTACATAAAGGAGCTTGGGACGCTTTTTGGTATGACAAAAATACAGTAATTTTGGTGTGCCAAAAATCAATTAAAATCTACATTTTAAAACACGTTTCGAGTCGAAAAAACTATCGCAAAGAACTTCGTTTCTGACGGGGTGCCACGACCGCACATTATTTTTAATACAAATACAGGTAATGTTTGCGAATATTTTAATTACAGCAAACATAAAATCTTACGATCTAGATTATAAATACAATGTTATTTAAAGCTATGTATAAATAAATCAAGTTACCTCTAGAATAAAAATACATATACAAATACAAAATAATCAATGTTAATTATTTAATTAGATCGCATAAATTTTTACCTACAAGACTTGCTGCTTATCTGTTAAATGAATAAAAAACATAATTAGATATCATAAATTGATACAATTACACTTCGTTATTATTTTTTTGTACTACAAATTTATAAAACCTGAATAAAACGCAGTAAAAACACATCCAAAAGAACTTATTTGGTATTCTTTTAAGTTATTCTTAATTTAAAAACATTTGTTTACTTTGTAAATTACATTATAATGTGTGGTTACTTTTGCACTATTTTTGTTCAATACACATAAAAGTCAAAGGTGGTTCGTTTCATTCCATTCAAGGCGTCTCAATGCTCGTTGCTCGATGGTTTGTCTCTTGGTAAAAGAAAACTAAGACCGGCGCATACTGAAAATAGAAAAAAAAATATAATTAATACATTTACAATTATACCACAAATACTCCTCTAGACAGACAGACAAAATTTATCAAAAATTATATATGGGATATGTATCTGAATATATATAAATTTAATATATATGACTATGATGGAAGATACGAAATGAAGGATCTATGATATATACGCGGAAAGAGTCCTACTTAGTATAAATACGCATTAATGTTTATAGAATAATAAAAATATTACTACGAAATTAAATTAGTTTCATCGTCTCATTTAAACAGAATAAATATTATCTTAAACAAATCAATGAAGAAACTTATTAATTAATAATATGTTTCTTTTCAATGCGATTTTGTCCTTTCTGTAAATAATTACGGTGTAATCAATTTATATTTAGAGGACAAACGTGATCATTTTTTCTAGCCTTAACCAGGATTCGATTATTCTAATTTCTAACCTAGATTAATAAAATTAATTTCATTGTCGCGTGTCGCCAAGCTGTTTCTAATATGAAAATATTTGAAAGCAATTTCATAATTACGCGCATATTAGTTTACGTATAAACTCACAATATTAATTATACCGGACAAACAGATAGGGACAAAAAAATAAATGGTTGTTTTAGTTGATAGCTCGCAAATTGCTATAGCAATTATTGACAATAATTTTGCAATTAAAAGCGGACGCTTCTATTTTATTTAATGAAATTAAATCTCTCCCTTTTTGTATGTAATTTGCGCGATAAAATAGTCGATTGTTGACTGATTTCAATGGTTTCTTAATGGAATAGATTATACCTTAACACTTAAGGTAGCCTTACTCGGTATAGGCTAAAACGAGGCAAGGCATATTAAGATAAGAATCAACTCTAATTGATTATAATGATAACAGTGCTTATAAGCTAATTTACAACTTTGCTCAAATGTTGAAAACCGGCCATTGCACCGGCTTTTACGATTATGCCGTTATTGACCGCCTTCAATTAGTTAAAAAGGTAGTATATAATTTTTTATATTCCATATTTTAGGTGGAAGTAATTTTTCTAAATCTCTTTCTTCTAGTATGAGTTCCAGCCCACGAGTCGCATGTTCTATCCATTGGATATATGATACGATACATCTACATTATAAAACAAAAACCCTGTCTGATCCGTGAAGTGGTTATTTGGCATCGTGAGTCGGTTCTATTTATGTAATCATTTTTAAAATTCTAAGCAAAAAATTTACCCCGAATAAAATTTAATTTAATTAAATGACGAAAATTACATGGCAACACAGGTGCGGGCGACAGCGCTCGATAGCTCTTACTTATCAGGTAGCTAGGACACAAGGTCATGACCTCAGTTGTCCATAAAATTTTCGTCATTTACAATTGAAAATAACAACCGACTCACGTTACCTAATAATCACTTCACGGATCGGACAGGGTTTTAGTTACACACTGTAAATAAAAATTTCTTATTTATTTATTTTATTTCGAATTTTTAAATTATATTACTTACGAAACAGTAGCGCAGAGAAAATATAAAAAATGATTGTGCATGCTCCAGCGAGGAAGATTCCAGTAACATTGGCGCCAATTACTGACCCCATTCGTCCAAACATCATAACTGCACCTACTGCTGTTGCCCTGGTAACAAAATCAAGATGTTTTTATATACATTACTACATAATTGACTCGCTCGTTTGTCCAGTGGCTAGATATAAGGCCGCAAATCCGGTGGTCCTGGGTTCAATTCCCAGGTCGGGCCAATAAATTGTTATTGGGGTTTTCTGTCAGAAAATTCTCAGTAGCAGCCCGATGTCTGGAATTTGGAAGTGTGTACACTCCCGTGAATCGGAAAGCAAGTTAACTGAAATCTTTCCGGTCGTGTCAGATTGGCGTCCCATCGGATGACGAGAGCCAAGGAAAAGAGAGTGCACCTGTGTTTGCACACACACTTGGGCACTATAATATTTCCTGCGCATTGCTCTTGAGATTGGCCGCCGTGACCATCGCTACATAATATGTCTCATATAATGTTTAAGGTAGACTTAAAGAATTATTGAAGTTTTAAATGCAAGACCTGTGGCCCTGTGTTCAAATTCCGGGTCGAGTGAACAAAAAGGTATTGGGTTATCTATTTAGGAATTTTTAGTAGCTTCTCATAGTAGAAATTTGAAGTTTAGATTCCGTGCCTTTGATTATAAGTCTTTCCAGACGTTTATTCTGCCTATCATTAATAAGAGTGAGATAATAGAGAGTGCACATAGGTTTGTACTTTGTGTACACACTTTTACAACATGATTCTCTGGCACAGATTTCTCCTGACTGACTAGCCCTATCTATAGGATAACATCGTCAATATAACGATCAGGCGTATTCCTGCGAAACGCTTGTATCGATTTTCTTTACAATAACGTTGAAATAATATACTTAAAAACAAACACTAATTATTTATATAGTCCGTCTGTAATCAAAGTATAATCTATTATAATGTGAAAGTCCCACATCAATTTCAAAGATTAGTACATTCAGCGTGAAAGTTGTAAAATATTAAAAAACACTCTACCCTACTTTAGCGTGATAAGCTAAGTCAACAACTATAGTAAGAATTTCCATCCATTAATAAACAATGGAATTTTTTCCTATTGCTATTTAGTAAAAATAACGCAGAGATTTAACTTATCAGTAACACAAAAAAAAAACAATTTGCGATAGCATCTTCGTTAACTGAGCTAATTTTTAACTATTCTAAAATAAATAAAGTTTTTGACAATTAATATATTAATCACTATCATGATAGGTAGTCTGGACAAACGTATGTTATAATCAATCCGATTTTAAAGGGAATTATTTTCACTTCACAACGAGTACCAACATCGTTTGAACTACTCTTAAAAAGAAAAGTTTTAAGCGGTTTCGGCTATACACAATCGGCACCAACTCATCAGTTAAATGTTATATGTGTACTCCGTTCTATTTATTTTTCAGAATGGTCAGTAACAGCCTGTGAATGTCCCACTGCTGGGCTATATTTGGAACTTATTCCACCACGCTGCTCCAATGCGGGTTGGTGGAAATTCAGAATGATGCCATCAATATATTTAATTTTTCTATAACTAAACGAAATAATTAATCTGTGGCCTGCTGGCACTGGCTGGCTGACATAATAATCGTAAAAAACAGTTAAATAGAGCTTTCAAAGAGGCAATAAAAATGTATATATTTTCTCAAGACTAGAATATAAACATATATTTTGCTATATTCCACTGTTTGTATTGCTATTGTAGAATATTTTAAAACAAACAAATAAAATATATAAACGGGCTTTCCCGAGATGTGTATCTTTACAGTCACAATAGCAATGTCATAAATCTTGTTAACTATTTTAATCTGTGCGAATAACTGTTCTCGCTTTTATCGTATAATATTTAAAGGAAATATAAACATGGTCATTTTACGCACAAAATGTATACATGTATTTTCTTTAATTAATAATTCGTATTACCATTAATTTAAAATTAAATAATTTTATTTTGGTGATTTTCACTCGATCGCTCAAACTAGTAAGCCAATGTAATTACGGACACAAACATCACATCTTTTTTTTTAACACTAATTATACATTTTTATTTTTATTATAAATAATATCAAATGAACTGTTTACACTTATAATAACATCGCGTGGTGGCGTTATAAAATTAACAACATCGTCACTCATATTTACTCATTGTGTTAAATATTCGGGCTTTCCCATTTAACTACGTATTTTAAATATTTGCTAAATTCAGCGGCTGAGATAACGTTGTTAAACAATAGAATAATAAATATAAAGTCATGTCAAGTATTATTTAGAAGGTATCGTACGTTATCCTTACTTCGAAAGCGATTATGCGACAATGAACATTTTAATCTAGCAAGTTAATTGCGTTTAAATTTTTTAATAAATTTATCTTTTGACGTGATAACCTCTTATAAATCAATGAACGCCGGCTGCACGTACAAAAAGCGTGACTCATTGTAACATTCCGCCCGAGCCGAGCGCGCAAGCGAGAGCGCGGAACAAGCGATAGAGAGGCACGATCGGCCTAAGCGTTCGTCTATCTCTTCCACTCCATCGGCCGATGCGTCCGATTATTCATCAATGTTTTCTTATGACGTTATCACGTAAAATTATCGTCCGTAAACCGACTTAATTTAAATTTAAATAGTTCAGTTGGGCAATTTAGTAGTACGTAGCCACCACCACCCATAGCTATTGGCGCTGTAAGTAATCTTAACTATTCCTTACATCGCCAATGCGCCACCTACCTTGGGAACTAAGATGTTAAGTCCCTAGTGCCTGTTACACTGGCTGACTCTGACCCTTTCAACTGGAACACAACAACACTATTGTATTGCTATTTGGGATCGAATATGAGATGAGTGGTAGGTACTACCAAGTGAACGGTATGTTTGCTTCCAGTATAGTATAATTACGATTTCTGTGTCATAGTTAGCTGTTTTGATTTTTTTTTAATATTTTGAAGCATTTTCGAATCATTACACTTTCTTAGAAAGAAAGAACCAGAAAAGCGGAACCAGAAAGCGTACAAAATGCCTCAGTAGCTTAATTTAAAAAAAATGTAAAGCCACGCTTGTGTGCTAAAGGTTATACCCTGGGAAGGGAATGTGACGTTTGCCGTATGGCTATTTTTTTTTTTTTTGACGAAGTATTATTTTACGATGAGCCGGTTGGCGTGGTTGGTAGATACTTGCCTTTCTCGCCGCAGGTCGTGGGTTCGATTCCCACCCAGGACAGGCATTTGTGTACATGAACATGTCTGTTTGTCTTGAGTTTGAGTGTAATTATCTAATAAAAGTACTATATATGTAGTATATCAGTTGTCTGGTTTCCATAGGACGAACTCTGCTTAGTCTGCTTAGTCTCGGGCCTTGTGTGAATAATGCCCCAGGATATTATAATTATTACTTATTATCATTGTTTTAAGCAGTTGATTAAAATATTCCAAAATAATATGTATATCATGTACAATGTTTTAATTACTTACACATGTGTGTGTGTAAATTGAAGTTACCTTAAGCTGGTCGGGAAGAGCTGAACAGAGTAAGCTGTTAATGGTCCAATTCCGAGCGCAGTTATTTGCAGAGCCGACATCGAAACTCCGGCGATTATTCTAGAAAAAATACACTCATTTGTGTTTAAAGTAATACAAAGAATAATAACTCAATATTACTCAATATTAGTTTTGTTAGGAATGGATACGACTAGAGTTTACTCAGGAACAAACATTCATTGCGAGAAAAAAAAATCAACAGTTAAACAGAGATGGGTAACATATTTTTTTATGAACTAATAAAATTCAAAACATATTTTTTTTTAGAACGCAATCTCTCCAAAGTGGCACTTGATCACCATGTATTGTAATAACTGTCCATAAACATCAACACTGTATCGCAGTCCTTACACCGTCAATTAGGTGCGAAGCACGGGGATTAATATTATATGTGGTATGATAACAGTAGCAGCCTGTGAATGTCCCACTGCTGGACTAAGGCGTCTTTTCCTTATTTTGAGGAGAAGGTATGGAGCTTATCCATCACGTTGCTTCAATGCGGGTTGGTGGAATACACGTGTGGCAGAATTTCAATTTTCAAGCGACGCGACGTAGATAACTCGTATACGGTAATATGATGTTTTGATAATGTAATTAAATGTTTTAATTATTAGACTATGTCGCATATTCGTACCATTTATTATTTTACTTTCTGATATTTAATCAGTTCTTCTAATTTAGTTATTTATAGTTCTTCTAAACGCCGTAGGAATACATTTTTAATAATGTACTTTAGATAATTATTTGCGCTTAATTTGTGTTTATAATTATCACGCGAAGGAAAACATCGTGAGGAAACCTGCGTGTCTAATTTCAATGAAATTCATAGGAAAAGTTGGTTACTAGTGTTTACTAGTCGGAATTTAAAAGATTTTATTGTTCCGAACTCTTAGGGGTTTAGGTGTTTAGGGGAACGCTACCATAGAACATACCCTAAATCCGGCAGTGGTCGGTGGCGATCAAATTCAGCTTCGTCAGCGCGTAACTCATCGCCACGCTGATCGTCAACCATTTCACGCTTATAATATCCTGATATATTGTACTAGGAAGCCTCGACTTAATGCTATTTGAAAATATACGTGCTAATCATAATCACCTGTTTGTCGTCATAGCAGATACGAGACAAGTGGCACTGGCAAGAACGAACATGCCAATCAGGGATGTTCTCTTCGTGAGTGGGCTGAGACTGATCAGCATCACGAGTGTGCCGTATATCAGTGACGTCACCACTGTGACCTCGAACGTTGCAAATGATATCTGATCAACACACTTATCTGATGATGTCTGAAAGTCAAATGGTTATTTTACTTTTTATAACGGTTTTGTTTACATAACAATTATTTACATTGAGTAAATGAATAATTATATACAAATCAAATGAATGAATAATTATAAACAACACAGTGAATTTTATAGAATTACCAAATTTTCTGGTTGGTTCATCAGCGTGCATATTGTGACTGGTTCGCTGGAGGAATGCGTCATCATCCTGTTTATTGTATCCGGAGCGAATAAAAACAATCCGTTTAATCTGAAATACATTATGTAAAAAAATATTTGTTATTGTAAATCAGAGAATCGTATAGATTTAAAGGAGACAATGTTTTAAAAGAATGCATTATTTGAATGCGTCTCTAAAAATGTTCAACGTGGTACGCGTTGGTATAAAAATTATGTTGTTATCTTAAGTTGTTAACTAACATTGCTGTAATAACAGAAATATTTTTTCAAACAATATCATAACCGACTTCAATGATTTATCTGAATGTCTTTAAATAAGAACTTCAAATAAATAATCAAATAAATAATGCAACTTATTTGGCACTGTAAGAATTATTCAGTTTCTTGGGAATTAAGAGCTAAGTTCCCTTATATATGAAGTTACAATAGCACATACACCCTTCAACCGAAAGGTTTTAATATAAACATAGCAACACTACGTATTGCTATTTATCTATATAAAATATCTAGAGGGGCTTGCACAAAGCCCACCATAATAACATACACAGTAGCAGCCTGTGAATGCCCCACTGCTGGGCCAAGGCCCAAGGGTTTTCTCCGAACAAAAGAAAACAGAACATAAACAATAAAATTTAATAATAATTTACTTACAACGAAAACAACCCAAACATTAGGAAGCCTGTCAAGGCTAACCATTTCACATGCGGAGGTCGGAGGAGTGCGAACGCGGAGTTCTTCACCATTCGCTCACCAAGTTCACAGTTTCCATCACTAAATGGTTGATCGCTATCTTCAGCTGAGAACTTCAATGATGTTACCTGATCAAACAATACTTTTAATTATTATATTTGACAATTATTGATAACAACAATATTTAAGGTCCTCCAGACCAACGGCTTAGCGTGCTTTCCGAGGCACGGGAGTGTACACACTTCCAACTTCCAGACTCCGGGCTGCTACTGAGAATTTCCTGACAGAAAAACCCAATAACTATTTACTGGCCCGACCTGGGAATTGAACCCAGGACCACCGGATCTGCGGCCTTATATCTAGCCACTAGATCAACGAGGTAGACAACAATATTTACAACATGTGTTGACACACTGGCCCCATCTCATATCAATGAAACAATGTTAAAAGCCGGAGCTGCCGCGAAATAAGCTGAAGCGAAAAAACGTGACAAATATTCGTCTCTTATTCCAAATTATATTTTTGTTCCGTTGCAGTTGAAACGCTTGGACCGTGGAGTAATAGTGCAAAAAAATTCATCCAAAATATTACACCCCGTCTTATTGCCTCTACTGGTGACAGGAGGGCTGGTTTATTTTTCACCCAGCGAATCGGAATTGGGATCAAAGGGGAAATGCTGCTAGCATTCTTGTCACCATTCCACGCAGTCACGACTTATACAGTAATTATTTTTAAATTTTATTCGTTTTTATTTAAGGTTTTAATGTAAATAAATAATATTTTAAATACTTTATATATTAATATTTGATAACATATCTTAATTTTTAATTCAAAATTTAAGTAATAAGAAAAAGCCTTAGCTACGGTCTATAATAAAAATCTATATTCAATTTATCATAAAGACTACATTACAACAATTCACGACTGCAACAAACACTTTTGCGTCGTGCAAAATTAATTATTTGTACTTAATGTAAACATATAATCACACCACACAACGATCACAATGTCGTTGTTAAAGACACTTTTTTCTCAAACGACATACATAGATATACAACAATATATAAATACACTTATATGTTATCTATGAAAATCAACGCATACTAAGTTCACGCTTTTTATTTATATAATATTTTATTGAGTAAAATGCCTTAATTATTTATTCCTTATTACAATCAATAAATAATTTACTGTATTAACTGACAATAGGAATCATATAATAAATGTAATATAATTATATAGGCATTCATTCTACCTGCTTCCTGTTTACAGCATATATTACATAATACTTTACTAACTTGTCTTTACTTGGTGGTAGAGCTTTGTGCAAGCTCGTCTGGGTAGGTACCAACCACTCATCAGATATTCAATCGCAAAACAGCAGTACTTGGTATTGTTGTATTCCGGTTTGAAGGATAAGTGAGCCAGTGTAATTACAGGCCCAAGGGACATAATATCTTAGTTAACAAGGTTGGTGGCGCATGGGCGACGTAAGCGATGGTTAACATCTCTTATAATGCTAATGTCTATGGGTGTTGGTGCCCACTTACCATCTGGTGGCCCATATGCTCGTCCGCCTACCTGTTCTATAAAAATATATATATATATATATATATATATATATTAATTTGTTGTATATTTAACACGTACGCAATAATTATCCTTCGGTCGACCGCTGTTCGATGCATAAATGTGCTTCAAGACATCCAATGCCTTTTTATCCTTGCCCTTTGTCATAAGAAACTTAGGGCTTTCCTTAGCTTGCGTGAGCCACAGCGTAGCCAGGATGAGGGGTGCAACGTACATCGCAGTCAGCACTCGCCATGAGCGCAGGTTTAGTGGACTGTTCCACCAGTCGTAAGAAAGAACTCCCCAAGCGATAACTAGAAATGGAAGTTATTTTTAATGATTTTACCAGAAGTAAAATTCTTTTTACTTACATATTATATCAATGAAATGGACGAACGTTTTAACTTTAGTAAAAATGTCTCTTAAATTCTTAATGAATGTAAACTATTTAATCAATTCTCAAATTTTAATTTTCTACATATGTTTATACTTTGTAATACTTTCGAAAGTAAGATATGTGTATATGTTTTTATGCATGCAATACATATGCTGTAAACTGAGTATTCATGAAAAACAAGCAGTAAGTCATTGACTTATATAGATAATAATATTGTTTATTTTAGACTTAGTTTTATTTTAGACTATTGGTTTTATAAATATTTAATGGCTACAATGGCAAATTCAGTAACGCAGTGATGATTAACCGAGGATTTTCAAAAACCTAACTTTATTGAATCCATAGGTAGAGAAACAAGTAATTTGGCTAACAGCATTTTTACTAAAAACTTTGAAGTCAGTTGAGTTACTTTAAATTAAAACATACTTACTAGGACACAATGAAGCAACAAGCATAAGTGAAGCGTTGCATATCAGTACAGCGAGATCTCGATGTTTTCTTGGCATTAATTCTCCTACGTACGCGAAACCAAGTGACGACGGACAGGAGAGACTAAAAAATAACAATATTCGAATTGGATTCGACTCACAACAACAATTAATTGAACAACAATATGAACGCTATTAAATGAGTATGATATGGCACATATTGAAAATCAACTGTACTTATTACTGAATTGCTTTAAAACTAAAATAAACCAATTGAATTGCTTTAAATAGAAATGCAATAAATGATATAAGAGTATATAAAGCTACTGGGCCTAACTGTATATATTCGTTCTAGAGTCATAAGTTAAATACATAATAATAATATTATAAATGCGAAAGTAGCTCTATGCGTTTGTTACCTAACCAATGTTGTGACTAATCCAAGAACCGATCATAATGAAATTTGACAAAGACATAATCTGAGACATGAATACGGTTCACAACTTCATACATGGTGGTAGGACTTTGTGCAAGCCGTTCTGGGTTAGTACAACCCACTCATAACATACCTATTCGACTGCCGAACAGCAATACTTAGTGTTGTTCTCTTCCGATTAGAAAGGGTGAGTGAGCCAATGTAACAGGCACATAAAATATAACATCTTATTTCTCAGGATTGGTGGCGCATTGGTGATGTGAGGAATGGTTATTATATCTTACGGTGCCAGTGTCTATGGGCGGTGGTGGTCATTTACCATAAGGTGTCTCATCTGCCCGTCCACCTACTGTGATTTGACGCGGTGTTATAAATTTATTTATAAATATTTTTGACTTACAAAAGCGAACCAAGTAACTTGCATAAAGCAAAACTGAGTAGGCTGGGCATGAATGCAGCAATCAGACCAATTATCCCTGACACAGCAGTGGAGAACAGCAGAACTGGTTTCCTCCCAAAGGTATCAGCAGCACGCCCCCAAAATGGTGCGGTTATTATTACACCTGAAATGTTATTATTTTTATAATTTATCATTTATAATAATTTTATTACAAGTATATACCATCACATTCAAATGAACAGCTTATATAAAAGTGCATCATCCATTTTTACAAAAGAAATTCAGAACAATGGCTTATAAGATTAATAACAGATTTTAGTTTACCCTTACCTATATTTGGAACTGACGTAATAATTCCTCTCATACTATTTGATAAGTCAAGGTCACAAGCTGCTGCTGGTAGGATAAAAGAGCATCCAACCATTTCTAGTATAGCTGCACCAAGAATTGCCACCATAAGAGCACAATGAAATACTTGATATTTTCCTGCGCCTGTAGAAAAATAATAGAAGTTTGAATGACACTACTATTTACTATTTATATTGTAACAGGCGGCTATATTTATATTCTAATGATAAGCTTATATAGCTGATGAACCCTAAATTCTGGGTTCGTACCTTGGTTTGTTTTATTATAGAATATTCATTAAATTTTTGGTCAAGATATTTATGGTAACAGCCACGAGTTTCAATTTTGGCAGTGTTTACATTCCTAGATCTAAGCACTTTTTGGATGTAACGAATCGCTTTCATTGAATTATAAGAGTGAGTAAATATAATGTTTACTTGTCTTTGAAGACCATAGTAACTTCAGCGTAGTTAACTAGTATTTCTCAAAGAATGGCTGCCGTGGCCGAACTCGGTTAAAAGTACATCAACTTCTTTTAGTATTCATTATCATATTATGATTATTATTATATTATTGGCTTACCACAAAATTCTAACGCTCTCTCCAAGTCAACTTCCATGTCAACATTTAAATTGTGCGTAATACCTTTATGTAACGATAATGATTTCTTTTCTGTTTTCATTTTCCTGTAACAATATGTTCATAACATATAACACAACATTATAACTTTTAATATTCTTGCATTTTTATTACGTTTTACTTAGACGTAAAGTAGTAATACAATTATGATATTTGCAATTATTATATTAAAAAGGATCGACTATTATTATTGATGGGACATGTTCGAAAATCAGAAAATTTCTTTAAAATACTACATAAACACTTAAATATGCTAACGATTAAAAGCTACACATCTAAATGAGATGATTTTTTTGTTACTTAAGTGAAAAAATTGCTAATATATATAAAATTTATACATACATAAATCTTATAATATATAGAAGATGCAGCGTATTCCGGTTTTAGTATATAATGCATGGTAGACTTCTGCGTACAAATTTGCAATGACTACGGTCATTCTCGTTCTATTAAAACAGTTTTTTCTTATATAAAACTACACATAATTGATGGCCGATTTTATACTTTTACTCGTGACAGAACATCATCCGATAACACCTAAGGTGAATGGAAACACAAGTAAATATATCGGGGTGCTATAAGTTCGTAGGAGATAAACTAAAATCACAATGTTGCTATGATATATTTTCTCATTAATGATAATTATTAGTAATAATAAATAGTTAGTCATATGATCTACAAAGTATCTTATATTAAAATAAGCGACAAAAACTCCCTCACACCAGTTCTTTTATGTTTTTATAAGGTTGAATCTAAATGATTCAAAATCAAAATATTTTTATACTCATAAAAGCACTTTGGAATCGACATATAACAGTTTCAACGTAAATCCACCACCGGTTCGGGGTGAAGATTCTACCGAGCAGAACCGCCAAGAAATTCAGTATTTAAAGTAAATACTGAACATTGGTATTTTGATTAAGTACAATTAAATTTATTATTTATCCTGCATGAAAATCAACGAACAATAACTTTATCATCTATATGGTCTTTTATCGAGTAATTGGCCTTTTATTTGTGAGGGTTTCGTTGAAAATAGACCTAAATTTAATAAAAGGTCAAGTTTATAATATAAATTATAATCCCATTTCATAATCATCAATGTTTTCTCTAAATGTGGAATCAGACGGTTCCTTCGATCATTTCGCTATTTCACTCAAAGTGTCAGAAACACCTTAAAGAACGTTCACTCACACATCACTCACAACATAAAACTCATTTTTATGA
Organism: Nymphalis polychloros; assembly: GCA_905220585.2. Taxonomy (NCBI): domain Eukaryota; kingdom Metazoa; phylum Arthropoda; class Insecta; order Lepidoptera; family Nymphalidae; genus Nymphalis; species Nymphalis polychloros. The sequence goes on along the minus strand of HG992252.1, from coordinate 12,440,012 downwards.
GTTTTATGTTTATTCATTTGAGTCGATTCATCGAAGGCCAATATCCGAAATTGCTGGATCGGTTAATTGGCCCAGTTAATACTATGGCAAATGTACCCATAGGTATTCGAGACTCTACTTTCGATACTAGACTACGAGAGGTGTTGAATGGAGATTGTCTCCTCCTGCGAGTGACATGTCGCAGAGGCCGAGAGTGGCAGCGTAGAGGAAAATGCCTCCGATAACTTACTCCGGTAAAAAAGATCGAGGAGGAGGCATCGACGCTATGCCCATCTTTTCTCCCAACCGTAAACATCGTTGGGGCATCATTTCAAACGAAACACACACAAATTTCCTCACAATGTTTTCTGGTTGCTCAAATTGAGCACATGAAAACTAACGACCTTACATATAACAATTGCTTAGCTGCTGTTTAGTTAAACACAAATTTCGCTCTTTCTCTCATTTGAAAGAAGAGGATACGGCGTTGTTCAACTAATCACCCGCTGAACAAAGTTTATAAGTAAGGCTGTGATTAATCTTTCTCTGTCATTATTGTTTTAACGTTTGAAAGAAGAGCTTATAAGAAAGGCCGTTAGTGTCAATTTCCGGATTTTAGCCCGCAATATTCGGTTACGCCTTACGATGTAGCGCAGTATTTCCGCTTATATATACGTATACATTAATAAATAATAATAAAGATAATTTGGATTATAATTCATCTCGTGCTTGACGGTGAAGGAAAATACGCGAGGAAACCTGCATGTGACAAATTTCAGTGAAATTCTGTCACATGTGTATTCCACCAACCCGCATTGGAGCAGCGCGGTGGAATAAGCTCCAAAACTTTGCCTTCGAAGAGGCCTTAGCCCAGCAGTGAGACATTCACAGGCTGTTACTGAATAAAGATAATTTTAAATTTTCCTTAATTATTATTTACATTATATAAAAAAATAAAATAGCCTAAATCGTGATCGCGTGGAATGGAGACAAGAATGCTAGCAGCATTTTCTCTTCGAAACGCAATTCCGATCCCGTCACTAGTATAGACAATAAGACGAGGTGTTATATTTTTTATAAAAGTTTTACCTATTGCTTAAAAACCCAAGCATATTATTTCCTTACATTATATTTATATTACGTATTGATTTCGTAATTATCTACAGCTATCGATCAATTATACAAACAGTATTGAACTTTGAAATAACTAAACAGAAATATTTTTCTCAGAAGTGTTTGTATTTCCCTTAATGTTTTATGTAAATACATTTACTTATTTCGTTACTATTATATATTAGCTATTTATTGCTTTATTAATTATATTTATATAATATAATATAATTATATTTTATTCTTTATATTATATATATATTTTTTTTATTTAACAGGCTGTGTCTCTCTTTCATTGTCAATTACACAGATACGCAAACTGAAACGATTTAACATAACATTAAAACACTATTTATTGAAAAACTAATTATATTTATTACAAAATAGATACTTACTCAAAAATATATCGATATAGAGGTTGACGACCTTTTTCGAATCCTTCGTTTTTTTAATACAGGCACAATAGATTGTTTTAAAAAAATATATAAGTTTTTTTGTTTTTAATTTCACATTCACAGTAAACAATACTTAAACTGACCAGTGCTAGTATCATTCTGCTCATTAAATGTTCCTGGAGTGTCTCTTATCAACCCCTTTCAATAAGATACAACAATGCACTTACTATCTAACCCCTTTATTATTCCAATGAACAACGTAAAAATACTTAGTATTAACTAATTATAAAACGATTGAATATTGTTAATGCTTATAATTGACAAAAAAGCCCCGGTAACTCAGTAAATAAAATACGAAGATTGAAAGCGAAAGTCCAGGACTCAAATCCGAATTAGCTTTGATTTTTCATATTCATGATTGTTTATTCTTCTCGCGCTTTGTGTAGTTCGAATATAAAGATCGGACAAATACTTGAAATCGCGTGGTGGGATAGGCCCTTAGCCCAGCTGTTAGACAACAGGCTAATACTACTGCTTATTATCAGGTTCAAGGACAGTACACTAGACACATTAGCTAAGTAATTATTATGACATTTAGAGACGTCTGCTGTCCAAGATATAGATAATTCATAAGACCCTACAGAGTTTGTACTTCCGTTTAGATCTGTTACCAGTAATTACTTTGAAGTAAAACAAAACGTTTGTCTCATATATAGAACGAATATTTTAAGACGAATAGTGTCTCCAATGCGTTCATTATCTGAGGTTAATTTTTTAATTGATTCATATTTGTTACGAACATAATAACAATCATATGAAAATAAAGCGTCACTATGATTGTTTATAACAATAATATATCAATTTTCTACCGATACGCAGAGCTTTCAAGCTAATATAATATATAATATCAATATTTATAACTATTGTCCGTACATCGAACTTTGTTTCTCGATAGGTTGAAGATTCACCACATATTTACAGCAATAATTGATGTTGGGTTTGAAGGGTGAGTAAGCCAATAATACTAAAGGTACAAGTACCTCTTAGTTCCCAAGGTTTGACGCGCATTGGAATATGTAAGGGATGGTTAATATTTTTTAAAGCCCCAATGTCTATAGGATATGGTAACCTTACGGTCAGGTGGCCCATTTGTCAATTTGCCTCCAAAAATAAAATTGACTTATACCTAATAACAGCTACCATTTTCTAACAATAGAAATTGTCTATTAATAACTGAATTCATTATACTCGGTGGTAGGGCTTTGTGCAAGCTCGTCTGGGTAGGTACCACCCACTCATCAGATATTCTACCGCAGAACAGCAGTACTTGTTATTGTTGTGTTCCGGTTTGAAGGGTGAGTGAGCCAGTGTAACTACAGGCACAAGGGACATAACATCTTAGTTCCCAAGGTTGGTGGCGCATTGGCGATGTAAGCGATGGTTAACATTTTTTACAATGCCATTGTCTATGGGCATTGGTGACCACTTACCATCAGGTGGCCCATATGCTCGTCCGCCTACCTATACAATAAAAAAATAAATAAAAAAAAAAAAAAATATATGTGGACACACACACCTCTCTAAGATAAATAAAAAAGACGTGCTATTAATTCTAATTATATATACTAATTGATTGATCAAAACCAACATTTGTTTTTATTAAAAAAATAAATGAACTCTTAGACGAATTATTAAATATTGGTAATAAAAAATTATAAACTGAGTAGTATAATTAGTACATAATATAAATTAAACATAATATAGCGAATAAATAAACAGATGCCGAGTTATTTTTTTTAGAAGTTTAGATACGTATTATAATGTAAACATACGCACTATCTCGACCCCCCAATGACTAAATCTGCTCACAAACAGACAGCGCAAACATCTCTAGAACAAACTTCTGTTATCAGTAGAATTCACGGAAGATTTCGCGTACAGCTATTGTTGTTTACTCGTTACTAGTATAAATTATATACTAATGTAATGTATAAAAATGTTTCGTTTTTTCTAATGTTTCATATCGATTACATGAAACTGAAAGTTTTGGTATAGTATAATTTATAGTTTTTTTTTATTGGAATTGCTCGTATCTTTTTATTTCGTTAAAATTCATTTTAAAAATGGAACTCAATGATAAAATAACTTTTTATAACGAACGAATATCAAGAAATAAAATCAAAGTTTCTTTAATTGTAATTGTCGCTAGTTTCGTTTAGTAGTGGAAAAGTAACCGATTAATAGGAAGAGAGGACTCCGTAATAAAAGCGGGCGAGACCGCGGCTATTTTAAAATATTTTTCTACAAAACGAGACACCATAATTTCAAGATAACTATAATGATCATTGACATTAAGGATAATGGGAATATTCTATCATGCTCAAACTTGCTTAGCGTATTCGTAATAATGCGACGAACAAATATTTGATGACGTCACAACTCGGGGAAAAGCCAGACTTTTACCACGTGGCAAATGGTATCTTACGGAAAACAAACGATGTACTATTTATTTTATAAACATATGCAAAACTGATGCCTTCAATTCGGTTCGCGTTGATTATTTATAATTCTCTGGGAAACTATTTAACTGATAACAAATGTCATCTTTGAATTTATCAGACTTATATTATAAACAAGCTGTGCCCGAGGCTTAACCCGCTTATAACTTAAAGAAATCACTAAAAGCAGACTTATAATATTTCAGTATATACAATAAAAAACAAATGATTAAGTAGGTATGAGTATTTTCAAACAACATACCTACTCAACTATCAATTAAAATATGTCAAAACTATAAAAAGTACTAAAAACTATCTATGATCCTATCTCGATATATCATAAGAATAATATAATGATTATAAAAACTACTTCGCAAATAATGCATTATTTTAGAACAAATAAAATAAAACTTGGTTCAGCCCATTTAGGTCAAACTACAGGCAAAAATACGCCGTAATATATTTTTTTCTAACTAGAATAACATTTTATGCTTCTTACTTCACACTTAAATCACAGACTTCCATACAACCATTTATCCAATACCTATATATACGGGAACGAAGCCGCGGGCAATAGCTATTTATTTATTTTATTTATTTATTATTATAAAATCAGACAACCAGACCATTTTATGTTAGTAGGAATGATAAAATTAAATTAAATTTGTTAGTAACTTACTCTATAATTTAACATATTAATATTCTATAACTAAGAGCGATTTAGTCCTCTGGAGAAGTTTTCCCATCAAAGGACTATCCGCCTTACCAGCTATCATGCGCAGAATGCTGTTGGTGCTGCCACGGACTCTGGAAAGGAGAGAGGCGATTTTCTTTCGCCAGACAGCATCAAAGCATCTGTACGTGCTTTAGCAAACATATTGGAAGCACTACAGAATCGTGGCTGCAGCAACAACACCCTGAACGCATTATTATATTGTATACGCAAGGCATTGTAAGACCTCTGCGCATACCGAACCCACAGGCTCGCTGAGTATAAAGATGTACAGTACGCTATATATTTAAATATATAGTAACGAAAAACAAAAGAAAAATCTATTACATAATATTGAAGAGCCGGTTGGCGTGGTTGGTAAGATACTACACGCCGCAGGTCGTGGGTTCGATTCCCACCCAGGACAGACATTTGTGTACATGAACATGTTTGTTTGTCCCGAGTCTGGGTGTATATAAGAATTGATTTGCAAAAGAAAAATAGTATAAGTAAGTACATCAGTTGTCTGGTTTCCACAGTACAAGCTCCGCTTAGTTTGGGATCCGATGGCCTTGTGTGAATAATGTCCCAGGATATTATTAATATTTTGTTTTTTTTTTTTTAATCCATAATATGTAGATACTGATTAAAACCTACTAAAACATATCACAAACGAATACAGATAGAGGCTAGTAGGTCCTTGTTACCATGGACATACCTGCGTTCATAATCGATAAACTGGAGTTCATAATCAACGTCTGCTCTAAATACAGGATTTTCACATACGTCCTTTTTCACTAACTGCAATGATATATAAATTAAAAGAAATCCGTGACCTGCTGAATGTCATCTGCGGAATACTAATAAAATATATTTAAACAAAACGTCAACACATGTATCACAGTCTTTTATAATTCGTTTAACAAGTCATAAGCTTATATAAACATACAACAGACATCGTATGACATTCTTTACAAGATCATAAAGGTTTTTGTAAACGCATAGAATTGGTATTTGTTTTTCATCCGAGACATTTACAAATGTGACGCCATTAGACTGGACCAAATCGCGGTCTTTGTTATAAGTTCATAAAATAAGGTATACGAATGTTATGCTTTTGCATCTTTTATAATGACATTCCAAAACTTCTGTACTATGTGTTGACAGCTTAATTAAAATGAGTGTCCTACTCATTTTAACCTACCTACAAAAATAACGACAGACTTAATTTTTTATATTAATTCTACATAATAAATAAATTATACAAGTGTTAATTTATTCTCTTAACTGAGATCAAATCTATAACTGCGGAGATTGAGCTTAGAACTGACTGCCTTGTTGACGTACTGGCTCTTTTATAAGGTCCTAGTTTCAAATTTTGCATGAGACCAATGGGTCTGTCTGTCCGGAGTTTGGAAGTCACTATTAACACGAGATATTTCTCATATTACGAAAATCACAAAATTTTAAATAGTTATTTCGTCATTTTGTAATATCGTAAGAAATTTACCGCAACACTAACTTCGATTTTAATAATTCTAATTATTTAGAATAGAACTCACTGTTTACAATTATCCACAATCACTTTAAGAAGTATCTTCTATGCGTTTTTTTTTAATACTTCCGTGACAAAATTTTCCATGCGTTACAATAAAATGATTATGGTTATAAGCTATAAATATTGTTAATCTTACACTATGGTATCAAGCTACTTCCGCATAATTTCAAAATTATTAGTCAAAGTTTTAACAAGTATACTTTTTGACCCTACTATGTTCACATATTAAGCTTTGTAAAAATTGTGTTAGTACGCAACATTTGATATTCTACAGTGATCGACATCTATACATAACAGATGCTCGTCCCGACTACTTACGGGTAACATGCAGACAAAGTACCAACTAAAATTTGAAAATTCCAAAAACCCTTTATTAGCGGACGTTTTCTGCCTACATTATAAAATAAACCTGGGCTTAAAATGTCCGCTTTCCAGACTCAGTAGTTTTGCTGTGCGTAGATAGTTAGTCAGGACAAATTATTTTGTAAGTTAGGAGTGTTCCAGTTTCAAGTGCGGCTGACCTCCTGTAATTACAGGATAAATCTGAACGTAGGATACGTTTAAATGCGTTTTGATAGAGCTGTGAATGATTGATTTTCTTCTATATAGATGAAATTATATAATTATAATCATATTTTCATGTATTAAATGCTTTACACCTACACTGACGCAACAATAAACATAATATACAAAGACACGAGCCTTCGATCTTGGAGTAATTGTGCAAAAAGTTTAATTAGAAATATATAACTCGTCGTCTTATTGCTACTAGTGACAGGAGGACTGGTTTATTTTTCGCCCAGAGGATCGGAATTGCAATTCAAAGGGGAAATGCTACTGGAAAAATGATAATGTTTTTGTTAAATTCATAATAATATGAAACATTATAAAATTTTATGGATACTTAAGATTTTCAGGAAATACGTTTGCTTCCTATTTGCTAGTAGGATGTAAATGTCACCGGTTCAATAACTAGATAATTAAATGCAAATATGTGTAGTAGTATACAAAACAAATAAACAACGGTGGGGCGCCATAAACAGGTTAATTTTAGAACGGTTGTGATGCTGGATAAATAGTGTAAAGTACACACGCGACGCGTAATATTGATGGCTGTTTTTGCACACCCATGACGATACAATGATTGTAGTACAATACTATTATTATTACTAATTGTAAAAAATGTCTGTCTGATTTATTTTAATTTAGATGATATATTATTTTATTAAAAATACCTATTGGATCTTTTGTGTTTACATACACTACTAGTAATATGAAAGAGAGGTTTAAAAAAGTCTCTTTTGTCGGATTACTATACTTATCATACATACATATATCTAATAACACTTTGATTATATTTTTAAAAACTTGTAGAATTGTGACAAAGATTATGTGATCATTTACTAATTGAATAGAATTAATTCATACTTTACATAAAATCATACAACAGGAGATATGAATTTAATTGTATCATATTTAATTTTATTTAAAATAGTTTTATATTTAATTGTGATATCATCACAAATAATCACTCAACATGCAGATTGTACTATTAACCACTCAGTTTCGTGGTAAAATTACATTCCGACACATACATTTTTTTTTAAACATTAATCTATTTATAGTAAGTTAAGTAGAGCCTATTTAAATTATTTTTATTTAAAACGAACTCATACACTTATATGATAGTATTTAAAATCGTATTAATCAAGTAAAACTCTCGAACAATATAAATTTTAAGATAAATTATAATCTACATATATATATAATTAACCCGGAATTCTATAATTATATCTGAAAACAAAATCAAAGCTTAAATATTCCTTATAATTTAATCATCATAATATGTAGAATTCATAAACTGATTTATTTTTTCTCAGGTATATGCAAATACGCGCGAACAACTACTAGTGTAATTTAGACCTACGCGAGATAATGACGTATCCAGATTCACAGTATATAAAGATAGTATTTTCCAAAGATAGTTTATTGTTAAAAATAATTACAGCAAGTTAATTAACATTTATAATTGAGATAGTGAAATCAATTTTCTTGTGTTTTTTTATTGCTAGGAATTTTGAATATAATTAATTGCTTAAAGGTAAGAATGGAATATTAGGACTTATTAATATAATAAAATATTCTAGTAATTTATATTATTCAATTCAGTAAACTAACAAATTACAAATATCATATCAGTTGAAATTCTGACCTTAAATGTCATGGTCAAAAGATTACATTTGCACTTTAGATTCGCCTGGAATGTACAATTACAAAACGCAAGGAGGTGTTATTTATATTTTCTTAATTTCATTCAAAAAGTTCGTATATGATTACCAACCAGGTGCCTTCGTCTTTAGATAATAATCAATAATCTAACTACCTCTATCACCCCTTATTACCCATTGGGAATTTTGTTAACGCATTGACATTTTTAAGGGATGTAAGCCGTTATGTTCTTTCTATTTTTTTTAAACTGGAACGATTTGTCAGTCTATATATAAAAACGATTTTTATCTGTTTGCTCAATATAGTATCTACCGGTTAATTTTAATGTTAAATAATATATAATATAATATGCTATATAAGGATATGATATTATAAAAGATTATTATCAAATGTCATAATTTATTATCTGAGTTATATGTCATGAATAATACATATTAGGGCGTAATGGTAATAAATTACCATAAATGGCAAAATCTTTCATCCTTTATTGGACGAGATGGTCGTCTTTATCATAAACTTCCTCAAATAATATTTTGCTTTGCCAATGAATAAATTGAAATCACATGTGAAGAAAACTTTAATTAATAAGTATTACAAGAAAGCATTATATAGACGATACGAAAGTGTGGCGTTAGTGTTCATTGATTTCCATACACGATAAATAATAATTTAAATGTATTCAATTATTTATTTTATTTTATATAGTATAGGTAGACGGACGAGCATATGGACCACCTGATAGTAAGTGGTCACCAACGGCCAAAGAAAGTGGCATTGTATATTTAAAAAAAAACATCGCCAATGCGCCACCAACATTGGGAACTAAGATGTTATGTCCCTTGTGCCTGTAATTACACTGGCTCACTCACCCTTCAAACCGGAACACAACAATACCATGAGTGGGTGGTACCTACCCAGACGAGCATACATAAAGCTCTACCACCGAGTAAATTATCTATGCAACTTTATGGCTGAAAAGAGTAACTACCTATCGTTAGTTTATTACCTTCTCAATAGAAGCTCCATTCCGAACGGGTAGCAGTCTTAAATTCAACTTAATGTTGTAAAATGACGATTCTCGTAATATCTTTTTGAAAAAAGTATGTTTTCATTTGAAATGATTTGAAAAATCTATATAGAAATATTCAGAATCTATATAGAATCATCAAATATGAATTCTGGTTCAAAGGACAAAACATCTTACGAGTGGATCTCGTGGTTGGGGACGCATTTAGGGAGTTGAAATGGCGTATTCTAGCCGAGTCATAGACATAGAAGACAAATTTGCACATTTGCAAAAAATATATACAAACAAAAAAAATATATCACTTGTATACATAACATCGATCTTATCGTTAGTACCATTTCATCTGCCCGCGCTGTAATATACTCTCTATGTAACTTTCTTAGAAAAATCAAACATTTAATCAAAATTTTAAAAATAAAACGCCTGTAAGAATTTAATAAGACCTTTATCAGTTTGATATTATGTATCCGATGAAATATAAAAAATGACAAACAATAGAAGTTTCGAACAAAACAGTCGGAACTACGGATGATGTGTGTGTATTATAAATTGCAATAATTATAAATGTACACGATTATATTTTAATTGCGCAATAGGCACGTGGCTAACATCCCACCTAATGATATGACTTGATGTGGTCGTACTTGCCCAAAAGTCAGTCAATTTTGAAAATAGATGTAATATATCATAGAGAAACAGAGTCGCAGCTTTCTTACTATTTTAATGACTAAAGACAATTAATTTATTGAAAATAAAGCTTTTATTCCGTATTATAATTACCTGACATCTTCAAAACCTGTAGCTTTATCAACATTTATACTTCAAAAACTAACATTTAGTTTTACGTTGGAAAGTAACACATTTTAGGATTTCCATTGATTGAACCATTTCATAAATCTGTTTTGCAGAGATTATTATAAGAGACAGAAAATGCAGTTAAAACCAAAGAAGATGATGACGAAACTTGATTCTGAGAAGGACAAACCATTATATGCAGCGACAATAGAAGAAGCCCTTAATGCTACAGGTAATAATCATTTCTTGCAAAAAACTTTTATCATACATACATAACATATTTTTACTAGGTGATAGAGCTTTGTGCAAGCCCGTCTGGGTAGGTACCACCCACTCATCAGATGTTCTACCGCAAAACAGCAGTACTTGGTGTTGTTGTGTTCCGGTTTGAAGGGTGAGTGAGCCAGTGTAATTACAGGCACAAGGGACATAACATTTCAGTTCCCAAACCTATGCTATAAAAAAAAGCAAATCTATAAATATATATCTACGATTATGTAATTTACGTTAGATTGGTTAATACATTAAAAAAAGATATTCCCTTTCCACAAAACCTGACAAACATATGTAAATTTTAATAAATTACATTAATTCGAACGAATTTGATTTAAGAATATTAAATGTATTCAAAATATATAAATATTTCCATCATACAGGTTTTGGCAAATACAACTTTGGGTTGTTGCTAGTCTGCAGTTGGACTTTGCAGGCAATGGGGATGGATTTATTCGGTACTAGCTTCGTTGTAGCTGCAGCGGTATGTGATCTTGGATTGACAATGCAACAGAGAGCATTACTGACTGCCACGCCGCTTATTGGTAATTAAAATTCATTTTACGATATACTTTTCTTTATTTAAAAAAAAATAGCAATGTCTTTTTAAGGAATAACTAATATTAATATTTACCTCTCGAATTAAGTGTAAAGTTTGTGTTAAGTGTAAAGGAGCGGGAATGAAAATAATCCAAAGGGTCAGCATCGAACCTGCGACTTTTACATCGCTAGGCGGCCCGTAAGCCATTGCGCTATTGACGCTTATATAATATTTGTAACAATACAATAATTTCATTTATTTTTTGCTTAGACCTATAAAGGTTTGTTTATGATACAAACTATTATTTACTATTATATGATACATACTATTATTATTAACATACATACAAATTTCCATTTACATGAAATAAGAAACAAAACAATTTCTTTTTCAGGTGTTGTCCTCGGTGCACAGTTATGGGGCTATGTGTCAGACACAAAGGGAAGACGATTGACGTTGGTGCTCTCGATGTCTGTTGGATTCGTGTTTGCAGCTCTCAGTAGTTTTGCTCCAAACTGGAAGATTATGGCGCTCTTGAAACTGGCGTCCTCTACCTTGTTAGTAACATAACTTCTTCTCTATCTTATTGCTATTTATTTAGTACCATATAGTGTACATAGTGTGTGATAACAAATATGCATTATACTGAAAAGATTAGAGCTATGTTCATTGTATAAATCATTTGAATATCTCTTACGATATCAATGTGCACAATAACCGCATACTATATACCCAAAACATTTATTCTTAAAAACGAAGGTTAGGTTATTTTACATTAAACTAATATAACTAGTTCAATTTGATAATGTAAGGACGTTAATAATGTGTCGAATGGAAAAGTGAACCTTGCTTAACGGGTGATTAGTTAAAGAATGCTGTCTTTTTCTTTCGAATGTCTAATCAATAATGACAAAAAGAGAAAGAATGAAAAAACTGTTTAACTAAACAGCCGAACAGTTTATAATTAAGGCCGTATATGTATATCGTGTAAGTATGTATGGATACTCCTTTTTTATCACTGGAAAAACGTGTTATGCGTTTCCACGGGAACAGTGGGGAGTTATGCGGGACGCACCGGTGTCTAGAGCGCTGAGTGCGCCCCGAACATCGGAATATCCAATAAAAACCAGCAGTACCATCATATCGAGGTGCGCCACGGGATCGCATGCGCATGCTACCGTGACGAAATCTAATGGTCCTCAAGTGTCACAGACCAGTATTGGTACGGTGTGGTGTAATAAGCTTCAACCCTAATTTTGGAGAGAATCATTAGCCCAATAGTGGGACGTTTATAGTGTGACTTTACTTATTTTTAGATAAGCTAGGAATGTCATCGTCGCGTTCATTCTATGACGTAATGGAAATCTTGCCCAATTTCAAGTCGCATGACATAACTAATATGTAGGGTAAATATTCACAACGGTCCTGAATCGAGATAACGGTTATATGATCTACAAAAATTTATAAATAATTTCGGAACGGATTTTCCTCGTTTTCAACAGGTCGAGTGGAATTTGAAATGTTCTATCTACTTGGAAAATGTAGTTTCACAGGAAACCTTTTAGTTTTAAAATATACCTTTTGATAGTCAGGACTGTGCAAAGTTCTCATAAAGAACTTGCTAGGGCTTTTAGCATTCCCTAAAGTTTTTTTTTTTTTTGTTTATATTGGTAGCTGATTGACAATGGAGCCACTTAGACATTGGCATTGCAAGAAATATTAACCATCCCTTACATCTCCAATACGCCATAAACTATGGAAACTGAGATGTTCTCCCCTTGTGAGTGAGCTAGTGTAACTAAAGACACTAGGGACATAAGATCTTAGTTCCCAAGGTTGGTGGCACATTAGTGTTATAATTTATGGTTCATATTAAATATTAATAAAGTATAATTAGCAAATCTTTCTCAGCATCTCAAAATACTTTCCGCTATTTATAGCACGGACTGTGCTAAATTAGGTAATACTTAAATTAAACGTCAAGTATTCTATTAAGCATATTGTTCAAAGTAAAACGTAACTATGTATTTACTTCCACCGTATTTCCAGAGAAATTCTTAAACAAACTAAAAATAAATCTTATGCGTCACAACCGTCACGCCTCGGAAGATGTTTGATAATTTTATCTCTTAATATAATATTTAATGTTTTCTATTCGATTTTATTTATAACCAAAATAGATTTTATTACAAAGTTATCATTATGACATTTATTTAAGCTTATTATAAATCCTTGCAAATATTTGTAAAAGAAACGATTATAATGCATTCGACTTTAAGTTTAACATTCGAATCAGAGCAATATGCTTTCTATAGATATAATTTGATATTAATTATGTACTTATTACGTTATTCATATGTAAAACAATGCATTGTCCACAGCACATCGGCTAGTAATTCCGGCGCTTACACATTGCTAGGAGAGAGTTGTTCAGAGCGTTCTCGAGGAAGATCTATGTTGCTTTGCACTTGTTCCCTTATGTGTTCCCAGGCTGTTGTTGCTCGTAAGTAATTTATGTTTTTATAATAAACTAGCTGTTGCCCGCAGCTTCGCTCGCGCGTGGTCTTTATCTATACTAATATTATAAATAAGTAAAAATAGATTTTTTGTATGTTTGTTTGTAGCGAATAAACTAAAAAACTGCTATACTGTTTTTAAAAACCTTTTTTACCTACAGAAAGATACGTTATCAGCGAGTAATTAGCTGCCCGTCCCGACTTCGTACGGGTAAAATAAGGATTTTATCTCGTACATTTTTTAATCAATAAGATATAAACATTTACCAATCGATTTATTCGCCCATCCAGTATAGTGTATGTGTGTTCAGTACAGGGCATATAATAATCCTACTTCCTACTAATATAATAAACTCGAAAGTTTGTATGGACGTTTGTTACTCTTTCACGCATAAACTACTGAATGGATTTTAATGAAACTTTACAATAATATAAGCTTAGGGAATACCAATTAAGTGGTACATATGGCAATAATGGAATATGTTTTTTTTATCCAAACATCACCAACATAGTGAAGTTCGTATATTTCTCCCTAAGAGATATTGATATAAGATATTGCGTATTTTGAATTTCATTATTTGCACCCAACTCTTCCAAACAAAAATAAAAGTTTCTAAAAACTTTGAAATTCATGTTTATTAATTCAATCAAAAAACTCAAATAGTATATTTCTATTTTTTAAAATTTTTATACTAATGCTTTTACCCCGTTTCTCCCGTTTGGAGTTAAATTTCTAAAAACGACGAAATACGTATGCATAGCTTTAATACTAAATATCATTCTTCTTACACCAAAAGTGACGGAATCCCCATACAAACTTTCAACCCCTTTTTTACACTCTCAGATTTAGATTTTCAAAAACGCTGAAATACATTTTTATTTATTTTTAAGCTTGTTCATTAAATTTCATGCTTCTAACTTTAAAAATGACGGATTTCTAAACAATCGTTCAACTCTTTAGGGGTAGAATTTCCAAAAATCCTACCTTAGTGGTGTTATAAAATGTATCAACTGCCAAAATTTCAAGTTTCTAACCCCCGCAGTTTAGGCTCTGCTTTAATGAATCAGTTAGGAAGAGTAATAATATAGGGTTTTCCATTAAGGGCGCTTGATCGTGCAGAACTTTCATCGTAGCGTGTGCTGTGTGGCACGTAGCGCCGTCCTGTTGAAACCACATGTTGTCCAGATCCATATTCTCGATTTCAGGCCAAAAGAAGTTGGTTATCATCGACCGGTATCGCTCACCATTGACGGTGACGGCCACACCATTATCGTTTTCGAAAAAATACGGACCAATCACGCCTCCGGCCCAAAATCCGCACCAAACAGTCACTTTCTGCGGGTGCATTGCCACTTGGTGAACCTCGTGTGGATTGGTCTCGTCCCAAATACGGCAATTTTGCTTGTTGACATAGCCATTCATCCAAAAATGCGCCTCGTCGCTGAAGATGATTTTTTTGCCAAAATCGGCGTCAACTTCCAACTGCTCTAATGCCCAGTCAGCGAACACACGGCGCTGTCTATGGTCATTAACCTTGAG
The DNA here is from genome assembly GCA_905220585.2 of Nymphalis polychloros. Lineage (NCBI taxonomy): Eukaryota > Metazoa > Arthropoda > Insecta > Lepidoptera > Nymphalidae > Nymphalis > Nymphalis polychloros. Next base: position 12,424,839 of record HG992252.1, on the reverse strand, counting down.
CTCTTGGGTCAGCTGGATCTTGTACGGGTGCAGGCTCAAGTCACAACGCAAAATTCGCCAAGTTGTCGTCTGCGAAAGGCCGAGTTCCTGTGCGCGACGCGGAATTGACTGCCGCGGGTTTTCGAGGACACTGTCGCGCACAGCGGCGATATTCTCGGCAGATCTCGCGTTACGTTGACGCACGGGAACCGGCTGATTGTTAACTGACCCGGTTGACTCGAATTTGTCCACCAATCGACGGATAGTCGACTCGGCAGGACGATCATCGCGACCGTAAAACGGGCGAAGTGCGCGGAACGTTGCTCGAACTGAAGACCCATTTTCATAAAACAATTTTATGATTTGCACGTGCTGCTCGACACTGTAACCTGCCATGGTGGTTTGGGAGGACGGAATGAATATAACACACTGCATTTGACAGCTGTCACTCAAACAACATGGCCGCAATCAGCTGTCAAAGTTCAAGCGTCCCTATTGGAAAACCCCTTATTATGTGAATAGATATCAACAAAAATACGTATTTTTATAACTTTTGATAGACAACTAATTTTGATGAAATAAAGGCTAAACGGAATCTTGAAATAGTTCTTATAATAATTCGGTTATTTCAATTTTTAGACGATTGAAAGATACAGACATGCAGACAGTAAAAAAATTAAAAAAATGATTGCTTTGGTTTTGGTAAATCGTAAATAGCCATATAACCTTTAAAACAGGCAGTTATTTTGAAATAACATACAGAAACTTCAATTTTATTTATATGTATGGATAATTTATTAATTAATTCGTTTTTGTTATAGATTTATGTTATTTTATGTGTACAATATAAAGTATAAAGTAAAGGAAGAGTTTCTTCTGTCAGAGACTAAATAAAATCAGACTTAACCAAGGCTACTAATTTAATTAAACAAAAAAAGGGAATTAAAACAAATGTTGTCCATTGAACTTGACACACATCTGAATAAGCTGCTTAAGTGGCCATTTTATGTAGAAAAAGTATATAATATACAAACAAAAGCAGCTATATAACAATTTTAATTAGTTTCAAAAGCAGTTATTTGACCGCTCTGGTAGGTTAAGTGTTAAAAATGAGATGACACTTATAGCATATATATATATAAATATATACATACATTAGCTAAGTTTCCACCAACAATAATTACACAATCATTAAAATAATCAAAACATATATAAAATCAAACAGCTAAACCATCATAATCAGTAAAGGTGTAGTAAGATATATATTTTTTTATAATCAAATACAATTAATTACTTAATAAAAACACAAATTTAACAAAAACAAAATATAAATGAAATCACATAGCTTAAGCATTATTACATTGAGTAAGGCCAATAAAATGCAGTAAATAAATGATATATATATTATTTATATATTTTTTAACCAAATACAATTAAAAGGCAAGCAAGAATATGACTACAGTACAAAATTTATAACAAACTAAAATATTGAATATTAAGATGGGTTGGTACATTCATTTTATATAAATTAATACATTTAATACATTATTATTTTTATCTTATTTATGTTATTTTTGCAGTGATTTTTTTTTAAATATATAATATCAATATCTGAGTACACTTAATTATATATTATATGCTTGCACAGATCTACTTCAAGCAAGCTTGATTGACCAATTGAATTAAGCTGAGAGATTACAAAATACTTTTATTCGGTTTATATTGGGATGAGGCAAATATAACCACGTTTCACAATTTTTTTCTCTTCTTAATTAGTTGTCCATCTGACTTCGTAGGAATATGCACATCATCTCTATTCTGTACTGTGTGTTGTTTAACCCTTTTACTCCCCCTTCATCACTTGATATTCATTAGATGATGACAGTGATGACGACGTCTCAGTGCTTTTATTTATGTGCTCCGTATTTTGTTGTTCGATCACTACTATTTTAGCTATCTCTATAGCTTTCTTTAGTGACAGATCAGACCGTTGTAATAATCTTTGATGTTTGGCAAGCTACTCTAACACATATTCGCTGTAAATTTATCACTGACCAATGACTATTCATTCAACGAAATCGCATTTTAAACTGTAAATTTCTAGACTCGTCATAAAGTTGGTTATATTTTCGTGTTTGCTTTGTTTTCTCATAAAAAATACATGCCAGGCCATAGTTAAATTTTTCCTCGGTTCGAAATACTTGTTACATTTATTAATGAGGTCTTCTAAAGTAATTTCTGTTATTTTAATGTTGAATAAAATTAATATTTTTCTCTATTTACACTTCTTATACATAACCAGTGGCTAATACTCCTTATATATATCCAGAGGCTAATAAATATAGTTCAAAATATGGTTGCCATTTTTTCCGCGTTAAATTGTTATTTATTTCGTTGTTTAGAAAAAACTTCGGTAGGTAAAACGTTTGAATTTTTATCTGCCGTTTAAAACTTTTGACAGGAAACACGAATTTACGAATTTTTTTTACCTATTTAAAGTTTTAAGAAGTGATATACCACCTTTATGTTTAAAGCAAACACTTCTAAAACCATGTATTATTGTTATAGTTGTTTTTTAGGCTTTGTTTATACACCTATATACTATTTACGTATTAATTATTGTCACTGAGTTAACTGACTTGCTCACACGCAGTCTTAAAGCGTACTGTTATGAAAGATATAAGATGAGATCATAAAGATACACACAATATATATGCAATATTAGTTTTTATGCAAAAACAACACACGAAGCTACTGAAAACACGAAATTGTTAACAAAACTTTTTGATTTTGACAACTAACAGTGCGCGTACTTTTCTACAGATAATAATTTATTGATTTTTAGTAGTGATAATACTAAACTTTTAATAAATAAATAAAGAGATTAAAAATTATAGGGCAAAATATAGGATAAATCATAAGCAAAAGTGTATATTACATGTAATATTTAAACTCTTTTCAGTTTGACCATAACCATTTTTTAATAAATGTTCTACGTGTATCTTTAAATTGACATAACTTTATTATTTATGAACCGATTGAAATAAAACAAACACTAAATGTTAAGTGAAGTTAGCCACAATACATTAGTGAAAACCGCACTCAAATCCGTTAAGCCGTTTTTAAGATTAGCGTGCACAAACGCACAGACAAACAGACAAACAGACAAACAGACAAACAGACAAACAGACAAAAAATCTATTAATTATTGTTTTGGGTTCTATTGTGTTTATAATGACCCCCGATAAAAGTTTTACTCATTTATCTTCCATGTACAGACATCGACCAGTTACAGATTTATTATATGTATAGATTAATAATTGATTCAGTTGTACTTATTGAACTAATTCATTGGTTACAATATACCATAAATAATTCGAGAAGTTATTTTTTTTCTAATAATGTGTCGATTTAGAATTAAAGATATTTATACTGAACATAATATCAATAATTTTAATTTTCATTTGCGTATTAAAACAATACGTTAAAATAACTTTTAATGAACATCTAAATAATTTTTTTTCTTACAGTATTCGCGTACCCAATCTTACCACTTGACTTCGTCTATTGGATCGATTTTCTGGGCATCAACTACCGGCCCTGGCGTCTACTGGCTCTCGTGATGTCGATACCATGCGCCGCTACCGCCTGCTTGTTGCAGCTGTTCCATGAAAGTCCTAAATTCCTAGTATCCAGAGGACAGCAAGAACAAGCCTTAGATGTATTGAAGAAGATCTACGCGTGCAATACTGGAGAAAAAGTTGACGATTTTCCTGTAAGTGTTTCTGTTAATAATCTACAAGATAATTAAAATGCATTGATCAAATATTGTAGTTAGATAACACGATATATTGTAGATTAATTTGTGAACTGTTTTCAAAAGCTTATTTAAATTTTATTTCAGATTAAGAAACTCTTAGATCAAGCAGACGAGTCCTCAAACCAAGATTCGTTCCTGAAAGTCATGTGGGAGCAGACCGCGGCTCTGTTCAGACCTCCTCTACTGAAAGTCACACTCAAACTATTCTACCTCGTCACAATTATTTATATGACGTAAGAAATATAACAAACTCTTAAAACATATCACAAATTTTGGGTTGTGTTGGATACTCTTACTATCATTAGATTCTTTTATTTTCTTTAGACGTATTGTTACATGTACGACAATTTAATCCACTTATAGCAGACTTAATAAAATAATAAGGTTATCTACGCGGCTGTCTTATAAAGTTTAAGATAGTCCTCCAATCAAATGAAATCTATGTAAGTTTTTTTTTATTTGAATACCCTTTTTAAAATACTAATTGACATTTCAGTGGCAGTGGCTTCATCCTCTGGTTGCCTTACATCATGAACAACCTGTTCTCAGTTCTTGAGGCCGGTGGAGGACAGGGCATGAACTTGTGCACCGTGATTCGATACTCGACAGATGCCGTCGCATTCGCTGGAAATAATACTGTGAGTTAATATATCCTATTATTATTTCTTATAGACTCAAGTCTACATACTAAATATGCATATAATTCAAAATTCTTCTTTTCTGAACAGTTTCAATCAATTTCATTTCAGGTCGTGCAAGAAGTTTGTAACGACACAATTCAGGAGACTACCCTGCTCTCCGCCATGTCTTATGGCGCTTTAGCCAGTTCTATAAACCTCGTACTGTCCCTCACGTGTGGCTCAAGAAAGAGATTGGCCATGATTATAATATTGACCGTGTCTGCGGCTGCTGCTATACTCCTGAACCTGATCCCTGTTCCTATTGCTGGTGGAATATTCTTCTTCTTCTTCTTATTGTGTGCACTTTCAATGGGCATTCTCAGTGTTTACTTTGTAGAGCTGTATCCCACTTCATTAAGGTAAACAAATTTTCTTAGAAACTTTTAAAATTTTTAGCTTTTGTTAAATGTTTGATGTATATTATAAAACATTAAAATAAGTTTGAATTTTAACATAATTGTGATTGTCTGTTAGATATATTCTATCGCTGTGTTTTTAATAAATATTATGATTGCTTTTGAATAGGGGTATGGCGTCGTGTCTGTCTGTAATGCTGGGCAGATCGAGTGCATTTTTGGGTGTTAACGCCATCGGAGCCCTCATATCAGCGAACTGCGAAGCCACGTTTTACGTCTGGTCTGTGCTGTTACTCAGTAAGTATTATTGTCACTCCATAATTTACAATAAAAACAAATCTAACCTACCTACAGATTACTGAAATATTATATACAATTTTAAATTGACAATAAATGATTCTGACGATATATTCAATGTAGTTATTTGTATTCGTGACGTCAGAATGTTTCGCTTTTATTTATTGGGAAGATGGACAACCGACCTGAATTCTTATATACCCCTATTAAAAGTTAGGGATGAATATAATTATTTATGCACAAATGTTCATGACATCAATTTATTCTATTCCGTTAATATAAATTGTTTGAATGACGAAAATATATATATGACTTCATTAAAGATATATTTTTTTATGTCAGGGTCAGGCTCTATTATTGATATAAAATTTCGAGCACTTTAGTACAGATTCTCATAAATAATTAATAATTTCCAGCTGCGGTGGCATTCTCGTGGTTCCTACCAGAAGATAAGAAACCAAGGAAATGAATATCCTATTTAATTATAATATGACATTAACTTAAAGTCCAGGTGAACGTAATTACAGTATATCTCATTCAGAATAACGATGACGATGACGTAACTATTATAGACTGCTTATTTATAACAAGAAATTGAGGATCTTTAAATATTGTATTAATAAATGTTTTTGAATGAATGATATAAGTAAGACTGACGTAGGTATCTCAAAATTTTTGAAAAATAGAATTTCGAATTTCGAATGGCTGCCATATAAGCGAAACATATTGGACTGCAACATAGACTGCTACAGCTAATATTTTAATTAAATAATTTATTTGTTTTTAATAGATTAATATTTATGTCTTTTAATATTCTTCTATTTTGTATTATTACTTATATATTTTAATTTTTATTTTAGTTTTAACTATCATGATAAGTTTAATACATAGTTGCTAGTAAATAAGTTAATAAAAAAAAAAACAAAATCCTAAAAAATATTTTTGGAATAATAATATTGTTTTGTATAAAATTGTACCTGAAGACAGTATGTTTAGAAATTATATTCTATTTGTTTAGATATGGAATGAATTTTATTAAAAACATGGATGTTAGATTATTGATAAGAAGATATAAATAGTTTATATAAATTATTTTAATTATCGATTATATACTTTTATTGTTTAATTTAATTAATAATATATAAGAACTGATATTTAATGTTACGATTGTAAATAATTTTGTACTATAAAATAAATAAAAATTACACAATTAACATTGTTTTCTTTAGTACAATATATTATAGATAAATAAATAAATTACAAAAATTCTCTCTAAATATAATCTAGATATTATCTACGACGTAATTATCATAACTCTTATAAATAAAGTTTAATCTAATTCTTATATCAGATATATATGAAATAGTAAGTCAATTACACAGATAAAAAATATTGTTACGATTTTACAACGTAAATACTTCAAAGGGTGTGGACCTTAGAAGTATTTACGTTGCACAGTTGAAACTATATAAAATTTATGCTAGTTTTAACGCCAATAAGGCATATTTATTGTTTTACCTAAACGTGTAAATAATGAATGGTAGGTAGACAATAACTAATTAATGCCAAAATAATTTAAAAAAAAATCATTTTACAACTAATAGCTTTAAATACATGTATATGCGTGTATACTGAATATGTTTTACTTGTAATTACATTTATATGTGGCAAATTAAAAGTTATATGTGGTATATTTTAAATTAGTGAGATTAAAATCATACAAAACCTATTTAAATTAGTCTGTATTAGATTTGATACACATTTGATCAATATACTATCATTTACACGGGAAAATTAAACAGCCTAATCATTCACCTATAATTTATAAATAAATTTTGCGGAATGATAAAAAAGCGAATAAGCATTTATCGATATCATCCTAAACCGATTAACGAATTCACATTTAAGATATAGTATAAACTTTACTCGCTAGATACCTCTCAGCCACACGACCAGGAGGTCGGGACCGACGATAATTATAATTCGTTTTAAATAAATAATATTTAATTGCATAAATAGTGTTAACAATATGGGTGGTGTAGATAATGAAGACAAAGTACCGTTTGAGGAAGCCTTAAATAAATCAGGTAAGATTTCAAATACAAACAAAATTTACTCATTTATAATTTTAAATTGTTTCCTAGTCATAATAAAATTAAAGACCCACTAAAAATAAAATAAAAATGTATTTAATAGAAGCCACTTCAGTCGGACTCACGTTATTTATGTTTAATACAATCGGAAAAAATATTTAATAGAAATAACATAAATATATATTTATATAAGGTACCTAACTTTCTTCGTTACGTTATATGAGACGTATGCCATATTCAACCAACCTCCGAAAACTATTTCCCTAAAAAATCATAAAATTAAACTCTTAATCACAATATAAAATAAACTTAGTATTTAAAAATCTTTTCGATTATTGAAGTAGTGTTAAGATATTATTTAACTCTTGGACAAAGAGCATACAATTCCATTAAATGAAAAATCATAACTTAATCTCTGTCACCTCAACAAAATATGTTTTATTCCTTACTTTTCGCGCAGCCAGTGTTAAATACAGGTTACTTCTTAAGTAAATAGAATTGCGTTAGATCGGAATCTAGTGGAGCATACCAAATAGAAAATACTTCAAGGCAAACTACTGCGGAAAGTGGGTACACCTGCACGAACGGTTTAATTAATGCAATAAACAAATCATAATTAAATTAAATGGTATTCAGCACCCTATAACCGCTTCCGATAATTTTAGTGTTTAGACGAACTCTATTAAATACTAAAATTAAAATTAATTAAATACTTTATGGTAATTTAGATAAATATATTTCGGGGTTCACCCTTAATGCAACTTTTTATGTAAATCTATATTTATAAACTTAATTAGTAACTAAGTCGGTGATTATTCCTTAACTTTCCTCTCCGGTTAAGCGGCAAGCTTGCTGCATCTTAAGGAGTTATGTAAGAAAAATCTCGAAGTTTGTCAGATAACTTGATGGTGAAAAGACAAAAACTGATATGCGATGTTGACTATAAAAAATATTAATTGCACGCCGCAAAATAGCCAATCATCTTAAGTCGGCTTACAAAATTTTAAGAGTGTGATACGAAGTGATATCTTACAAAATACAACAACAGACTCAACCATTTACATCGCTGGGTGACTCTATACTTGAAACAAAAGGTTAAAGTTTATAAATTTCAGGATTCGGCCTATACAGCTACTTATTAATAAGCGTATCGGGTCTTGTGGTGATTGCACTAGTATGTACAGCCTACGGCAATACAATAATCGTGCCGACCAGTGCTTGTGAGCTACAGACCACTACCGCTCAGAGAGGTGTTCTGGCTGCAGTTCCTGTTGTAGGTAAAAAAAACTAACAAAATTGATTGCAATAAATTTAAATGATAATTAAAATATATCAATGTTAGCCTAATTTCCTACGTATTTGTCCTTAGCGTGAACTTTATCTATTTGAACCTATATTTCTGATAAACTTAAACACATAATGTCATTTCTTCAATAAAGTATAATAATATACGTACGTTTTACACAATAGAAATATAAGGTAAATGTAAAATATATAAATGTGTCATAATAATAGTATATAAATGTATCAGCTTGTCCTGATGGCCTCTACTTTTGAGGAGAAGCTTTGGATCTTACTTCTCCATGCTTCTTCAACGTGTGTTGATGGGTACACATGTGCCAGATATTCGTCAAACACGTGCGGGTTTTTTCTCAATATTTGCCTACAATGCCGAACACGAGATTAAATATAAACAAATTAATTAAGCACATGAAAAATCAGCTCGAAGTACCCTAATTTCTAATTTTAGTATTTTTTAAGGTTTGATCCTTGGTGGTGTATTATGGGGATACCTCGCTGATGTGTTTGGTCGAAGATTAACACTCATAATATCTTTAATGTCGTCTGCAGCTGTCAATGCATTGGCCAGCATATCTGTGAATTGGATAATGCTTATGATTCTACAATTTATCGCTACACTCTTGTGAGTTTAAATACAAAAGCATAAATTAGTAATTATTTTATTTTCAGGTTACTAAGAGTAATAATAACCTAAAATACAATATTCTTTCCAGATCATCGGGTCAGTATTCAATGGCTATGACAATGCTTAGTGAAAGTGTTCCTATGATAAAGCGAAATATAGTGGTCTTACTAGTGGGTAGTATATTCTTGTTAGCGCAAGGAGTTATGGCAGGTATGGCATATTTAAATTTGCTGACAAAACGTCTAATTTTTACCTAAATTAAACCTTTTGCAGTTATATTTGGAGTAATTAAATAAGAAATATATGTGTATCCATTAAATTGTATTACATTTTCAGTATTGGCAATACCAATAATTCCACTTACCTTTTCTTATGAATTACCAACTCTTGGTATTTACTGGAACTCCTGGCGGACTTTGCTTTTGGTGTACTCAGCACCAAGTATTTTGTCTGCGTTATGGCTATTTTTCATGTATGAAAGTCCGAAGTTTCTTTTTGCTAAGGGTCGAGAGATGGAAGCTTTAAAAATTTTAACGAAAATTCATAGATTAAATAATTTGGGCTCCAAGTCGGAATATAGTGTAAGTTTTATATATAATGCAAAAGTTCTGTAAAATATATTTTTTTGTTATTAAAACTGACAATTGAATTACTTTTCAGGTACAAAGTTTTGAGGCGGATATTTCGGCTAGTTCGAACTCAAAATCTGCTAAGGAGCAAATTTTGCCATTATTTAAATCGCCCTTGTTAAAGAACACAATAATTCTGACTATACTTTTTGTATTCCAACAGTTGAGTATATTCGTTTAGCGTTTTTATCATCAAAAAAGTAATTAAACAGTAGTAACCTTGTTCGTTGTTTGTTAAGATAAATTTTACCACGTAAAAGGATATAAGGTCCTCCAGACCGATTTCGGCCACGGCGGCCAATTTCAAGAGAGATTAGCCAACTGCGCAGGAGATATTATAATGCACAAGTGTGTGCGCAAACACAAGTGCACTCTCTTTTCCTGAACCTGGGAATCGAACCCAGGACCACCGGGTCTGCAGCCTTATATCTAGCCACTAGACCAACGAGGTAGTCAAAAGGATATATATATATACATAACACTAATAATGTAAAAGATGATAACAACAATAATACTGGCTGTGCGATTCCTCTGCGTTAAATTTAGATTTGACTTCCATGTATGTGCCCATTTCATATATGTACCTAATGAGTAACAAAACATGACGCACAATGTCTCATATTATTGTTTTGATAAAAGCCCCACTGCATAGTTCCTGTAGGAGTAAAATTCCAAAATAAACAGATTATTTCATCGCACAGAATTTCAAATAAGACCTGATAGATCATAATTATTTTCAAAAATCCAAATATATTTTAATAATTTTCAGAATCGGCTCATTCCAAGTGTGGCTGCCGACAATTACTAATCAATTCGTAAAAATATTGGAAACAGGAGAAGGCTCAAATCTTACTCTTTGCGGTATACTTCGGAGCAGTATCAATGCTCCCCCTGATGTAAGTAATTGTTCTATGAAAAATGATAATATTAAATTGCAGTAAGGAGTGCAGCAGCACTCTTAAACGCTTTACATACACATTTACAACATTTAGTACGCCTCTTCCTTACCAAATGAAGATATCCACAAATTTCATAAATTCGATTGATTTCAAAATGAAACCATATAAAATAGTTTAAATGATTATTGTAGCCCGATACAGTACCTTGCTCATTGAACGTGACGTCTCTTCTGATCGTGCTTGCGGTTGGCGCTGTGCAATCCGTTACAAATGCCATTATAAGCTTAGTAAGTACTAAGTGAATTATTATTTCGATGTATAAAATAAAATATTTATAGAATTTATAGACGAAAAGTTCTAATGGTAGGACTTTGGTCAAACAATGAATCACTTATTCTATCTTTAAATATCAATATCGTATGATTTGTTCTAATTTGGAGAAAGAGGTGAGCAAGTCCCATGGTTGGCAGTGCGTTGATAGTGTAAGAAATAGTTTATTTTTCTCATAGTACCAATATCTATGGAAGATAGTATCATCTTATAGTATCTCTCTTATCATCAAGAGATCTTTATACTTGCATCCATCTTCCAAAAATAAAAAAGGACAACTTAATTATAATCCATAGATGGTCGTTCTTCGCTCTTTGAACCGTCTTCATCCAAAGGAACCAACAAAGAGTTCCAAAATTGAAAAAGCTTCCGTAACCTTTTCTAATATAAATGTAATGTAATGTACAAACACATATTGCCACTCCTTTCAGGTAATAAATCGTATCGGCCGACGTAACATGGTGATGTTTGTAGCCGCGTTTTGTGGCTTATGCGGCATTATTGTCAATCTCGTACCTAATGCCATCGGCAGTGCTGTCATGTTCTTCCTTTTCCTAATCGGTATCGTCAATCTTGGTTTGTATACCGCCATGGCTGTAGCGCTGTTCCCTACATATCTAAGGTAAGTGCACTTAAAAAAAAAAAACGTTTTCCTTATTTCAAAATCTCATACAGTGTCTCATATTTATTCATATCTTAAACGTGTACATTTTTTCATTAGACCCGAATCAAGTCAATCTTTACTAACATTCAGATTTTCGTTATTCACGTGACAAATTTCGTAGAATACTTGAAAATATTTTTTTTCGTAAATACATTTGCAAAAGACATACAATTTGATAGAAAAATATCTTCATTTCAGGGCACTGGCAGTGGCTTTTACTATGACTGGGAGTCGTATTGGCACTTTTGCGTCAGTGCAAATCCTCAATGTCTTACTAGAAAGTAATTGTGAAGTCGGCTTCTACGTGTATGCAGCTATTTTTGCGTGTAAGTTCAAAATCAAATTGACTTCATTAAAAAAAAATCTTTGTCTAAACAATCCATTTCTCATTTCATCGATTTTGGATTGATGCTTTTTGTTAAATTGTATATGTGGCACATATCGCATTATTTAATTAAACAAGTATATATGCCATTAGTTTTAGTACAATTATATTATTATCCTCGTTGGTCTAGTGGCCGCTGACCTGGTGGTCCTGGGTTCAATTCCCAGGTCGGGCCAATAAAAAGTTATTGGGATTTTCTGTCGGAAAATTCTCAGGAGCTTGGAAGGTGGAAGTGTGTACACTCCCGTGCCTCGGAAAGCACGTAAAGCCGTTGGTCCTGCGCCTGAACTCTTTCCGGTCGTGTCGGATTGCCGTCCCATCGGATTATGAGAGCTAGGGAAGAGAGAGTGCACCTGTGTTTGCGCACACACTTATGCACTATAATATCTCCTGCAGTTGGCTAATCTCTCTTGAGATTGGCCGCCATGGCCGAAATCGGTCTGGAGGACGTTATGTTTTACGTTACGTTATGTTATATTATTATCTATGATCGATGTATAAAATTTATTTTTTATAGCTTCTGCTGTCATCGCAGCTTTCCTTGCCAATGATCGGAGACCTTAAAATACAGGGAAAAACAAAATTATGAATTATAAATATAACGAAGGAGGTGAGGTAATAATATAGAATGATAATCATTCTCCATTCCCAATCCTATCTGTCGTGGACGTACGTAGATATGAGTCGGCTACCAAATAATGTCAGGATATTATACTTCGTAATCTAAAGTACTTAACAGTTACTTAGAATATTATTAATATTAATTTATATAAGTACATCTAAGTGAGCAGGAAAATGTTTCACTCGATTGGATCCATCCGCAGACTACGTAATTTTCTACCAATTCCTACCAAAACTGCGTTAACTCAAACTATCCTCCTGCCCATCCTTGATTATGCTGACACCTGCTATCTTGAGAGAGGAGCAATTAAATAAACTCTAACTTATTCAAAATCTCTGCACTCGGTTTATATTCGAGCTTTGTAGATATGACCACATTTCTGAATTTCGCAAAAAACTCGAGTGGCTCCCAATCCGTCTTCGCAGGAATACTCATATTCTTTCTCTTCTCTATTTCATCCAAATTCTCCTCACTACCTTAAACACCGTTTTGAGTTCCGATTCACATTTTTTCTTGCTAATTACGAATCAAAAGCTACGAACAATGGATAGTTGGCCTATGATAGGGAAGTCGAAACCATAGTAGGATCATGCTACAGAAACAAAAATGCTTTAATTTTATTTAATTGCACACTTGACTGTGATTGCGAGTGTATAAAACTAGAATTTTATGCTTCAAAAACTTATTCTTAAAGTAAAGTTATTGTAAACCAAAAAGTATTTAAAAAAAAAATTAATACCTACCGTAACAAATGATTTTGAAGATTTTTAATCTTCTTTATATGTATGTATATTTGTATAATTTCGAAGAGAAGTTTGCCATATTATTGTTAAATATTCTCAAACAAATGAAAATATAAATGCGAGATCTCAATGTAATATAAGTGCACCACCGTATCATATTAATAATGTAAATATACCTATTCATAATAATAAATTCTTCATTTTAATCTGAGGAGTCGTTTTATTAATAAACTAATAAAGCCTTCAGCTTGAATCATATAAAATTAAATTTACCTAAAGCTGATGATTAAGTACATATGCACTTAAAGTCATATAATAATTCTTAAGATAAGATTACTAAAAACAATAATATCATAAAGAGACTTCTGATAACAACAAGAAATCTTTATAAGCTTAATAACAGAGAACAAGGTATTTTCGGCGAGGTGCATTGGTGCGAAATCCGGGTTTTCTATCGATATACGAGTATAATAATCTTAGTCTAATTATAATGTTTTTCAGTGTACCTATATAGATAAAGCTTTTTTGCTGTCGAAGTTCACTGCTACCACGTACCTACATAAAAAACATTATCAAAATTTGAAGATAAAATTATACTATTTGTCCAAAATTATATCACGTTTGACGTTTATGTGGCCGATGCCCTCGCTTTACACACTTTCCCAGCGAAGGGTAATACGGTTGACCATTTTTTTCTATCTGCCTTTCACTGTAATTCAAAATATTGTTTTCGAAATGTTGTGTTCAAACATAATATGTTTATTATATAATGAGCACATTAGATGTAATATACATATATAATAAGCACAACACGAGTTGTTTTATTGTGCGCTAAAGTAAAATTCGTTATCGTACAGTTCAGAGTAGTATTTTAAATATTTTTATACCGGGAATTTTTTTTTAATAAATACATTGACGATTGAGTTTTTTTTCGCACTAAGGCAAAATTCATTATGGACAATTTCAGAAGATAAATATGGAAAATGGAAGGAATAAAAAAGACGAGATAATTCTTAATTAACCAATTAGTGCGATACTCGATAGGCGATAACAGTGACGTACAGCGGGCGTCGTTACGAAATAGAAGTTGTAACACAATCACAAGTTGCAAGACCTGTGTATACGACCGTGACAGACACCACGGTCTTATATACAGGTCTAGCAACCGAGTCCAATTTCAGTGGTGAGAGATGAGGTGCGAGTGTGCTACAACTGCTAATTCGTAATACCATCCGCTTGAGGTACTACGTCGCTGCTATCGAAGCTGAAATTTTTCTCTGCCAAGTATTGTGTTATTTAATCATTGTTATATCGTTTTGTTGAGTTTTGCGGATTTTTTATTAATTTTGTTTTGTTATTTAACTGTTTTGTTTGGGTTTGAAAAAATGTTCGGGATAATTATTACGCGAATTGTCATGCCTCTGGCGGCCATAAATTGAACTTAACAGCATCAGTATGTCAACGTACCCCATACTGAAGTTGCAAGACCTGTGTATACGACCGTGGTGTCTGTCATTGATGACATACCTAAATAATACTTTTTTATCGTTCCGTCAATAATTGTCAGATACAGATACAGTCACGGTAGTAGATACAGTCTTAAACACAAGTATTATCTATGACTGTACGGGTTTGATAACGATATAACTATACGAAACGGCTTAGAACCTTATCAAGTTAAAGTAAAATCGATTGGAGTAACTGACCTATCAGGCTATCAATATGGCCAATTATTTCTAATAAAACCACATAGTCACCCAAGATCGTTAAATTTATGGCAAGAGTAAACCGCAGTGTGATGTTCTAATAAGCATCGATTTTTCCATAAAACCCGATATAGCTATCGGCTTTTAATTCCCTAGTCATATTACAACTGACTAGGGCAGACATATGATACAGTGCCCCACAGTATAAAGTTCCAATTAGGAGTACATTTTGTTAATATTGTATATTATTCAGTGTCGTAGTGATTAATCTCAGATATCAAGATAAATATTTAAGAGACAACATTATTCGTAATATCTTGAACATCGCAATTCGCAACACAGAGCTAATAAGGTAAGTTATGTCTTGATTGAGAAAAAAAATATATTTATGTGACATTCATATCAACAAGTGGTAATTTATTCCCTAAAAATATAAGTTTAAGCAGCAATCTAAAAGGATAACATATTTCAGGATGACACTAATATATAAGGAACATAATCGAATATTTTATATAAAAAATCAGACACTAAATACTAATGTACTACAACATTTAACATTTTATTTAATATCAATACATGAACTAAGCTGGGTTGTTATGACAGCATATTAAAGTATGTTATAGATGCTAGTACTTTGCAAGACTGTGTGTCATGAAAATATTTTACCTTATTTCTCCTCCAGGATTCCCTATAATATGATTTAAAGTACAATAAATGAATTGTGTACTAATAAAATATAAATTTAAATATTTAATTAAGTTTCTTATTAATTAAAAATTTATTTTTTTAACACACATTGTTGTGGTTTACTTTGGTAGTCAACTTAATGCTTGTCATATAGGTGTTTGGTACCTATATATATCATTTTAAATAAAACCATAATACATTCAGACTCAGGGCAGATATCAAACCCCAAAGTTTCCACCTTGGACCTTGCAAAAAAGGACTAATCGATTATTACTTTCTTAAAGAAAGTGTTTATTCTAATATAATGTGTCAGTTAGCACCTGGTTATCAAAATAAAAACTGAAGTTTTTAATTTGCTTATTGATCTGTTAATGAATATTGTTGAACTTTCACCAATAAGCAATTATTTTTAAAAATAGACCTGAATATAATTATTTAGAATAAAAATAGTTAATATCAATCAAATCAAAATATAAATTATTCAAGGCTCTTGTGTATGTTTTTGAATCATCATTTTACAAGATTAAATTAAATTAAAATCTACCACTTGCTTAAGATGTAGATTCTACCGAGAAGAACTGACAAGAAACTCGTTAGTTACTCTATCAACAATCAAGTTACATAGATAATGAAATATATTGAATTATTATTTATTCTGTATGGAAATGAAATACTACCTCCACACTTTTTTATTATTGTTATTTTATTGAGTTATACACCTTTTTACATTTCTTAGACGTTGAAATGCTAATAATGCATAAATTAATAGTTATCGCCATTATTTAATGAAAATATCCTCAAATTGTATATTTTAATATTTTTGATTTTTTTAAATAAAACTATAACTATTACTAAATAAAACTAAAATATAGGTCAGAGGAACATGTATATTATATATTTTTTGACAATAAAATATCTTTTAAGATTCAAGAATCCTTACAAAAGCAGAGACCTTAACAATGTAAGCTTCTTAAATCTAATTACCTAATTACTTCCTGAACCAAATTTACTTTACAAACTGCTTCCATGAGGCATAGACTTGGACTTATAATAAAAAATATATGTTATAATTTGCTGTTAAATATTGCATATCTCCAGGTAATACCTACATTATAACATTATATCTATTGCAATCAATTCATTTATAATTTGTACTATATGCACTGTTCATCTGTATAGTTTTATTGGTATTTTTTTTTTTCTGTACAAAATTTTGTGTCTGCCTTTTTGAATTTTGTTATTGTATTATACATATCAATTGTTAATTATTCCATTACATTTATATGAATGATATAAATATATTTATATATACAATTAATATATGACTGCAATACCTTTAATATATTCAATAATTAAATATTGGCTTCATATATTATCTCTACCATAACCATTTTAAGCCAAGTCTTTTATATATTATCAAATATAATATAATACTAATTATTTTTTACTAATGACAAAAAAAGTAAAAAATCAGATGTATTTTAATTAAATAACCAATCTCAACCTCTGACCATAGAGTATTATTTTCTAAATGGTAACATTTGTATGCAATTAGAAGTATCACCATGGCAAGTGGATCTTGGGAGGAATTCTTTGCAGTACATCTGCCTCCGACTGACTTTGAAGACAATAGATCACTCCTTAAGGAATTTTGTGAGCGGCACGACAAATATGGAAATAAAATTGTTCTCGTCACTGTAAGTATGTTTTGTTATTTAACAACCAATATTTGAATTCACATTTATTATAACTAATATTTGAATTCACATCTATATAATAATTTATAACTATAGTCTACTAATCAAAACTATTACTATTAAACAGTAGTAAAGTAATAGTAACAGCCTAGTAATGTCCCACTGCTGGGCTTACATGTCTCCACTTAAGAATGATTTGAGGCCTAGTCCACCTCACTACTTTAATAGGAGTTACATTTGACAGACAATTATTTTACCGCCGAGCACAAATTAAAAAAAATTAGTTCTGTAATATAGGATCAGTAACGGCCTGTGAAAGTCCCACTGCTGGCCTTAGGCCTCTTCTCCTCTTTTCAAGGAGAAGGGTTGGAGCTTATTCCACCACTCTACTCCAATGTGGGTTGGTGGAAAATAGAATCAGCATTATTAAAGTTTTCTTTCAAAAAACCACTTAATACATGTTAGTAAGATTCTAAGCTAATCTTTTTTTTATATTATTTCAGTCCGGTGGCACAACGGTTCCACTAGAACACAATACGGTTCGTTTCGTTGACAACTTCAGTGCGGGCACGCGCGGCTCAGCCTCGGCGGAATACTTCCTAGAACATGGATACGCCGTCATATTCATGCATCGGCAGAAGTCTCTGGAACCTTTCACAAGGCACTTCAGTGGACAAAAGCTATTGGATATGCTGGACTTGCAGGAACGAGGGCCAAATACTACCATCACAGGTATGTGTTATATAAAACTTAGTACATAATTCCACGTACAAATTTTTTAAAGAAAATTATATATAGAAAGGTGGAAAGAAAGGCTCTTGTCGTTTTTATCCACGAAACAAAAGACAAAGGCACTTAGGCTGATGTTGTTATGGATTGACAATGGGGTCACGAATCGTGACCTCATTGTTAGTACAGTGACAATACAATAACAATACTCACCATATTGGTTATCACAAGAAAATTTGAGGTTTTTTAAATTATAGTACAGGTAGACGGACGAGCATATGGGCCACCCGATGGTAAGTGGTCACCAACGCCCATAGACATTGGCATTGTAAGAAATGTTAACCATCGCTTACAACGCCAATGCGCCACCAACCTTGGGCGCTAAGATGTGATGTCCCTTGTGTCTGTAATTACACTGGCTCATTCACCCTTCAAACCGGAACAACCAAGTACTGTTATTTTGCGGTAGAATATCTGACGAGTGGGTGGTACCTACCCAGACGAGCTCGCACAAAGCTCTACAACTTTATTTATTACATATATGTATATATGATAGTAACAAGATTCATTTAATCGATTTTGTATTTATGCAAGTTACGAAATAGAATATACTTCATCGTACACCAAAAGAGTTACAGAAACATACATCGTTATAAACACGGTAAAAAGAAATTAACGGTACGTACAAGAGGCGGCCTCATAACTAAGAGTGCGATCTCCTCCAGGCAACTTTTGAGTGAAATATGTAATAATTTAAGGAAATATTGTATATGCGCCTGCGACCCATCCTCGAAACCGGAACGTAATATCGCGTTGCAGTGAAGCCGGACAGCGTGTTCGCGCTGGCGCCGGTGCTGGCGCGCTACCAGGCGGCGCACGCGGCGGGCGCGCTGCTGGCCGTGTCGTTCACGGCGGTGTCGGAGTACTTCTGGCTGCTGCGCGCCGCCTGCGAGTGCCTGGCGCGATCCGGCGCGCGCGCGCTGCTCTACCTCGCCGCCGCCGTCTCCGACTTCTACGTGCCCAAGGACAGAGTCGTGAGGCGCCTTCCTCTTTCGTCTCCTCGGGCGTCGGCTCGCGGGGTGTCGGATGGAAGATAATACGTTATACATTTTGGCGCCGACGATCGATGAGACCCGCGTGTCAATTAGCAGAGTACCTTCGACGTGTAACTCTATACGCGATATCAATCTTGCTGTTCCAAATTGAAATCTTACGAGTTTATCCAGGAACGTAACATAGTATAAAGTACTATCTCCTACTGCATAGTATGCACATTTTTTATTAGTTTTATCGTCATCGACGAACGCGCTAATTACGTTTTAATCTGGTAGAGTGACAGACGTGTTCTTTGCGAAGCTACGTCCTAATCCAGCACGTATTATATTTTTCAGCCAACACACAAGATGCAATCGGCGAGCGGACCGCCAGTTATTCAACTTCATCTGGTGCCCAAAATGCTAGCCCCGCTCGTCAACCTCTGGGTACCGGAAGCTTACGTGGTCTCCTTCAAATTAGAAACCGATGAAAATCTTCTAATAACAAAAGCTAGATCTGCATTAGAAAAGTATAAACATAAGGTAATTATTTTATTTATTGGAAAAAAAGGTAGGCGAACAGGCATAAGAGTCACCTAATAGTAAATCATCACCAACACCGATAAACATTGGAATTGTAAGTCTTAACCATCTCTTACAACGCCAATGCGCCGCCAACCTTAGGAACTAACGACCTTTCTTATAAAGGTTACTCAGCAGCTGTTTAGTTAAACACTGAATCGCTCTTTTTGTCATTATTGATTTCACATTAGAAAGAAGAAGACACAACATTATTTAAGTAATCACCCGCTAAACAATGTTTATGAGTGAGGCCGTAAGATAATATAAATCCCTTGTGAATAAAAGTCCCAAGGTTGGTGACGCATTGGCGATGTTAAGAATTTTACATGAATACCTTTTTCAATAGTTGTGATATTGATTTTAAGAGTGGTCTTAAAATTAAAAATGTTGCTCATCTTAATCCACCCGTAGGAAAGAGATAGCGATAATGTTTATTTTATTATATCCTCACAATGTAATTATCTCCAATTTACAGATGGTGGTAGCGAATCTTTTACAAACACGCCACCAGAGAGTGATACTGGTCTCTCCGGACGCGAACCAGGAAATCGTCCTCACCAAAGAAGAACTACACGCAGGTATAAATACTTCGTATCTTTCAATTAAATATTTGACATATGAATTAAGATGGATCAACTTGCAACAATAATAAATCGTTCTCTTTATACCTTCAATGTACCACCAACCATGATATATAAGGTTTTATGGTCCCTGTCTGCATTTACACCGGCTCACACATCCACAACCCTATGACAATTAGTATGAATTAGGAGTAATTAATTATACTCGGTGGTAGGGCTTCGTGCGTCTGGGTAGGTACCACCCACTCATCATATATTCTACCGCAAAACAGCAGTACTTTGTATTGTTGTGTTCCGCTTTGAAGGGTGAGTGAGTCAGTGTAATTACAGGCGCAAAGGACATAACATCTTAGTTCCCGAGTTTGGTGGCGCATTGGCGATACAATGGTTAACATCTCTCACAATTCCATCGTCCATGGGCGTCGGTGACCGCTCACCATCAGCCGGCCCGTACTCTCGTCCGCCTACCTATACGATAAAAAAATAACGCAGTCATACATGAATATATCAGTTCTCACCGACACTTGAGACATGAGACGATAACACGTGTGTGGCAGGCGTGGACATCGAGGCGACGATCGTGGCGGAGATCGTGCGGCTGCACGGCGAGCACATGGCGGGCGGCGCCCCGCGCTGAGGCCCGCGCGCGCGGCCGGCGAGGCTCTACCTCACGCACTAGGCGGGCGGGGCGGGGCGGGGCGGGCCGACTGCGCGCTCGCTTACGTTTGCCGTGTCGGTGTCGGTCATGCGGTCGGACGAATGGTTTGACATAGTTTAGGGGTTGTGTGCAATTTGACCGTATCGTTGCGGAGCCGTTTGTGACGCGACCGTGTTATATGATATCATATGAAATAGGGGTGTTGTCGTTTGAGTGTAAACAAATGACGTTTTACAAACTGAAACAAATTTCGACAAAATTGTGTATCATGTTTTCATCTTTATACAAATTACTAGTTATAGATTTTTTTTTTAAATAATATTTAGCACATTCGCAAGGTGACGTTTGTGAATTGGGTGTTTCTCAAGTGATCTTTTATAAGACGAATAATTTCCACCCGTGTGAGAGATGGGAGGTACTGGGTTCTCTGTAACCCCCGCGACATGTAAGCGAAAGTTCATGATGATCGGTTGAGCAGTAAAGACGTGTAGTAAAGACGAACACACACACTTTCGCATTTATATATAGTGAGGATGTTTCATAATAAGACGTTAGTCGCTTAAATAGTTCCTGAAAGATTTTTTTTTTATTTGTAAAATGATCATTTGTCTTGTTTTTGTGTTTCTATTTAAGTGTTTTTTTAATCTATGGAATACTCAAAGATTCTCACATTACCAGTTCTAGTTGATCTAATAAAGTCATCAATGTGATATGTAAGATAAATTTTAACAATTATTTGTTAATATCTTATTGATTCAGATTTGAATATGTTTCATTATACATATAGTCGAGTTAGTTTTGTTTTCAAATAATATATATAAATAATATTATTTGTATGATGGTAAAGCTAAATTATATAATAAAATTGATCCACAGACAGCAACTATCACCTCTCAAAATTATCTCTACATGTACATAAATATATATCATATCAATGTTATTTATATACATATATACGACTTGAGAAGTAAAAAAAATTATAGCCAGTGTCACTCTGCATGATGTAAGGATTCTAACGACATCCAATATATTCAAATCTATCAAGCGTTTAATAGTTATGTTGGAATAGAGGAACTCATATACATGTCTATGCATGAACCATCGAAACATTACACTACTTTTCTGGGCAGTCGTGTAAAGAAATACAGTAATATTCGCGGAAGCACCTACTATGGATTGTGAAACAGGAGAGGAGGAGAATATAAGGATATATCCATATCATTAAGCATTCGATATTATTACACTTATTTTAGCTGTGCCCCGCGGTTTCACCCGCGTATAATTAATAAAAATATAATAAATAGAAATCAGCCTAGAACCTTCCTCGATAAAAGAACTATACAATAATTTTAAAATTCGACACATAAAATAATTTTAAAATTCGAACCAGTTCCTGAGATTAGCCGGATCAAACAAACAAACTCTTCAGCTTTATATATTTGTATAGATTACTGTATGTATTCTTAAATTATATATTTATATTAATTTATCGTTATTATGTTATGTATATTCGGTAATTACATATTTCAGGAAATTTACAATTAATAATATTCGGTGAACAAAAAGTAAATCTGTCTGCGATGCCCTTTTGCATTACGTGCGCGCCCGTGGACGGACCGGTGCGCTATAACTCGACCATTTAAGATCTTGTGCGAACTTTATGAGTATGGAGTTATATGCACGCTATCAGTTTTAGAGCGCACCTGCAAGTCCTCGAATGTCCATGGACAGTGGTAGTTACTTTCCATCAGGTGAGCCTCATGCTCGTTCGCCTCATCTTACATTTTAAAAAAAACATAAAAATGCATCCATATTTGTAAATATCGAAACTAAGACGTCCATATACTATCGCGTTATATTGGATAGTTAACTACATTGTGCTGACTTTTATACAATCACAAGAGACCGTATTTTAATAGTTAAAACACGTAAACCACATATGACTAACTAGGACATACGAATCAACGTATATATGTATATACAATTCGTCTACGATATCAATGGTATATCGATACACGGACGGACATACGAAAGCAAAGAGTTCATATGTATTAAATTTTTAGTTAATCTGTGCAAAAATATGTCTTAAATTTTATCGTGTGTTACTGTGTGTTGTAAATGATGTTAGTATATAATAAAAAAAAATATATAAATGATATGATCGTTGTATGTGATGTGTTAAAGATTAGTAATAAATGTTAGTTTCCGTAACTGTAATTTTAACTATCTGTGGTAGGTTATTGTCATCATGACATTCGAAATAAAGATGACACCACGGTCGTATACACAGGTCTTGCAACTTCAGTATGGGGTATGTTGACATACTGATGCTGTTAAGTTCAATTTATGGCCGCCAGAGGCATGACAATTCGCGTAATAATTATCCCGAACATTTTTTCAAATCCAAACAAAACAGTTAAATAACAAAACAAAATTAATAAAAAATCCGCAAAACTCAACAAAACGATATAACAATTATTAAATAAGAGAGAAAAATTGGGAGAGAAAAATATCAGCTTCGATAGCAGCGACGTAGTACCTCAAGCGGATAGTATTGCGAATTAGCAGTTGTTACACACTCGCACCTCATCTCTCACCACTGAAATTGGACTCAGTTGCAAGACCTGTGTATACGACCGTGGATGACACGTATAAAAAGGATTCAGCTGTTATCCACTCTGTCAAAGTGACTAAAAAAAAAGGTTTGCTTATAAATTTAAAAAGTAAAGTACGTTTTTACCGATCGCGTATTCACGGTGCAAAGTTGTGAATCATGCCCAACAGATTAATATGTGTCTGTGAGTTTTAGTTCAGTCTCCTCGTCCTGACTTAGAATTACTTATAAGTACTCGATACGCGTTTATACTCTATTAAGTTACCGAGTGAGACGTCCAAGTCGATAGCTGGTTTTAGATTCTGTTACAAGTGTTACGGTATATATAACATCTGTAATTCGAACTCGGATATGGCCGAAAAGATCTAAAATTGTGTTGTCAACAGACAATGAACTAAATTATTTATAAAAAAATAGTATAAAAACATTAATGTGTGCTAAACTATTTGTAATTTGAAAGAGGTGTTACTTAAATCGTGTGTGAATTAATAATTTAAAATTGGTGTTATTAAATATAAAAAATATAAAAAAAATTATTATAGTAACCACATTTAGTCATAATGTAATATAAACTTGAAGTAGTTTTTGTATCGTATTATAAAAACATATAAATGATTATTATTTATAATTATAACTAAAACGATATCTACCATTACTATAATAAGTCGAATATTACAAAGTATTTTTATAGTTTATTTATTTGATCGGCGGAATGTAAATGTTTTATTCTATTAAAGTGTCGGACACACTCGTGAGTCCAAGCGAAGCGAATAAGATAGCGAAATAACAATACATAAAGCCATGGACTATCCATGAAAGCTCGCTTAATATTTGCCACTTAAGTGACGTCATAATTTCGACCACATGAATAAATTTTCATGTTTTCTCATTTCACGGTGTATCGGAAAATAGCTTGCGTCCATATGGACAGGTTTATACAATGTTAGTATTGGGTAATGCGATCGTCAAAAAAGACATGTAATGATGTGTGAAAAGTATTTGAGCGACTGCGACGCTACCTGTACAACAGCACAGTGTGTGCTGACCATAGACAAAGAAAATAAAGGCAGCTCCACATGTCCACTCTATATACAAGTGATTTCTAAATCGCATTAAGAGAAAGACAAAAGACCTGCGGACCAATCATTTTAGAAAGGGATGCCGAGATTTATCTCCTTTAATTATTTCTCAGTTAGAAAACAATAAGTTCTTTAATTTTGTTTATGACTACTCTGTTTAACGTCACGGTCGCTTGTTCGATATATCCAAACGCCGCAGTCTTCTATTGGTGATTTCTACTAATCTAGAATAATTCTTAGTGTCAAATACTTATTCAGCTTTACAATTTTAAATCAATGTACTACAATATAATTTTACTTGAATATATGAAAAATTTATAAATCCAACAAAGATTATCACAATGCCTTATTATTTAATTAGATATTTAGTTAGATTAATTATTAATAACTGATAAACATAGCCAAGAAAATATAATATATGTTTAATATGAGTTAATTTTATATGTTCTGTTGAAATAGTATTTTTAAATTATGTCGTTATATTTTATCTATGGTGATGTGTTTTAATGTTAAGGTCTAATTAAAAGGCTTAAATGTTATTTTATTAAAATAAAGTAATACAGTTCGATATAATCCATGTAAAAATGACATATCAAAGCCATTTATAGTTCCCCATATAAAAATTAATATTTTACATAATAATATACCATTGATATAACCGAGTGAGGAACAAAATTCATATATATCAGGCCAATAGCATTCTACGAGTCTCAATACTTTCAAAAGTGACCGCCCCACTTTGTTGCTCACTAAGAGCGTTCTCGTTTGAATGTATGTGTGTTAGTTAATAATAATGTTAATGTACGATTACTTGTTTAAGTGGTTTTAATGTATCCTATACTTGTCTATATAATTGTATTGTTGTTGGATGTAAAGGGTATTTATTTATATAGATGTTGGTGAAATCTTGTTATTATCTAATCTCCTTAGATGTAATATAATGCAACCTCTATGTAAACTATTATATATTTATTATCTGTCATATAAATAATTTAAATTTAATTTAATTAAATAAAATTTTGCGTATATATTCATAAATATTTTATAAATATAAAAATATGCATAGAGGTTGTATATAAAAAATATATATAACCATAATGTTTGTGTGTGCCACTTGTTTATGGTGTGTGATACGTAATAAACGTATATATAGATTTTTATAGAAAATATAAATATTAGATGTAAACCTTTCCAAATACTTCGACTGATGTTTTATATTTCTAATTAAAAAAAAATCGTTTCAGCCTACTTTAACTAGAACGTTCGGAATTTAAATTTATTTATTTTAAAATTCTTTATTGAAGTCAAATTAATCGAATATTTATTACGATTAATTTGTTTAATCTATTAATTATTATAATTATAGTAATATTTCATTTTTACCTGAGTTCTGACTATAGATGTGCTTTACATAAATGAGTTAATGCAGCTTATTTAACTCTTCACAAAACGATAGTGTATCTTAAACATATTACATTCAAGAGATATCTTCACAAAATCAAACATATAACGAACTCTCGACATGTCTATGGTTTGGACTGTCGTTTCGGTATAAAGATCAGATCGTCAAAAATTTTGACGTGATAACGTCTTATAAATCAATGAACGCCGGCTGCACGCACGAAAAAGGATGACTCATAGTAACGTTCCGCCTGAGCCGAGCGCGCAAGCGAGAGCGCGGAACAAGCGATAGAGAGGCACAATCGGCCTAAGCGTTTGGCATGTGACGCATTTATCTCTCTTCCAGTCTCATCAATGTTTTCTTATGACGTTATCACGTAAAATTATCGTCCGTAAACCGACTTTACAGACAACCATTTACTGTTTTTTTACAATCTAATCTGTGACTAACCGAACCTGTACGAATGTATTGCCATCTTAAGATAAAACTTAAGACAAATTGTCCGTATTTCTTGTATTCTATATAAAGTTTATTTTTTCACGTTATTCGTTATTTAAAATTTCATATTCGATGTTTTGAAAATTTATATTTGAAGCAATGAGCACTAAAGACTAAATACATCGCACACATTGTATGACACATTGTTGGGTCTTCAGTGTGCCTTGTGCGAGTTTTCTTACTTATTCAGTAGCGTTGACGTTAACTGCGTTTTTATGAAATTCTGTTTATTATCACTAGAGGGTGTTGTTTTCACTGTTTACAGGGTTATTTGTAAAACACCAACCACCTCGCAGGACTAGATAGCTAACACCATAAGCAACAAATTCTGTTCTACTTTTGATAATTTGTTAGATTTTATTTTCATACAAAAATAAGTATTAATTTAATTTCCCGCTTGAATGTTTATCAATCTACGCGAATCGCTAAAATTACGTAAATAAGGCCCTGCGAAGCGCGGGGAAGGGGGAGCAGCGCGCGAGAGCCGCGTAGTCCTTTCGTTGAATGAAATATAGACTTACAAATGTCACGACAGTACGATAAAACTTGTAAAAGCTTTTTTTTTTTCATGTATTGTGTTAAGTCGTAGAACAGAAGTTGTTGCTTATCATGTTAGCTATCTAGTCCTGCGAGGTTGCTGGTGTTTTACAAATAACCCTGTATAAATGTACATATTTACTCAAACGCACTAGGCATACTGTTCATGTCATCGTCATGTTTATCAGACAATAAGATCTATAGTCGTCATGGATATACGGATACTTGTGTAACCAATTGTGACCTTGACATTTATGTTAAATCACTTTAATGGCAACGACGTGAATAAATTAGTTAGAACAATTATTAATTATTAAAGGCACACAATAAAGAACTGGTTCTTAGGAATTTAAGAACAATATATTAATCTTAACAGGAAATTCCGGGCCCGAAAGCAAGCATCACTGATTTTTTGCTTAATTTGTGTTTATAATTAATCTCGTGTTTGGCGGGAAATCTACATGCTTCGGATGGAAATGTGCCGCTTGGGTATCCAATCCGTGTAGTAACAGCGTGGTGGATAAGGTCCAAAACGTCTCCTCAAAAAGGAAAAAAGGGCTAAACAGTGTCACAATTACAGGCTATTAAATATATATTTGAATAAAGAAAAAGAAAATAGTATTTGAACAGTTTTGGTAACATCGTCGCTTTAAAACAAATGAAACATTGCCATTAAAATAATTTAACGTGAACTTCAAGTAATTTATATATAATATGCACTTATCCTTTAGATGTTTGTATGAATAATATATGTATAGGCGTAGCCAGTGATGTTTCGTTCGTTACACCGGAATAAAATATGGGTAACAATTATTATTATAATTGTCAGATTAATCATCAAATAAACCGCTTTCATTCGAGTCGATTATGGTTGATCACAGCTGAATCAAAAGCTTTTTGAAGAATAGAAACATTGTTGAATCAATTTCAATTAGTCTTCATGTACTTGTTGGTCAACTAAAACTGAACCGTGTAGGCCCGCATTTAGGAATCATTTTCCGTTGCATCTTTATTTTGGGAACAGCTGTATGTCTGGCTACGTCTCTGGTTCTATCAAACAAATGGGTATATCTTGTTGTGATAAAGTTCTACAAAAGTGTTGTAGTATTAGGTGAGATTTTATTAGACCTGAATATATATTTCATCATTTTATTTATTTGTTTTATTTAGTTTAACGAAATACTAAACAAATTAACGATTATCAACGGAAATTTATTTAAATAAAGAGAAAGAGAGGAAGGAATGGTCGCTAAGAGTAGGCATAACGCTTTTTCGTTATGGCACTTTCTGCCATTTCACTCTACCGTAAAAAAACTTCGTTCAAAATGTTTTTTTATATTGTTGCTATCATGTTTTTTAAGTATGACATTGAGGAATTATACGACATCAATGACTTTAAAAAGATAGCTTTTAAAATAGAAACTATTTAAATGATTGTATATTAAAAAAGTTTACATTATCAATTTTCCTTGTTCAAAGTGTCATGGCCCGTCAGAATTGTACGTAAATATTAGCAAATACTGAATACGCTGTCTCGCATAGCGGCTACGCGATATGATTTAAACTAATTTCCGTACCAAATTTTATAATTATGGTAAGATATATTATACATAAACATTTTAACTAGCAATATTAAGTGTAGTGGATTTTAATAGAGTTATGTCATCATTAATACTTAGTTCAAATATAAAGCACCACAAACATGGAGTTACAGATTGTTTCATTTTCTTTGTAACTTTAACAGTTAGCAATTTGTTGGTTTAAGGTATTTATTATCTTTAGTTTTTATTAAATTTCGTTTCACCGTATTTGAAAACAGTTCTGATTCTAATGTTAAATATTTAGTTTAATCAATATATATTTAATGTAAGTTAGCTAGTTCACTATACATATAAACTTTGAGAGTAAGTTTTAATTGAAGTGAAATATAGTTGATTATAAAGTATAGTTCGTTTCATAGGAAGATGAAGTCGAAGACATTGTAGGTGACGTTAAATATACAGATTCCCAAAAAAGTGTGACCACGTCAGCCGTTTATTCATTAGATTTTACAGACAGTAGTTCAGACAAACATAACTCTTCTGGTAAAGATACATACGTCATAGAATATGATAGTGACGATAGTGACAAAACATTTCAAGTGCATAAAAGTGAGAGCAACATAAATTTAACAGATAATGAATCAATTTTAAATGTAAGGCAAAATACTAAAGCAGCTATGAATCCAATACATTCAATAGACAAATCAGCTGGCTCTAGCTTGCCAATATGTAATATAATAGCTCAGGAGATATTCACACAAACCAGCAAGACTATAATAGAACTGGCCCAAAAAGAAACAAATAAACCAATAGAAAACACACTGGAAACACAAACCTCATTTGTATCTATAACCGAAAACAAATCAATAGCGTATAAAATACATATACTTGGAACAAATCGTAACTATAATAATGACGAATTGAGAGAAACACCGTTCACTACTGAAAATTTGTTCAAACGAAATATTAATAACGTACAAAACTATACCAATAACATGATTTTAAAAAATACTTTCAAAGACACGGCCGCTGTTTTTCGTCTATTGGAACAAGAAAAAAACACTGATATGAAGACTGTAGATAATTCAGATGATGGCGTTATACATTTCATTGAAGACGAATCCAAGGAAGATACGGAAAATAAATCACCAAGTACAATACATCACAGCTACACCAGTGAATTTGAATCAAGTAATTTTGACTCTGATATCGAAAATGATTCTCTGATGGAAAACGAATACAACGATAGTAAGACTAAGAGTAGAGACGACAACAGTGAAACAAGCGAGATGCCAAATTCTATTGATAGCGATGTCGAGGAACTGTATAATAAATTATCACAGAGTCCTCAGTTATTATCACCAAATTTAACAGCGGAACCGGCTGTCCGAAACTTTGGTTTGCTATCGCCACTTACAGAAGAAACAATGCAGAAAAAAGATAGTATTGTTGATTTAACGCCAAGCGTACAAACATTAACTAAAGCCAGCGAGTACAGCGATAACAACACTCTCTTTGTAAACAATGCAGGAATGAAAGTAACATTATTCACAGACCACGATAGCACAGAAGAGAACAATAATTTGAAATTGCCCCCTATTTATAAGAATCAGTGTTGCCCAAGTTCCCCCCATTTAAACTTTTTATTTACTCTAAATAATCAAAAACATATTGAGAAAACTGGCTTGCTGCCTTCTTTATACGAAAGACAGAATGAACAATTTGACAGATGGGAAATAGGTATAAAAGATTTGGCAGCCGGTGAAAGTCCGAATATAAACAAAAATAAAGGTAAGGATATTTATTTATAAGGAAAGTGTACATTATATAAACACTACTTACAATTTTGAATAATACACGAACGTTCCCCATATACCTTTGAACTTGAAAAACTACTTATTTTGTGAAATGAATAAGAAATATTCTAAGTATCAATTGTACATTTTATATATTTGTAGTTTAACCGCCTTATTCATAAACTTTATTTAACTGGTGATTAGTTAAACAGTATTTTGTCTTCTTCTTTCATATGTCAAATCAATAATGTCAGAAAGAGACAAATCAGTGTTTAGCCAACCAGTAACTAAGCAACGTTTATAAATAAGGCCGTTAGTATGTAATTTAATTATTCATATGTGTATTTTATATTGACATTTTTATTTATTATAATCACATGCACCATCTACCTTATATCCTATGAGTAGTTCCTTACGCCGTTGGTTGCCTGGAAGAGATCGCTACGTAGCGACAAGACGGCCAAAGTTGTAAGCTAACTAGCTTGTAATGTTATGTATTTTTTTGTCTTTGTGGTGTTCAACAAAGTATATTTTATCTATCTATTAAACGATTTCATTATTATATTACATAGTGTTCAATTAAAATCAAGAGCGCCAATTTATGTAATCTGTCCGAATAGTAAAATAGTAGGTTGCATATATATATATGTATATATAGGGTTTTCCATTAAGGGCGCTTGCTCGTGCAGAACTTCCATCGTAGCGTGTGCTGTGTGGCACGTAGCGCCGTCCTGTTGAAACCACATGTTGTCCAGATCCATATTCTCGATTTCAGGCCAAAAGAAGTTGGTTATCATCGACCGGTATCGCTCACCATTGACGGTGACGGCCACACCATTATCGTTTTCGAAAAAATACGGACCAATCACGCCTCCGGCCCAAAATCCGCACCAAACAGTCACTTTCTGCGGGTGCATTGCCACTTGGTGAACCTCGTGTGGATTGGTCTCGTCCCAAATACGGCAATTTTGCTTGTTGACATAGCCATTCATCCAAAAATGCGCCTCGTCGCTGAAGATGATTTTTTTGCCAAAATCGGCGTCAACTTCCAACTGCTCTAATGCCCAGTCAGCGAACACACGGCGCTGTCTATGGTCATTAACCTTGAGCTCTTGGGTCAGCTGGATCTTGTACGGGTGCAGGCTCAAGTCACAACGCAAAATTCGCCAAGTTGTCGTCTGCGAAAGGCCGAGTTCCTGTGCGCGACGCGGAATTGACTGCCGCGGGTTTTCGAGGACACTGTCGCGCACAGCGGCGATATTCTCGGCAGATCTCGCGTTACATTGACGCACGGGAACCGGCTGATTGTTAACTGACCCGGTTGACTCGAATTTGTCCACCAATCGACGGATAGTCGACTCGGCAGGACGATCATCGCGACCGTAAAACGGGCGAAGTGCGCGGAACGTTGCTCGAACTGAAGACCCATTTTCATAAAACAATTTTATGATTTGCACGTGCTGCTCGACACTGTAACCATGGTGGTTTGGGAGGACGGAATGAATATAACACACTGCATTTGACAGCTGTCACTCAAACAACATGGCCGCAATCAGCTGTCAAAGTTCAAGCGTCCCTATTGGAAAACCCTATATATTACCGTAGTATCATTCTCATGGTGTCAGTTTTCGGTTCCAAATCAGCTCTTTTATTGTACGTTGTAGAACCGATGAAGATTTCAAAAGACAGTATTCACTTACCTGCAATTCACTTAGAAGGGTTGACTAACAACACTAATAACAGAACAAATTGTTTTACATCAAGTATACAACAATCATCAATCAATGGCGTGTTCGATATAATCAGTATTCAAGGAAAAATAAAAGAGTTAAAAATGAGTGCTAAGAAACCAAGGTCTGTACAAAGTAATACCTATAAAAAATATGACTATAATAATAATACCTCGTACATAATTGATTTGGTTAATGATTTTGTCCTTTACATTTATTACGTTATGATATCATCGGCTGCGGTGGCAACTCTTAAGAGTGACTAGCCAATTGCGCAGAACATATTATAGTGCACAAGTGTGTGCGCAAACACAGGTCCAACGGCTTTACTTGCTTTCCGAGGCACACGAGTGCACACACTTCTAAATTTCGGGCTGAGAATTTTTCGACAAAATCCCAATCACTGTTATCGGGTCGACCTCGGCATCTGTGGCTTTACATCTAGCCACTAGACTAACGAGGGAGTCACATTTATTACATACATATATATATAAGGAAAAAAATAACAAAAATGTACTTACTCTTGCCATATTTAGAGGTTAATAATCATAGTTCAAAAAACCTTTGCCTTCTCTAAATAGGCCTAAGTATTCAAGCAGAAGTGGATCGCCTAGTAGTTTGTCGTCACCCAATGAAAGCAAGATATGCGATACGGCTGAAAAAGCTTGTGACCTTCTCTGTACTGAACTACTACGTAGACTGCGATCAACGTCTTGGTAACATTTAAGCTTTAGATTTGAATTAAATACTATCAGAATGTATTATATTAACTCACTTATATGCAAAGCACCAATGTCTTCATAGTGGTAATTATTCAAATTCAAATTCTTTATTTGCAAAGTTGTAGGTACATTTTTGATGTTACAATACTTTAAATCCTGCCACAACAACCATAAGATGGTATGCAAATGTCATGATATACCATTTATGAATATATTTACTACGAAAGTTACGCATAGACTACCATATTTTAATATATTGAAATGTCATAATAATCATAATCATATTCTGAAGATTAAGATAAAAATCCATATTATAATTATGTTTATCGGTTTATTGACCACAAAAATGTATATGATCTGAAAGATGGTTTTAATGAATGAAAATAACTAAAAGGTCGATAAAGAATGTTAAGCATAACTAAGGCATGCTGGGTTTCAAAATTTGACTTGGTTTTTGTTTTATCTGTAATGTAAACTAATTTGTTATTACTTTTTTTCATAACTTTTAGTAATTATTTTCCAATTATTTATTTTTTTAGGGTCGAAGTAACAGAGACATTAGAAGATTTACCAAAAGCTTTCGGAAAGTTTTGGTCCGTTGTCACGGAATATCGCATCGCTGATTTAATAAGACAGGTATATAATTAATCTCGTGGAGTTGTCTTTATTTTATTTGCAAAGAAATTATAATAATATAGTGTTGTATACCAGGTGTCGGGACACATAGAGTCTCCGCGCACGCAAGTCGCACGTGCTGCTTGCAAGACTCTTGCGGAAATATTAAAAAATACCAACTATACTAAAAAACCTGTGAGCATTTTTTTCTATAATTTGTAAAAGGACATAAATACTCATGATATGCATAAATATAGCTCTTCTTAAAATCTGCTCTTTGAATGTCAATTCCAAAGTAATTTTACATTTATCTATAGCATTTTTCTTTATTTTAATAGGTTAAAATCGTATTACATATAAAATTAATTGCAAAAATAGTGAAGGATAATTTCATATTTAGGACTTTTATGAAGCTATGTCAGCGTTACTGATAAAGACTGGTAGTTACAATCGGCCCGTGAGACGAGAAGCAAACGTTGCTCTCGACGACATCGTCTGCAGTGTTGACGTCACGCACTGTGTCGCCGCCATCTGCGTATATGGAGTCAGGTAATGTAAAGTAAATGTATGTAATTTTCACGCATTCTTTTTTTTAAATAATAATGTGTATTTGATGATATTATGTACTTGACTGCCTCGTTGTTCTAGTGGCTAGATATAACCCCGCAAACCCGGTGGTCCTGGGTTCAATTCCCAGGTCGAGCCAATAAATAGTTATTGGGTTTTTCTGTCGGAAAATTCTCAGTAACAGCCCGGAGTCTGTAAGTTGGAAGTGTGTACACTCCCGTGCCTCGGAAAGCACGTAAAGCCGTTGGTCCTGTGCCTGAACTCTTGCCGGTCGTGTCGGATTGCCGTCCCATCGGATTATGAGAGCTAGGGAAAAGAGAGTGCTCCTGTGTTTGCGCACACACTTGTGCACTATAATATCTCATGCGCAGTTGGCTCATCTCTCTTGAGATTGGCTGCCGTGACCGAAATCGGTCTGGAAAATATTATTATTATTATGTGCTTTAACTTTACAGAAAAATGTAGTTTTCGATTTTTTTTTTAATCATAAAATTCAATATTTGTGACTTGATTTTCTCTGGCACTATCAAAAGAACATTTGTTAGAAATTTCAAGATTTGAAGCCATTAAATATAAATTGTGAATAAATATTGCCCGTATGTAATCATTTAAAAACCAAGACAATATTGCAGGCGTTGACATGTGTGCTCATACGACCGAAAGCATTGCAAGTGCCTATAGGTCAACTCACGATAATCTAGAAAACTAAAACGAGTTTTCGAGTTTTAAATTTACTTGGTTCTTATATTTGAAGCTACCATATATTCTTTTTTTTTTTTGGGAAACATGCAGCCTAATAGATAAAAATTTGATACGAAAATAAGTCTCAATATATATTTTTTATATAAATTATTTCCGTCGGTTACAGATTACATTGAGTTTAAAAATCGAATCGTGTCGAATATATCTGATATGATCATAGTTCTACTGAGTTGATATTTATCGATTCTAGATTATTGAACTGATTTAACTTCCATTTTCAATACTACCGATACAATTTGGTACACCCCACACGGGGTATAAACATAAATTGTCATTTCAGTCACAAGAGCGTTTTAGTCCGTTGCTCATCCGCACGTCTACTCGTTGTGTGTTGCGCCCTGGCGGAAGGAGGCCGGCAGATACTGCGCACTCGCCCGCCATCCGCAGCCGCAGCGCGGAGACACGCCTTACGCTCACTCGCGGAATTACTACAAGATAAAAATACTGACACAAGGTATAGCTCGACAGCGTAATTTTGATACTTATCTTAGACCACCGATAACCTTAGTTGTATTAAAAAATAAATTTACTTATGCTACCATTGGAATAAATCTTTTTTTTTTTCTTTTCGCATTATCTTTATTTAAGAAAGTAACAACATCATCAACGATAAGCGAGTTAGCCACTGTAATTTTTAATATTAAAATTAAAGTAATAACCTGCTCAGCTAGGCCTCCTCTCCACAGTACACAATTATAAACGCTAATTAAGAACATGAAAAGTGACTGAATCTTGTTTGAACCCGCGATCATCGATTAAAATTCATGCGTTCTAACCACTTTAATGAACGCTGGAAAAACGCGTTACACGTTTCCGCCACTTCTCACTTCACTTCTGTTTATTTAATAAACATATGTATATTCATTAAATACAAAATTCAAAAGGAAATAAATTATTATAAATAGTTATTTTTTTATGTATTTATATAAATGAATATTTAATTAAAATAATAAAGTACCACATACAACATACATGCTATCATATAGCGTCGCCGCGCGAACAGTCGGTCTGACCCGCCGCTATAGATGTTTCACATCAATAAGTTAAATGTTTTTAGGAAATACGCTGAACGTCTTTATGCAATACTACGACCGCTTCCGAACTTCGAAGCCTACTTTCTAACTGATGTGGACGTGGAACTCGCTTCAAAACACATGAAGAAATATGATCAGCTGTTAAGCAATTCCAAAACCAGGTGACCGTTACGAGTTGCCTTTCGAGACTTCGCCCGCGTAGCATTCGTTTACTCAGTAATGCATATATCAGATTTAAGATCTTTTGTATTTATATCCATGACAGTTATTAAAAAAATTATAAAAAAATTAGTGTCGTATAATTCCTTGGGTAAATAAATCTTAATTAAAAATAACTTTTCATCTCAAATTTAGAAATATCACGTATTGGATTAAATTGAAAGAGGTTTTTGTTGTATTATTTAATATAATAACGATAGCGTGTATTCTTGCACGGCGGTGCACGGCGATTTTTATCAAAACGGCGTGTACACTGACGTAAACGTTGATATTTTTTTATATATCTTTTTATCCAGTATTGAGAGCTGTCTTACGATTCTAAATAATAACGTATCTTACGATTAATCGATATTATAATCCTAATATTTTTTAAATTAATACAAAGATAAAAGAATAAAACAGTAAAATTATTTTTAAAAATCATTTAGAAATAAATATGAGTAACACGAAAGATGGATTCGCTTTCTGGGGGCCCGTTGTAATACTAGGAGCCTTTTATATTTCTACTCATTTATTATGATTACGATACGTTTTCGATTCAATTCTAAAGCAACTATAACTATTCCATATTTATTAGGATCGGAACCGAACCGATATGATGTTAGCATATACCGTTGTGTCAAAATCAAACTTATTTGTTAACTTTTTTAAATTAATGAATCGGATAAACGGCAACGATCACGCTTCGATTCGATTGCGATAGTGACATTTTGTCAGTAGAATTGTCTCCCTTTATACAACGACTAACGGGCGCTCAACTTTATCCGGATTAGTTCGTGAATTCAGAAACTGGTAATGGTGGTAGAGTAGTAGTGATTAGGGGTGGAAGAGGATAGAAGACATGAGACATATTTACATTTATTTTTTTAAATTACTTAGCTACCGTTAAACAATCTCTTGTAGATATTATGGTTATATGTGTTAATGGGAAATACTCGTTTGTAGGGCAGTTTGTCCCCTATCTACACTATTGTTGTCAATGCGAGCATATAACATTATTTAATGGGTCTAATTTCAAACATTATTTTTAAGTACAAAATATATTGTATGTTAAACAAAAGTTGATTAAAAATTATTGTGAATAAATATTATGCCTACACAAAAATTTAAGATATAATTTGATAATTGCATAACTGTTTACATTACAAAGATTACCAAATGCGTAGTAACTCATGTTCTTAATACGTGTAAGATATAACAATTGGTTTGTTATATAACGTTTTTTGCGTTATTTAACGAATTATATCATAGCCGAAGATCGCGCGTACAAATCCGGTCTTTATTTGTCTTTTCTAATTCAAATTCGCGGTATTTAGTGGTAAAAGTTACCACCGCTTCGAAATCTACATAATATGTAATTATCATTCTCGCTCAGCCTTACTGAAAACTGAAACCTTCTCCTCACACAAGAGGTAGTCTTTTTCCAGCAATGAAAAATTAAAAGATCACAAGATGGTGAAATACACCTCCTAAATATAAATACAATTTATTAAATACATCATAAAAATATATACTCGCAATGTCGTAAACGACAAAAAGAAAAAACAGTGAATCGACGTCGATAATATGTCCGGCAATTACATACTAAAAATAAAATTATATTTACCTAATAAATAATTATCATTATACATTAAAACAAGAATATTAAAAGGCCTAACTCTACAAATGTAAGCAATTAGTTTTAATTTATTCCACCAACCTCTACGTCATATTCGTAGACGTCTACGAAGCGACTAAAAAATCGAACAATTTTAACGTGATATCACATTCGTTATAATATGTTATTATTATTTAATGAAGTAGTTTTTTCTGGTAACATCTGCATTTTGTCGTAAGTAAATTGTTTTTATTCCCTTATCGGAAGATGTGTACTTTTCCCGAGTTTTATATTGAACTTGCGACCTTTTGTAAGTTAGTCGCTTTGTTCAATGGGTTAATGCGTCGATATTGTTTATCCTTTATAATATAAATATATTCAAACTGGTCTACTCTGTTCTATCTACTATTGGTCTACCTCGTTGTCTTACTGGCTAATTTATAAGGCTACTGCCCTCGAAGTCCTGGGTTTTAATCACGGTCGGTAATGTCGTTGATCCTGCGCCCGTTATCTCTTTCGTACCACCCATCAGCTAACGAGAGTAAGGGAATAAAGAATAGAACTGTGTTTGCATATTAGGTACTTTGTGTACTATATTTAAAGCGCAGATCATCAGGTATACGAGATTAGGAAGAAATAAATAATTATAAAACTATCAATAACGTAGTTAGCTTATCATGTTTTCTGACGTCTGATCTAAAGACTACACAAACTTTCTACAGACGACGTCAGACGAATACTTTAAACCGATGACACTTTTAATTCCATGTTTATATATCGAGCGTCAGGGAATTCTTTTTGAAGTAAGCCTAAGGCAGCGTGCCGATAAGCGAAGGGTGGATGAAAATTGAGAATAAAATTAAGGGCGCCTCACATTTCGTTAGATGAGAGAGAAGAAAGAAATGACGTAGTGATAAAGTGCTATAAGTTAAGTTAATTAACTATAAGAGAATAATAAGTTTCAATTCTATCACGTGTTGGATTCAATTTTTGAAGTGAAAACTTCCTTAGCGGCGTTGTGCACTTTTTATGATGGGTAAAAAATGTTAAACTCGCGTCAGGTCACGTGACCCTGATTGAAAATTCGTAAGACGGATTTTGAAATGTTAAATTTTTAATGTAATATAAATTGTCATGTTTGTGTAGGATAGCGCAATAAATAAATATTGTATTTTATCACATAAATGATAGTACTTTTATACTGATAATTAAAGCAATTCGAGCAAAATTTTTCCCTAATCATTCCAAAATATCAAAAATGCGCAACGTTAATATTCAAGTTTTCACTTCTGCCGGCACTCCCGGAGTGCAACCCGTTGTTTTTTTGTAACATTTCTTTTGAATTTCATTCTATCTCAAAGTAAATACTTTTTTAAAAAAAAGTATCTACTTCATATAAAAATATATAATACCATAACTTTTTTTTTTATTTAAGTATACTTTTTAATTATCGTTATTTAATATCATTAATATGATAAATACATGACTGATCCATGTATCTTTCTATAGATAAATAATATAATATAATATCCTATACTAATATCCTGGGACAATATTCACACAATCGTCTGGGCGTCACGGGCGTCTGATCCCAAACTAAGCAGAGCTATGGAAACCAAACAACTAATATACTTCCATATACTACTTTTCTTTAGTAAATACATACTTATATAGATAATTACACCCAGACTCAGGACAAACAGACATCTTCATGCACATATGTCCTGGGTGGGAATCAAACCCACGACCTGCGGCGTAAAATATCTTACCAACCACGCCAACCGGCTCGTCAAATAGAAATACACTCTTACTTTTATATATTTTAGCTTTAAGATAATCATTTCAAACTCCCTTTTATTATATATCTCTTTTTTATGTATTAAGTATCTGCGAAAAGTTCTGTACGTAATTAAGTGCAAAGACATATTGTATATGGTGCTGTTTTTTAATAAAGAAAAAAAAAATCTTCAAAATTGTAAAATATTGAACAAAAATAAATGTAATCGATTATTATTTTTATTACATTAAACAAAACCGTCATGAACGTTCATACTTAGTTAGTTTAGCTACAATTCGTCTCACTTTGTCAAGTTTTGTTCTAGATAATGGATTCAGTTCCAGATACAATAAATACATTATTTTTTATATTATAAATACATTATTTTTAATATTGTTAGATGACAACACTATATCCACACCATCTGTCCCGAGCCTATAATGCCAATCTGTTCCTAGCTTATAAATACGAGCTGGCGGACGATAATACATTTTTATTTTGCTTGTCATATTATTTTAAAATTATTCGAAAAGATATATTTGGACTCTGTCTTTTTCCTGTGATACATATTTGATTTGAATTGTAATTTCATAAGCTGCCTTATTGTTTTCACATGTAATAAAATTATTTTAGTGGGAATATTGTTTAATTTATAACAATATTACGATGACGGCCTCGAATAGACGTCTTGATACTTAATATTACGCGCTGTTTTTCAATTCTTATAAACATCAATTAAGTTAGCAACAAATGACGTAAGCGTTGCGTATACTACTAAAGGGCTTGAACTCTTAAGTGCGAATGTACTGAGCAAGTGCATTTGCACTAATAAAATATAGTTACGACTTCATTACGATATGCTATGACGCGTGTGTGTAATAGTATTTTCATAATTTGCGTACCTCATGTGTGTAAATTATTCAATCTTTTAAATAAATAATTACAGGGATTATTCTTGAAGCATAAGAAATGATTCCATAATATGGCGAGTATTTTTATACACTAATCAGCTTCATTCTTGATTTGTTTACGGATTTATTGCATTTAACTAATGCCGCTTGCAAACGAATGTAGCACATTATATGGTTTAAAACCTTAGTTCCCAAAGTGGTCCAGATAGACCCGCCGGGGGTCCATGGGAGACTCGACGGGGGTCTACGTTGGCGTGACAAAAAAATGGGGGTCCACAATTCATAAGCCTACGAAAATTCGTTTGCTTTCCATAGTGAAGAACTAAAATGCTGGCTGGCTGACTTGACTGACCTTCGCTTGTAGGCAGATATTTTAAAGGCTGGCAACCCACCTGTAAGTCCTCGGATGATGTCCATGGGCGGTGATATTCACTTTCCATCAGGTGAGCCTCCAGCTCGTTTGCAGAAAAAAAAATAGCTCGTCTTCATATTTTTGTCGAGTTTTGGGAATATGGTAGACATGCAGCTGCAGGGTACCGAAACCAGCTAAATTTTGCTAAGTCTATGAGAAAAAAAAGTCAACAATACATTTTGTTCTAACTTCAAAAATTTCTTTTTTTTTTTGGAAGTGGGACTCACCGCATAGGCAGGTCAACCGTCTGGGCGTCCGTACCCTCCGCCTGGGTAGTACACACAACCGATCCCGTGACGCTTCCAAAGATACGGTGACGATGGTTTTTTAGTGGGTAATCCGTTGCACTGAAC
Organism: Nymphalis polychloros; assembly: GCA_905220585.2. Taxonomy (NCBI): domain Eukaryota; kingdom Metazoa; phylum Arthropoda; class Insecta; order Lepidoptera; family Nymphalidae; genus Nymphalis; species Nymphalis polychloros. The sequence continues at coordinate 12,383,575 of HG992252.1, read as the reverse complement.
GTTCTAGGCGCCGGCGAGTCTCCCTTCCCCACAACCACGTGTAGGATAAAACGCGTAAAGGCGTTTTTCCAGCGAGATGAAAATAAAAGCCGCCAGGGAACCACGCCAACCTTAAGAGCGACTAAGTCTATGTACAAAGATGCAAAATTTATATAATATATTTAACACTTTTATGTATCCAATTCGCTCATAAAACATGCTCGAAATTCATATTCTTTAAAAATTTATGTTATTGATTTGCGCATAAAGCAACGTTCAAAAGAGTAGCGAACATAACGTACAGTAAAATGGATTTTATACAATAGAGATTAAAATGGTATTTATAACACGACCACGATTAAAAATAGCATAACTCAGTATTAAACCATGATTAAGCATGATAGGCCCTCCTCGAACGAGAGTGGCAAAAATTAACAGCCTATGGTATATGATCCACTAGGAGCAAGAAAAAAAGTAACACGACAGCTCCAACAATCATATATTCATATATAATCGTTTGAGTGAGCTATATAAAAATAGCTCGCTCATACTATCAATATTGATAGTGTGATCGAGTCGAGTCAAAAAGCATCGAACATTGATATCCACGCTTTCGATGATGGCCTTAGTCCATGAATTATAAAACTAAGTGCACACGCACTAAAATGTCATTGCAAAATATATTGCTCCACCTCCCACCCACGTCGCTGTTAATCTAAATGACAGTGAAAACATTCACTGTATAAATGTCAATAAAACATGACCTATTGCTAATGCTTTGATAGAAAATCTAAAGTCGCTTAGCAAAAGTAAAATTGTATATAATAATCATACGATTCGACTATGCATTTATAACGGCCTGTGTCGGAGTGCGTCAACTTAGGTGCTTGCTATATGAACCAATGCAGCATTTTAGTTTATTACATGCGGATTTATCTATGATATATATAAACAATAATGTTATTTATTAATGACGGGTTAAGAATACACGCGTTTGTTTGTTGAATGACATGGATGTAAATATAGCAATTAATAGTTTAAGGAAATTTCTTATTATATTGTACAAGGCTTTCAAACATGATAAAAAAAATTCAATGACTTTTACGTTATTTGAATATAATATTTGTAGAACCAATACTCATTTTAATGAAGAATATTTTTTTTTATTTTCTGTATTTTCGTTTTACTCTTGTTACGATAAAAATGTATACAGTAAATATAGTATTTATATACTAAGTGTAAACTCAGCTTATTCAGTTTATGAACTTTGTTTTATTCGCTTTTAAGACTTGACCAACGCTCTTTAAATGTATTAATTCTAACGAGAGCAATAATTAATCAGTTACGTTATGTTATTAATATCTTCTATCAAGTGTTAAAGTTGATTGAGTTCCAGTTGAAAGTACTATATACTCATATAATTTTGCAACTGTGATCGCATTTCATTTTATATAGTGTTCCTTACACCATATATTATAGAACACACTTTATAAAAAAGGTACTTTTTCTGTCTACTTTATAAATAAATTTTGAAATCATGTGAGAGTGCTACCCTATGATAACGTGTATTCAAAATAACATGAAGATCAGTTCAGTAGTTAAGTTGTAAAAGCATAATAAACAAGTAAACAAAATCACTCACTATCGCATTTGTAATATTAGTAAGGATGATATAGTAAGTCCTGTTAAAATAGACAACGGTAATGTAAAAAAAATACATATATTAATTGTTCATTTTTATACTTAATAGGTAACAATGCATTAAGTACAAACTTTTTGTAAAGTGACATATAATTTGATCAAAAGGAAATATTCGCTAAAAATATAATCATTATCAGGTAATTAATGATAAATTAATTTTAAATACAAAAAACGTATTTGTTTGTAATTATTGGCTAACACTACTGCCTGTTGAGCATAATAACAACATCGGTACTTTTAACCCTAAGCTCTTCTTATCAACTGATATTTTATTATAAAAAAATGTTCTTGATGCATCATTGATAAAACATAAGGATAACTGACCCCAGTCAATTTATATTTATCAGAATTAATAATTATTGTAGTTTAAAATTAAATTAATTATATGATTAACGTGTTCTGTATAGGAAGCGGTTATCCATTAGTTTTACTTATATTATATGGATTTTTTAATTTTTTTTTATAATTCTATAACAATTATATAATAGATCAATTTTATATTTTATTAAAATCCTCATGTAACGTAATTTTTTTTTTGTGATTAGAATCTGTTTAAATATCTTAAATTTATTAATTCATTAAAAAGTCCAATATAGATCTATCAAAACAACCAATATTGATCGTTTTATTTTCTTTGATATGTAATATAACAAGTATATATATTATTATGTGGATAAGGAATACGTAAATATTATTCAGGAAAATTAAAATCATAAGCTATTTGATTATGATTTATTGTATATACATTTTAAATAATAATATTTACTAAAATACTACAGGCAAATTTCTAAAGTTATATAAAACTAAATATTAACCGCCTTATTCATAAACTTTATTTAACTGGTGATTAGTTAAACAATATTTTGTCTTCTTCTTTTGTATGTCTAATTACAAATGACAGAAAGAGACAAATCAGTGTTTAGCTAAACAGTAACTAAGCAACGTTTATAAATAAGGCCGTAAGTATACTTAATTTTTAAAGTAGATAAAATATATAATAACAATGTTAGAATGATCTATATAGTTCTACCACTTACTACTAACCAATACTAAGAATTCACCTTAAAAACTACTTGCGTACTAATAACAAAAACAAAAAATACTTTAATTACATTTTAAGTACAGATATTACTTCTGTTAGGCGGTGACCTAATGTAGGTCAAATAAACGAGTAAATACTCGGAGTTATAACGTTAATAAATTTTCATGGTTAGTTGTATCATCCTCTTGTATGTCCATTGTATCTTCAAATTTATAAAACTAAACACTTTGATTTTAAATCAATTTATGCACCCTGTGTGAGACGGGCGGGTAGCTGCACAGCTTGAGCAGACACCAGGAGCGTTTTTGGACGTGCCTTCTGAAGTTCCTTGAAGGACGTCCTTCCATCTGCACTGAGAGTAGCAGAATGGCGAAGATTACAAAAAATATATTAAAGAAACGCATCTTGTCACTGTGTCCCTCTTTATGAATTGCAAATTATGCCAGTGTTTGAACACTACTTGATTTCAAATCGCAGAGGTACTTTAGGTCCACATGCAATTACAATGGGTTAACACAGTCAGTTTGAGTTTATCGATTGGTGTTTGAATGTGTACTGAAGATTTTATTTAGTATCTGTGTCTTATATAGGGACCGAGGTTATCTCGCGCGTGTGTGATAGATAACCCACCGAATTGTGATACACTAAGTTCGATGACTGGAGCTCAATGTCATTCGATTCATTGTAGTAAATTTATCTTTTTATAGGTAGGTTATGGTACCGTGTGTCTCGTACGTTGTTGATTTAGTTATTGTCAACTTCATTCATACTTAACTGTTTGCGTTTTCACAATCATACCGACACCGGGTCCGGTTTCCTTATTTTCGATACATGACGCAATTGACATTTAGATTTAATCAGTACGTGAATATGATGTTAATGACATTATTCAAGTTTAATATATGGCACTTATAACTCCTATATAAGACTCGTTATTTCCGAAAAACTATTTTCTAAATTTATTGTATTTATGTATATTCCTCTCTACACTTAACATGCGACCAAAATTAATAAGAAAAATGAACTAAAGTACTCCCAAAGGTTATGTTGCTTAGGTCACGACCAGTGTTTGACTATCATACCTCATAAACATAACTAATTAGGTCAATGAGATTTAAAAACCTTGGTTACTGTAAATAGCTCGGGCAGACTGCAGCATTTATCTAACTGGGTTAGGTAATAGTAATAATATCACTAATTATTCAGGTCTAATCGAATTTGTTGTAGTAATCAAAACGAGACCTTATTTGATTTACATATATGTATAAATAATATTATTTATTGTTCTCATAGTCTGGAACACTAAATTATTATAATGTTATCGTTATCTGGAACGTTAAATTATGGCAATGTTCAAAATAAATACGAGTATCGTAATATTTAACGAGGTGCTTAGCGTAAGTATGAGCTGAGGCTGTCTAATGATTAGAACACGTCAAACTTAACCTATGATTGCGAGTTTAAGCCCAAATGAATTTTCAATTATGTTTATAATTCATTTCCTCGGTGGTGAGAAAAACATCGGGAAAAATACCTGCATGGGTCGTATGAAAATCTGCCACACATATTCCAGCATTTGCAGCAGTTATGGCATAAGCTCTACACCTCCTTTATAGTCTTCTTTTTGCTTGCGATTTTTTTTAACTTAAAATTTAACTTAAATTGTTTAATTATAATATCACACCCTTAATAATAAGCAGGGTACACAATAATGATGAATGCGGTAAAGTATCAATTTGTTAGTAGAGTAAAATAATATATTTACACGACTATATTTAAAACAATTAATTTTTATCAAATCTTAATAAAAATGCCTTAATATTATACTAATGATTTAAATTGTCTGCCTCGTGTTCGTTGTCTAATGGCTATTAGGCCATTACCGAGGACCTGAGATCAAATCCCGGTTCAGGCCAGATGAAAGTTGGATTTTCCGTTGAGAAGTTGTCAGTTATAACCCGGTGGCAATGTTTTTAATCCTGTGCCTCGAAATCACCTTAATCCGTTGGTTCAGCGCCTGAACTCTTTCCGATCATGAAGAGTGATTCAGGGAATATTGTGTTCACGAATATACTTACGCACTGTAATGTCTTGTCTGGTCTAGCTTGTCGCCGTGGCCGTGAACGCTTTTTATTATAGAATATATGATGGACGAGCCTATGGGCCACTTGATGGTAAGTGGTCACCAACCCCCATAGTATTGTAAGAAATGTTAGGCATTGCCAACATCGCTAATGCGCCGCAAACCTTGATAACTTCTTAGTTATGACCCTTTTGGCTGTAATTACACTGGCTCACTCACCCTTCAAACCGGAGCACACTTAAACCAAGTACTGCTGTTTTGCGATAGAATATCTGATGAGTGGATGGTACCTACCCAGACGAGCTTACACAAAGCCTCCAGTATAATTTAGATGCTTAGGATGATAAATACTATAAATATATGTTTTTTTACTTAGATAACTCTACATATTAAATATAAATGATTACGGCACTAAATACATAAATATAGAAATTAAAATATTTAGGTATAAATTACCAATTTTTATCAAAACGTTAAAATCATAAAAGACAAATCAACCAACGAGGTCACAGCGGACCCGTACCGGTGTATTCCGGTTAACACTAGAAATTCATTATCTTACATATTGAGGTTAATGGTTACTTATAGACGAGATGAAAAAAAAAATTAACGTATTAAAATTTATTTGATTTTTAAGAATAATTTACACTGATGGTTTAAATAAGTATATAGTATATACATATTAAAATAGCTGCTTAATATAATATTAACGCGTGGAATGGTGACAAGCATTGTAGCAGCATTTTCCTGGTGAATTGCAATTGGATAACTCTGGGATAAAAATGAATCAGTGGAGGACAAACATTGGCGAAGCTGTCACAGAGCAAGGTGATGATGTGCAGCAGGGTACCCTAAGGCGAGGGGGCCTCTAGGGGCCTCTAGGGGCAACATATGAAGTAAATTACATTTCCATACTAGCAATACAAACCTTTCTATATATTTATGTATTTTCGTTATTTCTTCATTAATATAATTATTAAACAACTTTAACATCGGATTGACGCGATATCATTGTTCGAGAATAATCCATAATATTCAGTACCTATAGATTCAATGTCCGCGAAGTTGTAATCGGAACTTTGGTAGTGAAATTAAAGTGGTTATAACAAGTTTAGTGGAATAGTGTTGTGTTGTAAATAATAGTAAATTAATTAAGAATTGTTTGTAGTGCATAATACAGCAGAACTATTAGCAAATCACATGTAATTTGTAAAGCTTAGGTTTGTTTCTCTTTACGCCTTCTTCGATCGGAATGGGGCATAGTTATAGTATTGCGTTTATCGTAACACTCTAAACAGTACCTTAACACTTAGCAGACATCTTTAAAATGTAGATCTATTTTAAATGCCTATTGAGCAGAGAGAAGGAAAATATTCGATGACCATTTACAATTACATATTAAATTATTTATTGAGGATGTCTAATTTGGTTCTTTGCCGCATTGATGAAAACATATAATGAAATGAATTAAATCAAAACGTACATAACTAATAATCTGGATAAAGATAGCATTACTCATAAGGACATTACAATATTTTTTAATCATTTTTTTTTGTATTTTTATTGTAAAAATAATATATACTTATTAGGCCATTTAGTTACTTACTGTTTTTACGACAAAATAATTAGCTGATAATAATTTCTCAAATATGCATTTTTTAACATTCTTGATCTATATGGTCGTACTATAACCATCTTACCAGTTTCGAATTTGAATGTATGTACTAACTAAGAAACTATATATGTATAAGTATATATATAAGTAATACAATTATTTTGTTCTCTGAGCACAAAACTGACTGAGACAAAAAAAATACAAAATAATGTAACTTTTTGCTTAAATTTATACATTTTTTTCTCTGTAGGGCACCGAGCTGTCGAGGGGTGACCGTGCTAAGCGATCCTGGCTAGGTCAATTCTGCTGACCTTATATTGATAATAATTTGAATTTGAAATGAATTTTCATTTCATTATTATACACATCGTATATACTCGTCACGATTTGTACAGTAACCATTTTTAATTATTAATTGTTTATATTTAAGGCTTTAATGTAAATATATTGTACTATTATAATAATATAATTAATTGTCTTTAACCAAGTATCACAAATAAATTGACCCACAGATAGAATATACGAAAAGATAATTTTTTACACATGCATGACGCAATAGTTACCCTTTTTTACCAAGAGCTACAAAGTCGTGTTAATACCTAATCGAAATTCTTCGATTATTCCATAGATGACGTTTTTAATCATTTTGAAATACGGCTTGTGAATATATAACGGCTTGTAACATAACATAAAATAATAACAAGACATTTACATGAAGAAGTGTAAAATATCAACTGTTAAAAAAATCGTGTGTCTCATGATCCTACTAATATCATAAACACGGAAAGTTTGTGAGGATGGAACGGGTTTGGATAAAGTTTGGGATAGAGATAGCGTATACCCTAAGTTAACATCAGCCCCCTCCCCTGAAGTAGCCGAGGGAGGAAGCTAGTAAAACATAATATATTCGTTTGTGTAAATATTTCGTTTCTGTGAACATTTATTATATACAGATCAACATTAAAAATAAATAAAATTGAGGAGCCCTGACACGATATACTTACTAGAAATTCCCAACCTTGTTTCTATGTATTGAGTGTTTTGTAGAAAATGATCACTACATTTTTTTTTAATGATTTATTTATTTATTTATTTTGAACAATTAATACTTATCACAAACAACTTATACGATAGCAACTACTATAGTATTACACTGTGTCGTAGTTACTAACGCCCTCCAAATCGACAGCACATTTTCATTTTATCATATGTTCAACATAAATTAGAAAAACACATTACCTAGTTCACATTACCTAGTTTTTTTTAAAAAAATTTTTTTTTTTCTTTTTTTTGCACTGTTTATAATTATTGTGACATAACCTTTTATGAAAATAAAAAATAAAAAATTGAATTAAATAATAGATACCTAAATATAATTAATGAATTATATAATAAGGAAGGGATGGGGTGGGAAGGAAATATAATAATTACTTATAAGGTCAATGTTATATTAAACGCTTTAGTAATAGCTCAGTCTCATCATATCCCAATTTGAGAAGCCAGTTGGTAATTTGAATTTTACATTGGTAAATTGTAAGTGAGTAAATGTTGATCTTCTTATTTACTCTGTTATATAGAATCGAACTCAAGTAATTATATTGTTGACTTGTTATAGCTGATGTCCATGGAATGGTCCGGCAAACCCTATCACTTTTGCGTTTGTTATGCGCAAACTTATAATTAAAAGGAATATTTTTATATTTCCGAAGAATTGTATGAAGTATATACAATTGACGCATTGGGAGAACTTTACAGGATTTATATAATTCCGCTGTAGGGAAACGAATTGGCTTATTGATCATAACTATGATGATATAGGTAGCCGGACGAGCATATGGGCCACCTGATGGTAAATGGTCACCAACACCCATAGACAATGGCATTGTAAGAGATGTTAACCATCGCTTACATTGCCAATGCGCCACCAACCTTGAGAACTAAGATGTTATGTCCCTTGTGCCTGTAATTACACTGGCTCACTCACCCTTCAAACCGGAACACAACAATACAAAGTACTGTAGAATATCTGATGAGTGGGTGGTACCTACCCAGACGAGCTTGCACAAAGCTCTACCACCGAGTAAACTACATATTATTAAACCTCTACTATTTATCAGGGGACACGATAGTTAGACTAGACTAGGATTCACGCAGATCGCTATACGCTATGATGAGAGATAGAGTGTTAGGTTAGGGCGTGTAGAGCTAGTATGCACCTTGGCTCTCCATAAGATCTGATAACATTTTTACAGTGCTAGCAATATGTACTTAACTTGGCTAAATTTTACATGAAAACGTTTTTGGTGGGATCTGTCTGTCTACTAAGTTAAACGCGATAAACCTAAAAACTAAAAAAGGTCATACGGGTTATTAACGAAGTTTACTCACTTAGGTGAATAATTCATTAAAAATATTTTATAAATTGCTAAAAATATAACTAAGTTTTATTTTGTTAATTTCGATTTGAAATAAATACAATAAAAAGTTGCAACTATTGTGCATTCAACACGTCATGTCGGTAAAAGTATCTGTAATCGCCTTAAGTGTCATTATTGGTGAATTTAAGGTTTACAAGTATTTGCTAACAGAGATCGATTACATCAGAAACGTGCAAAACATAATTACAGAATTTATCCTTTGCATTTTATCAAAAACATTGTCTCTACACTACATTGAAAACAATAATTTTACTACTACTACTGTAGTACTAAATGTACCTGAATAAAATATGGCGTCGTTTGTATGTATTGTATTGGTATTATTTCATCAGAATATTAGGTTATTGCGTCATATTCACCGACAAAACCACGCTTTGGTAATTCGTTTTTTTAATATCAAACATAAATTCAGAGATCTCTTGGACGAACATATTTAATGTGGCAATTTGAGGTTGGGTAACAGATTAGATTACATTTTAAGTTATATCTACAAGTACTTTATAAAATCAATCAATAATAAAATTTATTTTATTGCCTGTAAAATAAAAGCTAAGCTTTTTTTCATTTCAAAAACATACTGGCCATGAGAAATTAAATTAATCTGTTTAATTATTATACATTTTTTTTACTTTAAGCTTTCTGTTGTTTGTTTTGGAATGTACATTAAAATAATAATCACACGTATAATACTGATTCATTATGATTATGATTTACATGTTTTTTATGCATAGTTAAGTTTTATAATCGCTAGTACATGACTTTTTAATCTACATATCGTAATGAATTATACTCCAAACAGTGACCAAACACTGTTTATCTATGAAATCACACTTTCGCTTAAACTCAAAGGGATCGTTGATAACGTAGTACTGCGCATTTGCATACAGGAAGCCATAAATTATTCTTTCGATATCGGCAATCAAAAAATCAACAACGTCAGCAATTTTTTGGTGATAACATATATTAAGCGATTCGAATTATAAATACATTCTTACGTAAGGTCGTGTTTAACATCTTGAGAACCACGCCTCTCGTGAAATTATTAATTTAAGACTTATCATATGAATGTGTAGCACGCGTTCAACGCATTATCTTTACGCTGTTATTTTTACTTATTTTATATGAATACAAATTTTTTTTCAGCTTGTCAGTGCCTTTATGTGATTACTAGTTTTCTACCGCGACTTTGCTCGCTCGTAGGGGGGGAAAATGCTAAGTATTTAGTTTGATTAAAATACTCCACGATACAATAAAAGTATCAATATTATGCGCGTGATTTGATTTTTTTCAAACATTACCTTTTCTTATGTTCTGCCCAGTTGTACTCATTTTCGTCATTTCTTTTACGTTTCTGACGATGAATAAATTTAAAAAAAAATGTAACTAAGAAATGGAAAAAATCGCTTTGAAGATCATTATTGATTGTTTTATTTTGATAATGGACTCAATCACGATTCCTAATTAAAACTTAGCACGAATAAAATGTAGTTAAATATTAGATAACATTTTACAAAATAAATAATACACAAAATCACGACAAAAAAAAACGTCTTAAAATAATCAAATCATGCATTAGTCACTCATAACACAAACTCATTAGTGTTGATAAAATAATTGTGTTCGATATTTAAAAACTAATTACCATCGCGTGGTTTTATCCGATAATATGGCGCAACAACCTAATTTTCTGATGAAAATTGTTGTTCGTATTTAAATCTTAGTTCCCAAGGTTGGTGGCGATTTAGCGATGTAAACTATGGTTAAAATCTCTTACAATGCCAATGTCTGGGCATTATCATCTACCATCAGGTGGCCCAAATGCTCGTCCGCCGACATAAGCTATATAAAAAAATAAAGTACGCTTGAGAAAATTTTGATAGAAATGAATTAAGTGATAACAGAAAAACGACAACGCTATACAATTTTGTTACATTACCTGAGGTTAACATACATATTATCTACTGCTAGCGCAGCGTTACACTGTTGCCTATGAAATGGAAAAGATCTATGCAATCGCTTTTTCAGAACCACTAAGTAATTTCACCAACAGAAGTTTAATGTTCAAATTCTGCACATTTTCGTTTTTAATTTTATTTTTAAGCTTTTCCTATTGTGAAGTGGAGGCTGGAGTATCATATTTCAAATTGAAATTTAAAAAAAAATCCAGTGTAACGATGCTGTTAGTTGGTCTCGGATTACACTACATACACGGATTAATATAATATGTCTGTCGTTTACTGTTTCAAATATTGAACATTAGGTTAACAGAGCAAGAATTCTAAAAGTACAAAATCGCTCTCTTGTCGTTTTAAATTTAATAGGTATCAATTTCCATTTTTGAAACATCCATATGTATTATCTGTAATTATATTTATTGACGTAAATAATTATGTTATATTTATTTTATAACAACAATTAAATTGACCGCTATCTACCACGTACTCGTACGATTTATGTAATTATATATAACTAGCTGTTCTCCACTTCTTCGCTCGCGCGTAAGTATATGTAAAAAATAAATAGTTATAAAGAAGAAAGTGGTTGTAAATAATGTAATGTAATTATGGTTAGTCCAAAATTTCAACCCCAATTTCTCCCTCTCGGGGGTAGTTTTTCAAAACCCTAAAACATGTATTTATTAATATCTAACCAGAAGATTGTATATAAAATTTCGTGCTAACTTTGAAAATGACGGGTTTTCATACAACCATGCATCCCTTATTTTATCCCTTTAGAGGTGGAATTTCCAAAAATTCTTTCTTAGTGGATGTTTACGTCATAAAATGTATCAACTATCAAAATTTCAAGTCGCTAACCTGTGGCTTAGTCTCTGCGTTCATAAATCAGTCAAGACATATATGTATAGAAGAAGATACCGAAAATACGTACGTTTTTATAAGTCCTGATAGACTCAACCGATTTCGATGAAATAAAGACTAAACGGAACCTTGAAATACTTCTTCGTTTTTTCAAAGATTCGCCTGGACAGACGGTCAGATAAAAATTGAAAAAATATTGTTCTGGTAAATCGCTATAATGCTATTTGGTGCCTCTTATGATACCGGGCACCTGGAGCGATTACACTTTTTGCTCTGCTGTAGGATCAGCTATGTCAAGAAGAGCTTATACGAAACTTTACTACCGAAAAGTAGCGTTTGACGATTCATAAGTACTTGTAAAAGTCTATTTGAATAAAATTATTTTGATTTTGAATATAATAGTATTGAAGTACAGGTGATTTCCATATGGGTATATAAATATAATATTTATATATATTCATAAATGCTTACAGTACTTACCTACTGTGAAAATTGTCGATTTGTTGTAGTGCATAAAAAAATTACCGTTATTCGTCCAAAATAATGAGTGAATTTTGAAAACACGCAATAGTTATTAATTAACAATAATATTTTAATAATTTAATCGTTTTAAATTATTATTAATTTATCCATACCTTTAAATTACATTACATTAACCATTAGCATTAACTAAGAGGTGTCATATGTACTTAGTAACTTGGAAAAGCTTGGGTGGGTACGGCAGTTTGTTATATGTTGATGGCTTAAAATATAAGAAATAAACTGTTATTATTTATGTATTGATGATCATGTTCTTAAGGATATTTAACATGAAGAAATTGTGTGAAACAAAGGAAAGTTTATAGTCAGTCAGATAGAGAGAGAAAGATTTTACTTGGTGGTAGAGCTTTGTGCAAGCTCGTCTGGGTAGGTACCACCCACTCATCAGATTTTCTTCCGCAAAACAGCATTACTTGGTACTGTTATGTTCCGGCTTGAAGGGTGAGTGAGCCAGTGTAATTACAGTCTCAAAGGACATAACATCTTAGTTCCCAAGGTTGGTGGTACTTTTGGCGATCTAAGCGATGGTTAGCATCTCTTACAATGTCTATGGGCGTTAGTGACCACTTACCATCAGGTGCCCCACATGCTCGTCCGCCTACCTATGCTATAAAAAATACACCTTTTTTGCTGATATTTCGGACACGCTCAGCTCTTGGAATACCCTAAAACCAGCGGTACCTGTCAAATGTCGGGAGGTTCCCTAGGCAGAAAGCGTCAGTCACCCTAGAATATGAGAATAATATGAGTTATAAATTATATTAATGGAAGTACAATCAAAAGAAGAAGATTCCTTCTTAGGGGTGAGCTTAATCTTGATCTCTACGGATCTCGTACAACAACACTCAGAATTTTTCTAAATTTATAAATTATACGATCATATCAGGAGATAATTTAATAATATTTGCGTGTAATGTAATGACGTTTCTATGTTATATTAAACATAATTTAATTGAACAAAATAAAGGTTCTACGTTAAATTCCATTATGTACAAATGATCGTCCATGTCCTGCTACCATGTGTAATTAATACATAATTGTATTAATTACACATGGTAATTAATTCTAATGACAAGAACATGAAATGCACGCTTGTCACGCCATTTGTCTAAAGTTAAAGCGAATGAAACTGCGAAGCACGGCTACGTATATAATAATGTTATATACTTAAGCCTTCTCTGAAACTCACTGCATCTTCTGTTATAAGTTTTGTGTATATTGATTTAGAAGAGCATTATAAAAAACCTCTTTTCATTAGTATAGATTTGATTTTTCTACATTGAATTAGTTCCTTCAAAAAGTTCACTAAATTTAAAATTAACATTATTAAATCTGATGAAAATTACATCAGATCTGACGAAATTGAGGTGATCAAAAAGTAACTCGATTAGTTTATCGCGTCCGTGTTATCAGCGCCCTCTGACGGTGCTTAATATAGAATACCGTATCAAATACGTACTTATATAAAATACATTTCGTACACGTTTTAAATCGGGCCAATATTCTCAAACGTATAGTTTTCTTTATTACACATCAGTTTTGCTATAGTTTTGTTTATTATTATACAACTGTTTTGTCTTTATGATTAAAGGATCTTTGTGAAAATGAGTTAAGACTCCGTAAATGTCTCCTTACTGAGTAAGGAGAAAGTTAGAGTTTGTTGTCTAAAAATGTAATAAGAATAAGCCTGTGAATGTCCCACTACTGGGCTAAGGCCTCTTCTCCTCTTTTTTTAAGGAGAAGGTTTTGGAGCTTATTCCACCACGCTGCTCCAATGCGGGTTGGTAGAATACACATGTGACAGAATTTCAGTGAAATTTGACACATGCAGGTTTCCTCACGAAGTTTTCCTTCACCGTCAAGCACGAGATAATTACCAATTAAGCACATGAAATTCAGTGGTGCTTGCCCGGGTTTGAACCCACGATCATCGGTTAAGATTCACGCGTTCTTACCACTGGGCCATCTCTGCTCCATTTTAAATAATAGATAATAATTATAGGTTTATTTTTCTAACATAAGCTAAGTAAATCGTTTATTGCCTAACAACTATTAGGATATTAAGGACGTATGCAGTGGCGTAGCATGGGAGGGGGGCGGAGGGTGCGGTCCGCACTGGGCGGCACTTTGCCGGGAGCGGCATTTCACAGGTGGCGGATAAATTTTAGTCTTTTAGTCGAGATTGTAATGATACTCGTGCGCCAAAGATCTGTTCGTGAAGTAGGCGATTTCTCCATTGTTTTCCTCTGTAATTTTTCAAACCGATATTCTACCTTCTACCAACTCCGTTATGCTGTCATGTTTGTTTACCGGTGGAATAAAATGCAATATTATCAGCGAATTTTAAATCATTTTTTTTATATAAATGTTATTCCCATGTTAAAAAATGTTAATTTCACTTTACTTTTACTTTACGGTTACTGTTATTCAACAAAAGTACCCTTTTTACCATGCGCCAAATTTGCAAAAATAATTTGCAAAAATAAGAGGTAAATTTGGAATCCGCAACGGGTGTTAGTGACCTATGCTGCGCCACTGGACGTATGTATTCAATTATTATTTTTTCGTTCATAGATAAAAGGGCATAGACAGACAAATTATAAAAACTCATTGTAAATAATTAAGTTCGAACCAAATATATTCTTAGAATAAAATGTGTAGAATATTATTTTGATTTAATATATAAGATAACTAATGAATAATTGCTATCATTTTAAGTTTTACTTAACAATGGATTAATGTAATGCCAGCTGCGTTGATGAGCGATGAGGCGCTAACATCTGATAAACTATCTCTTATCTATATTTTCTATTTATTTTTTATTATTATTTTTAATCTATAATTCTTTGCTTAATAATTTTACCATACATTGCAACTTTAAAAAAAGGTAAGTTCTATTTATTGGAACGAAGTTCTTTTGTTTATTCTTCGTGGAAATGGAAATCAAAAAGTCGTAAGTTAAATCTTTAAATACCACAGATTTATTTATTTTTAAATTTTCCTTCTTTTTTTATATATTTTCCTTCAGTTGGAATGAATATGGAATGAAAATATTTAAAATGTGTTTATGAAATACGTAAAGGTTTCTATTCGTATTCTTTTTCGGAAAAAGGGGTGTGTAGGCGATAAGTAGTAGATACAAAAAGACGGCTGACTAGATCGCATATCTTGATACTAATTGTTATATAAAATTTGGTTATTATGTTTAAAAATCCTAATTCTATACCCAGGTGAAGTAGGGATGGGTAGTATATTTTAATAATTGTACTAGTGTTTACCCGGTCGTTAAATTTGACAATAACCATTATTTAAAACTTCACGAAAATATTTGCACATGAATTGATGATGAGTTCAAAGCTTACGTATAGTTTTGTACATTATTATACGTCTGTTTTGTCTCTATGATTAAAGGATCTCCGTGAAATAATAATATTAATGGATGTTTCGAACATTTTTCTTTTTATTCTTTCCAAATTTTTTTATTGATAACATAAGCTTGTCGATAGCTAGCAAAAAAATTTGGCAAACAGAGCATAATAAAGTTAATGGTTTTTCCTATTTACATATAGTTTACATGTTTAGGTATAGCTAGAATTATTAAGCTAATTATTTTTTCAAAATCTATATTTTTTGAAATCTTAATCCAACTTTAACAAGATCCAGTATTATTATATTTTTAAATAATGCTTTGAAGTTTAATATTGTTTTCTTAGAAAAAAAAATCAACGTTTTATTATCAGTTTTTAATCAAAATATTTAATCTAAATCGTTATGTAATGAAGTAAACAATAGGGGTTTTAATTAAAACTGGAACCATATATGTTTATTAAACACGTGACTCATATAATAACAGCGTACGTTGAAGTCTTTTCTTTCGCTCGTCCAAAAGGCTTGCGTCATGCGATAAGAGTGGCGTGACACTCCCTATCACAAATCACCCACGATACTATAAATAAATTCCGTATCCCTTTATTAATCAATAACATTTTTATATTATAATTTTTCCAATAAATCTATATATTTTATTTTTAATGTATACATATAACTAAATAAAATGATATCTTTCTTTTTTAATGCTTGATGATAATCAGGATATATCCTGACAAATAAGTTTAATTCAGTAAACAGTAGAACAGAATTAGCGATGTTTCGGATCGCCATTATTAAAAATAAAACGCCTATATATTTGTACAGCAAACTAAGTTGGGCCCACGAAAGTAATACAAGTTACCAAACGAGAGCGTCTTCTTATATGCTGAACGTGCCGGTTCACCGCACAGCAGCATTCCGCGGTAGTTTTCGTTACGCGGCAACGAAGTGTTGGAACAACATCCCCCCTCCGCTTCGGATCCTGAAGTCCATAAAAACATTCAATATTAAGTACAAAACATATTTATTTAATATACAGCTAGAATTGCACTAATAAATGTATAATTATGGGTATATGTATGTGTATGTATATATGTATATGTATACATATGTTTATAGCATACAAAAGTACTATCTATATATGTTCTTAAAAATTGGCTTCGTTATCGGGTTACGTAACTATGGTCTAACACCGGCTTAATTACTTTATTTATAAATATATATTTTTTCTATTCTATCTTTTATTTATTTTTTTAGTCTATTGTCTATTGTATATATATTCATATTAATTTAAGTACTCGTATTATAACATGGTCACCGCCCGTCAGTAGTTATCAAAAAGGGTACCATTGAAAACCAGCATTAGGTGTCCACGCCTATTAATTGCTGAATGGTACACCTATTTGGGACACGTCATATATGTTTATTGTAATATAGTATTTCTTTTTTTTTTGTTTCTTTTAACCCTTTTTTTGTATCAATTCGTTTTTTATTGTTATTATTTTTTTATTTTTTTTAATGTTTTTTAATGTTTTTAATGTGAAGTAACTTATATATATTTTTATAATTTTTTGTACAGTCCCAAATAAAAGTGTTCTTTCTTTCTTTTCTTTCTTTCCATTCATATTTAATTCAAAATAAAAACTGATGTTATATAAGGAAAATATTTCGACAACATTAATGTTATCTAATTATTATCACGTAATTATTTTTTTAGGAAAATTATTTTAAATACTCTCGCATGTCAAAGGTGAATGGTAAAATCCATTGAAATAAGTTTTACGCAGCTTAAAACCAAACACGGCAGTAACTTCGGTGATTTTCCTTTTTCTGTTTGTTTTAATAATATGTTAATTCTACTAAATTTTTTTTCCATTTGATATAAATGAGGACGGACGGACGTATAATTAGAAACACTACCAACGGCCCTTGATTATATAAGATACTTCACCGCAATCGTTTTTATTTTGAAATTAAACAATAAATAAGACAACAATATGTTCAACGATTTATCATTTATTAGAAAAACAATATAAATCCCATTACACAAGTGCAGTTGCAATATTACATTACGGACAAACATTTAAATCAGTTTTAAGGTATGAACAATAATGGTCAACTAATTAGAAACAACATAAAAAATATAAAAAACAATATTTTTTAAATATTAGTAATTAGTATTGTTATTTACGAAATAGCTACTATCCACAGCCTACCAATAGTTATAATTAATATTTAGTAGTGTATCCCTTATTTTCAATAACAGCACTGCAAGGACGTGGCATTGATTCAATCAATTTCATACATTTTACTAGGGGGATTGAATTCCATGCTTCAACAAATGCTTCATATAATTCGTTTTGGCTGGTGTTACGTTTATTTGAGACTTTCTTTTTAACAATATACCAGAGATTTTCTATCGGGTTTAAGCCCGGACTATTTGCTGGCCAGTCTAAAACGGATATACGCTGTTCGCTAAGGAAACATTTGACGCTATTGGCCGTGTGTTTAGGGTCATTGCCATGCTGAAAGATCCAGGTTATAGGCAAATGATCGTCCGAGTAGGGAATCATTGTGTGCTCTAAGATATGTTTGTATTGCCATTGATCCATTGTACATTCAATCTTCCGGAACGGATCCAATATTACCGCCACCGTGCTTAACTATACTCCTTGAGTATTTATAATTAAAAGCATTGTTTACAGGGCGTCTAACATAGCGCTTTCCATCAGAATTTACCATATTTATTTTTGTTTCATCTGAAAATAACACTTTTTTCCATTCTCGTACCGTCCAATTAACATATTTTTTTGCGAATAATAATCGCTTCTCTCGGTGTTGCTTGGTAAGAAGCGGTACCTTTCGAGAGATTGTTCCAAACAATTTAGCTTCCACTAATCTTCGGCGTATCAGTCTTGACGAGATGTTTCTCGGGTCACCAGGCGAAAAAACTTTATTTTTAATCTGTTGGAGCCTTTACTTGGGTCTTTTTTAGCAACACGAACGATTAGCGTATCTTTTCTGGGAGAGGATTTTCTTGACCGAGCCTTTCTAAGAGCATTTTTAACAGTTCCATCTGTTTTATAATGATCAATTGCATTAAAAACATTCTTAACAGAACAATTTAAATGCTCAGCTATTCTTCTGTACGCCCACTTATGATAAATATGTAAATTAACCATGATTTGCCTAGTTGACACGTCACTACTTTTATTTTTGCCCATTTTGAACAAAATAAAATTCAGATTAAATTTTGAATTGCCGCCAAAATAATAGAACAAGCCAAGAAAGAAATGTTATTCTCCAATTTCAAAAAAAGAACGAGCTATGGATGCTTTTTTAAAATGTTTCTAATTAGGCGTCCAAGCGGCCAGTAACAGAAAATGAACTTCTACATGTGTAAAACTCATTTTGTAATTAAAACTAAGATATGTTTTATATTTTATGCATTTAATGAGTTTTTTATTTGAGTGGCTATATTATTGCATGATTATTAATTATTGAATGTGTATATTTTTTACAAACATTTGTACGTTGAAGTTATACTTTCTTTATGCATAAGAAGTGTTTCTAATTATATGACCACCACTGTATCTATTTACATAATATTTTTTTTATGATTGTGCAATGAAATTTTATAGTACTTATATAGTAATGAAACTTCGATTCGAGCGTTGCAGTTTATCTTCAGCAAGACACAGAACTGTATCTTTTTATATTATCTACTAAATTTTTTTTCTGTAGGTAGTTAGATTATTTCCTCATTTCAACAAACAATGTCACGCAAATAATGTGGAACAACAAAAAAGACAATGCCTTTTTTTAAATTCTGAGATAATCTAATATTTAAAACCATTTCATATATAAAAATTAAGAAATGAAATTTGATCTATGAATAAAAGCTAAAAAAAATACCCCGACAAATTTAAATAACTCACAAGACAAAATAAACGAAAATCCATCAGGTTTTTTTTTTATGTAAGAGGGGGCAAACTAGCAGGAGGCCCACCTGATGTAAAGTGACTACCACCGCCCATGGACATCTGCAACATCTGAGGACTTGCAGGTGCGTTGCCGGCCTTTGAGGAAAGAGTACGCTCTCTTCTTGAAGGTTTTTATGTCATATCGGTTCGGAAAAGTCGCCGGCGAGAGTTGGTTCCACAGAGTGATTGTGCGAGGCAGGAAATGCCTTAGGAAACGCGCTGTTGTGGATTTCCAGACATCGAGGTGGTGAGGATGGAATTTTGAGTTCTGGCGTGATGTCCAGTGGTGAAATTCAGCGGCCGGGACTAAACCAAACAACTCCTCAGAACACTCCCCGTGATATATGCGATAGAGTATGCAGAATGACCCAACATCTCTACGCAAATCCAAAGTATCAAGCCGGTCGGTAATAGCTTGATCGTCGACAATTCGAACTGCTCTACGTTGAATAACGCATTCAACAATTATCATTTTAATACTTTGCTCGAATCCTGTTTTGACAGCATTTTGACAGTCAACCCTGCAAACCAAATATATTAATTTACAAGATAAATCAATCGATTTCAATTCTGTTAGTTGCATGATATATTTTTACTTTAGAAAAGAGATACTTATAGTTAAGAAAAGCGATAAAAGTGTCTAAAATAAGATAAACTATTCTCTCTTTCTTTTTTTTTTTTAAATACATCTATCGATATATTTATTTTTACAGATATTGAAGGTACATGTCATATCGTATAATGCCGTAGATAACACAACATATAAACTGGAAATTAATGCGGTAATATTACTGTCGCCTAAAAACAAAACTACGTATATTTATAAATATTTAGGAGTCATCTCCGGTGTCATTCAATAGAGCATCAATAATAGTAATAATATGCAGCAGTTTCTTTAATATGTAAATCAAAAATTAAAATTTTACTTAAGTTTTGTTTAAATAAATGAAATAATGACTAGTCACTCGATGTAATGCCGTTGCTTGACGTAATGCTTCAAAAGAAAATCCATTAAAAGAATGTTTGAAAATAAAAAACTAAGAAGGACGTTTTAGTATGAATTGATATCAATGCTCGCGCACGTGAATGGGTGTGTCACATTGACCCCTGCCGATTTTACAACAAGAGCGTGCAAATAATAAACTATATAAGTTGACGTAAGGATTTTGCATTGATATAAGTATAATAATGAATAATCAATAATATAGGTATCTATTATTGTTTAGCGATAGCCTGTGATACCGCCTTGACGTTTTACTTTATTGTTTTGCGTGCGAGCACAGATAACGTGACATCGGGAACATTGGTTTTAAAACCCTTCAATTTTAACTAGTTTTTACACGCAACTTTGATTACTTACATTTAATCATAAAATTATATTGTTTGCCAAAATTAGATACAGATTAAATGTAAGTAATATTATTTAGAAATATTTATTAAAAAATTTATTTACATATGTTATATTTTGTCAAACTTTGCTCGGATTTATTTAGATATAAACGTAACCAAATAATACATCACTATCGCGCAAAGTGATTTCCGTCTGTACACTTTAGTTATCGGACGGCCTATAGTATCTGACCTATAATATATCTCAAACAAGTGATCTAAATTGCAATGTGTTAACGGTAATTATTACTAACGGAAATCATTTTACATGATAAAAAGTTGTGTCTTTTTGTAACTGACCTGAAAAAAGAAGCACGCTGTATATATCATCCTTTTATTTAAATCTGAAATACATACTGAGTAAAATTTACGATTACAGCTGAATTAGGTAATATTAAATATTTGCTAAATTAACCGTAGAAATTACGGAAATCATCAAAATGTTTTCTGTTTTTGTTTAACACCATAAGAATAATGGCGTCTTATTCTATCTTTTCCTAATCCATTTTTTTAATAGACAAAGTGATAACTGTATAATATTATATTGAACATTCGTAATATAAGTTGTGAGTGCCTGAGAAAATAATCATAGCAACAATTATTTATAATCCAAATTAATTGAAATATATAGGACGGCTTGGAATAAAATAAAATAGCAATCTACTTATTAAATTAAACATTGTGCCATTAATTGTAGAAATATATTTTATTTTGGAATACAAACGGACAAATGAGCCTCCTGTTGGTAAGTCACTTTCGTCCATAGATTACCACCACACACCGCCACAAGAACTGTAAACCACTCGTTATACCTACCATCAATGCGCTGTCAACTGAGGGATTGAAGATCACCGGGCGGATGGCGAGTCTTAACAATACTAAGCCGGATTTTGGGAGCACACTTAAGGGCTCAGTATACGCGTCCTAAGGGCGCGTTCTGTGACACCCGTCTACTTGGACAATAGAATAATTGACATATGTAATTTTATCATCGGGGATATTAAGAACGTCTTTAACACGCCTTTTTTTCGCTGGAAAAAAAGGCATTTACGCATTTACGCGTTTCACCCACAAGATCGCGGTGGGGGGTATATGACTCGCCATTGTTGACGCCGTAATACCCACTAAAAACCTAGCGGTACCCACTCCGTCTTCGAGGGGGCGTCACGGATCACTTGCGCATCCTACCGTGTCTTTAAGACGCCTACGAAATTGAAATAGAAAAAAACCAACTTTGTGCTGATCTGCTGCTGTCCCTATATTTACATAAAATGTGCCAGCGTATGTGACTTCCAAATCGGTCTATGTATGTATGTATGTATGTACTTCTCTCTTCTCTTCTCTCTTGTAAACGGAAACAGACCAGTGAAATAATTTTATTCCTAATAAATTTACTTTAGAATTATAATTTCGTATATAAACATAGCTGCGTTTTCAGATAAACTATAATATAATTTATATTGAGTTCTATTGCCAGAAATCGGGAAGTAGCTAGGTGCTTCTCAAAACACAAGAGTGTGTGTTACATTCGTAACGTACGTAAACGCCTGCGTCTGCTTCCTGCACTTGATCTCTGGACGTGAATACCTAATCAGAACTAATGAAGAAACTGAAAGAATTGCGATCTTTATTCTGGCTATACAAAACCATTATATTTGTTTAAGAATGTTCGGTATAATTCGTTCAGAAGAAAATTGTTGGTAGTATGAGAATACTAAAAGGTTTTTCAAATTCAACATGAATACCTAAATTTGTTTACATTTTAAACGCGTAATGGACATGTACACGTGTTTCCCAACATTGTAGCTTTTAATGGCACTACTCATTTTTATATCCGAGAAATCGTTATAGATATATTTTTCGCTGAAGTGAATGGAGCTTACGTAAAACAACAAACATTATCTTCGTTATGTTTATATTTTATTATTGCGATGTTTCCATATTATAAACATCTGTACTTTTATAGAACACGCTCAATATGATTTATTATATGATTGTACTTCCATTTATTTTAAAACAAAAGATATACACATATCATAAGCACTTTCTGTATTATATGTTTATGGTGTAGAATCAAAATTAATTAAATATAAGAAAATAAATATACTTCATAAAAATTACAGAACAATAGAATTTTTTTTATCTCAAATTTCAATAGGTATGTGCACAAATTACTCCACTTCCAATAGATTTACCACAAAATTCTACTACGTTTTCCTAAAACATGATCGAAATTGTTCTTTTGACTAAATCGCAGCTAAAATATATAAATACTACTTATGACGTCAACTGCAAATATTTCTAAACAATCGAACCCCGATAATATACAAATGTATTAAATTAAAAGCTCAGTATTATAACTATTAATTTTATTTATCTACTAAGCGGTTAATTCGCAATTCTAGTTCTTACTGTTTCAATGATAAAACATAAAATACGATGCAACGTTTTAGTGTCCCATGAATAACGATAAATTTAAAATCACAAATTGTTGAAGAAAAATCAACGGAAGGTTATCTTAAACAGATAGACACTATATATAGATATAATACCAACGACAATTTTAATACATTCGCATTTAGAGGTCAGTAACCTGATGAGGTGATAATGATAAATAAAATAAGGTCTTTACGAGTATTTTTGACAGTTAAATATAATCAGTAAAATGTCTCGTCAAAGTACATGTCGGTAAATATGCTATCCTTTTTTATATTACCCTATCATTAATTCGAATTTGATCTAACAAAGAAATACTTCATCTTTCATATATCATTTTATCATTAATATTAAATAATAAGTTGTTCCACATTTCGACATTTACATGTAACGGACATTCAAGAGTACATGTCAACATGACGTCATAACACCGTCTTGTATACAGGTCTATCAACGGAGCCCAATTTTAGTGGTAAAAGATTGGTACGATCGTGGTATAACTTTTATTTCGCATCAAAGCCGCTGTACGTCGTTGCTATCGATGGGTGCGGTCACGTGCCGGTTGAGTGACACGTGGTATGCATGCGTTACGTGTGACAGAAAACGACAGAATGCTATTCTGTCTTCGTTGCACAGCACACCATCTATCGTCATGCCTCTGGCGGCCGTAAATTGAACAAAACAGTGCAATCATTAAGCTAACGTACTGTTGTTGATAGACCTGTGTTTAAGACCGTGCACCATAATAAATATGACAGACGCCATTTAATTAACTGTCATTGTTTAACTTTTTCAATATGTACTTGACTACGTCACAGCCATCTCGCTGGCAATACTAATTGATAACAGCACGTAATTTACAAAAAAACGACTCCGAAGCAATAATATTTGTAACGGTAATGCCTATGCGACCAAGCGAGTTAACTCATGATTCCTATTAAGAATGTCGGCATTAATATTATGCACACGAATATTTGCCGCTAATCAAACCAGCTCGTCACAAGTACACTTGTAATGAAATGCTCCTCCAGTCAGTACGCTGCGTTACATAAAAATCTAATGTGACCATAAATGTATCTGACATGAAGTGCTTCTTCTTCTTCTTGTGCCTCTCCACTACTTGAGGTTGGCCGTCAGGTCAGCGAATCTTTCGCGGTCTCGCGAAATAGTTCTTCCACGCTGGCGATCTTCGTCCATCCGCGGATGTTGCGCAACCAGGACTCTTTTCTTCTTCCAGCGCGTCGTTTGCCCTCTACTTTGCCCATCATTATAATTTGGAGCAGTCGGTATCGCTCGTGTCTCAAGACGTGGCCCAAATACTCGAATTTTCTCTTCGGTTTACAGTAACTCCCGGCTACTGGCTACGCGCTGGAGTCTTTCACGTTTGAAACTTTCTGTGTCCAGCTAATACGGAGCATTCTGCGGTAACAACACATTTGGAGCTTATTCCACGCTGCTCCGATGCGGGTAAATGGAATATACATGTGACAGAATTTCAGTGAAATTTGACACATGCAGGTTTCCTCACGATGTTTTCCTTCACCGTCCAGCACGAGATGAATTATAATTACAAATTAAGCACATGAAATTCAGTGGTGCTTGTCCAGGTTTGAAGCCACGATCATCGGTTAAGATTCACGCGTTTTTACCACTGGGGCATCTCGGCTTATAACATGTTGATGTCGCCTTTAATTGGTATGTAAAGAATTACATCGAAATTTCACATAGCCTTGCTATACGTTTGACAGTATTGAAGAATAAATGTAATGTTTGTCGTTTCTCATAGGTGATATTTTTGTATTACATAAAACAAAATAAAATAAAAAGAATAAAATAAGCATTATTATGTAGATTCATTGTTATTTATCATAATAAAAAAATCCTTTTAAAACTAATTCCTCGAACTTAATTTAAGGTGTTGTGTTGTTAAGAGAATAAGATTAAAATAACAACAAATTAGCTTACTTTTAATTTATTGCAGACACTAATCCAGTCCAGTAACCCCGCTGAACTGAGTTTTGGTGTACGACCCACGTGTTACAAAATAAAAGTACCTTACTTCGTATTTACAAATTATTTTAAAAATAAATAACCAATTTATTCTAATAACCGCGAACAGTTCTCCTTATTTTGAAAACATTCGATAAAATGAATCGATAAACGGTCCCATTATGTAAGCATACGATAAACGAAAACGGAACCGACCTGAATTTTATCAAATGCTTTCAAACACAAACGTGTATTAAATACTAAATTTTACTATAATAACAAAAAATCAAACTTTTGTTGTGTTAAGTTACGAGATCATTCATTTACGTTAAAAATACAGAAAATTAAAATACGATATCGCATGAACACAGCTGGTGTGATTCATTTACAAGACACACAACAATTCCCAATGTATATAAAAATATTTGAAGGAACTAAGCCCCACCTATTTGTAAATATTACCAAACAACAGATCAATTTTATAATTATAATTTTTGCATGTAAATAAAATACATATATAAAAAAACAGGCACTAAATATTTAAAAAAAAAATGAGAACAACTTACAATAAAAGCGGTGGAGACTTGGTTCAGAAACAACAATAACAACAATCGGTTCGTGATTGCACAATCTTATAATTTTCAGTGTGTAAATAAATACAAGCACAATATGGAAATTAAACTAATACAAAAAAAAAAAACTTCATCGATCATCATTGTAATCACAGTAGAATTTATGACGGACCTTATGCGCTTACAATAAAGCTCATATTTTATTATTGTAATAAATATCATGAGTCACCTTAAATATTTTATGGCAACAAATCTTACTAATATCGTAAATCATGAAGGTTTTTTAAAAAAATAATCATGTTTTAATAATAAATAAAATAAACAGTTACATAAATTTTAAGATGTGCTCGCAATGTCTGCGCTGAGTGATGCATCACCGGTGGGATATACTAAGATTATATATATTTTAACTTATTTTGAATGTAAACTGATACATAAATAGCACATATTTTGGTTTCCAATACAATTAAATATATTTGAAAATAATAATTACTCAAATGTGTCATTATAACGTCACATTTTTATCGTCCAAAGTCTTACTTCAAATTTCGCTTAGCGCAGGCACATCTTAATCATTAGATTATAATTCATTAGGAAAAAAATCATTTCACAAAAATCGTTTCACTTGTAATATACAAAAGTTTGGGTTAAGGTTCGTTATCGGTTGGCACGAATTTTGGGTGGGGGAGGGGGGAATGGGGAGGGGGTTTGTCCCCTACTCAACGACACCACTCCCATTCATGGAAAAATTAAAAAATAAATCTCGTAAAACTTACCTCAAAATTACATTTATCGCCAAAATTTCGTTCGACTTGTAAGAAGTCAAATTGTAACGACTCCGGCGCTGCAGGAATTTAACATAAAAATAGTTAAAAATAAGTTAATTTAAGCAAAACTTCAAGATCAGTACTAAAAATAACAAATAATCACTTCATCACTACGACCGTTGTTTGCATTCACATCTTGTTATTTAAAAACTATTGTCAATTTTTACTTGTCATTTGACATTTATGGCCACAGATTATACTGCGAGAATAGACTTTATTACTACTACCCTAACCTCGAAATTACAACATTTATCGCCAAAATTTCGAATTGTGACGGCTCCGGCGCTGCGAGAATGTGCAGCCCCTTCGCCTTTGCGTAACAAAGCACAGGCCTCAGCGCGAGCTGGAGCGACTGAGGCTGGTCGCCGAAAGCGATCAAAAAGCCGAAGCGGCGGAGGCGGGGGCTGCCCTCCCTCCGCGCCTCTAGGGGTAAGATAGACAAGACTAAATGGAGTCGGGGTTGGCCAATTCGGTTTTGTAACTAAATAATAATAATAAACATATATAAACCATAAAGGTTTACGTCTTTATCGCACGTTTACAAAATTATCTATGTTATTTTTTATCTGTTGTGTTTACAGTAAATGTAATGTATGATAGTAATGTTATTTTCGTATTTAACCCATTTCGAGGTTATAAATGTTGTTCTTAATTTTCTCAAAAATAGTTCATTTCCGCTTACTGTGAGTGATATTATTTTGATCAGGGACCAAATTATATGTGTTAAGTTGCTTTTACAGTGATATATTACATTGTTTTTTCGTATTTAACCCATTTCGAGGTTAAAAAGTTTTTCTTAATTTTCTCAAAAACGGCGCATATCCGTGTAATGTGAGTATTATTTCTATGATCAGGGACCAAAGCTCTACCATATACAACACATTTTCACCTCAAATTCGTGCCAACCGATATCGAACCGCAGCCCTTTACAGAGTTATAAACCATATCTTTAATGTCAAGTTTAATTGATAATTTGCCCTGTTCCTGCTACAAGTATGCTATGTAAATAAATAAATGAAAAAATTCAAGAGTTCAATACGAAATTCAACTTATGCAATGTGGAAGACATATGCATTTAATATTATTAAATTCATCAATTACCTAATAAAAAAAATAAAGTTAAACTGTTAAAGTAAAAAATAAATAAATCTATAACTAGATCACTAATACGAATAACTAAAATAGAAAAGAAGTTTTAATGTGACTGTCAAAAGTGTGAAACATAGACATTGTCTATGATTAATTAGAATTGTCTTTGAGCAATTTATCCTGCCAAATCGAGTATGTACACAGAAAAAAATCCTGTAGAGAAATGTTATAATATTAATTTAATACACATTATATTATACTATGTTGCCTTCAATGTTACCTATTAATGAATAACGAGTTTTTTAAAGTCAATTAATCTTATGCTTAGTTTGAATATCTTTCGCATGACGCAAACCATCGCGTGGATAATATTTTATATATTGATATGTATCTAGTTTATTAAAGTTTTCTCACAGAATTTTCTTCAAATAACAATACTCGCCACTTAAAACTACCGTCGTATAACCGCAGGTTATCGTTCTATTATTTAAGAAATTAAATCATTAAGCGGGGTACCTTTACCAAAATGCCCTTTTTAGTAAATTGACTAAAATACTCATTAAGAATACCGTAGTGTGACTGACCTTATTATATCAATTTTCTTCTAAATCTATTTACAAAATTCATTAGTAATATTTCACAACCTATTCAGATTTGAATGTTGAAAGTTAAATCTCAGCTCTCTTTAAAACATCAAGTAACTCATCCGTTATTATCTCAATTATTAGGAACTTTTTCGCTACTTGAAACCATATCTAATTAAAAGACGCACGGTATTAGCTAAATATTAGGGCAATTAGTTTATATGTCACTTTTCTTAAGGTAAATAGTTTCACAGGTATCAGAGTCATGTCGTCCAAAATATTCAACACAAAGTTAATAATATATTATAAATAGCTTTAAAGATAAAAAGCAAATTGCAAATAAAAATACAATAAAGTCTGTCACACAACAATACTTATTTAAGTATTGGTTTTAACTGTAAAATGCTCTCTATACTCTCCTCATCAATTTACACAAACTTGGTCCTGTATTTACACAATATATTTAAATTTAACTAAATATTTACAATGTGGCGACTCTGTATCAAAACCTTTGTTAATGATGCAGTTTTTATTTAGGAGTGATTATTTATTGCAAATAATCAAATTAGTAGCAGAAATTTAGAGAAAATGGACCGAGACATAAATTTTTGTTTGTTACAAAATCTTTAGTACCATTAAAAATATCTCTCAAGAGTCGCCTAGCCAGAGTGTGTTAAAATTTCATACTTACGCCTCAGTCGCTACTGGCTCCCTTGCGTGGTGTATCTTTACATGTTTATTATGATTGGACTTATTACTCGACGTTTTCCCACATATATTACATGCGAAAGGCCTCGCTCCACTGTGCACTTTCATATGTTCAGATAAATAATAACTCCTATGGAACGATTTACCACACTCGGGCACTTTACACACAAACTTCTTTTCCATTTCGTGTTCTCGAACATGTCGTTGGCAGTTATACTTCCTAATGAACTGGCAGCCGCAGTAGTTGCAGGTGTACGGTCGAACGGACTTGTGCGCGTTCATGTGGGATACGAAATCGGATTGCCTTATGAATGCACCTTTACACAGCGTGCATTTGAAGGGTTTAGCGGACCGACTCAAGTGCGTCCAACGGTGAAGTTTCAAGTTCCACTTGGTCGTGAATGCTTTGTTACAGATGATGCAGTGGTACGGTTTCTTCCCGCTGTGTGTCAGCAAGTGCGCACGTAAATTTGATCTAAGGTAAATCTGAAAACGAAGACAGGAATACCATTAGTAATTAATAAAATTTGAAGTTAGCCAATATAAAATTATACAGGGTTTTTGTAACGACCCAGCAACCTCGCAGGACTAGACAGCTAACACCATAAGCTACAACGTGTTGTTTTGTTGTGTAGTCCTGCGAGGTTGCTGGGTCGTTACAAATAACCCTGTATGAGTAGTGAATTTATTTAGTAAAAATAAGTTACTTTTTGATATTTGATATTTTGATTGAATTAAAGACACGAAATAACAAAACAGCCATCCATATTTCGTAATGTAAAAAAATAATATTGTAAAACGTCACCGTCGCGTCGGACCTGTTTACAGACGGGACAAGGTACGTTCTCCATGCGGCCCTTGTCGGCGGCGCGGTCGACGAGGAAGTACTCGTTATGCGTGCGGCGCACGTGGCGCGTAAGCGACGCGGCGTGCACGAACTTGTCGCTGCAGTACAGGCACGCCTTGGGCTTCTCGTCGTGCGTCTCCTTGTGCCAGAGCAGCTTGGCGCGCGAGTGGAACACGGCGCCGCAGTGGCACACGAAGTCGCGGACCTTGGTCTTCTTCTTGAAGTGGTGCCGGTCCCTGGCGAGACGATATCGTTTGTACTACATTCTATATATTATTGGAAGCGTGTTGTATTCTCCTACAATTGGGAGTTTTTTTCAAACATATTGTAAATATATTAATTTAGGTTATTAGTATTAATTTACGTCATAATAATCGTGGCTGTACTGTTTATTTGTACTATTAATATCTACATAAATAGTCAAAGGCAAAACATTTCATTACCTCTGTGAACAGATTTTTTTTTTATTGTTAGGTAGCTATTGACAAGCTTTAGTTCTATCGTTAAAAAAAAAAAGATGTAGAAAAAAAAATGTTCGAAACGTGCTAATTTAAATAATATTACGATTTATATGTTATATTATGGTTAAATCTTGGCCGACCGTGGACTAGATGGAGATGCTGGGATTGAGGGTCTCCATATCCAAAACGGAGGCCCTCCTCTTCCACGGTCCACGGAGGGGCCCCGAGGGGCGAGTATCACCGTCCACGGGACGGTGATCGAGGTGCGGGCCCAGATGAAGTACCTGGGCCTGATCCTGGACGGGTGTTGGAGCTCCGGGCAGCATTTCGTGCAGCTCGACCCGAAGCTCGTCAATGGCGCCGCCGCCTTAGGCCGCCTCCTACCCAACGTGGGAGGACCAGGATCGCTATGCTGGCGTAGTGAGGTCGATGGCACTGTACGGTGCCCCGATTTGGGTGGACGCACTCACCGCTTCAAACCGGGCCCTCCTGCGAAAACCGCAGAGGGTCATAGCGGTGAGGGCGATTAGGGGTTATCGTACGGTGTCATGCACAGCGGCGACCCTCCTCGCTGGCGATCCGCCCTGGGAGTTCCAGGCGGAAGTGCTCGCGGATGAATACCGCTTCCGGGCCGAGGCGAGGGAACGTGGCGACCGTCCAGGGTCGGCGGAAGTCGAGCGGATCAGGGCTCTAGCCCAGCAAGCCCTGATCACCCGATGGGAGTAGGACCTCGGGTCCCCCACGGCGGGCTAGGCGACAGTGAAGGCGGTACGTCCCCACTTGAGTCGCTGGGTCAGAAGGAAACGAGGCACGTTCTCATTCAGGTTAACGCAGGTACTTACCGTACACGGATGCTTCGGTAAGTACCTTCTCCCCCGCCACAATAGGCACTGCCGGGACTAGAGGGGTTCCCAGTACCCTGGGATTCCTCCCTAGTGAATGGAGGCCCGCATAGGCGGGCTGGCCGTCCGAGCATCATGGTAGCATGCGCAAGCGACTCCCGTTAAGACGGGAAGGGTACCGCTGGGTTTTTAGTGGGTATTCCGATGACCTGGGCACACTCGGTGCCCTGGACATAAGGCGAGCCCCACGTACCCCCCCCCCCACTGTTCCCGTGGGGAGAAACGCGTACACTTTTCCCAGCGATTAAAAAAAAAAAGAAGAAAAAAAAATTGTTAAATGGAGTATTATCCTAATGACCTTGAACGCGTCTGATGTGAAAGTCTTACTACTACACGTATAGTATTCTTAGACAGGTAGGCCTTGGATGTTACCTGTGCTGCACCATGTTGGAGTACCGTCGGAAGGTGTCGTCGCAGATGGTGCACTTGACGGGCGTCCGGCCGGTGTGCACGTTGTGGTGCTCCGACAACTTCTGACGTGTTATGAAACGCTTTTCGCATACCTCGCATCTGAAATTCAACAACAACTTAATGTGAATATCGCCAGGGTATTTTTTTATAGAATAGGCCTATCTATTCTACGGATAAGCGAATGGTCAACCTGATGGTAAGTAATCCCCACCAACCTAGGGAACTAAGATATTATGTCTCACGTGCTAATTATACTGGACAACAATCGTAAGTATTGCGGTTATAAGTCGATTATGTGTGGGTTGTACCCAATCAGACGAGCTTGCACAAAGCCACCACCACCAAAGTCTGTTTTAATCCAAAATCTTCTACGTCATTCTATACGGGCACCGTCGAGTTTAACAGATATGCCAATATTTATATTATATGTAATATTTGAAAACATTTGATTATGTATTCAAGTCAAGTCAAAAATCTTTTTTCAATATACAAGCATTACACTTACTTATTGTCATAAATCTACCAAACGATTTGTAGGTCATCTCTTTTACACAACTATTTCATGTAGTTATTTATTATATATATGTACTTACAATTTAATATATTAGTCAGTTAGAAAATTAGAAAATTGGTGATGTAAGCGACGGTTAACATCTCTTACAATGCCAATGTCTATGGGCGTATTATCATCAGGTGGCCCCATATGCTTGTCCGCCTACCTATGCTATAAAAAAAAATAGGAGCCATGTAGAAAAGTGTAGAAGCGAGCGAAAAAATATAAGTGGTAATTAATAATTATACATTTCGAAAACAATTGTAAGAAATTATTACGTAAATTGAAACATAACCTGGTGAATAACGTTTTTTTTTTTCTATACTTAAAATATCAAAAGCATCGAAATTAAAATGAATTGAACAATTAGAAGAAAAAAAAAACAAAAAAAGAAACGGAACGCGACGAATAATAATTAGTATGACATTGCAAAGTTTTAGCATCGAACGTACATTATTGTTTATTTGCCTCGATTAACGACCTAGGGCAATGAAACGGTCAACGCACCGGGACAATGACATCTAAACATACACCAGAGAGCCTTGAGGTCGACGTACATGCGCAACTCACTTGTAGTTCTTTATTCCCAAGTGCGTTTTGATGTGTAACGCGAGGTACGCGCGTTTGAAGAAACACTTCCCGCACGTGAGACACTCGAGCGGGTGTATCTTGAGATGGGCGTGGAAGGCCGCGTCGGTGACCTGGTCGACCTTGCACGTTGGACACACGTAATCTTTTCGCCTCTTTTTCGTTTCCTGCTTTATTAGACCTTCGATTTGTGGCTTAGCTTCGGTAATCGCGTCGTATACTTTTAACATCGTCGAAGCCATCGTCTCCTTTGTGTCCAACGACAATAGATTACCTGAAATTGATTTTTTTTATGTTTCATTACCATTTTTCATTTTTAATTCGGAGTAAGCCTTAAGTTTTTTTTCGTTCTTATGGGTATTATGTACAAAAAGTAAACTAAATACGAGTTTAAAACGAGTTCTAAAGAGATAAGAGTAATTTATGCAATCTTCTTGCATTATTTAACAAATACATTTTAAGACAAACAACCTCTTGTAACATCTGCCTAGTCATCTCTCAACTGTTTTATTTCGAACAAACCACGATGAATATAAATATTTTCATCGTTTTAGTATTTCATATTCGTAGTTAGGCTTATTTATTTAAGCTAAATATATATGTTTGAAAACTGAATTAATTGGCAACAGTCATCAATCTGAGAGACAAGACAAAATACCGTTCCTAAAAAAATCTAATAGTTTAATTATACCAAGATCTCCATACCTGCCAGCACATGTTCGTCCGGCTTCTCCTCCTTCTTGATGGCCCTGGCGGTCATGAGGCGGCTGTAGGAGGTCTTGGCGCTGGAGCACGTGGGCAGCGCGTGCACCAGCGTCTTGTGCGCGCGCAGCTCCTTCAGCGAGGGGAACTTCACCCCGCACTGTGCGCAAGTGTACGTTCTCGCCTTCGGAAAGTGGAGTTCTTCCTCACTGGAATAAGTTAAAATAAGAATATAATTAGCATTTTTAATTAGTACGTTTATAATCGCTTACTTTAAAAACTTTTTTTTTTCATTGATTTTCATAGTTTTTGCATATGGTACAAGTTTATTTTTATATGGTAGTATTATTAATTATAAAAATATTAAGTACTATATGTATAAATTTTGGAGTTCATAAAAAGTGTGTGGTTAACATACATAACGTTTTCTGTTTTTTCGTTAGCATCAATGTCGGACCCATCTGAAACCCAACTCTCCCGCGCCATCAGATCGTAGGGCTCCGCCGGAGGTACTCCCGAATACATCTAAAATAAATTGTAAAATTAATATGACTAAATTATTAAAACAAAAATTTCCGTGAAACCAATAGTGGAAACTTTTAAACAAGTTAATACACTTAATAAATTAAAACGAGTTTTAAATACTTTCAACATGTTTAATCTGTTCATTATTTAAAATTGTATTACTTTTTTAATTAAAAAATTAAAGTTCAAATGTATCGCTGTATAAAACATAAAACTGATCGTTCATATTTTTTTCTACCTACCTACCTACCTTAACAAATTGACTATCTCTGCATGAAGTGGAATTCACTTATTTACACAATCGAGAACAAGACCTTGACACACAAACCGCGATTTCGTAGCTAATTGTATAATTATTATTAACCTCTTACAACTGAATATCAATTATGAGTAATTTAAATGGCACAATATTAATAATAATTGATTTACCCCAGTCCAAGGTGATTCCATGTCTTCGTTGCTTTCTTGCCCGCTGAGTTCTCCACGAGGTGGCATCCTCTCATCAGCGCAGATATTCAAAGTCGGTTCACTGTCGCTCCTGCTCTCACTCAGCACGTCAGCTTTGCTGTCCCCTTCGCACCTGTCGCTATCTATATGATCCCCCGCACCCATATCTGAATAGTCCATCCCATTGCTTTCAGCTATTTTATAGCTCTCGTGTATAAAATTGGGTAAAACAAATTCACTTTCCTTCTGCGATGATTCGCCCCAAATGTACATTCCTTCTTTACCGCTCTCCTTGGCGTAATTCGATTCTTTTTCCGCGTCGAACGCTTCAACGCGATCCGGAGTAAAATAGTCTGCGTAAATGTTATCCCCAAAGTAGTTTTCATTCATCATTGATACAAATTGCTTGTTTTTCGATGCAGCTTCTAAATCTAGCAGCTCTCTGTGATTAGAATCATCGTCAAATTCGACCGTTATATTGCTGTAATTGACCACATTGATTGGCCTGAGTGTCTCCATTGGTGCAAGATCTGTGGATCTATCGGCTCCGTTGCTAAATTCGTTAGAATTGATTTCTTCTTTAACCACTGTAGGATTATATTGGGAAGGATGGGTAAGGTTTGACGGCGTGACTGGCTCGATGTCCATCGATTGCACCTCAGTGTTCGCATCAAACTCATTGCGGTCGTCGTTGTTATTTTCAATTTTTTCTATTGAGACAGTCTGCAATTTACCCTTGTTATCACATTTTTCAGGTTGGTGTGTTTTGTTAATTGCAAAGTTTTCTAATTGTTTACATGTCGACGAGGACGCTCGTGGTTCTCGTTCAACTGGTTTAGTAATGATTTGTGATGTCACCTTCGCGTTCTTTATTTGCAATTGTTTCTTTTGCTTTTTCACAAAAATATTATTAAGTTTTAGAGAGTTATGTTTTTGAATTTGATTGTATTTGTTAGAGGATTGCAATTTAGTTGGTAATTTCTTTTCGACATTAATATTCTTTGCCAGGCTTTGGTATTTTTTACTACTTTCCGGTTTTGGGGATAGTATAATAAGTCTATCATTAGAATTGTCCCCGTGGTCAGACAATTCGCTACATGGGGATATAGACGGCTTTTCATTACAAATAAGATCAGGAACTGGGCAACTGTCTGAAAATTCTGTATCGAGCTTATTCTCTATAACAGTTGATTTTAAAGCAATTTCTTTGTGTGTGTTATTTGAATGTTTTAACACAGAAAATGCGTTCGAGATTAAACTGTCACCAGCATTAGATGATTGAGTACATTTATCAGATAATCTAGGATTGTTATGGTCTAAGTCGGGTAAAATTTTCTCTGGAGTAATAGCACGTTCCATATAGTCTGAGTCAGTTGAACCTGTCAAGTCCATTACTGTGTTAAGCATATTTTTGTGATGCTGTACAGGAACCTCTACCTTAATATTACTAAGAATTTTCAGGCCTTTACTAGGCCCAGGGGATTCAATAGATGATTCTGACTTTTCTTGCTCAATCATTTTATTTACTGGATTTTCATTCTGTTGAGGTAGTGGGTTCTGATTTGAATCATTTATTGGTTCTGCCGATAATATCGGACTTACTTCAATAATTAAAGTTTTATTACTATCGGTAATTATGTTGGAAGCAGTTTTATCTGGTACATTTTGCATTAATGATACATTTTCATTGAACATAGGAGTGCAGGGCTTTGATAATATATGTTGTGGTGTTGTATACATGCAAGAAGTATTACCGAACTGATCTACCACCATAACATTTTGGTACATTGAACTGCTCTGAGCAACATTTGTAACATTCTCAGGACCACCAAGTACTGCCGGCATACTTGAAATGAATGGCTTACCATCTATATTATGGACCATCTCCCTATAAATTATTTGTGAGTTTTGAGTGACTACTGTTGTTCCGGGGGTAAAAGCTCCCGAATGATTCAATTGATTAAATTGGTTGTTTAATGGTGGTGCCATTAATTTTGGATCCAATAATTGGCTAGTGGGTAAATTTCCAGTCATAATCATGTTATTTTGTAGATTCTTTTGAACAAATGGTGGTGCAGCAGGCATCATTACATGCAATGGTTTAACTCCTGAAGGTATATATTGCACTCCGGCTACATTAGTTTTAACAAGTAGGTTACCTTGTTTAGGTACGATTTTGACATAATCATTTCCTCTTCTAGATACTGTTGGCATGACAGGAGTAGGCAGTTTGACACCTGATCCCATTACTGGCATATTGTATGCAAACACATTTGAATTATCTAACTGTGCATTATACTCTGAACTGCGAGAGAATTTAATTTCTGGGTCTTCCTGTTGTTCTGGATAGTAAGGATACTGTTGATCATAATCAGATACCAAAGACTGACCATTTGAAGTAAAAGTTTGCTGTGTTTTATCTGATTTCACTGTATAAGAGTCAGAGCCTTGACTTGAAATATTGTTAGATATATGATTTTCAAATGAAATATTCCCAATCCGAAGATCTGGTGTTGGATTTCTTGAGACTGAAGTTGAGAGTGGAGTGGACTTAGTTCTACTTGGGGTCCTTCTCCAGTACCTTTCATTATCACTATTTCGATGAGAATTGGCCCATCTTCCACTGTCGTCAGTTGCTGGTGTTCGTGACCTACTTCTAAATGACCTCTCCGAGTTTAATGGAGTAGGTGTTCTGCTTCCAAAATTAGCAGCTTTTGCTGATAAAGTACATAATGCTCTTATTACTTGATCTTTTGGATGTGTATCCAAATGTGACTCTAAGGTCATTCCACTGTGCAGGTACAGTGTACACACAGGGCATTGCACTCTTTGATCCATGTTTATTTTCTATATAATAAAAATATATGCAAAAAAACGCTTCGCGCAGGTTGACCCTGGCGAGGCGTGAAACGTTATATCGTCCAATGCGCACTCAGACCGAAGCACCACTCTGCACGTCGCCCTTCAGTCCCGTCACGCGCATATCTACTATACACACGTAAGGCAAATGGCCCACAACACATATCTTCACTATAACTCGTCTCCTTATCGATCTGTAGGGAAAAATAAAGCTACGTCAATATAAAACTAACAAATTCGCATAACCAAATATCAAAAACTCGTTCGACGCACAGCCACGGAACAAAAGAAAACAAAAGTCCGAGATAAAGGCCATTGATACATAAAAAAGTCCAATACGAGTGGAAAGAATTGAATATATTTGTAATGTTAACATAATAACCGACCTTACCTTTTTTATAAAGTATGTCATATATTGTCCATAGCACGGACGTCTCTCAATTTGATTATTTTATTAGTTACGACTACGCTCATTCTAAAAATATTTCCAAATAGTCAGACATATTGTGATATTACAGACGTCTTGATCACAGGTTCACATCACATCACCACAGAATACTCATGGCTCACACACAAACTTTTACATTCCAGTGCACGTAAAACTAAATCCAAGAAATTTTCTTTTAATTTAGTCACACTCACGAATAGTACATTCGAACCTACATAAAGAACAATTATTGATATGTGAACGATCAATGTCAAATGCGTGAAATGAAGCAATTTTTAAGTGTCAATAAACTATAAAGCATGGTCTATATCATAAAAAATCTATACTGTAAAGCTGATCAATAACCTGTATTATTAAGTTGAATATTAGTAAACATAAAATAAATTTTAAATTTAGAGCTAATTTTATTTATTG
Organism: Nymphalis polychloros; assembly: GCA_905220585.2. NCBI lineage: Eukaryota > Metazoa > Arthropoda > Insecta > Lepidoptera > Nymphalidae > Nymphalis > Nymphalis polychloros. The sequence continues at coordinate 12,345,255 of HG992252.1, read as the reverse complement.
AATAATCTACATATGTTTTGTATATTGGATTAATGAATATAAATTACAATAGTTTTAGATTAAACAAATATAAAAGAAAATCCAATTTATATTATGAATAGTATTATTTTACATTAAAATTAAAATAAACATATTCTCGCACTTTAATATGTGGTTCATATTCGTAAGCATTATAATATGTTTAATCTATGTAGAACCTCATTTAGGTTTTTGATATCATCGTCAGGCAATAGTTGTCACTTGTCAATTGTCATTTTATCATTTGTCTAATTGATAACAAAAAATTACCAAAGTAAAGGTCTCTTTATATTCGTGTTACTGTAATTATTGTTAAAGTTATCATAATTAACTTTTATTTTAACGTAATTTATAGTTGTTACTCATATTTTAAAAATGTCTTTTAACTATGAAGAACTTAGTCGCACTGGTATGACTTGTTATTTTTTTAAATAAAATTATATTTTCGTTTCCCTTTTTCTCTATGTATTACTTTATTTCTTTTAGAAATATTCGATTTACTTAGAAAATGGCGTGAAAACAACGAAAGACGAAGCGAAGATGTATTAGATTTATCCGAAGCTATTGTTGAGGACCCACTTCACAAGTTGGGTAGTGAGAGTAAGGAACAAAAATCGGAATTAATAAATATGATTGCAATTCTTTAAAGTTTATTTACTCAATTATACTTTTTCTCACAGAATATGTTGTTATGGAACAAGTCATCTATGCAGCGTTGGACTGTCACTACTACTCTATAGCTAAATCCTGGATACTGATGTTATCCGAAGAGTTTCCAGGCAGCCTGCGAGTTTTAAGATATAAGGCAGCATGCTTGGAAGCTGAAGAAAAGTGATTTTTTTCTAATTGATAGAGAATAACTTGGACATTGATTTTTATAAAATGAAAATTGTCATTTCATTTGTAAATGACTATATATAATGTTATTAAATATTAATTTCAGGTATGAAGAAGCAATGGAAGTTTTAGACAGTATTATAAAAGCAGATGAAACAAATTCTGCAGCTCGGAAACGTCGTGTAGCTATCATGAAAGCCCAAGGTCTCATCCATGAGGCTATTAAAGAACTGGTTGAGTATTTAAAAAAGTAAGATATGTTTTCAAAACTGGTATTTATAAATTATATCAGTCTTTTCATTGTATTAAAATAATTATACACATTGTATCTGATATATGATAGCATAGCATACAGCGAAGGTACTCTCGCGGAAACTTTAAAATAAATCAGAAAATCTGTAGATTTTATATTTTCCTGATGGTAGGCTTAGGTGGAAAATCCTATAAATGGTCTGAGACCTTCCAGTACATGCCTAGAACACATTCGAGCCCGATTCAGTAGGGAGCATAGCATACAGCTCGGGTATCGGGTACTGAGTTTGGCTGCTACAATTCGGCTGCCAATTTCAGGCTCATGATAAGAGAAGCTGAATAACTAACTTGAAAAGATTTATTTGCAATCTCAAATTTAGAATTTCATGATTACAATTTTTAATATAAAGTAGTCATTTAATTTCCAAGGTGTAAATCATTTGTGAACTTACTAATTTTATAACAATGTTTCAGCTGGGTGAACTTGGCACCCGACTTTGGAAAATCAAGTATTTTTTTTATTCTTCAAGATATTCATAGTGTTTTGTCTGTAAATAGTCCTGTACATTTACATTCTTAAAATAAACAACGTATATACCTGTCAAATCCCATTATATTTTTTTCTAGTTTTACATAGTATTCCTTTTGACGGGATAACGTCTTATAAATCGACGAACGCCGGCTGCACGCACGAAAAAGCACGACTCATAGTAACGTTCCGCCTGAGTCGAGCGCGCAATCGAGAGCGCGGAACAAGCGATATAGAGAAACGATCGGCCTAAGCGTTCGACTTATGACGCATCTATCTCTCTTCCAATCCGTCGGCCGATGCGTCCGAGTATTCATCAATATTTTCTTATGACGTTATCACGTAAAATTATCGTCCGTAAACCGACTTTACAGACAACAATTTTTTTTTTCTATTTCAGGTTTATGTCAGACATGGAGGCCTGGCAGGAGCTCTCTGAGTTGTACTTACAAGTTCAAGAGTACTCCAAAGCTGCCTATTGTGCTGAAGAATTGATACTGCATCAACCACACAATCATTTAATGCACCAACGCCTTGCCGATATACGTTACACTATGGTATGAAAAGCAACATTTCTTAATATGTAATGAGTAAGCTAAATGGTACTGGTAAGCTAGTATACTAACTTGTTTGAATGTAAATTAAGGTTGCTTTAACTATGTCATAGAGAAATAAGAAGCGCAGGAAATATACACACAGAACAAATTTTGCTGCACTCTAGTTTAGTTAGGGACAAGCTTTTTATTGCAACTGTATTTTCTTGAATTATTTACTACAAAGGTTATACGTGGATCTAGAATTGATTAGTGCGAAAGTAATTGATATATTCACCTACTCATTTATAATAGTAGTCTAATCAGTTCAAGCTGTACTGTCTTTTGTCTTGTTTATTTAACAATCTAATCTAATATAATATATGTGTTAATTTTCACAGAGTTATCCAGCATATACACTACTCACAAGTAGTCTTGTGGCATACTGTCAATACTCGAATAAAATCGTAATATGATGAAACCATAGACAACTTTATTACTTTTTATATAAAAAGTATTTCATTTGATTCCAGGGTGGTGTAGAGAACATGGAACTGGCCAAGTCATATTACTGTCAAGCACTCAAGCTTAATCCTGAAAACATGAGAGCACTGCTTGGATTATTCTTGGTGAGTATAAAGGAGTTTATAATAATCTGTGTAAATATAGTTCAAATTTTGACAATTACGCCCGCCATGACATACACAGATCGCAAATTATCGTATTCTCCATACACACATGCAAGCTCGTGATTCGTCTCGCCACTCAACTGTTCGGCGAAATATTCAAAGACTACACTAAATCATTTATACATTCGCACTCGTTTGCAGCTCGAAGAGGAGCGACGGCGATCTACGACTTATACTTACTTGCAATTATTATATTTACTTTTCATTTCATACCCTCAGGTGACCAATAATCTTCTGAGCCACTACAAGTCATCGGGCAGTGCGAAACGCAAGGAAGCATTTAAGCTCTCCCAGTGGGCTCAATCGGAAGCTCCAAAGATACAGCGCAGAGCGCAGCCACCGCCCTCTATACCCGCCCTGACTAATATGATGCTGTCGCTTGCCGTGACTGATTAAAATGTATTAGTAAATATATTTACATTAAAATAATTAAGGAATTTAGTTTTTATATTAAAACCTCCTTACTACTGTAGCGGTTGTATAATTTTATCGGTTGGTCTTCTTCTTTCGAATGTCAAATTACTGTTGGTAGAAAGAGAGAAATCATGGATGTTACTGTTCTCACACTTGACAATGTATATTTATTTACTAGGTCATAAGTATATTGGGTTCGAATAATATATAAATAGATATGATATAGTCTGACATATAACTTTCAAAGATATGGGATTATAGATTTTATTATTATGTCGCATTTAAAAATAAAATTCCATACCCAACATTGTGTATGGTGATAATAAAAAAAATTGCCTCTGAATTTACTTTATTGAAAAAAATATGTTATTTAATTTAAGAATAAATAATATGCATGTTTTTATTTTTTTTCTGTGTTACCAAGTAAACTGAATTTCAAAACGAAGTCTTATTATTTAAATATCTAGTTCATTATCTGTTGTCATAAAAAATCCATTACTTAAATAAATTTATAGTCATGAATCTAATGACAAAAATACAAATATATGTTCAGACCGCGGTCGTATACACAGGTCTATCAACAACAGTAGTGGGGATACGTCGGCTTAATGTTGCTATTTAGTTCAATTTACGGCCGCCAGAGGCATGACATGTTGATAAAAGAGGTTATGTTCGTTCGCGTAATAATCAAACACTTTTTCCAATGCAAACAAAACAAAAATAACAACAAACACTCAACAAAACGATATAACAATGATTAGATAACATAATATTTGGGAGAGAAAAATATACGCCGCGTGTCACTGAACCGGCACGTGAAACGTATATACCGATAGCAACGACGTTGACGCGAAATAAAAGTTGTAACACATTCGTACCTATCTCTCACCACTGAAATTGGACTCGGTTGATAGACTTGTATAGAAGACCGTGGTACAGACCTATAGCTTACTTCAATCAAGACGAGTAAACACAAAGAAACAATTTTGTCAATCAACTGACATGATATCATCAGTCGAGATCTTGAATAATCTGTGGTATTGATTTGCTATCGGATATTTGCTAGTAAAATTAAAGTATATATACGTAAAGTGGAATATTATTACATTATAAATACAATATATTAATCAAGAACTGTTTTTAGTGCATAATATAACAGAATGTATAACGGAACGAATATTTTATCAAAGTTTGATTATCCACACTCCTTTTTCAACGTGCATTATAAGCTGTAAACACTACCAGCGTTTAGTACCTTTGTTTAAATATTTGGTACCTAAATCATTAACAAAAAAAAAATGCCAATTCTGACGTCAAGATTACCGCCCATTTATAATTTCCGTATTGTACAATTGTTTTTACAGAATATTTTTTTCCCTATTTGGTACCGAAACATTCATTTTTATTAGATCACTAACTCAAAAAAATAAACATTATTACCGAAATCATTAAGATATAAGGGTGCGTGCAGACCGCTCTTACCGCGGAGATTCGTAGGGTACGCTACGCGTACATGCTTGCAGCGAATATGCAGTGAAAGGCAGAATAATACATTTCATATTGCGTTTCACCAGTCTGTAAGTCGGTCTGTCACTTGGTACAGTCGATTGGAATAACGTTTACTTTATTCTATCGTTCTGAAATAACTACGTATATACAATCTTATCACCTTGTTCTTAAACTTGATTATATTTTTAAGTAAAGTTCAAATAATATGCACGTAAAGTTATTTTTTTTTAGGGATAAACTCTGAATAAATTGGGCAAGGAAACGAAATTATAATACTTCTCAACAATAAATGTAATTCGTATTTTCATACATCATTAATAATATTTTGAAATTGTCTTAGCCCGTACGCCGCCATATCCTCAGCTTTTTTTTCTTTTCTTTCCCTTCTCGTCATTTCACCCATTGAGAAGTATTTCTCCCTGCAACAAAAACAAAGCGAATGTTATACAATATGATTGTGTAAGTTTTAAATAGTGGATAAATAGATTTATAACTAATCTGTCGCTCGAAGTATTATTTTTGTGTCTTTTTCATATTGTCATTTGACTTTTTTGTGTAGTTGTATGTACACAATATGTCATATTATCTCGAATGGGTAATAAATGATATTTATTTTATATTATGTCCATGTGTTTACCACCAACAGTGATGGTCCAACAACAACATCTTTGTCACAGCCATCGTATAGGTGTCCTTATCGAATGATTTGACACACGGTCTCAACTCGGACACATCACAAAGAGCTCTTTTCAGAGTTGCAAAAGATTCAGTTTCTTACTACTGTAACCAAGCTAATAGGACCTTGAATAAGTTCTCGTTGTTTTTTTACAAAATAAAAGCTTTGTTTAAATTATAAGGAACAAAAACATTTCATTCAAAGTATTGTCCATCACTAGCGACCAATTTCTCCCATCTTTCTGGCAGTATATGAATCCCGCGTCGGAAAAACGACATGTCTTTTGAGGCTATCCAAGAATTGATCCATTTTTTAGCTTCTTCATAAGAATGAAAGCGCTGGTCAGCTAGGCCATGTGCCATCCAACAGAATAGATGAAAATCAGAAGGGGCTATGTCAGGTGAATACGGCGGGTGGCGTAGAACTTCCCATTGAAATGTTTCCAGGTAGGTTTTCACAGCATGAGACCAAGCGTTGTCATGTAGCAAAATCACTTTGTCGTGTCTCTGATCGTATAGCGGCCGTTTTTCTTTTAAGGCTCGACTTAAACGCATCAATTGAAGTCGATAGCGATCCCCGTGATAGTCTCATTCGGTTTGAGCAGCTCATAATAAATTACACCCTTCTGATTTCACCAAATACAGAGAAAAAGCTTCGAACCATGGATATTTGGTTTTGCAGACGATGTTGATGCATGTCCGGGCTTAAAGTAACAGCCCGTGAATGTCCCACTGCTGGGCTAAGACCTCTTCTCCTCTTTGTGAGGAGAAGGTTTGTAATTTATTCCGGCCGAGCTTACTTCACGATTTTCTACGCTTTGGATTATCGTAGTGTATCCACTTTTCATCGCCAGTCACGATGCGGTGCAAAAAACCTTTTTTTTCTGCCGTTGCAGTAGTTCACACGTGAGAAAAGGCCGTTCGACGTCTCTCGGCTTCAATTCATACGGTACCCAATGTCCTTGCTTCTGGACCATTCTTACAACTTTTAAACGTTATGAAACAGTTGACTCATCTACTTGTAATGTTTTTCCAAGTTCTACTAGCGTCTGACATCGGCCTTGATCGAGTAATACCTCCAAGTTTTCGTCTTCAAATTTTTTCGGAACGCCAGAAAGTTCTGTATCCTAAAGTTCAAAATAATTATTTTTGAAGCGTCGAAAATAGTCTCTGCATATCGTATCCGACAAACCATTGTCACCATAAGTCTCAACAAGAATTCTATGTGCTTCAGCTGCAGATTTATTTTGAATAAAGTAGTGCAATAAAATTCCCCGCAAATACACTTTATTTGGCACAAAAGTATACATTTTCAGAACTAAGAAAAAATTACTTTGTTTACACTAAATTGAACTACCATACACTGAAATTTAAGGTTAGATTCACTACTGCCTTGCATGTGTGTTACCATTCGAAATTCCACGAACGGGGTACTGCTACTGCCATCTTTGAAGAAACAGCGAGACGCAACTTATTCAAGGTCCTAATATCAACAACAACTGAGGTCATGACCTCGTGTCCTAGCTACGATAGGTAAGAACTATCAGGCGCTGTCGCCCGAGCCTGTGTTGCCATGTTATTTTCGTCATTTAATTAACTTTTGGGTTCATGTTTTTGGTTAGTATTTTAAAAGTAATTACATTAATACATTTTACTATTTGTCCAACAATTAATATGAAATTTGATTGCCACAAAATATTAAATAGTTTTTTTTACGGATAAACTTACCTAAAACTATGCGTTCCAGCGTTTGGGTCAACGGGCATGTTGGGTACATCGTCGCTAACTTTCTCATACGTGAGCAGTCTGCGGGCTGTTAGTTTCGACAGGACCTGCTCGGAGTTCGCGATTAACTTCAGACAGGGGTGCGATGGTAACTCGTCTTTTTTGTATTCTTCTCTGGAAATGTACAGTCATCTATGATATTTATCTTTCCGAGATTCAACATTGGCATAATTTTTCTTTTATTAATAACTGCCTATCATTAATTATTATACGCGCAATTTAAGTTGGCCGAATTGAAGTTAGACTCTTAATTTCATTCATACATATAAAACTAAAATTAACCTAATCTAGCATTTACAGCCTGAGAAGAAGGCCGATAAATCGCACTCCTCGCTTTTATACTACTACTACGCTATTCTACAACTTTTCTGCCACTCGAAGCTAATTTCTGACCGTCAGATTTAAATTGCGCATATTGCATTTAGCCATAATAGATACTATCAACTCGCGATTAAAAAAACTTTAATGAGGCGATGTAACACTAAATTGGCTCACTCACATTATATTTCATTATTTAATAGGGAAGATTGTTGAATTACTATGGAAGGTACCACTATGCCAGCGCTGCATTGTCAATTGATTAGCTTATGCCTACCACTGAGCTGATTCAACCTCCTCAAAAGCGAAGTTACCGACATATTTAAAATTATTAAATGGTGCAATAAAATTAGTTATAGACCATTGAAATTAAAATATATAAATAATTCTTCTATAGTTACAATATCAAAGTACCACAAACAATGTGATCCTAGATAATTTGTTCCTGTAATTAGTCTTACATTTAATGATTTAATTCGAGATACAATAATATAAGCAATCGCTGTTTGGTGTTGGAATCCTAATATTATAAATGCGAATGTAAGTTTGTTTGTTTGTTACGCTTTCACGCCTAAGCCACTAAACCGATTTTAAAAATTCACCAATGGAAAGCCACTTTATCAGGGAGTAACATAGGCTACATTTTGTCCCCATATTCCCACGGGAACGGGAACTACGCGGGTGAAACCGCGGACAAAACGCTAGTAGAAAATTATCTCACCTCACTAAAGGATACCAGCACACCAGTCGTCTCCCTATCTCGAGATGCTTCGCGGCGAAGTTCAGCAGGTCGCTGTATAAGTGTGGAAGACCGTAATCCACCTTGGACGGTATATGATTGACAAGGTGTTCCTCTGATAGCTCGTAGTTTTCTCTGTCTATACCTATTCTCTCCGTTGGCTCTCGAACACCGTAAGGGGCTGAAAATATTTTAATTAATATATACTACAGCTTGGAAGGAAGCCGAGATGGCCCAGTGCTAACAACGCGTGAGTCTTAACCGATGATCGTGCGTTCAAACCCCGGCAAAATCATCAGCAAATTCATCTCGTGCTTAACGGTGAAGGAAAACATAGTGAGGAAACCTGCATGTGTCAAATTTCACTGAAATTCTGTCACCAGCCCGCATTGGAGCAGCGTGGTGGAAATAAGCTCCAAACCTTCTCCTCAAAAGAGGGCTTAGCCCAGCAGTGGGACATTCACAGGCTGTTACATTTTACATACATACTACAGCTTATTATTATGAGTGTTTCCAATTAAAATATGACAGTAGTGTGTGTTGATTATTGTTGCGACTAGAGTATTACAACTCGTTACCAATAGATGGCGCTAAATAAATATTTCACGTTAAAAAATTGCGCCGGATAGACGCTTGAATGGCGATAAGAACAATTCATAAGTCGAAGCAATTATTTGATATCTCTTTATAAACAAAATCACCGGATTATCTTAATCTCAAATTTTAAGATGATAAATATAAACTCACGATCAGTTATAATAGCATCGAACTTCAAGTCTCCCCTCCAATTATGCAATGAGAAATCACTCACAACGACGTCTAAATACCTCGATTCGGTCCCGTAGTGCTTCATGTTACTCTTAATACTTTCGTCTTCTGTACGAACCTGGGGAAAGAGATATTATGGAAAACATAATTTCTCAAACTTTTTAGTCTCGAAACCCCCTAGATAGTAAATAAATAAAAAAACGCCAAGTGACCTTCTAATATTTTATGACAATTAAGAATGTTAATAGGTATGTTAAATCGGTTGAAAGTTTGTTACAGTATAGCTTGTATGTATACAAATACACTAGTTTTTGTTGTATACCTATTAGTTTTGATTTTACAGGCATTTAAACTTACGATAAATATCGAGTCCCGCTAACAGTCACGTGACCGCATGTGACGTTAATTTACAACGCTCCGCTTTGTAGCTTCTAATGAAACGTAAGACGACACCGTGCTAAGAGCGCGAGCGGAGCGGACTGAGCGAGTGTTGTGAAATGACGTCACACCTATCACGTCACACGCATCGAGTCGAGTCCGCATGGCACGTTTACTTCTATAAATCGGAAACTAATTGACATATTGAAGTAATTCTTTCACTTGTATTTTTTATTTTTGACAGAGAGTATGGAGAGCTAATATTCAAAGTTAGTTAACATTCTTAATTCGTTATTTAAACTACTAACGGCCTTACTTATAAACGCTGCTTAGCTGCTGTTTATTTAAACACAGTTTTCGTTCCTTCTGTAATTTTTGACTTCACATTCGAAACAAGAACAAACTGGCAATGTTTCACAGCTAAACAATGTCTATAATTAAGGCTGTGTTTAATCAAACATTACTTGGACTGCTCCTTTTTTTATGGCAATTCCTTACTTCTTACTCGTAGCCAAATCCTCGTGGTTGCACAACAATGCTCTATAAAATTCTAAACAATAAAATTGAAGGGGTTCTTTCTGTAGTTGCTTTTTAAACTTATAGCTTACATCCTTCAAACTTTTTACTTGATATAACATGAAAACCTTAGACCTTAATACATACATTGTTACCTTTTGTCCGACGCGTGTTGGCCTGGATTTCGCATGCAGCATCATAAAGTCGATGTCCGATCCCCAAACATAAGCTATAAACAATAAGTAAGTCATTCTTAATTTAAAACTTATAGCAAAATAAACTGTTATCATGTACGGCACTCAGGTACTATGCCCGTCAATAAATATTGCACATCGACCTTTGAAAAGAGACAACTAATCTCGGCATGGTAGAGCGGTTATCTCTTTCGCACAAAACACTAACGGTCCGATTTGATAAAACAGTTATGAGTTTCTTTGTAATTGTATAAAATACATAATTTTTTTATATAAATGCTGACTTTAGGTTGTGGAAAAATAAAACAAAAAGATCATGTTTATATCACCGGCTTAGAGCACAGTGAAATGGAAGGAATTGGGAATTTAGGTGATTTAAAAGTTTTTATTACAAGTAATTTTTTATGTATGTAAAATTAAAAGATAACAAAGACAGTAATAAATAATAAATAACGTCCTCCAGACCGATTTCGGCCACGGCGGCCAATCTCAAGAGAGATTAGCCAACTGCGCAGGAGATATTATAGTGCACAAGTGTGTGCGCAAACACGGGTGCACTCTCTCTTCCCTAGCTCTCATAATCCGATGGGACGGCAATCCGACTCGACCGGAAAGAGTTCAAGCGCAGGACCAACGGCCTAACGTGCTCTCCGAGGCACAGGAATGTACACACTTCCACCTTCGAAACTCTGGGCTGCTACTGAGAATTTTCTGACAGAAAATCCCAATAACTTAGATAATGCTCTACCAAGCTGAAATTAGTCGATTGTCTCTTTTCAAAGGTCAATGTGCAATATTAATTAACGGGCACTATACATATAAAATTGTAAACAATACCGCATTCAATATGTTAAAATACAATATTTTAAATATGTTTGTCTATTTCAAATACCTCCAAAATGCGCGGCGGCTATAAACAGGGAACCAGATCCTACAAATGGGTCTAATATGATAAGTCCAGTATTTACTTGAGCTTGGTTTGCCATTATGAGCGACAATTGAGCATCCATGCTTGTATTGCCTATAAACTGACGTTTCTTTAGAGAGTGCGTTTGGATGAGCTCACGTTGACCATCAGCAACCTGCGATTTGTGATAGATTGAGTAATTCATCACTTATCATTTTATAAATTAATTAATTCATATAAAATTTAATATACAATGGATTAAAGAAATTAAAAAAAAAACATTACATTACATTACATTGCAAAAGAATTCATTTATTGTTTGAATAATAAATAAGAAAAATAATTAAATAATTTTATCAATGATAAGACATACCCATTTACCGAAAAATAAATCATGTGGCTGTTCAGGAACGTTATTGGGATCAACGCCATAGAATTCAAGGTAGGCCAATTTTATATCTGGATTCTTTAACTTTACCGGACCATGTAAAGGCAAGTAGCTAAATTTCTAAAATTAATTAAAGAAATTAGCTAGTAAATTAACCTATATCTGCCCAAGGGGTTGTTTTCATCATAAAGAAAAAATACTTCCAAAACAAGTTCTAGGCATAAGACATATATTACATAACATTATTAAAATATATTATTGTAGTACTTTGCAGCTAAATTATTATTTATTTTATTATATATATATATATCTATTACAAATGATTCTAATATTCTAAAAAGAATGGTAGATTTGATTTTACCTCAATTTTGTCAACCTTTTCTTTCATTGTAAAATGTTTACAGAATGTCTCTACTTCGACTTTGAAAGACTTTTGATTATCACTACATGCTTGTAGAAGCTCCTTTGGGCAAACATGTGTATCACTCATATACTCTATTGACGTTTCAGGTATTATCCACTTTCCACTCGAGTTTGTGAGTGCATTTTTCAAGTTACTATGTAAGCGATCGGCTGTTGTAGCTCTGGACCATAGTTCTATACAATTTTTAAGCAAAACTGATCGTGAAGCGACCTTTTTGATGCAATCTTCAGTAGGAAACTCGACTATCCAATAGGGCTTATTTACACATGGTTTCTCTACAAATTTTATCGGTATATTTAGCATGGAAAGTATGCTTTGCATTTCCTAAAATTTTAAAATAATTAGATTTCATTTTTGATTCTAAAAAAATAATAAATGAAATGGATCCTTACAGCATAACGAAAGTCTACGTGTTCATGTGCAAACCACATTAAATATCGACGCCACATTTTGAGATAAATCAATAATTACTGTACTGTTAAATATTTTAGTAATAATTTCAAATTTAAGTTAAATCATATTAAAATAACCTCACTTATTTGTTTACATGTGTCATGTCAAAATGTTTGACACAACACTTCGCATTCATCCTGTCAGTTATAAACTTAAAGTATACAGAATGTGCAAAGCATAATGCATTGAGCCTAATTAATGGACCTTTTAAATAAAAAAAAATATTTGTTAAAATAAATTTCAATTATTACAAAAGCCGAGATGGGCCATCTGAGGTGGTAAGAACGCGTGAATCTTAATCGATGATCGTGGGTTCAAACCCGGGCAAGCACTACTGAATTTCATGTGCTTAATTTGTGATTATAATTCATCTCGTGCTTAACGGTGAAGGAAAACATCGTGAGGAAACCTGCATGTGTCAAATTTCACTGAAATTCTGTCACATGTCTATTCCACCAACCCGCATTGGAGCAGCGTGGTGGAATAAGCTCCAAACCTTCTCCACAAAAAGGATAGAAGAGGCCTTAGCCCAGCAGTGGGACATTCACAAGCTGTTACTGTTACAAAAGTTCGACAAATTACTGTCTATACATTATATAATACAATGGTAACTGAGAACTATCGCTTAATATTCGTTAAACAATTGCCTATCTCAATATTAGTAGTATAATATCTATACTACTATATTGGTTCTGTGTATACTTTTTTTTCACCTAATTTTGTGATAAGATATCGTTTCATGATGCAGTGATTCACATTATACTATTTTTTTCATTTTCGTCTGTCTGTATGTCTTCTTATAACTCAAGAACGGCTTGATCAATCTTGATTAAAATTGGTAACATCACAGATAAAACCTTACGGTATCTTATGAAAATTAATTTAAAATCGTTAATTACGTATTTCTTTACCAGTAGCCATATTTGTGTGTGTGTGCGTTATTATAGTAATAAAACAATTTATAATATGTTTTTGTTAATTATACGCGGGTGAAGCCGCGAGCACAGCTAATAATAAATAATAATTGTGGTTTTGATAGAAGTATATTAAAATAGTAAAACAACAACTTAAATTACTTTTAAAGTTTAATTACTCATATTTACACATTTTTATAAATAAATCTCTATGGATTTCTTTTATTATTTTTCTCTGGATTTTCAAATATATCTTGGTACATGTCATGCAGGAAGTCCAGGTAGGCATCTTTGATAGATCCAGAGCAAGCTACATAATGACCACCAGCATGTTCAATTACAACTGATTTTACAAATAAATTAATGAGAGATTCACTCATTTCTGAAAAAAAAAATGCACATTTTATTACAGTATTTTTTAATTGTTGGATAAGCTCATCAAATTTGATACACATTCTTGCAAAAAATATATTTTACTCAAGCATAACCATACAACATACACTTTGAAAACTTCAATAATTTAATAGTCTCTTAAGACATAATCGAAGTAATGTCCGAAATAATAGACAAGGGTGAAATTTTATATAATAATACTATACCAACACTATAGTACTAGTACCTTTTGGTATAATGGAGTCACTTTCTCCATAAACATGCAGTGATTGTAGATTGATGTCTTCATCGTAGAATCCCTTATGAACTAAACTTCCTGATCGGAATCCTGATGCAAATATTGCAAATTTAAATGAATATGGCAGGTCTGTAAGAAATATGCACAAAAGTTACATTCAAACGAATTCCAACATTTTAAATATTTAACCCATTCTTGCAGAAATTCACTAAACTAGCGAGCTAATGTAAAAGATATTGAATTAAATTTTCATAAAATCCTTTTGTACAACACTTTGAAAGTCATTTTTAGGAGTATAAAATATTCAATAATGATATATATTATTATTTAAATAATCAATAATAATATGTAATGTATGTGTATCTTATTTAAATAATATTTGTTTAATTTGAATATGTTTGACAAAATTAAGATATTAAGTTTATTTGATAAGATTTACTAACATCCTTTCTGTTGCATAGCAGCTAGAAGGCCAACAAGACAGGCACCCTGTGAGAAACCCATGAACCCATCAAATGGCCCATGCTCTTTTACAACTTCTTCTATCAGGCGTAAAGTATCTTCAAAGCCAATAGCTGGTCCCCCTAAACATTTACCACTGAATGTGTTATCTTCTGCATTGAACCACCATGAGCGTGAATCTAAATAAGAAAGCATAACTTTAGGTACAGACTTTCTTGTCAGACGTTCTTGATAAAATCAAAATTCCAAGCCAACAATACCTTCGACCATGCTTGTAAGAACTTACTTGAAAAAGTATATTTAAATTTTATTTTATTTAGCTGTTGTTTTTTTTATATTATAGGTAGGTGGACAAGCATATGTGCCACCTGATGTTAAGTACACTAGCTCCCCCTTAAAACTGGAACACAACAATACCAAGTACTGCTGTTTTACAGTAGAATATCAGTGAGTGGGTGGTACCTACCCAGACGAGCCTGCACAAAGCTCTACCACCGAGTAAGTGGTTACTACTACTTTTTAATAACAAAAATATAATACCTTCATCGCCTCCACCTTCTTCATTGAAAACTTTATGAGGGGCAGATATAAAAAATAACTGAGCATACTTCGAAACCGCTTTTCTAAAGGATCCAATTTTGGCTCTAAACACGGTACCATTTTGGCGATATCCATGAAATGCTAAAATTTTTAGTTTGGGTCTATCTTCTTTATTATTTGTGATCGATGATTGGTTAGAGTTCGAATTATGTTCTGACATTATAGAAAATCGTTGAATACTGTTAAAATTTATCCATTGAATATTTCTAAAAAAAGAAAACTTTATTCTTAAAATTGTGGATATTAATTAAACTCTGATGTATACATATAATTTAATAAATGGTAATTTAATTAAATATATATAATAATAACGAGCAACGCGTTGTTGATAAGTTTAGAATGACAGTTGATTATTGTTGAATATGAGACTATTGACATTTGACATTGACAAATGAAAGAATCCAAATTCAATGTAAGCAATAAAATCCAATTAACTTATAAAACAAGTCAAGTAATATTTCATTTTTTATAAGAAATTTTAAGATTACATAACATACTACCATAATTTAATTAGTTAACTCCACGTCACACGTATGTTCTATACACTTTTTTATCAGATTTTGAGTGTTTTATTAGTAACTATGTTTTTGAAATACATTAGAGCATATTTTTATTTAACTTTTATTAAACTTTTAGTTGCTTAAGCAATAATACGAATCTTTTGGCTGTTTGAGATAAATCCTATACTCAGTATGAATTATAACAGTTAAATGCCATTTGTCAGTAATGTCAGTACTGTAAGTGAATCTGGCGCCAAAATAATTTTGTAAAGAAAGCTGTTGTCAAACCGATATTCAATTACTCAATACTCATACGAATTTGTTACATTTGTCTAACTCTAGTTGTTATTACTTTAAATAAACTAAAAAAATGGAAGATGGTGATTTTGATCAACGTTTAAGAGATCTACAAAGAGAGTATCTTGAGTTTTTAGACGACGAAGTAATTACTTTTTCATGTAACCTGGTATTGCTTGGGTAATTTTAACTTGTTACTTTAATTATGACTGAAACTTTTCAGGAAGATCAAGGCGTATATATGGAAAGAGTAAAACAAATGATCGGTGAAAAGAGCAAGCGACTTATTGTAAATATAAACGACCTCAGAAGAAAAAGCCCTGACAGAGCTAAGAATTTGCTAGATAATGCTTTTGAGGAACAGATAGCTTTTCAAAGAGCGTTGAAGGAATACGTCTCCTCTATAGATCCTACATACGCGAAAGAACAGGAAGAATTTTTTGTGGCATTTTCCGGTAGCTTTGGGACAAAACACGTCACTCCGCGAAGCCTAACATCAAGGTTTGTGTCAATGTAAAAGTTTATTTTTTATTAATAAATGTGATATTTAATAACTACGAAAAAGTCATGTTCCAGGTATTTAGGAAATTTAATATGTGTGGAAGGCATAGTCACAAGAGTGTCACTTGTGCGGCCCAAAGTAGTGCGAAGTGTACATTACTGCCCAGCCACTAAAAAAGTAATGGAACGCAAATACACCGATTTAACCTCATTTGAGGCTTTCCCATCTTCAGCTGTTTATCCTACAAAGGTAAAATGTGACTGCCTAAATAATATTATTATGAATTCAGTAAATATTTTGTATAGGATTCTCAAATATAGATATATTTTAGATTTTTATGTATCTTTTGTTTTATAATAGCATGCTCATATGCTCATCAATAAATATTTTCTCACAGGATGATGAGGGCAATCCATTAGAAACTGAATATGGTTTATCCCGGTACAAGGATCATCAGACACTTACAGTACAAGAAATGCCTGAGAGAGCACCAGCTGGTCAATTACCAAGGAGTGTTGATGTTATTTGTGATGATGATCTGGTTGATAAGTGTAAACCAGGGGATAGAGTACAGGTTGTGGGTAATTACAGATGTTTACCATCGAAACAGGGGAGTTTTACTGCTGGTACTTTCAGGTATGCAGTAAACAATAAAAAAAATTTTTTTTATTTAAAACAATTATGGCTGACTGAAATTAGTGGATTATTTCTTAAATCAAGGACCTGGCTATACAGATGAATTAATGATATTAAGAATAAAGAAAGCCCCTATATGACTTACTTCTAGCTAAAACTTTTTCTTAAGAAAAGAGTTTTATACCTATACTATTAATTGGATAATCAAGTACGATAGATTTAAAACTGACACATTTGGATGTCTTTACAGGGTTTTGTAAATTGAATAAAATCTCAGTGATGTTTACTTTAATATCATCTCTTTATCTCTGGTTATGATCCATCGGTTCTGTCATAAATTACTAGCATGACCATTCCTTATATTATTTTTACAGAACTATCCTCATAGCAAACAATGTAACTCAAATAAACAAAGACATGAATCTCACAATTACAATAGAAGATATTAAGCTATGCAAGCGCTTGGCTAAGAAATCCACAAACAACATGTTTGAACTGCTGAGCAAGTCATTGGCACCATCTATACATGGTCATGATTATATCAAGAAGGCTATACTTTGCCTACTGTTGGGTGGCATGGAGAAAATACTGCCTAATGGCACAAGACTTCGAGGGTAGGTATAATTTATTTATGAAGACTGTTAAATAGGTAGCATAAGACACATCGGCTATTCTATTGCCATAGAGTAATACATTGGATTTAAATTTATTTTTTTAATTTATTTATTTATTATTGTTAAAGTTAAAAGGTAGAAGATTCTATAAATGACTTTTTTTTCTACTTTCAGTGACATTAATATACTTCTCATTGGTGATCCATCAGTGGCAAAGTCCCAATTGTTACGCTACGTGCTAGTGACAGCGCCGCGAGCGATCACGACCACGGGACGGGGTTCCTCGGGTGTCGGTTTGACGGCTGCCGTTACTACAGACCCGGAGACCGGTGACCGGAGGCAAGTCCAACAATTAAATCAGCAGTATAATATTAACGGATTAACGTGCTGAGATCTTTGAAATTATTGTTTTACATACAGTATTTAAAATAGAAATGAAAGTCACATTATTGTTTATATAATTTTTTAATTCATTCACCTGACTGTAAGAAGTCCTGGCCATAGTATTGGTTTTTCGTAGTCATCACTGATCTTTTCTGCAGACTGGAAGCGGGCGCCATGGTGCTGGCGGACCGCGGCGTGGTGTGCATCGACGAGTTCGACAAGATGTCGGACATCGACCGCACGGCCATCCACGAGGTGATGGAGCAGGGCCGTGTCACCATCGCCAAGGCGGGCGTGCACGCCGCACTTAACGCGCGCTGCGCCGTGCTGGCCGCCGCCAACCCCGTCTACGGCCGGGTGAGTGCTGCTTTGTACATCCTCACAAGTTATCACAGCCTGTACGATCATTAAAATTATCATTATAAAACGAAAAAGATATGTCTTTGATGTAGCCATGGAGCTTGAAGACAGAACATCTTCAATATCCGATGTTGTTGAGTAACATACAAATCAAATGTAAATAGTTAAAGTAACATTAATGTTATTTCTTCTGATAGTACGATCAATACAAGACGCCGATGGAGAACATCGGGCTGCAGGACTCGCTCCTGTCGCGTTTCGACCTGCTGTTCGTGATGCTGGACATCGCGGACGCGGACCACGACAATATGATCTCCGAGCATGTGCTGAGGATGCACCGATACAGGTAAGCTACAAACATTACCACATTATAAAAATAACTTTCATGTAGGTAAATTTATGAGCATTAGCCCAGCAATGGGACATGTTACATTCTTTAACTGTATGACAATTAACAATATTTTTTGTCCTTTGTATGTATTCTATGTTTCTAAAAATACCTGTTTGAAGATTGAAATAATATGTGAAAGTTAGTGAAACATTTTTAAAAGCTTTGAGAATTGTCAACCACCATTTGGCAAATACATACCACTCCTGCAATTATAATATGTACATATTTATATTCTAAAATAGTAATAATATGCTTATATCCTGTGGTAGTAATGTAAATTTATCTTTATTATTATTAGAAAATCGTGTTACTTATCATAATATTTTTTCTCTAAGAAATCCAAAAGAACAAGATGGTGAAGTTCTACCAATGGGCTGCTCAGTGGAAATGCTCTCTACAGAAAATCCTGACAATGAAGATGCAGAGGTTATTATTATTTATATTTGTTAGATTGTTTTTTGTTTTTCTCAAAGACATTGTAATAGGCAAATACATATAAAATTTGACTCTACCCATTATAAAAAAATATGTTTCCTGAATCAGCAATAAGAGCCAAGTTCTGTCACATCTGCATCGAAGCTGGGTGGTGGATATAGCTCTAACCCTGTCCCACTGAACATTTACAGGCTGTTAATATAACATTATTTTTAATCATATACAATATAGAGCAGAAAAAGATTGATTTGATTTAAAAAAATGTCTTGAACAATTATTTTACATGAAAAATAGATCAAAATAATTTGACTTTTGTTATAAATTAAATGTTTTTCATATACCAGGATTCCAATGAGTCCATATATGAGAAGTATGATCCACTCCTCCATGGAAATACTCGAAACAAGAAAGACCAGATTCTAAGCACAAAGTTCATGAGGAAGTTCATTCACATTGCTCGACTCATGAAACCCAAGCTGACGCAAGAAGCTTCAGATTCTATTGCTGATGAGTATGCAAGACTGCGAAACCAAGACATGATGGATAGTGATGTAGCAAGAGTAAGTATGATAATTTTTTTTATATTCAGTTATATTATATATGTTTAAAAAAAAAATTATGTATGTGTAAATAAATAATAAGTATGAAATTTGTAATGATTTTATCTTAACCAATTTCGGCCACAGCGACTACGGCGAGTAACTTTATAGGTTGACTCTGCGGCAATCTGAAATGACCAGACAGCGATCAGTCGTAGAACCAACGGGTTTAACGTCCCAACTCCATGTTTAGCCCAGCTGTTAAATTCCCCGTGTCAATGTTCTTCAGACGCAGCCGGTGACGGCGCGCACGCTGGAGACGCTGATCCGCCTGTCCACGGCGCACGCTAAGAGCCGCCTCAGCTTCCAGGTCACGCGTCGCGACGCGCAGGCCGCCATCGAGCTCGTACACTACGCCTACTTCAAGAAGGTACGACTACATCTCTATGAAATACTATGTGTCAGGATGTTAACGACAATTAGACAGATGCTTATTTGATCTTTTCAGTTGAGCTATTGTGCCACATTAAAAACTGATGAAGTACTATATAATTATTATGGATTAATTAAATTACTAACTAAATCTTATAATAAAATTTAACTCGCATGCTTTTAGGAATTAGGAATACGGATGACACCATAACATAAAACTCAGAAGTAAGATGTGTTACTCAATATCTATACTAATATAAAATATTTTTATAGTATTTTTACAAATCATATGATTATGTATTTGATATATTGAATTGACATAAACATTATATACAGGTGCTCACAAAAGAAAAACGTCGTAAACGGCGAGCGTCGTCGGGAGACGAGGAGAACGCGTCGGATAACGAGCAGCAGTCGCAGTCGTCGCAGCCGCGAGCTAAGAAATCGAGGAGAACGGTACCTACATACCCAACATTATCGTTTTGCATAAGAAGACTGAAAGGCAGATAGATTACATACTCCGATCAGGTGCTCGTACTGAAAAATGAGCCACCTGATGGTGAGTTCTGGCCGCCACCCATAGACATTGGCGATGTAAGAATTTACTCTTCAAACTGGAACACAACAATACTAAATTTTGCTGTTCATATATGAACCAGTATTATACACCTGTTATAAACTGTTATCTTTAACAAGGGAGTCGTTTCTCCGTTGTTCAGTGTTACTTAAGCTATTTATGTATCATTTTATAACAATAATATATACATTTTCAGCAGGGTTCACAAGGTCAAGACCCGTACGAGTTCTCGTCGGACGAGGAGGCCGAGCCCGTGCTGCGCGCCGCGCACTCCGCGCAGCCCGAACCCGCGCAGACCGTCGCCAGCTCCGCTAAGAAGACCATCGACACTACCAGGTTAGTCACAACAATGTTACGGTCAGGGGGATTCTTGTAAATTCTAGACACAGCACTCAACAGACTAGACACTAGACAGAATCCATAAAAAATCTTGAGTCTAGCTTAAATGTCTAATGTATAGTTTGCGACAGTTCGATGACCATTCAACATATAAACTACAATAGATCGTATTTGTATAGGCACAAATTGTTGTTTCGTTTCTCTATATTTAAATACCTTATTAGCATCTGCATCAAACCCAAGATGTATGTTTTCTGCATTTTTTTCGATTTTAAACTGAGAAAACATTGTAAACTTTCCTCGATTAATACAAATTTTATAATAAAAAAAAATCAAGTCTACATAATATGATTCAGATTCGATAATAACGTAATTCCTCTCCAATGATCTCGAATGAATCTTTCGTTTTCAGATTATCGCAATTCAAATCGGCACTCCAGCAAGTGTTCCGCGAGGAGCGCGCCAACTCACTGCCCCTCGACCGCATCACGGCCTACGTGAACGAGAAGTACTCGCACGAGACCTTCGAGGCGGGCGAGATCCAAGCGGCGCTGGAACGCATGACGCAGGACAACCACGTCATGATGGCAGACGATATTGTATTCCTTATTTAAGACTAACTTTTATATCCAACTCCTACCACTGTACTTTTGTAACTTCTATAAACATTTAGCTTCTGTTTGTATAATATTGACCGCCTACAACCCATACGCCTACTAATAAATAAATATCAGTCATTAGATTTATAGAAACGAAAAACATTCAGGAACTTCACGTGGCACTACAGCTATATTGGAAAATTTAGCCTTTCTTTTCATATTTTCAATTATTGTACTGTACACTATAATGATAAACTTGTTAAACCCCATCGTTAGTTAGACTATAAGTTAAAGATCAGACATACCTAATTACAGATAACCATATAAGGCTTATTGAATAAGTTAATTACCATGAGTTAATTATGATGGACCTGTCAATATGTTTTGATAAATGAATTATAAACAAAAAAAAAGAATAATGTACAAAAAAAACCTGATTACATAATAGTTATGGTAGCATCACAATTGTTTATGCCTCGCTATGATGCAGGTATGTTCACATAATGTTTTAATGTGATCTGATTCATGTCGATTTAATTTAGATAATAAGATGTTTCCATTATCTTCTGTTACTGTTAGCATTGCTTAATATGAATCATGTTGATTTTTTTTTTAACAGTTATGTTATAAGATAATCTTAAATAAAACTAAGATTTAATAGATTGTGTTTTTCAATGATAGACCTGTTAAAATTATTTTATAAGTTCTATTATGTCTCAGACAGCTGTTCGTCTTGCTCCAGAATTTGTTCTGGTCGTGTCTGATTTGCTGTCCCATCGATTATGAGAATGCACATATGATTGCGCACACACTTTTCACTATTAAATTTAAGTAGTATTTGGAATACGTTTTTTATTTATATATAAAATCAGATAGTAATAAAAATATTTTAAATAAACAACCAGTCAGAATATCTTAAATGTATATTATTACACAGCTTACAATAATATTATTTAGTATAAATACTATTTTCTAGACTTTCCTTTGCCTTTTCCTGTTTTCGCTGGCCTACTTTTACCGCCAGTTCTGTTATTTTTATTAAATTTTCCACCAAAGACTTTCTTAGGGTTACCGCCTTGATTATTCCTTCTTTGGTTTTTATATTTACCGTCTTTGTCATTGAATTTTTTCCTATTGTCGTCTTTATTTTTGAACGAGTTTCCACCATCTTTATTCTGGAACCTTCTCTTATTCTTATTGTCCTGATATTGACCAGTTTCTTGATTCCTCTGATACTTCTTTTTTAACTTCTTGTCTAATCTCATCTTTTTGAAGCCTCGCGCTTCACCTTCGCTGTTATCTGACTTTCGCTTTCTTGAAGGATTTTGACTGAACAGATCTACAAAAAATAATTTAAGCTAGTTAATGAATATGCGACTCACATGTTATTTTGTATAAGAGTTTTGAAATGGATATATTTCATATCATATAATAAACATGATTTAAAAAACCCCGCTGAGTTTCTTTTGCCGTTTCTTTTCAAGGCTAGGTGTTTCTTTTCCGAACCGGTGGTAGTTTCTAGTTTGACTATCAATAAGTGTAATGCTTCCATGTCAAATAAGGTATTTTGATAGTATAGAAGATTGACGTTTTAATGACAAACGGCGGAATGGGGAATTACATCCTCAGGTGGGCTGTACAAAGTTACTAATGGATACAATTAAAATAGCCTTGTACAGGGTTATATGTAACACACCGACAACCTCGCAGGACTAGATAGCTAACATCATAAGCAACAATTTTTGTTCTACGACTTCGGACATAACTCAATACATGAAAAAAATAATGATTTTACAAGTTTTTGTCGTACTGTCGTGACATTTGTAGGTCTATATTTCATTCATAAACGAAAGGACGACGCGACGCTCGCGCGCGCTTAATCTTTGCGATGCGCGTAGATTTATAAACGTTCAAGCGGGAAATTAAATTAATACTTATTTTTGTATGAAAATAAAATCTAACAAATTATCAAAAGTCATAGAACAAAAGTTGTTGCAGCAACCTCGTGCTGGTAATTAGACTCTGTAAAGTTGTATATATGTGTACCTTGCTCTGGTTCGGCGCCGACCTCCTGTCGGTAGTAGTCGGCGTCGTCCTCCTCGGGCTCCGCAGTGGCATCACCCTGACTCTCCGCTGCCGCCAGCTCCATTAACCTGCACGAATATTAGTGTAATTAACAAAGATCCATAAGGATAATTTAATAATCAGTCCCAATTTTAAGCAATTATATTCTATTATTTCATTCTAATCGTAAATGTCTACAGTATAGTTATAGACATTGATTTATTAGTTTGTAATATTACAAGATTTATAAACCTGATAACTTTAAATAACATCTTATTTAAAGAACGGGGGTGTTAATTACAATATTTATAAGATATGTACTATGTGGACTTATTTGAAGAATTTTCGTTAATTTTCTTAATAAATCTTACAATTATTCTTTGGTTTGGTAACTAGCTACATTAAAAGTATAACACATAAATCATCGTACCTTTGATTTTCTGTCATTTCTTTCTTCTTTTTAATTCCCTCTAATGCCTTCTGCTTCAAATCTTCCTTCTCTTTCTCCTTCCGTTTCACGTTCTCAGCTTGTTGAGACTTGCGCTTCTCTTTAAGGCGTCTAAATGAACAACATATCTATTAGTTATTACATAGATAACATCATAGTTAGCTTTTGAATATATCACCTTAGCTTCATAATCTATATAGAAAAAAATTTTAGCTTCTACTGGTGAGGTTATATATAAAACCACACAATCTTATAGTTGAAAATGGCTTATTCGTACCAAAGGAGGAATAAAGACATAAACACATTGACATTGAATTAATTGTTTGTAACACTTGTTATTTAAATCGAAAGCGACCGACCCCATAGATTTTCCTAGTTTGGGGTGTAATGTAATTTAAATTAAAATTGTTCCTTTTTGAACGAATAAAGATCTTATTTTTATTACCTCAGCCGACCTTAGCTCTGTTAGTGAAATTGACCGTGTTAGTTGTGTACACTAGTCACTATATAAAAAATTATCAACATACAAGCAACGGTTTTGCATGATTGTATTTCCGTTTGATTATATAATTAAGACATTTTGTCTCATGATGTGATCGAACGCATGAATTCTTTTTGAGCAAGCGAGATACAAATACTCGCTATCCTTTCTCTCTTATAGTCCCGCATTCGAACAGGACGCGTTCTGATTAGTTAACATCCATCGTTCATGTAAAAACTATGTGAATATTTTGGTATTATAAATTTTGCAAGGAATTTAATTATGTTGGGTTTTTTACCTTTTCTCTTCACGTTTCTTCTTTATTAATGCTTTTTCTTCGTCTGTTTTCTCTACAAGTTCGTGGAACAGAACTTCACCATCCATTAAACCATCTTCCACCTATTAATTAGAAATATATATATATATAAAGAATGTTCATGTTCTTAATTTAAGCTAATATCGTTATATAGTGGAATATCCTTCCACCACATTATAAGGAAAAGGAAGTCTTAGTCCCACAGATAGACATTCACATGTTACTTTTCAGACCAATTCAGGGATTGTTGTCTAGATTAGTTGTGCGTAGAGTAGAATGGGGCCCATTGAACAACTCGTGTCAAGCTGTATGTTAGCATCGACAAAATCATTTTTTGTTAATCACATTCATCGCATACGTAAGCGTCGAAACAATCCGTACTCTAGCGGGGATTTAACGTTGCAAATGTCTAGGTGTGTCTCTGTACGTTCATACATACTTACAATATTAAATAAGTTCTTTCATGCTTTATATGTTAAGAGTGTATTATTTTGTTTTACCTTTGTTTCATTATGTTTGATGTGTTTGAGTTTTTATTATCTATGATAGTTTGTCTTAGTTCAAGCGGCACCCAAACAAGATGACAAGGCTTATGGGTGTAATAGATACAAATATACAGGGTTATTTGTAACGACCCAGCAACTTCGTAGGACTAGATAGCTAACAAGATAAGTCGTAGAACATAAGCAACAACTTTTGTTCTACGACTTTTGATAATTTGTTAGATTTTATTTCCATACAAAAATAAGTATATATTATTTTAATTTCCCGCTTGAACGTTTATAGATCGTCCTTTCGTTTATGAATAAAATATATAAACCTACAAATGCCACGACAGTACGACAAAAACTTGTAAAATCATTAATTTTTCATGTATTGTTCATTAATTTGTATGTTATGTTAGTTAGTTATGTCCGAAGTCGTAGAACAAAAGTTGTCGCTTATGTCGTTAGCTATCTAGTCCTGCGAGGTTGCTGGGTCGTTACAAATAACCCTGTATAGTTTGAATAGATAATGTGAAGCGAGGCCGACCTTGATGAGCTGCAGCGCCAGGCGCGGGCCGAGCTCCACGAGCCGCAACGCCGACCGCGAGCGCGCCGCCGCGCCGCGCGCGCACAGCCGCTGCGGCAGCTCCACCTGCGCGCGGTACAGTTACATGACGGGGAGCACTCGCGCCTCTACGTTATGGTAGGTAGTGCAATATGATTCGAAGTTAATCTAATTTACTTGTACGATTTTTTTGTGAATATTATATAAACATCGCATTATAATTTATATTATGACATAATTATATCGGATTAGCAATAAAAATCAAACATTCCAAAATAATAATAACTAAATATATTTTATGAAAATCTCTATTCTAATTAACTAAGCAAGATTTTTATCACTTTATTTTAAATAAACAATCACTCGATGTTTTGAATTCAATTGTACATGTAATAAAGACCTCTTCAAAAATATCGTTTATAAATAAACATCACAACGCTTACCTGATTAGTGCCGTCGTCTTCAAACTCGCTCTCCGAAAGCAGCGCCGCTCTGAATTATAAAAATAAGAAACTCATTAAAAAGTAAATATGTCATCTTGCTCCAATATCGCCTCAATGCTCCGTTATTATTTATACATAATAATTCTGCAAACGACTATTATTTAGGAGTTAAATAAGTATTTATAATTTCTCTTCTTAACCAAATTCGTGGTATCTATAAAAATGGGCAAAATATTTATGAATTTAATTGTCTATGGTAAAGTAACACATAACTTTACTATATTAAAAAATATAACTTACAAAACAACGTACTTGTATACTTAAAAAAAAAAATCATGGTGAGAAAATATATACAAAAATTTCAATTTAAATAATGAATAACAACTTACTTATCGAAAAACTCCGACATGTCTTTACAGCGATTGAGGTTAGGAATTTTACCTTGTACCATCTGCAAAAAAAAAAAAATTTGTGTAATATTTTGTAAAACAATTCTTAATCGTCATTGATCCATTTTTGTATACCAAGTTCATACTTTTTGTGTTATCTTCATCTTTTATATAAATGTTTGCGAAATATGTCTAGCCTATACAAATACCTTTTTGGTGCCCTTGTTGAGACCGACCGGCGTCGCTCTGATGACGTAGTGACGAAAATCAATCAATTTAGTGGAAGGATTGTAGTTCATCAGCACACAGCGTCGAATGTTTTTAAGTTTAACCTTAAAAATATAAACATATTTACATTATATTAAGTATTATCATCATCATTATATGCATCTATACAGTAGCAGTTAATCAGCTAATGATTACTTTTATCTAATAACCAAAATCTAAGTTTATTTGATTTTAATAATAATATAATTTGATATTATTTAAGTCAGAAAGGGAAATTACTTCTATTTATATATAGGATGTCCAATTCACACACCCACAGTCCACACATTAGAAATGAAATAAAAGCTTGTTAAAATAGCTAAGTGATATTAGCTACAAATTAAAACATCATTTTCATTATCTTATTATGTTTTAAATAAAGCCAGACAGTAGATAATTATTCAAATACTTATAATTTTGATTATACAAATTCTACGGTTAAATTTAACACTTACCGTTGTTATATTGATTGTGGGAAACATGTTCTGGAACATTGTAGCCATTAATTTCATGTGCATTCCTTCTCCTGAGAAACTGTTGAGTACTATTAGCGGAGCGTTTTGAAATGCCCGCGATATTACATACTGCTTTCGGAGAGCTGATATGACATCACGAGATAAAGTATACTGGAATAGAAATTAAATATTAAAATTTACATTTCGAACTTTCCTTCGAATTCGAATCTCCCTTCGAATTTATCTTCGTAACATAAAGTAATGCTTACTAAAACTAACATGAGATTTGATATTTTTACCTTTATTATCTCAGAGGATATATCATAGACAGTTTCAAAAGAACTTGGAAATAAAATCGATGTACGAAAAAAAATAATTTGAAAATACTAGATTGGTCAAAGTCTCGTATCTCATTTTTTTAAATTAATATATATATATATATTATGCTTTTGTTATGAATATATATGAGTATGTTTTGAATTCTCTTACATTATGTATGCGGAAGGTTAGAGTTGGTCCTCTAGGCAGCCTCGCTAGTCTCATGTAGGACCCCAATTCAGTCTCTGTGAACACCATCATGTGAGACACATGTAGATATCCTGATATAGATAAGAAATCTTTTATTGTGTTCTTTTTTCTCTCCTGAAAAGAATTGTTATATTTGCTTAGATTATATGTACATATATATAGTTATAATCAATCTGTATTGCTACAAATATGGACGCTTTAAAATGTCTTAATATTAAGTCACAGTACTGCCTTTTCTATTTATAAAAATAAAGCTGTAATTTTTTTTAGTACCGATAATGAGGAAAGTTTATTGTCTCAGTTGTTTTTATGTTATGCATATTCGAATTAATGTTCTATTTACAGTAAACGAGTTATAAATACATGACTAACTATATTTCTATATTACTTTTTCGAGAATAATTTAAAACATACTTTGAGTTGTGAAGCTGTAAATGGTTCCATTATCTTCCTGAAATCTTTTGTCAAATCCATAAGATCTTTTGAACATTTTCCACGATGTATAACAAATGAATGTGGTGCTTTCACTAAATTTTCTGGCTCTATAGATTGTTTTGTGAGTGTATTTTTTTTTACACACTTTCCTTTACGTTTACCCATAGTGTGCACTTATTTTTATATTGATATCTACTTTTATTTGGTTATCACAAATACAAACCACTATCACATTTACAGCGTGATTGACATGTTTATAAAATTATTTTGAGGTTAGAGCTTAGACAGGTGCATGCTGGATATCCGTCAAATCCAAGTGTCAATGTCATAACCAAAGAGTATATTTAACCAGTACGTTTTGTTATTGCTTATGTAATATTTTGTTTTAAGTATAAAATATATGTAACTCCAGGTAATAAAGAAATAGTATAGTTTGCTTAAATACTAGCTGTTAGCTGTAAGGGTGTTTATGGAACGTTACTGTATGAAAAAGGATGTATGATTTATTTATTATTAAGCTAAATAATATATTTATTTATTTATTTATCAGCGGTACTCAACCTTTTTTTTATAGGGGCCACAAACACGTGTTAGTCATGATGTCGCGGGTTTTGATTGAGGATTGTTACAAATTGATTTAAACAACTAATAACAGATTTATTGCGTATATTCTAACATTTTTTTTTATTTTTATTTACTAATAATTAAATCACTTTGTAGTATCCGGCTGGTTACAAGCAGTTGTTTAATACAAATGATTTTGAAAAGAGGATGCAAATTTTGGTCCCACTTCTAATAGCAACGTGAAATACATCGTTGGATAGGTATTTCTGAGCTAAACAAAAGCTCTAAATTAATCTTAGTCCGTTCAGAGTTATGCTTTATTAAACATGTGAGCTAAAATAATAGCCAAATAATGCTGTTTAATAATTGTTTGGTACCTAGAGTTCGCCAGGCATGAGGGATTTGTAGGACCAGCCTTATTTTTAAATGCGATCATAATAAACGCAGAGAAAAATGTGTGATTTTTTGTAAACAAAAACGTAACTAATTAAATAAAAGCAACCTAAAATAGCTCATTTTTATTATATAAATATTGTACTTTATATTTAAAAAGTTACATATGACTCTGACGATAACGGTAGAAAGGTACTTTTTACTTTACTGTAAGAAATATTAACCATCGCTAACATCGCCAATGCGACACCAACATTGGGAACTAAGATTTTATGTCCCTTTTGTTTGTGAATACACTGTTTGTGATTCACTGACCCTTTAAACCGGAACACAACAATACCAAGTGTAAATATTGCTGTTTTGCGGTAAATTTCTGAAGAGTGGGAGCTTGCACAAAGCCCTACCACCAAGTAAATATACTAGTATTAATACACAAAATGCATTGTATTGTGGTAAACCATTATTTTTGACTATTGTTAAACTGATTTGTTTAGTAATGCATAACTCTCAACGGCTAAGATTTGGAACTTAGCGCTATAGTAACTTTAGTTCAGCTTAAAAATACATATCCAACGATGGATAAAAATTCCTATGGATTTTTATATGGTAAGAGAAAAAATTAAGATAAGTTAAAGCATTCCCTAGATTTTTGTAACAATTACATAACACGTTAATAAAACTATGATTTATTGTTTAAGTCGGAAAATCTACTTAGTACATTTTTTCTGAGTTAGCCATTTAATAAGAAATATACAAGTACTATTGACTGGAGTTATGGATACTTAAAGAATTAATATGTATTAATATTTGTAACAGCAACAAAACTTATATTAAAAAAAAAGAAATCACATGTGGTTAGGATAAAAATAAAACGCGACACAACAAATCAAAACAGCTTTATTTCCTGCTGGTTCGTTTTAGATTCCCATACTTGCACACTACATTAGTTACATGAAGTCTCATCGCTAGTTACACTATTAAGTATATTGTAACTGCTTTACAATTTGTTCTATATCGTATATATAATGGAAATTTCAAGACAAATTGTATTATTTCGAGACATCAATTGTTTATTGCTGTACGCTACCATCACAGTAGATTTATTAAATCCAGCAAATAAACGAATGTTTTAAATTAGTTTTAATACAAAGAATTATTTACTTAGAAATATGATAAGTACAAAAGTTATATCCCTTTAATATATAATTTTATTGATGTCATGTATGCTGTAGATGCATATTTACTATATTTTATTCTAATATCAGTTCAAAATATTAATTAATACTTAACTTTACAACTTTGTATAGTTTCAATGACAACATTAATGTACTTGGAACTTCAATTGATTTATTATGTAAATGTGGTTTCACTTTTAAACTTATCATATATCAAAGGTTTAGTATAGCTCGGTGGAGCTCCTAATGAGGATTTATTTTCTTATAATAGTACAAAACTCCATCTAACTTTACATTTCTTTAATGAAGCCATATCATAGTGCGTAGGAGTGCAATTTGAACCTCAAATTATTTAAATTTTAATGAAGAATTTATTTGGTAACAAATGATTTTTCAAAATGTTTAAGCTAAACATTAGCTGGCTACGTATGAAAATTGACGTGTCTACTAATGTGTTCCTAAAAAGATATTAATTATAATTCGAAGTTTCCAGAACGAATATAGATAGTGAAACATATTAAACGTAAGGTACCTTTAAATTTAATGATAACAAATACATTCAAACATATTTCTTGTGTTAATATCTCATAAGCGCCATCTCTTGGTGGGTTGAGCACTGACCAATATATCCAGACATATTGTACATGTGCTACAAAATATTTATATTACAAAGCTTGAAAAGTTGCGAAGAGAAAAATTAAGTCTAATTAAAATCAAGTAGAAGCGAAAAAAGAACGTTCAACATAAAAAAATTCAGGAACCATCGACATTAAAATTTCATTTAAACGAATCACAACAACAAAGAATGTTTACATAGATCTGAGAACATCCTCGACTCTAGAATATAAAAAGCCCCTATATTACCCTATTAAATTAGCTATTATCTATAGTCAATACTAATCTATCATCAGATAAATACCGCATTATTTATTTTTTTAAATCCTTAAGATGTTTCCGTAATCCTTCATTAATCCGTCGTATCTCTTTTGACTCTGTACCCAGTGTTGCAATTAAGAAAAAAAAACATTTAAAATACAAAACAAGTACGATTCGAATAAAAACAATAGCAATAGTCAATTCTGAGAGGACACGACGCATTCACGACAGTCTTGTTTTATAAATAGATAAAAGCGTGTCTTCGTGTTTTATATTATAATAGCTGATTTTTTTTAAGTTACTAGACTAATATTTTCTATGTATTTTGCGTTTTATATAATCTATCTGTCATCATACAATTAATATAAACTGAAATAAAACAATTGAAAGCTACATACTGGCAATTGTGTCGCATAAGTCTAAGCCCACAATAAAGTTCTTTTTACAAATCGTTTTTATCTCATTGTATTATACTATTAAAAACAAAAAAGGTTTCATTGATATAATATCGTTATCGTATATTGCCAGTCGCATAAATGTCATTATTGGTGACAAAGGTTGGTTCTAACGTGTATCATTTGATATAGGTTGGTATGGTATGTACGTCACAAATAGATTACACAATAATGTGTTTTAATGATAACATGACAGATATTTATATTATAATACGCCTTAATTTAAAATGCCTTATTAGGATTTAAAATGTTTGTAGTTAAGCATCAAGCTGTGACAACAATTGGTTTCGATTATAAATTACCTATTAGTTCGAAAGAATTAGTTTTAAGAGTAAACGAAAAAAAAGAACCAAAATTTAAGCTTAAAAAAATTAATCAACATAATGTACAGATCGAGAGGATCAGAACTTCAAGTATTCTATGTGTAATAATATTCTATTAATCGAAAAACATTCCAAGTAATTCCAGCTAGGACAGTTCATTGATATCAATATACAGACGACGCAACAAACTGTTGCAATAAATACAATTATCACGATAACGGCCCGGTAACGATAGGACATCAGCGGCACTAAAGTAGTAATTATTGCACCTTCAAAACGATTGCACGTTTCTTACTCTCAACAATAGCACTTTTATTTTATTTAATAGGTATTCTGTCCTTGTCTGTCTCATTTTAACGAAACACATTCTCATACACAATCATAGAGAGTTACCACAATGAAGCCGCTCACTGTCTTACCGTACCGAGACTTATGAATTAAAATTACCTGTTTCATTGAATATTACAAACTATATGAATGAAGCGTCACAAAATACTAACAAATTAGTATTATTATTAAAAAAAAAAAAAATTAACGTCCGTATATCATGGAGGGACATTAATTACGTAGATCACAAAATACAAACGAGTGTTAGTAGCGAGTTGTAACTCCCTCCTATAGCCTATTCCAAAAACAAAAAGAGTAATGACAATTTAACCACTTGATCTTGAATTGACGCGATATCATTGGTCGAGATCTCGAATAGTCTATGATATTCACTATGGATTCCCGAAAAAATTGCTTTTTGAATGTCTGCGAGATTATTAAGTGAAATAGTGTTATATTATAAACAAAGATACATCAATTAATAACTCTTTGTAGTGCATTTTTCATATAGCAGAACTATTGGAATACGTAAATCTAAAGATTTTTTTAATCTATACTCCTTCGATTGGAACAGACTATAAATAATTTTTCACTATTTATAACCAGCTGAGACCCGGATTAACTTGTTAAATTCAGAACAAATTATCGATAAACTGTTAACAAAACATTTTCGTATGCAAAAATCGTTATATATCGTCCGGCGGTGTGGACGAACTAGTTCAAAATTATGAACTAAGAAATCGATTCGATACTCAGTTGGTATTCGTATCTGTTGTTTGGAGTATTCGCCGTGTCGCTTAGTGCTGATCCATCTGAAAATTATATGAATACTGTATAACGTGTACCATGTTTAAATAAAGCATTTTGTAATACAAATTAATATAATTTTACTTATAGCTGTTATCGTTAAACCTACGAAACGCGCTGCATCTTCTGAGGCT
Source organism: Nymphalis polychloros (assembly GCA_905220585.2). Classification (NCBI taxonomy): domain Eukaryota; kingdom Metazoa; phylum Arthropoda; class Insecta; order Lepidoptera; family Nymphalidae; genus Nymphalis; species Nymphalis polychloros. The sequence continues at coordinate 12,311,787 of HG992252.1, read as the reverse complement.
TATTTAATTTCGTTGCTAAGGTTAATGTATATTCGTTTAGTACTTTTTTCTGTTAGGCATTACACGAAAACGTCTCCTTATTTATTACAAAAGTTTTCGCCCAATTTCAGTGTAATCAATTGTGTGAAACTGGTTTTACAGTATATGACCCTCTTGTAAAAATTCAAATACTTTTCCATTAATCCATTCTACTTTCTTGTTATATAATTAAAATTATTTGTTACCTGTTCCTGTCCGTTGGTCTCCTGAGATTTCATTACATCAGGTAGATCAGGTGGTGTAGAGTATGGTGTCAGTTCCATTGTCTCAAATTCACCATTTTCTTTTCTGGAATAAAAGAATAAAAAATTAATATATATTATTTTGTTAATTAGTAGATTTTCAACTGATTTATTTATTTGACAAAACAATAGAGTGAAAAAATTAAATAGTATTTTTAAAGTCCTTATTTTTCTAATAATAATCAATATACAAGCATATCCAATAATAATTGTGAAAGACATAAAGACTTGCATTGCTTCATGTAATAGAGCTCATTGATTAGAAATGATTCATCATGAATATCAATAGAGAATATAAATAATTCATCTTTGATTGACCGAAAAACATGCTCGAGGAACTTGGCATGACTTTAAATTAAATATTCATAATATTATTTTCTCACTAAATAAAACTTTTAATTACTTTACATTATGGATAGCGAATTGAATTGTGACCAATTCCTGTTGGCAAATCTGTGTTATCAACAATTTTAAAACGCGTTTGTCAACGAGTTCATTAAATACACTTTTGAAATAAACACAAAGAATTTTAGAATCACGTAATTGGCTAATATATAGAAATATATAGTCCTCCTGGCCGATTTCGGCCAAGGCGGCCAATCTCAAGATTAGCCAACTGTGCAGGGCATATTATAGTGCACAAGTGTGTGCACAAACACAGGTTCCCTCTCATAATCAGATCAGGGGGGTCATCAAACACGTCGATATTTTTTTAAATGAAATTTTTAGCCACATAGGCCACCTGAAAGTAAGTCAACAATACACATAGACATTGGCAACATAAGAAACATTATCTATTCTTTACATTGCCAATGCACCACCAACCTTGGGAAGTAAGAAATTACCTCTCTTGTGCCATACACTGCCTCTAATTAAGATTACTTTGGGATTCCAAAAAATTGTGATTTATCTCAAACAGAAAAACTATGTTTAAACTGTTAATGATTTTATCATTAACTGATAAAAGTATATTGTTCTCATGAATCAGAAATTGTATCAATAATAATTAAATCTTTTTATTTAAATTTTATTACTTTTACATATTCATTGATTATTTTATCTTATCTTTTGTAAATATATCAACAGCGTACTTAGAACCGGAACTCAATTATTTATAATTAACAATATTAATATAATATGTTACTATGCAAGACACAACTACATATCGGTGGTAGAGCTTTGTGCAAGCTCATCTGGGTAGGTACCACCCACTCATCAGATATTCTACCGCAAAACAGCAGTACTTTGTATTGTTGTGTTCCTGTTTGAAGGGTGAGTGAGCCAGTGTAATTACAGGCACAAGGGACATAACATCTTAGTTCCCAAGGGTGGTGGCGCATTGGAAATGTAAGCGATGGTTAACATTTCTTACAATGCCATTGTCTATGGGCGTTGTTGACCACTTACCATCGGGTGGCCCATATGCTCGTCTGCCTACCATTACAATAAAAAAAATATATTTATTTATTGCCTTGAAAAATCAAATGAAGATAAAATTAATTGGCTTAATCATTTTCAAAAATCAATTGATAAAACAAATCAAATCTGCCAATAATAGTACCTATAACAATCAAGTCAAACACATTTGCATAACAATTTCAACATGTCTTCTGTTAATTTGTAAGTTTAGTCAAATATAATATTTTTGTTTTTAATCAGTATGTGTTGAAATGCATTGATGATGTTTTAAGCTACAATTAAAGAACAGTTCTTTAGGCAATAGGAATGTTAATTTCAATCCTTATATAAAAGATGCCAGGGTAGACTTAATATCATAGTGATATGGAGTGAAAGTTAGCTTGTAAATTAATAACATGATTTGGTAATGTTGTTTTAAATTATACCTTAAAGCCAATCCAATCGGAGCAGGGCACTGAGCTTTAGCTGTAGCTGAAGTTAGTCCATATTCTGCGAGGGTCTTTTCATCTTCCATTAGCTGACTGTCCTTATTGAAAAGCATCTGACTTGGGGGTGGTACTTTCAGGATACCTAAACACAATGTGGGAATATAAATTTATTTAATATATTTATAACAAACAAGTTTGTATCTTATGACATCGGTAAATGAAAATTTAATTTGTTGTTGTCCACCACAAAACAAATATAAAAAAATATTCTGGATTGCTGTGTTCTGATCCCAAGTCTGAGTGAGACAGTGTAATAAAAGATACAAACAAGAATACATATGGTATATCAACAGTGTAAGGTCCGGTTTTTACTTTAGAGTTTGCCAAAGTATGAAATTGTTACTATGCTAACAATGTTTCAGCAAATTAAAAGTAAATCATAGCAAACAAAGAAACTATATTACTCTAATTTCTTGACACACATAAATAGCTAATTAAGTATTTTAAAATTATATTGTGATCTGTGTAAATGATAATATAATTGATTTAAAAAAATACAACTCAAGCAAAATCTGTGTACATTTGTTGACACATAAGCAAATGAACCAAAGAAATATTAGAGAAAAACTATTGTATCCAAAACACACACTTGAAAATCTATGCTACATTTGTTATGATATTGATGATGAAATGTAATTATTATAAGGACAGAGAAATTGAAAGATTGTTCTTTATCATGTGAATTTATATTCACATTATATTCTTCTGTTAAACATGTTATTTATTAATTATTATTTCAACATCATTCTAATCTTGTGTGTTATATTAGATTTAATATTGTAAGTGATAATTTTCAGTAATGTTGATTACAAATAAGTTATTAAAAAAAGATTGAAACATAAATATTCCATAAGTTACAAAAATTATATTGATATGCTACTCATTCTTACTATGTATTGAAATATCATTAGTTTTATCAAAACAAACAAATGAATTAACATTATCATATTACACTATCATTCTTAGTTTAAGAATATTTGTTGATACTTTATTAACAAATGATGTAATTATTGTATGTTAATAACATAAATTGACCTTATTTCTATTATTGGCTTACAATAATCCTTATATATTTTATGTCAAACACATATTACATTAATACAACTATGAACATAGAATAATATTATAAAATAGTTTTGTTATAATTGCATTGAAAAAACTATATGTTTAATAAAGAGTTTATAGGTACTATTCTCTTTTTAAACTCGTTAGGTATTCAAACATAAACACGATTATAATGGTGATTGTATGTTTCGTTATTGACCTCCTAAAAAGCACTTATAAACTGTAGTTATCGAATTTTAAAAATGTAAATTTGTAACTATGAAAAATGTTAACAACAATGTTCTTTTTCCAGTCAGGATTTGAAAAACACTGTTATATGTGCACTGATCCGTCAGACATTGTCCCGCGACTATTAATAGACTTTCCGAATATAATGAAAATCACACTCACCTTCTATCATTTTCTTCAATTCTAAAACAGTCGTAGTATCCTTCGCATCTGTGAAGATGGTCAATTTTTTTCGCCTAATCATTAAAAAGACATCCTAAAAACAAATTTTATTTGAGGTTACACATTATAATGCTTATGATTATCTACAAAATTGAATGCATAAAAAAACTTTTAACATATATTTTACTTAAATTAACTCCTTACCATAATGATAAAATTATTAAAAACTATAAACTATTTATTTTATTTATATAAAACGCTTCAAGGCGTACGAAGCGCAATTAAATATTGAATTGACAACTAAGGACTACACAGACTACAAAAATAGATTTTTTTCAACGATGATGACTAATCGTAATAGTTTGAAATCGTAAATGTCTTAAAATGTAGATGATAATATTTAGAAAAATACATACTAATTGCTTAGTAAATATTTATATAGAGTATTATATTTATGAACTATAGCTGTGATTTCAATTGTAATAAATGAAGTAAAAGTTAAAAATAAATATAATTTAGAATGCGTCCGAAACAAACATGGAAGCTCAGAGCTCTTAGAATTGAACGCATTTAGTGTCAAATGTCACTCGGCGTCGTAGGTGCGTTCAAATACCTACTACCAATTTTTTCTGTTCTGAGTTGAGATACCGAAATTAAGAAAAACATATAAACTCCAATGATTTTTTTTCTAAGATGTCATTGCTGTTAGATGTTGTTCAATTGTTGTTACTTTTTTTATTAATATAATTGGAGTATGTACAATTTTCTCTTACACGATAATAAAATAACATAGCCCCTCAAATTTGAAGTTTCAAGTTGGACTGGATTGTATTTTGCCTCAAAGATTTGATAAATACATTATGGTTTTAAATAAAAATACAAAACAATACATGTCTTTTGTTAAATGTTATTTTTTAAAGGTTTTAGTCATGCGAAAAATATAAAATTAAAAATACTTCGCTAACCTATTAATAAGTTGTTTCACAATGAATTCTCAAGTCTGTGTCAATTGTTTTAATAAAAAGGCTGTTAATCAGACGGACAATCGTCTAGTGACTGAAAGTTGTGGTCACATAAAGTGTATGGACTGTTTACTTCATGAAAAGTCGGGTTGTCTTGCCTGCTTGAGAAATGATAGTGAAGCAGAAACTATAGAATTGGAGAATGAAAATAAAGAAACAGAACTAGCTACTACTTATGATGTTCCCATAGAAACTGAAATCATTCATAAAGAAGACCAGATTGATTTAGAAAATTTAAGTATAAAAAAGTTAGAATATGCTCACATAAAAATAGAAATGGGTATGTATGTTATAAAGTATATCTTTCAATAATTTAACATTTAAATAGTCTATTAAAATGATAATATTTTTTTAATTAAGTAAACTTAAAATTAAATTTTATACATAAAATCTGCCACATATAATTTCAATTTAAGAAACTAAAATTATGTGTTGTGCCATAATATTCTTGCATTTTTCTTTTTGATAAAATATGTAATAATATGTCAAAATATATCTTGCTTAACTTTTTTTGATAAGCCAGAATTTTCTTGTAAAGATTCTTTGTGATATATTGAATAATTCCATATTATTGATTGTTTTAGATGGTGGTAAAAGGTGCTACATATGTACAGTTTGTAAGAAAAAATTCTATGCTCGAAGTCAAGTATGTTATCATGCCTTTTGTAACGGACAAAAAAAGCCTCACCACTGTCCACAGTGTAAACAGGTATTGATACAAATTTTTTTAAAGTTTATATTACTTGGTAATTTGGCTTTGTGCAAGCCCTTTTCCAGAACCACCACCACCACCCACTTATATAACTGCTTATCCTCTTATTATTTAATTATAGGAGGTTAGAGAAAATAAAAGGAGCGACTCCGTTTCAAATGAGATATATTGATTATATGTAATGATTTTAATAAGACTGTAGTAGAAAGAAAACCAAATATTTAAAATTTACAGATTAATTATTATTACCAGCCAGCGGCTCATAAATATTATATAATAATACAACCTTTTTGCACAAGATTATATTTTTGCTTATATAGATTATTTAATTAATAATAATCCATACTAACTATTGTTTTTAAAATGTCTTTCTAAATATGGAGATATCTTAACCAGCTAACTAGGTAAAATACACAATGTTACCATTAAAAAAACAAACATGTCTGCCAGACCCCTGCTTGTGGTACCGCCCAATAAATATTTATGTAAAATATAATATAATATGATTTCAGAGTTTCGTATCACTTTCCCACTTCAAGTACCACATGCGTGTACACAACCAGGAGCGCTCGTACACATGCGAGGTTTGCGGCGCTGCCTTCTATCAGATGTCCAAACTCAAGAGACATAGACTTAAACACACCAGTAAGTGAAAGTATTATTACTTTTTACTTCTTATTCATAGAATAAATGGAAGAAATTAAAATTATCCTGTAATGAATGGAATAAATCATAATTATTCTAATCATTTTACTAATTATGGTAAATAATTGTAAAATATGTAACAAACGTCTATCTTCAAGTTATTAAATTATTGTATTATTTATTGGTATCAAAAAGTAGAAGTACTGTTATCTACTTGTACTTTTAAAATATACAACAAACTACAATGATTATGATGGTTAGCATTTCTTAGTGAAGTGCTAAACAATAAACTGATTAAATCTTACAACACACAATAAAAATCATCTACCCATGTATATAATATACACACTTTAACTTTCTTACTTAATATACAGAGTTATTTGTAACCCACCAGCAACCCCACAGGACGAGATAGCTAACATCATAAGCAACAACTTTTTTTCTACGACTTCGGACATAACTCAATACATGAAAAAAAAAATGATTTTACAAGCTTTTGTCGTACTGTCGTGATATTTGAATTATAAACGAAAGGGCGACGCGACGCCTCGATCTTTGCGATGTGCGTAGACTTATAAAAGTTCAAGCGGGAAATTTAATTAATAGTTATTTTTGTATGAAATAAAATCTAACAAATTATCAAAAGTCGCAGAACAAAAGTTGTTGCTTATGGTGTTAGTTATCTAACCCTGCGAGGTTGCTGGTGTGTTACAAATAACCCTGTATATTAAGTAATTATATTTTTGCAGAAGAAAAGAACTATCCGTGCAACGAATGCAGTAAAGCGTTCAACAACCACTCATCACTCCGCAAGCATATGTTGACGCACACGCAGGAGCGGCCCTACGTCTGCGCCACGTGCGGCCGGCGCTTCCGAGACGGCTCCAACTATAAGAAACATGTCGATAAACACAGTGAGCATACTATATTTATAATTATTGAAATAAAATAAATTATGTTTATATATTATTTTCTTCTATTTTAAATGCCGAGGTGGCCTAGTGGTTCGAACGCGTGAATCTTAACCGACGATCGGGGGTTCAAACCCGGGCAAGCATCATATGCACGCATGTTCATGCGCTTAATTTGTGTTTATAATTCATCTCGTGCTTGACGGTGAAGTAAAACATCGAAACGAAACCTGCATGTGTCTAATTTCACTGAAATTCTGCCACATGTGTATTCTACCAACCCATATTGGAGCAGCGTGGTGGAATAAGATCCAAACCCTCTCCTCAAAAAAGGAGAGGAGGTCTTAGCCCAACAGTGGGACATTCACAGACTGTTACTTTACTTGATTATTTTCTAAATTAATATTTCAGTTTAATGTCAACACGCTCAGGCATGAGATGAGCGTAGGAACATGGAAATAAGCAAAAGATAATAATTATTATAATTTAGCAATTATAGCTATTTAAAAAATATAACATGTAAAAATGTTTCCAGAGAAGCGGTGCACCACGTGCGGTGAGGAGCTGCGCGAGGAGGCGGGGGCGGAGCACCGATGCCGCGCGGGGGGCGCGGGCCTGCGCGCGCACGCCTGCCCGCGCTGCCGGAAGGCCTTCCACTCGCGCAAGGACATGCGCAGGCATGCTGCCATACACTCCGGTGAGCCTGGCTAACGTCTAACCGCCTTATTCATAAACTTTATTTAACTGGTGATTAGTTAAACAATATTTTGTCTTCTTCTTTCGTATGTCAAATCAATAATGACAGAAAGAGACAAATCAGTGTTTAGCTAATCAGTAACTAAGCAACGTTTATAAATATGGCCGTAAATCTTTATTAAATACACTAGTATAACACATTATAAAAATCAGCTGCTGGCTCGGAAATAATACACATACACTAAGAAAAAGCGAAAAACATCGGCTGACTTATATTCTTTTTTTTATCAATGATAAAATTGGCTTACAATAAAATTAATATGTTAAATTTTTTACTTGAAATGGCTTGGAGGCGATCATTTAAGTTTTAAAGTGTGTTATGATGAAATAAGATGTGTAATATTGCTTAGCAAATACATTTCTGCTATGTTTCTTTAATTAAAAACATTGGACATTTTGAACTTCTTCTGGGATCCTTTCTGTCCAAATGAGGAATTGTGTGAATAGCCTTTTTATGTGGGATGAGCCAGGTGTATTTGATTTTCTATTTTTAAAAAAACTATCTTTTTTAGGCTTTTAGTCATATTTTTTATTACTTCTGTATTTATTATATATAGATAAAATACAGAATTATATATAGATAAATAAAAATACTTAAGTTAAAAAAACTTTGACTAATTTGAAAGAATTATCAGTTTAATATGCAACATGCATCTACTTTCAGACTCGAAGCCCTTCAGATGTAAAGCTTGCCCAGAAGAACGTCGCTTTAGGCGAAAAGACAACCTGGAGCGTCACATTCGCAACGCGCATCCCGACTGTGCGCCCTCCGCCGCGCTGGAGTGCGACCTGGGCGCGCTGCAGAGCGTCGCCCGCCACGCTCTCGCAGCCGACGAAGGAGAACCGCCCGCCCGGCTCCCCCTTGCGTCACCCGACCCCTGCTACGACCGGAAGGAGAAGATCAGACTCGAAATTCTCAATCCCCTACCGCCGCTGCCGCAGGAGATCATTCGCCAGCACATCGAGGTAGCTGACCCGCCGGAAGCGAAAGTGATAAATTGTTCCGAAAGTGCGGTCGACAAGAAGTCCATCATCGAAGCGAATAACGCTCGTGAAAGCGTAATCGTGGAGAAACGGAACACGGACGGTGATAAGAAAGTGGAAAAGATTAGCCCAGAGAACGAGTATGTGCACAAGATCCGTAAGGCAATAATTCCTCTCCCGCCAATAGACCAAGAGAAGTTCCGCAGCGTGCAAAGGGGATTGATGCCGCCTAGTGACAACACTGCCCCGTCCATAAGGAATATGGAAATTTATAAAAAGATTTTGTATGAGAAAATAGAGAAAGACACAACTGAGGTTATACAGAATCCGAAAATGCATTGGAGGAGAAAGATGGAGCAGGATATTAATTAGTATGTATTACTTATATCAATATTCTATGGAGAATTATGCAGGAGTTAGCTAAAAATGATCAATAGCATATTATATGCTGTTTTTTATTTTTTTATGAAACTGTCAACCCGCGTGATAGGGGAGGGAGCGCAAGTTTTACTTGTACTAAAGAAGCCTATGTTCTGCCTTGGTTCAAGCTTGCTTCATATCAAATTTTAACAAATTTGGTTCAGTGGTATTGCTTAGAGAAAGACTTAATTTCATAAGCGTAACAAACAGATTTATTTTCGCATTTATAACATTTGTATGATGTATTATATATTTATAATATAAATATATTAATAATATGATGCTTGAATAAATTATTATTATTAAAAAAAATAAAAAATTGTAGGAAACTATCCGCTATCGTTAGCCCAAAGGTTGACTGACAGAGAAAGCTTGTATTTGCCCTATACTTTTTTTTCATATAATCATTTGAGGTTATATAATTAAATAAAATATGGATTTATCCGAGTTTATAATAATGTCGTTTAATTTCAGGTGTGAAATGTAAAGGCTGATAATGGATGGCGAAGCGATCCGAACTGGTAATGTTTTGTAATCATAAAACTTAGAAACATAAAATTTATAAATATTTTTATCAAAGTTATAGTGGAAAATGAATGCTGTCTTAGAAAGGAGAAATCAATAACAGGGATAATATATATGTACATGTAACTCATTATGTATTACAATAATACCAATAAAGCTGTATCTTAAAGATTTTAGTCAGCCCAGTTAATGAAAGTAAGTAATTTGAAAGTAATGTGAATCGTCATTGGTTGTTAGTAGATGATGACGTCATAGACGACCAATGAGCGTTCAGTATTCAGTTCAGTAACTGAACGTAAGTATTTAAAAGGATAGCTCATGGCAGTGACTTAATTAGAAGCCCATACGGAACACGATCTAGCATCAAGCTATGAGCTCATGCTGCGGAATTGTGAAGTAATTGTGAATTATTCCAATACCAACCCTATTCTAATGGAAGGAGTAAAACCAAACCTTACCTTTACATATTTTATGTGATTTGCAATTAGTTCTGCTGTATTATCCACTACAAACAGATCTTGAAAAATATATCTTTATTTATAATACAACACTACGTCAAAGTTGATATTTGTCTACTTCTCGATAATATTGCCATTTGGGTTGCTAGATAATATTTGAGCAATTCAAATGCTTGAGTTGTGACGTACATAAGCATCAAATAATAATGAGCAATATTATTATGAGTCATAAACACTTCTATATTGACTGCTAACTTATAAATATTATGAATTATAAAATAATTTATTCAATATGTAAGTAAAAACACTAAAGATATATTTATGAAACTGAGGCCGATCTTAAAATCAATTTGTCGGGCTAAAGTGTTGCTGTTGGTCGATGAGTGAATGCGTTCCTGACAAGTCCGTGATGGACGATGTAATTTTGAATTAGCGAATTTACCGTTAAAAATATGTTGATTGTTTAATTTTTACTAACAAATAAAATAATTAAAAACGACATAATTATGTCAACTTACAATAAATAATATTGAGCTTAATTTAATTTTAAATAAATTAGGAAATGTTTTTTTTTTTTAATCCATACTGCGCTGTTATTCGAACTAAAGTCGTCAGGAACGTATTCTCCCTTTCTCCGCCCATAAATTCCGACTGGAGAAAGAGATAGTTATATTATTATTCTGAAAAAATAGTTTAGTGATTGTATAACAGTAATGTCGGCCCCAATATGTATTTTACTTTATATAAAAACGACTGCATTGCTTATTCTATACAGATTGTAACAAAATTCGTGTCCGACCCGTGAAGTGGTTATTAGGTATCGTGTGTCGGTTCTATTTATGTAATAATGTTTAAAATACTAAGTAAAAAAATTACTTAAAAAAATATATTAATTGTGTTTAACGACACTGTTGATGGTAAAAACGTGGACTACTGAGGTCATGACCTCGTGTCTTAGCTACCCGATAGGTAAGTGCAAACGAGCGCTATTGCCCGTACCTGGGTTGCTATGTAATTTTCGCCATTTAATTTAAAAAAATCCGGTATACATTTTTTGCTTAGTATTTTAAAAAATATTATATAAATAGAACCGACACATGATACCTAATAACCACTTCACGGGTCGCACACGAATTTTGTTACACGCTGTATACATATGTAATAAACTATTACATAGTTTACTTTATAAGGTATCGAGATGATAAGAGATTGAACACATTTAAAACAATAATTAATGTATATTATATTATGTTTTAGTGATGGATTTGTGCAGGCCCGTCTGGGTGGGTCCAACCCACTCATAATCTATACATATATAATTTATTATATAGCTACTAAACATTAATTCATTGTATTTTTGTGTTCAGTGAAGTGTGAGCGAGCCAGTGTATAGGCGTCATGGAATATTCTATCTTGGTGTCATATCGACAATGTTATAAATGATATTCTTTTAGTTTCTCTCTAGGCAAAGATTACTTCAAAACAATTTGTATTACAATAAATGTAGCAGAGATTTCATCGTCACCAATTGGTTCTGTGTGTGTTCTAATTTTTCGTTACAAATTTCGAATTTTTACATAATATTATTCTAAATTAAAATTTGCATTATAAATATGTACATAAATATGTTTTTATGACGTGTTAGGTAAATAAGCATATCTTTTTTGCTATTGAAACAAGGAACGAATAATGAATGTTGTGAATAATTATCTTATTCTTGGTTAAAATTATTAAAAAATATATCTAAGGGTGATTGCGATACGTGCCTCTAAGTCATTGAATTGAAGCTAGATTATGGTATAAAATGTTTTGATACTTGTATAAGTCAGTAAGTTTACTTAGTTATTAAGTGCGTCCAAGACGCTCACACTAGTGATAAAGTAAAATTAATCCTTAACTATCATTTGAATGATATTTAAAAACATTAATTAATTTTTTCATCCGGCTCGAAGGACCAAAATTCAATTGATCTCAAAGTTAAATATATCAATGAAATTATAAGAAATCAATTAGAAAACACTACTTTAATAATGTTTTTAAATATCAAGGTTATTATTTACTGTTAATTTAAATTGGCTATTTTATTTTAGAGGTATATTGTCGTTACAATATTGAACGCTTTATTTATATTATTATGGTAACTAAAAAGTTTATTAATAGACCCAAAATTCTGAATGAAGTGTTCAAAAGTATATTGAGCTTAATATTGTGACCTCAAAATATCTCTGATGATGAAAAACTTTACCAATACGATGTTACCATAGCGTATTAGCAATTTTATATATTGGCAATGATTTTAAGACTGCAATTGAAATAATATTGAATTATAAAATAATGTGATTTTTTGATAAAATGAGCTTTGGTCTGCCAAAAATTTGTGATAAATTTTAAATGGGTTTAACTTACAAACACATGCAGCTATAGCACATTGCATGTTTTTTTTTTAACTTGAACTGTAACCATGGTCAGAAATAATTTCTAATTACGATTGTCTAACTACATTGTGATTTTGTCGGTCATACACACATCTACATTTCGAATGTGTGTGAGCACCGCGTGGTACCTTAATGTGACACCACTAAATTTCTTCAACTTAATAACACAATCCATCTCAAAAGTTTTTTTGGCATTATTTCTTAGACCGGCATATCTTAGCATTCGTCAGTTTTATGTAGGTAGCAGGATAGCAGGATTTCTAAGGACTGTGGCAGACGTGTGTGTGGGGTAGTGTTTCTTTGTTTGTTGAGCGTTGGTATTCTTGATCACCGTGATTTACTACCTTCACTAATAAACATTAATTTTCTATGCATTTTTAATCTTTGATGATCTGATTATCTGTTGTTAAGGAATCTGTAATGTGCAATAGCTCCTAGTGCATAGCGTCGACTGATCTCGATCTCTACTATACATTGATCTCAAACAATAGTTTTTATATAAGACCTACTTACTAAGCGATGATCATACGGAAGTGTTATTCTATTTTTACATCACACAAGTTTTCTTAATTATCTGTATTTGAAATTGCATTTACAATCAGTCAAACGACAAACTAAATGTAACGTAATGTAACCTAGTAACTTTTATTTTGTTATTATTGGTTTTGTGTAGTATTCGATTTATACAGAAAATATTTGTAAACAAAACTGTACGCAAGAATTTTATACAAATAAATAATTTTTGAGAAATTAATACGTTTTATTTTATGACTACAAATTTTGTTATAAGACTTTTCAATAATAAAGAGCTATGAGCATAATTCCTTTGATCTTATTCCTTATTAGTGTTTTAAACTTTATGAAAATATTTTTGGACAAGGAAGCAAGGAGAACGACTTAATTCCTCAATCCTCCTTAGAAACGATTTTCCTGGTGGACTGGTGCTTGGGTCCGTCTCTTGTCGTTTTGTTAGATAATTAAATCGTGAGAAATACTTTGGTTCTAATCTAGCGGGAGCGACACGGCACCTGTGACGTCAATATCGTGGAACAATTTAAGAAGTATTATCAGTCGCCATAGGTAACGTAATAATTGGGCGTTCGCCAGTTTCTCTAATCGCTCCATATGATGAGCACAGGGACGAATTTTGTTTAAATTTTTACTATATCAATTAAGTATAAATAATTAAAAATGCACAATGCATATATTTAAAAATTATGAAGGATACGATAGATTGTAAGCTTACATTTATATTTACACCTACGTAATAATAAAGCATTACAAACCGTGTGTCTGCACATTGAATAAATTTGGTAATTAATTAATGAGTTTAGGCGATCAAAAAGAGTAACAGAACACAATAAAATGTTGTACGTACTAATCTCCTAAACTATGTCTGTGTCCTTTGTTTCATAAAATCGGATAACAGTAAAAATAGTTATCGTTATTTAAAGATAATTTTTAATTCGCTGCTCGCCTGTTACACGTTTAAGGTGTAACGTCTAGCCAACGAAACGAATTCCACACGGTCAAAGCCAGCACATCTATAGATAAGCTAGTCTTAGATTTCTAGTGAAACTATGCTACACTAAATGAAAAAACGCCTACTACGACTCTGCAAACATATGTATGAAAAATCAATCACTCGAAGTTACGTAAAGGGATACACACTTTGGTTCATTGTCAATGTTACCCAGCAACAATTACCCAGTATATTTTTGAATGATATTTTTATATAATTCGTGTTAAAAATATAATCATATACATATTTATAGTACCTATAGTACTTTTTAATCATAATTAAACTTATAAAGTAGTTCTAGCGTGTATGTGGTATTTTATAAAATATTCAAGATGGAAGATATAGTGGAAGCAGTAACCAGTTTGTATAAGCAGGGTGACTGGAAAACAATCGTTAACAGCTACAGGAGCCATCCACAAAGGAATAAAGTGCTATGGGTCTTTCCAACTGAAGAAAATTTCGAATTCATCGCGAATTGCATGGCGGAATTGAAATGCGAAACTATTCTCAGCATCGGATGCGGTAGTGGCCTTCTTGAATGGATGATCACTGCAGCCACAGGTTAGTAACCTATGTTTTAGTTAACTGTTTCGAATTCGCATGTATGTATTGAATTACGATAGTTCTTTTGGATGTTTTAGACAAAGGCACAAATCAAAAAGATATGTAATTGTTAAAAACAAGTTTATGTGTCTGATCGTGAGTCGTGGTTCAAGTTATTACTTTCAGTCAATACATTTTAACAGCAGACGTGATTTGTGATATTTCACTAAGCTCCTTTAAGAAGGCACGTTAAGCTCTCGGTTCTGAGCTTAAATCGTCTTCGGTCGTATTGCTACCCATCGGGCTGTAAGATGTAAGAGTGGGGAATACAGAGTGTACCTACCTGTTTTTGGGCAATTACTTATTAGAACAATATATGTCGAAATTCAGTCAGTAGGATAACAAGTATAGTATAGTGGTATTGTATACTAATTGACTTTAGCTGCCACGTGTGTATCGTCACAAAAAACACATCTCTAGACGTAAAATGATTACATAATTAGAACCGACTCACGATACCTAATAACCACTTCACGGATGGGACAGGGTTTTTGTTACATACTGTATTTCATACTTATAAAAAAAACCTTTATATTTATATTCTCAATACTTTGTATCTTTCTAGGTTACCATGTATCCGGTATAGAAGTTGATGGCGCCTGGTGGCAGTGTAAATATTCACCTCCTACTTTTATACCCCTCCGTTTCACGGGCCAAAAATTAGATGAAACTATAATTACCGTGTTAGGAAATAGTAACCAAATCGCCTTATTGTTTTGTTATTTTAACAACGGGCCGGCATTTAAAGAATATATTGATAATTTTGGCGGGAAAGCACTTATTATAATTGGACCCGGCGACGGTAAAGGTGTTCACACGGATCCCAGGCCGTTCGGAGATGTTCCCGAAGAATGGATCCTACATGACTCGCAAGAAGTCGAAAGCAGTAAAGACTACATTGCTGTATATTATAGGCATTAGTTAAAGTAAAACTGTTGGGAATGTACATCGGGTAACTACGTCACTATTACTATGAAGAAGCTGAGATCAATTTACTTAATTCGTATCTGAACCGGTACTAGTAGGCGATTCAGCATTGCAGAAGTTATGGTAACATTACTATCTCTTTTATGCAATATTGATTGTATGAATACATATAGGTACGAATTTTCGTAAAAGTGTAACAAGTGCTATTCATAGAAGCATAAACATACTACGGTAGTATTACTACCTCTGTTACCTGAATAGTAATCCTTTCGTGGGACAATTGCCACCTGTACGCTTTTATAATTATATCCCAGAGAACGTGATAATATCATCAGTTGTAATATATGTATATCAGTTATAAGAAAAATTACTTATAGTTGGAAAAGGTTAAGGAATGTTTGATTGTTTATAAAACTAACGACTTTTTAGATGATCACCTTGATAGCTGAAATAAAATTGTACTGATTGTAAAGAACAATCGTTGAAACAAAATATGATCCTGCTGTTTCTTTCGAGAAGAGATCGTCGGTAGATTATTTTAATATTATTAATAAGTGTTATATAAACTACTATTACTATATTAATAAAGTTTTTGATAATTATTCGTTTACTTTACCATTTTATATAGTCTTAAGTCTGATTTTTAGATAACAATTTGCTGTAACAAATGTTCTCGCTTTATGCATCAAGTCCACCTTCTTCAGGCCATCGGTCCATTTGGACTCCTCTACACGCAGTGTCTACACGGGATTGGGTCAATGGGCATGTGTTGTAGTAGCTATACGAATAATTATTTTAGACAAAATTAAGGCAACGTCTAAAGTGATGTAACTTTTCTGGGATTGTAAATGAGTAAGACAAATATATTGTAACAAATAATAAACAGTCTTGTATATGAATTACTAGAGTAAACATGTATCTTATAAATAATTAACATATTTAATTTTTCATTAATTCAATATTTTTAACGTTAATTTTATTAGTCGACGGTCGGACAGAGGTGTTCATCATTGGGTCTTTCTTTCCTTGTATGTAACTATGAGCATCATTATCAGTTTCCACTGAAACAACTTCTAAGTTATCTTTCGTATTGCCTAACGGCATCTCTGCGACCATCCTATTTATTTCATTAACAGGTACGTCAGAAGGCATATTATTTGTGGGTACTTCATTTTCGAAGTGAAAGTCATTATGCATTAAATAGAGAGACTCCAGGGAGAAGTTCATATCGAATCGTGGTAGCAGTTTATTATCGTCAGAATTGTCATCTATTTCAATCACATCGTTCTGTTGGTCAGATACTTCTGGTAAAACGACCGTTGATAGGTCTAAATGAGCTGGATATTGCTCTGGAATTATATTGTCTATCATATACTGATCGATGATTGGTGGGTTCGATGCTGTGCTGTTAAGGCTTAGGTTGTAAAAAGCATCAGATTTAACTTCGTTTTTAATTTCGTTCATATTCTTGTGAATATCTTCCAATGGAGGTGAGGCTTTGTATTCTCGGCTAATAGCTTGGTTGTTTAGTAGGTTTGCGTTGCACATTCTTTCTAAACTAGGCGATTGGGTGTTTTGTTTGATCGTCGCTTCTAATTTTATATAACTCGGGTCATTCGTTTGAATCTTTTGCGCGGGTGGGAGCAACGTCATGGAGTTCACGTTCATTTGTGGATTGAAGGAAAATATTTGCGGGTTACCGTTCATTTCATTGTCAACGGGCGTTGTTGCGGCGTCTCCCATCATGTTGTTTTGAGGATACGTCATTATGTTGTTCGGAGATTCGCTTAGTGCCGGTTCCGGTTGCAATTGCATGAAATTAGTCGTTATTAAATTGTTAAACGTCACCGATCCTCCGAGGCCGTACCTCTCGTTATCTTCAAGACGTTTGAACGCCATTTTTTGTTGCGAATGAAACATGTTAACTTGATCTGGCCCTTTCAATATTAAATTGCTTTTTACTGATATCTTAGGTTTCTTCCTTGGCGCTCCGTCAAGTTCGGTAGATATATTGATTGGTGAATGACTCGATGATGGGATTGGAAGTATATGCATTTGGTTTATAATTGGCCCGCTCATTTTGGTTATTGGTATTGATATTTTATCAACTGGTTTTAATGTTATATTATTATGTGCTGGTGGCAGTCTTATAGGGAAATTGCTCATTATATTCCCCCCTAAGCTATTGCTTATAGGTGAATGACTGGATGCCAGAGAACTGACGCTACTACTCTGTAACAAGTTCTGATCGATCGAAACATTTGAATTTAAGAAATGCAAATTAGACTGTGAGGAATCATATGGCATTTGCAGAGCGTGTGATGTACTGTACTGATGTCTCTCCTGTATGTTAAAAGTTTCAGAAATAAGACAATCGGAATTAGTATCGTCCTTGCTCAAGTCTCTTAAGTCCTCAGCACTAAACGTTGTCTGTTGGACATCATTCGACGTCGTCGTGCAGTAATTTTTCGGATACTCTTGGAGCATAGTCTCTGGCAAACTGTCACAATCGTATACTTCTATAGGAATTGTATTGACAGTTTTCATACTTGTATCCTTTGATTGTTCATTGGATACGTTTTGTATTTCGTTCGGTTTATTTGAATTGTCACTGGGTATAGTCCAACTAGGTTTATTGGTTTTGACACCTTTAGTCATCTCGACTAGTAGTTTTATCTCTTCCTTTTCTCTATGCGTCGTTAAATGAACGAGATATTTGTCTTTGTTGACGGATTTAAATGGACAATATGGACAACAGTGGACATCGTCCGAGTTTACATTAGGATGCTTAGATATCATATGTGATGCGAACATTGTGGATTGTATGGCCGTGTAGGGACAGTATTTGCATTTGTAAGTACTCTCTTTTGAGTGTTGCTTTTTGTGGCGACGCAATGCGTTATGGTCACCTGTGCAATAACTACATTGATCGCAGGCATACGGTTTATCACCTGAAAATAACAAAATAAGTAAAAAAATAGCCAGCGAGTTTGTGCAGAAACTCTTATCATTATATAATTGTAATTTGGTTCTTTCACGATCGCTATACCTCTAAAATCGAAATCAATTACATTATACTTTATAAGACTTTTTTAAAACCAGTAATGCTTTAGAATAAAATGAAGCATATATTTGGCTTTAATTTAAAAATTAGACTAGAGGGCTATTATTTTTTAAGGCTATTTTTTTATATTTAATTCTAAAAACATTTCCAGATTATTTTTTTCCAATTTTATGTTACTTAGCTTGAGAATTTTTTTCGCCCAACTTGACAACCACGTCATTATTATATACACACCTGTATGCGACCGTAAATGTAACTTTAATTCTTCTTTCCTCGCCGCTGTATAATCACAGTTACAACATTTAAAAGGCTTTAGTCTTTCATGAACAGCCGCCACGTGATTTCGGAGTTGTCGTTTATTTGAAAACTCACGTTGACAAATATGGCATTGAGCACGTGTTTCATCGCGTTTGTGGGTCATACGGTGTTTCGATAGCTGGTTTGAATTTTTAAACTTTTTAGTACATATTAAACCTGTAAAAGAAATATAATTAAATATAATAAGTTTTACGATGACAAAAAATAGTTTTAATATGATATAGGAAATAATTTAGATATTAAACTAGCATATCATTAGTAAATGCGCCTCTGGCTGTATGCATTCTTAGTCCAGTATAATATTATTTATATTGGTCAGTAATCACAAGTATTAGCTTATATTACTCAATGTATAAATTTCGCCTGTAAAAATATTTAAGTTGCATCATTTTGAGTTTACATTTCCAGTCATAAAAATACACCTTAGATAAAACTGTCTAGAAACTTGTTCTAAAATGTAATTTTATCAATTTTGGTAATATTGAAGTGCACACTCCTTACATGTATATTCCTTTAATTTGTCATGACATCTCATATGTATGTTTTCAAGCCTGTATCTCTTGTATGTTTTATAACCACATATATTACAAGTGGGCAGTTCAAGATCAACTGTATGTATCTTCCACAGATGTGTATGAAGCTGCTGTACGGTAAGAAACAATTTGGAACACTCAGGGCATTGTAATTGATTATTTTGATGGCATTTTCTATGGTATGATAGATTATTAGCATCTTTAAGACGAACATGGCAGTTTGAGACTGAACACCGAGTGCCATTCTTTTCAGGGTCTACATCTAATGTTTTTGTCTTTTTATATGAGTGTGGGCAAGATATAAGGCCTCTTCCGTTTTCTTGTTGCTGTGTAGATGAATCGTTTTGTGTCTGTGGTGACAGTAAATTATTATCTATAGATGAGGGAATCCTGGGCTGTATTGAAGATATAAGATCTGGTGTAACACTGGACATTTGTATTAAGTTGCGTGTAGTGTCAGGCGCCCCAGGCTTGCTTACATTTACATATTGTGTTGAAACATCATTTGTATACACAATATTGATGCTAGCTTCCTGTATTACTTCCTTAGGATCTATCTTTTCAAAGTTGGGAGTGCTCATCTTATTTAACTCGTCTACTGATATAAATGCAACTCCTTTCGGTAATTGTTCATTATTAGCATTTACTATGTCTGGCACAATTTCTATAACTTGAGGTATTTTTACCTCAGCTATTTCCGGTTGTTGTGTGTTACTTGATTCATTTTTGTTGATTTCTTTCTTTAATTTAGCATTCTTAAGAGCTATTTGAACCAGACTCTTCACCATCTTTTTAACGTCTTTAATTCCCATTTTGTGGTGATTTCGTAAATGGTTCCGGAGAGTTTCTTCGGCGTCAAATACACTAGTACAGCCTGGACAAGGTATTTGAATATTGTCTGCGAGACCATTTCGTTTGGCCAAATCTGGGTGAACGGTAAATAAATGAAACTTTATATCGTCTTCAGCGAGAGCCATATATGGACAAGCTTCACATTTAAAAAAAGCTGTTGACCCAACAGATTTCTCCTCGTAAGACATTACCTTTTCCTTTGATATTGATGGTTTTATTTCTTCATTTCCTGATACATTTTGGGTCATTATCCTGTTCACATTCATTATGTAACATTGAGAAGACATGGCTCAGATTGCAATGGATAATTTTATTATCCCTACATGGTTTCTTTTATAAAAAATAAACAGCTGTACATGTATCAACAATTTAATTATACATTTACAGTTGACAATTGACATTGAGAGCTATTTGTCAAAACTCAAAATGATGTTTAATGTATGATTATAAACATTAAACATCATTTTTATTGTCCATGTCATGCAACTATGCGTTTTTAGATTATAGTTTAAACAAAATTACGGTGAAAACACGCAAATAATTTTCATTGCATATTCAATATTTTTAATAACTTCTTCTAAATATGGCTTGTTTTGGAGCATTAACTATACGTGTATTTTATTAGGAAACACATGGGCTAAGCATCGACCAATTGACAAATGACATATCTGTTGTGACGTTTACCAATTTTTACTCGGTTATTGGCCGGTGTATTCAGTATTTCTTTCGCGATATATCCTTAATTTAACTGTTAAAAAATGAGTGTAAGTTTGTATAAGTATTTTAAAAATGATTCTTAACAATTGAATAACCATATCTTTAACTTTATTTTAATTTTGTAGTTGGAAATTGAATCAATGGTGCGATACGCCTCGCCTATCAACCCGGCGGTGTTCCCACATCTAACTATGCTGCTTCTTGGTATCGGAATATTTTTTACGGCTTGGTTCTTTGTTTACGAAGTCACAAGCACGAAGTCGTCAAGAGACTTGTTCAAGGAACTCCTACTGTCCTTAGTAGCCGCCTTGTTCTCAGGCTTTGGAATTCTCTTTTTATTGTTATGGGTAGGCATATACGTGTGACTAAGTAATTTAGTATTTAATGTACCATTCCTCCTTAATTAATGATAAATGAATTTTGTATGTTATAAGAATAATAAATAAAATTAAACCATTTTTATTCTTTCAATTCTTATGCAAGGCTGTCTGTGTAGGTAAAACCCAGTCATTAGATATTCTACCCTCCAACAGCAATACTTAGTATTGTTGTGTTCCAGTTTGAAGGTTAATTGTAATTACAGACACAGGTGACATAAAATCTTATTTCTAAAGATGAGTGGTGCATTGACAAATTAATTAACTTCATATTTCTTACAATGCCAATGTCTATGGGTGACACTGACCACTTGCCATCAGTTGGCCTATTCGCACAACCATATATAAATTTCTCAAAAAAAAAAAATAGCTATGATCAAATTCATATACATTTATCAAAGTTAAAATGTCTTTACTGGTAGAATATAGGCCATTTACTTTATTAAAAATGGCTGCTAAAAAATATTGTGAAGACAGAAATATGAATTAGTTTATTTTAATTTCTTGTACTACATTGATGTATGTAATAGTAATTTATTGAATAATAATAGTAATATGTTGAATGTTGTTTCTTTTAATGGAATTCTCATTAATACCAGCGGTTCTATTCTATAGAAGGAAGTGTATCTGTGCACATGATACAACCATGTACCGATGACTAATTAAATATTTCATATTTCTGAATTCTACAGGATAGATATTTGTTACTGAATATACCTAGATACCTAGTCTAGAAGGATGGTTACATTATAGATATAGATGATTAAAAGAGTGGTGAAAAGCAATTCCCATTTCCATTCATCATTTGATATCCTGATTGTTACCAATTATACATTGGGCGTATACAGAAGCTTTAAAAGTTGAATTGCAGTTGTAACTACTATGAAAATCAATGGTATAATGGATATCAGTCACTGTTTACCTTTTTATAAATCATTCCATAGAGTGGAGTTTACCTATTATTAGCTGGTTAACACAATCTTGATCAATGTTACTTTTTAAAATTAAAGCATGTATTTTTAAAATTAAAAATTGATGATTTAATTTTTTTTTTATTGTCTATGTAGGTGGATGAGTATATGGGACACCTGATGGTAAGTGGTAACCCACCTTGTTGATTGAAACACCATTGATTTTTTTTTGCGCTTTGTTTATAATCTATATCTATACATATAAATAAAATTGGAGTGTCTGTCTGTGATTTCAAAACAACTGTCTCTTTTAATGGTAAGTTGGTTATTTGCTAATTACCAAAACAATATTTTTTTTATTTTTGTCTGTGTCTGTATATTTGGCCAGGTTAATCTTGGTAACGGCTAAAAAATTACAAATCGAAATAATTAAATGATTATAAGAAGTATTACGAGGTTCCGTTTAGTCTTTGTTTCATCAAAATCGGTTGAGTCTATCAAAAGTTATAAAAATGTACGTATTTTTGTTGCTACACTTTATGTCGTGGTCATTAGCTCATAGATGGCGGCGTGCCCAATACGTTAATTTCTGAATCGCGCTGTCCAGATTTGTCAGAGTCGTCAGTCGAGTGACCTAACATACATAATTACATATTATTATTTATTAGAATTCGCGTTAAGTACAATATTGCGTTATCGTTTCATCTGAATGATTTGAGTTTTTCTAATTTATGCTGCATAGTTCTCACTTTAAAACCGATTCAAACTCCAAACAATAATTTATCCTGGACCTTTACTTATACTTAAGCGCGAGCGAAACCGCGGATAAATTTTATTAATCTATAAAATTCAAAACAAAAATACGCCGAGCATGCGCCAGAAATATCCACAAAAAAACAACAGAATGACATTTCATGCTTCTTACTTTAAGCCCATAGACCAATTCAAACTCCAAACTATCATATATCTTTTACTTATACCTAAGCGCGAGCGAAGCCGCGGGCAACTGCTAGTCATTAAATAATTCTGGTGTTGCAGTTAACGAAAGCATCGCGAGGAAAACTACATGTACCGTATGAAAATCTGTCACGTTTCATAAATTATTAATTTTATTCTTGAATTATAGTTTCGGCCGCAATATATTAGGTTTTCGTGGCCCTGAAACTTGTTAGGAATATGTCAAATCTTTTTCAAGTTCTAAATTGTCTATGATCTAATCCTATACCTATCTTATATTATTACAGACGTAGCTTGAAAAGATGCTGCACGACTTAAAATGTACTTATTGTCACGTTAGACTGGATTTTGTAACGTAGTTTCACGAAAGCTGCGGAATTGTTTATCAGGAAATGTGTGAAAAGTACTTTCTGTCGAGAAAAAGTACACTAATCAATTTTACATTTATAAGGATTAATATTATGTTAAATGTTTCACACAATATTCCATTAGTGTCGACTCGTTTATATTTTTATCGTAAAAATATTTTTAAAGGAAGTAGGTACTTCTTAAATAAAAAATAACTATCTTAAAATAATGTAATATCATAAAAATACACTTCTATACATTTGTCTATAAAAAGCTTATTATATATAAAAATATACATGTAGTATTGTATGTACAATTTACTGTGCAAAAACAATGCAAAAAATTAGATTTCTTTAAGTCTAAAAGGTCTATTGGCGAACTCAGGAGTGAATGGCGTCGGATTGAATCCGAAGTTGTTATTGTGTGCCGCCAATGGAGGATCCAACTGTAAATAAATTATAAAATTATTAAATATTAACGATAATGACATAGTAACCTTACCTATTTTTCAAAAAAATATCTAAAATAATATTTAGCAATAAATAAAAATAAAAATGTTATTAAACCACAAATGTGGCATCGTTATTTTTTTTAAAGACCTCATCTGACTTATTATGCTAAGGTGTTATAAATATATTATAGCTATTTTGTAATTTTTTAAATTTGGGGCATTCCATGGGACTAATTTTGCGAATCCGACAGTGAAGTACAGCGCGCGCTATTCCATTTACTAAATTATGAATTAGATTGATTTATGACAAGATATCTTTTATTAATTTATATTTAAATTAATTGACTAAAAATCTATATCAATACTATTATCTTTGTGAAGTTTCTACTTACATTATCGTTGAACTCTCGGATCGAGTTGTTGTCAGCTGGAGGGATATAGTCACTACGGAACTGCGGCAAGTTTTCTATACCGATGAGATCTGAGTCATCTGATAGTTCGCTGTGGAGGGTGTTCACAAGTTTAGTTATTAGCAAATTATTTCATTTAATAAATGAATTTGGAATTAGTCCCTGGTCGGCGAATAAAAAGTTGTTGTGTTTGGCTGCCAAGTAATTCTTAGCATCCTGTGCCAGCTCCGACTTTTGAAGTTACAGTGTGTTAACTAGTCTTGTGATTTGTGAACGCCACGGAAAGCATGTGAATCCGATTGCCGTCCTATTCGATTATGAGATTGGGAGGACAAACACTATGCTTTATTATCTCCTGAGCAGTCTTCGTTGAGAATGGCAGCCGTGGCCGAGATCGGTCACGAGACATTTTTTTTTAAACATTAGCCCATTCTAAAACTACAAATAAATTGGAGTAATGATACTAGAAAATCAAGAATAAATAGTACCTGATAGCGTCAAAGTCTGGTGCCTTGATGGCTTCATTCCAGATTGGATTGGAGCCCTCGGTGGCATGCTTGTTAGTACCGGGTGCCGCCAGCACGAGCCGGTTTAGGCCAGACTCTTGTGAACCGTATTTCGTCATCGATAGTGCCTGAAGGCGACGGTTTAACCTGAATTAAATAAGTATTCGAATGAATAATCGAAACGTTTAAATATTTTTCTGGTGATACTAGCAGTAATTTATATATTATAAAATAAAGCTAAAATCATAATTTGAAGTTCTCGATTTATGTCTGTATGTATAGCAAGCATAATAACATCTTTCGACTTTTTTATGCACCTACATATTATATACTATTAACGTATTAATTGTCACTGAGTTAACTGACATAGACTTTAGGCACACGTAACCTTGAGGCGGACTGTCAAAACTAGCTTATGAAAGATATTGAAATGAGATCGTAGACAATTTTTAGTACTTTTGAACTTTTGACATATTCCTAACAAGCATCAATAGAGACAATCGAGGCACGGGAACTAACGCTCTGGTCCTGAAGATGTACGCGACGAATAGCACGATACATAGAAGGCCGAGCAGCGCTGAGAGTGCGGCCAGCGCGTACGCCGCAAACAGCGCGCCACTCGTCTCCACAATGTCGGGGCTGGCGCCCGTCACGAAGTCGCGCAGTACAAGCAGCTCCGTGTTCAGCGTCGTTTGAATGGAGCGCAGCAGTTGCGTGTCGCTGCGGATACTGCGCACACAATGTGTCACTTTTTATACTATTTTGCACTTAACAAAACGAACAGTTGCTTTTAGGAACTAATAAAAATCGTCTAAAAACAGCATAATATATTGTAGAGAGACTCACTCCTCGATAACGTCAGTTGGCACGGGCACGTCGTTTTGTATAAAGTGCGCGCGCACCTCGACAAGATCGTCGCGCGCTACCCCTGCGCTGTCCGTGGCTGGGAGCACCTGGTCGAT
Source organism: Nymphalis polychloros (assembly GCA_905220585.2). Classification (NCBI taxonomy): domain Eukaryota; kingdom Metazoa; phylum Arthropoda; class Insecta; order Lepidoptera; family Nymphalidae; genus Nymphalis; species Nymphalis polychloros. The sequence goes on along the minus strand of HG992252.1, from coordinate 12,285,818 downwards.
ATTGCACGTCATGTTGAAACCGGTGCTGAAGGTCTGTCCTATCTGTGTGAGATGGAGATTTCTGTTATTTTAAAATTTCCATACGAATTACAAACACACTTCTTAAAGCTGAGGTTTTGTTCAGTCTTTTTAGTACGTGATATAGTCTATTGCAATCTGATCGTAAGTAGACTATTAAGCCAATGATTTAAATCTTAATCTGTTTTATTAAGATGCTGTTTGTAAGAACTTACTACATACCTAACTCGTGAAATGTTGAAATCCAACTTACTGTGCTATGGTATTTTGTTGCGTGTGTCATTAAAAGATTACAATATAATGTAATAGAGTAAATAAATAATTAATTATACTTTGCAGAATTATTAGAGTAAATGTTGCATATTATTTTCTGATATTTCACGATCGTTTTCTGATGATTTTCGAGTTCCTTCTTACATAGACCTACAAGACTTTACAGTACTATAAAACTTACAAAATTTTTATGAGACTCCACTTGTTGCAAAGCGTTAACGAAGATGAAGAATACTCTGTTTAAAGAGGATATTAGGTAGATTTTAACTGCCGCTGTATCTTGAGCTCCAACTGAAAAAAATATATAATTAGAAACATTATCGAATTGATATATACAATATTGAAATAGACGATATTTAAAAAAAAAAACAATACTAAGGAGATTGATCAAAAGTGGTGTTATTGCTGTTGTCCAATCGGCCTCGACAGCGTCACCGGGCGGGCGGCATGACATAATATGCGTATATGCGTACATATTAGCGATATTTTTCGCATAAAAAAGTACAAAAACATGACTTTTCATTCAGTTTTTATAGACTGCATATTTATTGTTGCGGTCTGGTTATAATGACTCACTATTTAGTACACTATTTTATGACATAAGTCTCGTTAGTGGATATTTGGACCAAAGTCCACACATTTTTGGTCGTTCTCCTTTTAAAAAAACCTGTCAATCGAGTCATTGATAAGCAACTCACCCGGATCTGTGGCCAATACGTTGAACTCGAACATGCCATGCATGCTTGCGGTGGGCTGCATGTTAAGCGTTAAAACGCCTGTGCTGTGCAGTGTGAAGGCAGAGTCGCGCACATTGGACAAGCTCGGGTCTATCACCATGGACGCGAAGTCTATAGTGTACACGATGGGCAAACCGTCTGAATGTGTTGCCTGGTGGTACAAAATACTTTAATAATATTTTTTCTCAGTGGTGGCAGTGAGTACCAAGTCTCTGTCACTTTGGCCAAGTACAGGATCCTGTAGTCCAATATTGATTTTGTGACAAGGATTGGGTCATTTGTTATCTGAAGTTACAAAATCTCAAGTAACACATTTTTTTTCAAATATATAGAAGATTTTTTGTAATTTACCATAATAATAATTGTTGATATATAGATGAATAGTACTACCTGAACAGTAAGCAGTTCTCTATTGATTGAGTCCAGCGTCGATATGCCAGCTGTGTAGAGTTTTTGCACGAAATATGGTCGTGGGTTTGCTTCTCTGACCTAAAAATGACTTTTTACTTAATTTACGATCATGAAGATTATGATGTCTTTCTCACCGGTTTCAGGTGGAAGCCCGTCCACAAGCCCGTCTGGCCAAACAGCAATACGTAAAATTTTTTTGTTCCGGTTGGAAGGGTGAGTGAGCCAGAGTAACTACAGGCACGACGGACTTAACATCGGTGATGTGAGGAATGGGTAAGAGCTTTCATCGCCAGTGAGTGTGTCCTTACATTTATTGCAAAGAGAATAAGATTTTAAGGAGACGATTTGAAAGGCAAATATAGTAGAATCTGCATTTTAGGACGTGGAAAATATTTCTTTGAATTGATCTTGTATTCTTTAGTACGAAGGTCACACAAACATGGAATATATTTCGTTGCCATAAGCATTAAAGTTGACAGTGTAAAATTTCATGTTAGTTAATTCTGGTATTAACTAAAGAAATAGAGATAGGTAAACAAACAGTATCAAGGATTTTTTTAGATAACTATGAAATTCTTGGTGAATGTTTTGATATATGTGAAAATATCGTCTATCATGTAGACAACATGTATATAAAATATAAATATTATATAATCACACTTACTGTGACGGTCACAGTCAGAATAGAATTTCCTAGGGGAGTGGTGCCGTCTTTCGAGTTGGAGGCTGCGACTTGTAGAGTGTGAGTAGTGCTCTCACTGCGGATTAGTTCCTTATTAAGAGACAGGATATTCTTGAGTGGATCTAATGCGAAGTGACCTTCATCGTTGCCACCTGCAGGTAAAACATGTTTTTAATTAAATATGTTTGTAGGTTTTTTGAATAAAGTCTTCTGTCACTTTACATCACGACTCTGCACAATTGGCCATTAACCTCGAACCAGTCTTAATCATATCGGCGGTACACGAATATATAGATGGTGGTAAGCACACACTAACTATTCCCAATATGGATTTCTTTTTATGGAAATAAATTTAAGTGTTTCCTTCACATAATGTAAAGATACTAGATAGCTTAAGACAATTTGACACTTACTAATGATGCGGTAAAATATGTCATGGCAATCGTTGTTGCAGAGATAATTTTTCGGATCTTCAGCGAGCGGGAGTTCGTTTTTCTCAGTTAATCCGACTTCCTTCTCTGAAATTAATAATAAACTACTATATGGTAATACTATATATACTACTTATGTTTGTTGTTGCTTAAAACGAGTTTGTCTTTAACACTGAATTTAGTTTTATTTTAATGCTATATTTATGTTGTCCTTTTAGTTATTACGCCGAATAATGCGGCGAAATAACATAAAAATATGTTGATTCAAATAGATTTTTACAAACTTTTAACAAAATAGAGAACGTATAACGTTATGGTCCTTACCAACGAAGGCGACAGTGACGGAAGTGGTTTGGAAAGTTGGCTCGCCTTGAGTGGCCACGAACACCGCTGATAGCACCACCTCTGTGAACAGTGGACCTGGCTCTGTACCACCATCCGTCGCACGGATCCGAATCTGAAAGTTTGTGCTTCATTTATATAAAATAAGGAAAACCAAACAGCTTTTATAACTTATATTTTTATAAGTATGCACTTTTATTATATTTTTATCTCGCAGTATGCAAAGGTGAAGACTTCGCCCGCAAAATAGAAAAAAAAATTAGGGCAGTGTTGAGCAAAACACATTTGTCTAATCCCAAAAGCGTCTAATATGTATGACGATGATGATAGATCACTGTAAGTGATAAGGCCGCCTTTGCATGCTTTATGCACTACTTTATATAATATTTGTAAATTGTGCGAATAAAGACTTAAGAAATATATAAAATAATATGACTGTATTTTTTCTCTCGGTGTGCAAAAAGTACATCACATTTAAAGCGTCAAAAGTTGAATATAATAAATTTTATATAATTAAGTGAAGCAACTTACATGACAATTACAATTATTTATTTATTAATTACCTGAAACTCTCTGACGCTTTCAGTGAAGAGTTCTCTTAACATAAGCGTGCCTTGGTTCTCGCCATCATTTACAATATTGAAGTATTGTGAAGCTGCGTCTGATAATATTAAAACGTTTTGTTTAAATTGAAATTTATTTTCTTGAAGTATGCGTTTTTAAATTTCTAGTTATAAACTCAGCATCAAAAAAATCGCACCTTTTGGTATTTTGACTTCAAGCAACTATAAACCCTATTTAATCTATGGTAAGGTATAAGTGTGGGGCCTCATTTTAAAGGTTATTGAATCCTTTAAATAATAAAACTGTGATAGTGATTACTAAGCATAAAAAAAACATTTCAACATTTTTCAATATAAATATTTGCTCCAATAAAATAAAAGGTGTATGTAAAGTTATTCGACTAGTCAGACGATGAATATTACGTATCTGAAACCGTTTAATTCGCGCTACTTCTTATATCTACCTCGTTGACTGCCTCGTTGGTTTAGTGGCTAGATATAAGGCCGCAGACCCGGTGGTCCTGGGTTCAATTCCCAGGTCGGGCCAATATAAACTCAGCGTCAAAAAAATCGCACCTTTTGGTATTTTGACTTCAAGCAACTATAAACCCTATTTCATCTATGGTAAGGTATAAGTGTGGGGCCTCATTTTAAAGGTTATTGAATCCTTAAAATAATAAAACTGTGATAGTGATTACTAAGCATATAAAAAACATTTTTCATGAAAAAAGGAAAAACACGCCAAAATTACTTAATTTAATTAATCTAAAAACATAACAAAATTAAAAAATACAGTAAAACAAATTCTTAAAACTAAACTTAGAACCTAGTGTTACCTCCCTTAGCCCTAATTACAGCCTCCATGCGATCCTTCATTGACCTCACCAACGTCACGATGCGTTCTTGAGGAATGTCACGCCACTCCTCGACGACGGTGTCCCGAAGCTGTTCAAGGGTGGCACGGGCAGTATCACGAGACCGCACCCGGCGTTTCAGATCATCCCAAAGGTGCTCTATGGGATTCAGGTCAGGACTTCTCGCTGGCCACTGAATCACGGGGATCCCAACCTGATTCAGGTAGTCCCGAACAATGATTGCCGTATGGGAGCGGGCGTTGTCGTGCATGAATGTGAATTCAGGTCCGACAAAACCAGCATACGAGACCACATGGTCATCCAGTATCTCTGTGATGTACCGATGAGCAGTCAGGGACCCCTGGCCACGTGCACCTCCAGTGCAGGAGACGCACACAAGGTCGGTTTTTCCTTGGATTGAAATTCCGCCTCAGAACATGCAGGATCCTCCTCTGTAGCTGACGGTTTCTTCAAAGCAGGCCTGTGAGTACCGTTCCCCCTGCCTCCTGTACACTCTTCTACGCCTATCATTGCAGAAAAGGCATACCCTAGTCTCGTCGAAGAGGACAGACTTCCATTGGTCGAACGTCCAATCCACGTGGTCTCGGGCAAACTGAAGTCTGACTCGCCTATGCTCTGCTGTCAATTTGGGGCCAGTAGCAGCCCTACGGGCCTGGATTTTCTTCTCTCGCAGCCTTCTTCTTATTGTGGAGACGCTCACCGACGTCCTCCGAGCTGTTCGGAGCTGCTGTTGCAGCTCAACAGCGTTGGAGAATCGGTTACGCAAAGACGTCGACACAATATAGCGGTCGTCTCTGTCGGAAGTGCAACGTCGTCTTCCGGATCCATACTTCCTAATGTAGCCTCCAGTCTCCTGGAACCGCTGGGATACTCGTTTCACCCGGAAACGGCTTATGTTGAGTTGTCGAGCAATATCAACTTGGCGTAGTCCTGATTGCAGTAGTGCTACCACTTGAGCTGCTTCTTCTGCCGTGGTATCCATTTTTCAGGGTTTTTTTCTTACTGGAGCTGTTCAGGTGTGACTTCTGTGATGTCTGGATAGCTAATGACCCATAATTAATTTTTACCCCCCCTTTTATTCGTGTCCAAGGTGGCACAAGTAGTGAGTCCTCTAATGAGCTTTTCAGCACTTTTTTTTAAAGACCCTAACGTTTCGTGATTATTGTTTTTACAGAAAAGAACGATACGCGTTTTTAAAGTGTATTAATTGTGCTTTCAAATGATATTAATTTTGGTAGGGTACAATAAATAAGTTAAGAGTATTATTCGCTTGAAGTCAAAATATCAAAAGGTGCGATTTTTTTGACGCCGAGTGTATATAGCTTACAAGAATATATAAAATACTAGTAATCGTCTGCGACTTCAATTCGCAGTTTTATTTTTTAATCCTTATTTTCACATTTTACCGTCCACATTATTTACATTTCTAAAACAATTTACAGATAACAAAATACTTTGTAGCCTCACCGTCTCCAGTGATCTCGAAACTAAGTCTGCCAGCATGAAGACCATCCTCATCCGTAGCGTGGATGCGGTCCAAGAACTCGCCAGTCACAAGCACTAATAAGCCATTGCTCACTGTACGTTCCTATTGCCATAGATTAGCAAAAGCTTTGTAAGTAAGTAACACCAGAATGGCAAGTAAAATGTTAAAGTATTTTGTATTACATGAACTAACAAAATGACACTTATAATATACTTTATCAAATTAAAGTCAGGCTGTTCAAATGTTACATCGACTTTTAAAATAATCCACTTAACTATGATTAGTTTCGTTGAAAAATTATCATTATAAATAGGTAATGATTCACACATAATACAAAGTATAACCTACCCACCCTAGCAAGGCGAATGGTGGTACCATCCTTTGGAAACACGAACACAGGCGAATGGAAGTTGTACGGACGGACGATCAATTCGTACTTCTCGTCTGAGTCCAGCGGCGGGTCTCCATGGTCGAAAGCCTGGAAAACATTATATCAGGTATAACCAGTGGAAAATAGTCCGTAGTACTTATACAGAGGTAAGCTATTTTTCGAATATGGTAATATTTTTCAATCCGAATAACTTATTTATGTTTGGTAAAGTTTTATTTGCTGTGTAATGGCGGGCACAATAAAAACAGTAAAATCCCTCTGAGACTCCAATTATAATATATATGATATAAACAATAAATATCCCGAAAGTGCAGTGTACAAGATTGTTTCATTCTAAGTTATATGTAAGGGGTTTTCCAATAGAGACGCTTGAACTTTGACAGCTGATTGCGGCCATGTTGTTTGAGTGACAGCTGTCAAATGCAGTGTGTTATATTCATTCCGTCCTCCCAAACCACCATGGCAGGTTACAGTGTCGAGCAGCACGTGCAAATCATAAAATTGTTTTATGAAAATGGGTCTTCAGTTCGAGCAACGTTCCGCGCACTTCGCCCGTTTTACGGTCGCGATGATCGTCCTGCCGAGTCGACTATCCGTCGATTGGTGGACAAATTCGAGTCAACCGGGTCAGTTAACAATCAGCCGGTTCCCGTGCGTCAACGTAACGCGAGATCTGCCGAGAATATCGCCGCTGTGCGCGACAGTGTCCTCGAAAACCCGCGGCAGTCAATTCCGCGTTGCGCACAGGAACTCGGCCTTTCGCAGACGACAACTTGGCGAATTTTGCGTTGTGACTTGAGCCTGCACCCGTACAAGATCCAGCTGACCCAAGAGCTCAAGGTTAATGACCATAGACAGCGCCGTGTGTTCGCTGACTGGGCATTAGAGCAGTTGGAAGTTGACGCCGATTTTGGCAAAAAAATCATCTTCAGCGACGAGGCGCATTTTTGGATGAATGGCTATGTCAACAAGCAAAATTGCCGTATTTGGGACGAGACCAATCCACACGAGGTTCACCAAGTGGCAATGCACCCGCAGAAAGTGACTGTTTGGTGCGGATTTTGGGCCGGAGGCGTGATTGGTCCGTATTTTTTCGAAAACGATAATGGTGTGGCCGTCACCGTCAATGGTGAGCGATACCGGTCGATGATAACCAACTTCTTTTGGCCTGAAATCGAGAATATGGATCTGGACAACATGTGGTTTCAACAGGACGGCGCTACGTGCCACACAGCACACGCTACGATGGAAGTTCTGCACGAGCAATTTCTGGACATGGTCATCTCGCGCGGAGGCGACGTGAACTGGCCACCGAGATCGTGCGATTTGACCCCGCTGGACTTTTCTTGTGGGGTTTTCTTAAGTCGCAGGTCTATGCCAACAAGCCGCAAACCACCGATGCCCTCAAAGTCAACATACGCCATCGATCAAATACAGCCCGATTTGTGCGCCAGAGTCATCGAAAATTGGACCTTTCGTGTGCGCGCCACCAACCGAAGCTGTGGCGGTCATTTGAATGATGTCATATTCCATATGTCGGGGGTCGATAGACCATCCAAATAAAAAAAAAATTCGCAAATATCTCTCCTACATGTATTTTTTTTTGCATTTCAAAGATCAAGCGCCCTTAATGGAAAACCCTATATTAGTGTCCATTCATGTACTCACTCGAATATGAATATCATAAGTTCCCCAGTATCCTCTTAAGTCCACGGCAGTCATTAATTCTGCAGAAACATTATAAATATTTCCGGACTGAAAGATGTGAACAATTTCGAAGAGGTCCGGAATGACGATGTCTCTATTGGTGATCGTGAGGTCATTGATCTCGTAGCCGACGCGAGAGTTATCTGTATTTGGTTCGTCGCGATCTCGCGCATGAATATATGGAGACAGCGTCTCGCCCTGTAATTGTAAAAAAAAAATCTTGCTGAACTTGATAACGATAAACAATATATTATAGTTTTGATTATTTGTCTGTATTTTAGCTATTACAGTAGGCATTTTATGGACTGCCTCGTTGGTCTAGTGGCTACATGTAAGGCCGCAGGCACGGTGGTCTGTTGGCTTATCTCTCTTAAGATTGGCCGCCGTGGCCGAAATCGGTCAGGAGCACCATATGTACTTGGGTTATAGAAAATATAAGCTGGTTTTAAGATAAATATAAAAAATAATCTAGTAATAGCTGTAAAATAACTTATTAAAATATCAAGAATCTATATAACTAAAACCTTAGATCACTGCGTACCTTTTGAAGATTCTCCGAGATAGACCAGCTTAGCTGGTCCCTTGATGGAAGTTCTGGAGCGTTATCGTTTATGTCCAGCAAAACTACCTCAATTTCTGTGGTGTTCTGATTTCTGTTACCGTCTGTTATATGTAAAAGATAGGGTTTTATTTGTTAATGTTTTTTTTTTAAATAAAGAACAGCTATTCCTTAGAGGGCTGAAAGTTTTCTTCCCATCCGTTGTTTTAGTAAATAAATCTTTTTATTTCTTATTTTATAAAATAAATACATACTAATTTGATGTTATTTAATGACTAGAGATAAAATAATAAGTGATATTCAACTACAGTTTAACTTTAAGGATTTATTCTCGGGAAACATTCGCATTGACTTAAACTTGACGAAGCTGATGATTTGTCTCTAATTTAACATTCATGTGAATGCGGTCGTTCGTCGTGCGTCCTAATAGATCATCAAAGAGTAGGATTATATAACAGACCTCCTTTCGAGTAAAAGTTGTCGATGAGCGTGAGGAAGATCCTGTGCGTGGGCTCGTCGCCGTCGCGGTCGAGACTCTCGTCCGCGAGCTCCACAAACACGCGCCCCGACTCCAGGTCCACGGCGAAGAAGTCACGTAGGCGCTGGTTCACCGCATAGTTGATCTGGTAGCTCACCGTGTTGTATATTTCTGTTGCAGATTTAAAGTGTGACTTTAAAAGATATGATACTTCTTCTTCAAATCGCCCTCGACATCAGCTGTCCCCGAAGGTATTTCGTAAGATCAAACTTGTCGGTCGACGTAAAAAACGATTGTGGAACATTGAAATATTGTGTACCAATGTTGTGGAATGTCAAAAAGTTAAAGCAACATTTAATAAAATTAATTATCATAACGCTTGGCCCTTGGAGTAATAGTGCAAAAAATTTCATCCAAAATATTACATCCCATCTTATTGCCTCTACTGGTGACAGGAGGGCTGGTTCATTTTTCGCCCAGAGAATCGGAATTGCGATTCAAAGGGGAAATGCTGCTAGCATTCTTGTCACCATTCCACGCGGTCACGATTTGTATAGTAAATATTTTTAATTGTATTTATTTAAGGTTTTAATGTAATTATTCAAATTATCATAATTAAAGGATACACACACATCAATGTTTCAGCGTGTAAGAGTATTTAAATGATATATTATCAGACGATAATAATCTTTCTTTAGATTGACGAGTTAGCATCTAATTGAAACCTTATTTTTAAATGCAGAGGAGGCATTAATTTAACAGTGGGACACTTACAGACTGTTACTTTTTATATATTACACAGTTTAATTTATTACCGTCTCTGTCGAGGTCTTCAGACTTTATAATGACCACTTCGTCACCAGTTTTCGCGTTCTCGTACAAGTACACTGTCGTTTCGAACTTGTCTGTTCTTGCCATTGGATTCTTGTTATTCGTGTCAATTATTTGAATTGTTATCTGTAATACACGAGGTGGAACAATTATAATATAACCAGAATGCTAACCAGTTAAGCGACTGATGCTTGTTTCGCTATTTATTAGCTAATAATAAAATAATAAATTAGGTTAGTAAAAAAACGCAACGATGTAGGGTTGCGTGAGACTATGGTTTAATTGATGTATCGTAGATTTAGGCAGAGGCAATAAGCAATTTAACAGTAATTAAAGCCATGATTTACAATTAAATGGCTTATAAATTCTTTCTTATTTACTATATAAGGAAACGACAAATGAAAACAACCAAATTCTAGAATATAGAAAATATACTTACATTTCCTTCAGTTTCCCAGTATGTTCGATCTGGTGGGCAGTCATTTTCATCTTCCTCGGAACACTTGTCACTCGCAACCACAATATAATAAAGATTGTATCTAGGTGGAGTATCAGCATCGATGGCTCCATCCAAGTCCACTTCTATCTGACCCGAGCGAAAGTCAATCTTCACTAGATTATCTGGCGTGCCTTCTTTAGGACTGTAAATATTATTAAAGAAATGGTTATTTATGGGATAATATTTTATTATTCGTGATTAATTTGCATAATGACAGAAATCAAAATTGATTATAAATTGCATTCATTAAAATTAAATTATACATAATTGAGCATGTGAAATAACAATTTACACAAAACAAGTTTTTTATAGGCTCATGTATTTTGTTCAAAACTTACCGTATAGTGTACCGTACTTGGTTATAAAGCGGACCATCAATATCAGTGGCTTGCACGGAACCGATAATGGTGTTCGTCGCAGAGTTCTCTCGCACACGCAGTTCTTGTGTCAGCGAGCCGTTCACCCATTGGGGAGCATTGTCGTTCATATCCACTATCGTAATCGTGTAAGTTACTGTAGGTAAGAGTTTAGTCAGGTGATGATTGGGTTACGATACATAGAGCATTTTTTATAGTTCCAGAAATGGAACGGATGGAATGGATGGTTCTCAGTAATAAACTTTTAAAAATGTTATATTATCTATATATTCTATGTTATTATATACTATATATATTGTTGTCGACTGCCTCGTTGGTCTAGTGGCTAGATATAAGGCCGCAGACCCGGTGGTCCTGGGTTCAATTCCCAGGTCGGGCCAATATAGTTATTGGGTTTTTCTGTCAGAAAATTCTCAGTAGCAGCCCGGAGTCTGGAAATTGGAAGTATGTACACTCCCGTGCCTCGGAAAGCACGTTAAGCCGTTGGTCCTGCGCCTGAACTCTTTCCGGTCGTGTCGGATTGCCGTCCCATCGGATTATGAGAGCTAAGGAAAAGAGAGTGCACCTGTGTTTGTGCACACACTTGTGCACTATAATATCTCCTGCGCAGTTGGCTAATCTCTCTTGAGATTGGCCGCCGTGGCCGAAATCGTTCTGGAGGACCTTATTATATATTGTTGTATTACGCTTGTGTTTTTGGATATTAATTTTAGAACTTGTTCCGTTAATTGTATTATACATACACTCGTCGTAGTTCTGTCCGATTTCTGTGTTATAGTCCACAACCCGCACACTGAGATAGAGCACTTCAAACTCCTCGTAGTCTATGGTGACGTTAGGGCGGATCTCTTTCACAAACAAGCGTCCCACAGCTGTTCCACGTGCATCTGGGTTAGGGTACTCTGTTTTGATCTCTACACAACTAAAAAAAAGAAATACATATTTATGAGTGTAACCTTAGAAGCAGGTCAAGAAAACTATAGAAAGAAATATAATATAACAGAATGCTAACGAGTCTAGCGACTGTTGCTTGTTTCGCTTATAAAGCTACTAATAAAATAATAAATTAGGTAAGTTAAAAACGCAAAGATGTAGGGTTACTTCTTACTCATAGAAATGAGAAGAATGTGTTTCTCGTCCTTGTTTTGTTGCATATGAGGTATTCCAAATTATTTCAAAGCGCAAATCAGCTGTAGTATCAGGATCCGTGGCTGTCATTTCCTGTGAGCCCTGGGTTATCGGGAAACCTTCCGGAACATTTTCTTCCACTTGCGGACTACCTCTAGGCTAGGGTTAAATATAATTTTGCTATACTAAAATGATATAAATAATTTCAAACAGAAATTGTTTTTTCATATGTCATTATCATCAAATTGGAATGAAAGAGGAATATTTACGAGGCGGAGGGTTGGTGGTGTGTTGTTTACATCCTCGAGCTGGATAACCAGCTGTGATGTGGCAGTATTGTAAGGCTCGCCCAGTGTGTCTTCAGCGCGTACCTGGATGTTTTTAATAGTGTAATTAAGTGTTTGTTTGATCTAAACAATTTTAAGCAGTTTGATTCGCATTACATAAAATTCCTCAAAAAAAAGAGATGAAGCCTTAGCCCAGCAGCGGGACATTCATAGGCTGTTAATTTACATAACATTTTCTTGACATGTTGCATGCTAATTTTTTTCTTTTAATTCATGAGTTAGATAACAATGGTTTATAAACGATTTTTTTAAGCACCTGAACAAGCAGTTCATTCTGTCTATGATAATCAAAAGCATCGTCTGTAGCTACAAAGATGTCTCCACTGTCTTCATTTATTTTTAAAATGTTTTGTGCTGTTCCCATTATACTATGCCTGAAAATATAAACATTACATTCGTTTTTAATTCTCTTCATTTTTAACAAGATATTTTTTGAGTTACTTGTGATACATGATATAACAGGTTATCCCGTATTCGAAGTATTTATATTCGACTTTATTTTGTTTTGACTTATGTGAAATTATTGGTCACATTCAATTTTACGTGCCTAGTCTACTTACACCACTCTATCACCAATGTCTCTGTCGTGCGCCTTCACACTGGCTACAAAGAACCCTTCGCCTTCAGTCTCTTTAAATGTTACCGTTTGGATGCTATTTTCAAATATAGGTAACTCATCATTCCAATTGATTAAGTTTATAAAAACTGTAGCGACTCCGACAAATTCTGGCTTATCCATATCCGTAGCAACAACCTATGAAAAGTAATTTCAAATAAAATAGACGTAGTTAATATTATATCATAGATCATTCCCTGTTATTTAACCATGGCGCATAAATCTTGATTTCTCTTTGCAAAAATAACAATAATTTACAATCTATTACATGCGAGAAACTGTTCTGGCATAGACCTGTATTACAGATCACCAGGTCTTCATCCCAAGAAATCAGGTACAAATTATATATATGTAACAAAGTATACGTAGTAACCTTTAGTTCGATATGTTGAAACTCCGGAATCTCGTAGTCAAGCATACTGTGGTTAGACGTGCCCATAATAAAGGTCTGCCGCTGATAGCCAACTTCAGGCTGAATAAAGAAAGCTTCAGCTGCTCCAGGAGGGTATACACTTTCAAGATGAACTTTATACTGAGCATGTTGACCCTGACAGAAAAAAATATAGTGTATTGATTGACTTTTCGCTTAAGAGAGGTTAAGTTATATTGGATAAATGAACAAGAAACGATGAAATAGCAACTGCTACCTGACGTATTTTAAAATAGTTTTAATAAGTAATTTCATTAATTTTGTAATATGATTCTTTGTCCTATGTATGAAAATGTAAACAGAACATAATACTCGGTAGTTGATTTATTCTTATATATAATATTTACATGCTATCAGTATGGTATGGCGATAGTGATTAATCTTACCAAATCTTTATCGTGGAATCCAAACTCTTTATCGAAGTGCAGTGTCTGAGGTGTTTCTTCGTCAATGTTGACAGTGTAATTTTTATGTAAAGGTTCAGGATATTGGTCATTTACATCATCAATAATGATGACAACATTATTTGTAGTCGCAAAGGACGTATTATCATATTTATAAGCAATCAGTGAAAGCCTGAACAGTTCTCGTTCTAAAGCGTCTCTATCAATTGGGAACACCTGGAATATACCACCATCTCTACCACCTTCTATAGTTTTAATGTCGAAGTATTCTTCGTCATCTACAAAAAAAAGTTTTATATAATTATGTTAATAATTGTATATTTTTGGAACGAAATTATAATCGTTACTTTTCATTCATCAGTAGTCAGAACTTGTAGAGATATTTTCGGTGAAAAGTTTCAATCGTTTATTAATTATCTGGATAATGGTGGGAGATGTAAAAATAGTCATCATCTATTACCATAAAAAAATAGAATAAATCGCCACGACTTTCTTTTTTCCGAGATATTACAAAACCAAGAATTTCTCCATATTTTTTTGACATCAATACATAAACTAAGTATAATAGAGACTCGACTCTATTATACTTAGTTTATGTATTGATTATGACTTCATTAGTCTGTCAGGACATTGCTTTTATATATGTAAGTATATTGCTGCCTTAGATGCCACATCTTCGCTTCGTTAAAATTTCGCTTACCCTTATCAGCTTCAAGTCGATAGTATATTGGTTTGTCTATACCGGTGTCTCCGTCAATGGCTCTCACAGTGAAGTTTGCGGCTGTCTTCTCGTTCAACTGCTGCACAGCAAAGATTTCCAGCCAGCGTGGTGGCCGATGCTCTACGTTTTGGACTTGAACCATGACCGTGACTGTGTGGTTGTTAGGTAAAGAGTCCTAGAAACGGTAAATTAATAAGAATTCTGCCGTATGCTTTCTCGAGACGTAAACTATGTTAAATTAAAGTTATCCTCGCTATTTTAGCTAAAAAAAACATTTATACATTCCCTTACGTCCCTCACGAAAAGTTGTAGGTAATGTAGTACTCCTGGTTCTGTCCAATTTCCATATTAACCTCTTAAATAAACTATTGGTGCCTGTCATAATGAGAGACCACGGGATCGCAAACACGTGCCACCGTGACGTCCCGGCGATTAGCTACCTAAGCAGGCCTCTTATGCCTTGAGAATACCTCAGAGTATATGTTACCTGTCCATTCCCAGCATGGCTATGTTTGGTTGAATTATAAAACTGGTCTAATTTTGTAATTCAAAGCCTCTAACACAACTGTCACTGACTATATAATTTCATTGCTCGAAATATGTGTTAAAATTGCAACTTACAAAAGCCGTAACCCTAAATATATGAAGTGCATTGGTTTCAAAATCAAGAGATTTGGTGAGACCCAGGGTCATAGTCATCCGTTTTAATTCATTCGGTATTGTTTGACCGAGGATATAGAAGATCTCGTCATCATTTCGGTCGCTGTCTATCTTAAAGGTCATGGCACTGGTGCTGATCTCACCATCTTCATCCGTGACCTCGTAAATACAGTCGGTTAGTCGTGGCTCTTCGAGTTCCTATAATAGAAATAGTAATCAATTATAGATAAGCGTATATTAATGAATAATTAATTAATGTTGATTCAAGAATGCCAAAACGGTATTGATAAGACTATTTTTATTTTGATTATGATTATATTTTCACATTTTTTGAATCAATAAAATAAAAAAGGATTAAATAACGTATAAAAATAAATTTAAAGTAGGCAGGGGGACAATTCTACTAACAAATTGTCACTTTATCGCAATCGAATCGAAGCGTGATCGTTAATCCGTTTCCCTATTCTCGAATTTAATTATCGACTGTTGGCATAAAAGTTAAAAATTAAGTTCGGTTTTGCCACAACGGTATATGTTAACATCATATCAGTTCGGTTCCGAACAGAATAAATATAAAGTATGTTTTGTTTTTTTGTTTTATGGCATAGGTAGGCAGACGAGCATATGTGCCACCTGATGGTAAGTGGTCACCAACGCCCATAGACATTGGCAATGTAAAAGAAGTTAACCATCGCTTATATCGCCAATGCGCCACCAACCTTGGGAACTAAGATGTTATGTCCCTTGTGCCTGTAATTACACTGGCTCACTCACCCTTCAAACCGGAACACAACAGTACCAAGTACTGCTGTTTTGCGGTAGAATATCTGATGAGTGGGTGGTACCTATCCAGACGAGCTTGCACAAAGCTCTACCACCAATCAAAGTTGGGTCGGAATCGAATCGGGAACGTATCGTAATCGTTTTAGCTTAGCAGAATTCGGCACCAGGTTTATGGAAATTAGTATTTTGAAAGTAGACTTTATACACACTGGTATTAAACAGGAATCTAATATGTGAATAATTGGTGGGTTGTCATCGATGTTGACAATTTGTAAAGAGATGGTCCCCACGACGCTTTCTCCTTCGATCTGAATCCGAAACATGTAAACTTGCATATCCGGCGTCTCATAGTCCTGTCTGAAATAGTATTAAACATAATTGAAACAATCGTAGACAGCTGTGATAGATCAAATACGGATGAAATTACGAGAGATACTAATAAAGTAATATAGGTCCCTTTTTGATTAAAGCCATTATTCGAGAGGAATACCTGCTAAACAATAAATATTCAAAAAAATGTGTGTGTCACGGGACGCTTGACAGAAGTGATAATATTTATTATTAATTATAATATATTAATTAAAATTTAAATTAGTACTTGAGAGTTTCTAAATTATTATAAGTACTATCTGTATACGCTAGATGGCGTTAGGTTGGTAACTCTCAGGTAAAGCAGGTCTCCGCGTCGGTAATAGTGGTGTTACGTTACGAAACGGTTTACCCTCCCATAAGAAGTTATCACTTCAAAATATTAGTTTTATTATATTAAACGGATATCAATCTTAAACGGCTATATCGTTTCCATTTTTAATTCCAAGCAAACTACGATTTACACTTAATTGAACCAATAATGAGGAACAGTCCTCAATAAGTCAATAATTCCTTAAAAATAGACATTGCTCGCAATCTCTGTATTCTATTTTGATAAGTATTTAAGTATTAATATCATATTTGGTAGGAACTACATTATATTATTTTTACCTTTCAGTAATGTAAAGTAACCACTCGTCATTTTCTTTCCTAAGCATCGGACCCAGCATGTTGAATGATCCAGCCAAAAGAGGACGATTGATAACAGGTGTGGCGGTTCCTGGAAATAATATCATTGAAGAATGATGAATTAATACGATATAGTTCTAACACAAAAAAAAAAACATTCAATAAACCTTTAATTAAACAATATGGTTATTTTTATAAATTAGGTAGGCAGACTGGCAAATTGACCACCCGATGGTAAGTGGCCACTACCGCCCATATATATTGGCACTGTAATAAATAATAATAATTCCTTACTAATGCGGCTCCAACCTTGGCAACTAAGATATTACGTCACTTGCGCCTGTATTTACACTGGCTCACTCACCCTTCAAATCGGAATACAACAATACGTAGTACAACTGAGTAGTGCTGGTTTGCGGTATAATATCTGATGAATGGGTGGTACCTCCTCAGTCGGGTTTGCACAGAGCCCTATTGCTAAGTTAAGTTATAGTTTATAAACTTCAGTTTTTTTTTCGGATGGAAATAACATTTTTCATCGACTCATTTTACTATCAATAAGTTTACCGTAATAGTTAAGCTTTGCGATGGCGACATCTCCTATGATCTCCTCGTCCATGTGAATAACCTGAGTGCTACTAGACGGGAAGTATTCGCCCATGCAGACGTCGTCTCTCTCCGGTGCAGGAATAAAAGGCCTCTCACTCCATGGCTTCCCTAAAATTATTTTAGCAAATTATAACTAATATATTATTATAAATTATTACATAAAAATACTTTATTAAAAATATAGATCGAATATTGAGGATGGTTAGATAAAATTAAATGGTTTTTAGTAATTTATATCAATTAAACTAAACAAGGAAAAAGTTACAACATTTGCAAAAAAAAAAAATGGATTATAATGTCTAGCTTTTTGTTTTTATTAACTATTTATACTTATTTTTATATCACGTCGGGGCCTTACTTGGGGTATTTAAATAAGACCTCCGTTTAATACTTGAGTCACAGACACAGAACACTTTTACTCAGACCGACTGATATTATTACACATCTATTTATTAATGCTTATTCCACCCTTTTTTCTACGCTGGAAAAACGGATTACGCGTTTCCACCACGGGATCAGTGGGGGTTTATGTGAGACTCGCCGGTGTCCAAGGCGTTGAGTGCGCCCCGAGTTTCGGTATATTGATGATATACTAGTATGCGGACACATCTATTTATTAATTATTTTTGATTCCAAATGGATACGATACTTACTTTAATATTTAATTTATAATTTTAATTGAATTAAGCTTATTTACTGTTAAGATATCTCTGTCTAAATTTAGAAGTTCTATTTCAACCTACCTTCAAAATCTATATCAGGCAAATCTTCCGGCTTCGGTTCTCTCGGAATATTTGTCATATACGCACACCGATCTGAAACATATACAATAATATTATGTTTGTGTTGTATACAATGTTTAAATAGCCTAATTTATATGATATTTTTTCATATGGTATTTCCAACCGGACGACTATTGATCATCGCATCCAGTCTCAAATTCTAGCTAAAAGACAGAACCAGACATCGAAGAGAGTTTCTTAAAAAAATTTTTGTTTTGCGTTAGTTATTCACCGTTTTTTTAACGCTGGAAAAACGCATTACGCGTTTCCCCCACGGGAGCAGTGGGGGGTTATGTGAGGCTCGCCGGTGTCCAAGGCGTTGAGTGCGCCCCGACTATCGAAATATCGATGATATACGAGTAACGGACAATATTTCTATTATTATTTCAATTTAATTTTTTTTTTTCTCGAATACAAATTGCCGTTAGTTTAGATAAACTAGAAAAAATTAATGTCGCATCTTTTTTCTTATTATTATTTCATCTTTTTTCATATTATTTTTGATAAAGTCGTTTCGGTATGACGCTTGTGTAAACTTGTGAATGAGTAACATTCGCAAGATTGTCAACATTAGTGTAATAGTCATCAGTTAAATTAGCTTATTGAAAGGTAATCAATCATCGAATTTCTTTTATCACCTCAAAAACAAAAAAAAAAAGCAATGACGATCGCCTTGCCAGTAGATTTCACAAAGGCAATTGAATTCAATTTATTGAATAAAATCTGCACTTCTTTATTCAAAATGTGATGTGTCTGTTAGTCTGTCAACATTAGCGTACCAGCTATAGTTCATTTCAGATAACTTTTATTTGTC
The DNA here is from genome assembly GCA_905220585.2 of Nymphalis polychloros. Lineage (NCBI taxonomy): Eukaryota > Metazoa > Arthropoda > Insecta > Lepidoptera > Nymphalidae > Nymphalis > Nymphalis polychloros. The sequence goes on along the minus strand of HG992252.1, from coordinate 12,266,865 downwards.
GGTTTGATAAAATCATATCATGCAATTTTATAATAATTATTGCGTATTTTATAAGTATGTGTGAAGAAAAATGTCTCTACTGGGAGTTGTCAATTATTTTATTAATGTTCTTATTGTGTGTTCGTATCGTGTATTCTAGTTTTATCATTATGAAATATAGACAATGTTTCTAAAAAGAGATATCATTATCACCATTTCTATTTTCGACACATATTTTTGAAATTCTCTATTTATCGATATCATTTATCGAGGATGAATTGTTATTAATTATGATTAAATAAATAAATCCAAGAATTTTCAAGAATTTTTCGAATCGACTAAATTTTGAATAAACAACTTACCTTCTGTTTTAACTAATGGTAGTCCAAAGAGAAGTAAGATAATAAAGTGTGACAATAATTCACCCATCTCTCATGACAATTCCTTGAAAAAAAAAACATAACAGTATTTTAAATAGTAATAAAGTAAATAGTACATTTTAATTCCAATTATTTTCGTCAAGAGATTATTATAATGGAAAAAATATATATGTTTATATAAGTACTCAAAACCATTCGGGATCGCTGTTTTAATTTTAATTTATACCATTAACGTTCGCGATGTATGCTATTATTATAATTATTTTATATTCGTTTCGTGTTTTACACTCTTTTATTATTTTCGTTTCGACTGAGTTTAAGGAACGTGCAAGTTTGTCTCGTCTTACTACATATTGATTATAATAACAATATATTGATTAAACTCTAGATCAGAATTTATATGTATATTCGAATTTTAAAGTAAGAGTTAAACTAAAAGAAACAGAATATCTTGATTTGACATTGAAAATAAAATAGAATCTTTAAACGTTTTCAAATAATATATAAATCGATGCGAGTATAAAGTAAAACATCACTATCAGATTATTATAATAAAATTACCTTAAAATAGTCCTTAGAATGATGATTGTATGCAAATAAACGGCACTAAATTGTTTTTACAATTCACTCTCGATTGAAGTAAATAATTTCGTAACAAAGCTAAATTGATTGTGGTATTTCTTTTCTGGTATGACCAACACAATGATAAGATAATCAGCGATAATAACTCATTACAATATTGATTAAATCGAGTCGCAAAATAATCACGAATACGTATCATATACAAACGCTTTGGTCGAGTTTATCTCGCGTTCCCCATTACTATAACTTTGTTTGGAAGTTTTTTATTATGTATAATAATAATATGATAATATTTCAAAAACAATTTCGGAATACCGTGCATCTGGGGCGCTTAGAAGCTTTAAATGAAAAATAACGGATCGATTTGATCAAAAGTTTGTTATCGTTCAACATTTCGCTAATTGCAATGTATAAAATTACATTTAAAAACTCATTATATTTTAATACTGTATCTTTTATTTATTTATTATAATAATATCCTTATCTTTATGTCGATTGCAGTGAAACCCCGTACTTGTAATGATAATAGGATCACTTTCATTTAAAAAAAAATGTAAAGTAACAGTGTATAAATGTCCCACTGCTGGGCGAAGTCCTCTTTATATAAAGGAGATGGTTTGGAGCATATTCCACAACACTGCGTCAATGGTGCCTGGGTTTCAACCATCGGCTAAGCCTCACGTGTTGTAACCACAGGGCCCTCAGCTCATTATCTATAAAAAATTCCAATATTCAGACTAATGGATATCTATAATATTATATACCGTATATTGCTTTAATGTTATATATTATACACTCTATATATTATGTACTTTGGTTTATAAAAGAACAAAGCCATCAACATATTATGCGTCGTCGAGGATTTATTAGGACCTAAACTCTAAAAATTAAAAAATATATGTATATATGTTTTTGTGATATTCCTCTTACAGTATAAACAAAAAACTGTCATGACCGAAGTGAGTCAGGACGTACATCATCTTGTAGTTTAGTAAAGCTTATTAGTCTGCAAATTTCGAAGTTCCAGGGATCGAATTCTCTACTTCTGCGCAGATGGATAGGGGTAGAAATCGATCGTTGGGTCAAAACCTCTCTGTGGCCGTAGCGGTTCGGAGGGCATTATTATTTTGTTTAATGAATACAAATGAGAGTATCACTCATTTTATTTAAAATACTTCCTATTATCCGGACCTATCTTATCAAAATAATTTCATTGGAAGAAGTTAATCAATTCTGATAACACAATAACTACTGTATATTGTAGGCATCGTTAGTGACGTTGCATATTAAAATTGTGCGGTTGGGGGACCACCGTCAGGAACGATGTTCTTTGCGATATTTTTTCGAAACAACCGGGGTTTTAAAATGTAGATTTTAATTGATTATATAACTGCAATTTTGACACACTAAAAAGCACCTCAACCTACTTTATATAACACTTTCTAATTAAAATTAAAAAATTTAAATTCAATTAACAATTTTTTATAATAATAGCAATCCCTATTTTAAGGAATTTACTAATATTATGTAATAATTGACCCCTCCAATTAAACAAAGCTTATGATGGATGTGACGATAGCCCAAGGATCGGGCGGCTTCTTCTATAGTTTTGTAAGTATTAACTTTATATTTTTGTTTTTGTATTTTTAAGAATGTTAGGTAATTATTTTAAATTAATTTAATTCTTTTGATTGAGTTTGTTTATATGTAAGTATTTAACTTAATAATAAAATGGTAGGTGAACTATACAGTTCACGCTCTATTGTTTGGCGTGGTTTGGTGATCAATAATTCGGCATTGTTCACAACCTGTCAGTCAAGCTAATGTCAGGCAGCTATCGCACTAGCTGTGCCCCGCGGCTTCACCCGCGTATAATTAATAAAAATATAATAAATTATTTATTACTAACACACACGCGCACACACTCACATACTCGTGGCTACTGGTAAAGAAATACGTGATTAACGATTTGAAATTAATTTTCATAAGATACTGTAGGGTTTACCGATCTTATATATGGCCTATCATTTGCGCCATCACATGTTCTTTATGTGCACCAATTTTCATAAAGATTGGTCAAGCCGTTTTTGAGTTATAAGAAGACATACAGACAGACAGACAAAAATGAAAAAAAGAGTATAATGTGAATCACTGCATCATAAAACGATTATCACAAAATTAGGTGAAAAAAAAAATTACAGACAGAGCCAATAGATTTATATAGTAGTATAGATGGAAAGTAAGTTAATCTTTATGTGAATATTTAGAAATATTCGCACTTATTCCATTGCGTGATATTGGAGTTACTTGTGACAGAGTTCCGACACATACTGTTACGATGTTTTTTTTTAAGAGTCCGTTGTGCTCTCCCTGTTTGAACTGATCTACGGTTAGGATCCATGTTATATCTGCTGAACTATCTTGTTTTTTTTAAATGTAATATTCCAATATTATCATTGACTAACTTACTGCACATCGTTTATATTTCTAAAAGTTTGTTTTCTTTTGATTCAAAATCGTAAACTTGTCTCGGTAATAGCTTTTAGCCTCAAATAGTAATTATTTATATGATTATTGACGCGTTACATACATTACCCATTATTTACATTGCACTATCATTATTATGATTGGTTAATGTTATGGCTGAAGTGACCTTTGATTTGCTTTCCCATCGTAAATAACAAATTTCGTCAAGACGATAGTAATATTGATTCAATCCACATTTTGTATTATTTATGTATCCTTGAATAGTCCTTTATAAATAAACTAGCTTATCGTCCCGGCTTTATACGGGTAGATAAGAAGAAAAATGTATTTTGGATAGGATTTGCGTTAAATCCATTCTTAGTGATGGTCTAAGATCCGAACTAGGGTTGACCTCCACCCTTCCGCTTACCGGATGAAAATATTTGTCATGACTTTCTTCAGTTAATTATTCTTTTCTTCATTTTTTTGAATTCTCCATCCACGTGCTTGCCACACGAGTCTCACACTAATCGAAAATATAAAAAAAAGGGATTTGCTACACTTAAGTTGCCCACCTTTTTACTGTCACCACTACCTGGTTGCCACGTGTAGACAAGTGACTTTTATTAGCATTTTGCACTCATCTGCTTACTGATTGATTTTTATTTCAAAATAAAGATAATTTTATCACGAATATAAAGATCGATTCCGAAAAAGTGGTCATGAACAGTTGCAGAAATTCAAAAATGTTAAGAAACGATTGTGATTTATAAAATTTATTTAACATTGTTTAGGAAAATAGCAATTTATTTATAATCACTAAGTTTATTTTATCGCAATTACTCAGAACCGTAACATAACCATAAATATAAGCAAACATTATTTTAATTCTTGTTCACAGGTGGCGCGGCTAAGATAATTCTAACGGAATTCAGTTTTACTTATTGCATAATATAAATAAATAAAATTGCATAATATAAATTTGATTAAGATTAATATACATAAATTGTAACGGATTTTATTTTCAATATTGTCCCAGTAAATTAAATATTTTAACAACAACAAAAATTAAATATCAAAAATGTATTTAAATATTTCAAGCAATCAAAACATAGTCCACTATAAAGTAATTACTAAAAGTTTGATATATGGGGTTTTCCAATAGGGACGCTTGAACTTTGACAGCTGATTGCGGCCATGTTGTTTGAGTGACAGCTGTCAAATGCAGTGTGTTATATTCATTCCGTCCTCCCAAACCACCATGGCAGGTTACAGTGTCGAGCAGCACGTGCAAATCATAAAATTGTTTTATGAAAATGGGTCTTCAGTTCGAGCAACGTTCCGCGCACTTCGCCCGTTTTACGGTCGCGATGATCGTCCTGCCGAGTCGACTATCCGTCGATTGGTGGACAAATTCGAGTCAACCGGGTCAGTTAACAATCAGCCGGTTCCCGTGCGTCAACGTAACGCGAGATCTGCCGAGAATATCGCCGCTGTGCGCGACAGTGTCCTCGAAAACCCGCGGCAGTCAATTCCGCGTCGCGCACAGGAACTCGGCCTTTCGCAGACGACAACTTGGCGAATTTTGCGTTGTGACTTGAGCCTGCACCCGTACAAGATCCAGCTGACCCAAGAGCTCAAGGTTAATGACCATAGACAGCGCCGTGTGTTCGATGACTGGGCATTAGAGCAGTTGGAAGTTGACGCCGATTTTGGCAAAAAAATCATCTTCAGCGACGAGGCGCATTTTTGGATGAATGGCTATGTCAACAAGCAAAATTGCCGTATTTGGGACGAGACCAATCCACACGAGGTTCACCAAGTGGCAATGCACCCGCAGAAAGTGACTGTTTGGTGCGGATTTTGGGCCGGAGGCGTGATTGGTCCGTATTTTTTCGAAAACGATAATGGTGTGGCCGTCACCGTCAATGGTGAGCGATACCGGTCGATGATAACCAACTTCTTTTGGCCTGAAATCGACAATATGGATCTGGACAACATGTGGTTTCAACAGGACGGCGCTACGTGCCACACAGCACACGCTACGATGGAAGTTCTGCACGAGCAATTTCTGGACATGGTCATCTCGCGCGGAGGCGACGTGAACTGGCCACCGAGATCGTGCGATTTGACCCCGCTGGACTTTTTCTTGTGGGGTTTTCTTAAGTCACAGGTCTATGCCAACAAGCCGCAAACCACCGATGCCCTCAAAGTCAACATACGCCACGCCATCGATCAAATACAGCCCGATTTGTGCGCCAGAGTCATCGAAAATTGGACCTTTCGTGTGCGCGCCACCAACCGAAGCCGTGGCGGTCATTTGAATGATGTCATATTCCATACATAATGGGGTCGATAGACCTTCCAAATAAAAAAAAAAAATTCGCAAATATCTCTCCTACATGTATTTTTTTTTGCATTTCAAAGATCAAGCGCCCTTAATGGAAAACCCTATATAAGGGTCTAATATGACAAGTGCACTCGTGTTGTAACGTTTTAACAAATCTGAGTATTTTTTTTTTTAATAATTTTTATTCTTGTCTTTATAATACAACCATTTTAAAAACTTTTTCTGTACTCTGTCCAACCTGCCTTTATGAATTTAATAAAATGGATTCCATGCAACAGAGCAGTATTCTAACTTACTTCTTACGAATGAGTTAAACAAAGTAACTATAAAGTTTGATGTCCTAAAATGTTTTGTGTTTCTTTTGATAAACCTTAGTGCAATGATTTACTTATAATTTCGTAAAAATGCGGAATGAAATTCATTTTTGAATCAATGATTATGCCTAAATCTTTTATTTGGTTTAATATTTTTAGAATACAATCATTTATGTTATAATAATAAATTTCTGAGGTTTATCTGCTAAACGTAATACTGTAACATTTTATTTCATTTAATTTAATGCGATTTTCATTACACCATTTTGTAAATCTATATAGATATGTTTGCAAGCATTTAGAATCTTGAATTTTATTTATATTCATTTAAATTTCTAAGTCATCCGCAATAAAAACTAAATTTACTATATTAAAAACAATTAGCAGCATCGATAATGAAAATAACAAATAATACTGGACCCAAACAAGAGCCCTTTGGAATTCCAGATGTTGCTAAAAATGTCTCTGACTCAAATCCCCCATAATCACATTTATTTCTCTATTTTGTAAGTAGGTATCTACAATGTTAAGAAAATTTCCATTAAACCCATTGTTAAAAATTTAGACCAACAGAACCTTCATCAACGAGGTCAAATGGTTTTGCTAAATCGGTATAAATACAGTCCACTTGTGTATTAGTATTAATTTAATATACAAGAAATTTAGAAAATATATAATTATAGACTTGCGCTGTTTTGTTAATAATATCCATATTTATGGTACATCATAATAATAATGCTGGTAATATATAAAATAAATATTATTTAAAATGAAATAACTTTCATTTTATTTAGTTTATATCGTACGTTCGACCATAATGAGATTGTTCTCGATAAATTTCTATTCATCTAAACATAAACAAATGCTTTATCGACGGTTATCACTCAATTCTCTCCCTCGACCGGACTCCGACCGAGGGTATACGACATTTGCAGTCCACTGACACTAGCGTAATCTGGAAACTATAGAAATATATTGCCAAAAAAGGGTCATAGGTACTTAAAAGTATAGTTAGTTAGTTATGAAAATAGTTGATTATTTTATTGTACTTACCTGGGTGGTTGATATGATTGTTTTTAATTTACTCTTTGAAGTCGAAATGAATGTTATAATTTCATTCTTCAAAAAAGGGCAATATGGACGATTAGTAATTTAGGAGCTATAGCTTCCCTCAGAGATTCCTTTAAGAGTATTGATATTACGACAGTTGTATCACAGTACGCAATTATTATATATTTCATTGCTAACAATATAAATCACCAAAGAAAAGTGACATACATCAATTTAATACTACAAACGAAAATCAAATAATTATTTCAAGCTTTCGTCTTAATATAGTTAATGAATTGTTTTTGTACTTGAGTTGCCACTTCAAATAGATTCAGGCCTATTTCTGAATATATACAGAGCCGGATTAACCACGTAGCAAGAGTAGCAATTGCTACGGAGTACGGACCCCGCGCAAACGGGGTCATCCGCATTTTGTCCGCATGGCAAAAAAAATATTTTGTTAATTTAAGAGAGATTTCCTTTCATTACAATTCGAAAGAATTTACTACGAGCCCCGCGCTTGCTTAATTTCAAATATGCATGGATTGAATGATTGCTGGATGTCGTGTAGGAACTAAAGAGATTTTGACACATTTATATAAATAATAATAAGGCATAGGAGAACTCAAAAACATATTTTAAGGCGAAAGTTAAAGAAAATGTAGAAAATAATAATATTGGTTTGAAGTCCGGTTTATTCCTGTGTGTATATGATAAAGTCAGTTTCAGCGTGCGCTCGCACATCGACTTAGTGACGATTGTGACTGACTGATATCATATCATACTTGGTCCGTCGTAGCGGTTATATATTCTTTGGTTAGTCCGAAATAACGCGTGTATCGAGTGAACGTTAGAAAGAAATAACTGCACCGATAATTAAAAGTAAGTTAACCTTTAATTATTTTAATAATTAAAATAGTTCTCAATAATTAAAAGTTCAAATTAATTAAAACATACGCAATAAATATTTTAGAATATTTTGTGAAGGGATTATTTATCTCGATGTCTATTAACTTGTATGTACATAACAAATTATTGTATATGTTATACATTATAATATTTGTAATGTTTATGTTGTGTAAGTGATTGAGCTAAATGCAGCTCATACAAGTACGAATTCAGCGTTTTTTATCTCGTATAATGTTTGGCTTGCCTCTGCAGGCTTCCTTCGCCTTTTTTTCGAGTACATCAGTAATGGGAACCCATTTTGGTTGGGCTTCTTCATAGTTGTTGGATAAGATGCGCATAACATCGTCTCCTTTCTCACGGTAATTTGCTGAAGCGGCTATGATCCTCGTTTTGTGCAATGATAGCGTCATGGGTACGGTGCGTCTTTAAAGATTTTTTGTGGCGAGGTGGCTGAAGTGAGGTCCACTGCTGCGTCACCTTCATATTTAGTCTAATTTTTTTTATGACATTGGTAGGTGGATTGGCTAATGGTGACCTGATTTTAAGTGGTTACCACCGCCCATAGAAATATTACCGTCCTAAAATCGCCAATACGCCACCAACCTTGGGAACAAAGTTGTTATGTCCCTTGTGGACAGGTCTTGTCCGACTTCACGGACCAGGATCTCCCTCTCCGCACTCCACGCGGGACACACCTCCAACGTATGTTGAGCGGTGTCCCGGTCCGCGGCTCAGGCATCCTTCAACCCGGAAAGCAACAATACTATGTATTGCTATTTAGTGGTAGAATATCTGATGAGTGGGTTACCATTACCTATCCCCTACCACCGAGTAAATTGATTGATTAAAAATAATCTTTTTCATTACCATCCTCGTCACTAGTGTGCTTATAATATTGTATGGGGATAATCTCCAAACATTCTCGAGAGGAACAGAGGTCTTTGCAGAAGCACGGGTACATTTACTGGCGCTTTTATACATATGTATATTTTACTTTCATTTTGACTTTTTATTTTAGTTCATTACAAATTAAACATTTTAAAATGTTTAAATTTGTTTAGCTCATAATTATAGAAGTAAATAAACAGGACTTCAAATTATATACAACAAGTAGTCATGTGATAAATGTTTGATACGATAGTTCCGGGTCGAGGGTTGCTCTTGTTTATAAATAGGTTGCGGTACGTTCCGTTACACTTGGACCCGCAATACACGATCTCTTCATATTGTTATGTAACTGTGAGTGTAATGATAAACAAAAACAAAATGATAATAATAATAATACGACATTTAATTATTTGGATTCAACTTTTTCTATTCATGATTCCTACCAGGTAATCGGCACGTCATTATCTTATTACCCGTGTTTGGTGCCGCATTGTCGATGTAAGGGATGGATAATATTTCTTACAGTGCCAAGATCTATGGGCGGTGGTAACCACTTATCATTAGGAAATGATAGAAATTCTAATTGACATGTTAAACCCTGAAGTGGTATGAGGGTTCATGCAGGATTTTCTGGGCCAAGTGCCAGGTATATTTAACACAAATTGAGCCAAGATAATCCATGTTCTTCGTCTGGTCCAAGCTATCGTGGGCTTAAGCATATCGTTTTGTATAAATTAGGACGATATGACGTCATACATTAGACGTAGTAAGTAAAAGATACAGGTTACGACACGTTTTCTAGTCTATATCGAACCAACTTTGACCAAACCGCAACTAGATTGATTTGTAGAATTGGCTTCCTGATACGTAAGAAGCAAGCCAATGATATTCAGGTTTTGAATTACGCTTCGTTCAAATTAAATTATTCGTAAATAAAACGAATAAGATGACAATTAAAACAAATAGATAAAATTGAAGTGTCTAGCTGTAATTTCAAAATGCTTCTTTTTAAGTTAATATGGCTATTTGCGAGTTTACAAAATAATTATCTTCAACACAAGCAACAAACAGACGAAGCCGCGGGTGCCGGATGTTGCTATATAGTAGGTATAGTAACCGCCCATGTCGGGACAAGAAGATAAATACAATAATAAAAATGCTTAAAACAATAAAAACACAATCTCAATTGTTATGTTTTTGAACGGCTATTAAAAAAAATCTTCTTTTGACATTATTGATTTATAATATAAATAAGCAATAAATAAAATGTGATGAATGAATGTGACACAATATGTCGTTAAGTTAAACGTGATATCAGACACACTCACTGTGAAGAACGTTCACTCGAGTGAATATTCATTTCGATGCCGAATGCATATGAAAAAGATAAATGCATACTGAACGAAAAATTAAACGTCTGATTAATTTGTGCCTCGTTGGCACAACAATAAGCCTTTTACAACAAAACCACTTTACTTTAAAGATCATCTTCGCCATTTCTCATTTACTAGTCTTTTTTATATTACTTTAGAATACTGGCAATCGTGCTACCTGGTGATAAGCGCTTACCAATCGGAACTAAGTTTATGTCCCTTGTGCCACGTGTATAACTAAAAACTATTTAGTAGTATCTATATTAATAAATTATAACTTGTATTAAATAATGTTTATATAGTGTATTAATAAATAAACAAGGCTCGGTGATGATAATAAACCAATTGCACAATATCCTACATTTTAAATTTTGAAAGTTAATTTGTGATAGCTTATAGCATAATATTTGTAAATAGCGATTCATATAATTGTATTTGTTAACAAAAAATATATTTTAAACAGATAACCTTTTGCGTTTTGTAAATCAAATATAATATCAGAATTAAATATCATTCGTTGACGATATCCACGGACAGTAAACGTGAGCGGTGAACACGAGCTTTATTAAAAATATTTCCATATTGAGAGCGTTAATAATTTTCGAGATGGCAATTGGTGGTACTTTAAACGGAAATGGCAGTTACTATGTTGGTGTGAATAAGAGAGCGAAGGGAACAATCGCGGAAAAAGCTGAAGCTTATTTGCAAGCTGTTAAACAAAGCCAACGACCTAAAGGTTGGTGGGATTAGTATCGGTGTAAGGTTTTAATATATTCTTTATTCGCCTTCTACTTAAAACGATGATTATTATATTAAAATTATATGAATTAATGTTTAGAATTATCAAATGACCTTTTAACATTACTTCAAGCACACCTTTCTAGAATAGATTCGTCTCGTATTGCTTATATTTTATATTATTTATATAATTAATTAATCATATAGCAAATTGTTATCCAATACTAATTTCATTGAAGTAGTCAATTACAGGATTTCGTTGTCTTTATTTATTTATTTTTCAATATGATCAATTGTTTTCCAATAAACGGCAATTATTGTACGCCTGTTGGCGAATAATACTATGTCTTAAATTTACTGCGTTAACAACTACAACAAAACACAACAATTCGTTTTAACGAATACAATACGATCAAAAATAAGTATAATTTTATATTCATTCATATATACAGTGTGTAACAAAAACCCTATCCGATCAGTGGTTATTAGGTATCGTGAGTCTGTTCTGTTTATATGTAATCATTTTTGAAATTCTAAGCAAAAAAATTATCCATACAAAAATGTTAATTGTCATTTTCAATTGTAAATGACGAAAATTTCTTGGACAACTAAGGTCAGGAGCTCATGACCTCGTGTTATAGCTACCCGACAAGAAAGAGCTACCGACCGTAGATTTTAAAAAATGATTACATAAATAGGATCGACTCATGATACCTAATAACCACTTCACGGGTCTGACAGGATTTTTATTACACACTGTATATAAAGAGAAAATATAATTATGTATTGAGAAAATAAAATGATGTATAACCTAGTAGTTGTAGAAAATTTAAGACGTGCAATCTTTGTTAACCGATGTGAAGTTAACTTCTACGAGTCCTGCTTGTAAAACGGTAAAAAGTAACGACGCAAAGGTCTCTTCTCTTGAGGAGCAGTTATCACAGGAGGCTACTGGAATGCCTCGGTGGAAACTCATATGGGAGAATTTCACCCGACACATACAAGTCCTCACAATTGATTTCCTTCACGTCCCAGCACAAGATTTATTATTAAATTAAATTAAGAACATGATCATGAAAATTCTGTGACGCTTGAAACGGCACAGATGTTGACAGTAAAGATTCACATTTTCTAGTTACTGGACCATCTCGGCTCTTGTTGCGCGTTTTTACCATCTAATTTACATTCAATACAATGAAAACGAATCATTATGTTTTTTCCAACCTGCTTAATTTACTTCAACTAATAATCCAAATATGAATTACTTATATGATATTTTATTACAACAGTGACGAGTGTCCAGAGGCCAGTTCTACCACGGCTGGAGGCACTTCAGAGGGTAGCTAACATACCCATCGTTGAGTCCGGCATTGGTGTAACTGAAAAAATGTACTTTAGGATTAGGGTAAGATACTCGATGACTTATCATAAATAAGTACATGTGCAATTCAAACTGTGCAATTCAAAATCACTATCAACTTAATTATTACTGTGTACACTAACGTACACGTTGTTGTTGATGCGTATCACACGTTTAACAATTTCGACGGCACACCTTGGCCTCGAGCAGATCGAGGCTTGTCAACGTCTGCCAAATCTTCGATCCCAAAAATTAGTGATATGACATAATTTTCTGTCAAGCAATAACATTGGGCATTGTTTTCAGGAATCAAATCCATTAATACGTTGGTATTTATCCCTTGGAGAGAAGTCACTGGCTACTGGAGTTCAATTGGCGTTACCCGCTGTACAACTTCTGGAGACTCCGATACACCAATTCGACAGATTCCTGTGCATGTCGCTAGATGTCGTTGAGAAGAGGGTACCTTCAATACATTTACCACCTCAAGCAGTGAGTGAACCACTATTGAAGATGAATGTAAAGATTTAAACCACTTTTCTTCTTAAACATCTTTATTTTCGTTTTTCATTTGACCAAGATAAAATTTTCTTACAATTTATACTCTGTTTAACTTTACGCAACCAACAATTCTGGTAAACTCTCATGTTTTATTATCAAAATTAATTAGACTCCATATTCTATTATATTATATTATCATCTTTAGATGTACTCAGAAACGCGCCAATACGTTTTACGCAGAGCTGATTCAGTAAAGCAATTGGGAACAGCTGTGTTGGATTCTCGCGTGACGGCTGTTACCGCTAATGCCTTGGATCGCGCTCTAACCACTGCAGACAAATATGTGGACAAATATTTACCACCAGATTATCAAGATGCTGCCGATGGTATGATCTTTAGAAATATTAAAAAACCCTTGTTATTAAGATCCTAAAGATTTTTTAAGGATTTTTTTAGACATTTTGGTACTTCCTAATTTAAGTGCAGCATTTCAATTTACCAAATATTCTAATAAAAAAAAACGTTATCAATGCCTTTATATGCCAAACAATACATCATCTTTATTATAGTATGGGAATAAGATTTCGAATCAAATGTAATTTATTGCATTTTATTCTTAATAAAAGCTAATTTTTAGTCCATCAGTTCGTCCAGTCCTTAGAAATAAATCATAACTATCCGTTTCCTGCACATTTCCAGGGATGGGAAATCGTGTCTCCGTCTACACACAAAACAAAATTAGCTCCATACGTAAATATTTAGGTTAGATGCTTTGCCCTTATATAAAACATATTCAAATATTGTGTGATATCAACCTAACAAATAATCATACAGGCTCATTAAAATTAAATCTCGTAATCTAGAAATAAATTGTAATAAGTCAAATTGATAACTAATGAATGTGACTCAATCTCGTCGTCGCGTTCGAAGGCTAATTATTGAGATAAATCTAATTAAGACTGTCAGACAGACAACCTTTGATTTTTATTTTTAACTATTGTAAGGAAATATAACTTTATGATTCATTTAATAGATAAATGCGTTACGATAAACTGAGGTTATCTATGACATGTCAAAATATCATGTGAATAGGGAGACTAAGTTAGACTTTAAGCCTATAGGTAGGTATTCATTGAAATTACTTCACTAAAAGAATGAGTCATTTACGAATGAATGATAAGAAAAATCAAAGGTTATTATTAAAATACTTAAGGGTTGAGTATTTGTGGGCATTTATTGTATATATTTGTAAATTTATTACATAAAGTATATGTAGGTGAGCTGTTCTGGTACATTTCTTTGATAACAATTAGTTTCAACAATTTATTTAGTTGACAATGCAATTACTTTTATTCCATTTACAATTATTATATTATACTAATGGTCAGAAATATAAAGCTATAATAAAGATTAGTACCCAATACCTAACGATCTTTGCTCGCTGTCTTATATTGGTGACGAGCGGGTTAACGGCCGGCTTCCCTTGCTTACGTAGTGGCGATCGTAGTGACGAGCGCGGAGGCTGTGGACAACGCGGACACGGGCCGTGCGCGCGCAGCGCAGGCCGTGCAACACGGCGCAAGACTCAAGCGTAAGCTGCAGAGGCGGCTCACGCGCCAAGCCCTCGCTGAGGCCAAGGCTATCAAGGAACAGATACATGTGCTCGTCTATGTGGCTGAACTGGTAAGGCGACACATATATCTCACATTGTCGTTCGATTTAATGCATTTGCTTTATATATTGGATATAATATTGGTACAATGTCTGTAATCATAATGTACAAATCATATTGTGCGGGTGAGTTTAAAGACCTTGCATTGCTTCTCCAGGTTGCCACAGATCCGGTACTTGCTTGGCACAAAGCCAAGGAGTTATATTCGTCCTTAAGTAAATCTGAGCCAGAGAACCAGGCCCGGCCCGATACCCTTGAACAGCTTCTAGTGCTGCTCTCCCGCGAAACCGCTAGGAAGATTGTGCATCTTATCAACTACACGCACTCTGACCTACCGAAGTATGTTCTCCTACGTCTTGACATTTGTCAATCGAGTTGGTATAATATTACAGTTTTTGGACGAGTCTGGACTCGATTAGACTTATATAGTCGATTTTTAAATAAAATAAATTTTTGTTGTAAATTTTTCGCCACAACAATTAACGAACCTATCAGGGAAGCATTTGCTCAGCGGCTGGACATTAGTAATGTGTTAAAATCGATATAGTTCATATGCTATTTGCTTTAAAAGCCAATACACATCCACAAAGTTATAGTATAAATATTGTAGGTGTACACTATGTAAATGAAAAACAAATCATTTTGATATTAAGTTTCTTGAAATCTGACATAATTATTCTTTCTAAGCTATGGTGAAACATGATAGCTTCAACAAAGACATATATATATTAATTATATGAAATAAAAATATGAACTTTTCAAACATTTTTGCAGCAACATTCGCCAGGGACTATCTCTTGTCACCAGCCACATGTCGGTAGTTACGGACGCCATTCTTAAGGTAATAAAATCAAAAACATATGTAACCAGAGACAATTAACTACTGTTTAATGATTTAACATATTTCTAACAGATTTAATTATAGATTTGACTAACAGTAGTTCTTATATTGAAATACATAGTGTCAGTTATTTTCATATCGAGATGATGTCCGGTGCTGTACATATAACATTTTTTGTGATATCTCTTTGCTAATCTTATTAAGAGGTGTACTTTAATTGGCACGTAAGAAACTCTTAATCCTTACAAAAAATAGGAACACATAGCATTTTTTGTTGCCAATTGACAAATCTTCAGCATTCACGCATAGTTTCTTGAAACCATTCTTCTTATACTATACCCGTTGAGGTAGCATATCTACCTAACGGTTATGGCATGTGTGATGCCTGTACATCATCATTCTCATAAAATCTTAAATCAGGCAAACGTATTGAATAGAAAGGCATCCATTATATTATTTATACTGTTAGATTGTACTCTCTTCTCTGAGGTAAGGTTACATGACCTAGACAAGAATTATAAAGCCATATATATCCTAATGAAAATTAACCAAAGTGCATATATATTTTATATTAAATAAATGTGCTCGTTAGATGTTGCCAGTCGAAACAGCAATCACAGAAGTGCGTGGACTGCGCAGCAGACTTCACGAACTGCTGCAGCAGCTACAGTCCACATCCAAGACATATCTCGTAAGTAGCAACAACATTCAACAATCGGAATATAAAGTTATTCTTTTTGAATAATTAAATTATAAGTATTAATAATTATTATAGAGACAGAGCGACAGATAAATTTTGTTTGTTGGCTTTTGAAATATTTACCCAAAAACATGGCCTGAAAAATTGAACTTTCATCTTATAATTGGGCTTTATAGTTATCGAGACAGGTAAATATTTATAATAATGACTAGCTGTGCCCGCGGTTTCACCCGCGTATAATTAATAAAAATATAATGAATAAAAATCAGCCTAGAACATTCCTCGATAAAAGGACTAAACAACACAAAAATATTTTTTAAATTCGAACCAGTAGGTCCTGAGATTAGCCGGATCAAACAAACAAACTCTTCAGCTTTATATATTAAGTATAGCCTTGCCAAAATTGTTTTGCCATAACTTTTTGTATGGAATAGCATCCTTTATGATAAATAGATATGTCACAGTAACAAAATATATAACCAGGTTTTAAGTGCGAGCCGGACTCGCAGACTATTACGATAAAAAATAAAAAGAGAAAATGATCGTAGTCCTTTATTAGGAAAATATATCGATAAAAAACATGCCATTAAAATTAAAATACATAAAACAAATTGCAAGCTCAAACTCGACACGGCTGTGACAGACCTACTCATTTTACTCCAACTCATAACAACATAGCGGTTTAAGCATACGCTTATAATCACACTTACGTAAAATGTAATCAGATTAATGATTAACGATTACACTTACAATGTGTAATCATCGATCACGATTACAGATTAACTTTGATTGAATCTCAAGAGAGTACGAGGGGATGCTTATTTGACTCACTCACTCACTTTACTTTTTTTATTACTTTCGTTAAACTGATTCTATTTTGCCCATGTCTGCCTAAAAAATAACAATTATTTAATACATATGAAAATATATTATTATTTTTAGGAACAGCTCGCCATGTTTCTAGCGGGAAACGAAGAGCGAGAAAAGATCGCGCCGCGCTCTGTGTATGAGCAACGAGACAACTTGGCAACAATCAATGGTGTCAACTAGCAATATGTAAAGAATATGTCTCCCCGGGAAGCTTAGCTCGTATTTTATAAATATTCAAACGAAAAAATATATTAAGATTGGGATGCCGGGTGTGTTATATTATAATTTTACCATCTAAAATTTATCGGCTTTTGAAATTTTATTTCCTATTAATAAACTATTAACAATTAATTAAAATTACAACGTTGAAAAAAAAACACTAAGTATAACTAAAACTTACTAAGACTGAAAAATTATATTTAGCGTTTTTTATGCATAATTACAATTGCAATTGAGTAATTGCGTTATTAAGGTAACAACCGCCTGATAACCATGTAATATTTTTTTTACAATACAATAAAAAACAAATGCGCTATTAATATATTTTCTTTTTTTATGTTACAGTAATATTGTTCTATGCGAAATATATTTTGTTACCTATTTGATTTTAATATGATGATTTAATATGAATCAATAAGTAATATGTTGTTTTACACTAACCGCCTTATTCATAAACTTTATTTAACTGGTGATTAGTTAAACAATATTTTGTCTTCTTCTTTCGTATGTCAAATCAATAATGACAGAAAGAGACAAATCAGTGTTTAGCTAAACAGTAACTAAGCAACGTTTATGAATAAGGCCGGTAGTTGCCAAATATAGACACCTAATTTATTAAAAAGACGATTTATTAATAATATCTAAAATTGATTTATTTATTTAATTAATATTTTTTCGAATAACATAACATGTTATAATCAATAGGTCGAATCAATGAACATTTTAATGTTAACCTTTTTGCTACATTTGAAACAGACATAATATGTCAAAATGTAAAACAATATTTACTAAAAAATATAAAATTATACGTTTAGTTTGTGTTTATATTATTTTGATTTACCTACATTTGATGTAAAAATGACCAATCCCGCTCAACTTTTAAAGGAAGCTTCCAATCGAGCTTATTATGTAGGTAAGATTTTGTATAAATGTATTTTTAAATGAAGAAAAAAATAATTAAACACGTCGGTGTTAGTTAAATATTATTCTAGGGCAAAAATAACTTCATTGGCGTGGAAAATGAACAAATAGAAATGGAAAAGGGATGGCGAATTCCGACCGCCCTTTGGTTGATGGTTATAGCCTTTTTCTTATGGATTGTCAGTTATGCCTTTGTTATCTTATTCATGTTCCTCTTTGAAGCTACACTAAAATACATCTCAAATTTTGAACTGCGTTGGCTAAACAATTCCTTTCCTGGAGAAGAATTTATTGAACAATATGCATTTTTTTTATATTGATTTTTATGATTTTAAATAAACATTTATATTCATATTTATTATTGTTTCTATTTTTATAATAATCAAAAAATATGAATGAATCCGTTCTTCCTTAATTCATATTATAAATGCGAAAGAGTCGAGTAGGTTAGACGTAGAGACAAAAAAGTATAAAATAACTGCATACTAAAGAATGTAGAGGCTGCAACCTGAATTTATTTTGAAACATATTGACCCACCTTAATTGGCGGGATAAACATAATTTTATTTTGTTTAATGAATTCTTAAAATAAATTTTGAAATTTTCATCTAAACATGTGACGAACAATACCATTTCATTTTTTTGTAGCTGTCCTTCTATCTTGTCTGTATATCCCTCCCCAATAGGCAAGTTGCTAGTAGGTTAGGAGCTTAGTATATAAAACAAAAGGGGAATGGTGCACACTGCACATTAGTAATTTTTAGACTTATTTGAAACTATATATTTACGCATTTTTAAAGCACTTGATTGAACACGAGATTGAATTTTTTCATTTTGAGTTTGGACTTATACTGTGAAATGGCTTACATCATAATATTTAATACTTTTGATATCGTACGTAGGCGGGGAATGTCCACCATGTTCTATTGCGCTTTAGTTGCGTTGCTTTGTTGCTTGTCATAGCCAAAATCCAATAGCCAAGGTTGAAATCCCAGTCGGGGTAGTAAAATGTTATTGGGTTATTTCTGTCTAGGTTTTTTAATATCCGTTATTGTCAATAATTGCTAAATAAATTATTGTCCACAAAATAGATTTTATATTATCTGTATTTCCTCTGCATAGTCTTTATTAATAATCTATATACAATGACAATTTTGACAAGGTACTTGTTTTTAACTGCATAATGACTTAGTGAGTGTATTTGTAAGTGTACCGACAGGCTTATAAATTTGTATCTTAAATATGCAGAATTGTTAATTTAATTTCGGTTTGATTGCGATTAAGGGTTATATATGTGTAATAATTAGTCTTAACAGTGTAATAAGTTAATCGCAAGGTTATAATGCCTTCGATTGATGTTATGGCCCCTCCGGGGCTGGCGCTTGATACACCACCAGAAGAATTGCAGGCCCCTGCCGCGCCAGTTATTGGTATTATTTATCCACCGCCTGAAGTCAGGAGTATCCTTTTGAATAGTTAAAACACCTATTAATTACTTGTTAATTGGTTTATACAAACATAACCTCTCATTTTTTTATTAAAATTATTATATATATTTTTAGTTGTGTACAGTGTATTCAATCTAAGAAATACCGCTTCACTTTTAATAACGCTATAGCGTTGTTCACTATTCAAATGAAACCTGACATAAATAAAGAATAGTTTTCAAACAAAATTATACAGTTTTAAATTATATGGCTTATTGATAAGCTTATTTTAATTTCTTTAAGCAGTGTGCCGAATTACTTTATTTATGTTCATGAAATTAAAAATTATATTCATACAGTTTTGGGTTGGCATTCGAAATTCACATCTCGAATTTGGGGTTGCGAAGAGCTGTATTTTTTTTTAAGCATGATGGTAAGTGGTTACCAATGCTCATAGACATTGGCATTGTAAGAGATGTTAACAATCGCACCACACAAACTTGACCACTAAGATGTTATGTCCTTTGTGCCTGTAATTACACTGGCTCACTCACCCTTCAAACTGAAACATAACAATACCAAGTACTGCCGTTTTGCAGTAGAATATCTGATGAGTGATACCAACCCAGACGAGCTTGCACAAAGCCCTACCATCAAATAAATTTTATATGGGGTTCTTTTTTATACAGAGTTGGTTGCGTGTCTAGTGTACTCGAGATGACAATATTTAATGTAGTCCCCTATATTTTACATACATATTGCTGGAAACCAATAAATTATTATTATTTCATAAACAGTTATTTCCTTAATGGAAACATAAAGACATTGTTGACAAGACTGCAAGCTTCGTTGCTCGTAATGGACCAGAGTTTGAGGCTCGCATTAGGCAGAATGAACTGGGCAATCCAAAATTTAACTTTCTTAATTCTGGGGACCCGTACCATGCATACTACCAACATAAGGTGAAAGAAATAAGAGAAGGTAGAGGTAAGTTATCTTTTCCGCTTAATTTTGAATGTTGTTATATTAATAATAATTACTGCAGACATACATCATAGCTTTTCTTCTTCTTAATTAAAGCTACATTTATCTGATAATCAAAGCGGAAAAACCCTTCCAACAAAAAAGAAACAAAACAAAATTTGAAAAAATAATTATTCTTTTAAATTGTGTTTTTTGTCTGGTATAGATGGCATTATTTCACATTTTATATAAAAAATATCCAATTTAATACGTAAATTAAATATAAAATATGTTCATATATGATGTAAAATGTCATCAGGTACCGATACAGCTCCTATCCCGATCGGGCCTCCGGTGCAACGCCCAGGCCTTGCACCGGCTACTGCAGCTAGGCAACAGGAACTTCTTAAAGCTGCAGCACCATCTGAACCTGCACCACCGCGTGATCCACCTCCAGATTTCGAATTTATTGCAGATCCACCTTCAATTTCAGCATTGGAACTTGATATTGTAAAATTAACAGCTCAGTTTGTGGCTAGAAATGGTCGACAGTTTTTAACAGACCTGATGAAGAAAGAAGAAAGAAACCATCAGTTTGATTTTTTGCGTCCACAACATTCACTTTTCCAATACTTTACAAGACTTTTAGAACAATATACTAAAGTTCTTTTACCGCCTAAGGAATTAGTTTCGAAGCTGAGTGCCGAGGTACGAAGTGGAGTGTTAGAACAAGTGCGTAGTAGAGCTGCATGGCACTCTCATCAAGCCAGGCGCAAAGCTGCAGATGAGGCGAGAATTGAAAAAGAAAGATTGGCTTATGCCTCAATTGATTGGCATGATTTTGTTGTTGTAGAAACCGTTGATTACCCAGCAGGAGAACCTGGTGACTTTCCACCACCAACGACACCGCTAGAAGTTGGGGCCCGAGTACTAGCCCAAGAACGTGGAGAAGATATCACTCATGGCAATGATGAGGACGACACGGAGATGCAATTGGAATCTGAATCGGAATCAGAGTCGGATGAAGATCTCGCGGAAATGGAAGATAGGACGCAACACCAGCAGCGTCCTGACGATAATAGGGTTCAAGATATGGAGGAAGAAAGTTCTTCATCTGATGATGATGGTCCTCTAGAGTCTGGTAGAAGCGGTGGGGAAGCTCCATTGCCTCCACGTCCTGATCGCGTAGTGGTCAAGAAATATGATCCGAAACGCGCTCGACCTCAACCGGCACCAGCTAGCGAGGAATGGCTGGTATCTCCAATTACAGGAGAAAAGATTCCAGCCAACAAGGTGGCCGATCACGTGAGAATAGGACTGCTGGATCCTCGCTGGCTGGAACAGCGAGATCGTGCTGCAGCTGAACGCTCCGATCGTGACGAGGCTCTTGCTCCCGGCGCGGCTATTGAAGCTTCGCTCAAACAGGTCTGTGATACATTATATTGTTTTCTATATCTCCACAGTCTTTGTTGTATTTTGTCTATAAATTGATTTATGTTTTGTTTTAATGTGGATTCATTTATATGGTCTCATCTAAAATTGTCACATTGTCTTTATCTAAAAAAAATTGAAAATGGATACAATTCTAATATATTTTCAGTTAGCAGAACGTCGTACTGATATCTTCGGTGTAGGCGACGAAGAAACCGCTATCGGTAAAAAGATAGGCGAGGAAGAGAAGCGCCGTGACGAGCGTGTTACGTGGGACGGACACACCTCTAGTGTAGAGGCTGCCACGAGAGCTGCGCGCGCGCACATCACGTTAGAGGACCAGATACAGCAGATACATAAGGTAATTCTTGTCAAACTTGGATTGTGTTTTATTTTTAATTCAGTGCATTTAAACTTTTATTTAATTTATTTGAATTTGAAGATATCAAAACATTCTAATCTACAACAGTGAACAGAGGCATGTGACAAATAGACAGTTTTACATTTTAATATATACAATTTCAATTCATTATGCATAAATTAAAACTTACAGGTCAAGGGGCTGCTTCCTGATGAGGAGAAAGAGAAGATAGGACCAAAACCAGTACCAGCATCGGCTAGAGGAGTTACGGTTTCGCGGCCACCGCTCCCGCCGGCTCCACCGCGAGTTTCTGCTCCTGCAGCAGCAGCAGCTCCAGCAACTGCACCAGTACTTCTCCAACCAATCCCACCATTAATGGTGATACCACCATTAGCTCCCCGACCTCCTCTTATCCCAACTCCAGTAGGAGCACCTTATGGTTACCCGGTACCCGGAGTGCCGGGAGGCGTGGCAGGAGTACCGGTGCCGGGTGCTCCGCCGGAAGAAGACGAGCCGACTGCTAAGCGGGCGAGGACAGAAGACGCCTTGGAGGCAGAACAGGCGTGGCTCGCAGCGCACCCTGGACCGGTTCCCTTGCAGGTACAATTTTATGTAATTTTTACATTTACATCCTAAATGTGCGGTGAAATATCATAAAAGGTAACGTTTACTAAATAAATATAGCAACAACAAGTGTTGCTATATTTATACACTGTACTGAAAATGTTGTTTGAAAGTACTCAAAGGACATTCAAAGTAAAGTTTGTGCCCCTATCTATTATTTCTACAATTAGAAAAACTTAAATGGATTAAAATTGAACTTTTATATGGATGCACATTTACGTTTGTCCCGCAGGTGATCCTCCCGTCGGCGCCGGAGCGCAGCGAGTGGCGGCTGGACGGGCGCACGCTGCAGGTGTCGGTGCCGCTATCGACGTCCGTGGCCGAGCTGAAGAACATCCTGCAGCGCTCCACCAACATGCCCACGGCCAAACAGAAGCTGCACTACGAGGTAACCATTCGCAACACTGGACTCAAATAATTGCTAATAGCAATCATATCGACGGGATGATATGAATCATTCACTTTCATATGATTATTTTTTATTTTATTTTTTATAGTCAAGTGGACGAGCATATGGGCCACCTGATGATATGTGGTCACCAACGCCCGTAGACAGTGGTTTGTATATTTCTTAAAAAAAAACAACATCGCCACTGCGCCACGGACCTTGGGAACTAAGATGTTATGTCCCTTGTGCCTGTAATTACACTGGCTCACTCACCCGTCAAACCGGAACACAACAATACAAAGTACTGCTGCTTTGCGGTAGAATATCTGATGAGTGGGTGGTACCTACCCAAATGAGCTTGCACAAAGCTCTACCACCGAGTATATCTTAATACATTTCCCTGATAGTTACAGCAAAGGACTTTCTAGGTAGACCACTCTTATAGACATATGTTATCGTCAGCAGCAATGTTTCATATTGCAGAGTTCGTTAAATATTATTGAGCTTGTATGTTGTCGTTCTAAGGAATGTCTTAGATCATATGCACAAAGCTTAGAAGGCTAAAACGAAGTATAAGGACTAGACTCAAGCAAGGTCCCAAGGTCCAAGCGTAAGTTGTAGATCGTCTAATAAAAGTCATCAACTATACTGCTAAATAATTTCACCAGCACTATCTAAGGAGGCTGCAAGTGATGGGCCAGGGAGCATGTGGAGCCTTTAGTCTTGCTTTAGACATTAGATCTATCTCTGGTAGTGTCACATTCAGTAGCGAGACTCCCTCTCATAAGCATGAGAGTAATTTATGTAAAATTATCTGACTGCCCCATTTAATAACTATAATTAATATCTTTATAAATTAAGGAATATAAAATATGGTTTAATTTTTTACTTTCAACCAATAAATGAACGTGTATAAATTTTTGTACTCGTTCTCAGGGCTTATTCTTCAAAGACACGAACACCTTGGCGTACTACAACGTGCCGCCCGGCGCGATGATACAGCTGCAAGTGAAGGAGCGCGGTGGAAGGAAGAAGTAATGCTTCGGATGATTAACATACATAGAAACAATCATATATTTCAATATCAAAATGGGTTTACATTGTTTCGTAGAAATAAAACATTCATTTGATACTTATTTGTTTGATTTAGAATAAGCCTTTCTTTGACTTTTGAAATCAAAAATGTTTTTAATAAAACTCTTTACAGTGACTGTATAGCGGATCTAAAAATAAGAAATGCGCAATGGAGTTTTTATGTAACGTAGACGACGAAGAAATAAGTATTAAAAATTCATTTCCTAAGGTTCATAAATCAATAATAGAGAATGATTTATTAGTACACGCACAAAAATGTGTTGCATCTATTATAATAATTGAGGGAACATTTGTTTGTAATGCCTAACTAAAAATCTTAATATACTAAAATATATTTAAGATAAGTCTATTTAGACTACAATATAAATAAAACTTAAACCAGAAAATGCAGCGCGTTTCGAAGAATGATTTATTTAGTAAATACATAAGTAGCTGCGCATTAGTGTGTCACCATGTTTATATAAAGACTAGTGACGAGACAAGCTCGGCTCAAGCACGGTCTTATACACAGGTCTATCAACAACTGTAGTGGGGGTACTTCGGCTTAATGGTTGCGCTGTTCTGTGCAATTTACGGCCGCCAGAGACATGACGACAGATGGGTGTGCTGTGCAACGAAGACAGAATAGCATTCCGTCTCTTTTCTATCACACGTACCGCGTGTCACTCAACCGACACGTGTCCGCACCCATCGATAGCAACGACGTACAGCGGCGTTGACGCGAAATTAAAGTTATGACACGATCGTACCAATCTCTCACCACTGAAATCGGGCTACATTGTAAGACCTGTATACAAGACCGTGGTTTCAAGTATTGAGGAAAATAACTACACAAACATTTTTTAAGCAACTTTTATTAAAAACGTGTAAATGAATAACAAAGCTAATTAAGATTGTCCAATATAAATATATTCTATACAATATAACATGTTCATATTATTAGGAATGTTAAAAGCTGTGATAGCACCGACTACATTTTAGTGATATGTGTAAAATATTTAAAAAACTTTCAACTTCATTCGAAACCGTCTTGATACCAAAGGCTGTTTACACACGGCTCCGTTTTTGTATTTGTACGCGTTCACGCAACACATGATGCTGCCAATAGTAAGCGACGTTCTTATAAATATTTGAATTTTACATACAATTGAGAGTTGATATCAGCTTCTCGTGTAAGCAACCTTAGTGCTACGTACCATGTTGCTTTTTTTACAAGAAAATTAAACTATATACATATATATTCACTGTGTCTCAAAGAGAAGGATAGTTTGGACGGTCATATTTCATTTCAACATTGATAAACTACAAATATTTTTTATTAAAATAACCAATTCTTAATATTTTATTTTATATAAATGAGATGAGAATTATATAAAATATTAATAACAATAAATTATTACTTATTATCACAATGTATTATCAAAATTCATCATCATTAGGTCATTTATATTTCCTACTTGAAGTAGTAGTTCACAAACTGCAATAGTGTGGGATATTTAAAAAATAATTTTTTTTCGTCAATATAATAACAATATATCTACTAACATACTTTGTACTCGGGTGACAACCCAAGTAAATGTGAAGTATTTGTAATTTTAATTATTGAAAAAAAAAAATGTAAATACAAATTTTGAATACTTATAACCAGCACATTTTAAAATATATTTTACTAACCTCACAAATATTTATGTATAGAGTAACATTTGAAAGTACATAATATATAATAAAGAACAAGATTCGTTCATAATTTCTGATAATGATATGACAGAGACTAGGCTTAGTCGTATCGTTTAAAAGTATTATCATATTAACAATAGCAAGCATAGCATAGTCTCGACATTAATTTTACTGTAATGTAATAAAGAAAAATAACGACCCAACGTACTATGTAAGTAAATAAAATAAAGAGTGCAACAAATAACCTCAAAAGTCGGTTTATAAAATTAAATTAACAATCCAACAATAGTAAAATAACACTTGCATAAAACAATATGGAATGTGCAATTACAATAAAAAAAATATTGTCAAATCAGAAGTAAAAAAATATAAAAATTAAATTATTTAACTTGCTTAGTTCAATGCATCTTTGATTTGATTACAATTCTACTTAAAATAAATACAAATTACTTTATAAAAAATGAGTATAATATTCTTTATCAAAACATTTTATTACTATCTATATCGTATTCCAACGGCAGGGGCAATAAAGATAAATAAACCATAGATTTCCTTATAATAAAATAATAATGGTCCTCCGGACCGATTTCGGCCACGGCGGCCAATTTCAAGAGAGGTTAGCCAACTGCGCAGGAGACATTATAATGTACAAGTGTGTGCGCAGACACAGGTGCACTCTCTCTTCGCTAGCTCTCATAATCCGATGGGACGGCAATCCGACACGACTGGAAAGAGTTCAGGCGCAGGACCAACGGCTTTACGTGCTTTCCGAGTGTTGGAAGTGTGTACACAGGAGTGTACACACTTCCAACTTCCAGACTCCGGGCTGCTACTGAGAATTATCGACAGAAAATCTCAATAACATTTTATTGGCCCGGCCTAGGTTTTGAACCCAGGACCACCGTGTCTGCGGCCTTACTTGTGGCCACTAGCCCAACGAGGCGGTCAGATTTCCGTATGCCAGGCGATTTTCCAACATATATCTTTATTTATAATACAACATTATTCCACTTAACTGCTTATATCATCTTAAATTTTTCTTCCAATTCCATTAACAAATTCCAATAATGTTATCAATTCAAGGTCAAATTTGTTTATATATCTTTACTGCTTCCATTGGAATATATAATATATTATACTATCACGAAGCGGACTAGTCAAACCGCCGCTCATATAAATAATAATAATATAATGAACACTTACGGTTCCTTTAGTTACTTTTTTTTCTGAGATTACGTATGTAGTTAAAAGATAACATTTATAATGCCTTAGCGCTCGTGGAATGCGTGTGGGAATTATAATATAATATGAAAATTAAGCGTTTAAATTATGTAGCCTAGTATTGCCATATGTAAAAATAAACCATTTAAAAATTCGACTTAAAAATAGTGATGTTTTTTTTAAAGAGAAATATAATGTTATGATAGTGTTATTCTTATTGTGTGAATAGCTTGTTATGCCAATTTCGGAATGTCCTCGATCATTTTCCAGTATCTGTCGATCATCGGCGCGTAAATCTTCTCCGCGTCGGGGTAGGGAGTCGCTACCGGCGACATCGTTAGTTCCGACCCTGAATTCGAATTAGTAATATTAAAACCATATATGTATATACGAACGAAAAAATCGACAATTGTCTTTCAATTGTCGACAAGTTTTTTTATGAAACTAATATCATTCAAAACGTGGGCGCATTTTTTTAAACAAACGGTGACGGTGCTTGACTTTGTGGGAAAACATCGTGAATAAATCTGCATGTGTCTAATTTCATTGAAAGCAGCGTGGCGGGATAAGCTGCAAACCCTCTCCTCAAATGAAGAGACGATGCCATAGCCTCAGCAGTGGGACATCCACAGGATGTTATAAATAATTAAAAAAAAATACTGATAACATAAATTACCAGTCAGTTTAACTCCAGTTTCCGCGCTCCAAACGTCCGCCGCTCGAATCGCAGCTCCCAGTAGAGCAGCGTTGGAGTGCTGATCCTGATTGTGATTGAAAATAAAAGTTAAGGGTAGTTTGCAAACGGAGAGACAAATATTACCTTAATTTAAGTTTCCTATCGATGTAATAATATATATAGATAAATATACATCAATGAAAATAAGAGTTTTGAAATAAATATGGTACTCTTTGTAATTGGATAAGGTATTTTAAGTGTCTCAATCAGATTCTATAGTGTTATATAAGTCACTAAAAATCTCAAAATTTTTATTGAATAAAATGCATTAAATTTTTACATTTTCAAATTACGCGCGAAACTAGACGGACACGTTGGGCGCAGAGGACGCCATATTGCTCTGTGATCATGACGTTAGTTGGTTGTTTAAGTAAATTTGTGTAACGTTGTTTACGAAAATAATAAAATAACAAAGCCTATATGCGCTGATCAGATGACAGATGAGATTTAATTAGTTCACAGTCGTATGACGAATTGACATGGCAGCTACTATATCATGGTTTCCAAAAACGAATAAAAAATCTCTGAAATCTTTGAATTGAATTTTAACATTTATTTTGTTCTTTTATGAACTACAACTAAATTTTTTTGACTGGTTTTTGCCTAAACTATAATGTATTTTTATATTTTTTTCTTACATGGAGTAAAATACCCATTACGATCGGCTCGCGATATGAACACGAAATGAAGATAAAATTAAAGATATATTCAGTTCAGAAACAAGTGAAAGATAAGTATAACATGAACACGCAGCGACGCGTCACCTGCACGTAGACGGGCATGTTGAAGACGTCCGCGAAGATCTGCAGCAGCGCGGTGTTGACGGAGGCGCCGCCCGTGGCCACGAGGCGCGCGGCGGGGCTGCCCAGCGCCAGCCCCGTGCGCTCGGCGTGCGCGCGCCGCGCCACGGCCTGCGTCTCCAGCAGCGCGCGCGCCTCGAACTGCGGCGCCGCCCGCCCCACCGCGCGCGCGCCCTCCGCCAGCCAGCACCCCGCCGCGCGCCGCGGGACGATCTCCGCCGTGTCGAAGTAGATCCCTGCCGAGCGCTAGCTCCGTACGCGGTATCGGGCGACGCGACGCGAACGCGGCACTCCCAGGTGGAGAGTGAGCGTCGTCTCGTTCGCACCGTGTCGCTCGTTCGTACCCCACGTAGTTTAACTTGTGCGAATCGATTGGAATGTACCTAACGCTCCGACCGGTTCGTCATTATATTTTTGTTACGTGCCAGTTTGAATCGGCGTGCCCTCGACCCGGAGGGACCCTCGATCCATACGTGTTACCTAATTTAACGTATATTGACTTACGAGAACTTAACCGGTAGACAAAATTGTAAGGAAATCTTTAATTGTGTAAATCATTTTTCAAATCGAATTCGTTTCGAGATTCGTTCTTAGAGATACTTACCCATGTACCCCATGTTTCCTCGAACTGTAGCTCCGAGCAGTTCGTTAAATGCTTCCCAGCTGGGGCCCACGAGCCTGTCCCTGTGGTTCTGGCGGGTGAGGGACCCATTGGCGAAGCAGAGCAGTGCCATGTAGGGAGCGCTCGTGGGGCCGACGAGCACGTGCCCTTCCAGTGGGGCCGCAGGTGATTCCAAACCGAGAAGCACTGTATCGCTGGTCCCTAGACTGAGTCCTACCCAGCCCGTTTCGAGACGTAATCCTGTAATACAAAATGATGTAACTTTCTCTGCGGACAATTAAATGGTACTCGTCAAATTTCATCAAGCCTACCGTACCTGCTAGTGCTGAACAATTATCTCCAGTGAAGGCAACCACTTTGCAGTCAGACTTGAAGCCATACCGCTGCACATAGTATGGTGCTATCACACCTACAACTGAGGCAGTCAGTACTGGGTCACCCAACTTACTGACTAAAGTCTCGTCTCCACAAGCCTATCAAAAGCAGAAAAGACCAAAAAATTAGTGGTACTAATTCCAAAAAATTGTGGTATAAAATCCACAATATTAAATCAAATTACCTTTAAAGCTTGCTCGCACCACTTCTTACTGTGAATGTCAAGGAGATTCATTCCAGATCCATCAGATAAGTCTATCGGTGCTATCCTCCCCACGAACAGGGAGCAAGCGAAGGAAGACACGAGAGATATCCGCTCAGTCGCATGGTACACTCGAGGCCGAGTGCGGTACATCTTCCGTATTTGGACACCGGTGAAACGTTCGTACGCACTTGATCCTGTGATTTTAGCTAATTCCTGCAATATAGAAATTCTCCTGACCTTTGACTTTCTTAACGGAAACTATGCAAGAACAATCTCCCTCACTCAGTTAAAGTCTGCTGGAAGCTGTTCCATCAGTGTGAATCAAATATAAATAACGGAGTGGAACATCATAAAGATTAAAGTTGCAACATAAGGTTAAAGATCCGGTGAAGTTATTGGATCATTTGAGTTCTCTCATAATTTTTGAATATGAATAAAAACAAGTGTCACCTCAGGTCCACCAAGAGCTTCCTCCAGTGCGCGACAGTCAGCTGTAGTACTGGAATCCATCCAAACTGGGGAATCTGCCACAAAACATGTAGCTAATTGTGTGTGTAGAAACTGATCCCCTGATAAAGCCGCTAATTTTGCTTCGGAACCTTTAGCCCACCATACGGACCCATGTTGCTGAAACAATATTAGTCGTTATAAAACCTTCATTAACTATGAATACTAGGTTTTAAGTAACTTAATTTTACAATTAGGAACCTACATAGAATTAGGAATTATATGAGAAAAGTGTTGTTACACTTATTAGTTGCCATGTTGAAAATAATAACAAATATTTAACAAATAATAACTTTAAAATATCCAATATCAATTAAAATAATGATCTCTGATCTTATATCAGACCACCTTGGTGTTATACTGAACTTAACTCATGATAAATAATCTATATTAGATCACAGACAAATAATTGTTGCACATTTTGTTAACATGTTTAATTAACATTAAATAATATAAAAATATGAATTATGTAATTATGTATTGTTATGTACCTGTGCAGCTCCAGATAAGGCTTCTATTGTAGAAAAGTCAACACCAGCAACAACTAGGCGGTCCATTACCATATCCAATGCTTTCACCCATAGCAGTGTGGGGGCTGTCACCTCACCCCTCTCCCCCCGAACAACACCTCCAGCAGTTCTGCACCAGGAATTATTTATATTTTCAATCATTCAGAAATATTACTATACTAGACATTTACAAAAATAAATACTATAATAAAAATAGACAAGTTGTTTTTTGTTTGAGTGTGCTAGTAACTGGAGATTACACCTGGGTTTGAAATTTATTTTTGCATTTTGTAGTCCATGTTTTGAGGAAGACTATAGGTTATTTAAATTTTGCTACATCCCATGAGGGCAGAGCAAGGCTATTTAAGGTGGTTAAAAAGTCAGAAGGTAGTCATTTTAATTGCATTTTAAAACATAAAAAGTACTTTAGTGTAATACCTGAACTCCGGAAGATCAACATCAAACTCAACATCTGCCTCTTGATGTATAACATAGTCTTCACCAATTACGCTCGCTTTCAACTAAAACAATAATAGGATTACGAGATTCTAAAATTTTTATTTGATTAAATAAAAAAAGTAATTAAAAGCACAGTCATTCATCCACCAATCATTTGCATAAATTAGCGATTCTCTCAAGTTATTAGTCATATTCAAAATACTTTTTCTTTTGCTATCGTTATAACGCATACAATATGCGACCTTTTAATATTTCATGATTAATAACTAACATATTATCACAGTTAATAATACAGAAAAATTGTATATACATAAAATTATCAGTATTTTTAAAGTTTACTAATAATATTTTGATATTCAATTAAAAATTAGGCATTATAAAACTATACAATTTGACGAAATATAGTAGGTATTAATAATGAGGACTTTTATAAGACTGTATGGAATTTTGACTCACCCTTTGAGTACTAAAATCAAAACCTAAAAAAGTTTTTTTTCGCGTTTCTTCAATCATTTTTCTTTATTTTGACAGTGTATTTTACAGAATGTTACGGTTTCGGATTCGTTCAGAAACGGTCGAACTAACTTCGCGAATATCGTGACTAAATCTCATTTATTAAATTAACAATAGCGCTATTTAATGATATCTCTTCGTGTTTTAAGTTTATGACTTTTTAAGATTCTTACATATATTATAATCATCATTATAGATATAATTCGTTCATTACATAGCGTCTGATAAGGGATATCAAGGTCATCGTTATATCATTATCAGTAATACTGACGTAGTATGATATACTTAGTTGTTTTTTTGTTATTCATATTATTAATTGTTTTTTTAATTATTAGGAAAGGAATTCCAAGCTTACGCCTTTTTTTCTTTTATTATAGTAAAAACTGAAATAAAAGCCGTTGAAGATGTCTTTTTGACTAATAATTAATGTAGGAAAATATTGATATAGTTATTATAATAAGCCAAAATTATTTTGGATAAAACCAGCGCATGACTGGTAACTAACGGCATCGTGTTTTTATTAGGTGGCTCTCGGGAACCGTTATTTCGCACGGTTCGCGCTACAATGATACGCTAGTGACGTTACTATTATATTGAACACATTAGACTTTTACGAATATTTATTTTATTTATTTATATTTTATTGTATACCACAAAGGAAAAAATAAATACAAAAACATGGATACAGCCTTAATAATAGTAGCATACAATTTTGGCGAATTATTAATTAAGTTAATTATGGCTAAGAGGAAAAAAACACGACATAATATAATCACGATGTATATAATCTAATGCATAAACCATATTTGGTTAGTATTTTGCAATTATGGTTTATGGTTTATGCATTAGAAAAACCTAGGTAAACAAACCAAACCATTTATTTATTTTTTACTCAGAACTTTTTTTTTTTTAATTTTCTATGTTTGTCGTATTCTATTGGAATTTGTATTCTTAACGATTTTGTTCAATCCAATTTTACGTAAGGTGTACTAAACCTGAAAAAGAAAGAATGCTATCTTTAAAAGTTTCCAATATAAATATTTGCTCCAATAAAATAAAAGGTGTATGTAAAGTTATTCTACTAGTCAGACGATAAATATTACGTATCTGAAACCGTTTAATTCGCGCTACTACTTATATCTACCTCGTTGACTGCCTCGTTGGTCTAGTGGCTAGATATAAGGCCGCAGACCCAGTGGTCCTGGGTTCAATTCCCAGGTCGGGCCAATATAAACTCAGCGTCAAAAAAATCGCACCTTTGGTATTTTGACTTCAATCAACTATAAACCCTATTTCATCTATGGTAAGGTGTGGGGCCTCATTTTAAAGGTTATTGAATCCTTTAAATAATAAAACTGTGATAGTGATTACTAAGCATATAAAAAACATTTTTCATGAAAAAAGGAAAAACACGCCAAAATTACTTAATTTAATTAATCTAAAAACATAACAAAATTAAAAAATACAGTAAAACAAATTCTTAAAACTAAACTTAGAACCTAGTGTTACCTCCCTTAGCCCTAATTACAGCCTCCATACGATCCTTCATTGACCTCACCAACGTCATGATGCGTTCTTGAGGAATGTCACTCCACTCCTCGACGACGGTGTCCCGAAGCTGTTCAAGGGTGGCACGGGCAGTATCACGAGACCGCACCCGACGTTTCAGATCATCCCAAAGGTGCTCTATGGGATTCAGGTCAGGACTTCTCGCTGGCCACTGCATCACGGGGATCCCAACCTGATTCAGGTAGTCCCGAACAATGATTTCCGTATGGGAGCGGGCGTTGTCGTGCGTGAATGTGAATTCAGGCCCGACAAAACCAGCATACGGGACCACATGGTCCTCCAGTATCTCTGTGATGTACCGATGAGTAGTCAGGGACCCCTGGCCACGTGCACCTCCAGTGCAGGAGACGCACACAAGGTCGGTTTTGCCTTGGATTGAAATTCCGCCCCAGAACATGCAGGATCCTCCTCTGTTGCTGACGGTTTCTTCAAAGCAGGCCTGTGAGTACCGTTCCCCTTGCCTCCTGTACACTCTTCTACGCCTATCATTGCAGAAAAGGCATACCCTAGTCTCGTAGGAGAAGAGGACAGACTTCCATTGGTCGAACGTCCAATCCACGTGGTCTCGGGCAAACTGAAGTCTGACTCGCCTATGCTCTGCTGTCAATTTGGGGCCAGTAGCAGCCCTACGGGCCTGGATTTTCTTCTCTCGCAGCCTTCTTCTTATTGTGGAGACGCTCACCGACGTCCTCCGAGCTGTTCGGAGCTGCTGTTGCAGCTCAACAGCGTTGGAGAATCGGTTACGCAAAGACGTCGACACAATATAGCGGTCGTCTCTGTCGGAAGTGCAACGTCGTCTTCCGGATCCATGCTTCCTGATGTAGCCTCCAGTCTCCTGGAACCGCTGGGATACTCGTTTCACCCGGAAACGGCTTATGTTGAGTTATCGAGCAATATCAACTTGGCGTAGTCCTGATTGCAGTAGTGCTACCACTTGAGCTGCTTCTTCTGCCGTGGTATCCATTTTTCAGGGTTTTTTTCTTACTGGAGCTGTTCAGGTGTGACTTCTGTGATGTCTGGATAGCTAATGACCCATAATAAATTTTAATTCCCCTTTTATTCGTGTCCAAGGTGGCACAAGTAGTGAGTCCTCTAATGAGCTTTTCAGCACTTTTTTTTAAAGACCCTAACGTTTCGTGATTATTGTTTTTACAGAAAAGAACGATACGCGTTTTTAAAGTGTATTAATTGTGCTTTCAAATGATATTAATTTTGGTAGGGTACAATAAATAAGTTAAGAGTATTATTCGCTTGAAGTCAAAATTTCAAAAGGTGCGATTTTTTTGACGCCGAGTGTATAGTTATTGGGTTTCTCTGTCAGAAAATTCTCAGTAGCAGCCCGGAGTCTGGAATTTGGATGTGTGTACACTCCCGTGCCTCGGAAAGCACGTAAAGACGTTGGTCCTGCGCCTGAACTCTTTCCGGTCGTGTCGGATTACCGTCCCATCGGATTATGAGAGCTAGGGAATAGTGAGTGCACCTGTGTTTGCGCACGCACTTGTGCACTATAATTTCTCCTGCGCAGTTGACTAATCTCTCTTGAGATTGGCCGCCGTGACCGAAATCGGTCTGGAGGTCATTATTATTATTATTATTATATCTACCTCAAACTTCTATGTTCTATAATACTACGGTCAATACGCTAAATTTGCGTAAAAAAAAGTTCTTCATCACAGTTAAGATGAAGGGCCGCCATCGTGATACAGGGCTCTTCGAGGGCAAGTTACGCCACTGAAAAGGACAAATATTTTTCCCTAATCCCTAAATATTTTTTAGTGAAAAAAGAAAACATTGACATTATGATAATATAAACCATGCAATCTATGACACATTACATGACACACATTGTCTTAATATAAATAATTCACTGTTATTAGATAAAGCACATTGGGTTTTTCATATAACCCCTAAACAATATTCATGTGGCCGATTAATATCACTAATTTCACTAAAATTAGACACGTAACGCTGTAACATTTTGTCCATAAAGTGGTAAATGCATGGGGATAGCTAATTCAGTAGAATATTGTTTTTATCATGCCATGCCATATCTTTATCTTAATAATTTTATCTTAATATCTGTTGTACAATAGTAAATTTTTTATTTAATTTATGGTAACTATTTTTTTTTATTCGCATACATGTAATACAATTTCAAAAAAGTATTATAATGGGTTCATAATGTATTAAATTTTACGCAAAGACTTAATCTAACCAAGAATTTAACTTTAGAAATTCTATTAAAGGCTCTGTCGTTGGGTATAGGGAGACTAAAGTAACAGGTTCATTCGGCCGGCAGGGCCGTGGTATAAATAGGCCATGGCGACCCAGCCGTGGCTTTCCGAGCGATTACATCCACACCCCTGTGTACAGCCTAGGAGCCTCGTGTACTAATATCATCACTTTGCTACTTCGTGCAACTTGCTTTTTGCAGACATTCTTTAGAAATACTACTAATACTATACAAAAAAAAATCATGTCAACTTAATTTAATTACTGCATATACCCATATATATAATCTAAAGTTAGGTATTTAAATTATTTATTAATCATTGTCTATAACTCATTTAGTTTATACAGTTCCGTGCCTCGGAAAGCAAATAATGCATTTAGTCCGGCACCTGCTCTCTCTGCTATTGAATAAGTAGGTAAATAAATTACAGGGCAGTCGTTACCACCGCCCATAGACATTAGCGTTGTAAGAAATAACCATTCCTTACATCGCCAATGCGCCGGATGCAACAATAGTACCTGTCGTACTACGACGTACTATGTACCTGATGCTGTCATGTCAGATGGGTGTCTCAGCTGAATATGATTATAATGTATAAATATATTTTAAAAGCTGTAGAAATAGTGAAAACGTCTATTAAAGCCATTATAATAAGCTACTGTACAAATCATGACGCTAGCAGCATTTATTCATAGAACTGAAAAAAGTAGTATAAAATTCATTGAAATGAAAGTAAAGCAGTTATAAATTTACTAGCGTTTGGCCCGCGGTTTCACCCGCGTAGTTCCCGTTCCAGTGGGAATACGGGGACAAGATGTAGCCTATGTTACTCCCAGATAATGTAGCTTTCCATTGTTGAAAGAATTTTTAAAATCGGGTTTAGTGGTTTAGGTTTGAAAGCGTAACAAACAAACAAACTTATATTAGCAATTATAAGATAAGTTAGGATGTGCGAATAAATAAATAATAATACGAATGTAAAGTAGCCGTAAAAATAAACTCAAGCACAACAGGAACAAAAAAGCTACAATATAAGTACACGGACACAAAATTTTTGCGAAAACAAGGCGAAATGTAGAATCGCTAGCTTCTTATACACATATTGACGTCAATTGATTAGAGAGAACCAATATATTAAATAAATCACAAAATATTAAAGAAATAAATAGTCAAGTCAAGTAATTGTGACTGCAATTTTATATTTAGTAATATGTTCGAAATCATATAAAAACAAATTTAAAGTAAGCGATTTTTTTTTATTGTATAGGTAGGTGGACGAGCATAAGGGCCACCTACCTATACAAAAAAGTTATATTTTTTTATAGGATAAAAAGATAGGCATATGGACCACCGGATGATAAGTGGTCACCGACGCTCTTAGACATTGGCAGTGTAAGAAATGTTAATCTACTACCTTTTTACCTTAACTACCTTTTTTATCCTATAAAAAAATATAACTTTTTTTGATTCATCTTATTCTCGATGGTGACGATAAACATCGTGTGTGTGTGATTAAACTCTAACGATAGGCGTTCTCCGCAAAAGTAGGGGAAGCCTTAGTTAGGCAATGGGAAATTTACAAGCTTTTACTTTTTAATTTCTTGTTTAAGTCGTAAGCTATAAGCATACGGGTATATATTCCATAACAAAAGTTATTCTACTTTACATGATATATTATTGTTTAAATCAGATTAAGATTGTGATATCTATTATTAGCAAAACGGATTGAAGTGTTTAATCAAATTAAAAAATGTTATTTTTATATATTTTTCATAATTTAATCGAAATAAGATTCAAATAAAGACATTGAAATTGCGTTTAAATTTAAATATCGATGTTAAGTTGAAATAATCGATTATGAAATACTACATAAACATAGAATTTAAGACCCTATTGCATGCTCGTCGCCTACATTTTGTTTCTAAAGTAGTTTGTAATAGTGTCAATATTATATTGTAATGGTGATCGGCGCAGCTTCGTGGCGCTGGCGACTGCCGGGCGCCTTAGGATGCTGTCTGAACCTCCTGATATTGTAAACAAGAGCTTTTTCGATTGGAGGCGGCAGAGCGCACGCGCGATACGCCGTGAGCTTGTAAGGACGTACGTTTTTGTTACTTCTGGTCTTTATTTATACTTTTTCCAATAACTTTGATGTCAGATCCTACGTGACTTAATTATGTATGTTTGTCTATTCAATGAACTATTCAAAACTTTTTATAAATGCTTTTATTCAAATTAAAAAACGAATAACAATTTATTTAAAATTTACTTTTCCATCATGTAGTTTGAATTGTTATCGATTATCTGATTATGATGTTATGGACATTTTCCATAAAAATAATATAAATACTACTTTAATGGATTTAGGACTTTATTTGAGATAAAAAATCGATACTGGAAGCTCGGACATCGTATCAAGGTGAATGCGTGTGCAGATCCGGCGGCGGCGTAGATTGCGACGGGGCCAGAGGGTCGGGGTGCGGGCGGGGAACGCGCGTGCGCGGGGCGGGGTGGGCGCGGGCGGCAGACGCGCCGCGATGGTGGGCCGCGACAGCCGCTCGGAGAGCGCGGCGCGCCCCTGGGCGCCGCGGCATGAGTAGCGCGCCCGCCCGGCCCGGCCCGCGCGCCCGCCATGGCGCAGGCCGCGCCCGCGCCCCAACGCACCCACTCCTTCGCCAAGAAGACCTTCCACAAGCCGACCTACTGCCACCACTGCTCCGATCTGCTGTGGGGGCTCATCGGGCAGGGCTACGGCTGCGAAGGTACGCGCCGCGCATGCGCCCCGGGCGCGTCGATACGACCCGCGCGCTCAGCACGACCAGCGTTATGCAACCCACCCGGGCGTGTCCCGCCGCCCTCTCTGACCCTCCCGCGATCCTAACCTTCTGACCTCCAGATTTTCCCGTATAAGTCCACCTGGACACCTAGCATCATAGACTGCAGAAACCTATCTTTCCTTCTACTGAGTCCGCCCCGACGGCCATGTTTCGACCTCGACCTTCACCTTAGTTCTAAGGCGCACTCCTTTCCATTTCCACCCTGTAAAGCTTGAAACATCCTTTCTTTGCATACCGCTCAGTAACCCAAGTCCACTAAGGTGTAAGACGGTCAATGATTTCAAATGAGTTGAAAACAAAACGTGTCGGTAAAACGAGTGAACGTTCATATCGATCGATCTGTTTTGTATGAGGTTTTTTCCTAGCGGCGCGGGGCGGGGCGCATCCCCTCCTGACTCGAGACGTGGTGATCTCAATCTACTAGATAAGGCCTCCGATTGTGGTAAGTGACGATCCCCATTTGGGTTTCGATGTTTGGCATCGGACGGTTAAGCCTTATTTGGTTTTACCACCAGAAATTGACATAGAGATATGTAGTTTCCTTGCTCTACGCGCGAAACGCATAACGTAACAATTGTAATTATTATCCGAAAACATATCAAGACTAATGAAATGACAGACAATTTTACATTGACCATTTTACAGAAACCAAGCGACTCAACATTTTATATAACATCTCTTTTGTTTTTTAAAGTAATTCTTAAGTGTGCTAACTGTGCTAATAAATGTATTTTTTTCAGTTTCTTACTTTCTGAGTAACTTTCGGAACTTATTATACTTATTAATCTGTGCTTAACGTTTGAAAGTCAACTTAAATAAAATGATCAGTAATCGAAATATTTTGAACTAAAATTAAAGTGTTAAATAAATAGCTAATTTACGAAACTATTTGTGCTCTTAATAAAAATGATTCAAATGAAAAAAAGTTGAAATTCAAATTAACACGCCTACAAATACAAACTTTATATCGCCTTTGCATGTTAATTGACTTAAAAACTAACCGATTGATCTTAAAAATCTCGCTTAACCAAGAAACATCCTCAATTAATCGATAACTAGTCCATAACATTTTACATTATCCTTATACAGTAATACAGAATGTGTTAATGTTTTAGTTGACGTAATTTAAACGAATAGCTAATCATAAAATACTCCCGAATAGACTAACACCCATGGCGTCGCGTTGTAACTGCAATGTATTGATTACGAGTATCTACGCGTTCATTGCGAACATAACGCAAATTGACGTCTTTAAAACCGAAACTACTTGAAATATCATTTATTATCTCAATGTCGTTCAAGTGTTAATAATAATTATTTTATAAATGTATGTAGATATGGATTTAAAGGTATTATTTAGGATAAATATGTATAAACAATTTTGAGTACATTTTCATATAAAAATAAAATATAGCAATCAATTTTATTTTTAATAAGTATAGTTATATATTAAGCACCGACTTATATTGATTATTATAAAATCGACATAAAAGTCGAATTCTATAAAGTAGTAAGCGACACACATTCGAAAAGTATTTATTATAGAATTTTTCATACATTACATACAAAGTGTAACGATTCATTATAGTCGAAATGACGCTCAATTTTCGACAAATATGTAGATCCACACAATATCATGAGCTAATAAAAAAAAAACTCTTCGAATATTAAGGCCATAATAAATAAAACAAAAAAATAATATCGTTTATTATATAAAAAGCTTTTAATGTCTACATTAACACAACACCGATTTAATGAAAATATTTAAAAAAACTGGCCATACTGAATGGGCAATTTTTTTTCTTATTCATAATAATGCTTATTACATTAAGAAGCTAGATATCTATAAGCAAGCGTAAGCCCATCTTATTAAAATATCTTCTTCTTGCTTATATTAATATAATATATACAAATAGTTAAATTAAAGCGTAAGGCCGCTTTAATTTGCCGCGTGTACGAAAACATAGCTATAGTAGAGCCTAGCGCTAAGATAAAAACGATGTACTCTATATCTTAAGGTTATGATATCAATTTAAACATAGTTAAAATTTTGGTAACAAACAAACAGGCAAAAAGCAAAGACCACTTACCACCAAATGATAAGCTCGTCTGCATTTAAAAGAAAAATTAAATTAAGCAATTTATGTAATCGATTAGAAAACTTCTCGAAATTGATACTAATAAATATTTTTGTTTCAAATTGCGGAAATAATACAAGTTGCCTATCTATTAATTCCAAGTATCAAGAAT
This sequence comes from Nymphalis polychloros, assembly GCA_905220585.2. Taxonomy (NCBI): domain Eukaryota; kingdom Metazoa; phylum Arthropoda; class Insecta; order Lepidoptera; family Nymphalidae; genus Nymphalis; species Nymphalis polychloros. Next base: position 12,225,950 of record HG992252.1, on the reverse strand, counting down.
CTACTATAAGTTTTTTTTTTTGAAATACAGTTGAAATCTTTTTAACGAAGTCGTATCCAGCATTCAAATTCCATCTTCATCAAAGTGTATTGTAACTAGTGGGTAACATAACAAATAACATAATGTATATAAACTATACCCTAACTTAGGATTTTCATATCGTTACACATCACGTGCATAATTTCATTGAGCTATTGAGACTTTAAATATAGTTGACTTGTAGCCCAGACTTCACAAAGTTATATAAGTTATTTTCGACGATATAAGCATGTATTACAATTTAATTGTATAAGAGCTTATGAATCACAAATATTGGCGATACATCATCAAAGATATTTTCTTATCAAGTGTTTATTTTAACAGAACAAAGTTTGGGTTTGAAAAACACTGAAAATACAAACCTGTTATTATATGGTTTTAAAGTATATATATAAAAAGCAATTTCTTGACTTACTGATTATAAACGCAAAGGTTAAACTATAATAAAAAGATGGTGTCATACATTTCTTTCCTAACTCGCAGAATGTATCAAAGAACGTCCGCTCGATCTACATTTTCAAAATTTATTCTACACACTTAAAGTATCATCTTTTTCACACAAAACACAAGACAAATACTTGTAAATATACGTATACCTTTGAAACTAGATGAACTTGTCATACTGAAAACTCATTTTGTAGCTAATTCATTTTGTTTGTATACTAAATAATCAAAAATAACTGATATATATACATATAATTTTTAACAATATTCAAAAATATATATATTTCAACCTGAAAATTAGTACGTTTCTATTTTAGTATAATCATTTGTTTTATAATTTTTTTCTTTTTATGACGAATGGTGAACGTACAACTCGTAGCGCGTCGTAGCACTGCGTAGGGGTCTTTATGAATTAATTTAAAAATAACTCAAAACAATTGCAATTTTTTTATTTTAATTCATCATAAATTTGTAAATACAAATAAATAATAAAAAATATAATAATAAAAGTGTACTATTTCATAAGTAAATCTATTAATAGTGCTACAAACATATATGTATTGTTCAATGTGAATATTTAAAACAAAGAACCTTTTTTTATCTCCACGTCAATACGTATAAGCTTCAGTAAAAAAAACCAAGTTGAACTTACATACATGCTTGTGAGCCGTACAAAACATACCCTATAAAGGCACACAGCCAACTACTGAATAGAACTTCCTTTAAAGAGACAACATGCGATAATAATATTCTACGACACGTCCCACACTCGTCATACACTACAATAACCATAGACAGCGACAAAGCGAGCTATACAATGCACTAGAGACAATGGCCATCCTCAACTAGAACAGGCGGAGGCAGATAAGATGTGTGGGCGAGTTGTTAATTCTATACAATTCTATATAATGCAACGCTCACCAACCCCAGCCGTGTTGCTTGCAGTTAATTAAAATACAAGTATACATTATATATTTTTATACAAAGATATGATATTACAGATTATGATATATCCTAGACGATTTATTACCATTTTTCGAAAATCGGTGCTGGATTAAGAGTCACTGAAGAACTTCTCTTATAAACCGTGTCTCTCTTAAATCACTAATACCATACATGTCTCTTTCATACACGATTAATTAATTCTAATTGATTGACATTTATTGATTCATTTAAGTTTTATAGGACTTTTTTAAATAAATTTATCCTGGGTCATGTGGGATTCTTACCCACTATCTCCTGGGATGGCCGTGCGATTGGAATAATTCGCGATCATTTTTAATCGTGCAAGGGATTATCGTTTACATTCTCCAGGATTATAATATATAATATTTATTTATAGGTTATATGCTGTTAAAACGATATTTTTAATTACTAGTGTCTTAGTGAATTAGACCATAATCATTAATTATATATTTTTTTATTTCTACTATTTTTTATTGATAACACTAAAGCTCCTTAACATCTACCAAACAAAAAAAAAAGGAAATCGGTTGACAATCAGAGAAGAAAAAGTTACTGAACTGTTTTGTGTTTGCCTAATTATATACCATTTCCTTATGAAGTTGTATTGTAAGTTTTATTTAATTGGTGAAAATATATTCACGGTTCAGCTTATCAAAAAACTATATGTTAGCGGTTCGCTTAGAAAAACGTGAAATAACATGTTGTAATTTTTTATTAATTAAACTAAATAACAAAAGTATCTTATGATATACATACATTACCTAATTACCATGTTATAAATCCAAAAGGCACTTAGGCCCGGACTTAGAAACCCAAGGCACCTAGGCATTTTTAAATTTGAGGCCACCCCATTCCAAAGCGGTTAAATAAAATATTTTTTGGCTGGGCGTCCTTCGGCAGGTGGGGTTAGGCCGGTGCCTTATAGGCCTAAGCATAAATCCGGAGTTGTAGTCACTATGATGCATATCTGTAACGATGACTAAAACACGCACTTCACACAACTTCCGCATTTATAATGTTAATAAAATCCGCGATAAAATATATGCTAAGTTAAATCAAGGCTGGTTTAGTGGTTGTTTTAGTGGGTAAAAATCTCACATAACTTGGCTCGAGTGGAATCGAGTTATGTATATGTATTATAAGTATTCATCTGTCACAAAAACAAAATAGTTTGGTTAATTAGCTAGCTAAAAGTGCTTCATGATCTAGTTCCAGCCAGTCTCTGTTAGGAAATTTTCAAGAGCTACCGTAATCAGGAAGTTGGCATTATGAAACTTCCGTGCCTCACAAAGGACGTATTGCCGTTAGTCCTTCACCTAGTCTCTACCTCCAGTTTCCGGCCGGGTCGAATTGACTTCCCATCGGCTTATGAGCATGCCTCTGTGCTTGCGCACATACTTGTGTGCTATTATGTGTCCTGCAAGGGTGATTTTTGGCTATGGCGATCAATTTTAGGGACAATTGATCAACGTAGTCAAAATTTTGATCAGGAGGACGTTATTCATAATCTGCAATTTGGTAGTAATGTATTATTATTATTATTTTTTAAATATATTATTGCTCTGATTAAAAATGTTCGTTATATAAATTTAAAATTTTCGATCAGTACCATCGTCATCGTATAGTACTTTTAAATTAATATTATTTTTAACTTTTTATATAGCTAACATTTTGTCTTCATTTTGTGTTCTTGTATCTAACGTGTAAATTTATTACTTATACTATTATTACTCCAAATATTATGACAATTAAGAACTTAATATAAAATATATTTTTCGGTTCGTTCTAATCGTCATTTATTAAAGTACTCTATGAAAATAGGCAATTTACTCAAAGGTAAAATTATTAGTTGGATGACTCTATGCTATTTATAAATAAAAAGAAATAAGAACGAGGCACAGGGGAAATCACATTAGGTTTTAATTTGTGTATGTTTTATGTCGTTAGAACTTTTTATACATACTAATGAGTTTGATGAATTAATTGAAACAAAAAACGTATTTGTAATTTTTTTAAGTGGCAACGTACCTCTTTTTTGACTATAATCCTTATCGTAGGTATCGACCAGCATACCAAAACTAATAACTATTTTTATTTACCTACGTCAATTTCCATAAAAATATATGTAGTTAAAAGTCAAATAACGAAATATTTTAAAATTATTTTACCCAAACCAAAATTAATCGGTACCCAAAAAAAATAATATTTATAATCTGTTGTGACAGTTAAGCATTCTATTTTTAGAAGAGCTTGCATACAACTTGAAGCACGCCGGGATCCGCCCGGCGTATGTAGGCCAGGTCTGACGTCACCGTGGTGACCCAGTTCCTACGCCATTGAGATACGCGCGTCAATGGTGCCCCTCGTGCCCCCTCTGACCTCGGGGTACACGTGGATAGGTGTGTCAAAAAAATTCCACACAAAAAAACATGTGCACATCTTGAAAAATTAACTAAGAAATCATCTGGAAGCAAATCTGAAAAATTGTACCTTTAATATGTTTCAAGAAGAAAAATGCAAGAAACTAAGTTGCTATATGCTTGTAGCGACTTTATTAATTGAATCGTTTTATCCTGAGAGCATTGTCAAAATGCACCTGTATTTGCAAACTTGAATAACAAGGTGAAACTGTTGGGGCAGTTAAAGTTCGGTTTTCAAAAGTTTCCTTTGTCTTTGGTCGAAGTTGGAGACAACGTTCAAAGCACAATAGTCGCCGGTTGTTCTTAGCAAGTACCCAGTAACAAAGGCTCCTCACAATGCGACATTGCGCTGATGCATTTATAGCAGTAACAAAGGCTCAGCTTAAAAGTTTGAATTATGAATGTGCCTCCACACTGCACGACCAACTCTGTCGCTAATGATGGTTCAACAATATTTCACTGTTAATTACATGCGACCTGAATTTTTTTGCTTCCATATCAAGACCCTCCTTCTAGATTTTTATAATTTCAATGAGACTGAACTACAACTGCTTCAACAAATATAAATCATAGAGATTTTATTTAGTAATAAAAATAAAATAAAATAGTTGTAAGTTTTCTTTAAACTTGTTCAAGACGTTATACAAATGAAAGATGATATGAAGTTTAACACCACTAAAAACAATATTTACTAATACATTAAAATTAATGAGTCAACTATAAAAAATAAATTATTCTTCCGAAATTCTCGGAGCAAAATTGGCATTAAATATAGGTCAAAACATACTCACAATGCATCTATTTATATCAAGTAAAGCTAAAATAACATCTAGTATTCCTGTACAGACGTAAATAAACTTACGCGCATTGGTCTAGTTCGCGAGTCGGTGTCAGAGTCACATTGACGGTGTTGCCCTCCTTCTGGTTAATTATGATTTTTACGAGGATTTAGATTTACATGGCCACACCGTAAATACGGACATTAATAACTACGTTGAACCTTATTGCTAGTAAAGTGCTCGTGACTCGTCTATCTTTAAGTCATTTCGCTATATACATAAATCTAAAATGATGACAGCCTCGTTGGACTAGTGGCTTTAAGACCGCAGATCCGGTGGTCCTAGGTTCAATAAAAAGTTATTGGGTTTTTCTGTCAGAAAATTCTCAGTAACAGCCCGGAGCCTGGAAGTTGGAAGTGTCCACTCCCGTGTCTCGGCGCGGGTCAGATTGCCGTCCCATCGGATTATGAGAGCTAGGAAATAATAGAGAGTGCACCTGTGTTTGCGCACACACTAGTGCACTATAATATCTCCTGCGCAGTTGGCTAACTTCTCTTGAGATTGGCCACCGTGACAGGAGGACATTATATTAATAAAATTATCTTTCTCCATTCATGTGTCTAAAAACTTATTTCTTTGTTTATTATTTCTAATTTAGCCCTTTTTGCCCGAATATTTTGTAATTAGCGACGGATAAAGTTTTAACAAAAATAGTTAATTTACATTCATTTAATAAAAAAATACTTCTAAACAAACAATCTGATTCATATTCAAAAGACTGCAGAGAATGATAAATTGCGTTCATAGTAAAATTATGATGTAATTAGTTAATACTAGCCCATAGATATTTGTTAAAAGCATAAACCTGAAGCTCTGTTAATATTTTATTGAGCCAGCTAGGCTCAATATTTTCAATCCAGTAAACAGTTTGCGTAGTGCGAGTTTTTTTACTTCTTGAATAAAGTTGACGTTAACTGCGAATGCGAATTGAATGAAATTCCGATTGTTGTCACGAGACGCTGCTGTTTTCATTCCATTGAAATCACAGAAAACAGTTTATTGAATACGTAAAAAAACTCGCACTAGGCACACTGCAATACAAATAATAAGCTGGTGATATGCATGCTGACGAACTATCTAACGAATCGTAGTATATAAGTTTCGTTCTATCGTTACGACGTAGCAGTCGTAGTAAGGTCCGCGTAGTTTTACCGTAGACCTCCGTACGTAGTAGCAGAATGAGTGGACTTATCAAATTTTATTACGAGATTGTATGAACAAATTGTCATTTATTTATGTAATGACTGACAGAGTAATGCATGTACATTTGATACTATATAATATATTGTGTGCATAAAAACGTGCTTTGAACATTGTTATAAGGACTCAGTATTAAAATACAGAATAAATAGTATGAGATATTTGCAATACATTGCTTATAAAGGCTTTTATCTGTGGTCTTTATACAGCCTGAATATATATATTTTTTATTTATATGTGGTTTAAGTAAAGGATACACGCTATATAAAACATATACGTCATCAATTAACGAAATTTATTAATGAAAGCGGCGATAGCGGACCGACTGTAGCATGACCCGCTATAATTACACTAAGTGTTAAACAGTTCGTTTTCTAAACCGTGTCAGTCGTGACGTCATCTTTAGGCCTTGCGCGCGCAGGTACTTATGTTTTTTCCTTTATTTCATGTCTGTTGTCAATAATATTATGAAGAGGTACATTTTGTTTCTGGTTGTTTTCAAATTACTAATTTAATTAACAATTAATTACTTATCGTGGACATTAGATTAACATACTAGATTATCATATTATATTATGCAACGAATGTCATGAACGAAAATTTACGTACATTGTTCAGCAATAACCTTATTTTTTACTAACAGCATGTACTGGTCAAAGAACTTCTCTCCACTTGAGGAGGCGGTTTCCAGTTTATTTCGCCTCGCTCCAATGCGGGGCGCATACATATGGGACGAAACTTCATTACACAGATCCTCAAGATGTGTACACCACCAAGCACGAAATGAATTATACACACATATAACACAGTAGACTTGAAAACGGAATATCGGAATCCGTTTGAACTTTCGTTTTTTTTTTATTGTATTAAGTTGAATAGCAAGTGATATACCTTATGATAAATAGGCACCCTGACCCTTGTACCCGAAGTTACATTGGCTCATCTGATAAGTTGGTGGTACCTACCCAGACGGGCTTGCATAAAGCTCTATCACTAGAAAACGTGTCTAGCTGGGCCATCTCGGCGCATTTTTGATAAGTTAATATAAGACAGGATCGAACATCATTGCAATATCGTTACAACGTTTGTTGATTATACTTGTAAATAAAATCGTGTTTATAATAAACAAAATAAGTTAGCAAAATATCGGCCACAAAAGGAAAATTTAAACTAGTATCGCTAACTTAATGGTAATTTATGTCATAATAATCGTAAAAGTTAATTTTCTGATAACGCAAACATTTCCATCCATCCATTTTTGACCAAGGTTCAGCCATCAATGAGATAAAAACTAATAATGTTTTCAATTTATCCCTACATAGGAACTGAGTTATTTATATTATTTTATTATGTTTTAAATCGTGTGTGGCTTTATATTAGTGTTAAATCAATCGCTTTTAGTAAATCATTCAAAATAATATTGTCTCCCCATTTCGAATGTCAAATCATAATAATAATAAGGTCCTCCAGACTGATTTCGGTCACGGCGGCCAATCTCAAGAGAGATTAGCCAACTGCGCAGGACATATTATAGTGCACAAGTGTGTGCGCAAACACAGGTGCACTCTCTTTTCCTTAGCTCTCATAATCCGATGGGACGGCAATCCGACACGACCGGAAAGAGTTCAGGCGCAGGACCAACGGCTTAACGTGCTTTCCGAGGCACGGGAGTGTACACACTTCCAACTTCCAGACTCCGGGCTGCTACTGAGAATTTTCTGAATGAAAAACCCAATAACTATTTATTGGCCCGACCTGGGAATTGAACCCAGGACCCCCGGGTCTGCGGCCTTATATCTAGCCACTAGACCAACGAAGCAGTCAAATCAAAGATGATGTAAATCAGTGTTTAACTAAACACCCACTAATCGACGTTTATAAGCCGTTACTAGCAATGAGTGAATGATAACCAGCGGTTAATGTTCTCGTAAATCTATATTTGGACCAAACCTGCAAGTGTCTCCTGGTTCCGGGTCAGAGCATCGTTTGATCTTTCATTCAACGCGTAAACAATTTATACATACATATATTCAATACTAATAGATGACTTTTTATAGAATTTATTTTTTATACACCATATGCCATTTCAAGGGAACGGAACCGTGGAGGGAGTCGGTTATATTTATTCGATTTCATAGATTTAAAAATAAAATATTCTAAGATTAAAAATTGTTGTCATGAGTAAACCGCAAACATGCAATCACGTAATAAATAAAAAAGAAAAGAATGAAAAATACAATATCTTAAACAGTTATTAACTAAGTATGATTATGCTAGATTCCACCAAGTTCAAATTCCATGTTGCGATCGTCGTCAGTCTAGCTAGTGGTCTATAAGTCCGGGATAAGTAGGTATTCATACATACAGTTACCGGTTTTTTTATTAGCTACTTTGTAATGTGATTTGCAGCTTGAGGCAGCTAGTTGACCGAGTTCATGAAAAGACACTGCCAGGATCATTATAAAGATAAATTTAACTTCAACATTTTCCCTCCGACTACCGTCAGACCGGATCTAGGGACCTCAAAAGACCATGTCCTCTAGTGTTCTCCCGATCTCCCAGTGAATAGATGCCAAAATATACTCCTCAAGTGTCAGTTAGTAACAATCGCGTCTGGTTACTCCTAGAAGGGATAATACCAGAAGATTAAAATGACTTTGAATTTAAAATATATAATAATATCAGTCGAAGTCGTTGAAACTCGAAAGGTACATACAGTCATGCAATTTTGCGGATTGAATTGCTGTCCAGGAGTTCGGAGAATTGGTTTTGATTCTTAGGCGCATCCGGGTGAGTATTTTTATAAATAACTTTTAGATATTTCTGACGAACAGAACTGCTTTTGTGTAAACCTAAAAAATAATGTAAAAAGTCTTTTACTTTAATAAGTGAGCACGGGTGCAGAGATCATGGTTAGAGTTATCTAATCATGATTCTTTGATCTGAATTACAAAAACGCTCCGGTTGCAATTATAATGTAGGTATACCATAAAATTATTAATAATAATTCATCGAAAAAAACAGCTGACAGGAACAAACATGTTAGGGACTCATATGTACTTAAGTCCTAGATAAAAGTTATTTTTAATGATATTGTTGAGACGAGAACATTTTAAAGGAAAAGTAGAGTTGTGTTAAATCCAATAGCAAATAAAATTTACCTTCGGCTGCATTATACCAGTTTAAATAAGGCTTTATAAGTGAAATAAAACACTAACTTAAAAATATAACATAATAGTAAGACCTTGCATATTTTCTCGATGGTAGGGATTTGTCCAAGCTCGTCGTCTGGGTATATACCACTCACTCATCAGATATTCTACCGCAAAACAGCAGTACTTTCTATTGTTGCGTTCCGGTTTGAAGGGTGAGTCAGCCAGTGTAATTACAGGCACAAGGGACATAACACCTTAGTTCCCAAGGTAGGTGGCGCATTGGTGATGTAAGCGATTGCTAACATTTCTTACAATGCCATTGTCTATAGGCGTTGGTGACCACTTACCATCAGGTAGCCCATATGCTTGTCCGCCTACCTATACAATAAAATAAAAAAGTGCATACCAACAACAGTCAAAAATCTCTAGTCCTAATAATGATTTTATTTTTGAATTTATAAATATAACACTTAAGATAAATTCCTTTGTTCATGTAGGATTTTATAATTAACTAATGCTTAGTTTACCGATGTTATAGGTATACTTAAAAATCATTAAATTAGTATTTTATCTTTCATAGCCATTGACAACATTTATTATTAACTAATAATCTTAACTAATAATATTATTAATGTTACATCTTCTATACAAAGTTGAATCTCCCAAACGGGGAAAGAGCATCCCGCGGTTAAGTCAAACGCGAGCGCGGCTGGAGCGCCATTGGTTGGTTTGCGCGTGACGTCAATGCCGACCTCCCGCTCTCCCTCCGCACTACCGCCCACCCCGATGGCCGCTGCTAGCTTCTGAAAAATATACACGCTTTCGGACGGAACGACTTTTATTTTTTACGGAAAGGAGTTTGTATGTGTAAAAGATCTCTTAGTTTGCTTAAGCTTGTAAGTTTTTTATTTTTACCGGTGTTTTTATTATCAATAGATATAAAAACGACTTTTAGAAGAAGAAATTTTGAACGAGTTCTTTTAAAGAGCTGGATAATTTAGTTCATTATTCTAGATTCTAAATGTGGATCGGGTCACGGTTAAATTGTTATTTTTAAATTAAATCCCAATGAAATATTGCCGTAGCGTAGTTTTTGAATGCTCCTTATCTTTTAGTCTATATAAATACCTATTGTTTTTATTCTATTGATGATTACTTACGACGATGGTCAGAATAGTATATTTTAGACTTAACCTATCATTTATTTGTATGCTTACACTATAAAATTGTTTATGTCCAATTTATACAATTGTTAGTTTTTCATCAATTTACTTAAAAATACTTTATAATCTACGTACCTACTAGAAATACTCTGTAAAGACTGAGGTATCATCACATTGGCACCTGCTAAGATTGAATCTTGAAAAACTTCACTCATGTAGTGGGTAAATACTTTTAAAAAATCAACCTTTAAAGAGTAAAATAAATATTGAAAGCTTGTATGAGAAAATCATGATACATATTTGTATATGTTAAACTTGTTGTTAAAGCCGTGGAATGAGACACAATCTTCTTAGCGCAAACGAAGACGTTGACCGCAAGCAAATACTTTAATAGATTACGCATATAATTGTCGCATTCTTCATTATTTGCTTAAAAGTAGACATCAAATGCTGCACTTTGAATACATTAATAAAAAATGAGAAAGGAAAAGTTAACTATTTAAAATACCTCCATTTCTATTCTAGAAAAAGCTTCTTAACATAACGTAAGAAATAAAGCGATATTTTTTTTTTGTATAATTAATATATTAATGATACCACATAGGAAATAAATGATTGATATTGTTTTTATTTCTCGTACATAACATACTGTTTTCTAAATATTTTCTGGTAATATTAATTAACCCAATTTCATAACGGTAGTATTGAATCCCGCGAAAGGTTGCAGCGAATTTCTAGCAGCGGAAGCGCGTGTAAAGTTGAGTAAATAATATTTATAGGTATAAAATGTTTCCACTGCAATTACACGAAGACTAATTAAAAGCTGTTACCGAGCTGTTGCGAATGGAAATCGGGTCAACAGCTGATTAAATTAATTTGGACGTATACATGTGATATAAGTTAAAACGTATATATTAATTACTTTAAAAAATATTATGTTTTTTATTTGTTAGTTATATATATAATTGAAACCATATAAATCCGTATTATAAAACTGAAACTTTTTAATTATTTTATATATTAAATAGAATGATAAATGTATCTACTATTGATATGAAAAAGTATTTAAGTAAAAAAAATATTTATCGTCGAAATATATTCATGTAAAATGTTGCACTCAATTTCGCCATGATACGATATTCGCCTATCATAGTGACTAAAGAGGTTTCACTTCAAAATGAAGTTTATTAAGCTATAAATATATATTGTCTATTAAGGGCAACCGTCGACCGCGAGCCATGTTCTTCTGTTGTCGAGTATATAAAGAACTATCTTTAAATCTCATCTGATTCATCCTCAAATATACTTTGACGGTTCTACACAAAATTACACTATCCACAAATAAATATTCATCTAACGATAAGTTTTAATGTTAATTCAGTCATTTGTGTATAAGTTTGACGAATTGTTAAGATTTTTTAACAATTGATCTTTTATAACCTAACAGATGTTAGGTCATCTAGGAGCTGGAAGTCTGCTACAGCTTAAACAACAAAGCAGCTGAAATACTTTAAAATCATTACAATATATTTAAATGACAATAAAACCTTAGCATTTAGTTACGTTATGTAGGCAACGTCAATACGTAGGCAAGTTGTAGTATAGATGATGAAGTGGAGACATGCACCAGACGAATTGCGAGGCGGGACCGACGCGTGCGCAGATCCTCTCTCGCCCCCGCGCCCCTACCGCAACCAGTACACCCGCGTGTTTTGTTTTGAGTGCACGTGCTTGTGATCATATCGAGAAACTTGTATAATAACGCAGCGGTTTTTTTTAGATTGTTTTGGTTCAGTTTTATTACACGCACCTGTTATTTTAATTGTTATCCTTATCAGACATTTGTGTCTTACCTCTTATAGATCAGTCAATTCCAATTAGCACAATCCATAAACATTGAACTTCACCAATGATCCATCCGTTAGGCTATTGCCCTCAAACGATTCCAATTTTACCTGTTTACTTTGGAAGCCGCGTGAGTGCTATAAAACCTTTGGCATCTTGAATTTACTCTGCAAACAAGGAAGTCCTATTTGACAGCTAGATGACCGATGGCAGTGTTTTATTATCTTTAAAATGGCAACACCGGACGCTGGAGGTGGTGCCGCGCGGGCTACAAACGCGTCTATTCCCGATCGGCCCCGCCCCGAGGTTATTTAAATATACCGTGACGTATTAACGTCAGAACTACACCATTAATACGTTTCCACCATCTGTCAAGAACAGAAGCACCTCTGTATTGACAAACGCGATGCTAAAAATAGAGAAAATGGTTTTGTTATTAAACTAATCTAAAACGGCGCGAATTATATGAAACAAGTGTTGCTATGTCTTGATCACGTAATGGAAATATAGTGTTTGCCGAAAATGTCCTGTGACGAAATAGTATCGCATATGACAAATATCATTAGCACAGCTTTAAGAAAGGGCGGAAGAGTTTTAAGCTATCCCCAACGATGTGAGTGTAATTTTTAACATTGGTAACACTACTAACTGCTAATTCTTAGTCGTTTCGAACCTTATGTCATTAATTTCTTTATTCTTAACTTAACATTTCCGCGATGATTTATTTGCCTTTTACTGGATGAAAAACGTTCTCTGTTTCTTTATTTTAGTAACTCCTGTGGGTAATAAAGTAACAGGCCTTTTGAAATAAATATATACATACATACAAATAGCAAATGTATTACAAAATTCTTTCATGTTAATAAAAAAATGAATGAATCTGTTGGTACATACAAGGATACGTACCTACTATGTTATAACGAATCCTCCTATAGTACATTACCAACGTTCGTATATCATAAATTGCTTACGTTTTAGAATTGTTTATTATAAAATTTTAAGAAGGCAAGATTTAGTACTTCGTTTTCGATTTCGACTTTCTTTAACTTTCAAGATTTGCCAGAATTTTACAGTAGGCCCGACGCCAATGCTCCTTGAAATTTGTTTCTGGTGGATTGATTCCTACCACCCGCGCCATATGGATTGTTGATGCGCTAAGAACTGGTTGTATCGAAACGAATCCCATCAGATTATAATATCATATTTAAACTCTATTTAATTCTGCTGTAGGCCGATATGGCGTACAATAATCAAAATGAATAGTAAAATATAACAAAATATTTATATCTATAAACGAACATGTATTATTTGTTTTACATTAAGTCTGTGAATATACCTATGTTGAAAATATTACTACTGTTTTGAAACAAAAAATAATTAGTAACTTATACTTCCTGAAAAAGTAATCCTTTATGATCCAAAATATAACTAATCATGTAATTTTTTTAAAGTAATATAATGGTTGCTCGAAATACTAGTCGCTATGAAGTAGACAAATTTAAAAGATTGGGTTCGATATGACAATATCAATATACTTATTTTATCCTTTGTATCGTGCAATTCGTTAATTTATTTCTAATATTAACATCTTTCTAATGTTACTTACAAATCCTCGTCAAGCCAAGCACAAACAGACGTTCGACTATTAGATTAAAATGAAATTTTGCGTAGAGGTAGATTATGCAATAAAATACAGATTTTAAATTAAACTATAACATCATTTATTAATGGAGGGTTGGACCACTTTTCACCTGAATAATCCGAACTTCGAGTCAATGGAGAAATGCTGCTTGCAATTTTTCCAACGTTCCACGCAATAATTATCTTTATACATTTAAGCTCCTTATATAAATAATATTTTTTTTACGAAACATATACTTTGTATTGACACAAAAAATAGGTACATATTTCAAATCTAGACACTAAGCACTTACGCCTACGCTTTAGTTTCTTTGACTTATGTCACATCTCTTGTATTTTCCGCAGTGACAGAATTTACTAAGAACGTTTAAATGTCGAACAAAGATAGAGTAGTAAAAAAAACAAGAATCTTAACCGGAAATCTTAAAAGTGTAGGGCTATTCTGTAAGAACAAACTCGAGACTCCCCGAAGAAATCGGTCGCGACCATAATAATTATAACATTTCAAGAACACACGCATCACAACAGTATATCACAATAAGTCGGTTATCAACATTTCAATTTGAGTAATGAAGTTATTTCTTACAGAATAGCATTGCTGAGCCAGCACCAAAGAGTTTTAATGTGCTTAATTTCCTATTACAATTCATCTCACGAGTTAGTTCGTGCAAACTTCAACAGGATAGGAGCTCTTTGTCCAGCAGTTGGACATCTACGTTATATTTTTTTAAGTTAGATAAGTTCTGCTATAATAATAATTCTAGTATATCGGTTACAGCCCATATTTCTACTAACATTGGAGGTATAGAAAATTCAATTAACCTTAATAATAGTTCCTATTTAATAGATTTTAAGCGCGGTCTACCGTGACGAAGCTTGTCTTTTTTGTATTACCTACTTTTAGAACGATTTTTTAGGTAATAATAAATTGTATGACGATAGAAATAAGAATCATCTTATTAGTTATGTATATATGGTATGGTATATCTGTTGAAATTAATACTTTGTCACCATTTGACCGACTGCCTAGAAATGTTAAATTTTATAAGACGGAGGGTTTTATAGGCAGTGCGATTCGTCCTAACTGAAAAAAGTCAGTCCAGGTAGAATATTCATACTATCTACTTTGTAGTACTCACCACAAGATGGCGTTTAGCACATCAACTATTCAAAATTCCGTGAATCTGGTAGCCGAGTTTTGCTAGTATTATATAAAGAAATATGTTTTTAGAAAAAAATATTTCTTCTATTATTTATCTAGTTTTCGACAAAACAACATTACAATATCAACGAAAAACTTAAAATTCTTATGATATTATAGTTGTAGGTATTTATTTGCTCTATAAACTAAAACATATATCGAAACATTGCTTTAAAATAGGCACTCTATGTTAAAGCGAAGGAAACTGTTCGTACGTTCTAATACATCATTAGGTACATCTATTCATTGGAGATGCGCGGGATGCGGGCATGCGCGTCGCTATCGATCCCACGAGATGAGGCACTCGGCTTCGTGTTTGTCTATCCTATGATTGAACGCGCCAAAGACATTCGGCCTTTTTACCATTTGTAGCGTTTCCTTTTATAAATATATATTTTATAACCAATGCAACAATGAAGTTTTATTTATGCTTTTTATTTGTTTAAGAAATGTCATATTCCCATTGCAATTAGGACATTTCACATATTGTTATATTACACTACTTATTAACATTAGGGTTTTATTTAAGTACCGAAATATCATATTTTATAACAATGCAATTGTATTTATTAAGATATTAGTAAAAATGCAAATATAGCCTTTGGTAATAAGTATTAGTTTAATGAAACTTCGAGAATTTTCTGCGTACATCGTATTTGTCATTCCTGAAGTAACAAACTCTAAATTAAATACTCGTATCTTTACTATTTACAATACAAAACATAGGATTTTATGTAAATAAATTTACCCACTACATAAACAATTTTAATTGATATGTAATGGTTAATTAAATTGGTAAATTTTTAATAAAGCGGTATCTCTAAATTTTCGTATTGTATAAGTATATATTGATTTAAGCTATTGATTGATTTAACCTCTTCTTATTATTTAGAATGAAGATTTTAACTTTAAATCAAGTAAAATAAAAACAACATAAAGAGAAGAAAAAACAATTCAAAAACATTTACAACAATAATGTAATTGGTATGAAACAAATGAAAACGAATGACATTATTTAGTAGGTATACTTAATAATTAATGCCTCTAGCACGACAAGGATGTGCATGTTTTCAATAATCAGTTCGATAGAATTGATTCAGTTGCTACGTAATGCGTATATACTAACACTTAACAGATGAAATAAATACAAAAGTATGTAAGAAAAAATAGCAGCCAATTCGACTTCCTTGCCGAACGTTTAACAAACTTCTTAAATGACGCCTACTTGAACTCGGTACATTTTAATCAATAAACCTACTTACAATCAAACATTAAATACCATTGGATTCTTTAATATTCAGTAATATTTCGTAAAAAAGAAGTTTTAAAATTTAATTTTGGATTGTTTTCACAATATAACGTCAGGAACTTGAAACGCCACCTGCCGTAGATTACCACTGAACTTGAATGCGGTCGCGTGCCTCGTAATCAACGCCTTTAAACACTTGACCGTAAATAACTGTCGCGATGTGTTACAAGGGCTAACGTTCGCTGTTGGAGGAATCAACAAGTCGCTTCGTTTAAAAATTAATAACCGACTTTCATTTTAGACGCATACATTATATCTTTTAAACTTATATACACTACAATATTACATTGAAAATGTTTATTATATTATATACAACTGTTATATGGTTCAATTTCAATATTTTTTTCTTAATTTCTGAACTAATACAAAGAATAAATTTTACTAATTATAAAGTAGGTTTTAAGTAGCTTATATATAATGATAAAAAGTAAACAGTTTTAAATATGTAATTAAGCCAAGTGCATAGAATATATGGGACTTAATAAGATCATGTACTTAAATCCGAGTAAGCTTCCAATGAGATTTCGGGAGACTGATTTGGGGCTTTTAATGCGGTGCGGGTGATGGAGTACCAAAACTTTTTATTGATGTGAAGGTTTTCACCCAGCAGTGGGACGCTTATACGGTGTTATTTTGCTGTTAACTTAATTACCTGGATAATATTATAGATAGAATAGAATAGATAAATTAATTATATTTATTTAAATTATTCATGGTATTCCCGTCATTATTTCATACATAAATATCGGATTCGCGATGATTCAGTAATAAAGGAATTTTCCTCAAAACACCATTTAATTTTCATCGTCTTCACCGTAGTACTATATATTAAAACCCGTGGAATCTGATAAACAAACGATTACGCATCAGTTTGACCAACGCCGATATCACGTCAATGTTACAACTAACAGAAGGAATGGAGAAAAAGTTAGTATCTCATTCTTCTAATAGTCAAGTTTTAATTACTTCGCTTTCACTTTTTTTTCTAAAAATATAATAATAATTAGCTGTTCTATGCGGTCACCCACGCACTGTTCTGTGAGTAGGTGTGATATTATATAATCTTTCTCGAGAAATGATCTATGTAACCAAAAAATTTTTCAAATCGAATTGATAGATTATTTTATTAAAGCTTTCTAACAAATTATTCAGTGTTATAATGTTATAATTACAACTGTACCATAAGTGAAATATAAAATACTTCCCAAAATATATAATTAATCAAAACAGATTACCGTTACCAATTATATTATATATACAAACCCAGGCAAGCACTGCATTTCAAGTACTTAATTTGAGTTCAAAATTACTTTCATGCTTATAAGGAAAATCGTGTGGAAATCTGCATGAGTTGAATGAAAATGTGCCAACTTCACTAACCTGCATTGGAGCTGCGAGACGGAATAAACTCCAAACTATTTTATGCCGGTTTCATTCATGTGTTTTCTAGTACAATACTTATATAATATATATATATATATTTTAATATTAATTTAAATAAAATATAAGTCACAACTGTAAGGTATTTACGCGGAGGGCTCATCACCTACAACCCTATGAACTAACCACTGGATTGAGATCACTTCGGGCTGATAAGTAGTAGTACTAACGATTAGGTACAACGTAAACGGTTGACTTTAAATTCTGATTCCATTGAATATTTTGAAATTATTGAAGAAAATATATTAATTATAAACAATTTTGTTTCAGTGTGCAATTTCATAGTGCACGAGCGATGCGTGGGGCATGTGGTAACGCCGTGCTGCGGGGTGGCGCCGAGCCTCATCAAGGTAACCGACCATTTTAGTACCAACTTCCATAAGCCATATTATACTTCCTATTTTGTAGCCGTTTTATTTAAATAATATAATAAATAACAATGTAACCTTATTGAACATTGTTTTTCAACTGACTCATAGGTAGGCTAGCAAAAGACACCTTGAGTCCTAGGAACCGGAGTACCGGATCTAGCCAATAAAAGACTATATTTTTTGTCATGAAATGCTCAGTCAGTAAGTTAAGTATGTTTAGTCAGTAAGTGATTTTTCCCTCTCCCATCGGAGCTAGGAAGTTAGCAGTGTTATATTCCCATGTCTTCGAAAGAAGCCAGCGTTAAGCTGTTGTTCCTGCCACTCCCATTTCATGTCAAATTACATCCCATCGGATTATCAGAGTGAAAGAATGTGCACGTGTGTTTGCGCATACATTAGCGCGTTACAATATATTTCCCGCGCATTTGTGTTAGATTTGCCCCCGTAGCAGAAGTTTGGTTAGAAGGATATTATTGTATGTTTTTTTCTCCACACAGAACCCAGTGGCTCACTGCTGGTCAGAGCCGACTCATCACAAAAGAAAGTTCTGCACCGTGTGTCGAAAGCGGCTTGATGAACTGCCAGCTTTGCATTGTATGAGTGAGTATCACACTTTTATATAGTACAAAATGTATTCGTACTATATAAATTCGACTTTAAATCTATTCGTATATTTCAGGAATTGTTGTGTCTGAATTAACGTGGATTGTATGTATTTTACTATCTTCACAATTAAAAAGTTAATGCGGCTTGTCACAAAAATGAATTATATTATAAAAATATTTTTTTACTTTTCTTTAACCATAATGCAAAATTGTTACATCTTGACAGGTTAACGGGAGACGTCAGGCGAGAAAGTGTACCTATTATATATTTCTATATTTTAGGCTAATCTTTAATATGCTACTTAATAGGCTAAAATCTTTTACTTAGAATGTGGGCTAAATGTGTGTAGGTAGCTATTGAAAGCGTGACGTAAATAATGCATTAAATATTTATCTTTCCTGACAGCCTTTAAATGTTCATGTTTAGTATGCGAGTACTTCGTTCACGGAGAATGCGTGGACTTTGCGGCAGCAGACTGCAAAGAAAACGCAACATACAGTGCCGGCAGCGAGCCACGGCACGTGCACCACTGGCGCGAGGGCAATCTTCCTGCCAACTCCAAGTGCACGGCCTGCCGCCGAGCCTGCTGGTCCACGGAATGCCTCACCGGCTACCGCTGCGAGTGGTGTGGCAGCACGGTCAGTACCACCGATATTTATCTTCTACGAAAATAAAATGACCAGACATTTTAACTAATTCAGATTCAAACATCATATTAATATAGGAAAATACTGATTTGAGTATTTTTCAGTGTCACGCTGGCTGCCGAGCACTTATACCAGAAGAATGCAACTTCGGCGCATTGCAGCCGATCTTCTTGCCTCCGTCTGCGGTGTCAATCCCCCGGACGGAGGTGCCTATGGAGGCCATTATCGGCGTGCACGTGCGCCCCCCTCCATCACAGCGAGACTTTGGATGCCGTAAGTGTCGAATCCACAGCTTGGGGTCTGCGGGGGGTCGTGCCCAGGCCCCGCACATGTGCCTCGTTACCCCGCGGCTAGGTGTAGGCTGCTAGGAAGCCGGCTAAGTTGGTGGCGCGGCACACGTGTGGGGCCGCGCGGGCGAGCGGAGTGTGAGCGGTGTCTTTGGGGCAGCGCGGCGACGCGGAGGCTGGGCGCCGACGCGGCTCGTGACGCTGGCGCGTCGCTTGCTGCCGGCCGCCTGCAGTCCGCACGGAGGCGCTTCGCCCCCGTACTCGAGAGGTGATCACGCTTCGCCACCGTGCTTCTATTACTGAACTATAACCTAGCCTAAACTAATAATTAAACAATATCTATTAAGAAAATTTGAAAGTTTGCTAGGTTTTGGTTCCTTCGAGGTCATTCAGTTAAAAGCTTTCTTCATGCTTTTTCTCATAAAGCTTAAAATGCTTCTACACTGATTATTACGAAAACTTAATGAAGATGATTCTTTCCACTAAACCACAAAACAATCGTCTATCGAGCTCAAAAGAATCATCTCCAAAGCTTTGTGACGGAGATTTGTTTTTCTGCTTTCTTATTTCAAATTTACACATAAAAAACTTCACCGTAAACTTTTCAAAAGGGCCACTGGTCAATATTGTGACATTGGCTTTATAAAACTATTATTTATTGCTGTCAAAAATGACTATAAATTATAATTTTGTATTATTTTCAACCTGCTCAACTCAACTCTTAATTTCACTAACATGTTAACTCTTAAAATTAATCTTATATGAACCTAATTATTTTGCAAACATTCAACTTCAAACATTTAAAATTATCACTATATTCTGTGCGATTGAGATGCATTAGCACGATCATTCTTCGAGTATATCCACTAGACTTTAAAGTCTTCGATTAGTTTCATTTTCTCAATCTTATGTCTCCGGATCAACTCCTCAAGGATACTCGTGATGCAGTATTCCAACAGTCTAAGGTAACCATGCACAGAGAAACAGTGTTTCTGTTAATGTTTGTTTGAGTGGTAACACTAGTGGCATTGTATAGCCACAATTATTATAAGTTTATTTCTAGTCTTTATGCACTAGCAATAAAAGTATTGATAACAGATGCACCCAAAAATATCGAATTAAATTAATAAGAAGTAATTTTAAACTTGGTTGGTTAATGTTCCAATTAAATAAAACTTTAATCTTATCGTGTCTAATATATTATTTAAATAATTATATTATATATGTATATCTTAAAGTTGATAGTGCGTATTGACTAGGATCTTTCCAAAAATGATTTGCAATAAGATTGTGTTTTGTCATAATTATCCTGCAACAAAGTGTTTTAGATGAAATGTTTCAGTAGAATTATGTGTTTAAGGTATAATTTAGTTATAATATAATAATATAATAATTTAATATAAATAATAACATGCCATGCTAAATAATGTGATTAAATATTTAATAACAAAACTGAAATAAAATATTACACTAAGTATAAATTTTAAAGTATGTCACCGTATGTTTTTTTAACTATTTATGTATTGTACTCGAGAGAATTTATATTTTAATAATGGACTTGTCTAATGGGTGAGCCCTTTATTAGCCATGAAGGGCTAACTTATTAGGAGTGAATATGACACATGAAAATGTTTTAAATAACTTTATATTGCGTGTTATTAAATATCGAATTCAGTTCTATTGGGAATTCAACATGAGCATTTAAAACAAAACAGCTAGTCTCATGTCTTTTAAAAAAAATTAAAATATGAATAAAATTGGGTTTTGTGTAGAAGATACCATATCAACAAATTAACTAAATCCATCTAGACCGAGGCCACTAACAGCTTCAGTGTAGCTATAGTGTTGGGGCATGTGCGATACGGGATGTAATATTGTGCAGCTCGAAGCGTAAGCGAGGAGTTCAGCTCCGGGTGCGAGGGCCGTTCGGGCTCCGGCGGCGGCTCCACCGGCGCTCCCGCCGATCAGGACCACCGCCCTGACCATAAACAACATCGTGACCGAACTCCGGATGACAGAGATGAAGGTTAAACAACTTGAATGCATTATATTTTGATTTTTAATATTTAAGTACGAATAGGTACTATGCCCTGAAAATCTTAGATAAAACTTTTAGATATTTCGATTTTACAAGTATTAAATTCGTTGTGCAGAAGTCGTAAAAGTGTACGACGGAGAAGCGGCGTGGTCACGTCGACTCTATCGGCCTGTAGTCGTGGGGCGGAACTTCAGCGAACGCGAACTGGTCGCAGCCGCGTTGCGTGCCTTCCACGTGGCGCGCGAGCCCGAGCAGTTCGAGCTGACCGACGCGCTCGCTGGAGACGAGCCTCCTCTGCGCGACCCGACGCCTCTCGCTCGCGTCACTCGTCTGCCCAATAAGAGACCTGCACTATTTCTGCGTTTCAAGTAAGTTAAGTATCAGTAAGGAACTCTAGGTGATAAATGATAATATTATAACAGCAATGATTACGATTCACGATGCTTTCTATTAAAGATTCCTTATCTCGTCATGGAAGAAGAATATGGAGCTGATTTATTATTGAACTGAATTTATACCTAGGAACGTTTTACTAGGTTTTTTTTTTTTAAATCACTTGCAACCTTTTATTCAGTACTTAAATTAATCCACATTTTTATTTGGACATTTTTGAATGTGCAAAAATCGGTTAGAATATACATTTCTATTCACAGGTCTTAAGGTTTCAAGAGTCGATAATGCGAAATATCCCTTTTATGTTAAAGCCTAATATTTATCAGATTTTCCAGAACATAAACCAAATCCTTAACAAATTCCGCATTATCATAATTACAATCATGATACTATGATACCATAGTAAACGGAAGAATTTGTCTAAAAGTGAGGGTCGTTGCACCAGGGAGCCGGAGACGGGCGGCGGCGAGGTGCGCGTGTACCCGGGCCGCGTGGCCGGCGCCGGCGACGCCTTCGTGACGGTCGCGTGCGCCGGCGAGCACACCGTGGCCGACCTCATGGCGGCCGCGCTCGAGCGCTTCGGCCTCGACCCCGCGCACGCCACGCTCGACTACCGCTGCTCCGAGATCCTGCTCGATCGCGGTGGTGAGCAGCACTCGTTCTAACGTTTAACGTTCATCGACCTCTTCTTGTAAACCTTTAACTTCGGGCATCGATTACGCAACACCCTTAAAACTGGTGTATCGACTTCGATCTAAAGTTTCTTTTATTTTCTTAACTTATTCCCTAATAAGAATTAAATTATCCGTTAACGTTTTTGTCGACAAGCTTCACTTGATATCTTGTTACTCTTGACCTTCTTAAATCTGAAAGTGAGTCGACTTATCGATAATGCGCCAGTGTCGGAGCGTGTGCTGGAGGAGGACGAGCGCCCGTGGCGCATCCTGGTGCGGCTGGCGCGCGAGTCTGTGCGGCGAATGGAGCTGGCTCGCTTCTACCTGCAGCCGCGGCGCGACCCCCACGGGCCCACGCTGGCGCTGTTCGTGGCGTCGCTGCCGCCCGGCTTGTCCGAGCGGAACTATGAGAACATCCTGGTCGAGTTCCTCGGTGCCGGTCAGTGAATTAAATACTATTCCTTTATTTAAAATGGTTCTATACAACTGTGTGCTTTGATTTTTGCGAAGCTGATTCATCAACTAAACTTATTTTGGAATTAGTGAATTAGTATTTGTAAATATAAAAATTGTTTTTGTAGCTATTGTTTATTTTACTTTTAAATTAAAATATTTCAAAGCTCTTAAAAAGCATCATAAAATTCAACAGAGAACAAATTCACATCAATCGGCCCAATCTATTATGAATATGGATCAATGGTAATCACATACGAGGACGCCAGCAAGGCAGTGCGCGCCCTCTACGCGCTCCGAGAGGCCAAATATGAAGATAAGCATTTATTAGGTAACAGAACATTATAAGATTAATAATTCGCGACATTAGTTTATTACGTGCACACATTAGCGTAGCCAGGCTTTTCTTCTAGAGAGGATCTATACTTAATTACTTACTATTCCTTAATTAAACGACAACAAGTATCGATAATTAGGATTTCATAATTTTACATGTCTATTTCGTACAGGTCCCTAGGTCCCATTTGTGTTTCTTATGCTATTAAAACACTTAATAATAGTAGCTCAATAGATCTATTCTGTAAATGACATCAAAATCGAAACATACCGCAGAAAATGATTGTGATATTGAAAACATAAATCAACTTACATCATTACAGGAATCAATTACGTAGTCAGTTCTTAGTTCTTGCAGAGTAACATTGAGCTATTGAAGGTCATCGTAAATTATAGTATGAGGTTACTGACCTCAGAATAACAGGTTGCAATCTTCTGCGATGTGGGATACAATTAACATAATTGTATGTTCTTTAGTGATGCTGTTACCCAGCATCGAACCGTCGATGGTGCCAGCCGGCGTTAAGCCGTTGCTGGTGTTCGTGAATGTCAAGTCTGGCGGTTGTCAGGGCCTTGAACTTATTTCTTCTTTCCGTAAACTCCTCAATCCTTATCAAGTCTTCGATCTGGAGAATGGAGGACCATTACCGGGGTATGTCTTAAATAAACTCAGTATTTCTTATTTGTTATCTGTTTACTTATCAAAACAATATTTAACTATAATATATATGAGACAAAATTAAGGGTTAGTTAACGCGATTGCTTAAATAAGATTCCATTTCGTCTAGATTGTACGTGTTCCGCCATATTCCGAACTACAAAATTCTTGTATGTGGCGGTGACGGTACTATCGGTTGGGTGCTGCAATGCCTCGACAACGTGGGACAAGACTCACAGTGTTCAAACCCACCATGCGCGATAGTGCCTCTCGGAACCGGTAAATACCCTGTTAAACTACTTTATTCCATTTTTAATAATTTTTAGCTATCGTTACAATTGTATTATCATTATAAAATTTATAAAAAAAACTAACGAATTTTATAGCATGTTTTTCGTTAACAGTAGACAGCATTTATATTTATAACCAGTTAATTACGAGAAATCAACATTTTTCTTTAATTTAGCGATAAGAGAAATAAGTACGTTCAGTCTGTGAATTTTAAATAAAATATATAAAAATATGGGTGCGTAATGCGTATCGATATGGTACTTGGTGGTAGAGCTTTGTGCAAGCTCGTCTGGGTAGGTACCACCCACTCATCAGATATTATACCGCAAAACAGCAGTACTTGGTATTGTTGTGTTCCGGTTTGAAGGGTGAGTGAGCCAGTGTAATTACAGGCACAAGGGACATAACATCTTAGTTCCCAAGGTTGGTGGCGCATTGGCAATGTGAGCGATGGTTAACATTTCTTACACTGTCAATGTCTATGGGCGTTGGTGACCACTTACCATCAGGTGGCCCAAATGCTCGCCCGCCAACCTATAAAAAAAATATATATATTCTTTCGTCTACATTCAATAATATCGCTACGCAGGTAACGACCTAGCCCGCGTGCTGCGCTGGGGCTCGGGTTACACGGGCTGCGAGGACCCGCTGTCGCTGCTGCGTGACGTCATCGACGCGGAAGAGATCCGCCTCGACCGTTGGACCGTGGTCTTCCACCCCGAGGACAAGCAGGACGAACCCAAGGAACTGTCTAAGCAACTACCGGGTATGTCTCCTTGTTCCAAGTATGGCATATATTAACCAGACCATTTATAATAATAATATTTACTTATATAATGATATTAATTATTCTTAAACATATGTTCATTATCTTTATTGTAAACGTAAAACATGGAAATTATTTGACACAAAAGAAGATAATTAGAAATAATTGATGTTATTGTAAAGGACAAACGGTTCACTGATCACCAACCGAACCGTGTGATCTTTTTAAATTGTCAATATCGAATCATATATCAATACCAAAGTATTTTTTATTTGGTGTCTAACTCTCTAAGCTTAGTATTATTATAATTAACTTGGTGGTAGATCTCCGTGCAAGCCTTTCTGGATAGGTAGTATCCACTCATCATATATTCTACCGCCGAGCAGCAATACTTAGTTTGCATTCATGTTTGGCGGGCAGTGTTACTTCAGGCACAAGGCACATAACATCAACCTAGGTAAGGTTGGAGGCGTATTGACGATGGAAGAAGAAGTTAACCTTTCTTACAACGCTTATATCTGTAGGTGGTGATAGGTTACCATCAGACGGCTCACTTTCCTGTCAAGTAATACAATAATATAATTTTATCATAAAAGCTGTATGCTACAAAATCTACAGCAATTTTAAATAAACTAGGCCATTGTAAGGCGGCTCCATCACAACGAATAAACTTCTAAATTGTTAAATAACAGTAAAAAGTATACGTGTGACTAAATAGTTATGAAATAGTTATTGGACCTGTCATGTAACAAAATATTTCTGACAGGCTCTCAGAGCGAAGATAATTCCCAAATTCTCGTCATGAACAACTACTTCGGTATTGGCATCGATGCTGACCTCTGCCTCGACTTCCACAATGCTCGTGAAGAAAATCCTAACAAATTCAACAGCAGGTAAAATATATAGATAAATCCATGCACCCAATGACTTTTCTTTAAAAAAAATATAAATAATACTTTTAAAAAAATACTTTTAAAAATATTATGAACTTTATATACATTGTTTTTTTCTAAATCATTAATATACCACCATTATGAAATAAAGCACTTATGATAGCACAAGTTTCATTTCGCCCAAAGGTTGCGCAACAAGGGCGTCTACGTTAAAATGGGCCTACGTAAGATGGTAGGACGCAAAATGTGCAAGGACTTGCATAAGGCAGTTAAGCTCGAGGTGGATGGGAAGCCTGTCGACCTGCCTGCCGTCGAAGGCATCATCATACTGAATATTCTTAGGTAATATACAAGTAGTACAAGCACATCACAGTAATATACAAGTACAAGCACATCACACCACTATACCTTCGAAGAATTATTTTAATAGGTATTTTAGTTTGCCATCAAATTGATGTATTGTAGTATAAGACGCCGACATCTGGAGAAAGGGCTAAGGGTGTCGAATAATGTTCACAATATGTTAATGTATCTACAAACACTACAACAGATGATATTATAAATTGTTATAAAGGTTAACCTGTTACCAACATAAATGTCACATACTAATTTTTATAGCTTTAGATTGATTTAAGTGTCAAGTAAGTCAGCATTTCCTTCAACACGGGCATGTAACGATTTTTTCCTGCATTATCAATAACGACCGATTAGTGAACACTAATTAGCAAATTAATACAGTGTGGCACATAACTGATTTATAATGACATAAAAAGTATATGACCGTTTCAAACGAGCAGTTGTAGACAGCCCTCAGTAAATGAATATTAAGATATTTGTTGTGCATAAGAATACATGATCAATTGTTAAGCTTGTTTATTTAAGGCAGATTATTGTCCAAGACCATACATATAACATACATTAAAAAAAAAACCATTACTGAAGTTACTCAGATATATTTTCTTTAATAAAAGCTGGGGGTCAGGCGCCAATCCATGGGGTCCGGAGAAAGACGATCAGTTCAACAAGCCTAACCACTGGGACGGTATGTTGGAGGTGGTGGGTGTGACCGGTGTTGTCCATCTCGGGCAGATCCAGTCTGGCCTGCGCGGTGCCATGCGAATAGCACAGGTAGGTAGCATGTAGAGGAGACAGGTCAAAAAGAAATCCAACTCAGATTGGAATATATTTTCATTGAAAATTGTAAATTATATACAATGAAAGAAATTACGTCATGCGCACGGCACATAAGCCCAAAAACAACATAAGATAGTATATCGATGGTTTATGCCCTGAAATTAATTTGTTTATTTAACGTAATAGCTGTTTGTTTCCCTACTAAAAAAAATTGATACATAAAGACATCCATCCGTCTGTTTGCAGGGTGGTCACATAAAGATCAACCTGCGGAGCGAGATCCCGGTGCAAGTGGACGGCGAGCCGTGGGTGGCGGCGCCCAGCGAGGTGGTCGTGCTCAAATCCGCGCTCAAGGTATGTTCACACCTTAAATACGTCTAATATAAGTATGAGAGAGTAACGGGATGTCTCTTATAATATTCAGAGGCAATGAAGTTGGCCAAATGAGATGGAGCTGAATGTGATTTCTTAAGAATCGATAAATTCTAACCTCAGACAATAGTTACCGCTAATCTTTGCCATAAAAAAATATAACTCGATTTGGTCGTTTCTTACGAGTTACTCTTAAATACTTATTCATATATTTTTTATTTGTTACATTCACAAGCTTGAATATTTGCACTCTGGCTCATTGTGTGAGCAGTATGTGTTCACTTGTATTTGTATTGTATTGAATGTTTTGGAAATAAATTTACATAATGTTAGAATTTCTAGAATCATTTATTAGTAATGTTATCGGCATTTCCATGATTAAATTATTTGTTTGTAAAAATCACTCCATATAGCAACACGTTAGGAGTTTATAATTCATGTTTATAAGTAACTTTGGAAAAGGATCAAAGAAACTGTTTCTTTTTTCAATCAAAATTATAGCCCCAATTTCTTTTAAATGCATGTACTCTTGGTTAAATCTCTGCTGCCTCTTTTATTTTTTTGGCCTTCTCTCTGCTTTATATAGTGCTCAGCTAATTGAGTATGATCGCTGCACTATCCACGCTACGCCCGCGTATTCACTGCCCGAGACAGCGCCGGCCCTACGATGACAAAATCACCCTTTTTTTTAAACAATGTTCCATGATGTTACTGTACCTTTAAGAAGCAATTCTGAACTTTTCCACATTGGAATACAATTCCTTCTATTGATAAATCAAACTAATCCATAGAAAAAACCTAAAGTTATATTTGAAAGCAAAGTTCAGGATCGATCTTATGAGAGCAGCTTGATAAGTTACAGTGACATTTGCAAATGACCAGAATATATTTGGTACATAACATAACCGCGCATCGCACGCGGCATTTAGAGTTAGTATCACAGTTTGAAACTAGTTTTGATAAATTATAATTTTTAGCTAAGAATTGAGTTCATACGACTCATGCTATATATAAAGTACTTTGTGAATGAATTAGCTTGTCGTGTGATTTCACAAAGTCCCTTCGCCGGTCACAGCCCCGAGCCGGCGCTGCCCAACGAACTAACATTTGCTTTGATCGTGTATGTATCGCCAACGTACTGGAATGTTCGTTCAGTGAAAACGCGGTCAATGCCCGAGACCAATAACACAAAAATAAATTTATATTAAATTTACAAATATGGGTACTCATACACCCGAGTGCGGGATTTTACAAAGCTACTTCTCCATCATATGAAGTGTAAGATATAAGTTACGTTTAATATATCAAGTAAGAATATCAATCCAATCTTATATTATTGTATTATAACTTCAATCGGGATAAATCAATAGTTCTAGTTTTAAAAATAACTCTTTAAAGTAATCAAATTCGCACTGGGACGCCAAAAGGGCCAATAGGGATTAGGGCGGAGGCAATAGTTTGCGGTAATAGCGTGGGACGACGTAAAATCCCGCGCCAGGGCGTACCATCGAACTCGGGCCGAGGTGAGCGGGTGTGTGTGACCGGCAGGCGACGATGCTGAAGAAAACGAAGCGCGGGTCGGGCGCGGGCCCCGCGGCGGGCCCGTGACGCCGGCCCGGCTCAGTGGCGCGCTGCCCGCAGGCCACCATGCTGAAGAAGCGCGGCAAAGTCCGGCGACGCAGCACGGAGCCGGTGCTGGCGCCCCCCGCGCCGCCCGCGCCTCCCGCGCCGCCGCCCCCCCGCGCCCCGCCCGACTCCTGAATCTGGCTCAGCGAGCGCCTCATCTGACGCCTTGGGCTCAGGGCCTGTCACCGGGCGCTCGCCGGGAAGAGATTCCCACCAGTAGTTGTAGAATGTTCTATAATGTACTATCGTGAATATGTAAATAAATTATAAAACAAAGAAATAATATATAACTATAATTGAAAAAAAAATAAATTTATAGTCACTAGCAGTTGTTTCATTTACATATAGACTCGTATGTTTTGAGAATGTGTAAAAACAAAAATTTAAATATGTAATAGCGTATTTATTGAATGTCTGTGTTCCGAAATGTGTTTGTAATTCTATCGTTTTCAATTTGTCACAAAATTACATTGACTTTAGATATTAACCTATAAATGAATATAGTATATAATAATGCATATATGTTTGAAAGATTTTTGTTGTTAATAGTAAAGCAGATTTGTTTCTAAAATAATGTACACAAAGCGTTTTATTTAACACATTTTACATTTACTATTTTACTTATTTGTTATTTTAATCACAATTAATATAAAGAAACATCTTTACTCACTTTTTTTAATTTTTAATGAAATTAAATATCCCTTGAAAGTCCCACTGCTGGGCCTCTCCATTAAAGAGGAGGTATAAAGCAAAATTGCTCAATTTTTACTTCATTTAATATAATAATAAACCCAGTTCAAAGTTAAAAATAAAGTATAATATTGTATAGCTACAATATGTTTTTAATTGTTGTTTGATAAAAAAAACACGAAATTACCTGCAATATTTACGACTTATTATTTATTTATGTCCATATTGCTCTTGATTATTGAAACAAAAACTGGATAATTAATTATATTTACAAGTAATTTAGGTCTGTCATTACAGATGTTTTATGAAAATCCTTTTTTTGGAACGAAATTCTTTTATGCGGCTTACAGTAGAGTGAAATGGTAGTGGCCCAAGGTCATGTCATATAACAAAATAGCGTTCATACTACCAAATGCTACAAAATGCAATGCGTTGGGCGTTCGAATTTAGGAGGTCGATATAAAGGAAGTTGAGGTGTTTTTTGGTGTGACAAAAATACAGTAATATAATCAATTGAAAACTACATTTTAAAACACGGTTTGAGTCGAAAAAATATCGCACAGACTTCATTCCTGATTACTTATAACGATAAAAAGATTTTGGAGCTTACTACACTTTCTTTCTGTCGCGAAAAAAGCGACTCTGCTCTTTGGCGGCGCTGTTGAATTACGAGGACAACGGAAAAATGACAGCGCATCGTATTAATTAGTAGAACTATACCTACTAGTACTAACTACTTAACAAGAACTACTACAATATATTGTAAGCTATGTTCAACACGAAAATTATATATAAACACATCACCGCCGGGGTTGGCATTAGAAATTCGCATCCCGAATTTGGGCTTGATAAGGGTTGTATTATATAGGGGTTGGTTCCCCCTTTCGAATGAAACCTGACTGCTGACTTTTTATATGACTTTGAAGGTACGTGCTAAGGAAGGACATTTTGAGTTCTAATGTGCATTTTTAAAGTTCTAGAACTCTTTTTTATGATGATTTTGTTTTATAAATATTTACTGTTATTTTATAATAATATAATTAATTATAATTAAAAAATATATACTTATATCTAATTCGTATGGTCATGAAGCGGAACATTTTCCGCCATCTTGTTTATGTCAACATACGACCGGCGACGCTATGTTGAATGATTACACATAAAATTCTAATGCAAAGTAGTTAGGTTACTTTTGACTGCGTGCCGCGGCAGCGGCCGGTGAGTGCCAGGACCGAATCGGCCTATGTTCACTAGTCTATAACAGAGTAGGTATCGTCTACCCTGCCCCCTAAATTGAAACTATTTTAGTCTTAAATGATAGGAAATTATAGTTTGGAGTTGACATAACCTTAAAACTTTAATCATGAATATGTCGATAACCATGAATTTCCGCAGGAAATCGAGATGCGAATTTCTAATGCGTTCCCTTTTAGACGCGTTCTTATGTTGAATGTTTGGAGATTATTCCACCAAGACGATCCAATGCAGGACAGTCGCAGACAATGTTTCACCCACACATGCAAATTTCCTCAATATGTCTTCCTCTGCCATTAATGTCCAGCTTTTGAGAGAATGTTTTTCTGACGTATAGCATTTAGTTAGACTAACGGCATGTACACAATTGACATATTATGACAAGGTCCTCCAGACCGATTTCGGTCACGGCGGCCAATCTCAAGAGAGATTAGCCAACTGCGCAGGAGATATTATAGTGCACAAGTGTGTGCGCAAACACAGGTGCACTCTCTTTTCCTTAGCTCTCATAATCCGATGGGACGGCAATCCGACACGACCGGAAAGAGTTTAGGCGCAGGACCAACGGCTTAACGTGCTTTCCGAGGCACAGGAGTGTACACACTTCCAACTTTCAGACTCCGGGCTACTACTGAGATTTTTCTGACAGAAAAACCCACTAACTATTTATTGGCCCGACCTGGGAATTGAACCCAGGACCACCGGGTCTGCGGCCTTATATCTAGCCACTAGACCAACGAGTTATTTTTTTTATAAAAAAAAGTATCGACGTAAATCAAAATATTTTTATCAATTTTATACAAAACTTAAAACATTTTTAGAAATCTGTTCCTTACAATAAAAGCAACCCTGTCAGAGTCGGCGTTAGATGTGGGCAACGTGGGCAACCGCCTTCGGCCTCGCGGTCCGGGGGGCCTGGCGCTTCGTTGGCTTATGCATTACCTCGCCAGGGCAGTTGATAACTATTGTTTTGATCTCACTGGAAAAAGGCATTTACGCGGTTCACATTAAAGTGGCTAGAATGTCCAGTGCACCGGAATACCCACTAAAAAGCAGCGGTACACTCACCGTCTCTTCGGGGGGCATCACGAAAAAAAAGTTGGTGAGTGAGTAAAAAAAGATGGCCTCGCAAAATGTATCTCGCCCACATAAAATTTAGGTCTTGCTGCGCCACTGAATCCTGTCATATCATCATTCATATAAAAATCAATTTGAAACGCTTATTATGTTATAAAACTTAAGTCTGCCTCTTCGATTTAGGCGCTTTGTTTTATGAAGCAGAGGATTCAAAGAAAAAATTGGCGTAGTTGAACATGTTACTAATAAAAATAATCTTGGATAGACTAAAAATAGCCAAATGAAAAAGCATTTATTTTAATCAATTTTATTACTCTTTTAGACTAGAACATTGTTAACAAAAAGTGAAAAATAATAATTTGACACAGAGCTTCTGTCGTCTACATTAAGCTTGCTTAGTTTTCTTAGCTGATTATTATACCGCTATGCAAAAGAAAATCTACCTTAGCGATAAATATTAGGGATAGTTTTTGTACTTCATCAGTTCACACAGAAAGTAATGTACAAAAAATGTATATAATTCACTGAACCATAGACAACTTAAACAATCCATAATATCATTTCTTGTACGGCTTTAACCACGGTCTTGTATACAGGTCTATCAACGGAGCCATATTTCAGTGGTGAGTGGTGAGTGGTTGAGTGACACGCGGTACGCATGCGTTACGTTAGAGAGAAAAAGAGACAGAATGCTATTCTGTCTTCGTTGCACAGCACTCCCATCTATTGTCATGCCTCTGGGGGCCGTAAATTGCACAAACAGCGCAATCATTAAACCGACGTACCCCCACTACTGTTGTTGATGGACCTGTGTAAAAGACCGTGGCTTTAACATTAAAATAAATGACCACAGCGTAAAAAATATAAAAAGGACAAATAAGGTGTTAAGGTCTAATTCCATTTGTTATTATATATTTTATTTACACTTTGTCCAACATTTAAAATTTAACCTTCATAGTCTACATAAATGTTAAATTTATAAAAAGCAAAAGTTAGTTTTTTAACATACTCAGACTCGACATTCGCGGGTTCCGATAAATCTTATAATCCCAATTAGAAATCGAAACAGGTGCACTCTCTATTCCCTAACTCTCATAACCCCCGATGGGACGGAAATTCGACACGACCGGAATGAATTCAGGCGCAGGACCGACGGCTTTACGTGCTTTCCGAGGCCCGGGAGTGTACACACTTCCAACTTCCAGACTCCGGGATGCTACTGAGAATTATCGACAGAAAATCACAATAACATTTTATTGGCCCGACCTGGGATTTGAACCCACCGTGTCTGCGGCCTTACGTAGCCACTAGACCAACCTACATGTATATATAATTATGATATAATGTATGTGAAGTCATATATATTTTATTTTATTATTAGTTTTTTCAGTTTCTCAGACTCAGACCCGCCGACCTCATAATGTAAATCGTAGAATTCCCGATAAATTGGGTGAATTCCTCAACGAATATCGAATGTACAACGGAAATATCAAATTATAATATAGGCTGTTACGGTTTATTTCAAAGTAACATATTAATTAAACGACAAAGTATCTACACTTATTTTGTGATTAAGTGATTAGATTATTACAACATAGTGTTACCATACAGAAAAAAATCGTAAATCATTGACAGGGCATTTTCTAAAAAGCATATTTATCATTTACCAACCAAGACTATGAAAGTATATATATATAAAAATTAATTTCACATTTTACGTCTACCTTTACTATAAACTTTAAAAAAAAACATAGTTATCAACAGTATTTTAATTTTTGAAATATATTTAAAAAATAATATACGCTCTTTAAAAAGATAAAAGGTATTACAATGTATAACAATTAATATTTTTAATATATTTTTTAAATTTTCTACAAAAATAAAAAGCAGATTTTTTGAAACAACTCTTATATTCTAAATTGAAACAGCAATTAAAAATAAAATATCAATTTATATGTGCAGACGCGCGGATTTCAAAATCTAAAAGAAAGAAAAAAAATGGTTTAAAATTTTATTACAATATAAAATAAATATTAACTTTTAAATTATCATATTTATGTATGATCTGTAGTTATTATACATGCGTAGTAAGTTTTTAGTCCAAACTACAAAATCACAGGCAATTACTATTTGCAAGCTCGTCCGGGTAGATAACTCGCATCCATCGCATATTCTATAGCTAAACAGCATTACCCATTGGTTTAAAGTGCGAGTGAGCCAGTGTAAGTACAGGCACAAGGGACGTAGCATCTTTTCCAAGGTTGTTGGCGCGATCAAGGGATATTTAATATATTTTACAATGCCAATGTCTACAGGCTTTGGTGACCACCTACCATCAGATAGCCCAGTCTTATACTCTTAAAATGACCTGATTTTTTTATACAAAATGCGCCAGGACTGTAATTTCATTTTATCATCAATGTTATTTTCTTATTTTCAAGTCGTAATTAAATTTTGAGATGAAATAGACGCTCGGGTCTAAGGCGGTACAATACGCAGGATGATTAAGGTCACTGATACTGCGTTGGCTAATTGCAATTTTGTAAACACCTAGTGTGTCCGATGCGTGTAACGAGGGCGCTTCGTCGTGCAGCAACAGCACTCTTTCGTTCCTCCTCCGCATCTCCTCTTTGATAACAACTCGCAATCGACGCATCAAAGAAGTATATCAATTTAAAAATAAAGTTTTTCAGTTAGTTAATGATGCACGGATCAATCTGATGCGGGGGGGGGCAGGACCGGAAGGCGCTCACCAGGCGGAGGAGGAGAGCGGCGCGGAGCTGTCGGCGGTGTAGGAGCGCACGATGCTGAACACGAAGGGCGGGAACTTGCCGGCCGCCAGCTCGAAGGCGGAGGTCTGGTCGCGCCGCGTGCTGACGGCGTAGCGGCGCCACGCCAGCTGACTGTTGCGGCGCAGGCGCACGCTCAGCAGCTGCAGCTCCTGACACGAGATCGTGCATTGTATGGCATTTCTGTTATAATAGACTCGAAATGAGGTGACCAAAAAGTACATTCCACGCACACATAGATAGTAAATATATTGTACAATAAAAAGTTGCAAAAATGAATTACTACGTACTTTTTAACCTCTCTGAACTTTTTCTAGTTTTTATTTCAAAATATGATGTAATGCAAGATGAATTTTAAGTACCGTTTGTCAACTTCCATCATAAAAGACCACAGAGAAAGATAAATACTTATCAAGCCATTTGTCATTTTTTATAGCAAAATCATAATCTATACTTATTGACAGCAATCTTATTAAAGGATTTTATGAAAATGTTTACGTCTATTCTGTTGTAACGCCGAGTTTTTTATTTAAAGCAATTTAATTTCCCAATATTCACGAATATAAAACACCACAACTCATTGGTGTGAATTAAATTCGATACCTACGCAAACCGCCATACAGAAATTGGCCAGGTCCTTTTGCTCTTTTTATTTACATTCAATTGAATCCGATATAGAGACAAATAATTGTTCATATATGTATACTTGAATAGAGAAAATTTAGATTTTATACAAAAAGTTAAATATTTGAGTCACGTCCATTTATTTTATTACAACAAATATGTATCGTTATTTTTTACATTGGTTTATTCGATAACGTGTATGTAAAATTTCATAATGATCGTGAGGCGTTTACGCGAAACAAATAAATTCACATTATTTTATCTGTGCAACTTAACGTCGAGTAGAGTACCGGTTGGCGTTATCTATATACACCTTTGCATAATTTGCGTATAAATAAATTGTCCTACCATGTGGAACACTTGCTCTTGCTGCTCGTGCAGTTCCCTACGCCTCGCGCGGAACCGCGTGTTGGAGGCATGCGAAGTCTTCTTCTCGCTGCTCGCTTTCTTTATTACAATTGCGACCTAAAATTGAACATTTTAATAAATTATATTATTATTGTTTTAATCTTTATAAGCCCTCTATACTTTATCTCGTGAAAGCTCTTTGCATATAATTTTTATGAATCATCGTCAGTTATGTATTTTTTCTTTCCTAATATGAAAATAACTTTATCTGCTGTCTCTTTCATTTCATTATCCTATCTAAACAAAAGACGCGCGGCTGCTAAGTGAGCTCCGACATATTTATTATAAATATGATGCAATGCGAACGGGCTATATGAAATGCATATAATCGGCTCTCTAATAATGAGATATATAAAGGAGGACGGAAGATTATAAAACAGCAGTAAAATGACAAACCGTGTCTCCAACGAGGCGGTAATGTCCCGACACGATCCCCGGGATGTTCCTCGTGTCGCGGTACTTGAGATATCCGACACACGACGCCGGCTCCTCAGCCGTGGTCCACATCAGCACCAAGCCTTCTGGGAAGAATCTGCGACAACGTTTTATTAGAACATCTGACTTGACCTTTAAGATGATTATATTTTTAATTATCATTTTAACTAGATGATTATCATATAGTATGATTATCATATTTAGATAATTGTTAGTAACTAACGACAGTTCTAGATCGTTCAAACTCAAGTCAGCTGATAATAATTTAATATAATTATAAACAATTATATTATTATTCCACCAACCTTGGGAACTGAGATGTTACCGTGGATCGGATGGAAATGCTGGGCCTGAGGGTCTCCATATCCAAAACGGAGGCCCTCCTCTTCCACGGCCCACGAGGGGCGAGTATCACCTACACGGGACGGTGATAAAAGTAAAGGCCCAGATGAGGTATCTGGGCCTGATCCTGGACGTAAGATGGTGCTTCGGGCAGCACTTTGTCCAACTGGGCCCGAAGCTCATCAACGCTGCTGCTGCCTTGGACCGCCTCCTACCCATCGTGGGAGGGCCGGAATCACCATGCCGGCGCCTATACGCCGGTGTAGTGCACTCCATGGCGCTGTACGGTGCACCTATTTGGGTGGAAGCTCTCACCGCTCAGAACAAGGCCCTTCTGCGGAGACCGCAGAGGGTCATAGCGGTGAGGGCGATACGTGGTTATCGTACGGTGTAATAGACGGCAGCTACACTCCTTGCGGGCGATCCGCCCTGGGAACTCCAGGAGGAGGTGCTCGCAGAAGTGTACCGGTTTCGGGTGGAAGTCAGAGCGAGTGGGGGCCGTCCAGGATCCGCGGAGGTGGAATCAGGACTCTAGCCCAGCAAACCCTGATTCGTAAATGGGAGGAGGACCTGAGGTCCTCATCAGCAGGCTTAGCAACAGTGGTGGCGATTCGGCCCCACTTGAGTCGCTGGGTAAGGAAAAGTGGCACACTTACGTTTAGGCTGACGCAGGTGCTTACCGGACATGGTTATTTCGGTAAGTACATGCACAAGATAGCGAAGCGGGCGGTATCACCCTTCTGCCACGAATATGGTACCATGACGGAGTGTGCAGCGTGGGGGCCTCAGAGGCATTCCTTGGCGGTGATAGTCGGCGGAGATCTCTCGCTGATGCTGGTTGGAAATGGTCTCTTTCTGCGAGAGTGTCATGTCGCAGAAGGAGGCCGCAGAGCGACAGCGTGAGGAAAGTGCCTCCACTGATTCGATCCGTCGAAGACGACCGGGGAGGAGGCATAGGCGCTATGCGCACCTTCTTAATAGCCTGGGTTAAGTGTGTTCCCTGTATCCGGGAACCCCCTTAGGAATGGAGGCCCACATTGGCGTGCTGACCGTCGGGGCGTCATGGTAGCGTGCGCAAGCGATCCCGTGACGTCCCCTGACTAGACGGAGATGATACCACTGGTTTTTTAGTGGCTGCTACCCACCTACCCACCTGCTGCCGGTTAGCCCCACATACCCCCCACTTCATGTAGGGGGGGGGGAAACGCGTAAATGCGTATTTCCAGCGAAAAAAAAATAAAAAAATGGGAACAGAGATGTTATGTTCCTTGAGTCTGTAGTTACATTGACTGAGTTATATGTGATGAGTGGATGGCACCCACCCAGACGTGCTTGACATAATATGGATATAATGTTTTATTTTAAACACATAGTAAAGTGTTGCAAATTACCTGAGGTAGCGGTAGTAGTGTACGACGTACCAAGGCCGGTAGAGATGATCCTGGAAGCTGTTCTCCCCGTGTCGCAGGTACGAGGTCTTGCTGATGTAGCAGCCGTTCAGGTTGAGACGAGCTCGCTCGACATACATGTGCCGCCAGCTCGAGTAGCCATGCGCGCGCGGCGTGCCGCACTCGATACCCCAGGTCCTGAACAACAAGGAATATCTGTATCAGTGTAAATCTATCTTTCTCTCACCTGACGCACACGCAGCGCCACAGCTCGGACGCCACACACCGCTCTCACCTGACGCACACGCAGCGCCACAGCTCGGGCGCCACACACCGCTCTCACCTGACGCACACGCAGCGCCACAGCTCGGGCGCCACACACCGCTCTCACCTGACGCACACGCAGCGTCACAGCTCGGGCGCCACACACCGCTCTCACCTGACGCACACGCAGCGCCACAGCTCGGGCGCCACACACCGCTCTCACCTGACGCACACGCAGCGCCACAGCTCGGGCGCCACACACCGCTCTCACCTGACGCACACGCAGCGCCACAGCTCGGGCGCCACACACCGCTCTCACCTGACGCACACGCAGCGCCACAGCTCGGGCGCCACACACCGCTCTCACCTGACGCACACGCAGCGCCACAGCTCGGGCGCCACACACCGCTCTCACCTGACGCACACGCAGCGCCACAGCTCGGGCGCCACACACCGCTCTCACCTGACGCACACGCAGCGCCACAGCTCGGGCGCCACACACCGCTCTCACCTGACGCACACGCAGCGCCACAGCTCGGGCGCCACACACCGCTCTCACCTGACGCACACGCAGCGCCACAGCTCGGGCGCCACACACCGCTCTCACCTGACGCACACGCAGCGCCACAGCTCGGGCGCCACACACCGCTCTCACCTGACGCACACGCAGCGCCACAGCTCGGGCGCCACACACCGCTCTCACCTGACGCACACGCAGCGCCACAGCTCGGGCGCCACACACCGCTCTCACCTGACGCACACGCAGCGCCACAGCTCGGGCGCCACACACCGCTCTCACCTGACGCACACGCAGCGCCACAGCTCGGGCGCCACACACCGCTCTCACCTGACGCACACGCAGCGCCACAGCTCGGGCGCCACACACCGCTCTCACCTGACGCACACGCAGCGCCACAGCTCGGGCGCCACACACCGCTCTCACCTGACGCACACGCAGCGCCACAGCTCGGGCGCCACACACCGCTCTCACCTGACGCACACGCAGCGCCACAGCTCGGGCGCCACACACCGCTCTCACCTGACGCACACGCAGCGCCACAGCTCGGGCGCCACACACCGCACTCACCTGACGCACACGCAGCGCCACAGCTCGGGCGCCACACACCGCTCTCACCTGACGCACACGCAGCGCCACAGCTCGGGCGCCACACACCGCTCTCACCTGACGCACACGCAGCGCCACAGCTCGGACGCCCGCGACGCCACGAACAGGCCGCGACACGCCGCGCCCGCGCGCTCCAGGGACGCCGCGTCCAGCTCCGCGCCCACCACCCAGCGCAGCACCAGCTGCACCACCTCGTACGGCAGCCACGACAGGTGCGCGCCCTGACACACGTTATACTCGCTGTACTCTGTATGAGCTCGTGGCAGTATGGTAGGATACCGATGCGTATCCTACCTTTACGCATTAGACTCGATTAGCTCGCATTCGGGGTGCGGGAGATTTCTGTTCACGCATACCATAGGGACCGCATGCTGTAACCGTTTTCATTAGCGGGGACTCCCCGCATGCGGTATAACGACTGAGTTAACGACTAATGAAAATGAGCCTTAACTATGACTTTTGTAAATACAACGCTACCTCCCGCACCATTATTTCTATCTAACAATAAAACAACGGTCTTTGATATTTATGTAATTTAAATCACTAAATTAATTCACTATCTTTAAGCCCTACCCTAGTAGGAAACTCTGGCTCGCACAAGTGACCTTTACGCGCCATTATTCTTTGCAGCCTAGTCAACAAGTCCTCTCCATCCACGGCGTCTTCATCATCATTGTCCACGGCAAGTTTGCTTTGAGCCGATTCAACGATCACTGCTTCCTCTAAAAAATCAATGACATTTTATTCTTAAGAGTTAATCGCGTGGACCGTGGAAGCCAATGGTAAAGGAATACATCTTGGAACCGTAACTCATTGCTTGTATACTAATTGGTAACAAATTTTGCTCACAATCACTAATATGCAATTTAAAAAAAAAATACATGTATCAATTACCTTCAGGAGTATCTATTAGATCTAACTCATTAAACAGCCTGCGTTCAATATCGGGCACAATTTGAATGGATTTCTTGTAATGCTGGATGGCTTCATAAAGTTTTCCAGTACGTTCCAATTCCACACCATGCAAGAACAACTTCTTAGCCTAAATAAACATCAATAGTCATTTTAAAAAACAGATTATTTTATCAACATTTCTTTTGCAATTTGTAATTTTAAATATAATTTTATAAATCGCTTTGAAAGCATCATACATAACCTTTTCCTCTTCAGTCAGACATTCTTCGTTCACTTTTGCCTTTTCAGTAGATCGAGTTTCATGGCACGGGGATGGAGTAGCTTCCAATTCCTTTTTCCATTCCCTGCGGAAGGCTGTGAGCTCATCTTTCATGCGCTTGTTATGTAACATAAACATAAATCCATATTCATATATATGATAAAAAGAGTTTAAATTAAGAAATAATATTAATATATTTGTTTATTGTTTTACGAGGCAGACGAGGCAACACAATGCACATACAAACTGAAAATATAAAACAATCCTCTTAAGCAGTAAATGTGTATCCAACCAACCAAATGAACAGGATCGACATGTGTATATGTTATGTAGTACATATATAATATATACATAATGATTCCATGGTTGGGTTAGATATAGATCCCCTTTAATACCTATGTGTCTGGGACTACACTAGCTCAGTCATTCAAATTGTAACACTATACAAAGTTTTGCCATCAGCCTTTACAATAAACTGATGAGTGGTTTGAACACACCCCCATACTCTACCATTATTTACATTCTCTTGTATATTATACGCACATTGTTACTACAATTAACATATAAATATGTTACAAACTAATACCGAGCATGCTTCGGAGTGCCTTTTTAAATATTTTTTAAATTATTATATCATACAAATTTTGCTATATGCTCTGATGTATAGCCTCTTCAAATAGAAAAAGTAAAGATAAACAAATCTTATATTTACACATTGCATATGATTTGATAATAGTTCTGCTACACTATGCACTACAAACCACTTAATAAATATATTCCACAACTACATACAGTGGTGGTCATATAATTAGAAACACTTCTTATGAATAAAGAAAGTATAACTTCAACGTACAAATGTTCGTAAAAAAATATATACATTAAATAATTAATCATCATGCAATAATATAGCCACTCAAATAAAAAACTCATTAAATGCATAAAATATAAAACATATCTTACTTTTAATTACAAAATGAGTCTTACACATGTAGAAGATTATTTTCTGTTACTGGCCACTTGGACGCCTAATTAGAAACGTTTTAAAAAAGCATCCATAGCTCGTTCTTTTTTTGAAATTGGAGAATAACATTTCTTTTTCTTTTATTTTGGCGGCAAATCAAAATTTAATCTGATTTTTTATTTTGTTCAAAATGGGTAAGAATAAAAGTTGTGGCGCGTCAACTAGGCAAATCATTGTTCATTTACATATAGATCATAAGTGAACAAATTAAATGCTCAGCTATTCTTCTGTACCCCACAGAAGAATAGCTGAGCATTTAATTTGTTCTGTTAAGAAAGTTTTTAATGAAATTAATCATTATAAAACACATGGAACTGTTGAAAATGTTCTTAGAAAGGCTTGGCCAAGAAAATCCTCTCCCAGAAAAGATACGCTAATCGTTCGTGTTGCTAAAAAAGACCCAAGTAAAGGCTCCCACCAAATTAAAAATAAAGTTTTTTCGCCTGAAAAACGTCAAGACTGATACGCCGAAGATTAGTGGAAGCTAAATTGTTTGGAACAATCTCTCGAAAGGTACCGCTTCTTACCAAGCAACACCAAGAGAAGCGATTATTATTCGCTAAAAAATATGTTAATTGGACGGTACGAGAATGGAAAAAATGTTATTTTCAGATGAAAAAAAAATAAATATGGTAAATTCCGATGGAAAGCGCTATATTAGACGCCCTGTAAACAATGCTTTTAATAATAAATACACAAAGAGTATAGTCAAGCACGGTGGCGGTACAATGTATCAATGTCATACAAAAATATCTTAGAGCACACAATGATTCCCTACTCGGACGATCATTTGCCTATAACCTGGATCTTTCAGCATGACAATGACCCTAAACAGGCGGCCAATAGCATCAAATGTTTCCTTAGCGAATACCGTATATCCGTTTTAGACTGGCCAGCAAATAGTCCGGATTTAAGCCCGATAGAAAATCTCTGGTATATTGTTAAAAAGAAAGTCTCAAACATACGTAACACCAGTCAAAACGAACTATATGAAGCATTTGTTGAAGCATGGAATTCAATCCCCCTAGAAAAATGTATGAAATTGATTGAATCAATGCCACGTTGTTGCAGTGCTGTTATTGAAAATAAGGGATAAGCCACTAAATATTAATTATAACTATTGGTAGGCTGTGGATAGTAGCTATTTCGTAAATAACAATACTAAGTACTAATACTTAAAAAAATATTATTTTTCATATTTTTTGTTGTTGTATCTAATTAGTTGACCATTATTGTTCATACCTTAAAACTGATTTAAATGTTTGTTCGTAATGTAATATTGAAACTGCACTTATGTAATGAGATTTTATTGTTTTTCTAATAAATGATAAATCGTTGAACATATTGTTGTCCTATTTATTGTTTAATTTCAAAATAAAAACGTCGGCGGTGAAGTATCTTACATAATGTCAAGGACCGTTGGTAGTGTTTCTAATTATACGACCACCACTGTATTTATAACTTTGCTGACATTCAAAGCGCTATGTTTACGCAAAGCCATAACAATGCCAAACTTTGAACCTGCAATCTTTGGTTAAGACCTATATTTTCTATCAATTAACACAATTTATGCTTAGAAATTCATAAATAATGTTTCAATAGACACTTTAAAATATTAGACTTATAAAAGTGCTTAATAATAATAAATAAATCAAAAAAACTTCCACATAAACACGTAAAATATTAATTTCACATAAAATAGAAAATATTAAGTAACTTTCCCCTTTTAAGAGATAGATTTTTTTAAATATT
This sequence comes from Nymphalis polychloros, assembly GCA_905220585.2. Lineage (NCBI taxonomy): Eukaryota > Metazoa > Arthropoda > Insecta > Lepidoptera > Nymphalidae > Nymphalis > Nymphalis polychloros. Next base: position 12,182,399 of record HG992252.1, on the reverse strand, counting down.
TTTAATGTATAACTTCAACAACAACTAATAATATAAAATATACATTGTAGCAATGTCTAACCAAAGTTTAATAATTATTACAATAAAACCTTTGGCTAACAGTATAGTTTTAAGCTTCGATTGCACGTTCAGATCCTGGCAAGCAAAGTCTCTTGCATAATTAATTAAGGGGTAAAAACATAGTGGTAGGCCTGTGTTTAATTTAATTCCGCTACATGTAATATATCCACTAACCAGCAGTGCAAAACTATAGTTAGAAAAGCTTTCTTCTTGTTAGAAAAATAGGTCTTTATTTACACTGGGGTAGCATATTCTGATTTTACCATTTAGCTGAGATATAAAAATGTGTCCAAACTTAAAAACAAACAGAAAAAAAATTATTGATATGATATTGGTTAATTTTAAAAAGGCTAGTAATTTTTACAAATAAAAATAATTTAAGTTTTCATTTTAATTACTTTTTTTTTAAGTACATATAAAAGAACATAACAAACCTCATTATCAAGATTCAATTGGTCCAAGCCATTGCTGATTTCTTCAATTGGGCTATTAGACGAAGATGAAGAAGAGGAATCTTCTCCCTCTCCCTCACAATCACCAGCACTACCAGAACCACTTGCAGACTCCTGCAATAATAACATTTTGTATAAATATTATAAAGTTTACAATTTAGTTTTTGACAAAAACATCTAGTTGATAAAAACATTTATTTCAAGGCTAAATTTAGTGACATAATGAGCTATTTCATAATTAAACATACGGTTTAAAACATTGCATTGGTACTATATTGATTTTATTAAATACAAAATATACCCACCATGTTCTAAACTTTCAAGGATTTGAAATTATTCTAAGAATAATGTCTTCATCAATATTATGAGATTTTCTACGAAGAACAATTATTTCATAATAATCGTTCCAAATTTCCAATGAAAAGCATAGAAGTTAAAACAGAAACATCGATATGACATCCGAATTGTGAATTGTGATGACAATGACATAGGTAATAATAAAATCATAAATGTCAAATATCTGATATGGTAGTTGATAACAAATAAATGTTGCAATATCAAAGTTTTATTAAAATAACTATAAGTACACTCAATTATTTAAATCTAGTTTTTGCGGCGGCTTCACTTGCATTCAAAGGGAGGGAGATATTAGGTCACATGTGCCTTTTCTTTTCTGTGTAAAGCGTAACAAATAAACTCCAAATCGTATTGAAAATATTAGTAATAACACATTATAACAGACTTAATGTAATAAACTTCATAAAAATAAATAGTAAATTAATATTTTCCTAAGACTAAAGATTTCTAAAACTTAATTGTGTAACAAATGTAGTTTTTATTTTTTACATTCCATTTATTTTTAAATATTGTTGACGATATAGTATTTTTTGTTATAAGTCACTTGTCAAGACAGTCACCGATTGTCTAGTCCAATGCCATTTTATGGTTATGTCAAAGAGTAAAAAACTAAAAAAGATTATGTGAAATAGCAAATTAAGGAAATTAGGATTAGTGTATTTCGTATTTCGTTTTTTGTATAACTTGTTGACATGATTTAAAAGTAATTTCAAATTATTATGCGAACATTCCATTAAGTATTAGAGTGACGTAAGATACAAAAAAAAAATTGATAAAAGAAAACTTTGATTGCCAAAATGGTAAGTCTCATTATGTGTTTTCACATTATAACAAAAATAAACAGTTGTTACGTACACAAAATGTATATCTTTTAAGATAAAAGTGACTTCAGAGTATACTTAAAAATAATAATATTATTACCATGTCAATTAAAACAGTCATTTGGCCAATTTTGCCTTGTATACTACTTTAGTTAGGAGACTAATTTAGTATTCATTTTAGTCTCATTACACAAATTCATCTTATTTTTACTTAATATTGGCAAGGTGGTGTAAAAATAACAATTCGTGTAATTTAAGATAAACAAATAAAATTAATTAGTAGCAATTAGCAATTTAAAAATGTATGCAATAATAATTAGCCTTATGATATGTATTAGATTATGAAATATATAATTACTTAAATAAATATGATTAATATCATATCATCCTGGGACATTATTAACACACGGCCATCTGATCCCAAACTAAGCTGAGCTCATACTATGGAAACCAGACAACTGATATACTACTTATACTACTTTTCTTTTGTAAATACATACTTATATAGATAATTACACCCAGACTCAAGACAAACAGATATGTTCATGCACACAAATGTTTGTCCTGGGTGGGAATCAAACCCACGACCTGCGGCGCGAAAGGCAGGCATCTACCAACCACGCCAACCGGCTCGTCAATGTAATAAATTAAAATGTGATCCTAACGACAAAATAAATATTATACTAAAATTGTTCTTACTTCCAGATGCAATTCATGTTGTTATTCAGCCGACAAGGCAAGCTCAGGCTTCAGAAGTGGTACGTGGCACATCCTGATAAGCTAAAGAAAAAGATTACTAGGGAGCTAATAACCACGGTACTAGCTCGCAAGCCTAAAATGTGCTCTTTCTTGGAATGGAAAGATGTTAAAGTTGTCTATAAGAGGTGATTTGATATTATATATTACAATAATACTATTACAGTATAATTTGCAATGTATTGAAGCATATTTTTAAATATTGTTAAGTTTAAAACAATGCATGCAAAGGATCTATCATTAATTCATATCAATAATCTTAAGTTCATGCATGAATTAAATTTATATTAATTTGTATTTATAATTACTTATTCAGTTAGACTAAAAACTCATTAGAACATTGAAAATTGCAATATTAAAATATTGAAATAAATAATAGATTTTTCATTAAAAGAAAATATTTATGGATTTTTTTATGCATTTTACAGATATGCATCATTGTACTTCTGCTGTGCCATGGAACAGGAAGACAATGAACTTTTAACTCTGGAACTGATCCATAGATATGTAGAGCTGCTTGATAAATACTTTGGCAGTGTATGTTTCTTTATATCTATACATATATATGGATTTACATATTTAATGCGATTTGCTTATAGCTCTGCTATATTATACACTATAAACCATTCTTGCTTAATAATTATATCTTTAAATTTAATACAAAAGTTCCAATACCAAGTTCTTTCACATTCAAAATTCCATACTTTCACACAAATTCATAATGATTGCCATATATCATTTCAACAAATCATGTCATTTTCTAGGTTTGTGAATTGGACATCATATTCAACTTTGAAAAAGCCTATTTCATCCTTGATGAGCTAGTGCTGGGTGGTGAGCTGCAAGAGACCAGCAAGAAGAATGTGCTTAAAGCCATCGCCGCTCAGGATCTTCTGCAAGAGGTCAGTAGCCAAGATAATGAACTTGTGTGAATTTTGAATAAAGTCACAGAAATGAATATTAGGAAAAATTTACGCAAATGCAGCAGTTTATGATTAAAATTGCTTTAGTCCATCCCAACATTTTCTTTCAAAGAAAAATAGACATTTTATATTTTATTCAATTTGTATTTGGTGATAACTTTTAAGTCACATTGAAGTTTGGACACATATCATATGATAGATATAATTATAAAATGATATTTATTTTTAAACAAAATATGGGACCATTATGTGAGAAATAACTTTGTGAAGATTTTTAATGCAAATATAAAATATATTGTCATATTACGACAATAAAAATTATAATGTTGCATTATTATAATATAATTAATTTTCAACGAAAATAGAATTCATTAAATTAAAAAATAATTTTATTAATTTTATTGATGCATTTCACTTATATAATTTGTTGATAATAATATATTTTGAAGAAATGAAGGTGATGGATTATTTAATAATAAAAAACATTGAAAGAGTTTTTAAATTCGAATAATTAATTTAAACTATAATAAAATTAAAATAGTGTTGGCTTTCTTTAGTAGCAACAATATTTAACAACATTTTTAATTGTTAATATCCACTAAAACTAAATGAGTTGTATACGAATCTTATGTCTTGCCAACTATGTAATTCTAGTCATGCAAACTGCCTGCGTTTATTATGATTTACAATTTTTAAACATTGGTGTAAGAGTAAATGTAATATGATGATGTGGACCAGTTAGGACAGTGGCCTGTGTAGTGCCTTTTAATTGTTTAGTATGTTTGAAGGTCTTAAGACGTTTTATTAATGTAGGAGCACTGCCTTTTAGATATAATTATGATAAGGTATATTAATAAAGCACATATCTGAAACATTTTGTTTAAAGCAAAAGTATTTAACCAATAATTTAATTGAAAGAAGCAGCAATGATAATTATTAGATTATAGTTTTAGTTACTTGTGAAACAGCAAGGAATATTGAGATACTTAATTAATATTGGACAATCAAAATTTTACATATCTATGCGAATGACTTCGCTTTGGAACTATCGAACTGCAGACTTTCATATTTACAGTCTATTAGATAAGGCTATGTGCAATACTAGTAGAGAAAGCTTAAGTTAATCTTAGTATGTCTCTTCAGTTTCAGTTTGTCTCTAGCTAAGAGACACATTTGAATATGTTTTTGCTAACATTTTAAATATCAGATAACAGAATATATATAATTAACCAAAACACCAATTCTTTCACAAAATTAATATATCCCTACAATACATATTACATGATAACAATCTTACAACTAAGCTAGCTTCTTATGTATTTGATATTCATTTTTATTCTTTTAATATAATCTACACAGTATGTCCCTATGTGTAAAACTTGTGGTATATATTATATTTGCTTTGTGAGCGGCAAGAATCCTAAACAATAAAACCCCCAAGCTTCCTATATGCACTGCACTCTGCTAATATTTCCTGTTTTGGTGTGACGAATGCATGCTCTGGTGGCGGTCAGGACCTGAACGATGGGCTGATACATTGATGAGAACCACAAATAACACTGAGCAAACAGTATTGTATACATACGTACAGAAACTCTTTTGCATATAAGTATAAATAAAAATTAATTTTATACACAATTATTAGGATTGTGATTAAAAATGATCAAACTGAAATATAGCTATTTGAAAAATTTTTTTTGTTTATTTTGCCTTTTTTTAATTAATGACAACGTTTCAAAGTATGTGTACAAGAGTTTATGTCAAAATATATTAACCTCCTTTGTAGCAATAGAATCAGTTTCCGCTTTTAGCTTTATTCATTTTTAATGCATGCATGCAAGTGCAATTGTTTTTTTGATATTATTTTGTAACTTCAAATAGTAAATTTACTGTAATTATTATAAATAACTTCCTAACATAAACCGTAGGTTGACTTTTCATGGTACCACATTTTCAATCATAACACAAGCCATAATATCACATTATATTAGGTAAGATACATATAAGACAGCTCATTGTTTCATATGCTCACGGTATAATGCTGGTAGTTTTTGTAACGTTTAATATAACTTGAAAATAAATGCTATATCAATAGTGTCATACAAGTGTTTTACCATTATTTTAAAACAAGTCAAGCTTAATTTAACGAATTTGTAAAGTAAAAAAAGTTGCAGTCGCTTCTGTTGATTTTTATAATCTATTTGTTTCACTTAAATATAACATATATCTGTGTTGATTTGGCTCAACGTTATTATGCTTAGTATTTACGTAGCTCAGAATTTAAAAGTTACTGTATGTTATATGGACATTGATTTATGGACATTTAAATTTTAGTAGGAAGTGTATTAGTATAATTTTTGTATTGATCGGCATAGAGGTATTGTTTTGTAAGTCAGTGTCTTTTATTGTTTGTAAGTATGGCTGTCCGTGCATTTATTGTAATGGGATGTCTAAATACATTGGTTTTAACTAAAACTTCTGTTTTCTTGCATGGCTCCATTCCTAAACCTTACCGTAGCATGAGTTTTTTTTTAAATAATATTTTAGTATCACATATTAATTATTACTTATTTGTATGACATTTTATTTAAAAGTGCATAAATGCTTTATATATGGTGCAGTTAAATGTGGGTGGATGATGTTGCTCATGCTATGGTTTTCCCGTCTTATTTATTGTGAAAGTTGTTGGGAAGGAAAAATATTGCTTGAGGTGTGGGCTACAATATAACTAACTTTTTGAAAAAGCATGCAATATGTATCTAACTCTGCTTACAAATATAAAATATTTAATATTTAGAAATAAAATCACAAATAATAATAGTTCTCATTGATTTAAAATACATAAGGATTGAGTGATTATAAAGTATTTTTAGTACATATATAATATATATTCGATTACTTACATAAAATTATAAATGGAACGATTTGAAAAGTTGAGTTAGTCTGGTTATACATATACCCTCAATTATTGGGTGATGTGCGATAGGACGAGGCAGTGGACGTTGCTCTGCGGGAGGTGGGTCTTCTCTGAGCCTTGCCCCCAGCTGATGACTACCGGGATCCTCCGTGATAATTCTCCGAGTCAGCATTTGAGGACGTTTCTCACAGTGTCTCAATATCGAATAGTAATATAATCATCATTCATGGAAACTATGTGTGACAATATTTTGATGTGGTTTTTTTAAAAACATTTCTCATAAATATTAGCTTTATTCACTTGAATAAATTTTTATCCTATTCATTTTGTGTGTGAAAGTGAAATAAACAATGATTGACTGTATTTAGCTCAACGGCATTATATTTACAGTTACAATTAATTGTAAATTATTAACGTGACAGTTCCCTTCTTTCTGACTTTTTAATTTTATTTTTCTAATCTTGTGTGAAGTGGACCAACTCGTGTTTTTTTTTGTTGTAAAAGTTTGTAGATTACAACGAATTTTATGTATTTGGTAAAGAATTAAATGAATTTATTATGATGTTATGTAAAATTTAATTGTTATTTTTCTTGTTGTTTTGTTTATGAAAATTTTATAACATTTTTGTTAGGTACTTATGTTACAATTTTATATCAAGAATATTTTTTGTTAACGTCATTCTGAATATTATTACGTTTTATTAATTAATAACTAAACTTTATCTGAAATATAACATACCGAATCCATTATTTTGGATCTCAATTTTAAAATAGGTACCTACCTATAAAGTATATCGATGTAATTCCAAGTATTTTTCAATTTAGATAAACTATGCTAAGGAGTTTTATAAGTAATCATTGATGCCGATAAAACATTTGTATATATTTTTAAATCAATTAAAAATTTTTATTAACCAACTATTCGCATTTTATATTCAGCATTTTTTTTTACTTAAATTTACCCCCAAACTGTAAATAATATAGAGAACATTCGAATTTTAAATGTATTGATAATAAGTGAATGTCGAAAGGATAAACAAATGTTTCATGTTTGTCGTCGAAAAGCGATGGCTCGGCTAACACGGCCACGAGCGATTCTGGCTCAGTGATGACCCTTGTTGCAGGAGGAGACCCCGCAAGGCTTCTTCGAGGACCACGGGCTCGGATAAACCGCATACATTCGTTTGGAAGAAACAGCAGAGGCGAATATTTGTATGCTTACTTACAGGTAAAGAATACATACCTACAGTTTAAAAAACCAACAATATTTTTACATAACCTCGTCTACGTTTAATATATTGCACAAAATATAAAGATTTTATATTCGTACTTAAAGTTTTGTAATTAATTAGTGAGTTGTTACTATTTTTTTTAAATAAATGAAGGTATAATTTAAAAAAAAGTATGTATTCTTTCTGTTTAGGCATTATTGCATTTTTAGTGTAGTCGAAATGAAATATTTTTTAAGCTTGCATTCAAATATGATCAATTGTATCCCGTAAATTCAATGATACTTTTAGTAGAAAGTTATGCTTATGTTTATCTGTCCAAAAATTATTATCTATGTAGTTTTATTTCTTAGATGAAACGTTGTCTTATGCATAATTTTTTCTTGATAAAAACTTCAAGCGATTTAAGTTAGGGAATTTAATGGATTTAACTTTATTAAACATTTACATTTTTATCTATATGTACTTATACAAGTAGTCGGACTGAACTAATTAAGTAATATTCTCAGAAATGTTAATTTGAACAATAGAATTAAGTTGAACGTGTAACAGTTGCATTTCTTATCAGCTAACTAATTAACAATCGAAAATTGGAATATTCGATCACGATTAAATCGCATGAGATGCAAAATATACGCTGTATTGTTCGTTCGTCAACGTCATATATTGCGTGTTCAATCGTGTGACACTAATTAGTAATTATTATTGTTAATCAATTTTCGATGTGAAATTAGATGCTTGATTGCATTATCGCTGTTTGTATGACTTTAAATATTTAAGTATTGACTTATATTAACCTTGGCAGCTAAAGTATATTTATACTACTACAACCAGACTTGGGCGAAATATAGTCAGATTAACGATTACAATATGTAATCATCAAGCAAGATTGCAGTATAAAAAAAGTAATCGAGTGAGACAAGTAAGTGCCACAGAACATTCCCGCGCACCCTGTTCAGAATCGAACAAAGTTAATCATTAATCTGATACTATTCTGCACAGGTCTGACTACAACTAAATTAACCGGTTTGTTCTCTCATTAAAAAAGTCATGTATCTTATCTACACTTTGGAGACTTGAGTTTCTCTCACTTAGAGAGGTGTTCAAAAAATTGTTACATTTACTATTATAATATTGAAAAAAGAGATGAGCTGAATATATTTGTATTATCTGTTTAAAATTCAATATTATTTCTGTAAGATGGGCATTTGTGGGCAGAGCAGCTGGCTAAGCCAATGAATAACAGCTCTAAGCATATTTAACTCGTTATTTGAAAATTCTGATCGAGAGGTTCAAGCGATTAATGAAAGTTTCTCTGTTTCACTTAGGTAGTTTTTTAAGTAAATAATAGGTACATACATTGTTATCAATTTAGAATAATTCAGGTTAAACTTCAATCTTCATATCTTCAATACATATTTCCGTTTAAAGTTAAGCAGATAAACTGCCTGGCCTAAACTACTGATTCCTAGACTATATATATTCGCATAAATTAGTTTTAAATATTTTTAAATAATAAACCGTTATATATAACTAAAAAGAGACTTTTATTAAAACCACGATTTATAATAATTATTTATTTTCCAAAAGTTCAATAATAAAAATATCTCGCTATTAAAAGCTTTATAAAAACACATCAAAAAGACCTTCAGTCTTGATTAAACATGATATAGCTCACACTTCATAGAATACATTAAAAATAAAATTAATATGACCATAACAATGTTGATAAAATCTTACATATATCATCATTGTGGCGCGACTTACGATTACGATAACATAGATTATATATGATTAAATGAATGATTACTGGTTTTCACTAGTATTGGATTTAGCTTCGGGGGTAGATTTCACTTTTTCAGTGGTGGTAGGTGCGGAGTGGTGAGCTTCGGAGTGGTGACCGCTCTTGGCGGGTTCCGCTTCGATCTGCGGCTTAGGATCTTTGGCTACATCGATCTGTTGCTGCTCGCTCGTTACTTTCGCGAGATGCAGGGCTGCCAAGAGTGCAGTCACATATCGACGGAAATCCAACTCGATTCCTATTGAAAAAAAATACTTCTCTATTAGTATTAAGAAATATATCTTCATTACCTATATTAAGTTTGTTCACATAATAATTATAGATAGTATTCCAAGCCTCGAAAGCAAGGCTAGTGCGAGTCGGTTCGTTCGAGTGGTATCAGAGTAATATGATGGCGTTGCTGACCGCTGTCGCGGAGCTGGTTGACGCGCGCGGCGAGGTTGGCCCACACGCGGCGCGCCGCCACGGCGCTGAGGCGGCGCACCGTCTGCACCGTGTGCAGCGCGGGGTCGCTCTCCGCGGCCACGATCTCGGCGCCAACACCTAGTATTTTATAACATTTTATTGTTATTTGAATACTAAATTAGAACCGAAGTCTATCCTCACTAATATTTAAATGCGAATGTGAGATTGTTTGTTTGTTTGTTACGCTTTCACGCTTATACTACTAAACCGATATTAAACATTCTTTCTCCAATGGAAAACTACATTTATCAGGGAGTAACATAGGCTACATTTTGTTAATCCGCGGGCAAAACGCTAGTATATAATATTATTATGAGCTATTTTTGGGCCTGTTTCGGTTTTATTTTTTATAGCATAGGTAAGCGGACGAACATATGGGTCACCTGATGGTAAGTGGTCACCAACGCCCATAGACATTGTCATTGTAAGAAATGGTAACCAATGCTTACATCGCTCGCTAATGCGCCACTAACCTTGAGAACTAAGATGTTATGTTCCTTGTGCCTGTAATTACACTGGCTCACTCACCCTTGAAACCGGAACACAACAATACCAAGTACTGCTGTTTTGCGGTAGAATATCTGATGAGTGGGTGGTACCTAACCAAACGAGCTTGCACAAAGCTCTACCAGAAGCTCACAAAGCTCTACAGTTTCAGAGATTATCGAAGAGTGGTCGATATGTTTATGTGCGCGTCGACATTTTGTTGCAGAGTCATTAGCGCGCGTCGCTCGGGAAATAATATAAATGAACCCCGAACTGATAATACTAATAACTAATAACATTTCATTCAGAAAATGTACCGAAGTGATATACACGTACGACCCATGTGGCGAACCATACACACGTCTTATCTAAACTTTATGACCCTGCTACGATAGTATGAGATTTTTTTAAATTTTAATGAGGTCATTTATTCGTCCACCAAATTAATACTTTATTTACGTTATTTCTTTGTTTGTACAAGAGGTACAGCAAGAGACGTAACATCTTAGATCTCGTAGATAGCGGTGCATTGATCATACAAGTTTAGTCAGTTTACCGTACCACCAGGCACCTCCGCCATTGGCTCGTCTGTCTTGCAAAAAAGGGTAGTGAAAAAAAAATTTAAACCATAAATGTCACTAATTTAAATCAATAAACAGTACATTTGATGTTTAAGTGTGTATTACAAGTAAAAGTTCGTGTGAAATTTTACAATAATAGTGTTATTGAACGATCTTGCTATATCGCACATTGTATGTATGTACTTGTGTTTTTGGTTTACACTGTAGAGAACAGTCGAATTGCATATCTTCATAAATATTAATTATCATAGGAAACGCATTATACTTGGTAACAAATCAGTATAAATGCTTCATACAATCATTTAAAATTTATAACATGGCATTATGTATAAGAGCCGCATTATTTTTTTTAAACCGAGGTCTATGTTTAAAAGTATTTTTGAAAATATCTGTATGGTTATTTTTAGTTAATATGAATGAACATTTGATTGTTAATACGAAATTACTTTTTTATACATTGTTTCTATATTGTATTTTTAAACCTAAAGGCTTGCTTTCATTTTTAAATGTACATAGAGGTATATGTTTGGCGCTTGCCTAAAATATTCCAACTCATTCTTCTTTTGGAGACACTCAGGTCATATTATGTGGCTCTAAACACAGAAGCTGATAGGTCCACAATGGACCATGTTATTAAGACAAATGTTTACCTAGATATTTTGCGTATACAATTCGGAAAAAGTAACCAAACACCGAAGTAGAATCAAGCACAAAGGGTCTTAACCCTTCAAGACTTCAGAGTTTTGTCCATAACAATGCTTCACTACGGTTACAATAGGTAAGTTGAGAGATACAAACATAGTCTATCTGACATAACATAAACTTCACACAAGATAATATATAAACAATAATTTCAGTGTTGCTTGCCTGAATTTGAACCCTTTTTCGGTCAAGACCGTTGTGGTTGGCCCACCTGGTGTAACTATTTAACCTGGTTTTCAACTATTTTAAATTTCAAAGATTTTTTATTGACCACGGACATGCAGTTTTAAAACGTCAGGAAATTACAAAAAAAAATTTAATATACGCGATAAATCGGTTCATAGTTGTTTAATTCAATTTGTAACAATCCCGAAACCTAAGTAATCATTACCTAAATATTTTTTATTTGTGGCCCGCGTTACCCTGACTTATACGTATTTGTGCACCTAGCAGAACTTACTTATGTATAATCATATATTAGTTCAATATATCAATACATACCTAATTAATCACTAAAAATACTTTTAGATAATCAGGATTTAATGATAATTAATTTTATAGAACGCAGAAATTTTTGTCTGTATCGTTCTTATCAGATTTAAACATATAATCATTTTAAAGACAATATTAATCATTTTAAATTTGTTTTCAAGTTAAGAATTGCTAATGGTATATTTTTTATGCTTTACACTTATTGTAAAAAGAATCTTCTTGAATGTGATAAAATTAAAAAAAGAAATCAGCCAGTCAAATCATGATCGAATTAGGGTGCAGTGTTTTTTTACGTGACGTTTAAAAAGATAAACTTTTGTCAAGTATGTTTATTACCTTTTGTTTGTATTTCGAATAGAAAAGTTTGGAATGTTCTAGAGCTAAGCGATGACTCGTTATTGCAGATAAATGACACTTACAATAAAGTCATTGGTGTCATCCTGTGTTGAAAGTTGTTATCAGAAGTACTTATGAAGCGTGTACCGCTCGGTAGGACAGGAATTTGTACCCGATTGTGACGAAGTAGGGAGGGTAATGGATTTAGTATACGTGATGATGAATGATTTTCTCCGACCGATTAAAGGCACGGCGCCCAGTCACTAGGGAGACTACCCAACTGCGCAGGACATATTATAGTCGACAGAAAAACCCAACAACTTTTTTTACCGGCCCGACCTTTGGTTTGTACCCAGCATCTGGGGATCTGCGGCCTTAGGCCTTATATCTAGCCACTAGACCAACGAGGCACTCAACGTCGGTTGTGTACGTTCTGTACAAATTTATATACCCTACATGATTATGTACAATTTAAACGATTTAACAATTATGAGGATCTTCTCCGATGTTATTAATTAAGATTATGGAATTTCGGATATTAAATGTTAAGCTATTCGGATATTAAGTATTTAGCTTGAGATATCTCGCATCAGAATCCATAAATAAATAACAAAATTAGTCTTTAAATTGTAAAGTAAAAATCTTCACACTCAAATTTGTAACGAGTGGTGACAACCGGTAGCATTGGCTGCTTCGTCCATGTCATTATGTGTTTCGTTTTTAAAATGGCGTCAGATTAAGTTAACGGTCAACATGCCTTTATAACCTTATTATGAACGATTGTATGTAACAATATTTGTCATATAATCAATCTTACGCATCTATGAAATGTCCCATTCCCTTTTAAATCGTTTATTTATAAGACATGATTATATCGTCGCTGGGTAATTTACATCTCGTATTGTTTAAAATTTATTATAATCTAAGTAGGCAAATGGGCCACCGAATAATGACTACTACCTCACACATATTGGGCACTATAAGAAATATTAACCATCCGCTACATTGTCAATACTGATGGGTATGTCACTTGTACGTTGTTTTTTTTTTACAATATAGATAGGCGGACGAGCATATGGGCCACCTGATGGTAAGTGGTCACCAACACTCTTAGACATTGGCAGTGTAAGAAATGTTAACCATCGCTTACATCGCCAATACGCCACCAACCTTGGAAACAAAGATGTTATGACCCTTGTGCCTGTATTTACACTGGCTCACTCACCCTTCATACCGGAACACAACAATATAAAGTACTGCTGTTTTGCGGTAGAATATTGATGAGGGGGTGGTACTTACTCAGACCAGCTTGCTCAAAGACTTAAAGTAAAGTATCATATTGTCATATTCCACGGCCTATAATCTTCTATTATTATAATTTTCTCAAGAAGACTTCGAAGTTATTTTACCAGGTTCCTTCAGGTTTCCTCAAGATATTTTACCTCACCGAACGTTTGTTATGTATACACAAACTGATCATGTACTAACATAATTTTATCCGTTGACTACGTACAAGGTAGGACAGGACACAGGACAACTTGAAGTTCGTTATTTTACGGTATTTAATTATTTTCATATTTGTACATACATAATTATGTTTACTCGGTGGTAGAGCTTTGTGCAAGCTCGTCTGGGTAGGTACCACCCACTCATCAGATATTCTACCGCAAAACAGCAGTACTTTGTATTGTTGTGTTCCGGTTTGAAGGGTGAGTGAGCCAGTGTAATTACAGGCACAAGGGACATAACATCTTAGTTCCCAAGGTTGGTGGCGCATTGGCAATGTAAGTGATGGTTAACATTTCATACAATGCCATTGTCTATGGGCGTTGGTGACCACTTACCATCAGGTGGTCAATATGCACGTCCGCCAACCAATACAATAAAAAAAAAAAAATCTCGGCGCCCTTCGATAAACACTTGTGGACTTTCTAATTTACTCTGGCCATTGAATCTATCGCATTCATAATATAAGTTAGGATCAAGATTAAGATAACGACACGCTAGTTTTACAGTTCTTTTACAATATAAATATAGAAGATAGATAACCTTTATATATTCCTGTCTTGTCTAAACAAAAGGACAGTTCAATTTTCATTTATTTTCATTTATAAATGAGTTATTTCCAGTGATGGGCCGAAATTCGTTTTACATTCGGTATAACCGAATTTCGGCAGCTTGATTCGGCCTAAATGCCGAACATTCGGTGCAAAAAGAAAGTAAAATAAACACCTACTTGCACTATTTTGACTGAAATTAATGGATATCATACTATCTATCATAACTGTAAAATAAAACTAGGCCTTCATATATTCACGGTCGTTTATTTTAGTAGGAACAAGTAAACCTTAACTTCCAATGTGATAAGAATTGAATTATCTTCTTCCCCGATATATTATTATATAATATATAGGGTTATTTGGAAAACATGAATAACCTCCTAGATAATGTTACATTTGAGCACTCAAATAATCCTGTATAATAGTTATCAGATTAAACAAAAATGAAATAAACTTAGTATTCTTCTAACAAATAGCAGTAAGTATAAATTACAATGAAATTAAACCGAAGTTCGGTCGATTTTTTTATTTTCACCGAATGTTCGGCCGAATTTCGTATTCGGTTCAATCCACATTCGTCCCATCTCTAGTTATTTCCTTACCTACCTCTCTCGTGCTGACAATGTGACAAGATAAAGAGATAGAATATTAATAACTCACCGTTAGTTTCTTCCTGTGAAGGCGGTAGGTAGTGATTGAGGAATTGCATGGCGTATGTAGCTCCCGTGTCGACGCCGTGCATGGCCTTCTGGCCGTACGCTGTGGACAGCAGCGTGTTGGCTTTGGTCCATGTGAGTTCCTTGAGGGACTTCACCCGCTGTTCCGCAACATCACGAGCGCCGTACACCTATTAAATGTTCACAAATATATTTAATACTAGTTTTAGCCCGATTGTTACGGGGAAGGGTTTGGGGGAAGTGCAGATATTAGGTAAAAATGTCTTTCGTTCGAATTAAAGCTAGTTTCATACAAAATTTCAATTACATCGGTTTAATGGTTTAGCCGTGAATGCTTAACAGACAGATAAGAAAATTTACTTTCGCATTCATAATATTAGTATAGACATTTTCTTTGTATATTCTATGTGAAATAAATTTTATGTGTATATCGAACTATATAGCCTGCATTTCTGGTTTTAGCGTATCCTTAATACTTTTATTTTTATACATTAATTAAACTAAGCTACATTATATAAATACATTCATTAAACTAAGTTGCTAATCTAGTATACAGGGGCGTTATAGCTAGGAAATAAGAATGTATGGAATAGAATATTTTTTCAGTTCTTGTGAAACAAACACGAATTCACGACAACACGAGTTGAAATACCTACGTCAAAAAAAGTATATTTTTGTCGTTAAAATTTTATCTATTACGCATTTTATAATCGGCGTTACATTCATCAAAATAACAAAATAAAAAAACAAAACAAATTTATTTATTTTATAATCACTGCATAAAAACATCTATCTGGTACAATCGTAAGTTATGAAACAACTTTTAACTAGGTTACGCTAACGATACGATTCTAGAAAGATCCATATTCTCACAGTAAACAATTTAATTACATTATTAGTTATTACAGCGTATTTGACACATACAAGTAAATTGGCGCCAAATAGAACGCCGTCGTATGAATCTCTTGGAATATATTTCTTTACGTCATTTAAATTTAGAACGTAATATAGATAATGGAGCGAAATGAAACCTTGTTTAAAAAAAATTGTTTTAGGTTTCTCAACGAGTTCAACGGCATATCCTACATGTATAATGTAAATTGCTATTCCTAGAAATTACGCAATAATATAACATAAACAAATCGAGGTCGATCAATGCTTTTAAATTACGATACGGACAGGTTTAACTCGAGTCCAAATTACATAGAATGCACTTTAATGGAAGTAGTATATATGTATGTATGTTGATATAACAGTATGATAGAAGGGAAGGTTTTTTTTTAAATCCGGTTCAATGTACGTCGTTCATTATCATGTCGTGATAAAATTATCTTATCATTAAGGATACAATTTCGTCATGGGCATAATGGAATAATGTTCTAAAATAAAATATAGGTACTTAAAACATTTTTTATCGCGCTACCGCGGAATTGCCTGTTCTAGAAATCACCATCACGATGCTATCAGATATTCAATGATACTTTATCGAAAGCAATGCATTTACGTTTAGTAAGAATATCGACAAATATGTTAATTATTTTTTTATCCCTTTCATTGAGCATATTCAGTCTGTGACCTTAACATGTTTTTGCATTGTTTATCTGTGAGCTTAAGTTTCCTAGGTTAATTCTAATAAAATGTACATGTCCGGTTACTATCGAGAATTGCAGTCAAATTCGTCTGTCATCGTACTGTAATATGAGTAATAGTGATGATACATATAAATGAACTTCGACCATTCGGCTCTTGGAAAGCCCTTCGCCACACACGTAGCCCTTTATGTATCACAATACACAAATAAATACAAATTATGATTATTTTTAAGAAAATGTTTTAATAAACGGATACCTTTTTTCTTTTCCATTTCTGTCAAGACATTTTTTTTTTGGCGAGAACTGATATTATATGTTCAAAATCGACTTTGTTTGTAATACTTTCACATCTTAGCTACTCAACCGATAATCATCATGAAATTATTGCATAGGTACACGTTTTAAGATATCATACTAGTTAACCTTTAGATATGAAGATGGATAGAATCTAAATACCTATCAGACGAAAGATTAAATAATCGTTTTTAAATATCGAATGTTTTCTATTTTAAAAATTCAATAGTTTGAAAGTTTAAGTGAATTTTTCAAACATAAAATACTTTCGTGTACTTTTGGATCCCTAAGCAGTAACTATAAACGTCAACCATACTGATCTTTAGTTAATGAGATTCATTGGTTTTTTATTGTGTATGTATGAAAATACGAACATATAATACAAATGTAATGTTTGTTAAACCCGCTACCTGACATATAAATGTTAATGAAATGACAAATTTCATTTCCGTGATGAAAACCACATAGAAGGATTTTTTTTTTTTTTTTTTATATCATAAGTTGGCGGACGAGCATATGGGCCACCTGATGGTAAGTGGTCACCAACGCCCATAGACATTGGCAGTGTAAGAAATGTTAACCATCGCTTACATTGCCAATGCGCCACCAACTTTGGGAACTAAGATGTTATGTCCCTTGTGCCTGTAATTACACTGGCTCACTCACCCTTCAAACCGGAACACAACAGTACCAAGTACTGCTGTTTTGCGGTAGAATATCTGATGAGTGGGTGGTACCTACCCAGACGAGCTTGCACAAAGCTCTACCACCAAGTAACTAAAATGTGACTATAAATAATAAACTAGTCATATGATTATAGTTGAATATTACTTGATCTATCTAAGGTTACAGGTTATGTATGGGTATGATAATGCCTCTTTTGCGATGCACTTATAAGTATGTGAACATAGCCTTAACATAAGACGTACAATGTCATGTTTTGCACTAAGTGTTTTATATTTAGAAACAGTAGAGTAAATATATGAACAAAATCCTTATATCACAACTTTGTATAGTTGCATTACGTATGTATAGTTAATAAAAAATTTTTTTTAATTTAATTGTAAATTATTTCATAAATTTAATTGATCAGTTGCAAAGTCTACAAGAATAAAAAAGTTTTCCACATTTCAACTATATTGATTGAATTTCAAGTTAAATATTTTTTTAAGTTTCTTGAGCGGGAATATTTTTTTAATTAAAATTAACAGAACCGTGTGAATATAATAAAAAAAAAAGTTCATTAATCAACATTACATATATAACAATAATTTATATACAATAATTTAACATTAATTTCGTGTTTATTTACCTCTTATCATTTTGTGGATAAATAATAGAACCATGACACATATTTACAGTAACCAACAACAGAGATGATTACAGAACTGCTTATTAAAAGAAAACTGTACAAAGTATTTAAAAAAAGTTAACAGATTTGTTTTAAATTATTAATATTATAAAATGTATCCTTCATTAAAGATACAACTGCAATGAAAGCCAGATATATATTGTGGTGTGTTTTATCTAAATTCAACAAAAGTAACTAGGCAATACAGGTTGATAACATCAAGTGTAAGAATTACTAATTATTAGGATTTCGTATATAGAAAAGAAACAAAAATGAAGCTCAATCTTAAATTTACATAATTTCATTATAATTACTTATATTTAATACTATTTAATATGTGACCAATACTAACCTTAGTTAATTGTGGTGTCAACCTTGCTAGTACTGCTTGTTTTGTAGTCTCGACAATAACTTTAGGCTGTTCAGTAACCAGTGGCATTCTGCGCTCTAGTTCATCAATGGCAGCAGCAACTCTAGCATCACCAGCTGCGATGGGTGCAGCCACAAAAGGTGCTGCAGTGGCTGCTGCAAATGTTACACTTGCTTCCGCTGTAGACAGCGCCCATTCCAAAAGAGAGTGTGCACCTGGTAATATTGAGTATATTTAATTATTTGTACTTCTTTTCCAGCATATAAGTAAACCTTAAAATATATGTACACTAAAAATAATTTAAGCTGTTTTATAAGGTAAGTAAGTAAAGACACTTGTATGCATTCAATTGCATCAAAGATAAAATATATTTTGAATCAGGGTTTACTGAAACAAATACATTGGCAGCATAGCTAACTAAGCAACTTCTGCTGTAGGTAGATGTAAAAAAAATCTCTAGTACTCTTACCTTTAACTTTAGTATAGAATGCACCAACTTGTCCAACTGCAGCTTCTACTGTAGGCAATGCCATTGCCTTCTGCACAGATTGTAGTTGTGACATAACGGGAGCTGATCCAACTTCGGCAGCCATCTAGTAAAATTAAATGTATATTAGGCTCACATTAAGAATTTTACCAGAAAATAACAAACATTAAAAAAACCTAAAAAGTACTTAGTAACTATAGTAGAAATATTGCAGTATTTAAATACCCACCAATTTTATTAAAAGTGAATATCATTTGTGTAATGTTTAAATATCATTTCGTCATCATCAAAGAATCATTTGTTTCATTATTATTTGATAGTAAAAAACAACGGCAAAATACTTTTATTTAATAAAAGGAACCAAAATGCGACAAGTGGATGCAATTTTTATAGAAATAAATATTTAAAGAGGGTACATAATTTTTATTGGATATTCGTAATAAGACAATATATTCTGCAATAAAGATCAATTTAATGATGATTAATTTCGTGGAAAATGATATGCCACCTAACTTTTAAATTAGTATTAGATTAAAGAAAATGCGAGGAATGAATAATGAGGACTAAAAAAATATGTTATAATAAGTTTTTTTTTTCTTACCTTTGAAATATAAACTGCTACAAATAAGTAAAACTACTTAAGCTTATTTTTATTGAGTTTAAAACTTTTAACTTTAATTCATTTATTTTATTTAATAACCGTATACTAAATTGTTGTACAATCTATGCAACTCACAAATTATAAATGATGAATTGAGAATTTATAATATGATTCAATGATTGATACAAATTACAATGAATGGAAATCCAATTGGAATGGGAATGGGAATGAAAATGAATATATGAACTTATGAAGTTATAAACGAATGAAGAATGAATAAGAAATGAAAGAGTCAAATTGTAAAATCTTGAACTACCGGGGAATGAATGAATAAGCGAATGAAAATGAATCAACGAAAAACAAAAATAAGACTTATTTTTGTTAAAACTTAGTTTGAAATTATTTTTATTTTTCCTTATCGATACATTTTAATATTTAAATTAGGTTTTTTTCATTAGATGTAAGGAATTAACTGTTTTTGTATTAAATTAGTAGACTTAATTTCATATTTTACAGGAGCTAATGATCTTCAATGAGTTCCAGACTCAGTCATATCCCAACCTATTTTTTATTAATTGTATTTATAAAAAATAAATATTAATACGTAGATACTTTAAACTTTGGCTTATTTTTATCACGGCGTCTTCGGTCACTCTAGCATAGATATTTCTAATATTTCTTATATTCAATTATTTGAGGTCGGTCTTTACTCTTTAGCTTTTATTCAATACACGTGGCCAAACATTAAGATTTATTTAATTAAATTATAAAATCATACTGAATAATTCGAAATTAAATGACGCAGTGGATGACTGCTAATTATTAAACTGATTTATTTTCTATTTTGTTATAAATGGACTTAGTACTTTGATCTAATGACGTGTCCTTATTATATTCAACATTTGTGCCTTTGTGGAAGTCCTAAAAATTTAATTACATAATTCAAAAAAAAAAAATCTAATACGCAACTTTTTAAATCGACTAATGTTATTATTTCACATGCCCGAATAATTAGGTAATAAAATATTTTAGGAAAAATATCTGCTTCGCAATAATTGCTGTGTAATGATTAATGCATAATAACAATGGCCGTCAAACATATGACAAACATCGATCACTTTATCTGTACATTCTGGCCAACATATTAATAAGCAAATATTGGATGAACGAACGTTTCTGATTGGTTCTTGGAATCCAGTCACCTCGTTTTGACAGAATTGGTCAGACGTATTTACTCAATAATTTGAGCTTGGCCTACAAACATTTGTGATGTCTTGGACAAATGATGTTGTATTGGAGTTTTTGGACCACTATCGAACTGAACAACTTCTATGGGACCCAAAACATCCTCTGCATAGAAACAGGAATGAGGTTAATGATGCATGGCGTCGAATCCAAAATAATCTTAGCATAACTTCTTCTATAATAGATTTGAAGAAGAAAAAAGAATCTTTAATGACATCGTTTAGACTACACTTAAATAGAAAAAAGAAATCGCCGAACGAGTACCGTATAACGTGGTTCGCATATCCGCTTATGGAAAGTTTCTTAGGCGGGAAATATGAATGTGATACTTCAATTCAGATGGATCACGAGGTATATAACTTAATTTCATTGAACATTTTGGAACGTAGTTCCTTAGCTATACGTTAAACTCCCGACCACGAATGAAAGCTAAGCCGAAATAAATGTAAAACAGAAATATGTATGATTTTCTTACAAGCGTATGTTTGTAGATAGGCTTAAATGTTCATAGTAAAAATATATTTATAACTTAAGAAAATAGATATTAATTAAATATGTATATTTAATTACGTATAAATTTAGTTAAATTATTTAATTAATATGCCCGTTATTTAAAACATTACACAGCTATAGGAACTTCATTTTGAACGATACTCGTTATCTTTTTTTACTAATTTAAATGATAATTATATTTACAATACATTTAATTGTTGAAAACCTCCAGTGATTTTAATAAAATATTCGCACCCGAGACCCCTTATTTATTATAATAATTTATAAAAAAGAAAATAAACATTTGTTTTAGTGGTATTTTATTTACATCATCTAAATTAGCGGTTGTTTATTTTCATCATAACATAAAGCACTACAACTTCATCATAACAAAATCTTCTTTTGATTTTTTATTAAGTACCTATTCTCAAGACACAATATAAATTTAGAATATACGTAATGTAGCGAAAAAAGAAATTTCGCTTTTGCAGTATCTATTTAGATTTCAATTTTACTTTTAGTTAGGAAAATACTTACAATATCTAAATAATAATTTACTGGTTTATTCTTGTTTCAGTACGAATCAAATAGCAATTATAATGCGACGTACAATACAAGACAAGCGAGTACGAACCAAAATCAAACAACCAATTCAAGTACTAATCCAAATACCGAAAGACAAAGCACCAATAAACGACAAAGTAGACCATCGAGTTCAAAAACCCATTTAAATAATGAATATATTATTTATCCGAAAAATGAAATGGAAGATGTGAGTGATTATTTAAAAAATGTTTCCGATTTCAAAAAAGACAAGGATGAGTACGATTTATATGGACAACTTCTAGCAAAAAAGTTAAGAAAGTTAGATGAACGCCAACGAGACATCGCCATGCACGAAATTGATAATATAATGTTCAATGCCAAAATGCAAAGTCAATCAGCACCGACCAGAAGTTTTTCATCATCGCCACCTCCTGTTAGCAAAAAAATAAAATCTCCAATGTTCATCGTGCAACAACATTTCGACGAGGACAATATTACATACACGGAGGCCTAAATAACTATATTATTGCTTAGTCACCTAGCGCTGACGACGGTATTGTAGAGCTAACTGTCAAATAAACTTACTTTTTTTAACTTAATTAATTTGTGAGGGACTGATGAAAATATGAAAGAAAATGTGCCATGTAGATAATATAATAAAGTTTATATATTTATACGACATAGATATATTGTTATAGATTATGCTAGAATAATTATAACATGTAAATTAAAAAATAAATTTAAGTGTATTATTATTTTATTATTATCAAAAATCCCTAAATTGTACAAAACGAAATATCGGCTTAAGCTTGGTGACATATCGACAAACAATGGTCATTGGTAACCAATACATTATTAAGCAACGCTTAGAGCTTATACTCTTATAGATGTCAATTAAGTATAATATCTCACATATATTAGTACAAAGTTGTTATTACTTTCACAATGAATAAACTAGTTTAATGCAAAATATAAAAATTGGATTGAATTTGACCTATCATTAGCACAATTGAGTAATGTCGAATGGTCTCTTCTTCTTTTTAAAAGAAAGTTCGGGTAAATAAATATTTATTTTTAGTTCAAAAATATTATAATATCTATTATTATTAATAAATTAGATAATAAAACGCATATATTTTCTATGTGTCAAAGACTACTATTAGGTAACTATCAGTGAATAATCGTTCGAATGTTCGCAACGTACAAACCATCTACCATTAGTATATACAATGTACTACTTATGGATTAAGCTGTCTGTCTGTCTGTCGGTTATAACATTTCATTACGAATATATTGTAGCCAAAAGGTAGCCAACGTAGATCTATTCCACATGTAAGTTTCACTTCGTTCTTGACCGTCAAAAATTCACCACTGCACCGTTTTGAAAAGATATATCTGAGAAGAACTGGCTAATGCGAGGTGCGGAAGTATAGATGTATTTCACCAACAATTTTTGTTTACAGTAATAATTTTTTAGTTCGAACGCCCTGGATGAGATAGTTTTATAATTATCTAGTTTTTAGAGTCGTTAGTTTTATTATAAAATCTAGCGTACAAACAACACTCCCTTTAATGAAACTCTTACAAGGAATGTTGTTTACTGGAGCTCCAGAATTCTCACTATTTACATCAAACATTTCAATTTTATTGTGTCAGTAAGAAATCAGAAGGATGAGAGAGGTTTATTTAATGCTGGCGAATGTTTTACGAGTATGTTGCTTACAAATTACAATGTAAGGCTTTAGAAATCTTACCAAATACACAAAAAAGCACACTCGGTGCACTGGCCATAGTTATTCAACTATATATAACGTGAAGATTGGACCTTCTATATTTATATACCCTATTTTTAAAGTAGAATAAAAGTACGAGTGCTCATAATTATATTTAAAGAAAAAATTTGGGATGACATTGTGAAAGGATTGCATTGTAAGGATCGCGGAAAGCTGTTGGATGCGGGTAGCGCACGACCCGTCATCGTGGAAATCTTTCGGGGAGGTATTTGGACGTTTTCTGGCTTATATGATGATGATGATGATGAAATGTAAAAAACTACCGGATTTTAAATATCGTTATTACTCAATCTGTGGCATTAACACTATTCTTACTGATATTATATATTAGTCTGGCAACATTATTTGTAATGACGTTTAACGTTTTGAATATTTTTATATTTGTTATTTGTTGACTTGTTGATGTCAAATAATACAGCTGATCGTCAAAATAAAATACACAAGACGTAAAAAAATGAAAAAACAATCGAATTATTGATATTTTTAACTAAATTTATTTATGTCACAATGGCGACTATGGTTAAAGAAAAATCAAAAGACGTACGTATATCGGTACTAAAATATGTTTATGATTAAAAATTAATCATCTATGTTTATTGCAATACATAATTTAGTATTTAGTGACATTGTAAGTTGAAACAAAGGAAATGCGTATTCAATAAAAAAAAAAAATCTATTAATTAAAAGATAATTTGTAATTATGTTGCAACATTTTACAATAATGAGATATTAAGCATTTTACAGGAAATATACATACAATACCCTATCGTATTTTTAACATTTTAGTTGTTGGATTATGATATTTTAAATCAGATCATGCCATAAAAATTATAAAGCAGAAAGAAGGTGTCTTTAATAAGTGGCACCAAATTTTCTATCAATTCATTTATTTATTTTGTACTGATTGTTCAATTTGCTTTGTTTGAAATTAAACAGTACACCCACATAGTAAACTATTTTTCATTTGTATGTGCTATTCTAGTAAATTATTCTTCTTTTCAGAAAAAGAAAAGTAAGGATAAACACAAATTAAAAAAAGTAGTATTACAAGAAGTGCAGATTGAAGAGAAGGAACCACCTATATCCAACGAAACTATACCAAATGAAATCTTACCTCAAACACAAACTGTTACAGAAACAACTAATTTTCCAGACGAATGTAATAGTGATGAAGAAAATAAAAATGCAGAGAACGAGCAACCATTAACTGCTCGTACTGCTATTCCTATAAATAAAGATGTTGAATTCATAGAAAATCATTCTGATAGGGAAATAGATAAAACCAATGAAATTGTATTACCTTCAGCTCCTTTACTTGAAGAAAATTTGTCTATACCAACTACCTACCTACATACAGAAAAAGTACAGACAGAAACAAAGACGAAAGTCACATGCATGCTATTAGATGAAGCAATCAGATTGTTTGGTGGAAAAGAGATAGCAGAGGTTCGGGCAATTAGTGAAAAAGAGGAAGCCATAGTCGAAGCTGGACCTCAAAGTAAACCAGATCATCCCTTAATAGACTTACTGTCTACTTTTAGGTAAAAGATATACTTTATTTCAAATTTTTATAAGTAAAAAACAAAAAATGTACTTCCTTTTCAACAACTTGGTATAGTACTCAGGATCAGTAAGTTTAATCTTGATTTTATTACTGTGTTTTTGTCTTTTTTACTAAGACTCCACTGTCCGTCCGTCTGTCCGTTTGTCTGTCTGTCTGTCTGTTTGTCACCAGGCTGTATCTCATGAACTGTGATAGTTAGACAGTTGAAATTTTCACAGATGATGTATTTCTGTTGCCGCTATAACAACAAATACTAAAAACTGAATAAAATAAATATTTAAGTGGCGCTCCCATACAACAGACATGATTTTTTTGCTGTTTTTATAGATAATGGTATGGAACCCTCGTGCCCGAGTCCAACAGGCACATGTCTCGTGTTTTAAATCTGTTTATTTCTTGTGATATATATATATATATATATATATATATATATATATAATATTAATGCAGTCAAAATACTATGAAGAATAGCCTTTATCATAGAAGATTTTATTATAGTGCTCAATTGTAAACACAAATAGGGGTACACTCATTATTGCCTTACTCTTACAATTCGAATTTACACCAAACCCTTACTGAGAATTTCTTAACAAAAAACCCTAACAAAATACCTAACGTTATAAACTAATGAGTTTGTCAGGACATCAGAGCTGCATTCTTATTAGCTTGTCAGTAGAATAATGATGAATTTCCTTATTACAATGGATAATGGAAGCTGAAGAATGTGAAGTGATTGTTTTATTATTATTTGTAAGTTTACTGGTGAAAGACCCTTTCACAGGCACATTTTAGTGGGTACCAGTAATTATCATTTGTAATGTCTATCATCTGTATTTAAAAGTTAAGTAAACCAGTACAATTATAGGTACAGTGGATAACATCTTAGTTTCTTCGGTTAGTGGCGTACCATTAGGTGAACAAATGTATGCTCTAATATGTGTTATTTTCAGAACTTCGTTGATTGCTGTCGATCGCGAACGCAATCGATTAAGCTGCAAATATGCTGAAGAGGATAAGAGTAGAGTTACTATTTGGAAAGTTGAAAAACGTACGTTAAATTTATCAGAGAAGTGTGCTTGTGGGACAAATGTAAGCCTAAAAGCAAGCTTCGATATTGCGAAGCTGGATAGGGACAGGTTATCAGCAGCACGCCTGCGATTAGAGGCTCTGTTGCAAGACGTGCAGGATTCATATTGCCATCACCAGCACACAGCTTTGCAAACGCATTGTGATGTAAGTTTGGGTTCTTTATTTAACCACGTGCTTGAGAATAAATACTAATAATAAGATAATCAATTTTATTTGAATAGACATGATTAATTCCATTTTATATTTCCTTTTGTTATTTGATACAAAACAAGTAAAGTGTTTTAATATTTCTGAAACTCCTTTGTTATTTGTGTTACACATTTAAAAAAGGACCTTATATACATAGCTGGTCAAAATAGACTTGAATTGAGTAAAATGTTAAGTAAATGAATATAACCAATATATAATACATATATTTTATTTAAAGATAGATGAAGTGGTAAACGAAACTATACAAAAACCAAATGAATATATTCGAGAGGCGTTGGCATTGATGTTCGAAGCCCTACGGTTTAGTGACGCAGCGCCCGTGGCGTACGCTCAAGCGCTGCAGCGCTGGGCAAGCGTCTTGTCTTCTGCTTTATTAGAGGAAGATAACTTTCATCATCTGCTGTTTGTTCTACACCATCTCTTTAGGTATAGTAAATTTCCATATTTAATTTATTAAGATTATATTTTAGTATTTTAAATAATATTTTAATCATATTAATATTATAAATACCACAACCCGCTAGTTATTCTACTGTGTACCAATAGTCCATTAACAAGTAGCAATGTTCGACATTTGATACTGATTTTAACATAATACTGTATGTATCAACTACAGACAGACGAGGTCAGTCCAGTGGGCCGGACACGTGCTCAGCGTGCGGGCGCCGGACATGTGTTCGGCGGCGCGGCTGGTGGGCGTGCTCGAGCTGCTGCTGACTCGGCCCGTGCTCGAGTCGGCGCACGAGTGCACGGAGGGTGAGTGTTAATGCTAGACGCACGTAGAAGTAGGCTATATTTATTTGTTTTTTTACAAATATAATAGCAATTAATATAATAGCATTGAAAAGTCTAGCTTTGAGCATTTTTCCTTATAGTTTTATTTACTCGGTCTTAATTACGTTCACTTAATTAAAACAAATTGATTAAACACATTATCACAGAAAAGTCTGCATTGCTATGCAATGTCATCAGTGTTTAATATTCCTAAAGACGGTAAAAAATATAATATAATTTATTTACAAATTCAGACAGTGAAGCATGGGAAGAGCTGGACGATACCGGTGAGGGGTGTGCGGTGGGGGAGGGGCGGCTGCGAGAGCGGGACTTGCTCGCCCTGTTACGAGCGCTGCCTCTGAGGGACTTACTCGCGCGTCTCGCGTTGTTTGGGAGACAGGTCAGAGTTTGGTGCAATAAACGTATACATTTAGTAATACATTAAGTAACGTATACGTATACAACCGGTAGAATACGACATAAACACACCATGGACATTGGAACGGTCAGTTAGGTTACAAATGATTCTCAAACAATTTAACTCTGGTAACCGAAAAAATTATGTTCCAATGTATCGTAAATTATTGCTGGAAATTAATTTAACTTATTTCAATGAGATTAATATAGACATAACTATATGTCTTCACTGGTTACATTTTAACAATATATAAACGATATGAAAATAATAAACATCTATATTAAGTGCCGAATTATTTTAGGATATGAGTGAGCAAACCGAGCAGTGGTGGGGCGACGCGTCGGGCGGGCACGGCGTGCTGAAGGCGAGCTGCGGCGTGCGCGCGGTGCTGCACGTGTGCGTGCGCGCGCGCCGCTCGCACGCCGGCTACGTGCGCCTGCTGGCGCAGCTGCGCGCGCTGGCCGTCGCAGCGCTACGAGCGCTG
The DNA here is from genome assembly GCA_905220585.2 of Nymphalis polychloros. Lineage (NCBI taxonomy): Eukaryota > Metazoa > Arthropoda > Insecta > Lepidoptera > Nymphalidae > Nymphalis > Nymphalis polychloros. The sequence continues at coordinate 12,153,974 of HG992252.1, read as the reverse complement.
GCCGCGTTGCACGTCGCGTCTAGGTCGATTTTCATAACAAAAAGAACATTAATCTAAAGAAACTTTATAATTGCAAGCGTGAATGGCGCAATGGTTTACGGGCCGTTTAGTGATGTAAAAGTCGCAGGTTCCATCCTGCCCCCTTGGGATATTGTCGTCCCCACTCCTATATAAACTAACTCAAACTTCCAAGACACAACTCTTTGGTTGAGATGTCTCAATGAGCGAGCATGTATTATCTTTTAGGTCATCGTACGTAAAGGATCTAGCTGAGAAAATACCAGCGGAGCTGGAGGCTTGCTTTGCTGCGGGCTTCACTCTCCTGGGAGACGAGGCGTACGAGCTGCCGGCCGAGCTGTTGAGGGACGACGTCGTCGAAGAGTACTGCAACACGCTTATTGGCGGCTTACACGGTGAGCTTGTAAACCATATGAATACCATTATGGTGTGACTGTGACCCTCCTTTGTTCACCGTATTTATTGTAAAATAGAAGATATTTTCATTATAATTAAAAGCTTTATTCGTAATAAAACAATTACTGGGTAAAAGATGCCACGCCATATTTGGAGTAGGTTCTAGTTTGGTATATAACATGGCCTATATATAGGGTTTTCCAATAGGGACGCTTGAACTTTGACAGCTGATTGCGGCCATGTTGTTTGAGTGACAGCTGTCAAATGCAGTGTGTTATATTCATTCCGTCCTCCCAAACCACCATGGCAGGTTACAGTGTCGAGCAGCACGTGCAAATCATAAAATTGTTTTATGAAAATGGGTCTTCAGTTCGAGCAACGTTCCGCGCACTTCGCCCGTTTTACGGTCGCGATGATCGTCCTGCCGAGTCGACTATCCGTCGATTGGTGGACAAATTCGAGTCAACCGGGTCAGTTAACAATCAGCCGGTTCCCGTGCGTCAACGTAACGCGAGATCTGCCGAGAATATCGCCGCTGTGCGCGACAGTGTCCTCGAAAACCCGCGGCAGTCAATTCCGCGTCGCGCACAGGAACTCGGCCTTTCGCAGACGACAACTTGGCGAATTTTGCGTTGTGACTTGAGCCTGCACCCGTACAAGATCCAGCTGACCCAAGAGCTCAAGGTTAATGACCATAGACAGCGCCGTGTGTTCGCTGACTGGGCATTAGAGCAGTTGAAGTTGACGCCGATTTTGGCAAAAAAATCATCTTCAGCAACGAGGCGCATTTTTGGATGAATGGCTATGCCAACAAGCAAAATTGCCGTATTTGGGACGAGACCAATCCACACGAGGTTCACCAAGTGGCAATGCACCCGCAGAAAGTGACTGTTTGGTGCGGATTTTGGGCCGGAGGCGTGATTGGTCCGTATTTTTTCGAAAACGATAATGGTGTGGCCGTCACCGTCAATGGTGAGCGATACCGGTCGATGATAACCAACTTCTTTTGGCCTGAAATCGAGAATATGGATCTGGACAACATGTGGTTTCAACAGGACGGCGCTACGTGCCACACAGCACACGCTACGATGGAAGTTCTGCACGATCAAGCGCCCTTAATGGAAAACCCTATAGCTTATGCTTTACCGACAACGAATAATATTTTTAAAACAGATAAAAAATTCGTTTCGAAGGAACATGTCAAATTAAACTTAACATATTCAAATTGTTACTTCAATTGAATAAAGGATGTATGATGAAATAAAACATATCATTAAACTCCTCTATAGATAAATCGGTGCACATCGCGTCACTTTCAGTGGAAGTGGAAGCGCTGTCGTGCGGCTTGCGCACGCGCATTGTCACGCAGGCCGCTCTGTCCCGCCCGGAGGACCAAGATCTAGCTAGGATTGTGCTAGATTTCTTGTTTCAGGTTTGTCAAGATTTTGTTATGTATAGTAAAAATATATTAGATGTTAATTGATTGCTCAACTAAAATGTATACATTTTATTACTTAGCCATTAAGCCTTTAAATTGTTAGCCAATATCCAGTATCGTGATTCAAATCTACAAGAACATGTATGTCTAATCAAGAAAATGATTATAATATTTTTAGACGGGAATTAATCGCAAACCATCCTGTAAGGGTCTCTGTGACGTTACCGCGCGAGAACTCCTGCCCAAGTTGCTTGCCGTTCATCCTCACGTTCACACCCTCGCCTTCCACATGCTGGCTGATTATAACCAGGGTATTTAAAATAGTTTTTTCAAAAAGTTTCAGGTTTTTTTTTCTATCAGGATGTCCCATTTCTATCGGGATGACCCATAGACAATTTATTTCTTTTTTTGGATAGACAATCCTAATAAATTTGAAATTTGAAATGGCTAAATTAATGCCCATGAAAGATGAAAAAGTTAATAAATATTGTAAATTGTTTCAAGTAGTCAAAACTTTTAGTGTAACTTTTATCAGTGGAAGCGGATAGCTCACTGCTAGAGCCGCTGTCCCTTCAACATTGGCGCCCAACGTCGGCCGAGATCGTCGGCGTGTTGGACGACTGGGCGGTCAGATGTCCTCAAATCCTGCAGCATCTGTTGCTGAACTTGGACTACACACCGAACACGTGAGCTCATATAATACGTTGAGTCCATTTATCCGAATGTATGATACAAAATTACGGCCACATAAATCTCGTTTACCGGGGTATTAGATTATATTTTATTGAAAGCAAGTGAATGGACCATGCGATAAGATCATATCATATTCTGACTTCGTTTGTTTTAAAAAACATGTTTATTTTTCCAGCCGGTTTCTATGTTGCTATAACCTGTCAGTTTTTATCATCGGCCATATCACATAGATGCAGAACTCCGAATTTTAAACAAAAGTGCTTTCGGTAAGTGTCAATGAGCCCTCGTGTCGTTCCAGAGGCGTGGCCCTGGACAGCCAGCTGTCGGCGGGCCGGTGGGTGTGCGAGTGGGCGGCGCGGCGTGGCGGCGCGACCGAGTGGGCGTGGCGCGCGCTGCGGGCGCTGCGTGCGCACCGCTCGCAGTGGCGCGCGCCGGCCTGCGCGCCGGCGTCCGTCGCGCCGCCCAGCGCGCTGCACGCCGCGCTAGCGCTGCTGGCCGGCGACTGGGGACACTCGGTGCCGCTGGTGGGTCTTTTAAGTCGAGACGACTCAGTACGGGGGCCATCTTGTACGGGAATATATTCGAAGAATTCCGTGTATTACTCTTTTCTCGAACTAAAATTTCCGATTGTCGATGGTTCAAAATTATAAAACGTACCGCGGGTGACGAGTTATAAAGAAACATAAATTTAATTAAAAAAATAATTACTATTCGAGGCTTGCGGTCCCGGTGCGGATGCTCTCCTCCAGCTGGCACAGAGTCGTCCGTTGGACGCGCTGCACTGTGCGGGATTCATCATGAGGGTGATGGCGCAGTCGCCGGAGTCCATCTCGCTGACGCCAAAGTTAGTGTGGTTTTAACTAAGGGACGTAGGTTGAATTGAATGCCTTATTTAGTATCCTCATTATTTAAATCGTCAGCCTCGTTGGTCTAGTGGCTAGATATAAGGCTGCAGACCCGGTGGTCCTGGGTTCAAATCCCAGGTCGGGCCAATAAATAGTTATTGGGTTTTTCTGTCAGAAAATTCTCAGTAGCAGCCCGGAGTCTGGAAGTTGGAAGTGTGTACACTCCCGTGCCTCGGAAAGCACGTTAAGCCGTTGGTCCTGCGCTTGAACTCTTACCGGTCGTGTCGGATTGCCGTCCCATCGGATTATGAGAGCGAAGGAAAAGAGAGTGCACCTGTGTTTGCGCACACACTTGTGCACTATAATATCTCCTGCGCAGTTGACTAATCTCTCTTGAGATTGGCCGCCGTGGCCGAAATCGGTCTGGAGGACCTCATTTAAATATTCTATATTTTTAAGTAAAATTGCAAACTTTACAAAACTTTGTAATATTCCGACATTTTACCGTAATTGTTTATCTAGATTATGTTATCTAGATTCACAGAAATATTTGCAACGATCCTGAACTTCGGCCCGTCGCTGGTACAGCGCGCGTTGGGCCAGCGCGCCGACAGCGGCGCCGACCTGCTGCAGAAACTCGTGCTGGAACAGCTTCAAGATCCAGAGTAAGATTCTAGTTTCTGTTGTTTGTTTTTCAATGGCGTAATAAATGTCTGAATTTAGGCTTTATGTTTTAGTGATACTATAAGATTAAATTAGAATAGATCGTTTTTGTTTCTGTTTCGATGCGTTTGAAGTAAACTACTGTTTCATCTCGAGAAAAGCAAACTACAGGCTAAGGTACAAATTTTCAGTTACATCTGCACCCCGTACTACCGAGTGCTACCTTGTGCGACACACAAATGTTTACATTAAGGACTTTTGAAATAAATTATAAAACACCAAACAATCGTGACCGCCCCAGTATCCACGACTCGTCGGAGCGCAGTGCGCTGCTGCGCGCGTGGCTGCACGCGCTGTGGGTGCCGGCGCTGCCCCCCGCCGCGCGCGCGCTGCTGGACCGCGCGCTGCGCCGCACGCGCGACTGGCGCACGCTGGACGCGCACGTGGACGCCGCGCTGCAGGTACGAACTAAATCCATTTTTTGAGATGAGTAATACATAGCCATCTCATTCTCCCGTGTAAGTCTCTAGGAGCCGTGGTGTCGCCCGCAGGAGGAGCGCGGCGCGGAGCTGGTGTCGGACGGCGCGCGGCACGCGGGGTGGGCGCCGCTGCTGTGCGAGTGCGCGCTGCGCCACGCCCACGCGCGCGAGCTGGCCACGCACATGTACGCGCGCCTGCTGGACCAGCTCGCGTCCCAGCGGGCCGCCGGCCAGAAGATACACGTCGATAACGCTCTGAAGGTACACCTTTATATTATGATCAAACGAGAACTAAAAAATAGGCGCTGGCGACAGCGATTGACAGTATTCCAATTTACGAAAAAAAAAAAATCTTGTATGATTTTTTTACGTTCTCATTGACGTACAATTTGAATGGCTCTATATGCCGAATAACGTCAGGCTTTTTCATGCTTATTAACTCAAATATTATACGTTCTGTATTAGATCAAATAGATATAGATTCTAATTCTGCAGCAAATCGGGTCCTCCATGTGCGAAGACGAGCTATCGATCCACCGCTGCGCGTGCGCTTTGTTATCGGTAGGCATGCAGCACCCTGCACACCTACTGCTGTGGCGTCTGCTGCTGCATATGTGGTTGCACCGGTCAGTACTATGGCTAGCAGACCCTTTAATATATATATTTTTTAATTTATTATTATAAGACGTGCAACTGGGTCACCTTATCGTAAGTGGTTTGAATTTGTAGTGGTAATTTATTGTTCTACTTACAGAAGATCCGAATCCACACCACCTGTCGGACCGCTCTTCTTTAGTGGAATAGTTAAATCGCGTACTCTCGTACAACTAAAGAAACGCCTTCTAGAAACGGCGCTATACCATCGTAACCAGGTCGATAGTCTCAAAGCCAGCGATAGTGGAACGTCAAGTGCTACAGCACCGAGCAGAGTTAAAAAGAAAACGCCCCCTCCAGATAACAATTTATTTCAAACGCTATCGATAATAAACGATTTAACTGGAGAACCGGAATCTGAGCAGGACTCAACCGTGTCAGAAGAGGATGGCAAGACTGAGACCAAAAGTGAGAGCGGGACAAAAGCAGGATATGATGTATCACACCTTATCAGTTACCACACTGCGGCAGAGAAGTAAGTAATAAAGCGAATTGTAAATTTGGAACTAATACATTTTTGAAGTTAACATAAAAAAAGAACGAACGTTGTTTTGAATGTTTGTTTGAATTTATAGTGAGTATCACTTGTGATGGGATGATGTAAGTGTTCTAACGATACACCACACATCTAAAGTCACGTGGTTTAACCTTGTAAACATTATACTTCTTTTTTGGACAGTCATGAAAAATTAGAGATGATTAGTATTATATATACTACTAGATTTTCGTCGCGATTTCACCCGCGTAGTTCCCGTTCCCGTGGGAATACGGGGATAAAATGTAGCCTATGTTACTCGCTGATAATGTAGCTTTCAATTGGTGAAAGAATTTTTAAAATCGCTTAAGTGTTTTAGGCGTGAAAGGGTAACAAACAAACAAACTAACTCACATTTACATTTATAATATTAATTAGGATATTATTGACTTAATTATTCGTATAAATATTATCGTATCATCTCGTGCTAGTTTAACCGCTTGGTGTTTTTAGAATGGTTCGTGAATACTTGACGTGGCTCGAGGAGGGAGAAAACGTACGCGCCTATCCACATCACGCGGACATAGGAAGATATATTCCGGAACAGGTAGTTTCAAATATATAATGTTACGTAATCGTGTTCTCTTATTAATACCGATACACTTGAAATGCATAGTAGGATAGAAAATTTAATAACATGGAATGCCCGGCAGATGTGAGACATCGAATGAAATGAAATGATGACGGTTTGTTTTTATTCATTTAACGTTTATTTTCATTAAATAGAAAAAGATTAAATTCAAAAATTTATTTCAAGCTGCGACAACTTAATTCTTTTACTCAGCGACTTCAGTAATCGGTACACTCGAAGTTGACTGAATTAAATGAATATAAAATTATAAATTATTAATTACTTTAATTAATAATTATTATAATTTTATTAAATGTTTAATATGTATTATTTCGCCACACCGCGACCGTACGCACTTCTATGCATAGACTGTATATATATATCATAGTATAGGTTGGCGATGCGTCGCCACTCGCCACGCCAACAATCAGTTTAACCCGCGGCTATAGACGTTTCCTTTATCGACAGCAGATGAATTAGTACCGTTCGTAATAGGCGTACGGCAAACGTTGCAGGCCCTCGGCGCGGCGTGGCGCGCCTCGCTCGCCGACGCGCCGCCCGCCCCGCGCCCCGCGCCGCCGCCCCCCCCGCCGCCCCGCCCCCGCACGCCCTTCGAGCGCGCGCTGGCCGCCGTCTGCAGCGTCGACGACGGCTCGCGGGGACGGCACGTTGATATTTATTTCGTTGCGATATCATTCTGTAATGTCAATATGAGATGGTTTATATATGAGCTCGACATTTTCTTACAGTAATGTTATCAAACTTCAAATGTAACAAATTCACCTCACAAAACTGTTGTAACCTGTGAGGTGTCGAACCTCTTGGCCGCCTAACTCGTTTTGGTTGATGATTTATATTTATTTATATTTATAAATCATTTCAGGCACAACATGAGGACTTCACACATATCCATCAGTGATTCGGTTCTCAAAGATCCATTCTTGCTGATTGAAATGTTAGAGAAATATATAGAAGAATTGAAAAAACTCAATGAGTACGTATAACGACATATTCCGTTTAGAAATTTAATTCACGACCTACTTAGATGTATCTAATATTTATTTCAAATTGTTCCTACATCAAGTCTGCACAAATTAAAATTTCAACAACAACATTACAGACTTCGTCTTGCAGATATCTTGTAGATATCTTGGCTTTACTTTACCCAGAACTTAATGTAAATTGTAATGCATTGGAAACGCGTCAATTTCATACTTCCTTTTTAATCTTAATTGACATCTCACACATCCTTAACTTTATTTTTACTATAAAGTCTTGAGAGTGAAATATTCCTGTGTATAGACAATGGCAATCGGATTGCTTCCGCGTGGCGCTGCTGGATAGCCAGCTGTGGGACCTGGTGGAGGGACTTCGCGTGCGCCGCCCCCTGCCCCCCGCGCGCGCCACCTGTCCTCACGACTGCAAGCCCATAGTCGTACACATACCCGTGAGTAACTATGACAAGGCCTTTTAACTATATACACACTTTGATCTCCTCTCCACTTACTAAACCCTGATATTACGATTGCTGGTAGGCTCCGTACAGTCCTACTGGGTTGGAAATAACAGATATGCGTATTCTAACCACGTTGGCACATAGGAAGTATAAGCACTAGTTTGTTTCTTAAAATTTAATAAAATAAAAAACCGTGATACTTAGTGATAGTTAGTTCCGTATATACAGTCGGCGTCAAAAAAATCGCACCTTTTGAAATTTTTGACTTCAAGCGAATAATACTCTTAACTTATTTATTGTACCCTACCAAAATTAATATCATTTGAAAGCACAATTAATACACTTTAAAAACGCGTATCGTTCTTTTCTGTAAAAACAATAATCACGAAACGTTAGGGTCTTTAAAAAAAACGTGCTGAAAAGCTCATTAGAGGACTCACTACTTGTGCCACCTTGGACACGAATAAAAGGGGGGGTAAAAATTAATTATGGGTCATTAGCTATCCAGACATCACAGAAGTCACACCTGAACAGCTCCAGTAAGAAAAAAACCCTGAAAAATGGATACCACGGCAGAAGAAGCATCTCAAGTGGTAGCACTACTGCAATCACGACTACGCCAAGTTGATATTGCTCGACAACTCAACATAAGCCGTTTCCGGGTGAAACGAGTATCCCAGCGGTTCTAGGAGACTGGAGGCTACATCAGGAAGCATGGATCCGGAAGACGACGTTGCACTTCCGACAGAGACGACCGCTATATTGTGTCGACGTCTTTGCGTAACCGATTCTCCAACGCTGTTGAACTGCAACAGCAGCTCCGAACAGCTCGGAGGACGTCGGTGAGCGTCTCCACAATAAGAAGAAGGCTGCGAGAAAAGAAAATCCAGGCCCGGCATGGAGGCTGTAATTAGGGCTAAGTGAGGTAACACTAGGTTCTAAGTTTAGTTTTAAGAATTTGTTTTACTGTATTTTTTAATTTTGTTATGTTTTTAGATTAATTAAAATAAGTAATTTTGGCGTGTTTTTTCATGAAAAATGTTTTTTATATGCTTAGTAATCACTATCACAGTTTTATTATTTAAAGGATTCAATAACCTTTAAAATGAGGCCCCACACTTATACCTTACCATAGATGAAATAGGGTTTATAGTTGCTTGAAGTCAAAATACCAAAAGGTGCGATTTTTTTGACGCTGAGTTTATGTACTTTTTTTTCTCATAATTTATTGTCTTGGTCCAGGAAGACGAATGGTGTATATCTACCGGAGTGGAGCAAGCTATACACGAAAACAGGTAAAGTGAATTTACTGCGAGCATTTTTTTAACGAGCATTTTTTTAACTATATGCAATACTATACAGATAAGATTATTTGAAAAAATATTATAATATAGTGTCGTTTACATTTATAATTTCTAGTTTATATAAATTGACAATCGCTTAAAGTAGTAATGTCGTGCGCAGACGCAGCGCGCGCGCAGCCGTGCGGCGCCTGACGCGGGCGCGCCCGCACGCCGCGCGCGTCACCTCCCTGCTGCACTCTCTGGGCAGGTAGTGTTCCGGTACCTGTGAAGGTTTCCCTGATTCACGTCAATACTTATCTATATGATTCTGTATTGATCTAATAAAGACTCTCATTAATAAGGGCGAAGCCTAAATATCCAATAATTTTCCACTCCCGCGAATCGCGTAAATACATACATCGACAAGTGGTGTTCCCTTAGACGCGTGTGCAGCGCGGCGGCGGGCGTGCGGGCGGCGGAGCTGGCGTGGGGCGCGGCGCCGCGCGCGGAGGCCTACCCGCCCGCCCGGGACGCGCTCGCCGCGCTCGTCTCCGCCGTCGCGCAGGTACTCCTCACGCTGGCCGACTGCTCCCGGCGAGGTTTGATCCTACCTTCCCTTACCCTTCGATAGAGGTGGCTCAACCACGACAGCGTGCTCACGTCCGAGCTCCTCGCTCGCTGGAGCGCCGGCGGCGGCCTGCAGCAGCAGCTGTGCGGGGTGCTGGTGACGCCGGCGCGCATGCCGCCCAGTCACTGGCCGCGGCTCTACGGCACGGTGCTGGCGCTGCCGCTGCCCCCCCACGCAATATTCAGCTACTTATCCAAGGTAGCCTAATTCAATATATCCAATTTAATGCCATTCGTATATAGTCACGGACGTATACAAAAATTCGTTGTAAACATTTAATTGATTAAACATAAAAGTGTTTAGCTTTGTGTAATGAGCTACTCTCATATATATTACATATATACTACTCGTAGAGTTTCTACATCAACATTCCTAATCGATGATAAATAGAATTAAGCCGAACACTGAATAACAATTATGATCGCTGCAGTTCGACATAATCCATTGGGCAGACGTCACCGACACTTCCTCGAGAAGCGAAGTTCTTGAATCAATCGTCAAAGCTGCGACGCGGATAGGACCTGAACCCAAACAGCAGGACTTGGTTTTAGTAGAAGTAAGTGTATATTTAAAGATCAATAAAGCTTTTTATATACATAAAGCTTGATTTTTTTTTTGGTTTAAATATAAAACAAACATAATATTTCTTTAAGTCAACCCAGATATTCAGTAAAGCTTACAATTTAGTACCCCCTAGATTCTAGGCGTTCATTCTGCGGCGGTGGTGCGCGAGCGTGAGCTATGCGAGCACGTGCTGCGCTGCGCACGCGCGTGCGCGGCGTGCTTGCTGCCCCCACCCTACTGCGCACACCTACCCGGACTAGCGAGCCGCGCACGGGACCTGCACTTAGAACAGGTACATATATGCTCATAGAGTATGGGAATTATATCATCGAAGCGAAAGACGGTCGCAAAGAAGCGAAATTCAGCGTTCTATAAAATCAGGATAATACACACATTGCAATATTAATAATCTGCTGTGTTTTGCATCTGGTGAAAATTCCTAATTCCTAATCAGTAATAAACGACAACAATCGACATGAATGACTTTAAATCTGGAATGAGTCAGCATATTGTGGTCTTAATTGCCTTTTGTTTATTTAAGTTACTTATCTAGACATAGCAGTCGAGATTGAAGTCGACAGCAAACATATATTCCATAAAAATGGTGGAATATTTTATTATTTATTTATGTAATTACATAATTCCAGACCGGACGCCTCCTCCACGATCTTGGCCTAATTTGGTGGGAAGCTTGCTCGTCGACCCGAAGCAATAGTGCGCTGTACGCTGAGTACGCTCCACACTTCGCAAACACGTTACACTCTCTGTTGAAAGAATTCGTCGCCGCAGCTGTCAGATGTACTTACACGCCTGAAAGAGGTAAATTATAATAAATAAAACGCTTTAACCTTGAACGTTGAAAATAAAAGCAAAATTTTGATAAAATAAAACACGTCGATGGTATATAACGTAATATTTGTCTTTGTTTCCAAGTGGCCCACTGTTCGTGGCCGGTGCTGCAGACGTCGTGGTGTCCGTGGGTGGCACCACATAACCCGCTGTCACAAATTGACCACCAGTGCGAGGTGCTCGAGCGCTTCGTCGACACCATACGCATGGTAATGGATGACTGTCCAGGTACGAACGGTGTAAAGTTAAATTTTGGTGTCATTTTTGATTTAGATAAAAATGTTGTATTTTTACTTTCTCTTCAATAAAATCACTATAGTATTTTATTGTGTTTTGAATATTTCTTGTACAAATACATCTGATTTACATGAAAAACTATCTCATACTAGGCAGCGCGGAGGCCATGTTGCGCCACACGTGGGAGTGGGCGGCGCAGTGCGCGCTGAGCGAGCCGCGGGCGAGCCGCGCGCTGCTGGCACAGCTCGCGCACCTGCCGTGGGACCTGCAGTGGCTGCGAGCCGACTGTGTGCCACTGGCGTTGCAGGTGATGCATCCTCTAGCCTATTCCAACCACAAGGTGGAAAGACTAATAACCAATTTTGCCATTGAAATTACGCGATATTATTGGTCGAGATCGTAAATAATCTATGATTTTCATTATGGGTTCGCGGAAAAATTGTATCTTGAAAGTCGGCGAAGTTGTTATTGAGACTTTTGAAGTAAAATGTAACAGGATATAAGTTCAGTAGTTCAGGGGACTTGTATTGTATTATGAATGACTGTTTGTAATGCATGTATGAGTGTGGAAGTTTCACTTTAAATCGAATATCTTAACTTTAACTTGAGATTGAATGAATGTATGTGTACTAATGAAATAGTTATGATTGTATTTTAGTCTTTATGTTGATTATTTTGCTTTAAAATCTATAAATTTTTAAATTGTGTTAATTTTTATTACACTTAAAATAAATGTTTAGATATCAGCTTCATAATTAAAGTGTAAAGATGTGTACATGTACAAACTTAAGATTTTTCTCTTTTGCTCATTCTTCGTTTTTGTTTTGTTTTTTCACTTTTCTGTTCGTAGCAAGCGATGGTAATTAATGGCTTAATTAGCATGTAGTGTTTGCTTTTAAATGATTTTAAATAATCAGTGGGTATATTATAATTGTATGTATGGAAGAATGACCAATGTAAAAATCGCTAGCAAACCTAATAAATAAATAAATAATGTAACCGAGTTTTTAGCAAATGGGATACGAAAATCTCAGGTTTGTTTTACCTTTCCCCTTTCTCGATTGGAATAGAGTATACATACATTATAACTAGCTCACCTGAGAGTTAAATTTCAAGATCTCATTTGAATGCAATTTTCCGTTGAAAATGAAAATGGCCTATGTAAGGTTAGGCCTTACTCTATGCGTGTTCAATAACGATAGGGTTGAACGTCATAAACAATAAAAATATTGAAATGTGAACCGAATGGTCAAATACACATGTTAATGCGAACCGGGGAGGGCAGTGACTGTCGAGTCGCGGCAAGCGTTTCAGCGTATTGTTTCAAGTGTTGCGTCATGCTATGTAGTATGTATGTCCCCACAGCCTAAAAGCCAGCGATCGGCAGACTAACGGTATTTTAGCAAATTCCATCTTGATGCTAGGTATACTATTACACCTACCATAGGAGAAATGGGGACTCACTATTCTCCTTGATGTTTCCTTTGGGCGTATCCAGAAGGCAAACATCGACAAAATTGCCTTTTAAAACGTATTAAAATCGCAGCATATCTGCCGTTTTAATATGTTATAGTCTACAAATTTTTATATTTATAAATTCAATGGTAGACACTATGTGATCTATAAAATTTCAAAAGTTTGAAATTTGATAAAAAATTACGATATTTCAGCAAATCTGAAATTTATATATGTTATTTACAATATTATTGTACTTATATTCAAGAGGCAGACACATAGGTCGGTTCCAACATGCGGGCAGACGATATAATGCTTTCTGTGTCGTACAAATAAAGGTGTGCGATATTGATTCGCTCACGCTAAAGTCACCCAATTTTAATCCGCAGTTTTTTAACAATCGATCAATGAAAGACGAAATTTAGAGCTTTTGTTGCTTTTTTTTTATTTATACCTAATTTTTTGTTCCTTACTCTGTTCTACTAAGGTAAAAAATAACAAAGAAATATTTAAATACATTCAGATATGTGGTATCGCGGACGAGGAGGTCAGAGGCTGGTTCGGGCAGTTCGTGCGGCACGCGAGCGCAGAGTGCTGGCTGCGCGGCGTGAGCGACGAGCAGGTGTCTCCGGCGCTGGCGGCGCTGCTGGCGCTGTTCACGGCCGCGCGCCCGCTCGTGCCGCCCGAGGTGAGCACGCCTACTGTGTACGAGCAGGTTTCTTTATACCTGATTTTGATTCATTTTAACTATATTTTACAGAGAATTGAGGTGAGTTAGATTATTCAACTTGTGCATCTCTAAGGTTGTGATGTCCTGATGATTTCAAGTGTAAACTTTTAGTCGAGCCAATAAAAAGTAATTTCTACCCTATTCATTAGCAGTCCAAAGTGTGGAAGTTGAAGGAGTAAACAGATACGAGGTTTAACAAACAATATTTTATTTATATTTTTATTACGCTTTCAATTTGCCATTCAGACCCTCGAAGGAGCATGTCAGTTGCCATGGCACAGATTACCCCTGCCGGCGCTAGACGCCGCTCTCGAACGGTACTTCGCCGATCATCACAATCCGGGGCTTCCCTACCACCAGCTGCCGCACTTCAGGTAGAAAACGTGGAGTTTCTTTACACATGTGCATTTAATAATTTATGTACACTATATAACGATGCGATGCGATGGACGTGATACACCGCCTCCTTGGTCGGATTTTTTTTTCGACTCAAATATTACACAATTCTTTGGCTCTCTCTCTCTTTGGCAAATCTCTTAGCATTTCGTAGTACCCGAGGAGTAATGTGCGTGTCCGCAGGGTGTTGCTGTGCGCGAGCGGGCTGGCGGGCGCGCGGCGCGGCGGGGCGCGCGGGGAGGCGCGCGCGCGGGCCGTGTCGCGGTGGACGCGCGCGCTGGCCGCGCCCGCGCTCAGCGCGCGCGTCGCCGACCACGCGCGACACCTACTGCGGGTGCTCACTGATCTCGGTGATTTATATATTCTATTGCATTCTACGAATTTATATGCACATGTTCGAATGTATATGTACGAATATAAATAAAATCAAATTATGATAATAGGACTTTTCCTTATATTTTGGAACTATGATGGTTATATACGGTATTGGTGCTTAGTTTGCTTATTTTGCGTTACAATAGATTTATATGTTCACTCTTCATTATACATGTATGTACTGTGTGTGAGCTTGCTGATTAGTTTTAAATTTTTTCTTAGATTCTCTGCATTCCTTGTGGTGAAAAAAGCTCCAGGACTTCTTCTCAATAGGAGATTATTTTCGTCGTCATCATCAACGCCGTCATCCCTTTCTCGTCCACTATTGGCCTCTCCAATGGCACGCCACTAAGCTTGTTCTTCAGCTCTCGATTACTACAGATCTGTTTTCGTTTAACTTTGTTTTTCTAACTTAACATTTCTGATACTCAACAAAATATCTAAATATAATTCAGTGTACTATCACTTCATAGATAACACGTTTCCCTTGCCCGCAGCGCCGTTCGTGGAGCCTGACGAACTGACGGAGCTGCTGTCGCGCGCACTCATCATGCTGTGCGTGCAGCCCGCAGACGCGATCGCTTTGCCGGTCACTTTTATTATTATATAATATTTTGTAAATTGACTTTCCTTTTTCAAAATCTGCGACACACCAATGTAACTACCTATCGTTAATGAGGTCACTGACCTACCCAAGTTTTTGTAGAAAAAACTGGAAAACTGGAAAAAATAAGCTAATATTATTCATTATTTCGATAGAGTACTTCTGTAATTGGTTGTAAATCATAATATTTTAACAAAATATGTAAGAGTTTTGTCTTTTAAAGTAACCTTGATAAAACGGGGCAGATAGTCGGTATCATTTTATAATGAGGACTTAATGTCCTTGTATCTTTAGACGCTTCCGTTGGACTTCCGTTGGACTGTAACAATATAGAGCTAGTGTGCGTAGGTGTGGGAGCAGTGGGTGTGTGCGTGCGACGCGCACGTGCGCCGTGCGTGCGTGAGTGCCGTGGGCTCGCTCACCGCCATCGACAGCTTCGCAACGCTCGGTGACGCGCTCGTTAAGGCTATTATGAACGAGAAAGGTCAGCGCTTATAATTCCATTAGTGGTATTTGACTCTGTATAATGCAATAGACAGTATCAGTTAAGATTAAACGAACGGATTGAATCTCGCGGTCTAAACCGTATCGTTGATAGAAAAGCAGGCAACGGTCCAGTGATCGAACATTTACGGCTAGCTGATGGTCTACCGAAGAAGTTATCATATCGGTGACGGGCAGCCCACCCACTCTGTCCCCAGAGCCGGCGGAGTGGTCGGAGGTGTGGTCGCGCTGGGCGGCGGGCTGCGCGTGGGGCGCGGCGGCGCTGGTGTCGCGGGCGCGGCCGCACGCCGCGTACGCCGCGCTGCTGGCGCGCCCGCACCCGCCCGACGAGCTGCGGGACGCGCTGCGGGCGCTGCGAGCCGCGGAAATCGACTTGTGAGTGTCGAACTGTTAATAATCATCTTCCATCTTCACTTGAAAAAAAGCCCCAAATTAAATTGATGAATGTAAAAAAAATTCACCCTCTTCTTCTCCAACCAAACCAAAACCTGTCCAAACCCTCTTCCCAGTTCAGCCGGGGTCTGGTCTCCTTGTACGTTTGCGCCAGAGAGCTCTGTTCTGGCTTGCCTGTGTACTCAGATTCTCTTTCTGGGCCTCTTTTTGCATATTTGACCACCAGGTTGCGGGCGGTCGTCTTCTTCCCCGCGGTTGGTCTAGGATATTTAAAGCTTTCTTGATGGGATGGTCATCGTTACGTCTCAGGATGTGGCCGTACCAGCGTAGTCGACACTCTTTCAGTTTTTCAATAATTGGTGTTACCTTGAACGATCCCCTGACACTCATTTCTTACTTTGTCCAGCCGGGTTATTCCTCCCGCTCATCTGAGTATTTTCATCTCGCTTGTATGCAGTTGTTGTTCGTGTGTCTTGTCGATGGTCCAACACTCTCGGTGGTAGAGCTTTGTGCAAGCTCGACTGGGTAGGTACCACCCACTCATCAGATATTCTACCGCAAAACAACAGTACTTTGTATTGTTGTGTTCCGGTTTGAAGGGTGAGTGAGCCAGTGTAATTACAGGCACAAGGGACATAATATCTTAGTTCCCAAGGTTGGCGGCGCATTGGCGATGTAAGCGATGGTTAACATTTCTTACAATGCCATTTTCTATGGGCTTTGGTGACCACTTACCATCAGGTGGCCCAAATGCTCGTCCGCCTTCCTATACAATAAAAAAAAAAAAAAAAACTCTGCCCTATATGTCATGGCTGGGCGTACTACCGTTTTGTACACTTTTCCCTTTACTCGAATGGGCATTCTACGGTCACAGAGAACACCAGAAAGCGATTTCCATTTAATCCAGGCGGTTTTGATGCGGTGGTCTACGTCCTTCTCGATATTAGCATCGGTGGTAAGCACAGAACCAAGGTATTTGAAGTTGTCCACTTTGGGAAGTGCGCGGTTGTCTATGTAAATATTACATCCCGTCTCTTCTGTCCCACCGTAGTCACATTCCAAATATTCGGTTTTACTTCGACTTATGCGTAGCCCATGGTTTTCTATTTGTGTCACCCACCGGTTGAGTATTTCCTGTAGGCTATGTGCATTTTTTGCTACTAGCAAAGCATACACTCTGATGCTGGCTTTTGTATAGCTCGTGTAATGTATAGTCCATGCATAGGTTGAATAATAATGGATTCAAGGCAGATCCCTGATGTAATCCTACCTTTACGTCAAAGGGCTCGCCAAGACCAGCTGGGCTTTTGACGCGAGTTCTGGTGTTTGTGTACATATCTTGTATTAGTGTTATATAATACTCTGTGATGTTTTGAGCTCTCAAAGCCTGCCAAACTAGAACTAGAGTTCGATAGGGTATCGAAAGCCTTTTCTAGGTCGATGAACAGGAGATACAGATTTTCTTTGTTCGAACGATGTTTCTCCATCACAACTCTAATTGTCTGAATGGCATCGATGGTGGATTTGCCAAGTGTGAAGCCCTATTGGTTGTCAGTTATACGGGTACAATCAATTATGCGTGCAGCGATGATCCTTTCAAACAGTTTTAATGTGTGCGACGTGAGTTTTATGCCCCTATAGTTTCTGCAGTGTGCAATGTCCCCTTTTTGTTTATATATTGGTGATAGAATGCTATTACGCCAGGATTCTGGGATCTTGCCACCTTTATTAATAACGTTAAAGAGCCTGGTGAGCCAGGGTGTTGCAAATTCCTTCAGCTTCTTCCACACATCTGCTGGAATCTGGTCGGGGCCAGTGGCCTTATGATGTTTCATTTTTGATATAGCCTTGCTCACCTTCTCCTCTAATATAGGTTTTATAGGTCCTTCAGCAGGCGGTATATGGGGCATTTTTGCACTCGGAAACTCCTCGTTCATTAGTTGCTCGTAGTATTCCTTCCATCTAATGTTGATATCCTTGTTCGCCGTTAGTAAAACGCCCTGGGCATTTTTGATGTATTTGTTATACTTAATATCGAGAGTAAATCTATGGCGTTGCCGGGCTATTTTGTAGATAGAGTTCTCATCCTCTGCGTTTTCCAAACTATCATAAAAATCTTCCCTAGATTTTGCCATGGATTGTGCTACAGCAGATTTTGCTATCTTTTTAAGATTCTTATACGTTTGGTGATCTTCTTCCAAACCCGATTTCTGCCATGCTTTAAATGCCTCCCTCTTTGACTTTATTATGTGTTTTACACTTTCATTCCACCAGGACGTTTCTTTACTTATGCGCAGTGCTTCACGTGAAATACCCAGAATTGGTTTAGCCTGTTCTAAGCATAGTCTTTCGAAATCAGACCACATCTGGTTAGCTGATTTTTCGGTCTCAATATCTTCTTTCATATAGGCGTTGACCCATTCTAGAAGCGGTGAGCACATGATGGAGTGCAGTTCCTTCCATTTAATACTCTCGGTTCTGCTTATGTGTGTTATTATAGGTTTAGGTAGTTTCATAACTGAGACGAGAAGACTATGTTGTGAGGCAAGCGTATTGCCGGGAATCACTTTGCAGTCCTTATAAAGCTTAAAGATGTTGTTGCTGGCGAGGATATAATCTATTTGTGTGTTATGTTCTGAGCATTTGTAGGTTATAAGGTGTTCCGGTTTCTTTTGGAAATATGTGTTAATAATTTTTAGGGAGTGCCTGGATGCAAAATTAAGAATGCTTGTTCCTTGTTTATTTCTTGTGCCAAATCCGCTAGTAAAGTGGGTGTCGCTACGGAGGTCATTCTTTTCTCCTACATGTCCATTCAGGTCTTCCCCTATGTGGGCATGTTCTGTTAGAGAAATATTTTGCATAACTTCATCAAGATCCTCCCAGAAATCCAGCTTTTCTTGTTCAGAACATCCAGTTTGTGGTGCATATGCAGAGATTAAGTTCAAAGGCGGCTGACCATCCATTGCTAGTTTTATGCTTATGAGTCTGTCATTCTTCCTATCCACGTTGATTATTCTCAATTTCAGGTTTTCATCCAATACGATACCTACTCCGTTTCTCTTGGTATCAGTGCCATTGTATAGAAGCTGGTAGCCATTTCCGATATCCCTGGATTTTGACCCTTTCCATTTTGTTTCTTGGACGCAGCAGGCGTTTATTTGTCTTGCTTTCAAAATTTCTCTTAATTCTGTGCTGCGTCCCGTCATGTTCCACGTTGCGAGTCTGAGTTTGTCAAAAACTTTTGGATGCGAACGTTGGTTCTTGTCTTTTGCGTCGCTTGTGGGGAACGACCTAGCATGTATCGCATTCTTCACATCTACGTTGCTTGAGGGGTACGCCCTAGCATTTAACGTTCTCATCTTTCGTTTTGCTGTCATACAAGGAGTTTTAGTTTTTGGCTAAAGTTTTACGGCCGGTTGCCACTTGACGCCAAGGTTGTACTTCTCGTGGAGACATGCGGGCGCCGCCATTGGCCTTATGAAGGCTCTTCCGCCGCCATCCCTTTTATGCGTCCCAACCTAGCCGCACAACACTAACTGCAGCCTTTGCTCCAGATATTTTGAATAAGCCTGCAGCAGGGGTTTGGTAATGAAGTGTCCTTCTCCGGCCTGTTGGTCCACGGGAGGTATTTAATTTCCTTTCTACGCGACATATCTGTCGAGCTTTCCCCTATCCGCCATCCGGGGACGCGTTCTCTAGGGGTGATGCTCCCCCGAGAAAAAAAATCACCCAAATACATTTAAAATAAAATTCATCCCCAGTGTCGAGAACGAGGTGATCATATCGGTCTGGATATGCGTGGCGACCCGCGTGAGCTGCGGCGCGGCGGAGGGCGACGAGTGCGCGGGCGCGGCGCGCGCGCTGCTGGCGAGCTGGGCCGAGCGGCGCCGCACGCTGCTGCAGCTCGTCACCATGCACCCCGCCGGGAACTGGCCCACGCCGCAGTGAGTCGCGTTCACTGACGCTTTATACTATTGTAACATTGATCGATTACGTTGTGCCTTAACGAATTCGACAGGACTAAAGGACTTAATATCCCATTTTGTTCATGTTGTAAACTTACAATATACAGGATGTAATAAAATTCGTGCCCGACCCGTGAAGTGGTTATTAGGTATCGCGTGTCGGTTCTATTTATGTAATCATTTTTAATATTGTGACATATTTCGTTTTGTTTTGATGTTAAATATTTTTTCTTTTTTTCTCTACTCTTCTCTTCTTTTTCTCAATTTTATTTTTTTCTACTCTTTGAGACATCACTTACCAATCGAATAAAATATAAAACAACCGGATGTACGACGTTTATGAAACGAGTATTATAAATTTTAAATCGAATACGTTTCGACATCCAAACGTCGCCACTCGTACACGTCGTATCGTACCCGGCCCGTCCGCAGACAGCAGCTGCTGTGCCGGCTGTCGCTGCACGTGTCGTCCCCGAGCGACGCCACGTGGCGCGCGTGCGAGGCCGCCCGCAGCGCGTGCGGCGCCGGCGTGCCGCGCGCCCCGCCCGCACCGCCCGCCCCCGCCGCCGCGCGCGCCGTGCCCTCGCTCGCCCTCGCGCTGTACCCGGCGCGCGGACACTACTTCGCGGAGGAGCTGCGCCGAGCGAACCCGTAGGCGGCGACGACTTATCGTATCCGCGACTGATGTAGATACGTTTTAATAGATTCTATGTAAGAGTAAGACTGAGCTGATCCATTTGATAGTGTATAAGAGAGAAATTTATATTCAAAGAGGCGGAAGGACTTTTAGAGGAACGGGGTTGTCGAACGATTGTTATGCTCAAAACGAAACAAAAAATGAGTTAACTAGTGATGTGACTAGATATACTATATTTAAAATGTTATATGTTTATCCATGTACCTTAATTATCTTAAAATTAAATAACATCAACAAATTGTATTAGACGATTACATACTATTCGAATACATTTTTGTAAAATAAAATATTGGTTTTAATAATTCTCATGAATGTCATCGACATTTAATTTTAACTTAGTTAAAAGTATAATATACATATAATCGTAAGTGAAGACGACGCTTAGGTACTGGAAAAGTGCAAACGAAATTATAAAACCTTACGTACATCCAACTCGTAATGGAACAGGGCAGATAATTTTGTTTTGGATTCTTATTTTAGAGGGAGGACGTTCCCAATATTTACTCTAGTTTATCAAGCGGTCAATATTGATTACATAATTTATTATATGTCAATCATCTAGTCTCTATGCGATTGCCATTCTCATAAGACTTTCTTCCGATTGAGATCAATGACAAGCAATAATAGGCTTTAGTGCATAGCTATAAGAGCGTTAAAAATTATCTTGAAATGTAGATAAGATATATGTATTATGTAAATTGTTTGGGTTAACGTTATACGTAACATCACAGGATTAGATAATGGATTTCAGTGAGATAAAGATATGCCCATTCCGATCGTATGACCTCAGCATGTATGTATGTGTTCTAGGTATATACAATGTATATATACTAACATGTGCTGGTTACAGGCGTTGTTACAAAGGTAGTGTAACCAACTGCTTAATATATTCATTTTAAGCATATATTTAGCCGTCGGGCCAACTATGATTGTTACTGTGATGACATAAAGGAAAAAAATATTATTCTCAAAATTTTGAGTTCCTAAGCGATACTGAAGACCAAATTAACATCAATGCTTTAATTTTGCTGTCTTTAATGAACGTCAAAACATTGTAAACTTCGTCTGCGTAAAATTCTCTTCTATATTTAGTTATAGAAAATATTTTTGTCTCCGCCCTTTAAATTACCATCAAGTTATTCTAGTGCATTAAGATTGTTAAATAAATAGTGCACTCTAAGATAAGTCCAAAACTTATCGTGGTAAAAGTCTTTTCCCGTGATAATGTGTGACTAAACCTAGAACGGCAGACAGAGTCGCGATCCCGGCAGCGTGTGACGTTTGTAGGGAACTGCCCCACAACCAGCCTCGAGGCAGCCAGCTGACCGCGTGAATCACATCCAGTACGAGCTTCGTACTAGTCAGTGTAGCTTGGGTGAATCTTGCCGGAGCGCATTTAGTACGATTAGGATCTTTTAAATTCTGCGCCGTTATGTGTAAAGCTCTTATTGATCTGTTGAAGAAAACAACTTGATTATATGAATTACATTAGAATATAAGAATATTTTATCTAATATAAGCACGTGTTACGATAACTTATTTTCATTTGCGTAACTTAACTTGGTTTTCGATTACAAGGCTGTGACAGAACCTACAATGAGAGCATACTGATGTAGATCGCACGATCATAGACAACGGCTATCTACTTTATACTTTTTCACAAAAGTTCGTAACAAGTGTATTTATAGTCATGAATTTCATTCGGCATTCATGACTATAGATATACATAATTATTTCTATACTATATATTATTATAGATGAGAAAGTTTGTTACATTTTCACGACTAATCCACTCAATCAATTTGAATGAAATTTGATATGAAGCAAGCTTGAAGCCCAAGAAAAAGGTTAGGCTTTTTATAAACTTGTAACCTAATAACTATCCCGTCCCGAAAACTTTATACATATCAAACTTGTTAACATAAAAAGAGATGAATACGATTATTGTATGATTAAAAATGTTTGTCAATTACTGTACAAAAATGTTATTCATATCAGTGACAATTGCTATTAGGCGGCTTGTCACTACGGTACTTAAACTATTGGTGTTATACTTCATAGAAATCATACTCATTTTTTTTAAACAAATGCAGATCTCTTCTTCATAATGTATATTAATAAATAAATTATAATATCATTTAAATATGTTTGAATTATTCCTATATTCCCTTTTTTAAATTGTTTGAATTATATTCCATACCTGATCAATCCAATAAACGAGAACAGCGCCCAAAAAAGCTTATGTGCAGTTCTTATTTTGAAAGCTTTTTCCTCATTCAGCGTCAATACACCTGTGTCGAGTAAGAACACAAATTTCTCAGCCTGCAAGTACGCTAGCGTGAACAAGCCATTCGACACTCCCAGAGTTCCCCACCAAGGACCATCCTGTGAATTTAATATACCTGATGACATGAACATACATATAAACTGCAGATGACTTGTACAGTAGAATTTGTTTAAATTAATGAAAGGAAAAGAAATATTATTTATAAATAGTTCCAATAAATAATTTAAAAAGGAATAATCTCACCAGGAACAAAAATGTACTACACTACACTCAATACACGTGATAGAAGTTAAAAAGTGAACCTCTTTTTGCGTCAGAAATATATTAAAACGTTACAATAGAATAATTAAACTCAAATTCCAAAAATATTTCACATCGATAATATTAGTTCAAAAAACGTTATTAGAAATATAATACCCTCATATTATGATATGTGATGATGAAAAAGTTTATATGTCAGATTTTTTTTTATTTTTTTTTTTTTATTGCATATATAGGCCGACGAGCTTATGGGCCACCTGATAATATGTACATTGATAACTCGCAAGTGTGTTGTCTAGCTAAATCACGGGCGAACACGTTAATAAATATTAACTTTAATTCACTTTATTTGATAAACTTCCCCAATTCCTTATTGATGATAACGATGACAAATCATCAAATAACAGATGAGGGTATATATTTCTTATAACGTAGGTATATCGTAAATGTTCGTAAACATTACTTTTACTTAAGTAAAGTAATTTTACTCGGTGGTAGAGCTTTGTGCAAGCTCGTCTGGGTAGGTACCACCCACTCATCAGATATTCTACCGCAAAACAACACTTTTTATTGTTGTGTTCCGGTTTGAAGGGTGAGTGAGCCTGTGTAATTACAGGCACAAGGAACATAACATCTTAGTTCCCAAGGTTGGTGGCGCATTGGCGATGTAAGCGATGGTTAACATTTCTTACAATGCCATAGTCTATGGGCGATGGTGACCACTTACCATCAGGCGGCCCAAAAGCTCATCCGCCTACCTATACAATAAAAAAAAAGTAAAGTCCCTGTTACCTGTTTTCCGAGTCCATATTTGAGGAAATTACTAAGCACAGCAGCATCATCGAAGAGTCTTAAGGCTGCTCTTGCGCTCGCGAGGTTCGCACTCGCTGTCAACAGATTCTGACGCTTTGAACTCGCGCCCCAAAGCTTTAGGATATAGCTTGTCAGTGATACTATCTGTTTGAAAAGTATTTTATTCGATCATTATAATCAACAATTACAACAATAGTATTAACTATTACACAAGACAAAATCTAAATCCATGTATTTGTCCTAAAGTCATGTCAGACATTTCACTGAATAATTATTGTATGATTGAATAAATAATATTTAGTAACTTTTTAATTTTAGTACTTTTACATACATAATAATGTAATTTATACTATTAAAAACAAATGCATGAAACTTCTCGAATGATAGATCACATTAAATCACTTTTCTTAAAAGAAAATTAAAAATCCGTTTATAAAGTCGTTAATTTGTTTTAATTAATTCACTTACTTTATCACGACTACTGTGAGCCTGCAATAAATCGCAGATTTCGTCAACCGTATTCATTATAGATTATTTACACTTATTATTTGTGTAAACTTAGCTCTCGCAATTGATGTAATAAAACTAACAAAATAGTCGAGACAAAAAGTACTATCATTCATTTTTGAGATTAGATAATAATTTAAATGATAAGTAATCAGAATTATCTACGGGATGTAGACGAGGATATAGGGTTAGCTTATTCAAAATGAATTTATTTAGCATGTACGTACATACCTACGTCTGTATAATATTGTGGAGGTTGCGACGTGTTACGTTACAAATGTAATTGTTCGTAACTTCGTAATGTTCGTTTTCTAAGAATTACAGTATTATACTTACAATATAACTTGTTATATATATACTGCATGAAAATTAACGAATATTATTTTACACTTTTTATCATTTATATAATGATTAATTTTATTTAACTTCCTCGTTGGTCTAGTGGGTAAGTATATAAGACTGCTGCGTCGTTGGTACAAATACTAAGATAATTAATCTGAGTAGCATTCCAGAGATAGAACATCGGCAGTATTACACTCTCGTTCTTCGGAAAGCTCGTAACGCCGTTTGAGTTGAGATTAAATTAATTCACGATTGAATCTATAACCATGAGAACACTTGCCTGATCGAATATCGCTAAGTTATGAGAGTTAGAAGATGTTAATAAAATGCATTTTTTAAAAGAACAATCATATTTTAATTCGTTAAAAAAATATTATTTAAACACTTTTTACCCAACCTTCTTTGCAACAAACAATTTAATAAAAATTCAATCAAAAATTCAATTCAAATATTACTTGAATGGTAGAATAGAAAAGACTACTATTACGTACTAATACAAGTATCTTTCATTATGACCTTAGAAGCTATACAAAATATAAAAAAGAGAAAATTGCGTTGCAAGTCATAAAAACACTCATTACAGTAACAAATTTAAAAAAAAAAACGAACTAGATGACGTTGGTTATTCCTGTACACTGTGTCTTATAGTGTTCTAGAATCTAGATCAACCATATAATGTTCAAATATGTTTTTTGTAAAATAATTAAAATAAAATATATATTAAAAATATTATACCACAGCGTATCAACATTCGTCGACGCATTGCTATAATTACCAACAAAACTAGATATTTGGCGCGCATTTAATAATTAAGGATGTACTGTGTGTTTTGAAATGATAACTTCTTATGCGAGGGTAAACCGCTTCGTAACGTAACGCGTTACGGCGCCACTCTGCCTGGCTTCCCTTTCTCTCACGTATACGGCACCAGCAGGCAGGCTCCTCTTCTCTCACTTTAACAATTTCAATATTAAATAGTTTAACTTAGATTAGTTTAAATTATCATTTCTGCCGAGCGTCCCGAGACGCACACGTTTTTTTTTAAGTGAATTATTTGAACGACTTCGACACTCAATTGGTACTTGGTAACTTGGTAATTGTTGATTTAATTTGAAATTATAAATTACTATTTCACACTGAAATTATATTATAATTAAAAATAATACAAAAGCATCTAGATTTGAACCTTGTACCTACCAGATACCATATTATGTCTAAATTACTATAAGTAATATATGTTTTTATACTACGTGTATAATACGTGATTTAGTTCTAAATATGTTATCAATACAAATAAATAATATTCCCATTTTAAAATAAAAGTTAATTATTTTTAATTATTGCCCAAGTTGCAATAAAATATTTTTAGAGTCATAAAGACTTCGTAATAACACTACAATTTAATTCCACAAAACCTGTGTAATATGATAGTAAATATTATTATTCCAATATTATCCTTTAAAATCAGCAACGATACAAGAACATATTGTATAAATACATATATATTTACAGTGACATCTTTGTAGCCAGTTATAAGAATTTTTTAGCAATCCATTATTACCTTAAAAATCCTTATGCGAATATAGATCACTGATTCAATTTGTACAATTGATTATAATAAAAACAATTACCCGTACAGTTATTGTTTTTATAAAATAATAACAATACAGTAGCAATCTTTTCTATGATTAGAAAATTAAAATGAATCACATCAAAATAATCAAGAAATGTCCAAGATTGTATATTATATTATTATAATAAAATATAAACACTAATGTGCTTTTTTTTTTAAATACTTATCTTTTTTTAGGAAATAGTAGTCGATAGTCGACGTATTCGTGTTTTCACGTTTATAAAAGGTAAAGACTTTCATGAATATCACTTGAAAAATAACATTTGTCTCATAATATTAATATTTTTTTTAATTATTCAACTTCAAAAGTGTCTATAACTTTACTTTGTATTTTTTATCAAACATTATTTCTCGAAATAATTCAAATAAGTCGTTAGTTTTTCTGAATGGCAATTCGTTTTTCTAAATAGCAATTCGTACGAGTAAAAAAAAAATTACTGTTTATTTAATTTTTTTATATAATAACACAATTTATGTACATATAATTGATTTTCAATATTATATCTAGCTTATATTAACGTTGTATTACATAACAAATGTAATTAATCATTAATTTTCTGAAACAATATTACTTGAGAAGTCGTTTTCGAGCAAAATATAAGCCTATGCCGATCACCGAAGAAACTGTAGCAATAGCCGATACTTTGGTTCCTCCAATCTTTTCGCCCCACAGACATCCGGATGGGAGACAGCTGACCGCGTGAGTGATGTCCAGACACAATTTCCCGGCAGTGATCGCTTGGATCATAAGTCTGGCGTCCAGTTTCCTCCTCGCTTCGTAAGCGTCATCGGCACTGAGACAATCCCTGCTCCACCAGACATGCCGCATTGACCGGAATGTTCTGGAAATAAACAAAATCGTTGTTAACTTTGCGTTATCTGTACACCCGACGTCGATGACGTCATATCGGCGTACTGTTACGTTGTGAAAACAAATATCACTTCCACTGCCATTCACCACGGGTGGGTTGTAGTTTTTTTTTTAATTTTATCATGGCAAATGAAAAAATATAAATTAAATTTATAGTACATATCCGTATATATGTTTTTTTTTTAATTTTATCATGGCAAATGAAAAAATATAAATTAAATTTATAGTACATATCCGTATATATGTACTATAAATTTAATTTATATTTTTTCATTTGCCATGATAAAATTAAAAAAAAAACTACAACAAAAGTGAAATCGTTAAAATATTATATACCTAATGAAAATGTTAATTGTTTCATATCAAACGGAATTTTAATTAGATTTCACACTGTAACAGGTATTTTAAATTTTTAATATAAAATGTATACCGTTCCCCTTCACTACATTTTATGTTAAAAATCTTGAGCGGTGAATCATTTAAGCTATGTCCAGTTGTATTTATATTATGGATTTGATTATAATTTTGAATAGAGCTTATACCGTGACTTAACACATAGGTAGTTTTTCACATTATGTAAAATTTACTTTTCCAGTGTCCAAGGACAATATTCATAAAAGCCTTTATTTAACTTCATCTATTAGTATGTGCAGATCAAATCAACAGGGCAAATATTTTAAATGTGAAATTGAGTTTGTTTGTCTGTTTATTTCTTTGTTACACTTTTATGTCTTAACCACTCAAATTGCATGTACATTTTCAGGGGTGCAGATGAAGCCACAGACGGAAACCAGTATTTTACAAAACTGTTTAAAAAAAAAAATTTGGTACATGTAGTAAAGGTTAATAATTGATTGAATTTTTGTTATATTTAAGCTTATACTTACTGTATTAAAGATATATAAAGACTTCCCGCCCACAATGCTGTGCTCAATATTTCAAGCCTGTCTGCTGTAGTTGACGACAACTTGATAACGCCGACGTCGTGGAGCCAGCACGCTTTTTCAACTGGCAAAAAAGTCTGGTCAACTATATTGGCAAGGACGCCCAGAAGTGCTGCGATTTTTGAAGATTCCTATCAATTAACATTACAAATACTTAAAAATTAATAAATTAAATTTTTCTGTGAAGTGATAGCATTACCAAACTAGGAGTCTTATACCCTAGACCGGGCCTAATTCACCTATAGGGAAATCGGCCTCTACATATATAATATTGTAATAAATATAAAGTCCTCCTGACCGATTTTGATTAGCGTTTAGCCAACTGCACAGGAGATATTGTAGTGCACAAGTGTGTGCACAAACACAGGTGCACTCTCTTTTCCTTAGCTCTCATGATCCGATGGGACGGGAATTCGACACGACCGGAAAGAGTTCAGGTGCAGGACCAATGGCTTAACGTGCTTTCCGAGGCACGGGAATGTACACACTTCCAACTTTCAGACTCCAGGCTGCTACTGAGAATTTTCCGACAGAAAAACCCAATAACTATTTATTGGCCCAACCTGGGAATTGAACCCAGGACCACCGGGTCTGCGGCTTTATATCTAGCCACTAGACCAACAAGGCAGACAATAATATTGTATATACAAATGTTTATTAATATGTTTTTTAACATAAAGTTTAAATATACTTATTTGTGAATGTCAAATCCGTGAGATTTTATTATAGAAACAAATTCCCTGCTCCAGGTAGGGCAGAAATGTATTTATAAAAGTTAAATATCTTGGAGTTACAAATAAGCTTAAGTTATAATGTGGTTATAACTAAAGTTGGTGTCTTCTAAAGAATTGCAGTACAAGCACAGTAAAATAATTCTTTTGAGCACAGAAATAGACAAATATTTCTGTGTAAATGCAACTTAATAAATAAGTTTTTACTACAGTAAGCACTTTAATTTAAATATTAAGCAGATATAATTATGAGGATGTCAATAATTACAGATAAAAAGTATTGTAATGATAACATAATAATTTTTTATTGTATTATCTTTATCACATTAATAATACAATAATTGTTAGCAAAAATTTGTTGATAAAATAACTTGATTTGATGTAATGAGATTACAAATAAAAAAGTTGACCATAAAATAATGATATCACTTACATGTTTTCCTAAGCCATAACTATATGTGTGTCTGATCATGGGAATGTCATCAAACAGTCGAAGCATCATCCTTGCATTGGAAAGTCGAGAGCCAGCAACCTGCCATGACTTCTCACCTTGTACACAACCGTACAACTTGCAAGCATAGCATGCGAGACGGACAACCTATAATTATAACATTATAATATGAGATAGTATAGTTATAGTAGTAGTGACTTAGTGGTTGTAAATACACTGAAAATTTCTTTTAGGATATGGGATTTTTTTTCATAATTATATGAGGTGTAAGCCAGTTATTTTAAAAGATCTGAACATTATCATAAATATTTTCACTAAGAAGTATATACCAATACAACAAATTATATTAAAACGAAAATGTGGTTGAATTATCTCGCCTAATAATTAATTAAGAAATGTTAATATCATAGAGCAACAGGTTATTGACTGGTATTTCCAGTACAATGCTATTTGTATGAAGGCTGTAATATTTCCGCATAGTTTACCTTGTCGCGTCCGTTATAACTATCTAATAGTTCGTAAATATCGTCCATTAGCGAGGACATTGTATATACACAACCGAATACTGTAACTTTAATTCACTGATAACTTATCTAGCAACGCTAAAATATCAATAGCTCCAGCACGTGTGTATGTATTAATTTTTATTTGATAACTGCTACATTTCCCCATTCTCCAAACCAATCTCGCAAACCTTGATTTCGAAAGGTAAGTCAATTCACAGCTGAGCGTTGATCTAAAACGTCAAATCAGAATTGACATTTGTCAATGTGGCACGTGTAGCTACGTTACAAAAAAAAAAATATATAAACTTCATTTTAAACTAAAAATCGAGAGATTTCATTATATACTAAAAATAATATTTACTTGGTGGTAGAGCTTTGTGCAAGCTCGTCTAGGAAGGTACCACCCACTCATCAGATATTCTACCGCAAAATAGCAGTACTTGGTATTGTTGTGTTCTGGTTTGAAGGGTAACTGAGCCGTGAGCCAGTGTAATTACAGGTACAAGGGACATAACATCTTTTTTCCTAAGGTTGCTGGCGCATTGGTGTTGTAAGCGATGGTTAACATCTCTTACCGTTGGTGACCGCTTACCATCAGGTGGCCCATATGCTCGTTCGCCAACCTATGTTATAAAAATAAAAAATATTAAAAAATAATATTTGATGAATAATAGAGAATTTGTATAAATTCATATCGTTAAATATTCTTATGAAATTAGATATTGTTCAGTCTGATAAATGCGCATTTTCGTTTAAAAATCGTGAAGATATTTTTGACGTTCTTAAAATGTCAAACTGAAGTCTGTGACATAAGTCATAACATTGGTGATTGAAAAGTAAATAATTAAATATTTGAAATAGTTTTTTGATATGCCAAAAAATGACTAAAGTATTTTCGATTAATAATATTCCTGAGTTTTCTCAAAAAGAACGTATTGTAGTTGTTGGCGTCATTGGGAAATCACCTTACCGGTACCCCAACAAGACTACTCCGCTATTACCGACTGTACAATGTGAAGAAGTTAGTAATTACTTGTTAGCATAAAGAAATTTATTACTTATTAGCATATAACAATAGCTTGTAGACACACAATATATATCTTTTTAATTTTAGAATGGTATAGAATGTCACTGGGATGAAAGAAAAAGCATTCTCTATCTTCATGCAGTCACATATTTGGATACTAAGCAACTGACTACATTAGCTGACAAACTAGATGAAAATTCATATAGTACAGTAAAAGATGCAGATGCAGCAGATTGGTTGGTTGCATCAGGCGAGTTGGCAATAGAATCATGCAAATCTTTAGCGCTGATCTTCCATCTCTGTCATATAGTAGTGTTGTCATCACCAACAGCAGTATTTGATCTCGGTTACCTGCAGTTGTTCAAGGCCATTGATGCATACAGGTATGTAAAAAAAGTTTGTTTTATATTATAGTCAGATGGACAGCCAACAAACCTGATGGTAAGTGGTCAGTAATGTCCAACAATATTAGTGCTAAGTAATACTAATCAACGGTTACATCGCCAATATGCCACCAACCTTGGATTATATTTATGGCTGTAGTTACACTGGCTCCTTCACTCTTCCAACAGAAACACACACAATACTTTATAATAAGTATTGCCTTTTGGCAGTAGAATGTGTGATGAGTTGGTCAAACTTACTTAGATGGGTATGCTCTAAACCTTATCACCAAGCTATGAGTTCATTTGTGCTTTCACAGTTCAACTATTTGTGCAATTTCAACTAAAATAAATTGAGAATTACATTGTATGGTTACCCAAATGGCTAAAAATATAAATGTAAGCTGTAGTTGGAAAGACCTATATATAGAAATTGTTTAAATCTACCACTATTGAATAGATATTTTTATATCCACCTACAATTAAATTATTCGTTATACTTTACAGAGCGGAACTTGCAACACAAACTGCAGAGGTTTTGCAATCTTCAGATGCAGGTGGTGCTTGGGAGACACATGGCCGTCCATGTTGTCCTCGGCTGCTCTTCCATTTCCGTCGAGCCCCTACACCCTTAAGGAAAGCACCAGCTGCGCTTAAGAGACTAGAGCACGCAGTTGAAGACCAGATTTACTTTATTTTGCGAAAAGCAAGGATTATCACTAATGTTTGGTAAGAATAATATTTTTTATTGCATTAAAAAAATTAGGGGCTTAAGAATAAAAAAATAGCAGAAACTAATTAGTATGGTTGATTTAAAACTGAATCAATTGGAGGGCTTTTTATGAAGATCCGAAGGTTAACAAGACCTGGCAGATGTCAAGTCAGCTTATAATTTTTCATATACCAATATTCATGGGATTGTTTAAACTGTATAGATGTTGATAACAATAAAGTATATAATAATATTAACCATTACTTACATTGCCAATGCGCCACCAATCTTGGAAACTAAGATGTTATATCCCTTGAGCCTGTAGTTACGCTGGCTCACTCACCATTTAAGCTAGAACCCAATACTAAGAAATGCTGTATAGTGGTAGAATATCTGATGATTGGGTGGTCCCTACCCAGAGGCACAAAGCCCTAGTAAATTCTCAAATGCTTAGATGACGTGACATATTTTTTCTTGACATCACACATTTAGAGACACATGCTGAATTTTTACTTTTAATTCTGGTTAATACATTGTACTCATAATTTTTACAGTGCTAAATCATTATTCGCTATCCCTAAAAACGAAGAATTTGTACACATAAGTGCAGAGAGCGATAGGGACTCAGCCCGCGATGTCAGCTCTTTGATACGCGGGTTAGTGCAGCTGTGCGCGGGGACAGAGTCCGAGGGACCGCCGCAGAGGAGCTCCTTCAGGCAATTTTTGCAAGGCCACTTGGACTTGGCCTTCGGTGAGGGCTTCGATGATAACGTCGGCAAGTATGCCATGAGCACGTCATTTTTTGAGGTGAGATTTATATTAGTTAAATCATATAATTTGGAATAAGTTCCAAACCTTCTCCGCAAAAGAGGGGAAGAGGCCTTAGCCCAGCCGTGGGCTAAAGCCTCTATAAAATAATATTAAATTTCATACCAATCGGGTCAGTATTTTTTGTGTGAAACCGTAAAAAAAGCCGTACATTAGCCGTAGTGAATGCGTATGCACGTGCCCCTCAGCTGCCGAGCGCGGCGGCGTGGCGCTCGGCGGCGCGCGCGCTGGCGCCGCTGTACGCGCGCGCGCCGGACGCCGAGCCGGGCGCGCTGTTCGACGCGCTCGCCACGGACGTGCGCTTCTCGCAGGCGAGGTGTGCCAAGGTCAGGGTCAACTTTCAATCGACCTAAAATCATTATCTATATGAGTATGTATTTACAAAAGAAATGTAGTATATGTAAGTGTATCAGTTGTCTGGTTTCCGTAGTACGAGCTCTGCTTAGTTTGGGATCAGATGGCCGTGTGTGAATATTGTGTCAGGATATTATTATTATTTCATATAATTTCCATGTAATTTAATAAAATGTGTAATTCGGCTTATTTTATTTAAAAAATTATAAAACTGACCATATTTATTTACAACTTCATGGTTCTACCAAACCCACAACTTAACACCCTTATGTGACAAGTATAAAATGGGAAGTCAATAAAAAATATATATATTTTAGATTTGATAAATTTGGAAATGTGGACTCTCGTTTCATCGTTGCTTTCAATGTCAGGATGGCCGAGCGGTCTAAGGCGCTGCGTTCAGGTCGCAGTCCACTTCTGTGGGCGTGGGTTCGAATCCCACTTCTGACATCTGTTTTTAGTGTTTTTTTGTTGTTTGATTATTTAATAAAGTATTTGCAATATTCAAGATGATGATCGCATGAGATAACGTTTTTTATTAACAAAACAACAAAATGTGGGAAAAATTATTCAAATAACAAACATTATTACTGAAAAAATAATCTATACTACTATATAAATCTATTGGTTCTGTCTGTACATGGTTCTTTTTTCACCTAATTTTGTGATAAATAATCGTATTATGTTGCAGTAATTCACATTATACTATTTTTTTCATTTTTGTCTGTCTGTATGTCTACTTATAACTCAAGAACAGCTTGATATATCTTGATGAAAATTGGTACACACAAAGAACATGCAGATCTTCAGATATTTTTAGATACCCATATTTAACACCTACTACAAAAATTTACTTTCATTGAGATTGTAAATATTTCTCATGTAAGTGACTGTTTTTGTCTTTTTGAGGAATAAATGTCTATAAACCCAAACCCTACGGTATCATATGAAAATTAATTTCAAATCGTTAATTACGTATTTCTTTACGAGTAGCCATATGTGTGTGCGTGTGTTATAATTGTAATAAAATAATTTATTATATTTTTATTAATTATACGCGGGTGAAGCCTCGGGCCACAGCTAGTAATAAATAATAAATGAATGTATTATTTCAATTAAATTTAACCGAATTTTGGTAAAAATAATCATCATTTGGTAAAAAAAATAAAACATTTTTGGTCACACGTTTACTAGGTGTCGAATATATTATTTCTATTGTGTGATAACGTATGCATGTATAATTAATGAATTAAATTAATTTTTTAGGTGTTGCCAATCGCACAAGCGTCGTACGCCGAGGGCCTACCACCTCACTACTCTAGTACACATCACGCACACAAGGTAATCGTATTGTTCATATTTAATAGTTAAATACAGCCAGAACGGAGTCCGATTACGATTTACCACTAATAAAATCCTATATTTTTTTTTTGTTTTAATCTATTATTAAAACATTTTTCAATCGCAATTCGAAGTAAGAACCGCTCGGCGGCAGGTGGGCGTGGCGCTGGGCGTGGTGGAGGCGATGGCGCGCGGGCCGCTGGCGGGCGGCGCGCGGGCGCGCCTGCGCGCGGCGTGCGGCGCCGTGTGGCGTGCGCGCCGCCTGTGCGAGGCGCCCTCGCTCACCGCGCACCCCTGCATACACCCGCAGCAGTCAGTGCACGCCCCTCACCCCGCACACGATGCCTCCGACCTGTCCTTATCTGTCACTAGTACCCGCCGCGTGTGAGGACGGCATAGATACCCGACATCTGCCCCCGGGTGTTAGGTACCCTATGTCCTTTTGCTGTGTCTGAGGATTCGTGCTCATCGGTCGAGTGGTTGACACGTGAAGACATAACAAACGAAACTCAATTAAGCATTATCGGGATTATTGTAAAGGGATATACGCGTCTGTGCTAAAAAAAAATCAGCACGTCACTTCATTTTACATATTCATATACATCTGCTTCGTGATCGGTTGTTCGGTCTGATCCTTAGCGGATCTATGTCATAAAAGTATATGAGAAGTGAACTCGTTGGGAGAGTCTGAGGTAGATCCGTGTGCGTGCAGCGACGGCTCGAAGGAGCACTCGTCGGGCGTGCGGTACGTGAGCGCGTGCAACTGCGGGCGCAGCAAGTGCTCGCGGGACGACCCGTACACCGTGAAGAAGGCCAACTACACCTTCTACTCGTACGCCGCCGACGAGTGCGGCGTCTGCAACACGCTGCAGACCATCGACTTCCCCGTCTTCCAGCCCTCCACGCCGAGTTTTAGGTGACTATTTTATGTCATATTCTATTTGAACCGTAGAACATATTATATACTTTCCAGTTCCTTTCCAGTTTGGGAGACATATGCCCAATCCAGTTTTTTATTTCACCTTTAGTGGATATATTTATGATGTAGCAGAGTGACATTTTCCGCAATGTCTTCGCGGTTTTTCATTTTCAGTCGAGCATAAAATCAATTACAAAAACATCTAAACGCATCTACACCTATTATTAATTAGTCAGCGTGTCCAATAAACGCTTTAAAATGTTACATATGTACACATAATTCCAGAGCCGCATCCGTGAAGGAAGTCCCGGAGGAAGCGGCGGAGTGCTCTGAGAGCAAGGAGGCGGTGGACGAGGAGTCGGCGGGGCTGACATCGCCGCAGTCGGCGCGCGGCTCGTGGACGGCGCCCGACGAGCTGTCGCCGGGCTCGGAGCGCGACGACGACGACGACGAGTCGCCCGCCTGCGTCGACGGGCTGCACGTCGTCACCGTGCACGGCGACAGCGTGCCCGGTGAGCGCACCGTACATTTGTAACAAACACCACGTTGTAGTCTCGTTTAATTTAATAGCATTTTCAGTTAGCGCGATATCTTTAATAAATAATAACAAAAAGGTATGACATTTACATAGTACGACACATCACGAAATCTGTGTATAACACATGTATCTTATTAGTAGCGTCAACTAATTCAGTGATAGTAGGAGTAACTCAATAGTAGGATATAGTGAGTTTTTTTACACAAAATCTAATACAAATTCAATTCGCCAATATGCAGAAAAAGTGATAAGCCGTCAGCCGTCGACGACGGAGTACCTGCCGGGCATGCTGCACACGGGCAGCCCGGCCGCGCTGCTGCCCGCGTTCCCCAGCTGGGCGCTCGTGTGCCTGGGCGCGTCCTCGCTGTACTCGCACAACGCCGGCCTGCCCGAGCACCTGCAGCCCGGCTTCCTGCCGCACACCAACTACCTGCTGCCCTGGGACTGCGCCGTGCGCCTCGACGCGTGGCGCCCCCCGCGCCCGCGCCGCCCCCCGCACGCGCAGCACACGGCGCCGCCGCTCACCGTCAAGATCTTCATCGGCTTCGAGTACGAGTGCCCGAGGGGACACAGGTGACTCCTCGACGACCGCTCGTCACCGCGAACGTAACGATACGCCTCGAAGAGTCCCGATCTAACCGGTCGCTCGTGTGCTCGTAGATTCATGATGTCGTCCCCGGACACGGTGGTGAACGGCGGGGGCGGCGCGTGGGGTCGCGAGGCGAGCCAGGCGGGCGCCCGGCTGGCCAACAGCACCATGCCGCTGTACGCGGCCTGCCTGTGCCGCGCGCACGTGCTCGCCCAGCTCATGAGGCTGCACGTCGTCACGCCCAAGGCGCCCGTGCACGTGACGCTGGACCCCAAGGTACCCCTCGTGGCGCCCGCGTGCGCGGAGATGTCGCCCCCGACAACCGACGGACTGGCCGCAGGTGCAGCCGGCGGCGGGCGGGCCGGTGTTCGTGCCGGCGGCGGGCGCGGCGGTGCGGCTGAGCGCGTCGGCGTACTGGGTGCTGCGCTTCCCGTACGTGTACGCGGACGAGCGCGGGCCGGCGCCGCGCCCCCGCAGCCCCGCGCACGCGCCCGGGGCGCTGCTCGCGCCGCTCTTCGGCCTGCAGGAGTGAGGACTGCATTACTGTTCTGTTCTATGCCTTACGACCTCACTTCACCTTCGACCCCATCGAACGTTTCTAGTGGAATCATTGGTATATGTAAATTTACACGTAATCATTATCCAAGTGAGCCGAAATAAGGAACATGAATATTAACTGAAGATTGCATGCAGGTCCGAATTCGATTAGGCCGCGCTCGAGATGAATTTCCATTCATCTCGAGCGCGGTGGTGAAGGAAAACATCGCAGGGGTACCTCCACGTGTCGGATGAAATACTTCCACATGTGTATAACCACCAATCTACCAGGGTCTCCTCAGGAGACCCACCACGCCATCGTGGTGGGTCTCTTGAGGAGATCCAGGATATTAACGAACCGATAAATTAATTGTCTAACTCATTAAACGAATTCATAACTTAACATAACTTAAAACACAATTGTTCTGAATGAATAAATTTGAAGATGGTGTCACTCGGGGTGTTGTAAGGTTTCTAAGATAGCTCATCCAAATCTGTTCAGGCATTAAAATGTTATGAACGATTGAATAAAGAACATGCATGCAAATGAATGCTTTCTTTGGCAGTCGTGTAAAAAATTTACATTTATATTGTAATTTTATATGCCAGGCAAAACTATTTCCATAGTGAAACACATTAACCGAAAGACTTGTTACGATGTTCTAATATTATAAACTATTTTCAGGGCTAAGGAAGCGATTTGAGAGCAACTCAAATTATAATCTTGGATTTAAGATATCAACGATGATAATATTTGTTAAGATCATCAAATTATTTAGTAAGACATTAATTAATGTTAATATTAACTACTTATATTAAATTTTGTTATATAAATATGAAAATAAAATTTACTTAATTTATATGAAAGTATATTTTATTTAATAAATTTGCCCCAATATTTATTCTAGCGCCTAACTAGAAAGCTCTGTGTCTGTCCTGGTTTGAATGGTGAGTAGTGGGTGAAGCACATCTTGGATTCCATGGTTCCAGTAGAGTTGATTGTTGTCAATGTCTGAGTGATATTGGCATTAGCCATTAGCTCATTTGCCGGGCTGCTATTTTGTATAAAATAAAAAAAGACACAATTTGTTTTTTTATTATCTCTTCATGCAACAAATATGCGCAGAGACTTATTGTAATAAAAATAAAAAGTTGAACAACATTCTGAAGATCTTAACATTAATTAACAAATGAAATTCAAAAATAAGTAATTTTAAGCAGTAAGGGGCGCAGTACAACCGGCGCAGATCACTGGTTCAACCGCTAATTAGCATTACTTTAATTCATTTGAACTGATGTCCTGTTTTCAATGGTAAGTGTAATTACAGCAGCCCAGACAGGGCCCATTGATGGTGTAGGGAATGGTTGAGATTATCACGTTAGTTTCTTTGCCTATAAAGTGAAGGAAGAAAATATATTATGAATATAGTTCTACATTCTTGAAAAAATCAAATATTTTGATTGTGTGCAACTACATTAATCAAATCAAATACTAGAATATAGCGAATTGTTGGTCTCATTTAATAGTAAATTAATTAAAAATAAAAATATTACAGCCACTGTTTATTGTTATATTTATATATACTAACTCTTGTTTTTTAAGAAAGCTTATTTAATGCGTAATGTTGTTTAGATGTATATTTTATTGGAATATATTTAGAGCATACTTATAATTCATTATTAAACATTAAAAAAAATCACAATTTAATAAGCATAACATAGGTTATATGGTTAGAAAAATTGTACATAAAAAAGAACGTTTAAAAATAATATTTTCGAGCGTGCGCACATCGTAATGCTACGAACCAATCACAGTGTTAGGCGGGAAAGTGGAAGGGGCTTTTGATATCTTATTACATATTCCAATAACATATTGCTTTATTTTAAAGGAATTTTCATGTCTAAAATAAAAAAAATAAAAATTATGTTAATAAAAATAAAATGAAAACATTTTAAGTGAATAATAATATTAAAAAGATGCTAAATGGGGGCGTGGTTTTTTAAATTCTCAAAGTGGTGGGAGGTTGGTACGACTTGGTGCTTCGCTGCGCGTTGACTAGCCGGTAGTTGACGTTGTGCTGCCGAGGAGGCAACTAGTCTGCACTGAACTAGAGTCAGCCGCGTCTCATTAAGAAACTTTTGAAAGCTGTAGCGGCAAATATGCCGCTTCTACATCAGGTGAGTTTTTTTTTTTTTTGCTGAAACAAGTAGTTTTTTTATATTATTAATTTTAAAATTTAAAAAGAAAATAACTTCTTATACGTATTGTTCTTTATTGAATTATGGAAGATTTTTATTTTTTTGAACATTCTGTGCATGTATGGGTGATTTTAAGTATTTTTTAGCATGATAAATTTAACTACCCACTTTTAATAGCAAAAAAATAAATCTTTACGATACTAAACCAATGGTGTTAGTTTAAATGCGTTCTGGGGATTTTCTATTGCAATAACTTTGCAACAGGATAACAGTCGCGGTGGCGGTGGGTCGCGTGAGAACCGCCGCTCTTTGGCAGAGTTCTTGGGCTTGGATACCTCTCAACTAGCTGAAGCAGCAGCACCGAGAACAAGACCTAGCGTGAGTACCGTATGCTTCATATACTTAGGCCGCTTCTTTTTATATTAGATAAAAAAAAAACTTTAAAAATATGCAGTTGCAATTGCTTCCGCGACTTCCAAATCTATTATTGGTATAATAATACAGTCTAGTCGCTTAAAGATAAAGATCTGAAATGGCTCTATCGTTGCAACCGACGTATCGTTCCGAAGTTAGTTTTAAATGAGGGTAGTTTGTTCTGGACGTAGTTATAATTTTGCAACTACATTTCGATTGTCCCATTTTGGGCGCCAATATATTTGTTGTTTTTAAAGTTCAAATTTCGGAATCTACGATATTTAAAAAAATAAAATTGTTTACTTTATTATCGTGTTATATGTATTATTCAACTATTCAATCAAAACAAACAAGCCTCCTTATCAGCAAGGTTTAAATTTAATCTTAAGTCACCTACGCGCGGTGCATCATAAAAACATCCCACTTAATGCATTTGAAAGCCTTAAGGCTCGATATTTGAGTACAAAGCACTCGACAGTTTTATTGTCCGTTCATAATGTCCGTACGACATCCGTTTTGATGCCAGTTAATGTTAGGGAGACGGCTGCCAGCTCCCCTATTAATGGGCGCGCCGTGCCAAATAATGCACCCGCGACCAGCCGGCAGCTTGCATTAGCCCTGGTTTTTGGAATTTCTTAATACTCGCATATATAAGCTACATTGAAACGAAATTCCTAAAAATTCGCTTGCAAAGGACCAACAAAAGCTGAATTTCAGATCATAACTTATCTTTTTATTTTTATATTTTTCGTGGGTAGTTGTAAAATGTTAAATCGCAGACCTTCACGACGACAACTTTTCAAATTTATTGGTATTTATTTTCTGAATTTGTAAGTCCCATGCCAAGTTTATAAATGATAGTCTGAAATATTCATTTTATGAAAATGTTCGAATCGAAAGAGCTAAACCTAAAACTACATTATAATTCGTGTAATTTTCAATATCAGTAACGATATGCTAATTAACGTAGCTATTTGAATACAAATTGTTGAAAATATAAAATATGATCTGCACTTACATCTTAAAATTTTTCGAGCACTTCTCTTAAGTGGTGTAATACAATCTCATTTTAATAGCTTTCACGATCAAAATGTTCATATTCAATGATTTATACGATGTGCACGGTTTAATGGTGCCAATTCAATTTCTTTTAACTCCATAAGCTGTTTATTGTACCAATATTTTTGACATACGTAACATAGTTGCAAAATATGGTCGTTATATGGCCGTCATCTTTAGGTACAATTATTAGCTTCTACATTTATTTGTATTACAATTACAATTAATGAGGTTTGAAGTTTATTATTATTTATATAGTTATATGAATATATGGTTCTTTATATTTTAATTTACTCGAACGTTTTGGTAAACAAAACTAAGCTTTTGATTACTTTCAATCTTTCATGTACTATTGAAAATATTTAATTAGGCATGTGTTATTCTCTCTTTGGCCATTGAAACTGAGCTTAGGGTGAAGTTAACTTTAATTTTATAATGACCTAGTTATGTCACTAAAACGTCGTTTATTTAAGGATTCCGCGAATGATTACTCTTTAGGGCTTAACTTATTATAAGTACATATTATATTGATCATATTATATTACATTGATCAAAATCTTCACCGCAATCAACTCGATTTATTTAAGACGCGTTATATGAAAATATCCTTAAGTTGCTGTTAATTCGGAAGCAAATATTAATTTCTAATCCCTCGTTACTTCCGTTAGGTAATCGGTTCGCTAGGGCGAAGGTAGTTTCCTAATTAAAGCTACGACCTAATTAATCGCATCTCAACACCGCGCTATTTCCGCCGATTGATAAAATTAAATTTTCCATTTATACATACAACTTAGTGTTTATTAAAATCTTTTTAAAACGTAATAATGTTACATACACTAAAACACTTTGATTTCGTACGTAATAAACGCAAAAAACAGCCTCTTTAATCAAAGGTATTATACCTTTTATTAAAATGGCTGTTTTTTGCGTGACCTTTCTGAAATGCTTAGTCCTCAATAACCTCCAGCCCCCTATTGCTACTATAAACAATATTCCCCTAGACTTTAAAGGGATCACTAGACACTAATAATTCATCCAGACTGGGACAATTACCTGCCACAATCGAAATTCTTAGCTCGTGGACTAAACTAGTTGTATGAATAAGTTGCTCACCGATGAACGTTAAAACTCATTTAAAATTAAAACCTTGTTGCTTAATCCCTAATCCAATTTTCAATTTCCATATGTAAATACGCTTTAAGATAGCAGTTTTCAATTTGCGCGGAAATTGTACTATTGCCTTTATTGATAACTTCCAGTTTCTCTATTGATGCGTTGCCAACTAAATATTCACGAGTCGAGTACCGTAAAAAGCGTTGATAGCTTCTTTTAAGGATAAACAATCTATCGACGTCTGCCAGAACTTAATCGCGAGTCGCCTTGTAAGCTAAGTTTCAACTTTTGTATCACTTATTTGGCAGACGTCTGTAGAAACCGGCTATTGGCAGAATCTGGCAATTTAATATTATTTGTGTAGGCTTATGCCAGCGCTCTTCAGAGTTAATCGGTAACGTAAGACGCGATGCGGAAAATTACTTTCAGTTTAAGAGAAAATAATTCTGGTGATTTCAATGAAAAAAGCGTTAAAAATTACTAATTACTGGGCTTAAATATATAAGAGAAAACTTCGAATATTTGCATCATTAAAAATTTGGAGGCTTTCATCTAAGTCCAGAACATCGAATAAAATAAATTATAGATATAAAAAGCTCTGTATGCCGTCAGTCTAGACAAGCTGGATTACCATAATATATCGTTGCTTTTGCTTTAGCATACATCGAGTAAACTCGTTAGTATTATAATTCACTGGAAATGGTTGATATTTCCTTAATCAAATTATTTAAATGATTAATAAAGAAAATTGTATTGTTGGATTATCGCGTGGTGTTATGTAAGTGTTGGTATAGCAAGGTATTGTTGATTTGTCAACAGGAAGGCGATAATGAGTGGCGATGGGAGAGCCCCAGCAGCCCTGAGGCCGCACAGACCCCGCGTACTCTCGTACCACCAACCTGTTTCCCGCCTCGGCATCCTACCGCTTTTGCGAGCTATAGGTATGACCTAAGTTCCTTTTAAAACTTATTGAAAGTTCAGTCGCAAATCATTAAAATCAACCGATGTTTATATTTCAAAATAAAATTTATTGTTAACTAGTTTATCCCATGGTTGCATCTTGGAGTCCATCTA
Organism: Nymphalis polychloros; assembly: GCA_905220585.2. NCBI lineage: Eukaryota > Metazoa > Arthropoda > Insecta > Lepidoptera > Nymphalidae > Nymphalis > Nymphalis polychloros. Next base: position 12,111,113 of record HG992252.1, on the reverse strand, counting down.
TCATTTCTTTAAATCCATTTAACGAGAGTAGCATTGCATGTACCACAAGGTAATTAGTACTAAAACTGTTTCATTGTTGCAGCGAGAGCGCGCGCCCGGGAGGCTGGGACGACTTCTCTGGACAAGGGATAACGGATCTTGTTGCTTCCTTAGTAAGTCTCAGTTTTCTTTAACATTGGTCGAAATAAAAATTGACTTCATTTAATTTATAATATGACTTTGGCGAACCACCACGAAGAAAATGTAAACAAATAGGTCTAAGTAAGACCTATTTGTTTACATTTTCTTCGTGGTGTGAAGTGCTTTCATGTAATTGATGAATTAAGTTTGCGTATAGGTCTATACATGATGGTTAGAAGTGTTTTCTAACCTAGGTAGTTGTAAGACAAGTCTAGTAAGGTGCGTGTTTCAGAAGGCCCTGGCGATGCCTCCGGCGGCGAATTCCCGTAACAATTCTTATCAAACTCGTCTTAGTTGTGGCGGTCTAGAATCTGTAAGTGAATTTTCTTTATGATAATTACATACGTACGCCATTCCATTTACCCATCATAATTCACTATGCTTGCGGTTACTAGGTGGAGCCGCCGTGGCCGCCTGAAGGAGCTCGCGGGCAACCACGTGAAGAGTCCCGTGTGTTACCGCGCCGCGCTTCATTCTGTGAGTACCTAATTTTTAACTTTATAGTATTTATTTTATCTTAATTTGGGTAAGATCGGGCGCTTTACTCCTACCTCCTGCCTAATGTCAGGCGGCGTGGTAGCGGGCGGCAGGAACGGCAGGAACGGCGGCGACGCGCTCAGCTGGAGCGGCGCCCTGCCGGCGCGCTGTCTCGACCCCAGCGGCGGCTTCTCCGCCAAGCTGTTTCTAGGCGGTCTGCCATGGGACATCACGGAGCAAGCACTCATGCACGCGCTCCGGCACTTCCAGCCCGTGCGGTGAGTGAACGTCATATCACGTGAGAAACTTATCACAGACGTTAGGCCACAGTATATACTACACAGTATATACTACATCACGGTTGTCTGATTATGCTCAAATCTGTATATATGTATATATGAATGTCTTTGGAGTTTCACCTTCGTTATAAAATGTTACACTACACTACTCCGTGACTATGCGCGCAGCGTGGAGTGGCCGGGGCGCGGCGCGGGCGGCGGGGCGGCGCCGCGCGGCTACGCGTACGTGACGCTGGAGAGCGAGCGCCGCGTGCGCGCGCTGCTGGCCGCCGCGCGCCGCGACGGGCCCGACTGGTACTACCGCGTCGCCTCGCGCAACATGCGCACCAAGGAGGTCGGTGTGGCCACCACGCACCGCTTGTGCCGACTGTCTGTTTTGAGCCGAGAGTTCACTTTGCGTGCGCTTTGCCGTTTTAGGTGCAAGTGATACCCTGGGCGGTGTCCGATTCCAACTGGGTGGGCGCGGGAGGAGCGGGCGGCGGTTCCGTCCGGCTGGAGCCCGCCCGCACGGTGTTCGTGGGCGCCCTGCACGGCATGCTGTCCGCCTCTGCCCTAGCTACCATAATGAACGATCTGTTTTCCGGAGTGGTGTATGCGGGTAATTTTTTCAAATTCCAAATTTTTTTATCTTCAGTCGTCCCAACCCTTACCTCACTCGTACCTACTTGCGAGATCGATATTTCGGATAATTTGCGACTGTGTAATCGAACTATAATCACTGTATCCAGGTATCGACACTGACAAAAACAAGTACCCGATTGGATCGGGGCGTGTGACTTTCAATAACGTCAGATCCTACGTGCGCGCCATTTCCGCTGCCTATGTAGAGATACGTACTGACAAATTCACGAAAAAGGTAAATTTATTATTATATTATAGATATCGTTACCTTTTGAAACCTTCTTCGAAGGTAGATAAGACTGAACCATCTTCTCTATTGGGTATTCAGGCTGTCGTTGTGTAACCAGCGATTTCACTTCACAGGTTCAAGTCGATCCGTACTTGGAAGATTCAATGTGCTCCGTGTGTAATCTGCAGCAAGGCCCATATTTCTGCCGTGAACCAGTCTGTTTTAGGTGAGAAGTCAATAATACAATAACTTTGATAAATGACGTGGTTCTAATGGAACAAGTAATGTAAACTAAATTTATTTTAGATATTTTTGCCGCTCGTGTTGGGCCTGGCAACACTCGACGGAAAATCACAAGCCGCTCATGCGGAACTCTAAGAGCGCTCAGATGTCGCTACAGCCGGTCGCTCTTGGCAACGGGAACAATGCGCCTCGACAATCCTCGCCCAGTGAGGGGAGCATCTTCAATGGAGGCTTCAACTTGGCCGTTGATGGTGAGAACAGTATTATTTACAAATAAATCTCATGAATACCATATATTTTAAATAAATATTGTTTAGCCAAATTGGCAACACCAACACAACCGTGCAAAATCTTATACCTTCACACGTAATTCTTTAATGTAATTTTTGTTAATTTATAAAGTTCCATTCCTTTATTATTTTTTTTATATAATTCTGTGGTCTCCTGTAATTGAAGGAGCAACACATATTTTATAATATAATTCCACGATTCAAAGTACTTGCAAGTCCTTTGTAGGAGATCCCTAATTAAATAAATTAAAAAAAAACTTGCGCTCTACGAAAGATCATACTTATTAGGATTCTTTCCAGCGACGCCGTCCCCGCCGGCGTGCGGTCCGGAGGCGACGGGGGAGGAGGCGGCGGGGGCGGAGGTGTAACGAGCGACGACTACCACACGGCATTTGTCGAGCCGCTATTAAGTTGGGCGCTTCGTCAGCCAGCTTGATTTAATAAATTGTGGATCTAACTAGTTTTAAGTTTCGTTGATTAATCTGATTATTTTTGTTGATATCGTTAGATGATTACGAACGTGAGATTTTGCTTGACGATTACCATTATTGATCAATTAGTTGTATTTCGGTTATTGCTCTTGTATAACGTCCGCAAAATTATCTATTACCGCCAACGGGCCGACGCGATACTCGGGCGTGTCTGTGGTAAATTTTAAAGGTTTTTAAGGTGCCCGTTGTAATGGCCGATATTTCACTATTACTTTTAAAGAAAATTTTAAAAACGCTTTTAAGTCGTGTGATTTTTATAGAATTTTAGGTAAAACAAGAACGCTGATTTTATCTTGAACTAGCTTTATTGATTTTAGATTGTACAGTAAATATATACTGTTACGAATAAATTATATTCATTATAAGATTTCGTTTTATTTCCGCAAAAAATGTATTTCATTAAATAAAAACAGGATATATATAGATATGAAACATTTATTACATAAGTTTACAATGTACACTGTACAAGCTTAATTACATATAAAGACAAATTTAGTTTTTCAGTACTTAAATTACATATAATTATTGCTTTTCGTCACGCTATGCGTGAGAACTTTTGAAGCGAACTAACTTTTTATAATGCTTAACTTTTTTATAATAACTTAACTTTTTTTATAATTTTAATTCTCGATATTTTTTCCAAAGCCCATGGTGTATCATTTATAGCCTATTCTGACAAGAGTAAACACAAACGACTTTGACATCGAATTAAGCCTATATTATTTGAGATTAAGAATGAATTTACGATTAAATTGAGACTTTTACAGAAGTTACCAAAATTATCAAAGCCAACTTATGGCCTAAAGCAATATACTTCCCATTTACAATAGTGGAATAGTGTGTACAATTACATAGTGTATAAAAATAGCAGAGCAATAAGGGTCACCGCACACGGGCCACGACCTCTCCGCACGAGGTTGACGCCAGTGGCCGCCATACTACTACTTGAAAATAGTCGCTGCGGCGAGTCCATATAAAATGTATGAAAACAGGAAATATGCCGGTGGCAGCGTCTTGTGGCCGGTGGCCCGCCCCTAAGTAAATAGTTTGTCCTTTCTCCTTCCATTTGAATAGGCTATATGAACATTAAGTTTAAAAAGTTCGGTTATACTGGTCGTCTCGTGACTGCTCAGTCGAAACTCATGCTCATGTCGGAGACATCGCGGTCGGTTTGGTCCGCGTGGTGGTCCAACTGGTGGTCGGAGTGGTCGCGCTCGGGCGGTGGATCGAGAGTCACGGCCGGGAACGGGAACTGCGGAATTTCTTCCTCTGGAAAATGTACACATAAAAATTAAATATACTATTTTCACATTACAGGTATAGTTTATTTTAGACCATCTCTACGTACATAGCGATATGACATCGATATAATATAAAGTATTTCGTAAAGTACTTCAATAACTACTAGATAAACGTTGGTAGGGTAACGTTGCAACTTGAAAAGTTTTGTGAATTGGGAGTAAATAACTAACCAATTCTCAATAAGAACCAACGATCAAGCCAACCGACGACTTCCAATAAAATTTTCTTGTTCTAAGGGCAGATTTATATATATATTTTTATGGTATCGTTTGGCGGACGAGCATATGCGCCACCTGATGGTAAGTGGTCACCAACGCCCATAGACATTGGCAGTGTATGAAATGTTAACCATCGCTTACATTGCCAATGCGCCACCAACCTTAGGAACTAATATGTTATGTCCCTTGTGCCTGTAATTACACTGGCTCACTCACCCTTCAAACCGGAACACAACAGTACCAAGTACTGCTGTTTTGCGCTAGAATATCTGATGAGTGGGTGGTACCTACCCAGACGAGCTTGCACAAAGCTCTACCACCAAGTGAACAAAGCTCTACCACCAAGTAAAATGTAATATATGTTAAGTAGTAACTAAATATAATGTTAGTTGTGAGTGGCTTAGTTTTTAGTAAGACGTATGTATTTTGTAGTTGAGCTCTTTACTTTACTCATAGTTTGACGATAGTCCAAAAAATGCATTTCATAGACGTGTTGGTGACCAGTAGTCACCAATAAGGTCCTCCAGACCGATTGCGGCCACGGCGGCCAATCTCAAGAGAGATTAGCCAACTGCGCAGGACATATTATAGTGCACAAGTGTGTGCGCAAACACAGGTGCACCCTCTTTTCCTTCGCTCTCATAATCCTATGATGGGACGGCAATCCGACACGACCGGAAAGAGTTCAGGCGCAGGACCAACGGCTTAACGTGCTTTCCGAGGCACGGGAGTGTACACACTTTCACCTTCCAGACTCCGGGCTGCTACTGAGAATTTTCTGACAGAAAAACCCAATAACTATTTATTGGCCCGACCTGGGAATTGAACCCAGGACCACCGGGTCTGTGGCCTTATATCTAACCACTAGACCAACGAGGCAGTCACCAATACATTGCGTCCACAAGCATAAAAAAATACGCGCGTAAATCAAAATAATGTACTACGCCGGCGGAGCTATACTCCTTGTTGCGTTCAGTTCACTTCACTTCAGAGCGTGTGCACTTGTAAAAGGTAAGGGTGGGGATAGATGCGTCCCCTAACGCTCGCACGCCGGTACGTTCCCGCTGGACGCAACACGCGCGAGAGAGTGGCGGCGAGTTCCCCCTTTGTGGACAAGTTCTATCGAAAGCGCCATTTCGTTATTTTACATATCATTATTATCTACTTAAATGAACAACAATGAAAGTTTATATGTTTGTCGTCTATGTGTTTTTAAACCATCATCCATCCGATTGTCATGAAGCTTTGCCGAGTTTTTCTGAGTACGCCCGAGAAGGTCCAGGATAACAAGGATGTCCGTTGTATGTTTGTCCTTTAATATCGTTCTCGCCGCTAAATGGAAATCCAGCACAATAACTTCTAAACCGTTCAACCGATCGTGACGACAATTGGTACGTACACGCGAGCAGGACAAAGATTTATGTGGCTTTGGAAGGTGGTCACTTACCATCACATAAATATATTTCTCTTTGCCCCTCGGACGCAGAAGTGACTAAACATGTTCTTGTCGTTTATTTATAAATTAACAATATTTTTAAACTATAAAACAGCTACAAATCTAAGTAAAAAGTGTGCGAGTGCATAAAGTTATAGGAGGCGTCGCGTCTATAAACGAACGCCCCGTTGCGTCACTACTGAGTCATCGACATAATAAATACAACACACGAGCCGCCATCGAATCAACTAACAAATAACGGTCAAGAAGCGCAACGAAACTCGTCGATTGGACACACAGGCAACCAATAACAAACTTGAGACCACAAAGGTGGACGCTTAAGCTCCACCTCTCCGCTTTAGCCCCGTCGCAACCGCGACCATCGATAAGGTAGTAATTTTTCATTCAGTCATTAAACATTAATCCCCATCGCTAGATGTACAGATTTTCCGACGCTAAGTATATCGAGTCGGCGAGGACCGCGCCCGTACCCGTGAGCGCGGCGTCGAGGCGGTCGACGATGGCGTCGAGCAGCGCCAGCGCCACCACGTGGTCGGGGTCGCGCGCCAGCGCCGCGTGCAGCGCGTCGGCGGCGTCGGGCTCGCGGCCCAGCAGCGCCAGGCACAGGCCGCGCGCCGCCAGCGAGCTGGCCCGCGCCGGCCGCAGCGCCAGCGCGCGCGCGTGCCAGCGCAGCGCCTCGCCCGGCCGGCCCAGCGCGCGGCTGGCGTGGCCCAGCGCGTCCATGGTGGCGGCCCAGCACGGGCTCAGGCGGTCGGCGGGCCCGGCCGCGGCCAGCGCGCGCAGCCACAGCGCGCGCGCCGCGTCGGGCCGGTTGGCGGCGAAGGCGGCCACGCCCGCCTCGTGCGCCACGTGCGGCGACGACACGCCGCGCGCGATGCGCTCCCAGCCCGCCGCCTCCGCCTCCACCTCCGCCTCGCCCGCCTCGCCCGCCTGCGACACCCGCCGGGTTATCGACGACGGAATCCACGTGACCGATCTCGAGAGAGATTCGCCGCTGCGCGGGACTCGTGCGAGTGCGCAGACACATATGCATTGTCTATCGCCTCGCTCTTATAATTCGATGGGACGGCAATACACTGAGATTTTTTGACAGATATATACAGGGACTATTATCGGTCCGACCCGGGGTTCGAACCCGGGACCTCGAGATCGGCGGCCTTGTATCTAGCCACAAGACAAACGAGGCAGTCGAAACGGATAATGTCTGTAACCCGGGCAATATATCGTATTGCGTGTATCGGAGTACCTCGGCGTTCCCGTGCAGAGCTGCGGCGCGGGCCATGAAGCGCTCGCACATGCTGACGTTGTTGAGTAGCGAGCACTCCACGCCGACGTACAGCGGCGGCAGGTAGCAGCCCGGCATCAGCTGGCTCGCCTTGCGAACGAAACGGTCGCGGTCAAATATTATAATTATATTATAAAGTATACATATACAGTGTATATGTATATGTATACAGTCATTATTTGTTAAAGTAGATTTATTCCATTACAACAATTATTAAACTGACTCATTCCTCTTTACACTTGCACACAGCAATGAATAGTGTAGTTAACTCGGTGGTAAAGCTTTGTGCAAGCTCGTCTGAGCAGGTTCCACCCACTCATCAGAAATTCTACCGCAAAACAGCAGTATTTTTTTTTTTTTTTTTTTTTTTTTTTTTTTTTTTTTATTGTATAGATTGGCGGACGAGCATATGGGCCACCTGATGGTAAGTGGTCACCAACGCCCATAGACAATGGCGTTGTAAGAAATGTTAACCATCACTTACATTGCCAATGCGCCACCAACCTTGGAAACTAAGATGTTATGTCCCTTGTGCCTGTAATTACACTGGCTCACTCACCCTTCAAACCGGAACACAACAATACAAAGTACTGCTGTTTTGCGGTAGAATATCTGATGAGTGGGTGGTACCTACCCAGACGAGCTTGCACAAAGCTCTACCACCGAGTAAATACTTGTTATTGTTGTATTCCGGTTTGAAGGGTGAGTGAGCCAATGTAATTACAGGCACAAGGGACATAACATCTTAGTTCCTAAGGTAGGTGGCGCATTGGCCGTGTAAGGGATGGTTATCATCTCTTACAATGACATTGTCTATGGGTGTTGGTGACCATTTACCATCAGGTGACCTACCATATGCTCATCCGCCTACCTATACAATAAAAAAAAGTATTGATGTCTAGTTAACTAAGTATTTGATTAGCTGATGAATAAATGGTACCGAAATAGATTTATCTTACCTTTAGCCGATGTTACCCGTATAGATAATCGCTAAAATATGCTTAAATGCGTGTAATGTGGCCAAAGCGCATTCATTCTGTTTTTCTAATCTTACTTGATTTAAATTTTAAAACATGCATGAATGTGTTTGTCTATAACGAAGTAAATGAAGAATCGAAAAAAAAAAAAATGTGTACACCAAATAGGCGCGATATACCAATACCTACTTTATAATTAAACAACGCCGTACAAATGATAACCTAAGTGAGCGTGTCACCTTGAAGTAGGCGGCCATGGCCTGGTCGTGCTCGTTGTCGGCGGCGAAGCTGTGCCCGTAGGCGAGCCACACGCAGCCCGCACCCGGCTCCAGCCCGCACGCCTTGCTCAGGTAGCGCCGCGCGAACTCGCTCTTACCTGCCGGCCCGACACTTAATTATCTATCCATACCTAATGTGTAGAGCTGAAGAGTTTGTTTGGTTCACTTTTGTTTAAACATCAGCCGTATAAAATAGAAAGAGACATCAATGAAGGGAAAGAGAAGGGTAGGCATAGCGCTAAATCGTTATGCGACATGGCCAAGGTCACTGCCATTTCGATCTACTGTAAGCCGCGTTAAAGAACTTCGTTCCAATTAGTCTTCGTTTCAATTAGTTCAATTTAGGGCGATGCAAGGGACGGTTCATATTTTTTATAGTGCGAAGGGTGGTGATGACTATTTACCAATATTAAAATTGATAAATATTTATACCTTATTGTAGTAGTTATCGGAAGTGGAGATGGGCAGCTAGTTTATTATAAATCCAGTATCCAGTAATGTACAACTTATATCAATTGGAAAACTTTAAAATAATATTTTAGAAATCTTGCAATTCGTCATCAGGGAGAAATCCGGGAGTTCCGAACCGAACGCGTCACTATAGCGAAACGGCATCGCCGAGCGATCTCGACACGGGAGGCACCGCCGGCGCGACGAGGGATCAGCTCACCGATCAAGTAGTAGTAGCAGCCCACCGCGTACCAGGCGGCCCAGGAGTGCGGGTAGGCGTCGACGAGCGCGTGCGCGAAGGCGAAGAGCTCGGCGCTGCGCTTGAGCTCGACGAGGCAGGCGGCGCGCACGTCGGCGCAGCTCCACGGGCCCGCCGCGTCCAGCGCGCGCAGCGCCGCGCCCCACGCGCCGCCCGCCGCCAGCCGCCGCCCGCGCGCCTCCGCCGCCGCCGCGCTGCGCGAGCGCGCCAGCTCCACGCCGGACTTCGGCTGGCTGTTCTGTGTCCACATCGTTATGTTCAAATGTAACAGAGCTCCTCCGGGAGAGATCGCCTCTCCGGTGTGTGACGAAAACCCTGTCCGGCCCGTGAGGCGGTTATCGGGTATCGAGTGTCGGTTCCGTCTATGTAATGATTTTTAAAACGCTAGGCAAAAAAGTCACTTCAAATGTTTAGAATGTAACCTCTTTTTATGTAAATATTTTTTAAATATATTTTAAACTTAGATTTGAGAATGTGACGTTAAAAGAAAAGAGCGTGTGTGTCAATGTAATGTGTAATTTTGTAATATGTACATATATTGAGAAAATAAAAGAAATACGTTTGATTTGCAATAAATGTGATACGAGTTTTAATCACATCACAACAAAAATATTAATTGTGCTTAACGACACTGTCGGTGGTAAACACGTGGACTACTGAGGTCATGACCTCGTGTCTTAGCTACCCGATAGGTAAGAGCTATCGAGCGCTATCGCTCGCGCCTGTGTTGCCATGTAATTTTCGTCATTAAATTAAATTATTTTTTTCCGGGATAAATTTCCTGTATATGAAGTACAGGGAACTATTACAAAATCAAAGTAAAGTACGAGTGTGTGCGCTCGTGTGCGTACTCACGCCGTCGTCGTTCGTCTGCGCGGGCAGCGGCGCGTACCTGCGCAGGCGGTCGCGGAAGGCGGCGCGCAGCAGCGACGCCTCGGACGCGCTCATCTGGTTGTTGATCGGCAGGGACTCGATCAACTCGCTCTCTGCGAGCCGTGACATACGTGTAGGGGACGACGACCATTAAATTTATTTAGTAAAAAAATATTTGCCTTTTTGTCGTGGTAAGTTGACTGTGCATGTTCATCATCAAGTCTTACATTGTGATTATTATTCTATACTGACATCTTAGTTATAATATTTTGATATAAAAGACGACTAGAGAACGTCTAATAGGCAGTAAGTGTACTTTTTATTTTATTTGTGATAAAACTAGTGTCATTATGGTTCGCAGGAGCCAGCTCTAGCAAAATCATAGACATGATTGTTAGCAAACTAGATTTTAGTTTTTAATTGCTACTGATTTTTTTTGGTTTTAATAGAATTCTGTAATAGATGTACTACGTGAACTAAACAAACGGCTTACAAGTAAATTATAGAATTAATGATAGAACTTACATAAGCTTTCTAACTATATAACTATGTTTCTTTGCTTACTGTTATCTTTTATTACTAACATATAGTCTTTTATAATTGTAATTGAGTCTCTGTTGATTAAACAATTAATTATTATTACAGTTAGCAAGGTTTTTTTAGTAAATTAAACATTACCTTGACTAGGTGTAAGGGCATGCTGCTCGAGCAATAGATCAAGGGCCTCATAGCAAGCACAGTCAGCCCTTAAAGCCGCTGTCAACGCCTCTGCAGCAGCTTCACGTCGTTCTAACGAGGATAACGCCCGCGCTTGCCAAACTAATACACCAGCTAAGGCTCTCTGTGAATATATTAGAGAATATATTCTATTAAAGAAATGGCCTGTAAATGTCCCACTGCTAGGCTAACGGAATCCTATATTTTACTGGATCAGCCTTGGAGGTTATTTCACCACAAAGCTTCAATGCCATAACATGACACTTTATTATTATAAGTAAAAAATATACATGTCATACATACAGTATAAACAAAGCTCTATTCTTTGTTATATAGAAATCATATGTAATGATAGATAAATTAATTTGGATATTAAGTCGTTAATTATAATATAAATAAGTAAAATGATGGATGGCTTTTGGTCAAATTTCGGCCATAGCCAAACTCTAAAACTAGTTATGTAGAACAGGAGATCATTATATTAGAATCATTTGGTTCAACAGGTTCTCAGAACTTGGCATCATTATAGGCTAGATCAAGACTAGAATAGCTGATCAAGGAGAAAGTTTAATTATCACATACATTTTTTAGAACTTACATTGTGTGTTTGGTCCATACTTCTCGGATCTAGGAGAGCGGGATCACACTCCTCAAGTAAGCTTAGAGTAGTGGTCGGTTCTTTGGCTGCTAGGTACGCCCTCATTGCAACACCGAGACATAGTAGATGCCTCCTGTTGAATAATAATGGTTACATAATATGTGAGTTCTCTGACTTATTGACATTATAAGTCTTATTTCAATTGTATTCTCTTTTATAAGGATAAGAAACAGTACCAGAAGTAAATAAGTTTTATATGTAAACAAAGTTTCTTTATTTTATGTAACTTTTAAATATATTAATTTATTAGAAGATTTGCAAGTTACAACTAAGTTAATTATTATAAGTAAACATACAAATATTACTCATTTATATTTACTCAGTACAAGCTTAAGCTTAAGTTTATAAATTAAAAAAAAAGAAACAGTAGCATATTTAAAATATCTCATAGGAAAATTTATGGTACACCTTGAGAGAGGCCTGTGTCCAGTAGTGAACTAAGATTGGCTGTATGATGATAATAATTTAAAATTTCTAATACATACCTATGCAATCCTCTAGACGTGACAGCGTGTGCAGCTCTATGCAGCTCACCCCGAGCAAGCATAGCACTGGCTAATAACCATATGTCATCTCCACTTGCCACTGCAGAACCACTCGATGCAGCTGCTGCATCTGCCCAGAAAAATGCACTCGTCCATTGACCCTTTCAAAACGAAAGATAATATTGTTAATGAGTTATTAAATACAAGTTGTTTTATTGTTTTTATGTATTTGATTTGTGTTTATAAATACAACACGGTTTCTCACAAGTGATATTTGAAATTTGTCACATGTGTATCCACTAAATTGCATAGGAGAATTGTGGCGGAACAAGTTTCAAGACGAGTCCTCCAATGAAGAGGAGGTGCTTTAAGTTCAATTGTAGTGAAGTTTATGCTTTTAAGATAGGAACAGTTAATGTCATCTTATAAAACTACAGGCACAAAAATGAGTTGCGTTATTGTTAATCAAGTGATACTTACCAACTCAGAGTACTGTTTTACTAAAGATCGCATAAAATCGACATTAAGACAATCAACGTTATTTCTTGTGGTAGACTCTAACTTTGCCATGGCATCAATATAACACTTGTGAAGTAAACAGAATTAATCGATATAATAAATATGTATTTTGATATGAATTATGTTAGTTCTACTTAAACGGTATTTCTGAATTTCACAAATTCAATGAAGATCAAAACCGTTTTGTGTTTATTTATCCCGCCGCGGTGACTTTGACAGTGACGTTATACTTTTTTAAATCTAAATGGATAGAGTTACATAAAATAAAATAAAAGATTAGAATATTTTTAGTAATCAAGATGGCTACAGTAGTTTTATTAATTGATTAAAAACTTTTGTTAATATGTGTTCCAATTAAATTTATTTTCAAAACTATTAAATTCCAGGCATATTATCATTAACGAGCCTTGTACAAAATCTTAATTTAAAACGTTTGGCCCATTTATCCCATGCTGTCATTTGACAGTTTGAATTTTGATGACGGAAAGAAAAAGGTTATACACAGAAAAAGAGGGAATAGGCTGATTATGATTAAATTTTTGTAAAAATAAATAGAACTAATTGAAGTGTTTAATTTGTTACTTTGTATAAAAAGAGGTTTGAATTATAGCATTGTAAATAGTATAATAGTTACAAGAGCAACGTGTCCTAGGTTAGGCCGTTAGGGAATCATGTTAGTATTGGCGTAACATGACTGAAAGAAAAATGTGCAAGTTCTATAATTTGAATGTGCCTGAACGCCGATCTGGGGAGCTTGGGAATCAGAATCACGCAAACAACGATGAGGACGATCGCAACCCTGACGATCCACTACAGCCATACGTGCCTCCACACGAGCACAAACTGGAGTATAGTTACTGGATGTGGTTCTCTCGGAGACCGCCCGCCAGAGAACTTTCTGCGACCACCACTGGTTACGGACAGGTACATTATTTCAAATGTAAATAATCCCTGTTTACTTTAGTTTTAAAACAGTTTTGTAAACAAGTATTATTCACCATATTTTTTAAATTATAAGTAGTAATAATGGTTAATCATAAGTATCTCAATATTTCATAACTGCTAAATAATATTCATAAAATACTTTACTGATTGACTTTGATTCATTTAGAAATAAAAATATGACATAGAAAAAATGTATTGAGATTATTTAAATTTGACCAATCTTGTCATTATTGGTTGTGGTATTCAAAATATGAATGATTATTGAGTTATATTTAAATGTGGTAGGTTTTATATGTAGTATTTTTTATGTATTTACTCAAAACTTATCTAATCTGTAGCCAACGAAATGAAATGAGACTCGTATATAGAAGTTGATAAAAGTCACTAATAACAATATTGTAATAATATAAATTAAGAAATTCTTAATTACTTAATGATTGCTATTCTGTTAGCTGAATAAATATAATAATTATCAATCAATTACACTTAATTATTACAGTTTTATAAGTATATAATCATATTTTTTGTTTTAAATTATTACTTTATCGTAGACTGGATGGATATGGTGGATCTTCTATCATGGACTATTAAGAGATTTTTAAAAACAAAAATAGATACAATACCTATTTTCTGAGTGTATATTATGTAAAATTTATATATTTACACTTAATAAGTTAAATCGCTTAACTTTCACAGTTAAGCAATTTAACTTATGCTTACTTAAGTTTATAGATTGTCATTCATAATTTGACAACTTTTTGATACGATGTTATTTTAAAATGACTTTTTAGGTAAAAAAATGCCTTGAATATTTTAAGGGATACAAAATTATATTTATAACTTAATATACACCAAAAAAGAATTCAAACCTTTAAAACACTTATATACACTAAATTTATTAAAATAATGATGAAAGAGCAGTTTGTATTGTAAGAGTAGTGTGTACTTGGTGGTAGAGCTTTGTGCAATCTCATCTGGGTAGGTACCACCCACTCATCAGATATTCTACTGCAAAACAGCAGTACTTGCTATTGTTGTATTCCGGTTTGAAGGGTGAGTGAGCCAGTGTAATTACAGGCACAAGGGACATACCATCTTAGTTCCCAAGGTTGGTGGGGCATCAACGATATAAGCGATGGTTAACATTTCTTACAATGCCATTGTCTATGGGCGTTGGTGACCACTTACCATCAGGTGGCCCATGTGCTCGTCTGCCTACCTATACAATTATATAAAAAAAAAAGTATTTAAATGAAAATAATGTAGGAAATTAAGTTATTTTCTACTAACATTGATATAAACAGTTAACAGTAAAAAAATGTGTTGATATCAAGTACCCCCACAATGTTTACAAGCTTTTATTTAATTACTTTTTTTTTTGTAATTTTAACTCTAATAAATTAATATGTGTGGGTCAATACTTGCAACTGAAATTTTATTCACCAAATCGATTGTGATAAAATTTCCCAAACGCTACTGGTTTTATTGCAATTCGGTATACTCCATTTTATTTCATTATTAAATTGAGTAAATGTTAACAGCGTTCAATTTCAATTTTTTTAAACTAATTACTTGTTTTTTTTTTTAATAAAAGTTATACTTTATAATTTTTTAGTCAGTCAGTAATTTCATTTTTGATATATTATAAATAGTATTACTACATCACTAAAGGGATGAAGTGGCAACACTCAATAAAGAAAGAAATTTGTTAATAATATCATCAATCCTAATATTTAGTTCTATGATAAGATTTACAACATTTAATTAATGCAATGAGTATTATTTGTGATGACGATAATTGTTTTAAACTAATACTACTCAATTGATCATCATGAAATTATGCACACATATTATCATAGTATCATATAGTACAGAAAATGACATAACATCCCTTATATATGAACCCTGGTGGTGTTACGGGAAACTAATATTTAATAATTGAGTTTTAAAATATCCACAGGCCCTTCGCTTGGTGGGTCGCGTGGGTTCAGTCGAACAGTGGTGGGGCTTGTACTCGCATTTAGCACGGCCCGCGGAGCTCCCGCCTTCATCAGATTTGCACCTCTTCAAACTGGGCATCAAACCTATGTGGGAGGATCCTGCTAATATTAATGGTGGCAAGTGGGTGAGTTAAAGAAAAGGTTTGGTTATTAAAACCACTTTTTATCTAGTTTTCTTTTTCAACATTCACACCTTTAAACAAATCAAAATGATATGATTCAGGTGGTGAGACTCCGTAAGTCACAGACGGGCCGTGCATGGGAGGACTTGTGTATGGCTATGCTGGGTGAGCAGTTCATGGTTGGGGCAGAGCTGTGCGGTGTCGTGCTCTCCGTTCGGTTTCAGGTTAAACTGCTGATATTTGTACTGATAAGTATTTTTAAGTAGTGTTTATCGAATGTTAGCCGAATATTGAATAAGTTTAGGATCATTGAATAACGTAATTTTTTACGCAATTACTTCGTATTACAATAGACTTTCGTAGTATTAACCTTTGTCCACCAACGACGATTTGAAGCGTCATTCACGAATTCTATTTAGAAGCCGATCGCCTTTAATAGTTATTATTAATAGAGATCTCAGACCAATAAAAAAAGATTAGAAGACTGCACTGTTGAACAGTATTGTTTCAAGTGTGTGCATTGTTAAAAATGGAAAAAAAAATTGAGGTAAGTCGTTTAAATTAATTTTTAATTTAACTAAACTATATAATTATATTTTTAATTCATTATTATTTAACTTAAACTATTTATTAACTTTTTATATTTATAGCAATGGCAAGAATGATCCACTAGTGTTTCTCAATGTCAAGGTATGTTTAAGTTTATGCAAGTTAAGTTTGCCACACATAGGACTATACTATAAAATGTTATTGCTTATCATAGAATTACAATTATCATATTACTTTTAATTTTTCCTTATACTTGGTAAAGGTTGTTGCTTTTATATGCACGTCAGACTTATCGTTAACAATATAATGTATAAAATAAAGATTATACCTTAGTAATTAACTTAATGCATAAGAAAAAATTCTACAGCTGCTTATGCTGCTTCGCGCAGCTGCGTACGTACACGGTATAGTAAAGACGGAACGGAATAAAGGGGCGTTTTCCATTTTATCTTACGTTATGCGTGTAGATCTTTTATGTAACACAACATAAACTATTATAGTATTTTCATTATGCGTGGTGCATTTGAAACATATCCGTTTTCCATTAGCTAAATAGTAATTAAATTATATTTTTCAGTTTTGATGACATTCAGAGAGCTTCCGGCATCGCCGACGACCTTGCAAGCAGTCGATAGCCCCACACCATTACGGGGTAGCGAGGCCGCGAAGCACATGCCAGCATACGTTCCGCGAAATAAAAAACTGCGCTGCAGACTATGCAGTAATTTGTACCGTAGAAGACGTGAATCGAGGTTCTGGTGTGAAGAGTGCAAAATACCACTATGCATAATCTGTTTCCGCCCCTACCACGAAAAGAAATGGGATTGAGTGGGATTTTACGTGATATTGATTAATATCATTGTGTCTCAAGTTCAGTTATGTCAAAGGACTTTTTAGTACGACACGGATATTTTGGTACTCGATTAATATACACTAGATATGATGTCGATATTAATACCGATTTTGGCCAAGTATCAAAAAATCCTTGTCGCACTGTTTTTATTTTGTCTATGTACCAACTATTAGTTGTTACATTGTTGCTATTGTAAGTGAAAAACAATGTCAGTGGAAATTATGATATCTGTTTAGATTTCAAGGTACAATATAAAAAAAGTAATCATTTTTGTGTCGGTGTCATCGTTGACGTTTTAAAACGTCAACTAGTTGCGCCAAATTTCAAAACCGTTTATAAATATCCAGAAATGTATTTAATAAAATTTTTAATGAAAGACAAAGTAAATTTACTGTTTTATTCTACGTGTAACCATTGACATATTCAAACATGTTATGTTTTGGAATAATAATATTTTGAAGTGTGTTCAGTACGGTATCGGGTGAAAAATAAAAAGCACGGCGCTTATGTTTACATTATTCGACAGTTGTGTTCAAAGGGTTAAAAATTCGTTGGCCGCGTGACCTAATGAGACTTGTGCCCACACTGTCGTATAGGACACGCTTTGTCGCACGAAAAGGCGTAAAACTCCCCAATAACGATTTACGACTTAACGCTATTAAAATTTGTTATTATTAAAATTATGATAATGGTGATTCATTCTCTGGTATCTATCGATAAGGGGCGCACTGCACACGCGTATCCCTCGCTCAACGGCATAATATAATGTAGTGAGTAGTATTAGAATACTACTTTAGAAAACATTATTTAAGTGTAGTCTCAAATATGTAATATAAAAGTAAAAATAAAATGTATGTAAACCATGTGGTGTTGTGGTGTATAATGTGGGTCGTGCTGCAGGAAGACCACCTGGCGGTGTGGCACCGGACGGCGTCGGACACGGCAGCGGCGGCGCGCGTGCGGGACGCGCTGCGACGCATCCTGCAGCTGCCGGCGTCCGTGCCCATCGAGTACAAGGCGCACGGCGAGCGCCTGCGCGCCACGGCCGCGCGCGCGCTCGATGACGCGCACGAGCGCTCGTAGCGCCGGCGCCCGCCGCCCCCCGCCGCCGGCCGGTCTCGCTCTCCCATTATTCGAATTGTTTCAGTGCGACAGAGTTTGAAAGGTTAGACGATAATAAAGAAGGTTCTTACTTGTATCCCCCCCTCTATAATTTTTTTTACTCCACGAGACGACGAGTCGACCCACGATGTACTCACACGGATGGCGTTTTCGGGTTATAAGTATGAAACTTTTGCTGCCACTAAATTTAAAATGATTTCCTAAAAGATCTTAGATAATTTTTAAAACATTTTAAATTTGCATTTTTCTATATGGACTGTTATAAATTGAGGAAGAGTTTTACGATGTAACTCTGACTAGTCTCCTACGGATGAAATAGCATTATTAAAAAAAAAAAAATATGTCTCCATATACTACAGTAAACTTCTTTCCGACGTTGCATTTTACATTATTTTCATACAATAAGATCGGCGGCGTTATTCTAATATTTTCGAAGTCTTTCTCAGCTCCAGTGTTGTTTTACGACCATAAATAATAAAATTTCGTCATGCACATGACTGTTTTAATTAAAATCGAGTGAGAAATGAGTTTGTCCTGTTTTAAAGTTCAATTGATGTACATAGTGTTGAAATAATTATAACGTAAGTTTTGTTTGGAATGCGGGGTACGGACACGTTGCCATAAGACCCGTTGTCTACACCTTGTACAGTGCAAAATTGCAAAACAATAAAGAATCAGACTTTTCACATTTTGATTTTTTTTACATACCCAACGTTATTTTATCTTCCCCACACACGAATATTATATATTTAGCGTCCAGTAGTTAAAACAAATTCTACAAAAACCTGGATTTGGTCTTTTTAAAAATAGAACACAAATCATACAAATTGATGTAAATAACCCACTCTTCAAAAAGCCAAATAACACATTTGAAACACGTCACAAAGCACAAGTCGCGCCAATAATGAATTACATAATTACCTTTTTGTTTATTAACAAAATGGCGGCGATTTGAAATTAGCGAGCTTCTTTTTTTTTTGAACAAAGTTGTATATACCAAGGACTCTCCTAACTATATTATATAAGTTAACCACGTGTGTTTAATGGCGGGAGTAAAAATAGACAAACCTTACATTTGCATATTCCATAAGAAAACCAAGGGTTCTGCTATATTATAGTACCAACACTTCTATATTAAAAATTAAACGAGCAGAACAAAAAAAAATGCACATGGAGTATGGGTATTTTCCCGTTATAATAGATAATTTAGAGTAATTTAAGGCAATCTGAATGTAATTTACTGGAAAAAAAGAGGGAATTTATTTGCATTTGCGATAACCATTACTTTAAAAAGACTAGTAACTTGCCCTATCTGCTACATGTGAATTTATATTTACAAGTCTCTAACAAAGAAATTAAAGAGAATGTATGTAATGAGGAGGCTTAGTGTGTTATTGACAAAAACATGAAAAAAGTGAAAACAGTATATAAAATATTTATTCAGTCAGCTAAATGGTATAATTTAAAACACTGTTACGGGGAAAATTCAATCTTGCATGTATTTATCTAATAAATTTTGCAATCTTCTCTTCTCTTTCGCTATTAATCAATGTTTAATATGTATGTACTTATTAGTCTTTGCTGAAGAATCTTTTTAAAAATTTGCCGCCGCAACGAGAAAATCGACCGTTTTCTTTTCGATCACGACTTTGACATATGATCTGACGTTGACATTTGACGTTGAAAGAAAGTAGTCATATAAAAATAAATAAATTGTTATTAAATTACTGTGAAAATAAAGTCAAAGGGGTTTCCATTTTCAAAATATTCGTCTATTAAGTTGGGGTGGAGGAAAATAGTTCTCAGAGCCAGATCTTTCATTATAATACTGGACTATTTCACTTAATTACTAATCGAAAGTTTTACTTTCAAAGTTACGATACTAACTTTGCCGGCGCTCGAAGCGCCTCTTCGTAACGAATCCACTGATAAAATCATAGATTATTTTAAATCTCGACCAATTATGTCATGTCAATTCAAGGTTTATTTACATTACGTCTGTCATTAGAATCTGCTATCACGGTCGTATACACAGGTCTTGCAACAACAGTAGTGGGGGTTCGTCGACTAAATGACACTGTTCGGTTCAATTTACGCCCGCCAGCGGCCAGAGGCATGACGATAGGTTCGTGCTGGATACAGATACTCAAAAAATTATTGTACATGGAAGATAAAATTATACTATTTGTCCAAAATTATATCACGTTTGACGTTTATGTGGCCGATGCCCTCGCTTTACACATTTTTCTATCTTTTTTTTCTTCTGCCTTTCACTCAGTAACACTGTAATTCAAAATATTGTATTCAAACATGTGTATATTATATAATGAGCACATGAGATGTAATATACATACGTAATATGCACAACACGAGTTGTTTTATTGTGCGCTAAAGTAAAATTCGTTATCGTACAGTTCAGAGTACTATTTTAAATATTTGTGAGTTTTTTTTGCACTAAAGCAAAAATCGTTATGAACAATTTTAGAAGATAAATATGGAAAACGGAATGAATAAAAAAGGCGAGATAATTCTTAATTAATCAAGTACGATACTCGATATTCGATAGCAACGACGTACAGCGGATGTTATTGCGAAATAGAAGTTGTAACACACTCGCACCTATCTCTCACCACTGAAATTGGACTCGGTTGCAAGACCTGTGTGTACGATCGTGTCTGCTATACTTAAGGTAAACGTATATTACAGCTTTAGCCCTCAGCGCGTCATCTTGTAAAGCTATTGCGATGCGGGTTTGGTATAAACCACGGGTGGTATCCCACCGACCGCTAATAATAAAATTTAGTTTTGTAAATTCCGGTCACCATTGTAGGAGTTGCGAAGCCATTGTTGTCGTTGATTGGTCAAACGACATCCCAAATAGTAATAAGGGAGCTGGGAGACAAATACATGTATATTGTTATAAATTAGAAAGAGTTAACGTGTATTCGTTTGTAATTAGTGTTGCAAGTACTATAAATTAAACATATTTTATTATATAAAAAGTAAGTATTAGGGGTGGTAAGGAGGGTTAGGTAAAATAAAAGTGCGTATATGTCTAGAAAATATATTTTAGTACATCAAGTTCCAACAGACATTTATATTTGTTAATTAAAAATAAAAAATAAATGATAAACATCGTTGACGCCACGACACTCTGAAATCGACTATAATCGAAGAATCTCATAAAACATCTAAAAGTACCTACACTATACGAATCTAAATTTCTTCTAGCTTATCTTACAATAATTATACTAAAGCTGTGGACACGACTTACATAAAACGCTTTAAAGCTGCAACTTCAACATAACAGATTCAACAATAACAATATTATTACAAAATGATAATAAATAATGTAAAGATTTTATTATTATAACATCTCTTTTATACGATTACTTTGTTTATTGACAGTTCAATATACTGCGACAACACGGACATTATAGATATATAAAACAATAGAAATTTACAAAAGAATAAGTACTGTTTTGATAACACATATAACTATTAGAGCCCGGTTACTATATTTAAAATAGATTAAATATGACGACAGTGACATTGTCAATTTGACGTTTAAAATTGTTGATACGTAATGTTATCTTTAAATATTTACTCTTCTATTTTTTATTTGCAGCCTTCTGATCAGAAATAGCAGATCAATGGTCGCTTCTAAATTACACTTCGTACACAATTATACTATGTTAAAATGCAACGTTTCTTCATCATAGTAACCGAGCAATAGTCACAAGACTGTCGACTGCTACCGAGGCAGCGCGGCGCTCCATTTGGCGTAGCGTATTCGAATATTCGCATAATATTTGCTTCATTTGAATAAATATGGCAGGTAACGCTAATAGCAAATACGCGTTTTAATCTGCTTGGGTTTTAGTTACATATCAAAAGTGTCAATTGTTTTTTTCTGTCCACACGTAGTTCGAGCAACAGTTCAAGTAGCATTACAACGGTATGGCATGTTTAGTTATTTGTGGATGAAGTGTTTCTTGCAGATATGCTACATATTTGATCAATCATAGCGATATCGTTATACGAACAAGCTAAGCCAATTGAAATATAGCCTTTTGACACTGACATATAATGTCCGCCATATTAGGTTTCCCAATGACGTCATAGTCTGTGACAATTTTTCAAAAACTATTAATGTGTTTAGTGTTGATAATTGATACTAAAAACGCCCTGAAGTAGATTAATATCAATATAATTAGGCCACATCAATTAATTATTAAATTAGCTTGCATGTGTCCACAACGTTACAATGACATCCAGAGATAATCTTAAAGTAAACTATGTACATTTGGCAACTCGCTTAGTCTATGTGTGGTGATATGCTCGGCGTAGGAAATCAAACCGTATTTCCTATTGATATTTAGTACAATATGCATATAAAATCACAATCAATATATGATACAATTACATTTCTTTCGAGATATTTATACAACCGCGCGATCCGTTACGGTTTCTTAAATTTATAAATGATTAGGTGAAACGATACGTTGAATACTGCATTTCGCAATTTGGCATTTATCGAAAGTCCTTTCTTGTCCCGCCATTTTGCAATTTTTGGCAGCTCAAATTCGACCTTAACGTTTTTCGCATTGATTTCATCTCGTCAATCTTCTAAATGATATGCGATCGAAATTAAACAAAAAAAAAAAAACTGGCATTTGTAGCTCATAGTTCGCTAAATATTGCTATATAAGGCAGACGAAAATTCGATAAGGTGTTTGTAATCGAAGCGCGAAAGCGACCATAAGTCTTGGACAGTCACAAAAACAAAACTGTCTTCGATTCAAGAAATGTGAATTTATATATTTTTTAATAAACATAATATTTTCAAAAGTAAATATTATTGATAACAATCTTTAAACAGACCTAAAAGTGCCTCCTTATCTTTAATTACAAACATCTTACAAAACGCACAAATTATACTAAATTTTCGATGTTTGCTAATAAACTTTAAAAATGGCCTAACAAGTTACTTATACGTAATATTAATTTTCACTAAGCATCTCAGTTACATTTCGTATTCTATTTCACTGAAACTATCGAGTTAACAAAATTTAAGCCACTACAAATGGACAGTCTCGCTATGAAGGGGCTTACTGTGAGGCAAGATATGTTTTGTGTATATTTCGTAAAAAAGTCTAATTTCGGATGGACATACTTAAATCGAAAACTGATTAAATTATAAAGACTATCTAAATGATAAGCTAATATACGCTTTTTTTAATATAAACAATATTAAATGTCTTATAATTAAACAATATTTTTACAAAAAAAAAAACAAAAATAATGATAAAAAATATGGCCACGAAAGTTCAATGTATATAGTTCGTGGAATATAAAATTCCATAATAGTCAATAAGCGTATGCGCAATTGCGAGTGTCAATTAATCGCATTATATCGCCACATTGTGTATTGTACTCACATGATAAAGTTATTATAAACCTACAATTTAAAAAAATAAATGCATAATTTGCATATTCCAAAACATAGAAATTTTGCAAGAAAAAATATTTACATCACCATTAAAATTTTATCGACATAAAATATGGCTGAACATGATAACCTTGAGACGGAATGTCCAGTTTGAAAAATAGCTTCATTTGTTTCATATTCATTGTTCCTAATATATATCCAATTTCCTCGGTGTCTTGATTTTGATACAAAACAGTCCTCAAATTTTAGTTAGTGTTTTATAAATTTAACAAAAATATTTCCAAGTGAATGCATTTATGTTAAACTTAACAATAAGAGAAATATATTATTTGTATCAAGAAATATTAAATTTATTCTTTAGAGACACTTGTATTTTGTATTTTTCATTCATAAACTTGAATAATAGTTGCATGTATAGCATATTCCAAACAACGAAGGAGTAAACGAACAAACCTAAAATTTTAATATTCCATGCGATTTGCAAACACAGAAGAACCGTACAGTACAGTAGAACCTCGATTATCCGATCCCTCAATTATCCGAACGATGACTAAGTTTATCCGAACGCTCAATTATCCGAACATTGGTGCGAAATATACATTGTTTGTTGAGACTTGGCCGTTCGTCAATTAAAAATTGACGATTTTATAAAAAAAATATAACAAAAAGTATTCGACTTTTTCAGGTGTTGAAAATACACATATATATTTCAAAGTTAATATGCATGTAAAATTTTAATATATATATATATGTATGTACTGTTTTTATGTAAAAAAGGTGTTGATTATGATCTCGTCCCAAAAAACCCACGTTTCGATTATCCGAATTAGTCTCAGTCCCAATTGGTTCGGATAATCGAGGTTCTACTGTACTTCTGCTATATTATGCACAACAAACAGTTCTCGATTAATATATCTCACTATTTTGCTCAACAAGTTATATCAGCTTTTATTTTACTCCTAAAATTCCAATAAAAACTTTGCCACAAAATATTAAATGTTATTCAGGATCCTGACCAATGATATCGCTTAAATTAAACGTCAAAATCGGTATTTGTTTTTACTCCGCCTGTGATTGGACTATGGCTATGGTTACCAACTGTATACTATCCGATAAAGATACGCCACAAATTAAAAATTTAACGTTATTTCATAACTTACATCCCAATCGCGCTTATGTTAGTACTTAGTTTATGTCATATGGACTGATATGACAGTTGGGAACAAATCCTTTACACTTAGATATTATTTATTAAAAATTGAGTTAAACTTTATCATTACCGTATTCTCAATAGACATTCAAATAGTCTCCATCTAGATGCATTGATCGATCAATTAGTAATTTTACTATTTTAATATAAATTATTGCAAAATCGGTTTAGCTCTCTGATCGGCCGTGCTGAGTATTTTACAATAGTGTCTAAGGAGTGTTGCCAAATACTAAACAATTGGCCCCAAAAATTAAAATATATCGAATAACCAAACGTTACTACATCAGTTATTTTGTTTCATTATTATTAACTATTACTTTAGAAATATTTATTTTACTCTTTTTTTTATGAAATGAAATTTGAATAGCTATTAAAAGGTGCTCATAAAGTGGCAACACTGGAAGGAATACATTTGTCATAATGATTTTTATGATAAATATTAAATTAACAAACAAATATTTGAAAAAAATAAATTATATATTTAATATTTATAAACAATTAGAGTGAGGCAAAATCTTATCTTCGTTTTAAAATTTGTACAGTGCTTACATATAATTCATTATTTCGTACAAAAATTATATTTCAATATTCAGAGTCACTAACTCTTCTGATATATAAATAGTAAAAAAAAGGGTTATATAAGTCCAGTTTTCGTTTTAACTATTAATAAAAAATATATGAACTAATAACGACCTTATTTATAAACGTTGCTTAGTTACTGGTTAGCTAAACACTGATTTGTCTCTTTCTGTCATTATTGATTTGACATACGAAAGAAGAAGACAAAATATTGTTTAACTAATCACCAGTTAAATAAAGTTTATGAATAAGGCGGTAAATAATTATTCAATTTTCCCCCTGAATTTGCACACATTTACATAACATCCGTTAACAGACTGATGATGACGTAACACAACAAAATCGATAACAGTCGCACATCAGAAACAATACAAAGTTTGAAAAAAATCACTGTATGCTTACTTTAGCAACTCCACTGCTCAACGCATCAGAGCTGTATCAGTGGTAAGTCCTCGGCGAGTGGTCAGCAGGTGTTCTGGTCGTTGAGCTCGTGGATGAGGAGGGGGGTTGTGTCGGGGGTGAGGGCGGTGGGGGCAGTGGGGGGACGCTGTGCTGCGATGCGCTCCAGCACGCAAGAGGCTGAGAGACGAGCCTCCGCGTCGTGGTCCCAGCACTCTTCCATTGTATCGCAGATGACCGATAGACCCTGGAAATAAATTATAATATTTTAGTTATAAGAAGAGACTTGAATTAAGTAACAAAACAAATACATGGTGTATAAAGTCTTTTAGTATGTTTTTTAATAATTCTATATGGTTTAGTAAGAAAAAAAAAAAGAATGAATGATCAAAAAAGGATTAATGTTACATAACTACACATATGTATAACAAAATGTATGTTTGTATGTACAAACAGACAGAAAACCAGTTTCTGTCTGTTTGTAAGCTATATCGATGTATATGTATGTATTCATTCATGGAGGTTTTAATACCATTCAATTTGTTATAGGTTGCTGCTAGATGGTACTGCAGTAATAACTTATATACTGTTCAACTTAATTGGTATATATACAGTTAAATAGAAAACTTTCCACTAGGAGAAGTTTTGGAGCTTATTCCACTACGCTGTAATAATGCAGATTGGTGATTGGTTGATTGTTTCTTCATAACAAACAAGTACTAATCTGACGTTACTTACTGGATGGTCACGCCACTGGGGTGGTATGTGCGGCCTTAGTTTTCTCTGAACCACAGCTTCCTGCATTTCTTCGAGGCCCGGATGCGAGCCCACTTCTTCTTCTAACGGAAGTCGATACTGCGCTGTGGGTTCTATGTTTCCATCGTTGCATCTAAAATACAAAACAAATCATAGTTAGAAATTAATTATTCATACCGATTATTCATGATAATGAAAATAAACTAAGATCTTTTTGTCAGTTTTTAGTAAAATGTACTGGATAGCTTTAGTTAGGTATAATTCTGTGGCCTGGCTAAAAGTGCCAATATATTAACTCTTACTTTCAGTAATCAGAATAGAAACAATAAATAGATGTTTGTTGTTGTATATAACATATGCCTTTTTGCGTTATATTTTTGGTAATGTTAAGCTTAGGCCGTTTTAGCAATGGGATTTTTTTTCTTTTTAAATCATTTCAAAAATGACAAAATGAGGATCACATTTTACTCAAAAATGTACTTAGTCCCTTTTAACTCCAGGCAACAGAATTTATCTTGTAAAGTAATGATTCATATGGACTTTTTAAATATATAAAATCTGTTCTGATGAGCTGTCTATTTGTTTATTATTTGGCATATCTTTTTATTATTTTATTTATTTTGATGTGCCTGTAAGTTTTTACTATAGCATACATTACTTTAAAATATAAAAAATTAATTTTTTTATAAGGATTATCCAAGACTATTTGAATAAAGTATTCACTGGTGGTAGAGTTTGGCGCCAACCCCGTAGATACCATCAAGTCACTTATTATTCTACCACTACACATTGCTGTTATACACTTTGAATATAGAGTAATCTGGTGTATTTACAAGCACAAGGGATATTGTACCTGTATAGGTATATATTCCTACAGTGCTAGTATAAGGGGGAAGGACCACATGTCTTACTGTCAGGTGGTCCCATTGCTCACTTTTCTAGCGTGAGACATATTGTATTGTGTGGATCTATAAAAGAAATGTTGTCAATATACTCACCGCGAGGAAATTTCCCACAGTACGAGCGCACACGCATACATATCTATTCTCAGGAACGCGTCTTTTGTGAAATTGATAGCGCCGTCCAACACCTCGGGCGCCATGTACCGCCTCGTGCCCACCTGCCCGTGCGCGTCCCCGCAGCCGTGGCCCGCTACGAACACCAACGCCAGCCCGAAGTCAGCTATACATGCACTCAAGTCCGCCTTGAGTAATACATTCTTTGATTTGAAATCTCGGTGCGCTATGGCCGGTTTCCCGCCATCTTCCTCGTGCAAGTGTGCGAGACCACGCGCGACCGATGCTGCCACGCGCCAAGCTTCGGCCCACGTCAAGGTGTGACCTTTTAGGTAATCGCATAAAGAGCCCTAGAAGACAAAAGATTTATATATACAATATATAAAGATAAATGTTTCTTTGTTTGCAATCCTGTACCATCCATATGTGGACGAGTGGAGGGGTAAAGGGTTTTGCAAAAGGTCGCGAGAGAATAAATAGATATTAAAAATAAATTGCTACACAGCCAAGATGGTACTGTGAGTCGAACACTTGTTCTACGATTAAGCTTCACGGCGAACCCGAGCAAGCATCGCTAAGTTTTTATGTGCATAAAATTGTAATTCAGCGCGGCGGTGAGCATCGTCAGGAAACCTGCATTCGTTGTATGATATTTTGCCACATGTGTAACCCGCATTGGAGCAGCGTGGTGAAATGAGCTCCAAACATTCTGGTCAAAGGGAGAGGAGGCCCAACAGTGTGACATAAACCGACTGTATACAATTATCTAAGTATGTTCAATTTTATTCCACCTCTGTAATTATGCTTTATATACATTCATGCCATCCTTATCAAGTATACACATCATTATTTAATTACCGATACGCCCCAAAGCTATTATTGTAAACGTTATAGAAACACACTAATTATATAATGTTATATTTATACCTTTTCATGATAGGCGGTGATGAGCCAATATTCGGCTTGCAAATTATCTCCCATTTTATCAACACCGATGTAGTGCAGTATATCTGGGTGGTCCATGCGCGGCAATCGGTATATTTCCTGCTCCGCCAGCCACGATTGCTTATCTTGTAACGGAAACACTTTAACGGCTACGTCACGTTGTCCGAGTTTCGCTCTCCATACGGCGCCAAATCTGCCACGAGCTCGTACTTCGCACAGAGTCACTTGACTCAGCAAGCCACCCGTTTCGTTCTCCATCCCCGCCCCAGCTGAGGGCGGCCTCGACAATGAGGCTTCAGCGCTTCCCAGTTCGGCGAATGAGCTCCCCTTACGTTTCCTATACAATAGGTAACATCCTACTAAAATAGCAAACAGTAGAAACAGGGGTGTCAGTGTGTATGCTATAACGGCTTTCGTGTCATCCTCGGAAGTCGGTAGAGGGGAGGCTGGGATGCGTTCTGGAGGTAGTTCGGTCGGTGCTGACATTCCAGCTTCTAATCCCGGAAATGTTGCATTTTCATTGCACATGTCCCCTTCGCAACAGCAATGAAGTAGAGGAAGTTTCATATTATGGAGTCTACAATTGGAAGCCCTGTCGTTGCACGCGACGGTGTCTAGGAAGCACCCTTTAACTTTTACTGTTGCCTTGTTTGTTATGTTGTCAAATTGCCACACAACGAAGCAATGGTTACTTTTGTCTGTCTCTATCGGCATGCATTGTTCCATTACAACAGTTCTTGGGGGACACGTTGTATTTTGCGTGCTGTAGCATGGCGGTGGTATACTATCGTTAAAGAACTCGCAGTAACGTGTTTCGACTCCACCCTCTTTAGGTCGAGGTGGTAAATTTTCATCCGATGGCGGGGCAGCATGTACTGTTTTGATCATTGTCCCATGCATGCCTGGAAACATGAAAAAGACAGTTTTTATCTAATATAAAAAATTTTAAGCCCTATCAAAGTCCTATTTATGTTTAGTTGCAAAATCATACATGTGGTTAAAGATTTATTTTTCAATAATTGATAATATAAAAGTAAAGTAAACATTGAAACTTCTTGGCTAAAGTTATTGAATCATACATATATATTTGAATAATACGTATATATTTAATATAAAGTACCAGATTATTCATTTTACATGGTGGGCCACAGACTTCATTCTTGTAAAGAAGGCAAATCTTAACCTACCATACTCTCTTGCATCGTGGCAGGTTTATACTTGTCGAAACAGTTGAAATTATTTGGAATTTTCAAGTATTAAATGTTCTATCCACTGAGCTCATTTGAAATTGACAAAACAATAATTTTATATTTATTTAATCAACCAATCACAGTAGATAGCTTTGCCTACTATTTGAGATTGATATAAAAAACCGGTCAAGTGCGAGTCGGACTCGCACACGAAGGATTCCATACCATTATCTATAAATACAGTAAAATAATCATGTCTGTTGAATGGGTGTCCCCCTTTAATATTTATTTTATTCTATTTTTAGTACTTGTTGTTATAGAAGCAACAGAAATACATCATCAGTGAAAATTGCAACTGTCTAATTATTACGGTTCATGAGATACAGCCTGGTGACAGGCGGACGGACGGACGGACAACGGAGTCTTAGTAATAGGGTTCCCGTTTTACCCTTTGGATATGGAACTCTAAAAACAAACATAGTAAAAAACTAATGAATGTCACTAATTATTTGTTTTCTATATGCTCGCCTATAATTGAAATATCATTTAATTTTGATTAACATTAAAACAGCAGTACTTGGTATTGCTGTGTTCCGGTTTGAAGGGTGAGTGAGCCAGTATAATTACAGGCACAAGGGACATAACATCTTAGTTCCCAAGGTTGGTGGCGCATTGGCGATGTAAGCGATGGTTAACATTTCTTACAATGCTTTTGTCTATGGGTGTTGGTGACCACTTACCACGGCCCATATGCTCGTCCACCTACCTATACAATAAAAAATAAATAAAAAAATTAAAAAATACCAACCAACCAATGTATATGACGAATATACATGACAATTTACACAATTTGTATACTCGACTCCGTTTTTTTTTTCATAGCTCATATATTGTCAATGTTTGCTATTTCAGGCCTACTAAATTCTGAATTTTTATTTGTGTTTATAATTCATCTTGTGGTTGGTAATAACGAAAAACATGGTGTTGGTACCTAAATATATCAGATAAAATTGTACCACATATCAATAAGCCGATTGGGGCAGTGTGGTCGAATAAGCACCTAATCTAAAAACCAAGAGATGAGGATGCCTATGCTTAGCAGAGGGACATTTACCGGCTGTGACTTACTTTACTATAATTCATTTAAATCACATCAAAATCTTTACTTGTTATGGTTTGTATGTTCTTGAACCAGCCATAAGCCAGTGTAAAAATATGTACAAGGTACTCAACTTTCCCCTGGACGCATTGACAATATAATAAGTTAATATTTCTTACAATATGAATGAATAAAAGAAATATGTATAAAAATAATTTGCTTCATTAGCTAATTTCTGAAATTATTATTTATATTTAAATTACTACTATTAAAAATTACTACTAAAAAAAGTAATGTTAGTAATCAAATTTATATTTTTTTTAAATTTCTCATTGGTTTTTGACTTTATAAAGTAACTTTTATATAAATATCCTACTATATATTTTTTAAATAGAATACTCCTAATATATTTTTATTTTTGTATAATTGTTTAAGCCTTTTTTGGTTTTCAAGCATAATATTTAAATAAATTATCAGTATTGAATTTATTTCCCAGAAAATAAGTAAATCTTTTAAATTACTAAACTCAAACACACACAAATGAACATATACATGACATAAAACTAAATCAAGCTTGTTCATTAAAATTTCATGACTATATCTGATTTGTATATCGAGAGTATCAATTGGATAATTGCTTGAGGAATGTTTGTTGCACTTTGGTTTACTTACCCAAAACTATGAAAGATATAAACAATATATTCTTAGAAGCCATCGTGAAAGGGACGCAGGCGGGATTAGGCACCACCGCCCGAACGGTCGCGACAATCCAATGTTATTTTTATACACAGCCCCGACATCAAAGGTCTATTTAAGAAACCTCCAATATAAGTACATGACAGATCGTCAGCTAAACAACGCACACAAAAATATCACACTACATTCACTTTACTGAAAAAACACTCATATGTCCCCAAATATTATATGACACCACTCAAATCTTAACCTAAACAATGAGATTACTGCTGTGATTGAGTCGAGATTTTGTAAAAATAATAGAACAAATAACTAATCAAATCACAAGCTTCGCTTTTTTTTTGACGTTTTAGATCGTAGTTGTATGCTGGGTTGCCAGTATCTTGATTAATCAAAATGCACTGTATACATATGTTTTTTGTTTATTTACATATAATCATTTGGTATACATACGATATTGTATAATCCAAGATTATATACATATTAAGTATCAATAAACATGTATATTAATAATTATATTGTATAATTACATATTATTTATTGTGGCAAATAGTGTTTTACTCAACTTTCTAAGAATTAGGATTTAGTGTAACTACCGAATTATATCATCTTCATTGATAATATTTTATATACAAAGGGTGGATAACAGGATCATTTTAATATATATTCTTAAGAAGGGCATTTTACTTATATTTTGAAAAAAAATAGTGGTAGCTCATATGTAATTTTGATTTCATTTACTTAAAATTAAATTGTAATGGAATTTGTATTTTAATATATATAAACAAATTAAAAAGCTTCATCATCATCATCAACAGCCAATCGTAGTCCACTGCTGAACATAGGCCTCTCCCAAAGTGCGCCAAAGCTCCCGGTCCTCCGCCTTCCGCATCCAGTCGGTGCCCGCCACCTTCATAAGGTCATCGGTCCTCCTGGCTGGAGGGCGCCCTACGCTGCGTTTGCCGATTCGCGGTCTCCACTCTAGGACTCGTCTGCTCCAACGGCCATCGGTCCTACGACATACGTGACCAGCCCACTGCCACTTCAGCCTGCTAATTTTGCAAGCTATGTCGGTGACTCCGGTTCTTTTCCGGATAATCTCATTTCTGATCTTATCCTTCAAAGATACTCCGAGCATAGCTCGCTCCATAGCACGCTGAGCGACTTTGAATTTGTGGACTAGTCCCGCAGTTAGTGTCCACGTTTCGGCACCGTATGTCATGGCAGGTAAGACGCATTGGTTGAAGACTTTCGTCTTCAAACATTGCGGTATAGACGACGTGAGGACTTGACGAAGGTTGCCAAATGCTGCCCATCCCAAGCGAATTCTTCGATCGGCTTCCTTCTCGAAGTTGTTCCTACCGACTTGTATGACCTGTCTTAGGTAGGTATATTCACTAACAACTTAGAGAGGTTTCCCTTCGACGTATATTGGTCCCGGCACGACATGTCTATTGAACATGACCTTGGTCTTGTCCAAGTTCATACCGAGACCGACACGCCGGGAAGAATCGCTTAGGCTACGCAGCATTTCGGTGAGTTGTTCCAGCGACTCTGCTATGATGACGATATCATCGGCAAATCGAAGATGTGAGATGTACTCGCCGTTTACATTGACTCCATATCCAGTCCAATCCAGCGTCTTGAAGACGTCTTCCAACGCGTTGGTGAACAGTTTCGGGGATATTACATCCCCCTGTCTCACCCCTCTGCGCAGTTGGATCGCCTTCGTCTTACAGCCTTGGATACAAATTAAAAAGCTTACTGCTACTATTTAATTACATATTTAAAAAAATAAAATAACGTCCTCCAGACCGATTTCGGCCACGGCGGCCAATCACAAGAGAGATTAGCCAACTGCGCAGGAGATATTATAGTGCACAAGTGTATGCGCAAACACAGGTGCACTCACTATTCCCTAGCTCTCATAATCCGATGGGACGGCAATCCGACACGACCGGAAAGAGTTCAGGCGCAGGACCAACGGCTTTACGTGCTTTCCGAGGCACGGGAGTGTACACACTTCCAACTTCCAGACTCCGGGCTGCTATTGAGAATTTTCTGACAGAAAAACCCAATAACTACTTATTGACCCGACCTGGGAATTGAACCCAGGACCACCGAGTCTGCGGCCTTATATCTAGCCACTAGACCAACGAGGCAATCAATTACATATTTATACTTAAATTAACAATTTAGTTAAACACATTGGGAAAAGTAATGAAATTTAAAAAAAGCTGTTTTATTTAAATGTCTTTATTTATATTTTAAATATATACAATGTCATGAAATTTTATGTTTTGTTGCAAAATAATATTTAACAGGACTAAAATTAAAGCTACTATCACAGAAAGAGTTTGAAACTCTTAGGTGAAATCTCTTTTGGAGATACAACATACAAGCAGAAGTGTATTGACTTTGTTCTTGAAGTTTCTGAATTAGTGATAATAAGGGATCAGTTTCTTTTATATCTAATAGCTGTAACATTGCTTCACTGTCAAAAGATTTGAATGGGCAGCCACCTTCCGTAAAACCTTGTAAACGTAAGCAGTTTCCAGATGAATAACATTTTTTACCACCCTCTAGTCCATACAAGTGCCTTATTCCATAAATAAATTTCTTTTCATCGTTTTTCCAACTGTGGCAACATTTATGTTTACCATTAGGGACTTGTTCATATTCAATTCTCCAAAACAATACAGCTTCATCCACCGGCATTCCAATATCTTTTAAAAATAAGCTATAAGAAAATCTCTGATTGTGTGACAATCTGTGCTTGTTTCGTAGACTTTGATGCAAGTTAATCATACATGGGGGAAAGTGTTTGGAAAAATCATCAACTTCATTACTTCTCAAAATATTATTATTGGGCTTATTTAAAGTTAGTATTTCTTTTCTAACTAATCTTATAATGTCAGCTATCCTTGGATCATTTTGTAGGTTATCTAAATTTGTTTTAGTCAATCTATTTCTTAGATTGTCTTTAAATAATAGTATTAAGTAAATCTTCCACTTATTGCAAGGAATATAAGCTATGCCATTTTGAAGTTCAATTTGCCTTTTAGCTATAAATGGGAGGCAATCTTTAAAATGTACTTTTACTGAATGTAAAGAACAATTTTCACCACATGCATCAGAACAGACATGTTGTACAACATGTTTTAATATTAAATGTTGACAAATTGAACTGAGAGAACCAAGAAAATGTAAATTTGTTGGATGTTTTTTAATAATACGAAGAAGTTTTTTAGCAAAACATCTCAAATCATAGGCAGACAGTGTCTTTAATCTGTGTCTAAACAATGATTCTTCGGCTTTTATGAAAAACTGTGTAAATTCTGAGTTATTTTCTAAGATAACTACAATACAAAGCATGTAATGACCAACAACATCATATACACTTCCTTCGACGACATATTCGTTGTAAACTATGTTTTGCTTCTTAAATACAGTCTTTAAGAATTCCAATCTCTTTAGAACTATTGTTTCCAACAAATATATTGGTAAGTCGCCTTTCACTGGAGTTAAATAAAAAAAAGACATACCTAGGGAAAACTTTCAAGTAAAAAAACAAAGTAGTTAAAGATCATAAAATATTTTACATACTGCGTATTATTTTTATTCTACATTACATTATAAATTACACGCAAAAAAAAGTTGTTTAGCGAATTTTCGTATCCCTGCAGTTGTATACAATATGAATTATTATGCCCGTAGCTGTCAGATAATAGCAGACTAGTGATAAGATGATAACCGTCAATCGATATATTCAAATAAAATACAATTTAATTTAAATAATTACATTAAAACCTTAAATAAATACAAATAAAAATTAAAAATATTTACTATACAAATCGTGACCGCGTGGAATGGTGGCAAGAATGCTAGCAGCATTTCCCCTTTGAATCGCAATTCCGATTCTCTGGGCGAAAAATGAACCAGCCCTCCTGTCACCAGTAGAGGCAATAAGACGGGGTGTAATACAAGTTACAAGTTTTTATATATTCTTACATTCTATTACAATAATAAAATATTTAAAAAAAGAACAAAGAGCATTTGAGCACGCTAGATTCGTTTTGATAAGCGTCTAGCTACTCTTATTAAAACTATCGATGAACATGTTTAAGCGGGTGGCATAAATATTCACTTCTTATTCTAAATTATATCTTTGTGCCGTTGTAGTTGAAAGTTGGGATCGATGCGGTTATGATGTATACAGTAGTTATTTTTAATTATTATCTTCTCATTTAATTAGTATGTACATATTTAATGAAGTTCTCAATGTCAATAAATTATTATATCGATATTTTTGTTATATCTGCTGCACATCGCTAGATCATACTGTCACCTTGACAAAAATAAAAGTGTTGCAACATATGGAACAAAAAAAAGCGTTTTAATTTAAAAAATAATAATCATTAAAATTAACGATGGCTATAAGAAACAAATCGAAAATGGCAGTTTTTACTTAAATTGACAGATCGTATAGTTACCAATAAATGTTCGACCAATTAGAACACGTCTGTAAAATTACTACAATATGAATGCATGCAACGCATTAATTTGAAATACTAGAATTTTAAAAATGTATAATTATCAAAATTAATAATCATTATATTTTCTTAAATATACAGTAAAATACTTGCTTAAAAAATATTAAAAGAGTAGCAGACTGCTTTAATGAGTGTCATTTTGAAAAACCGCCGTGGAAACCTTCGGAACGGTTGTGTGGAATTTTTACTAATTAAACCCCCGCGATGACTGTCCTGCTCCTAAACTCTTTCCAGTTGTCTCGGATTTGCCACCCCATGGGATTATAAGTGAGCGAATAAGTGTGCCCAAGTGTGGGCACTGTCTATAATATCAGCATAATATTTTTTAATGGTTATTAGTAACGAAGAGATGTAAATGAACCACTTGCTGGTTGGTTGGTTTAAATATCTGTAACCAAAATATACAGACATGTTTCAAAAAGATTTTTATTTTTCGACTTTATTACACATATAAAAAGCTCTGAATTCACAGATTTTATTTTAATAGAAATTGCTTTTATCTTGAAGAAACATAAAATACGACATTGCTATATATTATATCCTAGTATAATAGATAATATTTTATCCTAGATTATGATAAATTCGGTACTTTTATCAAAGATAATTTCATGAAAAGTTTCCACATTGAAAATGTGCTATTAGTCATCCAATAGTTAAGGTTATTCTACTCTGAATTAGTAAGATTAACAGAATAAAAAAAAAAAACCTCTCATGATCTCTTTAATTCAATGATGGAAGGTTGCCGCCAACCTACTAGTTGCATTTTTTAATAATTTTAATCTTTAATCATTTAAACTTACGTTATATTTTTAAATAAATAAGTCTTATTATGCTGTGGAGGATTATAAAAAAAACGGACAAATCAGCTATATTTTTAAAATGTGTGTATTTATTTTATCCATAACGCCCTTGACAAAAGTATCAGTAAGTAGTAGAAATTTACTAAAGGATATCAAAGATAGTAAAACAGACAAGCTATTTTATTGATTCTAGTACCTGAACAGTTAAATACGTCAAGAAATTCTGATTTTGGAAGGAAGGCATCTTTTGTTTCACAAACATATTGACATAATCGTTGCTTTCGTTGTACCAATTCTATAATATACATATGATATACATATATATTGATGATATGTTTACTTTTTAACGTTTTATTTAATACTTCTATTATATTTCTTTTCTCACGTTTTTTTATGTTGTATAATTCGTACATTAATCGACCAAATATTTAGTCAATAGTAATTATTACCACAGTACCGGTCCGTGCAAGTGGGAGCCTGGTAATCTGTAAAACAGTTATCACTAGTATGGATACCAGTCTCTCACAAAGGAATGTGAACAATGTTAACGGTATAACACTACTTATTAAACAAATTACCTGTATTTTCCTTTGTGGTGAGAAATAAATAATCATTTCATTTCATTAAAAATTAAAAGCCAACCCTTAATAGTTTTCGACTACTTGACGAATATTTAATTTTATCAAGAGGCTATAATGTTTTATTGAAAAAAAAATTAACACTAAAAGTAGAATAAAATTATTGTTTATATAAGGACTATAATTTATAATATATATTATATGTATATGTATATATGACGCCTGCGTATTAAGTGATGCGTCATGCATTAAAGTAAGAGCAATGAATAAAATAAAAACATGCAGGTGAGGCCTGTGAAATTTCTAGACTTGCAATGTGGTGTCAAGGTACAATTTATTGATCTGCCTGTAGTTAAGCGTCGACTGCAATGCATGAATATTAATAATTCAGGGTAAAATTTAACAGTTAAATCAGTTTTACAAAGGGTAGAAACTGGGACATTTTAAGAGACACGGTAAGATGAACTGTTTACATTTTGGGATGAAACTCACTTTTTAATAGTGAGAAAAAACAATAATAAAATTTTGATAACAGTGACATCATTGAATATTAATAATCAAATGTTTATACCTACTCAGTAACATACCTACTTTAACAATTTTTATTAGTGCTCCAAGCATCGAGCACAATTTAAAATTCTGCCGCTTAAATTTTAGGAAAAAGACTAATTAAATGGAAAATTATGATACTAATCTATGGTTAGTTAAGAGTAGATAGGTAACTGATAATTTGTTTTAGTGTATCTGTGTGTAGTTGATTAGGTAGGTTCTTTAAATTTCTTTAGAAAAGTCAAATAAAAAAGTAGCGAAGAATGGTTCATGATTATGAAAGGCGCCTAGACTGATGCCTCTGCAAGACCTAACGCCCCGGACATATGCTCCTTTGGCCCTTGGCCCTAATAAATACGCCACTAAAGATACTATATTATCTGCACATTGTTATAAAGTTCAATTTAGTGAAAAACAACATTTACTCTTTTAGATTTCTCAGTTTATAATACATAAGATTACTGTAAAGAAATATTTTAATATGTTTTAAACGAGTAAGTCGTTTTTAAAAGTGTTAGTACATTTGTATCAATATTTAAATCACAGTTGTTGACAAAGCACAAGATGTTGATGAACAAATATTCTTTTACCTCAAAATTGGCGGCTTATGCAGAGGCGGAATTTCGCTATTTTTAAATTACAGTTCCAGTTACTGCCTGATTAGTGAAAGGTTAGAGTTTTGAGTTACAGAATGAAAGTCTTGTTCGTTTTTGCAATTAGTCTGATCCAGCGATACTCATACTTTTCTTTATAGGGGCTACAAACACGTGCTAGTCATGGTATCGCGGGCCGCTAACAAAAAATATTTGGGTAATGATTTGTTACGTTTCGGGATTGTTACAAATTAAATTAAACGATTGCGCTTCGACAGACTTCTACAAAAGTTTGAGGTGAAAATGTGTTGTATCTGGTAGAACTTTGGTCCTTGATCATATAAATAATACTCACATTAAAAGGTAAACTATGAACGGATTTATCGCATTTATTTTAACATTTTTTTATCATTTCATGGCGTTAAAACGCTTTCCAGTGTCCGTGGCCACAAGCTGTTATTTAATTCAAATTATTTAGCTGTTAATAAAAACATTTAAATTTAAAATAGTTCATAATAAAGTGTCATCAAGTGGGCCAACCACAAAAGGCCAGCGGACCGCATGTTGAGTACAGCTGGTCTAATCATACTGGGCTAAGATAAGAATCAAGATTAGTACATACGTGAGTAGAATCATACTATTCATTGCAGTGAAATCATCGTGTACTAAGTCATTTGTTTTATGGATGATGAGAGATAATATTGAAATAATATTTAACTATTTTCGACTTTTAACTTTTTATAAAGTGGGACAAGCTTAGCGAAACTGCAATGCCAGTCCTGTCGTACTCTTAGTACAAAAATCAGTTTAATATACTGGTCCCGCAATGCGGAAACTTTTAGAGAAAATAATTTGAAAGGAAGAGAAAAATAATATTCACCCCCCCTCTACAACGGGGTGAACTCCTACTTGCCAGTCAAGCCTATTCGTTACACTTTGCGACCTCAGTTCCTGTTTTACACTTAACAACAACACTATGATCTTAGCCAGAAGCGATACTGTTAGTTTAAAACACAAATGAACTGATTCACATGCAGTTTGATGAGTAAGTGAACATAACTACAGTACTAACTGCCTCGTTGGTCTAGTGGCTAGATATAAGGCCGCAGACTCGGTGGTCCTGGGTTCAATTCCCGGGTCGGGCCAATAAATAGTTATTGGGTTTTTCTGTCAGAAAATTCTCAGTAGCAGCCCGGAGTCTGGAAGTTGGAAGTGTGTACACTCCCGTGCCTCGGAAAACACGTTAAGCCGTTGGTCCTGCGCCTGAACTCTTTCCGGTCGTGTCGGATTGCAGTCCCATCGGATTATGAGAGCGAAGGAAAAGAGAGTGCACCTGTGATTGCGCACACACTTGTGCACTATAATATCTCCTGCGCAGTTGGCTAATCTCTTGAGATTGGCCGCCGTGGCCGAAATCGGTCTGGAGGACCTTATAACTCCAGGCACAGGGGACATAACATCTTAGTTTGGTGGTGGTGGCGTATTGACGATGTAAGGAACGGTCATCAGGTCGCCCATTTGCCTGTTCCTCTTCAAATTTTATAAACAATAATAATAAGATCTATACATATAATAAATCTGTAACTGGTCGATGTCTGTACATGGAAGATAAATGAGTAAAACTTTTATCGGGGGTCATTATAAACACAATAGAACCCAAAACAATGATTAATAGATTTTTTGTCTGTTTGTCTGTTTGTCTGTTTGTCTGTTTGTCTGTTTGTCTGTGCGTTTGTGCACGCTAATCTTAAAAACGGCTTAACGAATTTGAGTGCGGTTTTCACTAATGTATTGTGGCTAACTTCACTTAACATTTAGTGTTTGTTTTATTTCAATCGGTTCATAAATAATAAAGTTATGTCAATTTAAAGATACACGTAGAACATTTATTAAAAAATGGTTATGGTCAAACTGAAAAGAGATTAAATATTACATGTAATATACACTTTTGCTTATGTTTTATCCTATATTTTGTTAAATTTTTAATCCCTTTATTTATTTTTTAAAAGTTTAGTATCACTACTAAACATCAATAAATTATTATCTGTAGGAAAAGTACGCGCGCTGTTATTTGTCAAAATCAAAAAGTTTTGTTAACAATTTCGTGTTTTCAGTAGCTTCGTGTGTTGTTTTTGCATAAAAACTAATATTGCATATATATTGTGTGTATCTTTATGATCTCATCTTATATCTTTCATAACAGTACGCTTTAAGTCTGCGTGTGAGCAAGTTAGTTAACTCAGTGACAATAATTAATACGTGAATAGTATATAGGTGTACAAACAAAGCCTAAAAACAACTATAACAATAATACATGGTAAAACCATGTATTATTGCTTGCTTTAAACATCAACGTGGTATATCACTTCTTAAAACTTTAAATAAGTATAATTTTGTCCTAAATTCGTGTTTCCTGTCAAAAGTTTTAAAACGGCAGATAAAAATTCAAACTTACCTACCGAAGTTTTTTCTATACAACGAAATAAATAGCAATTTTACGTGGAAAAAATGGCAACCATATTTTGAACTATATTTATTAGCCACTGGATATATATAAGGAGTATTAGCCACTGGTTAAATATAAGAAGTGTAAATAGAGAAAAATAGCAATTTTGTTCAACATTAAAATAACAGAAATTACTTTAGAAGACCTCATTAATAAATGTAACAAGTATTTCGAACCGAGGCAAAATTTAACTATGGCCTGACATGTATTTTTTATGAGAAAACAAAGCAAACACGAAAATATAACCAACTTTATTACGAGTCTAGAAAATTACAGTTTAAAATGCGATTTCGTTGAATTAATAGTCATTGGTCAGTGATAAATTTACAGCGAATATGTGTTAGAGTAGCTCGCCAAACATCAAAGATTATTACAACAGTCTGATCTGTCACTAAAGAAAGTTATAGAGATAGCTAAAATAGTAGTGATCGAACAACAAAATACAGAGCACATAAATAAAAGCATTGAGACGTCGTCATAACCGTCATCATCTAATGAATATCAAGTGATGAACGGGGAATAAAAGGGTTAAACAACACACAGTACAGAATAGAGAAGATGTGCATATTCCTACGAAGTCAGACGGGCAACTAATTAAGAAGAGAACAAAATTGTGAAATGTGGTTAATTTGCCTCATCCCAATATAAACCGAATAAAAGTATTTTGTAATCTCTCAGCTTAATTCAATTGGTCTTTGGCTACATCAAGCTTGCGACAGCATAATCATGAATAGGAAGAAGTAGATCTGTGCGAGCATGTAATATATAATTAAGTGTACTCAGATATTGATATTATATATTTAAAAAAAAATCACTGCAAAAATAACATAAATAAGATAAAAATAGTAATGTATTAAATGTATTAATTTATATAAAATGAATGTACCAACCCATCTTAATATTCAATATTTTAGTTTGTTATAAATTTTGTACTGTAGTCATATTCTTGCTTGCCTTTTAATTGTATTTGGTTAAAAAATATATAAATAATATATATATCATTTATTTACTGCAATTTATTGGCCTCACTCAATGTAATAATGCTTAAGCTATGTGATTTCATTTATATTTTGTTTTTGTTAAATTTGTGTTTTCATTAAGTAATTAATTATATTTGATTATAAAAAAATATATATCTTACTACACCTTTACTGATTATGATGGTTTAGCTGTTTGATTTTATATATGTTTTGATTATTTTAATGATTGTGTAATTATTGTTGTATTTATATATGTATATATATATATGCTATAAGTGTCATCTCATTTCCAGAGCGGTCAAATAACTGCTTTTGAAACTTTAATTAAAATTGTTATATAGCTTTTGTTTGTATATTATATACTTTTTCTACATAAAATGGCCTCTTAAGCAGCTTATTCAGATGTGTGTCAAGTTCAATGGACAACATTTGTTTTAATTCCCTTTTTTTGTAAAATTAGTAGCCTTGGTTAAGTCTGATTTTATTTAGTCTCTGACAGAAGAAACTTTTCCTTTACTTTATACTTTATATTGTACACATAAAATAACATAAATCTATATCTATAACAAAAACGAATTAATTAATAAATTATCCATACATATAAATAAAATTGAAGTTTCTGTCTGTTATTTCAAAATAACTGCCTGTTTTAAAGGTTATATGGCTATTTACGATTTACCAATGCCAAAGCAATCATTTTTTTATTTTTTTTACTGTCTGCATGTCTGTATCTTTCAATCGTCTAAAAATTGAAATAACCGTATTGTTATAAGAACTATTTCAAGATTCCGTTTAGCCTTTATTTCATCAAAATTAGTTGAGTCTATCAAAAGTTATAAAAAATACGTATTTTTGTTGATATCTATTCACATAATATTATTACTCTTCCTAACTGATTCATTAACGCAGAGCCTAAACTGCGGGGGTTAGAAACTTGAAATTTTGGCAGTTGATACATTTTATAACACCCACTAAGGTAGGATTTTTGGAAATTCTACCTAAAGAGTTGAACGATTGTTTAGAAACCCGTCATTTTTAAAGTTAGAAGCATGAAATTTAATGAACAAGCTTAAAAATAAATAAAAATGTATTTCAGCGTTTTTGAAAAT
This sequence comes from Nymphalis polychloros, assembly GCA_905220585.2. Classification (NCBI taxonomy): domain Eukaryota; kingdom Metazoa; phylum Arthropoda; class Insecta; order Lepidoptera; family Nymphalidae; genus Nymphalis; species Nymphalis polychloros. The sequence continues at coordinate 12,068,205 of HG992252.1, read as the reverse complement.
CTAAATCTGAGAGGGTAAAAAAGGGGTTGAAAGTTTGTATGGGGATTCCGTCACTTTTGGTGTAAGAAGAATGATATTTAGTATTAAAGCTATGCATACGTATTTCGTCGTTTTTAGAAATTTAACTCCAAACGGGAGAAACGGGGTAAAAGCATTAGTATAAAAATTAAAAAAAATAGAAATATACTATTTGAGTTTTTTGATTGAATTAATAAACATGAATTTCAAAGTTTTTAGAAACTTTTATTTTTGTTTGGAAGAGTTGGGTGCAAATAATGAAATTCAAAATACGCAATATCTTATATCAATATCTTTTAGGGAGAAATATACGAACTTCACTATGTTGGTGATGTTTGGATAAAAAAAACATATTCCATTATTGCCATATGTACCACTAAATTGGTATTCCCTAAGCTTATATTATTGTAAAGTTTCATTAAAATCCATTCAGTAGTTTATGCGTGAAAGAGTAACAAACGTCCATACATCCATACAAACTTTCGAGTTCATTATATTAGTAGGAAGTAGGATTATTATATGCCCTGTACTGAACACACATACACTATACTGGATGGGCGAATAAATCGATTGGTAAATGTTTATATCTTATTGATTAAAAAATTATAAAATCCTTATTTTACCCGTACGAAGTCGGGACGGGCAGCTAATTACTAGCTGATAACGCATCTTTCTGTAGGTAAAAAAGGTTTTTAAAAACAGTACAGCAGTTTTTTAGTTTATTCGCTACAAACAAACATACAAAAAATCTATTTTTACTTATTTATAATATTAGTATAGATAAAGACCACGCGCGAGCGAAGCTGCGGGCAACAGCTAGTTATTAATAAAAATACGTAATCTGTGTATGAAAGAAAACCCGGTGCCCCGAGTGGTAGCATGACCATGAGCAGGCAAAAAATATTATCCTTAACAAAATGATTTCGTTATTCTTATCAGAGGTACAAAAAATATAAAAAAAAAAAACATACACAATGACAAAATTAAAAATAAATTAAAATTTATTTATTATTAATAATTACATGTTAACAAAAATAACAACGAAATTAAAATTTTTAAATACTTTACAGTGATAAAAGATATATCTTTTAATATAATTATACAGTTATCGTAATACTAATAACAAATTAACGTAATACATAAATAATTATCGATTTATAACTATAATTGTTTTTTTTCCGCCTCTAAATAAATATTATTAATTATAAGCCTTAGTATATGTTAATTTATGTTTATTTTAAACTATTCTTAAGATCTATCAAGTTTTATATTAAGGAACTGGCTACCGAATTCAAGCCAAGATGGCCTAGTGGTAAGAATGCGTGAATCTCAACTGATGATCGTGGGTTTAAGCCCGGACAAGCACTACTGAATTTCATGTGCTTAATTTGTGATTATATTTAATCTCGTGCTTGACGGCGAAGGAAAACATCGTGAGGAAACCTGCATGTGTTTAATTTCACTGAAATTCTGCCACGTGTATGTAGAGTGCAACCCGCATTGAAGCAGCGTGGTGGAATAACCCCAAAAATCTTCTTTTCAAAAAGAGGAGGCTAATCCCAGCAGTGGGACATTCACAGACTGTTGCGTTGCCAGGGAGTCTGTCACGGATCAATGACACTGTAACATGACACTGTAACATGTTTCCGTGTACTCACTTTAAAAAAGACGCCCGTCGGGAAACTTAACCAACCCTCTCGTATCATTACAGCGAAGTTCAGCCGGGGTTGGCTTTCAGTTGATGGCCTGCCTCCGCAGGCCAGCCGTCGGTAAAACACGTTAATATCTGTAAATGAAAGAGGAATGTGGAAATCATTTTCTAGTGACAAAAAGGGTATTTACCTACAAAAAATATAATTATTTACGTGAACCAAGGCTCAAGCTACAAACACAAAAACCACTTCTATTGCTCTATGACTAAAGCCTCTTTTTTCTCAGTGATTAGATTAAATCGTGTATTAGACTTTAAAACGTATAATACATGCCTATAATAAAAAAGAGCAGTATACTTTTTTTATAATGTGTAGGTAGGCGGTCGACCATATGGGCCAACTGATGGTAAGTAGACTATGGTATTGTAAGATATATTAACCATCGCTTACATCGCTAAGGGGCCACCAACCTTAGGAACTAAAATGTCATGTCCCTTGTGCCTGTAAGTACAGTGGCTCACTCACCCTTCAAACCGGAACACAACAATATCAAGTACTGCTGTTTTGCGGTAGAATATCTGATAAGTACCCACTTATCAGATATTCTACCGCACGTATCTACCCAGACGAGCTTGCATAAAGCCCTACCACCAAGTTTTTTTACCACTGCTGTAAATTCTGTCAGTAAATTCATTTAAAATTGTAAATGACACAATAATCCTTTCTCCCAAAAAGGATATTTAAAAATTGAAATAATTGCAATGTTTATATTCGATTACATTAAAATATAATCGCCACACATGCCACATATACATGACTAATTAAATCATTTTCAAAGGCCGGCAACGCACCTGCAAGTCCTCGGATGTTGCAGATGTCCATGGGCGGTGGTAGTCACTTTCCATCAGATGAGGCTCCTGCTCGTTTGCCTCCACTTATATAAAAAAAAAACAACTAAATCAGAAGAATAAAATTCTATTCATTTCAATATTTATATTAACATATATTCATATATATTTTATTATCATACTAGTTTCTAGTACTGTATATATATCTCTTATTATTAATTATAAACACAATTATACAGATACAATAAGATAATTCCATAGACAAATTCTTATTTTACTAACAAAAAGTTACAACGACAACATAATAATACCTAACTACAATATTTTGTTTAAAGCCTGTCTTATTGCTGTAAGTTATTACAGACAACCATTATTTAAAAAGATTAAGTGCGAAATCAAAATAAATAAATACTTTAATTAAGTAAAATTTTAATTGTCATGACAGTAAACATTATTTATACTTGATATAATGAATAAATGAATAAATGAAAAGAATATTAAAATAGGTCATCATTATTTTTATTTTTCATTTTAGTAGAGTACGAATGAATTCAAGATAAAATCATGAATAAGATGTCGTTTCCTAGGTAACAATTAAGGATTCAGAGTTATCAAAATATATTATTGTAATTATATTCTTAATTCTTAAATAATCAAGAAATGCATACATTATACATTTAGTGGTACAAATTATGAGGTAATGTGTAAGGAAAATAACGTAGGTCGTACTAGAATAATTATAGGTTGAACATAACCTACACTTGCAAGGACACTCGGGCACCTAACTAACAAGCAATTAGAACAATTGCTAATAGAATACGGATAGACGTAGAAACAATATACGACATGTTTTTACAAAAGTAAGCTTTTTGCGTAATTGTATAATTTTGAACTAAAATACATATTTAAAGTTTTTTTATAATAAATTATGCATAAAAAAAATTGTTTTGCTTTTTCATCCTTTTCCTATGTAAGTAAACAAATGTAAGTCGATTTAGCCATACTTGAATCTTTGCAAATATATGTAGTTCGGATGAGATAATAATTTGGCTCCGTTGAACTGATCAGCTGCTAAAGGAGCTAGAATGTGGATAGTGGTATCTTAATGGCAACTTATACAATATTTTACGGCGACAAAAGTGTAATTTTAATAATAATTTATACTTTTTAAAACCCAGATACAAATACAAATTCGTTTGTTACGGAATTGTTTTGTAATGATGGGATGAGAGTAATTTCAAGTCTGACGAAAATGTATATATATTTCTTTGCTTCTTATGTCATAGTAGGAGAACGCTATGTAACTATGTAAATAAGTATTTTGTTTAATATAAAATTAGCCGTTCCCGTTTTAAGGAACTTACATTCCTGTTTACTCCTTCAATTAAGTAAAGCGAATAAAAGTAGACTAAGGCGTCAGAATTGAACTTGGGACTACAACGTAAACCAATGCGTCATTGACGCTTAACTATGACAGTAAAAAAAACTAAAAGATATCTTCCTTATAATCGATGTATATACTAAGACACCAAAGATATTGGCAATTTAGTCCAACCAGTTGGATGGTACTGGCTATCAGCAAATCAGTTGCAAGTTTAATTAAAACTTTTATAAATACCATATTTATGAATAAATTGTATTCATTAATATTTGATAGATCTTTCTGTCTTACGCTATGCTAATTATTGTACTAGAATTGAGCTGCCTCAAGTTTTGCTGAGTACAAATAAAGTTATCGTTTGGTGAGATATCGATTGTGCAGTGTGTTTTTTTTTAACTAGGGCAGAATATGGAAGTCCTAAGCCGCAGTAAATTTAGTCAGTCTGCCAAGTTTTATATGTAAACAATTCTTTGATTCATTATGTATCGTACATAAAATAATGACATGCATACATAACAAATACAAAGTATGTATTTAAAACCGCAACGCCCAACGTTTTGTCGATTATACTAACCTACGTTAAAAAGCCTATTCCGTAAATAGTTCAGTTCGATTACGAAGTTTTATAATTATCTAATCCTGTTAAATCAAAAAAGAGGCGGGATAACTTATGTATTATTATCACTAATAGTCCCGACGCTCGGGGCTTACAAGATAGGGCGTAACCGTGGGGCCATGGATGCGTGATGTGGGGGCCTCATGTGTTCTATTTCGGACGGCTCTGAGGAGGACTGCAGCCGGGATGGCCACGCGCTGCCGTACGCACTAGCGAGGAGTGCGGGGGGCCAGATTACCTTCGCCCTCTGAGGAGAGCTCCGCCGAGCCACGAGCAGAGCATAGCACGGGGGAGGGTATGCGTTATATTAGCACGATCCCACAGCCTCTCCAATCCGTGCCGAGGACGGCCATCGCAGTGGTTTTAGTAGGTAAGAATACCACATAACCCAGTTGGGGGGCCAAGGGAGCCGTGTACCTTTCTGAAGGTTTCCACTGCGTGAAAAAAAAAGCAATGTATTATCATCGTTAATCTTTTCTTTCATCATTCTCTTGCATCATTCGAAATAGACTTAAATCATTTTGCAAATCATCATGAGATGTCCTTCTTTGTTTTATCTACACCTTTAATTGCTTATTACCTCTTACTTTGATTAAAATGTGAATTTTACAATCATTTATTCTGTGTTATTCTTAGTGAGTAAGAGTTATATTTTTGCATGCTGCAGCATCTAGTAGGATACAATTAATTATTTTATTCTTATTTATTGTGTTTATTTATGTATATGTAACACCCTGTAACACCGCTTAAACGATCCATTGCGACAACCCTGTGGTTGTCATAAACGACCAAGTGATTTTGTTATTAAAACTGTTTTTTTTTCCGTTAATTAAAACTATTATTATTTTATCACGTACAGCGTACCTATAAAGTTCAAGATAGGGCGTGATTACCAAAACTTCAGGGGCGTACTTTAATTTTAATACATACATTTCTTATATATATTATTTGTATCTTATATCTTCTAACAATAATTTTTTATTGATTTTTTGAAGTGGCCTAGAGGCGATCGATTCTTTTTCAAGGTATCATCTAAGAAGTTGAAGCACACGGACGTTATTAAATAGATTTTTTATATAACCATATTATATATAATCGTACAGATATATGTACTTGTATAATTAATTAGTCGTAATTTTTTTATTGAAAAAATTAGTAAAAAACACAATACTAAGTTCGGCGATTATGTCATGAGTGGGTGTACTGTCCAAGACGGGCTTGCACAAAGCCCCACCAAGTAAAGTAACTTCTATAACACGAATACTTATAACCAAAAATTCAAAATAATTGATTTCAGAACTTCCAAGTATTGTCTTACCTTTTAGCTTAGTATTGTACCATATAGTTTGCGATTGCGAAGTAACAAACATTATTTACATTTACTCGTATTGTCGTGACCCCCAAAAACCCTAAAGTGAAATGTATGTATGAAAATACATATACATACTTTATATACGCATATAATACATACATTATTATATAATCCCGCTGAGTGTCTTTCACCGGTTCTTCTCAGGTCTGACATTTTTCTTTTCAGCCACTCTACGAATTTTCGTAGCCAACTTACGCTTGATCTGTAATAATTTTAGTCTAAATTTTTTTTGTATAAAAAATTAACTTTACTTGTAACTGTTATCGTGAATCTAACGCTGTCTAAGATTTTTTTAAGCTGCAGTTAAAACGCACACTGTATTCTATATAATATGTATATAAGTCAGTTGTCAACATTTCACGGGTGAGTAATGAAGTGAGCTCCTATTGAACAGCACTGGACAAACACTAGTTTTTGCGATCTGTAATACATTTTACTTGACCGTAAATTCTTATATTAATTGTTTTTCTGAGGAGAAATAAAAAATAAATATTATATTTATATTTTCGAATAAACCTACTTCCTTCATTAAAAATCACACGCATACCTTTAAATAACTTCGAGTCATTGTTTACGAAAAAATTATATATACGAGAGAATTTTAAACGTGTTACCTATTATTTATCCTGTTATCGTCCACCGATGTCAATATCAATAAGTTATTCGTTATCAAAATAACGAAAAGCAAGGTCTACGACGATTTGAACCAATTTTAACATCTGCATATATCACACGAAAAGTTTAGCTGATAATACCATTTTACATTTAGTCGACGGCGCGACCCGAGCGACACATGGCGTCTAAAGATTTCCCGGTGAAGTTCGCCGGTGAAACTTACGACATAAATAAATTTATAAAAGACCATCCGGGTGGTGTTAACACCTTGGAGAGATACAGGGGAAGGTCCATAGCCAGCGTTATGAAGATATTTGGTCACAGTGACGGTGCGTATCATATGCTGAGTGATTTTAAAGTTAAAAGTGCCGGCGATAGTAACTTGACTGGTGGTGTGAGTGAAAATGGAAGGATTATTACAAAGCCTGAAGCCGAGTGGGATGCTGATGAGGTTGCTTTCTTAGAGGAGTTAGAGGTAAACTTATGTATAAAACATTGACATTATTTTGAAAAAAGGGAAAAAATATTAATGAAGTGTATTTTATGAAGCATTATTTTAACTAGTAATTATTTAATTTGTATTAGTTTCATTTATGGCGTGACGTTAAATAATTATTTAATTAGCATGAAACCTCTTTTTTAATTTCACCGTTGAGCATTTCGCGCTAAATAAGGCTTGGTCAGTTAACTCGTTAATTATATAAATAAAATCGAATTACGATAAAATAAATATTGAAAAACGAAAGTTACGTATTTAATTTATCGATCATTTATAAGCCTTGTGTACATACTCGTAGCGTTGCAGCCGCACCGGCGCCGGAACGCAGTACTGTGTATACAGCCGCACCATGCCGTATAAATTGCAGATTAAATATTAAGCTAGATATATTAATTTCAATATGTATTCTAGCTTATGTAACTATTTAATTAATTGCGATAATATTATAATTTTACGAAAAAAAGTTCAATAGTATTAAATCAAACTCAGTACCTTTCTATGTGTTACTGAGTATGCTAGTAAACGTATATATGTCTCATAGCTTGGGTTAGACCTCCACTCCCTTTGAAGCCTTGGCAAGCTATTCCTTCACCGGCAAACACGGATTATTAAGAAAAATGAAAGTTTAGTTATTCTTCCCTGGGTTTGAAACCGCGATAATCAGTTAAGATTCACGCATTCTAACCACTACGCCATATCAGTTTTGTTCCATAGTATGTGTTATTAATTAAGAATTGATTTAGCATGTTTTTTAGTCTGACATACAAATGTAATTAATGGTTATTAAAAATCTTACTGAAAAACTTAATTTATTATTTGATTAAACTGCTTAGACCTAGTTTACATGAGAGTATAAATAGTATAATACCACAAAATATTTTAATCTGTGCATTCCCTCTCATCAATTTATTATCACCGTGCCGCAAAACATTAGATATAACTTTGTAACACCTTAATTAATGTTTGAGTAACCATTAGCTTAGTATTGTAGTACCAGCATATATGGGTGTAGATGATCGCTTATGATTCTATTTCCCATTAGGTCGCCCTCCAAAAATACATATCCAATTGGTTAACACCGGTGCGGCTGTTACACGATGTGCACGAAGCTTTAATTTAGGTGATTTAACTGTTTTCGGCGCCATGTACACTGTTGGTGTTAAAGATAAAGATAAAGATGTGATAAAGAATAAAATTTAGATAAATAATTAACTGCACCTAAAAATCTTTCTAAATCTTTTCTATCTTTCGGTATTTGCATCTCCTTAATTGCTTTGATTTTATCACTATCCGGACTTATGCCCTTGGCATTAAAAACGTGTCCTAAATATTTAACTTCTTCCACACAAAATCTAAATTTATCCTTATTAAACTTTAAATTAATTTTCCTTGCTCTCTCTAATAGTGCCTTTAAACGCTTATCGTGAATCTCTCTTGTTTCACCCCAAACTATGACATCATCAATATAACTTTCTACTCCATCTAGATCTTCTAATAATTGTCTTAACTTACCATGAAAAACTTCTGATGCACAGTTGATACCGAATGGAAGACGAATAAATTGGTACCTACCAAAAGGAGTGCACAAATCTGCACTCTCATCATCCAACGCCACACTCCAAAAGCCAGCGGTGGCATCTAGCACGGAATAAAACCGCGCCCCGTGCAGCTTCGACGCCAGTTCGGATACAGTCGGAAGTTGAAAATGAGAACGTTGGACAGCTTTGTTCAGTTCACGTGGATCTAAGCAAATACGAATACCATTATTTTTCTTTGCTACAAGTACCAATGGATGAGCCCATTGAGTAGGATATGCAACTTTCCTAATAACACCTAACTGTATCATTTTTTCTAACTCCTCTTTTAATCGATTCTGTAAGCCATGAGGATTTTTTCTCGATGCCGATATGACAGGTGAAACGGATTGATCAACAACTATATGATACTTCCCCGGTAAACATCCTAATCCTTCAAAAACATCATTATAATTCGATATTTCAATTGTTCGGATACGTTTAACTAAGCCTAAAATCTCACATGATTTTTGACCCAGCACACTATTACACTCCATGTCAGCTATCGCAAATTTTAATTTATATGTTACATTTTTATATGACCAAGGCAGAATTCCTTTTATTGGTATCGTGTTATGTGTATACGACACTAAAGATATTTCTTTTTTAATTATAATATTATCATTAAAACCTAACTCTTTAAATCTACGATAAGACATTACGTTATAATCAGCTCCTGTATCCAACTTAAAAATTTCCTTTCCGTATATAGAAATAAGTTCCTGACTCCAGTCCTCTGAAGTATTTTTTTTTACCTTCAATAACAGAAATTGAAAAATTATTATCGATAGAATTGCTATTACTAACATTATTGTCATCTTCAATTTCATATACGTGATTGACCTTATTATGAGCACATCTATTTGAAAAACGATACGACTTACACATACGCGCAACGTGTCCTTGATTACCGCATGTAAAACACCGAAGATTTCGTTCCGTTTTACCACATTGTGTATAACCACAGCCTGAACAGGGACTTTTACCCGCATTAATATTTCGACGTCCTGGAATTGAAGTGCTAGTCTTACTAATCCGCGCTCGAGCCCTCCAATCCGGTACTACACCTTGTCCGCGACCTCTCACTTTGACGCTATCGACGTACGCGGTTCCCCCGACACCACTCTTGCTGCTCATTTGACGTTCACTTTCCTTTGATATTTCTTCTGCCTCACAAATCTTTATCGCTTTATCTAAATTTAACTCATCACACCTCAGTAAACGATCCCTGACCGTAATTTGATGCACACCGCATACAATTCGATCTTTGATCAAATCTTTTTCTAATGTCAAAAATACACAATTTTTACTTAAAAGGCGCAGCGCTGTGACGTACTCTTGAATTGACTCACCGATTTCTTGGCTTCTTGAGAAAAAATTGTATCTCATCAATGTGACATTTGATTTAATACCAAAATGGCTATCAAACTTTTTTAATAATACATTGACATCATCGCGATCTTGTTCTTGAATAAATGTAAAAGTTTGATATATGTCAAATCCGTCTGAGCCTATTAGATTTATTAATAAGCTGGCTTGAACAGTCATTGATTCAGCATGTACTCCTGAAGCTTTCAAAAATAATAAAAATTGTTGCTTCCATTTTTTCCACGCCTCAGCCCGGCCGACGGGACCTCCGACTCCGTCCATATTTAATTCAGATGGCGGTCGCGCGTGTTCCATATTGAATCAAACCAACAAATATTGCGATATAATAATCAATCACATTTCCTCATAAATACGTAACTCTTATTTTCCGTTTCTTTAATAAATTTAGCGCATTTATCGCATTTTAAATATTATTTATGAATATTTAATAAAACCGCTGTCACCATGTTGTAAATTAAACACGTCACGTCATTGACAACTAAACTTTATTCTTTATCACCAGCCAGGTAAATGACTCAACTACAACATACTCGAAGCCTTAATTTAAGTTATTTAACCGTTAGGTATGGATACAAAAACCTAATAAGGAAATTGAATTATCAGATTAAATTGACAAATTGAAACTTATACTATACTAAAGTTCAAATGATCATGACTAATTTTGAATCTATATTTACTTATCTAATCAAGGTTGATAGATAACATGAGAAATTTTTCAAATTTCAATTACCCGACTAAACGATGATTACGTGGTTTTGTAATATGTTCTCCTTAAATGCATATTACGTAGCTGTTTTATGTACATATCTAAGTATAGGCTATTATATTTTGCAGAAGGTCGATATGTGTCCTTATTGTGTTATTTTAAGTCAAAGTCAAGATCTGTGTTAAATAAAGAATCATTTACTTATATATTAAGCATTTAAGCATTACACTTACATATTAACTATAAAAATATCTGGTGTAGAAAGTAATGCCTTAGGCTTGAGAAGAACTGTGAGACATCGAAATGCTTTTGTACAAAAATCTTATTGATGTTGAGTTTTCTGAGACAACTAATAAGGGAGCCCTTGCGTTATATTGGTCTCCAAATGTAACCCGGGGAATTGTCCAAAGTCTCGGGTGCCTTTCTGAAGGTTCCACTACGTGTAAAAGATAAAGTTTCTGGCGTTATTAAAAAACTATTCCAAACGGTCCCTCAATTTGTCCCCCTAAAAACAAGGTCGAGGGTCGAGCTTAAGCCTGTTGATTATACCACCGCTGTTTTAAGTATCTAATATATAGAACCAACGAGGCAGTCATAATGACTGCCTCGTTGGTTGGCTAGATATAAGGCCGCAGACCCGATGGTCGTGGGTTCAATTCCTAGGTCGGGCTAATAAATATATATATATATATATATATATATATATATATATATATATATATATATAGCTAATATGGCTGTTAATAGCCATATTAGTTTCGAGACTGTTTATAGCCTAATAAGCCTAATAGTCTAGTATGCCTTTATTGCACGTAAAGCCGTCCGTTCTGTGGTCTTCTCTGGTTGTGTCGAATTGCGATCCCGAGTGCACCTGTATGCATTCCAAAATATCCTGTGCTGTAATATAGTCTAAGTTGAAAATGGCCGGAAAAGAGAGACGAGAAATTACATTCGTTAGTTTATTTTTAATAATATCTTAGTGTTATATTACACATATGTTATTAATTACTCATATAATTTTGTATATAATTATTTTTGTAAACAATTGAATTGCTTGATACCATAATTTTATATATTTTTTAAATTATTTTAATTATTTATAACCTCTTTGTTATATTAATTCTGTTATGTTTTGTTTTGTTTTTTCTTCTTTTATTTTATTATTTAGTTTACCCATGTATTTCTGTAACGCAATGATGTTACAAACATCTGTGTAATACATATTATGTGCTTACTAGCCTTTACTTTATAACATATACGCTATCACTTATAAATAAAAAGTCTTAAAATTTAAATTATACAAAAGAATAGGATAAACGCAAGCCGCCTTCCGTAAGATAAACGCAATTATTTAGTCGTCAAAACGTAACATAAATAGTGTTGGGGTTAGCTTATCCATTTGCTTAGTTTGTGATCTATTTGTAATAAATTTTTCAAGTCTACAAAAAAATTCAATATACAATTTAAAGACTTGATTGCGAGTTTTGTCAAAATTGTTTAAGAGGTTAAATTATGGAGGACAATAATAATAATAATATCTTGGGACAATATTCACACAAGGCCATCTGATCCCAAACTAAGCAGCGCTCGTACTATGGAAACTAGACAATTGATACACTTACATATACTACTTTTCTTTTGTAAATACATACTTATATAGATAATTACACCCAGACTCAGGACAAACAGACATGTTCATGCACACAAATATCTGTCCTGGGTGGGAATCGAACCCATCTACAAATACCAACCACGGTTAAATTTGGCAAAACAAATATGTAACTTATTACGTTCTGACCCAAATGTGACGGCTACGTGGCATGCATTTTAATATTATTTAATAAAAAAATACTGTTTAAAGTTCAAATAGTTAGATAGGAGCAAAGATAGTAATGATCCCAAAATCGGTTCTACACAAAAACAATTAATTTATCAAAGAGGAACAGACACGCGTGTGCATTTTCTTATTGCTAAATAAAACAACATTGTGGTATTTGCTCAGTTTTTGGACTTATGATGTCCTCCATAGATAAAATATCCAGGATACGATATTTAATATAACTTCAGTTTATCTTTGACCTTCGATTCTTGGTTTCTCAACACGTCACGTATACGCTAAGGTTGATTAAACTTTGATAAGAATTTAGGCAGATTGTATTTTTTTGTTATCCTCTAATCTAGTAACGTACTTTTGCTAACTTCACGTGTTTTAAAATATAATTTGAAGCACTTAATATTTATAGTAAAAAAGTTTGTTATTGACATCGTATTTTGTTATCTTGTCTCGATATCTTCAAAAGTAAAATACAAACATTGTCTCCCATTGGATCGATGATCATAAATCTTTCAAAGTATCACCGAATCAAATATCTAGACTATTAATCAGCGGTAAGGAAATTAATCAATAAAAATGTGGTCACGCGATGAAAAAAATCCTAATTAAGATCAATAGAAGTTTCTGTATTTGCTTTACTCTGTACCTTTGGGTTGATTGTGTTCGGTGTTGTACGATTAGAGCTTAGGTCATAAGTGATATGAAAGAATTGCGCGTAATTATGAAAATGCACAAAGGTATTACGCCATAAAATATGATTCATTTCTTGTTATAGACATAGAGCGAATATTCAGTTATGTATTAGAAAATAACAAAACCCAGACTTGTCCGAAGTTGGTATTGTTTATGCGTATTTTCATGTTTAAGTTGAAAAGCTCGTAAAGCCTGTGGTGTCGGGTGGTGTCAGATTGCTGTCCCATCGGATAATGAGAGTAACGGAATACAGAGTGCATATATGACCTATTCACTCGGTGGTAGAGCCATGTGCAAGCTCGTCCGGGTAGGTACCACCTGCTCATCAGATATTCTACCGCAAAACAGCAGTACTTGTTAGTTGTTATTGTTGGGTTCCTGTTTGAAGGGTGAGTCAGTGTAATTATAGGCACAAGGGACATAGCATCTTAGTTCCCAAGATTGGTGGCGCATTGGCGATGTAAGTGACGGTTAACATTTCTTACAATGCCATTGTCTATGTGCGTTGGTGACCCCTTACGATCAGGTGGCCCATATGCTCGTCCGACTTCCTATACAAATAAAAAAATATTACTTGGATATTTGTCAATAGTTCACAATACTTTTTGTACTGTCGGAAAAAAAAAGAAATTAGTGAAGCAAAAAGTTGTCATTATATTTAAAGGCATGTTGTTGAAAACTATTTTATTTTTAAATATTTACAACAGCCTTATCTTAGTTTACGATAGTTTTGCTGACCATATACAATGTTTGTCTATGCAAACAAAGATTATTGTGTCAGCATCATTAAAAAATTGTCAAGCAATGTCCGAAAGCGATTATAAATCTAATATTTATTTACGAACTTCTTAGAAATAGTTAGTAGTAAGACATTGTGGAAGTGTTATTAATACAGTGTAATAATAACTTTACAGTCACAAGGGACATTACATAATTAATATTAAGGTTGGCGGCCACAAATATTAATAGAACTAACTATACAGGTCCAGTTCACCTGCTTTACTCGTCTTAAATTCGTGTAATGCAATAATACTTACATAAGTTATGTGCCCGTTCTTGATACCTGTCGCCAGGCTTAAAAAAATATGCATAAAATAAATAAAGGCAAGTTACAGCCTGCAAATGTCCGACTGCTGGGCTTAGGCCTCCTCTCTTATTTTTTGTTGGAGCTTATTCCACCAAGCCGCTCCAATGTGGTTGGATACACATATGGCAAATTTTAGTGAAATTAGACCCCATGCAGGTTTATTTCTGATGTATTCCTAGATCACGAGATGAATTATATACACAAATTATGCACATGTAACTACATCAGTGCTGGCCCGGGTCATCATGATCTTCTGTTAAGATTTACGTGTTCTAGCCATTGGGCGGGCCATTTCGTCTCATATCAAAATATGCATCTTACGAATTGTTTAGTTAAATGAAAAATTCTGCTAGTAGTACACATAAACGGAACCATTTTCATTGTTCTATCGCCATTGAGGCATCTGATTTTAGGTACAAACAACAACGCAAGTAATTATTTGACAATTAATGTTAATACATTTTCTGATAATCTGAGGATGTGGGTAATATATATATTTCTGTCAAGATTGCTTTGAGGTTGAAATACGAGAAACTTAACCGAAACTTGCGTATTCAAAATAAATCTTCAGTTAAGACACATTAAAGATATCATCATCATCATGTCATATATCAGTTTAGAAAGACGGTGTGAGAAAACATGCGCCGGATGAAAATCGACCACTTGTTTACCGACCTACATGTAACAACGTGGTGGAATAAGTTCCAAAAGGAGGCCTTTCATAACATATATAAAAACAACCACAAATGTCAACAGACCAACGTAGATAAAATAATTTATGTTTAATCAATAAATTAATCGGTTCGGCAAGGCTAATCTGAATTATACAGTGATGACTAGTTGTGATCGCTGAGTCCACAATGCTCGTAAAATGCGATCGAACACTTTCAAGTTACAATTGTTTAATTTTGTATCGAATAGAAATGTGTTTTGAAGTTATGTATTGAAAAGAGTTTTATATTACATAACATTTAAATGAAATAATCGAGTCCGATTATGTACAATAGCTTTGAACTATCAAATGATACATAATATATGAAACGCGATAGAAACAAGCTTTTATTTAATCTGTGTACTAATAAAATTTATTATACAAGTTTACATTGGAATAAAGTTGTAAGTTATCGATTCGTGTTCAAACACTAGTCCTACGGACTATCGATAAAAAAGAATCGAAGGATAAAATACTATTTACGTTATAACACGATAGATGTATCATATACACATCTGTATACTGTCTAGGATAACAAATTTATAAGAACATTACGATAAATGCAGTATGATATCATATTCAATTATCTTACTATTATATAAGCTGAAAAATGTGTTTGTGTGTTTCGTCTCCGCTAAACATATCCGATTTCGATTTTGTTTTACTTTAGGTTGCAAATTTAAATTAAGAAATGGTCTTTGTGAGGGGGTGAGGTGATTTTCTGTACCCCTCACACCGTGGATGCTAAAATTCATAGATTGGTTGAGTAGTCAAGACCTGTCAGCGTAACAAACAACCAAACTTACTTTCGCATTTGTTTTAGTAAGTATATTTCATAACATAGCGCTACGAAACGGGGGTCGAGCAGTAACGTTTAAAGTGGGTGAAACCACCAGGAACGTCTAGTAGTAACAACGATACTATTTTTACGTCATGATTATAAAAAGTAATTAAATCATTATCAGGCTCCGATTAACTCGTTTTGTGATATCTATTATAAGCTTATCTAAATATTAAATGTTAAACTTGTGAGGAGTTATATTACTTAAAGAATGTTAAGTAATTTCGGAACAAGCCTCTCAGAATTTAGATAGGTTGGTAATAAATTAATATTTCAAGTGCTACGTGCGGCTCTGTAGTTGAAGTGTTGATAAGCAATTTTGAGAACGTGTTGAAGCGTTTTTTGTTGGTTATTCAATACAAATAACTATATATCTAACGATATATATCGAAATCAAGACTTCTATAGATCAAAGAAATATAAGTAGAATAAATGTTACCCATATACAAATTTTCTTGGTGAAGAATAATTATTATATAATTTATATCAATTATATATCTGAATTTTCATGTGCTTAATTTGTGTTTATAATTCATCTCGTGCTTGACGGTGAAGGAAAACATCGTGAGGAAACCTGCATGTGTCAAATTTCAATCAAATTCTGCCACATGTGTATTCCATCAACCCGCATTGGAGCAGCGTGGTGGAATAAGCTCCAAACATTCTCCTCAAAAAAAATAAAAAAATAAGAAGAGGCCTCAGCTCAGCAGTGGGAAATTCACAGGCTGTTACTTTACTTTACTTTATATCAAGTATAAACAAATTTTTTTTTTCTTCAATGTTTTAAACGTTGAAAAATCTTATTATGGTTTAACGGTGGAGGGGGTTTATTGGTCAGAGGATTTTAACTGGGTCTTATAAACCAACTACTAATTTTATAAAGCAGTCGAGTTAAGAGGACAAAAATCCAACTACATTTCTATGATATATAAATAAAAAATAAAAACGCCTGTATTTCCTTATCCTTAATTTCCATTTCAAATGTCGGTGTTTGTTTGTGAGTGTTTAGTTAGTTATTACCGTTTTGCTTATTATCTAAATGTTAGTAGGAGTTAGTCTTTGCTATTGGATATGGATCCCTCCTCGGGTGAAGGCCTCTTCCAGTCCTTTCCACTCATCTCTTTCCTTGCCGATAGTTTGCCAGTCCTTTCCTATTAATTCGGTTATATCGTCAGCCCATCGTCTTTTCGGTCTCCCTACCCTTCTTTTGCCGATTGGTCCTATCCACCTTGTGGTATTGATTGTCCACTTGCTGTCTGTGTATCTCGATACGTGACCTGCCCACTGCCATTTCAATTTTAGAGCTTGTGCGAGGGCATCTGTTATCTTTGTTTTCTGTCTGATTACTTTGCTCCTGACTTTATGTATTTTTCTTATGTTTAGGATTCTTCTCTCCATAGCTCTTTGTGTTGTTGTGATTCCTTGTTTTGCTTTTGTCGTGTATATCCATGTTTATAGCCATACAGTAGACAAGGCAGTATACAGGTGTCTAATAGCGTTTTCCTAAGGTTTATCGAGTTGTCTCCTTTTAGAATTTCTTTGAGTGACCAGATTCTTTTTCGCAAAGCAGCAGTACTTTGTATTGTTGTGTTCTGGTTTGAAGGGTGAGTGAGCCAGTGTAATTACAGGCACAAGGTATATCATATTTTAGATCCCAAGGTTGGTGGCGCATTGGTGTTGTAAGCGATGGCTAACATTTCTTACAATGCCAATGTCTATGGGCGTTGGTGGCCACTTACCATCAGGTGGCCCCATATGCTCGTCCGCCTACATAGTATGCTATTTTCTTATTATATTTATAATATTAGTGTGACTATAAAGGTATCATTCTAAGATAATCTTATTGACAATTATTAAGTTTATTAAATAATTGGTTATTTGGCATATTGATATTTAAGGTTTTTTATTAAGAGAACGTGTTCATGCCGAAATAAATTGAGCCTTTGTTTTTAATTATAATCGGTACTTAATTTATTTAAACTTTGAAACTTCCATTCATTTATATAAACAATCACGAGTATTTTTAGGACTTATAGCGGCCAAATTGTTAAGTCATCAAGAAGTTAAACAATGCGTGTACTATTTAATAATACACCGGGTACGGTGTTCGATAACTATTATAACTAAGAGTTGCGACTTTTAATTCCATCTTCGCCAGCGTAAACATTGTTAGCGCGGGATCCACGGGGTATTAAAAAGACAAACGAGTATTATTAATTATGATAATTAATACATAGTAATCTCATAATGACAAAAATATTGATAAAAATGTCTGTCTTGTTGGTGTAGTGGTTAGATAAAAGGCCGCAGACCCAGTGGTACTGGGTTGTATTCCCAGGTCGGGCCAATAAATAGTTATTGGGTTTTTCTGTCAGAAAATTCTCAGTGCCAGCCTGGAGTCTGGGAGTTGGAAGTGTGTACACTCCCGTACCTTTCCGGTCGTGTCGGATTGCCGTCCCATCGGGTTATGAGAGCTAGGGAAGAGAGAGGGCACCTGTGTTTGCGCACACTCGTGCACTATAATATCTCCTGCGCAGTTGGCTAATCCTCTTGAGATGGGCCGCCGTGGCCGAAATCGGTCTGAAGGACTATTATTATAAATCTCATAGTACAATTACGCAGTTGCACAAGGAAATAAACTATAATAGTTTTTGTTATTTTTTTCTTTAGAGAACTTGAATCTCGAATAACGAAAATTGTGGTAGTAGTGGAAAAATATATCTTAAACACCCCTCGGATAAATGCATGCATTCTTGTCCCTAGTCTACGCGATAATAACTCCACAGTAGTTATTTTTAACTTCGATTTATATACACTTATTACAGTAATCTATGTAGTAAGGCAATACAGCAGCTAAGCTTACCGATAAGAACAGCTTCTTTTCTAACACAAAAATGCATTTGGTCATCCGTCCACATGCACATACAAACTCTCCCTTTAGCCCTTTATACAGTATACCGAGAGATAATCCTGGTCAAGTTCTGGAAGAAGTTTTTACTAGAGATGGGCCGAATGTGGATTGAACCGAATACGAAATTCGGCCGAACATTCGGTGAAAATAAACTTCGGTTTAATTTCATTATAATTTACACTTACTGCTATTTGTTAGAAGAATACTAAGTTTTTTTCATTTTTGTTTAATCTGATAACTATTATACAGGGTTATTTGAGTGCTCAAATGTAACATTATCTAGGAGGTTATTCATGTTTTCCAAATAACCCTATATATTATATAATATATCGGAGAAGAAGATAGTTTAATTTTTACCACATTGGAAGTTAAGGTTTACTTGTTCCTACTAAAATAAACGACCGTGAATATATTAAGGCCTAGTTTTACTATGACGTAAGTGTGACGAAATATTTTAAATACGTCATTGACAATTACGTGAAATTCTCCTTCTATTTCCGTAACAAATAAAGGTCACAAGTAAGTAATGAAAATCGTAAGAATTTAAATAAATAAACTCGATATCGGAATAGTAAATGTTACATATAATAGTCTGTTTTGGATATCGTGTGAAATATAAAAAAAGAATAAACATATGAACAAAAGAAAAAGTATAGTAAGACTTGTAAAATTAAAAATACTTAAGTTAATTAGTATATTAATTTATGTTAATATGTATATATATATATATATATATATATATATATATATATATATATATATATATTATCTTGTATAATTTCAATCTTCTATTTTAATCTCAAACAAAAACAATAATAATATTTCGAACCGTTTTGGACAAATTGTTAACTATAATTTCTTATTAATTTATCAAATAGGCGTTTATGAGCGAATCCTTATAAATCTACAAATTAACAATTGTGTATTTCTGTAGAGATTTTTAATATGGACTTTATTACTTTATATTATCATTTAAATTTGTCTGACAAAGTCTAGCAGTTATTAAACGAATATTTATAATATGTAATGTTTTTTCTGCGTTCCGATTCCTTTTACAAATATTTGAAATGACATACTTCATTATCTCGGGTGATAAGATAATTCAGTCGAGATTATTGTCAGGTTGAATGAAAAATAAAAACAAAAATAAAAATTATGATTTTTGCTACTGGTGTTATTTTAGATAAATTATTAATTAAATAAAGGTAAAATATGCCGCTACTTCCAAAAGTTGATGTTCCATGAAATCCACGAGTTTATCTATCTGTCTTTTAATAAATGTGCTTTAATAATTTCTAAGTCGAATATAGGTGCAACGTGTCCATACATTTTTTGAAAATTTCGTTTATCTTTTAAAATCGAAACGAAAACCTGAATAAATTGTAGCCAAGTTTCTCCTTGTGAAAACAGAAAATTTTGGTTCCAGTTTGGGCACTATTCTTATAATTAAGCACATGAAAATTGATTATATTCTTCATCATTGTCAATAAATCAGCACGTGTAAGAATAAAATCTGCCACATACGTTCCGTATTTAAGCTACATGTAGATTATTCTCTAAACCTTCTCGAAAGGAGATGAACCAGAAATAAAAGAGCCTGAAATTGTCCCATTTACAGGATCTTTATCGAAATCTGTTTTGTTTACCGAAAATGAAAACATATGTTTGATATGTTCACCAAAGTGCGAGACTATATAATATAATATTAATAGTTTCAGTACAGGTGCTTGGATATATGTTATGCACGTTATTTTTAATTGAACAAAACATTATACTCAAGGGGTACGAGACTAAAGTTTTGATAAGACTTTCAAACTTGATCTTCATCGTACTAAATGTTTTATTACTGCACAATATATATAGCGGCTTTCATCACCAATGGCAGGTGCACGTTGAGAACCGTATATATTGACCCACGACCAAGTCTGGATTACGAATCCAGCTGATAAGCCAAGAAAATCTCATTAATTTTTCTTCCTGCATGTAGTTTCAATGCAGAGTATGTGATTGTTTGTGTCATTCTTGTCAATGGACTGGATGGATTCTTGTCAAAAGAGGTATACTTCTTTATAAGAAGCTGCCTTAATCTTTGGCAACAGGCATAGGCCTAAGACCTATGTGAAGTTGGCAACCAAGTATATAATAATTAATTTTTAGGACTTCCATACGTTTGTACTAGGTTTGTACCGGATTGTACCGCATTTAAAATCGTTTGTACCTCAAGGGGGTAAAAGATATGGGGGTTGTGAAAATATGGGCAAAAACTCAATTATTCATATTATTATTTTTTTGATTTCCATTCGATTGTACTAGGTTTGTACCGGATTGTACCGCATTTAAAATCGTTTGTACCTCGAGGGGGTAAAAGATATGGGGGTTGTGAAAATATGGGCAAAAACTCAATTATTTATATTATTATTTTTTTGATTTCCATTCGATTGTACTAGGTTTGTACCGGATTGTACCGCATTTAAAATCGTTTGTACCTCGAGGGGGCAAAAGATATAGGGGTTGTGAAAATATGGGCAAAAACTCAATTAATCATATTATTATTTTTTTGATTTCCATTCGATTGTACTAGGTTTGTACCGGATTGTACTGCATTTTAAATCGTTTATACCTCAACGGGATAAAAGATATAGGGGTGTGAAAATATAATCAAAAATTCACTTCATTATAATTATAATAAATTTTTACGACTTTCATTCGATAGCACTAAATTTGTACCGAATTGTTCTGTACGTTAAAGGGGTAGGGGTAAGATATCAAGGTGTAAAAAAGTGATTAAAAAATCACTTAATTATATAGTTAATTTTTATGACTTCCATTCGATTAAACTAGGTTTGTACTATATTGTACCGCATTTTAAACCGTTTGTACCTTTGAAATCATATTTTCAATCAATATTTTTCACTAATTCACTGTGATATCAAGTAAATAGATGTAGGTACAAACGATAAAAATACAAAACTCAGAGGTACAAACGCTACCAACGAAGAACTCGACGGTATAAGCGGTATAATCGAGGTACTGAACGGTACCTAGGGTACACGCGATTTATTCGACGGTACAAACGGTAATAAACGACGCAGTCGACTGTTTAGACATTGAACGTATAGGTACTAGCAGCACTCATGAAGTACTCAGAAATAGAGCCGGGTACAATCGAAAAAAACCCGAGAAAAACGAGTAAACCAAAAGTACGTATTTAAAAGACGAATTGCCCTGAAAAATCATTCACAATGTCTTTTTCTCTCCAGTTCACGACGATACAAGGTAAACGACACAAGTACAAAACTCAGAGGTACAAACGATACCAACGAAGATAGAGCTGGGTACAAACGATTAAAAACCGAGGAAATCGAGTAAACCAAAAGCACGTATTTAAAAGACGAATTACCCTGAAAAATCATTCCCAATGTATTTTTCTCTCGAGTTCACGACGACACAAGGTAAACAGACGCCGGTACAAACGATAAAAGTAAAAAACTCAGAGGTACAAACGATACTTACTTAGAAATCGACGGTATAAACGGTACATAAAAAGTTCTCAACGGTACCTAGGATACACGCGATTTACTCGGCGGTACAGATGGTACATACGACGCAGTCGATTGATTAGACATTTTACGTAATGGTGCTAGCAGTACTCAAGAAGTACTTAACAATAGAGTCGGATACAATCGAAAAAAAACCGAGGAAAACGAATAAACAAAAAGTACGTATTTAAAAGACGAATTACCCTGAAAAATCATTCCCAATGTATTTTTCTCTCCAGTTCACGACGACACAAGGTAAACAGACGCCGGTACAAACGATACAAGTAAAAAACTCAGAGGTACAAACGATACTAACTTAGAACTCGACGGTATAAATGGTACATAAAAAGTTCTCAAAGGTACCTAGGATACACGCGATTTACTCGGCGGTACAGACGGTACATACGACGCAGTCGACTGTTTCGATATTGTACGTAATGGTTCTAGCAGCACTCATGAAGTACTCAAAAATAGAGCCGGGTACAATCGAAAAAAACCCGACAAAAACGAGTAAGCCAAAAGTACGTATTTAAAAGACGAATTACCCTGAAAAATCATTCACAATGTATTTTTCTCTCCAGTTCACGACGACACAAGGTAAACAGACGCCGGTACAAACGATACAAGTAAAAAACTCAGAGGTACAAACGATACTAACTTAGAACTCGACGGTATAAATGGTACATAAAAAGTTCTCAAAGGTACCTAGGATACACGCGATTTACTCGGCGGTACAGACGGTACATACGACGCAGTCGACTGTTTCGATATTGTACGTAATGGTTCTAGCAGCACTCATGAAGTACTCAAAAATAGAGCCGGGTACAATCGAAAAAAACCCGACAAAAACGAGTAAGCCAAAAGTACGTATTTAAAAGACGAATTACCCTGAAAAATCATTCACAATGTATTTTTCTCTCCAGTTCACGACGACACAAGGTAAACAGACGCCGGTACAAACGATACAAGTAAAAAACTCAGAGGTACAAACGATACTTACTTAGAAATCGACGGTACAAACAGTACATAAAAAGTTCTCAACGGTATCTAGGATACACGCGATTTACTCGGCGGTACAGATGGTACATACGACGCAGTCGACTGATTAGACACTTTACGTAATGGTACTAGCAGTACTCAAGAAGTACTTAACAATAGAGTCGGGTACAAACGATAAAAAACCGAGGAAAACGAGTAAACAAAAAGTACGTATTCAAAAGACGAATTACCCTGAAAAATCATTCACAATGTCTTTTTCTCTCCAGTTCACGATGATACAAGGTAAACAGACAATGGTACAAACGACACAAGTACAAAACTCAGAGGTACAAACGATACCAACGAAGATAGAGCCGGGTACAAACAATAAAAAACCGAGGAAATCGAGTAAACCAAAAATACGTATTTAAAAGACGAATTACCCTGAAAAATCATTCCCAATGTATTTTTCTCTCCAGTTCACGACGACACAAGGTAAATAGACGCCGGTACAAACGATACAAGTAAAAAACTCAGAGGTACAAACGATACTTACTTAGAAATCGACGGTATAAACGGTACATAAAAAGTTCTCAACGGTACCTAGGATACACGCGATTTACTCGGCGGTACAGATGGTACATACGACGCAGTCGATTGATTAGACATTTTACGTAATGGTGCTAGCAGTACTCAAGAAGTACTTAACAATAGAGTCGGGTACAATCGAAAAAAAACCGAGGAAAACGAATAAACAAAAAGTACGTATTTAAAAGACGAATTACCCTGAAAAATCATTCCCAATGTATTTTTCTCTCCAGTTCACGACGACACAAGGTAAACAGACGCCGGTACAAACGATACAAGTAAAAAACTCAGAAGAACAAACGATACTAACGCGTAAATCGCGTGTATCCTAGGTACCGTTGAGAAGTTTTTATGTACCGTTTCTACCGTTGAATTCTAAGTTAGTATCGTTTGTACCTCTGAGTTTTTTACTTGAATCGTTTGTACCGGCGTTTGTTTACCTTGTATCGTCGTGACCTGGAGAGAAAAAGACATTGGGAATGATTTTTCAGGGTAATTCGTCTTTTAAATACGTACTTTTGGTTTACTCGATTTCCTCGGTTTTTTATCGTTTGTACCAGGCTCTATCTTCGTTGGTATCGTTTGTACCTCTGAGTTTTGTACTTGTGTCGTTTGTACCATTATCTGTTTACCTTTTATCGTCGTGAACTGGAGAAAATAATACATTGGGAATGATTTTTCAGGGTAATTCGTCTTTTAAATACGTACTTTTTGTTTACTCGTTTTCCTCGGTTTTTTTTCGATTGTACCCGACTCTATTGCTGAGTACTTCATGAGTGCTGCTAGAACCATTACGTACAATGTCGAAACAACGTCGGGTTGCGTCGTATGTACTGTCTGTACCGCCGAGTAAATCGCGTGTATCCTAGGTACCTTTGAGAACTTTTTATGTACCATTTATACCGTCGAGTTCTAAGTTAGTATCGTTTGTACCTCTGAGTTTTTTACTTGTATCGTTTGTACCGGCGTCTGTTTACCTTGTGTCGTCGTGAACTGGAGAGAAAAAGACATTGTGAATGATTTTTCAGGGTAATTCGTCTTTTGAATACGTACTTTTTGTTTACTCGTTTTCCTCGGTTTTTTATCGTTTGTACCCGACTCTATTGTTAAGTACTTTTTGAGTACTGCTAGTACCATTACGTAAAATGTCTAATCAGTCAACTGCGTCGTATGTACCATCTGTACCGCCGAGTAAATCGCGTGTATCCTAGATACCGTTGAGAACTTTTTATGTACTGTTTGTACCGTCGATTTCTAAGTAAGTATCGTTTGTACCTCTGAGTTTTTTACTTGTATCGTTTGTACCGGCGTCTGTTTACCTTGTGTCGTCGTGAACTGGAGAGAAAAAGACATTGTGAATGATATTTCAGGGTAATTCGTCTTTTAAATACGTACTTTTGGCTTACTCGTTTTTGTCGGGTTTTTTTCGATTGTACCCGGCTCTATTTTTGAGTACTTCATGAGTGCTGCTAGAACCATTACGTACAATGTCGAAACAGTCGACTGCGTCGTATGTACCGTCTGTACCGCCGAGTAAATCGCGTGTATCCTAGATACCGTTGAGAACTTTTTATGTACTGTTTGTACCGTCGATTTCTAAGTAAGTATCGTTTGTACCTCTGAGTTTTTTACTTGTATCGTTTGTACCGGCGTCTGTTTACCTTGTGTCGTCGTGAACTGGAGAGAAAAATACATTGTGAATGATTTTTCAGGGTAATTCGTCTTTTAAATACGTACTTTTGGCTTACTCGTTTTTGTCGGGTTTTTTTCGATTGTACCCGGCTCTATTTTTGAGTACTTCATGAGTGCTGCTAGAACCATTACGTACAATGTAGAAACAGTCGACTGCGTCGTATGTACCGTCTGTACCGCCGAGTAAATCGCGTGTATCCTAGGTACCTTTGAGAACTTTTTATGTACCATTTATATCGTCGAGTTCTAAGTTAGTATCGTTTGTACCTCTGAGTTTTTTACTTGTATCGTTTGTACCGGCGTCTGTTTACCTTGTGTCGTCGTGAACTGGAGAGAAAAATACATTGGGAATGATTTTTTAGGGTAATTCGTCTTTTAAATACGTACTTTTTGTTTATTCGTTTTCCTCGGTTTTTTTCGATTGTACCCGACTCTATTGTTAAGTACTTCTTGACTACTGCTAGTACCATTACGTAAAATGTCTAATCAATCGACTGCGTCGTATGTACCATCTATACCGCCGAGTAAATCGCGTTAATCCTAGGTACCGTTGAGAACTTTTTATGTACCGTTTGTACCCGGCTCTATCTTCGTTGGTATCGTTTGTACCTCTGAGTTTTTTACTTGTGTCGTTTGTACCATTGTCTGTTTACCTTGTATCGTCGTGAACTGGAGAGAAAAAGACATTGTGAATGATATTTCAGGGTAATTCGTCTTTTAAATACGTACTTTTGGCTTACTCGTTTTTGTCGGGTTTTTTTCGATTGTACCCGGCTCTATTTTTGAATAATTCATGACTGCTGCTAGAACCATTACGTACAATGTCGAAACAGTCGACTGCGTCGTATGTACCGTCTGTACCGCCGAGTAAACCGCGTTTATCCTAGGTACCGTTGAGAACTTTTTATGTACCGTTTATACCGTCGATTTCTAAGTAAGTATCGTTTGTACCTCTGAGTTTTTTACTTGTATCGTTTGTACCGGCGTCTGTTTACCTTGTGTCGTCGTGAACTGGAGAGAAAAATACATTGGGAATGATTTTTCAGGGTAATTCGTCTTTTAAATACGTACTTTTGGTTTACTCGATTTCCTCGGTTTTTTATCGTTTGTACCCGGCTCTATCTTCGTTGGTATCGTTTGTACCTCTGAGTTTTGTACTTGTGTCGTTTGTACCATTGTCTGTTTACCTTGTATCGTCGTGAACTGGAGAAAATAATACATTGGGAATGATTTTTCAGGGTAATTCGTCTTTTAAATACGTACTTTTTGTTTACTCGTTTTCCTCGTTTTTTTTTTCGATTGTAACCGACTCTATTGCTGAGTACTTCATGAGTAATGCTAGTTCCTATACGTTCAATGCCTAAACAGTCGACTGCGTCGTTTATTACCGTTTGTACCGTTGAGTAAATCGCGTGTACCCTAGGTACCGTTGAGAACTTTTTATGTACCATTTATACCGTGGAGTTCTAAGTTAGTATCGTTTGTACCTCTGAGTTTTTTACTTATATCGTTTGTACCGGCGTCTGTTTACCGTGTGTCGTCGTGAACTGGAGAGAAAATGACATTGTGAATGATATTTCAGGGTAATTCGTCTTTTAAATACGTACTTTTGGCTTACTCGTTTTTGTCGGGTTTTTTTCGATTGTACCTGGCTCTATTTTTGAATACTTCATGACTGCTGCTAGAACCATTACGTACAATGTCGAAACAGTCGACTGCGTCGTATGTACCGTCTGTACCGCCGAGTAAATCGCGTGTATCCTAGGTACCTTTGAGAACTTTTTATGTACCATTTATACCGTCGAGTTCTAAGTTAGTATCGTTTGTACCTCTGAGTTTTTTACTTGTATCGTTTGTGCCGGCGTCTGTTTACCTTGTGTCGTCGTGAACTGGAGAGAAAAATACATTGGGAATGATTTTTCAGGGTAATTCGTCTTTTAAATACGTACTTTTTGTTAATTCGTTTTCCTCGGTTTTTTTTCGATTGTACCCGACTCTATTGTTAAGTACTTCTTGAGTATTGCTAGTAACATTACGTAAAATGTCTAATCAATCGACTGCGTCGTATGTACCATCTATACCGCCGAGTAAACCGCGTTAATCCTAGGTACCGTTGAGAACTTTTTATGTACCGTTTATACCGTCGATTTCTAAGTAAGTATCGTTTGTACCTCTGAGTTTTTTACTTGTATCGTTTGTACCGGCGTCTATTTACCTTGTGTCGTCGTGAACTGGAGAGAAAAATACATTGGGAATGATTTTTCAGGGTAATTCTTCTTTTAAATACGTACTTTTGGTTTACTCGATTTCCTCGGTTTTTTATCGTTTGTACCCGGCTCTATCTTCGTTGGTATCGTTTGTACCTCTGAGTTTTGTACTTGTGTCGTTTGTACCATTGTCTGTTTAACTTGTATCGTCGTGAACTGGAGAGAAAAAGACATTGTGAATGATTTTTCAGGGCAATTCGTCTTTTAAATACGTACTTTTGATTTACTCGTTTTTCTCGGGTTTTTTTCGATTGTACCCGGCTCTATTTCTGAGTACTTCATGAGTGCTGCTAGTACCTATACGTTCAATGTCTAAACAGTCGACTGCGTCGTTTATTACCGTTTGTACCGTCAAGTAAATCGCGTGTACCCTAGGTACCATTCAGTACCTCGATTCTACCGCTTATACCGTCGAGTTCTTCGTTGGTAGCATTTGTACCTCTGAGTTTTGTATTTTTATCGTTTGTACCTACATCTATTTACTTGATATCACAGTGAATTAGAGAAAAATATTGATTGAAAATATGATTTCAAAGGTACAAACGGTTTAAAATGCGGTACAATATAGTACAAACCTAGTTTAATCGAATGGAAGTCATAAAAATTAACTATATAATTAAGTGATTTTTTAATCACTTTTTTACACCTTGATATCTTACCCCTACCCCTTTAACGTACAGAACAATTCGGTACAAATTTAGTGCTATCGAATGAAAGTCGTAAAAATTTATTATAATTATTATGAAGTGAATTTTTGATTATATTTTCACACCCCTATATCTTTTATCCCGTTGAGGTATAAGCGATTCAAAATGCAGTACAATCCAGTACAAACCTAGAACAATCGAATGGAAATCAAAAAAATAATAATATGATTAATTGAGTTTTTGCCCATATTTTCACAACCCCCATATCTTTTGCCCCCTTGAGGTACAAACGATTTTCAATGCGGTACAATCCGGTACAAACCTAGTACAATCGAATGGAAATCAAAAAAATAATAATATGAATAATTGAGTTTTTGCCCATATTTTCACAACCCCCATATCTTTTACCCTATCGAGGTACAAACGATTTTAAATGCGGTACAATCCGGTACAAACCTAGTACAATCGAATGGAAATCAAAAAAATAATAATATGAATAATTGAGTTTTTGCCCATATTTTCACAACCCCCATATCTTTTACCCCCTTGAGGTACAAACGATTTTAAATGCGGTACAATCCGGTACAAACCTAGTACAAACGTATGGAAGGCCTAAAAATTAATTATTATATACTTGGTTGCCAACTTCACATAGGTAGGCCTAAGTAGTTATGTACGCAAAGGTTACTTGGAATAAATTTAGCGATAAGTCCGTCATTTGTAACATTAATTAGTGTTTTATTTGTTTACTGTAACTGTTTTGTCTTGGTGACTTGGGTTCATGTGTATTATAACATGTTACAAAGTTAGCATGAATTGTTTGTAATCTTTTTCAGAGTAGGCTTGATTGGTCGAAGCCTCTTCTGTCCCAGTTACACAAGATAGCACCACATTACCAGAAATGGGTGCACAGTCCAATTTATAGAAAATGTCGGCTGTTCTCAAACCCATTGTTGGAGTATATGACATTCACGCCGTGGTATGTCGTGCCCATTTTCTGGATACCGATAATCATATACATAGGATTATCACAGTACTTTGACCTTGTTCAATGTGAAGGTTAGTGTAAATATATATGATGTATATTTTTTAATTAAAATAACACTATAATTTATAATGCAAAATAAAGTAAAGTTAGTTTAAAAAAAAATAACAAGAAAATTGTAGACATACCTGGCAAATAAAATGGTTGTGCATTGACAAGAACAATGACATTTAGCGTTAAAACAGATGTAAAATGTATGATAAGGATTCAATTTCTATCAACCAGTATTGAAATAATATCTGATAAAATGATTCACGCAAATATACGTGAATCATTTATCTAAAATTATAGTAATGAGTAATTCGCATTATTTATAAGATTATATGTTTATCGAACAACATTTTTATATACTCAAATAGTACTTAATAGGTATTTTAAATTGTGTCAAATGATTATTTTATTTTTCAGACTGCGAAGACCGTCAATTGACAAATCTTCAATTTATATTTCATATGGTTTTTGGTTTCTTCTTGTGGACATTTTTGGAGTATACCCTCCACAGATGGGTGTTCCACTACGACCCTGGCTCATCAGTTCGGATGATTCAAATGCATTTCCTTATTCACGGGATGCATCATAAGGTATACAAAACGATATAAAGTTCTTATGTTTGAACATCTTGTTACAAAAGTATTTCAGTTAAATATCACAATATAATACTTTACTCTGAAAGTATTAATTCATTAATTTACTTTGCATAGTATAATTCATGGGCTGAGGTGACCTAGTATATCTATACTAATATATAAAGATGCACAGTTTGTTTGTTTGATCCGGATAATCTCAGGAACTACTGGTTCGAATTTAAAAATATTTTTTGTGTTGTATAGTCCTTTTATGGAGGAAGGTTCTAGGCTGATTTTTATTCATTCACACAAGGCCATCTGATCCCAAACTAAGCAGAGCTTGAACTATGGAAACCAGACAACTGATATACTTACATATACTACTTTTCTTTTGTAAATAAATACTTATATAGTTAGAATACATTAATCTTAGCCGATGATTGCAAGGTCAAATCTGAGCAAGCACTACTGAATTTTCATGTCCTTAATTTGTGTTGAATATTCATATCGTGCTCGCCGATAAAGGAAAACATCGTCTGCAACCAACACCATTGGAGTTATGTGCTGTAATAACTTTAAAGTTTAAACCCTTAATAAAAGGTTGTACGATTACTTCGACACGTTTTAATATATGTACGATCCAGTAATTATATATATTTCAAAATGCATGTCATCCGAGGATTTATATATATTCTCTATGGGACTCTTACCATTGGTGGTAAATTTATTTTTCTTTCTATAACTCGGTCCACCGAATTTTTATGTTACCTACCTAGTTACCTACGCTATCGACCTGCACAACGTCTAAAATTCAGCCTTCTCGGGTCACATACATTTATATATAATTTTTTCCGATTAAGTTATTAAGCTCTATATTATTAACGATCGTATAATTTATTTACGGGATTATAATATAAGCGTGATAATGTTATGTTAATTGTTTTTTGTTACAGGTCCCTTTCGATGGATTAAGACAAGTATTTCCACCAATACCTGCCCTTATGATTGTTATCACACTTTTAATCGTCGTTTGGCCCATTTTAACTCACCCTATTATTAAACTGACTGGCTCTCTTATAGGTAAGTAATTCCATTTGTGTCGATAAATTTATATCAATCAATGTTTATCGGCTAGTTGTTGCCAAGTTACCCACTACACTTTAATGAGGCAGTTTAGTGGAATGAGCTCGTGAGAATTATGATATTTTTCGCTATGGAAATAGGACATTACTCTGTTTATGGGCATTGCTTTTATGGCAACACTCATTATTTATTTATAGTATAGGTGGGCGGACGAGCATATTGGCCACCTGATGGTAAGTGGTCACCAACGCCCATAGAAATTGGCATTGTAAGAGATGATAACCATCGCTTACATTGCCAATGCGCCACCAACCTTGGGAACTAAGATGTTATGTCCCTTGTGCCTGGGGCCTGTAATTACACTGGCTCACTCACCCTTCAAACCGGAACACAATAATACAAAGTACTGCTGTTTCGCGGTAGAATATCTGATGAGTGGATGGTACCTACCCAGACGAGCTTGCACAAAGCTCTACCACCAAGTACAGCTCATGTCATATTGAATTATTTATCTTCCGTTATTGCATAACATTTAAAATTATATTGAAAACGTTTTTACTGCAAAGAGTAAATTTATTATTATTTATATAAAAGAAACAATAAAGCAATACTAAGCAGTGCAGCACTCGGAAAGTTTAACTAAATTTGACTGAATGAGTTTTTCACTAATTATCATTAAATACACTAACGAACAGAACAGGATTATTTATGTGTCAGTAGGGCGGATAATAAAATTACTATTACTTAACTACTTACTCGAAATAAGAATCATAAAGTATTCATATTACATAATGAATTAAGATATCCTAAAGTATTTTTACATATGCTTAATTTTAATAGTAAGGAACGTAGAAAAAGTCATAATATTTTTCTGAGCCAAGCAATTTTTCTTTTGACAGGTTACCTTATCTACGACATGATACATTACTACGTGCACCATGGCTCCCCGAGAGATGGTACTTATTTCTACGCAATGAAACGGTACCACTCCAACCATCACTTCCTTAATCATGACAAAGGTAACGAAACATATGCTAAAATAATGAAATATATATGTACTTATATATGACTGAATATTCATTTGTCCAATGAATTATCACACGAGCGACGCCGCGGGTAGTGTTTGTAAAATATAAAACGAATAAAATATGTATAAGATTGTATATTCGTATATCTGAAGAAATTTCAGCTTATGCTGGGTTTCTATGTTTACAAACAATTGGATTTGTTAACGGGTAGTATAATTGTCTACGACATATTGTATAAAACCTAATATGAAAATATAACAATGTCATTTTCATTTTTAGTAATTTCTTCTTGATTTGGTTTTAATGATATCGATATTGTTTATTATTAAAAAAAGCGTTCAACTATTTTTGTTATGAAATATAAAAAGAAAAACTTTTTTTCAGCATTCGGAATCAGCAGTAAATTATGGGACTATGTGTTCAAGACTATTGTGCAAGTTAAGAAGTTGAATTTCGCTTTACGCTGGTAACCTATATTGTGATTTGGTAGTAGTAGTGGCGATGGGTATATTTTAAACTATTTAGTATAAGAGAACTGTCATTTGTAAATAAAATTAGTTTCTAGAGTCTCAACACGAAATATCTTCGAAAAAATTGTGTCTGGTCTTACTAATAAATATTGTTAAGCGGTTGTGTAAACGACTCTCTGTCTCCCTTTTTCAAATTTGAAATCAACAATGACAGAAAGAATGAAATTGATTTTAACTGTTCGCTGCTACACTGCAAGTCCTCAGATGTTGCAGATGTCCATGGGCGGTGGTAGTCACTTTACATCAGGTGGGCCTCCTGCTCGTTTGCCCCCTCTTACATAAAAAAAAAAAAAAAATGTAATAGTAAGGCAAGCGTGTTTACTATAAAGATATTTATTTATAGCAATTGATTATTTCTATAATGTGATTAATTTATAAGAACCTTCAACATGTTTTAAATATTGGTATTATTAAAATAAAAATCTTCTCGAACAAATCTTTTATGGATACCTAATAAATAGGCCATCCTTAAATGAATGAACAGAACTAAGGGACCAAAATATTTTAATAACAATCGGTACACTAACTTTAAAATAAATGTTTTATAAGAAGTATTTATTAACTCGCTTTGGGCATCAGTTTTAACTAATTTTGTAATTATTGATTTTTAACTAAATTCCAGATTCCAGACTTAGAGTTACTTAGAGAATGTTGGTTATTAAAAGATACCTTATATAAAAAAAAATACCTTAAATGTTTACATTAGAATTGGACTTATATTAGGTTGATATGATTGTCAATTCGTCGTAGTCGGAACAGATTTTAAAAATATTAGTATTTGATTATTATTAATGTCATTGATTCTGAACTGCCCTTGCGATTTCGGCTACACGTTAATTTCTTCGACAGAGCGTATTTAAACACCAATGTAGTAGTAGGTACACTATTATGTAGCTTTAACAACTAGTTACCTATGAGTGCACTGTGTGACAAACAAAAAAAAAACTTTTTTATCATTTTTAAATATATTCTATTTACAAAATAATATTATAGTGTTTAAAACATCACATATAAAAACTCTAACGAAAATAAAAAAGTATCATGAATAATTTTTATATAATTGTATTTAATTCCATCTTTAATATTATATTGTATTTTGTTAGAATTCATTAAAACTTTTAACTGTTGCATGTAATAAAAGTGCGCAGATTTATCGAATATAAATCGCACTAAAAATTTCAGCCAGAATTTGTGGAGTAAATAAAAAGCGTCATTGTGTGATTCGATTTTATTTGATTTTCGAACCCGATAAAGTTATGTTTTATATAGTTTATTCCTTTAAACGTTAATATATAGTCAGATTATAAATATAGTCCCAATTATCTTGCCCACTGATTAAAAATCATCCTCATCCCTTAAGGAGAGTTTTAGAGCGTGTCCACATCGCTGCAATATGAGCTGGTACATGGGGCAGAGTTTTATCCGTTACACGCACATTTCCTCAAGATACTATATAAATTAGTTATATGAAACCAGTCGGTCAAACTCACGACCTTCGCTTGTCTAACGAGATATACCACTGGGTCGTCACGTCTAATTTATCTGTATAATTAAGCTATAATTAATTAGAATGACGGAGTGGTAATAAAGAAACTACAGCGACATATATATATATCCTTATTGCTCGTAACGATCTATGTAATTGTTGTAATGAGTTTGCACTTTTTTAATTGTACTAGGTCAGTAAGAACGAACTGGAAACTCAACAGTAATAATATGCCAATATACATGTAAATACAACGCAGTCGGAAGGGCCCCTGATACAAGGGGGCCCAGCGAGAAACAAACGATTATTTTAATTATTATGTAGTTAGATCATTTAATTTCACACACGCGATTTAAATGTTGTTTTTACAAGGAAAACAAGTAATATGATTATAGGGTCAACTAAGCTCAGTTTTTACACCACTACCACATTGTGAGTCGTATATAAAGTAAAACTTTAAATAAAAAAATAATTGCAATTTCAGTTTAAATATCAGCCAGCTTTAAGGTGTAATGGTAACAAACCAACTGCTCATCGCACGCACGGCAGTTCACGTTCGTTTTTACAATAAGCTACACTTCCAATTTTTACATTGGGGCCCGAAAAAGGCACTGCGATCGTGAAATGTCATATAGTGATATATGACATTAACTATAATAATTATAATATAAAATGATACACAATAGCAGTATTTCCATTATTCAATTCAGTCAATATTTTACGAGTGCGATACAAAGTGAGTTCTAATCATTACATAATATTTTTTTTAGGATTTTCATATCATGTCGACCTGAAGCTTTACTGGCGTGCGTGTGACGATAGAAAGTCTTATTTATTCCCGTGCGAAGCCGAGACGGGTAGATAGTAGATTATAATTTCTGATTGTTAATGATATTTACACTATATTGGACTTTATAGTAATCATTGTTCTAGTTTATAGTATTATCCGATAATGTAATACATATTATAATATAAAGAAAATTGTCATTTGGTAGTATCTAGTAGTGGCTATCCATAATTGGCTTTAACTTTTTTTATGATAATATATTAATTATTTATCTTTTTCTCCATAATTTTTTGCATGTGTGCGTTTTTCTGTTCCTTTGTGTATTATAGTTTAATTGCACCGTTACATTATTATTATAAAAACAATTAATTGTAGGTATATATTTTTACTAGGGATACAAGAGTTTCCAATTCATCATTATTGTTTTGTAAACATTTATCCAATACGACGCTCAGACTACCATTTTAAGATGGTAGCATGAATATGGTAGTAGTAGCACGATATGATAGTCGTGGTACTATCCGAGAAATCAACACCCAAGTTTCAACCACACATAAATATAGCAATGAACTCATTTGGGTGAAATTTGGTTTGGTTTAGGAAAAAAGCATATATATAGATTTACATTTATTTGTCTTTCATGTATCTACTATCTAGAATCTAGAAATGTATAGAATTATTACATGTTTTTTAGTGGTTGTTTCGTAATAGTTAAGATTTAGTATTCTAAGGTTTAAAGTTTGCATTTTTTCTTGTACTATTAAGTAATGTTTAGTCTTTATGGGACTTTATGGGATTACTAGATTTAATAAATATTTATCTGTCAATCAATCAAATTATATTAATTTTCAGTATGTAATTTTTTTTTTTAAATACTTCAAACTCAGAATAAAATATATACCCATCATATCCATATATAAATAATCAATTGAACAAATAATCGATATCTCTTAGTTTTTTAACAAATGTTGTTATCGACTTACTTATCAATTACTAGAACGAAGTTACGTATAATATATATATATTTCTAGATAACGTCTTATGATGTATAAAAATTTAATTATGTATCGAGATACAGCTAGAATAAGCTTAATTATATTTTTATCAATTTATACTATGTTTATAAAATCATTAGTGTTAAATAAAATAAATTTGTTCATTTTGTTTGGTTTGCTAGCGATTTTTGTATGCGAACATGTACGGAGTAATGCAAAATCATTCAATAGAATTTATTTCACGTCCCAAAGCTTTAGGTTCGTGGTGAGCACAATAAAATCAACTCAATGCTCTAGATCAATATCATAATTAATAAAATATAAGAACAATATATTCGTCTGTCAACTAAATTAAAAAGGTATTATTATTAATAATAACCAGCTGCGATACCGCTACCGCCGTGAGCCGTATTGTAATGTAATATATATGTAATAACATAACGATTTTTTTTCATATCGGTTTGGTAGGTTATCTGATAAACGTGTTCCAACAAACGTGCCCTTCAGAATTCTACTAACAAGTTGTCACTTTATCGAATCGAAATGTAATCGTTGTCAGCCGTGTCCCTATTCTATTAGCAAAGATCCAGTTACGATTCAGTAGAACTTCGAAGTTATAGAATAGAATATGTAAAGTGATGTAACAGTTAGAAGTTCGTTTATAGGCTATAATTGGTCCCTAGGTGCTAGATCAGCGTTTAAAATGCCCAGTCATTCTGACATCAATGACTCCGTATTATGCAAATGTCTTTGCACAGTAATTGAGCACCTATTTGAAACCTGAGCATACATCATTACTAGAATTCAAATGAAAAATTAAGATTTCATTATTAAATAAAAATGTATTAACTAATTTCTTATCTGACATTATGCAAATGATGACGATGATGCATAGAATTTTTCAGCTTTATAATATAACGGATAGGTTATTAAAATGGGTTTTAATAACACTAGTTTATGAGTTTGAATGTAGGCATTTTGTTTACTTTTATATAATAAAATACAATTATTTAATAATATAATGAAAAACGTATCTCACGTTGACTCTATACTAAACCGTCAATTATTATTAGGTAGATCATATACATTTAACGCCTGTTAGAAAATTAGAGCAAATATTCATTTTGCTTATTAGTCATGTAGTGTAAAGTCGAAGTCAAAAATCTTTATCCAATATAGAAGCGTTACTTATTGTTATAAATCTACCACCGGTTTGGAAATATACACCTCAGACCTGAGAAGAACCGGTGAAAGGAACTCAGCGGAGTTTTATATATATATGTATATAATATGTATCTCATCTTTTACAGTCATAGGCAATTTACACAATAGCATAATTTTTTTTTTGTTATTTGTAAAAAATATATCTATTTGTTATTAAATTGGGAGTATTTAATATTATTATTTGAAAAAAAAACAATAATAAATTATTGTACAATAAAATTATGAATAAAGCAGCGTTTGCTGTAACAGGTGGCCTTATCAAGCAGCGATCTAGGTAACATTTGGGCACAAGACAGATTGTATAAGAACTTTTGTAAATATATCATAAAAACGTATTTAACGTTGACTCTAAACTGAACTGTCAATAATTATAAAGAAGATAATGTACATATAACGCCTGTACTAATTAATGCAATTAATAACTATTAAACAAAAAAAAACTAAATACAATATTTAAAGCGCTCCAGGTAAAATTTGGGCATATAATAAGTAGTATGTAAATTATCCAAATTATATGTACTTATATATTACATACTAATAATATAATATATTATTTACATCATAGTTAAAAATAAATATATATTTATAAAATAAAATAATGTATTCGATAAGTATTCTAAATAAAATTAATTCTCTTGTTGAGTTTGCTTGTATTTAAGTATTTAACTTAATCAATAATAAATTGTTAGGCGCACTATACAGTTTACGCTCTAGCGATTGGCGTGGTTTGGCGCTCAAAAATTCAGCATAGGTACTACCTCCAGAAGAGCTCGCGAACTACTGAATTCGGATGCTCAACGCATCGCATTTTGTAGATTTTTAGAGGTAGGCCTAACGCTATTTCGTTATGTGACATGACCTTGGGCTACTGCCATTTCTCTCTACTGTAAGCCGCGTACAAGAACTTCGTTCCAGAAATAGCAGGTTAAACATTTCTTTGTTCCGAGAGTCACATTTCACTCATGGCTATTGTTTAACTATTGTGTCTGGTGTATGGACAGAATTCGTTAAAGTACAATTGCAAATTAACCTGTAACATTGTATATAGTACGCGAAAATAATGCAAAATATATTTATATTTCGCACGTTATTTCTTGGGAAAATGATTTTATTTATATTTCCTTCTTTGTCAAAATCATTTTTTCCGTAAAATATTTTTATTGTATTTTATCACCTTATCTGTTCTTGTGATTGTTACTTTATTTTCTTATCTACATAATTGAATTTATTTTAAAGGTTTCTTAAAATAAACTTTTGTTATTAGTGTAAGTAGTTAGCTTTAAGCATAATGATTTCACTGAAGTTTTCTAAATTCTATCTTATTCATAATTCTTTATAAATCAACTAAAATGATAAAATGTGTAGTGATATAATACGTTGCGTATTGTTTGATTCATTTACGACTATTATAAAAGGTTCAATTGCTTTATTCTAATAAGTATGTAAATCCATTATAGAACTTCATTAAGTCTTGTGGAATGTAGGTTTTGGTTTTTGTTTAAGGATAGAATAGTTTGCTATTTAATAAAATGTTATATTTGCATGTATTTCTTTCATTTCGATACCCCATACAATTCTGACCTTAATATATTATTACCAACTATCGAAACTGGATAGATACCAAGCTAATGCAGCTTGGTATCTATCCAGTGGCGTAGCTATCGTAGGGCTAGGGCCCTCTAACCTAACCCTCTCTAATTTTGAAGACCAATATTAATTCAAGCTATGTGGAAAAAGAGGGTGAGGGCCCACTTCTTACTCTATGCACACCAGGGCCCTAGCTACGCCACTGTATCTCTCATCTGGAAAAAGAGCTGTAATTATTTTAAAGCAAAATAACTTTGTCTACTGCATAAAGTTCTGGCTGCATAATATGATTTTAAAATAAATGATATTTGTATGTGTGTTGTAGTACGTCCTCTGATATTTTTTCAATCTGTGTTTCTTAGTTGATGTTTGTGTATTCTGCGATATATCTAAAATAAGCTCGGCAGCCATTTAATATAAGCCACTCACTTTTTACAACTCACTTTCCCGCCTTTTTTAAAAGACTGTGTTGCCAACTTAAAAACATAGAAAGGAAGATACCACTTAACAGAAAAATATTACGTCGCACTTATTTATAAATTAAAAACAAAATCAATGAAATATTAGAAAACAAAATAACATAAATTAAATATATTATTAATATGAAAAATTTATCAATCTCCTTAATCATTAACTGTAATTGTAGGTAGCTTGGATAGGCTTGTTACACTACATTAGTTGTATATTAGTAAAGTAGGAGAACTGTGATGTTGAATGTCCAAAAAACTATTTGCTACTTCACTTCAGAGATACATCTAAAGGATACACTAAAAAACCGTAAGTCTTAAGGCCTAAGAAATGTGAGATGTTATGTGTCTGTCTTCTAAAGTATACTCAAAATAAGTATTTTTTATCAATTTTAGATTATCCATATTCTCGTTCATTATTAATCCGTATTCAGATAAATATGTTACAATGGGTATTTCATAAGTATATGGATTAAAATTATTTACACTATATATATAAATATATCATTTGAATAAAAGAAAATATCATCGATTCCAATTAGTGCAACCAAAACAATCGTTGTCGGCGAAAAGGGTGGTAGTATAACGGGCGGCAGTTACAATTACCCAAATTTATATATTTACTTCTTTGAATCTCCAACAGCTGTACTTAATATACATCCAAAACATGCTTTACATTTACTTAAAACTAATTATGTACCTACAACCTATTACAGAGAACACATCATCCGCAACCACAAGTACGATAAGTATATAGATTAAAATAAAAAACAGAAATAATAAATATTTAAATAAATAAAGTCGCTAATTAAATATCATTAAGTATTTTTAAACATTGAAATATTATGTTTGTACGTATTATTATTTTTTTTTAATTTTGAAATACTAATATTACGAGTATGGGTCGAGATGGTTCGGTGGTGAATATTAATAGTAATTAATTACACGTCAATCTTAACTAAAGACTGCGGGTTCAAACAACAAGCACTAT
The DNA here is from genome assembly GCA_905220585.2 of Nymphalis polychloros. NCBI lineage: Eukaryota > Metazoa > Arthropoda > Insecta > Lepidoptera > Nymphalidae > Nymphalis > Nymphalis polychloros. The sequence continues at coordinate 12,027,957 of HG992252.1, read as the reverse complement.
CGGATTTGAACATTTGCGTAATTATTACTCTCGGAATAATTATTCATACAATCGTAAAGCAATCAGATGATTATGAAACGTTTGGCGATACTAAACATGCTATCCACATATAATTTCCTTTATTAATTAACGCAATAAACGTGACATGATAAGGTGACGCCATATTTAAAATAATATTAACGTATTTTTTTTCAACCTGCACATTATAACATATTACGAGAGATTATTCCGTTACAAAATATATATTTTTTTATTACAATCAAATGACGAACACTCATTTAGGCTAGAGTTTTGAGTGAAAGAGCATGTTAGAAAAAAGTTTTAATATAATTTAATTAAATGTTATGTGATATTTATATACGAGAATGGTTTCGAAAAGAACTGTTTTTTCGAGTAGAAATATTTTGTCAATATCAGTGTTGCTATATTTTTTTAGTTCGTCGGTAACTTGTTGCTTGAATTCCGGTTGGGAGTTTATTTTTGATGATATTATAGCGGAAGTGTGTCCAATTTTGGCAAGTGCAACGTCGAAGGTCAAAGATTTGTTTCTCTCGTCATCTTCAGGTTAATTTTTTTTATTAATTATAAATTAATTATTATATTTTACGAATCATTCATCATTTTCTGTGATTTAATGTGTGTGTGAATTAATGTGTAAAATATCTTTGGTTCTTCTTAAGTTTATTTCATGCTTTCTAAGGAATGGTAGTCCCGTACACACTTTTAACTGCCAGACTCATCGTCATAGGTGTTACTGAGAATCGACAGAAATCCAATAAATCTTTATCGGCCCGACCTGGGGTTTGACCCTAGGGCCTCAAAATCTGCGTCTATATATCAAGTCACAAAATTAACGAGGCAGTCAAATTAATATGTACATTCCATTCGCTGAGCTATATTGCTTCATATATCTTCATAAGTAACATATATTATATTACTTCTATTAAATAGAGTTAACAAAAAAATATTTGTAAATATTTCAGAGGAAGAAGACATACCATCGGAGTTGATATCCGACAGTCTCCGGTGTGGACGTGAACTTTCACGAGAGGCAAAGAAAAGGGCTAATCGGCTCGTTAAAAATGGTGTCGGTCTGGAAGCGTGCTCACCAGCTCTTTTGCATTTTTTCTCTTCAAAATTACCCAGCGATGCAAAGAAGGCGTCTGAGGTATCTCACGAGCTGCTTACGGCTACGAAGATTATGCAAATGAAATTGTGCTCAACGTAAGACGCGATCTATATTTCAATATAATATGATACATGCCATAAAAATACTCTGCATAGGAAATTTTTGATTGAATCAAGTTTTTTGAAACCCTTTAAATATATGAAAGCAGTTTTTTTGGACCTTCATGATCAATATTATGTTTTATAACAAACAACGTTTTTGTTGGGTTTACTCTTAATACGCAACGTACGTGTTAATTACTATTAGTAACTTAGTAATAAGAAATTGACATTTTCTCATAGACAATTACTACTTTTTAACTTTAGTCCAACACATTTTATCGATATCAGTAACATAAATATTATAAAATAAAAGTTAGTTTGTTTTGTTTATTTGTTTGTTTATTACGCTTAATTACTCAACCGATCAATATAAAATTTTGCATACACGTTATCATGGACGCAGAGAATTGAAAACCTCTCTCTCATGCAAGCGAAGCCGCATGTGGAAACTAGTGACTCATAATAATCAATAACCTAACAATTTGTGATTTATATTTTCAGTTTAATACGACCAAATCATTTTTTTTTTTCAGGACGGATGTGACTCCGAACACCTTTATATCGTTTTTAGAGAACCAATGCATACAGCCCCACGAGATATACTGCAAGCCTGTCAGTGTCTCCTGTACAGGTTCAAATAAGTACCGTAGTATCGACGGCACATGTAACAACCTGCGGCATCCAACGTGGGGCAGACGAGGCGCTCCGTTTACCAGGCTTACCTCTCCTAGATATGCTGATGGTTCGTAACTTACTTTACTAGCTCACGGTCATCATGCACTGCAATACCAATGCCAATATAATAAAATTGTTTGTAAGCTGTTATCTGATACGATTTGCCATAAAATATTCTCCAAGCTCTTACAAGTATATAATATGTATATTAAATGATCACGTTAATGCTTGTGTGTCTATTGAATTAATTAATGAAGTTGTTTTCAATTCTGTAAACAAGGTGATAAAGTACATGAGGATATATATTCAGATTGTTTTCACCTACATTATTTATCAAAGAACTCTCGACGTAAATACGTCGACAAAATTTGAAATTCTGATTAAGTTTTTTAGACGATGCGAAACTGTAGATATGGAAACACTATGACTTTGAAACTCCAATTTATACCATAACGTTGAATGTGGGTCAAATGGCTATTAAAGTGCTCATCGTCGACTGACAAAGAAATAATAATATAATGACAAAAGTAGAATAGTATAATCTATGGTTTACGATGTTTTTACGGCGCGCCCTCGCAATAATCACGTGATACAATCCCGTTTCAGTAGAAAGGTGGCCTGCGCTCGATATAGACAGTTGAAAAATTCAACTAAAATATCATACTGAAAAAAGTATATTTTCTTCATATAATGTTTTTTAATGATTTTACTTACATTTTATTTACGTTTGAAACTCGGGCGCTATGATAGTATCAAGGTCGAATTAGGGTGCTCGATACATTGCACTATATTTTGATTCAAATTCCGACGTAAAAAGGTCTATCATCTCTCAAATGATTTGCAAGTGCTCATTGTCTTCTGTCTAAATACATTACGTGTTGTAGTTAGTTTTGCTTATTTTTTGCCATACGGAGAACGACTTTGATAAATTTTGTTTGGTCATTGTACAAAGTCCTCTTCCCAAGCATTTCATTTCAAACACTATGTCACATTGAAACCTTTGCTTTCAGAGTACGAGTACTTTTAATTTTACATAAATGCAAAATGCTGCAAAACAATATTCTCTTCTATGTAATTCAAAAATAACAAACTGAAGCATGCATGCTTGTGGAAACATAGGTGCATCCTCTATTCCATCAATTTTATAATCTGATAGGATATCAATCCAACACAACCTGAGAGTGTTCAAGTGCTGTTATACGGCGTGTTTTTGAGCGCCTAATTTAAACAATGTAAAATGCTAAACTATTTTATTATTTTTATAATCAATAAAATTCATCTCATTCAAATAGGTATCTACGCGATGCCAGTCGCAACAAGCGGTCGACCATTACCCAATCCACGCTTGCTTTCAACACGGCTCTTTGCAGATCGATCTATTTTCAGCCGTGTACTTAGCCATCTCAATGTGCAATGGGGACAGTTCATCACGCATGACCTCGTTTTCCAAGTCATGGAAGTAACTGGTAAATATTTTCGATCCTTTACAGAAATAAGACTCAAGACTCAGCTGTTTGGTTTTGCTCTGGCTGAAACGATTGTGTTTTTAAATAAAGATCATGTCTATGAAGACAGTCATGTCTTCATAGACATGATCATGGTATGAAAAGTTCTGTTCTGTAAAAACTCACTTCATACATATCACGAGAGATGTTGAAAACCAACTTATGTGGTGTGGTACTTAGGTGATGCACTATTTTGATGCGTGTATCTCTTCCATGACATAATAATTGTAGTCAATGATGAATATTAATTTCTGACATTTCACGATCTTACTCTGCTGTTCGGGTGAGTTTTGAGTTTATTCTTACAAATAGCTTAACTGGATTATTTTTCAGATGAGGGTGGAATTCAATGTTGCTTAGGAAACGGTCGCGATGTTCTACCACAAGAATTGCTGAACGACAAATGTATACCGATTTGTGTTTCCGATGACGATCCCTTCTACAAAAACCACGGTATAAAATGTCTCAACTTTGTGAGAAGTGTCACCACACCAAGGGATGACTGCAGCTTAGGCCATGCGGAGCAGGTATTATACTTTATGGTACTAGCTACTTTATGGTATTAGCTAGTATGACGTTCATAACGTACAAAATACCTTTTTTTATTGTATAGATAGGCGGACGAGCATATGGGCCACTTGGTAAGTGATCACCAACGCCCATAGACATTGGCATTGAAAGAAATGTTAACCACCGCTTCCATCGCCAATGCGCCACCAACCTCGGGAAATAAGATGTTATGTCCCTTGTGCTTGTAATTACACTGGCTCACTCGCCCTTCAAACCGGAACACAACAATACAAAGTACTGCTGTTTTGCGGTAGATTATCTGATGAGCGGGTGGTACCTACCCAGACGAGCTTGCACAAAGCCCTACCACCAAGTACGTATGGTATTTAGAGTAGCGATGATCTTGTAAGTAGGCGTAATACTAAAATTAGTAGAAAAAATAGTAATGAAAATATCTGTATAAATTGGCAAAAACAATTCAGTACTTTTTCTCTTTTGTTTGTCAACTGGTAGACTGGTGGAAGTGGAGTGTGACAGATATCATTAAAAATAATGGACATAAGAGTATAAGAAAAATGTATTATATGGTATGAATCAAGAGTTATTATTATCTATTATTCGCGACAGTCAAATATTTTTTTAGATAAAACATTAAATTATATATTAAGTAAAAACATTTTATATATATACATATTTCAGATGAATACAGTGACCAGTTTTTTAGACGGCTCCGCAATATATGGCTCAGATCCAATACTTGCTGCTAAGCTCCGGAGCAAGTGCGGTGGAAGATTGCGCGAGGAAACGAGAAAAAATTGTAAGGGAGGTTTCTTGCCATCGGTTGATGATAAATTAGCTGTTTGCGACTTACGAAATATATCGGAACCTTGTTACTTGGCTGGTATGACGTTATTATTAGTTGTATAGTTTTGAATTTAGAACGGTAGCATTCTTTAATTGTCAGCTTACAATTATGGGAATGTGAGTTGTATCTTTGTACTTTCGGTAAAAGATTTTCAACGCATATTTATTTTCTAAGATAATTCAACTAAATATTTATATACATATAAATTGTTTAGCGAGTTGTAAATAATTAGTTTAATAATAAAACAATATATATTCTAAGAGTTAATTTAGGTCCAAATATCAGAACAAAATGATGTTTAAAAAATATTGTAGGAGATAGCAGAATTAACCAGACACCAACGTTAGCTGTCCTTCATACGTTGTTACTAAGAGAACACAATCGCATAGCAGACATTTTAAGCTCATTAAACCCGCTTTGGACTGATGAGAAAATATACCAGGAGACAAGAAAGATTGTCATTGCGGAAATCCAACACATCACTTATCAGGAATGGTTGCCTTTAAATTTTGGTAAGATTTATGGATTATTCAACGAATATAAATAAAAATTAAAACAAAAAAATCTCTGTTCTCATTACTTGTGTGTACCAAACTAACATTGGATTCGTTTAGGAGAGAGCTATCTTCGTTACTACCGGATATCCCCCAGTTCGCTCTATAGCCGTGATTACAACGAGGAGGTGAATCCCGGAGCGATCAATGGCTTCGGTGCCGCCGCATTTCGCTTCTTACACACTGTTATACCTGACACCATCATGAGTTGTCCTTCGACCTACGCGACAGGTTATTTGTATAAGTAAGTTTCAAACGTAACAGTTTTAATCGAAATAGTTCTAAATCTTTTTAATAATAAAAAACTGTCACTTTCGTTAGTAATAATTCTTTTTATTTTAAGCAAAACAAAAACAAGTGGAAAATATTGGTATGGTTTCAGGTTAAGCGACCATTATTTCAACCCAGGTATGGTAGAATCTACGCCAGAGTCTTTCGACGATATCATACGCGGTATAGTAACGAACCGCGCGGGCGAGGCTGACCCGCACTGTACAAGCGAAGTCACCAATCTACTGTTCAAATCTAGTAACAAATGGGGTTTGGATCTCATCGCTATGGATATTCAGAGGGGTAGAGATCACGGAATTGCTTCATACAATGATTACAGGTAAGATTTATGTCATAAATATTCCATTATCGATAGCTTCTTAGACATTCGTGTCGTCGCCATTGCACTTAATTTATTTAAGCAATCAATTTTTGTCTTTTTTAACATAACCAGCAGTATCTTATTATCGTGTCGTATCTTATAAGGCCTGTGTTCAAAGCCGTCGGCTCAATAAAAAGTTATTGGGTTTTTCTTTTGAGAAATTGTAGCAGCTTAGAGTCTGGAATCTGCCGTGGCTTGGAAAAGACGTAAAGTCGCTGGTGTGTTTGAACTGTTTCGGTCATATCAAGATTTAACATTTGATTATATTAAGGAATAGAAAGTGAACTTGTGTTTGTGCACACACTTATGCACTATTAACTAGTCTCCCTTGAGAACGGCGTGGTGGCCGAAATCTGCCAGGAGGACATCATCAGTGCAGACAAGATTATATGATCATTTCTATATATTACAGAGAAACTTGCGGCTTGAAAAGAGCAAGAACATTCCAAGACTTGGCGGGTGAAATATCACAAGACGTAAGCTACAATTCATAATGGAAACCAATGTCGAATCAAATTGCAAAAATATTAATATCGATGTTTCTATTACAGCGAATTAACGCACTTGCCAAATTCTACGAGTCTGTAGACGACATAGATTTATTTGTCGGCGGTGCTTTGGAAGGGGACGTGTCTGGGTCCATACTCGGGCATACATTTCAATGCATTGTTGCGGAACAGTTCTATCGCACGCGTATTGGAGATAGACACTTCTATGATAACAGCGAGATGCCGCATTCGTTCACACCAGGTAATTTATCACTCATTTAACAAATTTAACAAAATATTATATTATCTTATTATTTGTTTAGGAAATTAAGAGGAAAAAAGACTTAGACTCACACATTTACTCGGTGGTAAGGGCTTTGTGCAAGCCCGTCTGGGTAGGTACCACCCACTCATCAGATATTCTACCGCAAAACAGCAGTACTTTGTATTGTTGTGTTCCGGTTTGAAGGGTCAGTGAGCCAGTGTTATTACAGGCACAATGGACATAATATCTTAGTTCCCTAGGTTGGTGGCGCATTGGCGAAGTAAGCGATGGTTAACATTACTTATAAAGCCATTGTCTATGGGTGTTGGTGACCACTTACCATCAGGTGGCCCATATGCTCGTCCGCCTACCTATACAATAAAAAAAACACACATGCCCTAGCGTATTGTCAAATAATCAATAGTATCTTATAATAATAATAAGATTGAATCCATAGACAATTACTACCTTTACTCAGTAATTATTTAAATTATTACGATTTGTAAATTTAAAAGATGTCTCATGGACATTATTGATCAATAAGTTGCCTTTATTCACAGATCAATTGAAGGAAATAAAGAAAGCATCTATGGCTCGCTTAATCTGTGACAATACAAATGTCAAATACGTTCAGAAAAAGGCATTCGAATTGGAGAGTTCATACAATCCGAAGTACAACTGTGACGACTACAATGCCATACCTTATGTTGATCTAACAGCTTGGAAGCGTCCGAAGTTTGAATTGTATGACTAAATTACTCCAAATTCAAAAAAGGAATGGCTGTCAATGGTTACCCAGCAGATGTGATACAACGAAATTGATGGTAATGAAAGAATGTAATTATTAAAGAAAACTAATAATTGAATATGGAGTAAAATAAATAACAACATATAGTTTCAATGTACACAAACACGAATAGTTTACACGTTATATACAAAAGTGTGTACATAGCGGCGCCGGAAAGGATGTATGACGGCATAAGACAGCGTCTTGCCGTTTGCCTCAAGACCAATATTGTTTCTAATCAAAATATACATATGGATACTTTCTGTTTGCGGTTTGCGTGTCTGGTCCGTGAATTAAATCTAACTTTTTTAATGAAGATGAGTGTCTGTTGCCTTTACCGAGAATATTAAAAAAAGTAATTTGACAGTGACAAGTAGTACTATAAATAATAAAATGATGAATCTGACTCTTAATGTTACAAATTAAAAAGGCAACTACAAAACTATAGGACTATCTACATGCTGTTTAATAGATCAAATAATGTTTTAATTTGGCAACATTGTCATTTTCTATTAAGTTTAATAAGGATAGTTTAGGATTATTTTAAATTATAACATCAAATTGTGTAAATTATTTATTGATAAGCTTATTTAAATAAAAATATTTATAAACGATCACGAATTTTTAATTTCATAAAAATGATGTCAAGTTACGTAGTTTTATTTAATTGTAGACTTTAAACTTTTAAATGTTTATAGAATATTTACTAACGAATTATATAAGACTAGTTAATAAACACGTTTCTTTAAAAAGAATTTCGAGTGACAAAAATCACTAAGAAAACATTTCACACATTTTAACTTAAAAATACATAAAAAGTTTAAACAAAGAAATACATTAAAAGTTTATATTAATATCAGCCTTAAAGTTAATTTTAATATTTCGAAAAGTTTTTATTTAATTTCACTATAATATTGTTATTATATTTTAACTTATAATAAAATATAACAAATAACAACCCTTATAATCTTATTATATCCGAAGATTAAATAATAAAAAATAATTTACAAGCCCGCGCGACCTTGTCAGAATCAATAAGAAGTAATAGTAATCTTGATTACGATTACTGATTGATAATCATTAATCGCCAAACATGATTACTCTTTTATTACTTTTCCGTAATCATGCTTGATGATTAGACAATGCAATCGTATTGTTAATTATGTATGTTTACACCACGCTTAAGTCACTAGCTATCGATAGCAACCTAAGTGTAACATCTTTGATTCCGGGCGAAAGATGAATGGACAGGGGGGCAATATACCAGGCGGTAAGTATAAAGTAATTTTAATTTTGCTTTTTTAATTGTAACTTTGTATTAGTTAAGTGTGAAGTTCTCTTCTATCGGTTAAACGTAAAATTAGTTCTACCACCAAAATATTTTAGTCATATAATTATTATAATAATATGATTTACTTTGTCTTAAATGCGTGTTGTGTCTTTAAATGGTATTTTATGTGTATAACTCACCTAAACTATACGTCATTGAACAAAAAAACAAAATAAGATATGCCCGTCTCCTCGAAAGTCGTAAGGTGAATTTAAAATTATCAATTCAACTTAAATTTAAAGCATATACAATTATACATATGTATATGTATAATGTGTCCTGTTACATAACTATTCATTATAGATAACAAAATGATCCATTTCATCAAAATCATAAGGCAAGCTCACAAATTCTATCAAGTCTCATAAATTTGACCTCAAAAAGCATTTTCCCTACCTCCAATAAATTTACTAAATAAGTAAATTTCTCCTTTGCTCTTTTTCCTTATTCCAAAATGAAGATAATTTATTATGGACGGAGCTCCATGTCACCGAGCTGGTCATCAGTTGGGACAAGCTTCCGGATCCTGGCTTCACAATCCTTTCGAGAAGTGGCCGTTTGTACAACCTGTGTGCTTCCTCTCTTTGATCGTCTGTCACTTTTCTATCATCGAGGTGTAGGAGTGTCGGAAACTGTGATATCACGAACAGCCTGTAAAGAGGCGTGTCATTAAAATAAGGAAAAGAATATCAATCGAATCAAATCATTGAATGATGAACAATAGTAACTAAGTCTTATGGTTCAAACCAGTTGTACGAGTAGTTTTATATAAAATTTAGCCTTGAAAATGTCAATTCAGAAGTGTTTGTAAGAACCCCACATATACACGTGCACTGTGGTACGATGCACGACGTAGAATCCCGAGTTGGTGCCGCATTCGATGCTAAGCAGTAAAAGATGACGCTCGAAATTGATGGACATAAATTTATATCCCCAATAGAAAAGAGCCCCAAATAGTGCCACAGAATAAAACCGAAGAAGTTTACAAAGATAAGCACTATGAAAACAGCAGCATATTTTAATGATGTGGGTCGAAAACGTCATGCCGTGAATCGTACCGCGAGGCGCGATACGACGTCGACGTCATATCGTACGTATTGGTCGGCCCTAAGAGCGGAGTATACAGCGTGTAACAAAATTCGTGTCCGACCTATGTTAATACGAATTTTGTTACATAATGTATACATGTATATACTTTTTTCGTATCGTACCACCGCACGAAGTCGTAGATTTCCACGACACGATTTCGCATCACGACACGTATCGTTACATTGGTGAACATTATCAGAAAGCTTGATATATATTGATCATATTGATAAACAATGAACACACTATTGAATACACATAATTAAAATTATATTGATCCATAAATAAAAATAGAGAAATAGTTTTACAAGTCACTCTAGACAAAGTTTATTAGTAAAGCTTTAAGTAAAGTGTGTGTTATCTATAACAGATAAATAATAAAACAGAAGAGAGGAGATCGTATGTTTACTCCCAAACTACTTTAAGTTGGTCTTAAATGACTACTTACTTACTTGTGGTACTTGTGAGCTCTCTTGTTCTTTCCATCAATTTATTAAAGAAATATTTACCTGTCCCATTTTTCTTATCAATACCATCACCATTCTATTTAAATTTTAAGAAAGGTAAGATTTAGATAGAACATACCTGTACTGAAGATATTCATAGAAAGTACCCCCATTGAAATAACTGGGTGCCGCTGGATTGCCCATTAGAGATATATACTGGAGATTTGGACAGGATTCTTTGAGTGTGCTCACCCACGGGTACAGTGACGTTATTTTGCAATGGTTTAACCTGAAAATGTGTAACAATTAATGTTGGTTTTGTGTAAGTCCTTCTAGGTAGGACTCCCAACTATTACATATTCTACCGTTTGAAGGGTGAGTGAGACAAGGGACCCAAACACTTTAGTTTACAAGGTAGGTGATGCCTTGATGATGTAAGGGATATTTAGTGCCAATGTCCATGTGGAGTAATGACTTACAATCACGTGCCATATTTGCCTGTCAATCTATTTTATTTAAAAAAAAATAATTGAAAAGTATCTTAGTGACTAATATAAAATAAAAAAAATGTTGCCTCATAAAATGTAACATTCAGTCAGAACACAATGATAAAATTATGATTAACTTATTGTATGTAAGATTCCTGTTAATCTGGGATTCAAAATCTCAGAGTATGGAGACAAGCTACAAGGCCAACCAGGCATTATACAGTATTGACTGACAGCTAAGCCAACAGTTATTATTTTTTTAAATTAAAGTTTTGCTACTGAGGCATCTGGAGTGAGCCGTATTTAGTCTGCTGCAGGTATCATGTTAGGTCGCTCCATCTGATCTCTTCTTCATGACAAATGTCATAGGTTGAATTCCCCTCTCATAAGCTATGTAACTGAGAGAATAGAGTGCTTCTAAGTTAGTGTACACACTCAGGCAATACTATATATCTCTTGCATAGTTTAATCTTGAGATTACTTGATGTAGACCGAAATTCAGTTAGAAAATTCAGTTAAGCCTGATGGCGTGGTCGGTAAGATACTTGCCTTTCACGCTGCAGGTCGTGGGTTCGATTCCCCCCCAGGACAGGCATTTGTGTGCATGAACATATCTGTTTGTCTTGGGTCTGGGTGTAATTATCTATATAAGTATCTATTTACGGGGGAGGAGTGGTATGTGTAGTATATCAGTTGTCTGATTTCCATAGTACAAGTTCTGCTTAGTTTGGGATCTGATGGCCGTGTGTGAATAATGTCCCAGGATATTAAATACATTCTAACGATTACAGTTTGTACAAAAACAAACACAGATAAACATTTTGTGTTATTAAGCAGATTTCTGACTTACCACAATAACTGTAGTTTCGGCATTGGAGGTAACATGCACATCTCAGTTATTGGATTGTCATCGGCTATTAGTGTTGTTAGATGCTTAAAATGTACTAAGCCATCAAGGTTCCTGCAATAAAAAAAACACTTTAGTAGTTATAAAATTAAGTTGCTTTTTTTTAAAATTGTAATGTAATAATATTGCATTACTACATATATTTAAAAATGAAATAGCTAGCATCAAAAAGTAAAATTAAAGTGACAAGGTATAAATTTCCAATAACATACAATTAAATTTAAATGCTTTTTTTCTTTATGTAATCTTATTTGGCAGTAATGTACTTTATCAATTAATTTTATTTTAATAATAATAGGTACTTGCGTTATTTTATTGTGACTTATATCCAAGTATCTGATGTGATCGCAGAATCTTTCAACAATAGTTTTTGGCAATTCATACAACCTTTCATATGCTAATGTCAATTTTGTTGTGTCACCGTCATTATTTGGATCCTCTGAGGACCTAGAAAGATAGAAATTTTAAATTAAATAATTTTATAGATGCATAAAAATATAATTTAAAATATGATTTGTTTTTATTATAATTAAGTTTCATGATATTACCTATAACTACGTACTAGCTTAGCTTTACTTTAATATTAATTAAAAAAGAATTATATATGAGATATATTCGTATAAATGACACGTTGGCATAATCAAAAGGAAAACAAAACTTACTGGATGAAATCTGTTGGAAGTAGTGTTTGAGCCATTGCAGTAACTGAATCCACTAAGATGCTATTTGAAACGTCGACAGTAATCACACCTTCATCGTGACTGCATCATATTTAAATTACAGAACACACATTTAATTACACTTAGGTAACAATTATCATCATTATCAACTCGAATAAAATAACATATATTTGCATAAATTATACTACTCTCATTCAGAATCAAAATAATCAAGTAAAAGAATACATAGAGTCTAAACCCATTATTTTAAGTTATATTGTTACTTATACAAAGATATAGTAAAATTAAAATATATAACAAGTGCTATAATAATAAACAGTTTTACGCTATAATATAAGCGTTTTTGATTTTTGACAAACAGCTGTCATATGTTATACAGCATGAAGTCCGTAAATTACGAAACGGCAGAAATTAAAAAATATGGACTTTTAGACACCAAAAATAAATAGTCATTGTGGTTAAAAAACGAATATATTTCAAATAAAAAATATATAATTAAACAGACATTTATACGAAAAATATTATAAAATTAATGATTCTAAGCAAAAGACACGTAAAAATAGAACTCACTCATTGATTTTCAATTCCTTAGGCTCCATTTTAATTCATAAGTTATTATTATATTTTTAATACATTTCGACAACGGTATTCATGATAATATATATGGTTATCAATCAAACTAGGGCTAATAATAAGGAACGTGTAGATAAGAAGTTGTTTACGCTTAAGATAGCACTAATGACCTGTTCCAGAGCTCCAACCTTTTTAAATTTTATTGGTACTTACCTACTTTGAATAAATTATAAAATAAAATACAAAATATTGTATTTATTTGTATGTTTAATATATTAATAGAATAATATTCGTGTCCAATATCATTCCTGGAGACCTTGGGGTTCTAAATCATTCTCTAAGTTTGGATTTAGTATAGGACTCGCATCTATTTGGTGAAACAGTTGAGGAGCACAGGTTCAATTAATTTTGATGACTTAATGAATGGCGTATAGCAAAGATGATCAATACTGTCCTACAATTAAATACAATATATTTAAAATATTTCTTTAAATTATTTTAGAATTTGTAAAATAAGTTACTCATTATTAAATGATTTGATTTACTTTTATATCGTATTTTCAGTAGTTAAGAAATAACAAGATTATATAACTTACTCAAAAACTAGGAAAGAATATTTCCTATAATTATTTGTTAAAAACCTAGCAACCCTGATTATGACTGTGTTAAATCACCGTATGTTAAATTGAATGACTTAATGTCATTCTTGTGAATTCAAATTGTCAAATATTTTTCGAAAGTATTTGTTGACTTGTTGTTATTTGACACGTCACTTGCACATGAAACGAAAAAAAAATGAATTATAGTCTAAAATAATCTTTATGTTCATATATATAATAAGAAATTCAATTAAAAACAAACGTTAATTTACTACATTATATAGTGTGTAAATACTTCAAATATGGACGTAAGTCATGTTTACGTTAAAACATAACAATAGTTATATAGAATAATATTGGGTTAAATCGGTCATTATGTATGTACCATATTTTTTCAGGAAAGTAATATACCTATAGACATAAATATTGGTAAGCTCCAGGACTGGCTGGTCAGTCGTCGTCATGTAAACAAGGAATGGCAGAAGAACATTATAGCTGTGAGAGAAAAAATAAACAATGCCATTCAAGACATGCCAGCCCATGAAGGCATAGCCGCTCTCTTATCAGGCAGCTATATCAATTACTTTCACTGTCTAAAAATTATTGAAATACTCAAAGAGACAGAAGCGGACACCAAGAACCTATTTGGCAGATATGGATCACAAAGAATGAAAGATTGGCAGGACATCGTGAGGAGCTACGAGAAGGATAACTTGTACCTGGCTGAGGCGGCTCAAATATTAGTCAGAAATATTAACTATGAAATTCCTGGATTTAAAAAGCAAATAGCAAAAGAAGAACAAATGCAGATGGTGAGGTTTTACATTAATTTAATAAAATTCCTATTAAAGTAATTCTTATCAACATATCAATGTCACAATCAAATTGAGAAAAAGCCAGTTGTGTATAAAGGAATATGAAATATAAAAATTTTGTATCCATCGGTAATATGTAGATGTGATTACAATTCTACTTATTCATCTTATTAATACACCGAAAAATGCCTTTTAACAAAATATTTGAAATGCTATAGAATTTATTTGAAAATATGTTTTTCCTTGATAATTGTATGTGGCAATATTTATTAATATTATTAATGACTAGCTGTGGCCTGCGGTTTCACCCGTGTATATAAATAAAAATAAGCCTAGAGACTTCCTCGATAAAAGGACTATCCAACACAAAAATAATTTTTAAATTCAAACCAGTGGTTCCTGAGATTAGCCGGATCAAACAAACAAACTCTTCAGCTTTATATATTAGTATAGATTATTTATAAATAAAATTATTGATAAAAATAGAATGTAATAAAATAAATAAAAAATTGAACTCTTTTACATTTTTATGTAAAAGTGAAATGAAAAAAATACAATCACATATCCATACAAAAAACATTTGAGAAATAAAAATTCTAATACTTGAAGAGTGGAGATTTAGTTACTATTCTTAATTTAAAAAAATCCATTTTTATTTATATGTATAAATTATGTTTCAGGAATGCGATAAAAAACATGCTGATTATCTAAAAAATGAAGCGTCTAGTAAAACGGAATTTTTAATGCTTTGCAAACAGCTTGGTATCAAGGGAGACAAGATAAAAAGGGAGCTGGTTGATAGGTTACAAGAATTGCCTGAAATATACGATAAGGTTGGTTCCTCAATGTTACTTATTTTTGGTTTAATGTTTTGGTTTATCCCGCGGCACTCCTCGTTAAGACGGGAAGGGTACTGCTGATTTTTTAGTGGGTATTCCGATGACCGAGGCGCACTCGGGGCCCTGGACTCCAGCGAGCCCCACATAACCCCACACTGTTCCCGTGGGGTAAAAGCGTAATGCGTTTATCCACCCTAAAAAAAAAGTTTGAAATATAATAAAGTAATATACAAATATTGTTTGAGATTATCCCGTTGAGTTGAGATGCACTCACACATGATTACTTTGATAATTATTGACCTTATTACGTTTCTATCATATGGCACTATATTGGCCATGTTTGTGTATTATACATATATTTATTAATATCGTTATAATTTTTTTAAATTAAATATTAGTTGGAAGTGTTCTTTTATTGATCATGTTGTTATTTTATAATTACAGATAGGTAAGTCACTCAAGCCTTTACAGCCAGCCATAGAATTATACTCTGCGTTTACGAAATATATACTTGGCGAGCATGCGTCTGAAGTTCTACCACTACTCAAGTATGTTGTTGAACATGGTAACACTACTGTATATGAATGGAGTTATGGTGAGCCACCTTTGAGCGTGGAGCCGGATCCTGTGCATATAGAGTTGGAGAAAGATGAGGCAGCTGGTGATCAGGTGAATATTATTAAACTTTTTATAAACTGTTCTTTTGTAATATCACTATTGATTGTTGTGCCTTACAACTGTCGACTGTTTCTTTTCTCTAGCGACTTGCCTAGAAGGCCGCTAATCCCAAAATCCTAGGCATAGATCAAAAAATGTTATGCTCTTTTTAGCAAAAAGCTTCTTCTGTGTCTCAGAGAGCAAGGAGTGGAGCAATAACGTTCAATGCAGGTAAAGCCGCGCGGACAGCTAGTACTTAATATTCGCGAGTAAACCAAATTCTTGGTCACACAAAATAATTAAAAAAGTCATGGATTGGGTTTTTTTTAATAGGTTATATAAAAGAAACACTTATTTTAATTTACACCTTGTTCCCAGCTAATAAATAATTGTTCATATTACTTTGGATTAAAGTGATTTGGAATGTTTTAATTCTCAGATCGATTTTGGAGAAAGCACGATAGATTTTGGTTCAGAGGATACTTCTGCTGATATCGACTTTGGTGATGGAGATGCCGGTGGAGAGATTGACTGGGGAAATATTGACGTTGCTCCCGCTGAAGTTGTGAGTGAAATAATTAGGGTTTTTTTAAATTATGCTAAATAAAAAAACCCATTTAATTAATTTGTTTAGTTTCATTATGAAAGTAAGGTAAAATAAATAGTATACAAGTAATAATATAAAAAAAAATGTTTTTCTTAGGATGTATCAGCAGATGTAGCAGCAATATCATTAGACGAATCAGGCATTGTGGTGGAAGAGCAGGGGGTAGGGGGTGGTGTAGCGCGGGGGAGGGACGCCCTGACCTTGCTAGACAACACGCCCACCAGGAACCAGTTCATTGATCAGCTTGTTGAGGTATATTCTTAAATCGATTATGCACTACATTTTTATAAACAGTCTTATTAAAGAAATGATTTATAACGGATTAAAGCTATACATAATGAAAAGTGTTTTTTAAACTCGATTTATTGACTTAATATTCAGTTTGCACTGGTTCAAATATAATTTGACAACCGTGACAACGGTCAAAAGTGCTCTCCTCATTTCACCGCAACTTCAATCTGTTTAAAGCCTCTTCTCTTTTTAGATCACCTAACAATATAATCGTTACAATAATATGCAATGTTATGAAATTATGATTTTTATGTCTCAGCTGGAATCATTTCTCAAAATGCGTCTCTACGAAACGAACGTCGCTAACGAGAGCCAGACCTTCTCGCTCATCGAGCAGCTGCCCACCGAGAGCGAGAGCGCGCTGGCCGCCATGTTGGCCGCCGTCCAGGGCGGCTCCTCCGCCATCACGGCACCGGAAATTACGCATTTACATAACGTCAAACATTCGCCCAGGTATGTTACACATACAACAAAAACAGATGTGTAAATCGTTTTGAAACTAATTTTGATAGTGAATTTACAATTGTTAACAATTGACTCTTTTAGGTCTCCGGACCAATAAGAGTCGCTGTTTGTCATGAAATTCTTCGTGGGTTCAGAGTTAGGAAGTTGTCAGTGTCAGTTCCGTGCCCCGGAGAGGACGTTGATTCTGCGACACCCATTGATATTTTTTTGTGTTGTGTTGTCGTTTCATCACGAACGATGGCTACTCGTTTGACTGGCTGTCGTATTCAGAGTTGGGTCAGGAGGACCCAGAGAGTGCTAGGATTAAAGGGATCAAATGGTCGGGCGGTGGTCCTGCGGAGCCCGGATAACTTATCCAGAAAAATCAGTTACGCTACAAAATGTCGTTCCGGTGACCGTATAGCTCATCGAGGAATACATTATTATTATACTTTAATTTGAGATATAGGTATTTTATAAGAGAAAACTTCGTCCTCATGACGCCCGAGTGGCGGGAAAGAGGCTTAACCGTCCCCGTGCCCGCAGGTACGTGGACGTGCTGACGGCGCAGCTGCAGCAGAAGCTGTCGCTGTGCGGCAAGCTGTCGGGGCTGGCGGCGCGCGCGGCCGAGCGGCGGGCGGCGGCGCGCGCGCGGGCCGACGCCGCGCGCCCCGCGCTCGAGCGCCTGCGCGCGCGCACGCGGGACCTGCAGGCCGACGTGAGCACCACTCGCCTGTCTTTATAACTATAGAGATATTTTATTCAAGTACATTAGTGCAAGTACTCCTTGTCTGGTGTTATAATAAAACAGTCCATAAATGTATACTGTCATACTAATATGATAAATGCAAAAGTAACTCTATTTCTCTGCATGTGAATGTTACGCTTTCACGGCTAAACCGCTAAACCTATTTTTATAAAATTTGATATAAATCTTGAACGCCGAGAAAAAACATAGACTAGCTTTTTATACAACAATCGCCCCCCCCCCATGACACATGGGCCAAGCCGAGAAAACTGAGATATATATGATTATATAATAGATTTATTGAATGGCCGGTGACTCTGCATAATATTTTTGTTTTGTTTTTAGATCCAAAGTGAGATATCGAAGAAATATAAAGGAAGGCCAGTCAACATCATCGGTGGCGTGAATTTCATGTAAATTAAGCACAATCTATGAAAGGATAATACATAGCGACGCATATATTTTTTAATGTTGGCTACTATAATAAAAGTTTAATACGTACATTTTGACTATTAATTTTTGACTTTTGAATTTGTAATGGTTGTTCAATTTCTTCTTTTAAAGAGTCTACTTTTAAAGAGGGTTAGTGTGTTTATAGTTGGTAATGGCTAATGAAATTACTTTATTCCAATAAATGATGCAGAATTTTCTTAAATTTGTCAGACATTTACAAATTCAATGCGATTCATATGACTCTGAAACAAATTCAGATGACCAATATTCCCTTATGTGGCCTCATGTGTAATACTTGACTGGTATCTCGCCTGATAAAAAGTTTTAAATCAAATCAAATCAAAAACGTGCTTTTCGAGGCATGGTAGTATTATTTAATTACTAGCTTTAGCAACGAGGCAAAAGCAAGTTTTAATAGATGACTGAATTTTTGAAGACAAAATATGAAGAATGGGGGAGCATGAAAGAGGTTGCCGATATCAATTCAAAAATAAACTTTTTTAATCATTTATTAGCCATAGAAATATGGGTAGTAAAAATAATATGGGTAGTAGTTATAATGTGGGTAGTAATAGTAGTATGCATAAGGACTGTCAGGCACTTCATAGCAGATGTACTTTTCTGATTTGTCGTTTTTCCGTCTGTAACTCACACACCCTTTCGGTCTTGCTGCGACAATAATTATTTCAAGAAGAAGCAGTGCTACCAACATTAGCACTAAAGATGTATTTGGTATTCTTGATGACATCTGTAAAAATGATTTATTTTAAAACGATAATAACAATGTAGTTATTTTTTAAAAACAGTACTTATAAGGAATCCTGGATGTCGCTTTCGCGTTGGTTGGCATTGCCTTAACTGGCAAATAAGCTTAGTTTAGTAGCAAGATTTGAAATTAAACAGTGTTGCTAGAGTTAAGTTACATGGTGATTGTAATTATTTTACACGTTTTGTAAATCGTTTTCAGAATTTATTTGTATATATTTTTTAATAGAAAAATAATCCACTATTATATTATATTCAATTTCAAATTACTTTATTCAATATTGAAGCATTACACTTTTTTTATCGCATAGATAGGCGGACGATCATATGGGCCACCTGATGTTAAATGGTCACCAACGCCCATAGACATTGGCAGTGTAAGAGATGTTAACCATCGCTTACATCGCCAATGCGCCACCAACCTTGGGAACTAAGATGTTATGTTCCTTGTGCCTGTAATTACATTGGCTCACTCACCCTTCAAACCGGAACACAACAATACGAAGTACTGATGTTTTGCGGTAGAATATCTGATGAGTGGGTGGTACCTACCCAGACGAGCTTGCAAAAGGCTCTACCACCAAGTAAATACAGTAAAGTTAAGTACTATCTCATTGATTGTCAAACTAGAAACTACCACGTGTAAATAAAAGTAGGTAGTTTACACATTCTGGGTTGAAGGTAGAATGAATGAGTAATTCAGGCAATAGATACATAACATCTTAGTGTCAGGTCGGTGGCGCAACGTTTTAAATGAATAGTTAATATTTGTTGTAGTATGAATGTCTATGGGTGGTGGACCATAAACAGGACTTTGCATTCCTTTAATAAAAATATTTATGATATAAACTCACTTTTAAATTCACACACACACACTAAATGTTTTAGATTTAATTTGATTCAAGGAACATTGGGTTTTATATCCGTAGAAAGCATCTTTTAAGTGAAAATTAATTGATTTCACGAGCGACATAACGCGTGACATTTAGTTGTTTTTCGTGCAAATTAATTTTTAGCCATTTGGTAGTTTTTGGCGTTAAACTGACTCGCGTACACCTCGCTTGATTATTAGGTAAGGATTTATGACAGCAATAACGTAATAAAATTACCGAAATTCAGACACAAATCTTAAGTAGGTACATAGTTACGTAATTTGAATAATTAAAAATATATCTAATTAAACGACTTTATTATCTGTTCTAAATGTTATAGCATCGACTTCCATTTTAATTATATAAGAAAGAATGATTAAAAATGGAATGAGTTTAAATTAATAAAAATAAATGTTACGTTTGTTTCGACTCTATGAATAATCTGAGTTAAATATTGTAAATTGGTTAAGTGTCATAATATTAACTATCCGAATCGCGAAAATAATATTACATAAGTAGTACCATACATTCTAAATTTCATGAAAGTTGTAGAATCAGAATTAGTTTTACAATGACGACTTGCCTTCTAAAAGTGCATCAATTTTTTTAATATTAAACAAACGTACACGTAGGCTAATATGTATCGTAATTTGAAATAGATAAATATACCTATAATTTAATAATTAATTGTAATCGACTGAAATCGTGTATACGGTGTAAATATTACTCGTAGTATGCATATATATCTACATGTTTTATAACCGAGCTATTCTCATTGTTTATGACATAATAGTAAATTTAGCACAGATATACCTAAAGATAAAGCCCGATAAAGATCAGTCGTGCGTTTATAGTTATAATTATATATTATTTCCGTCAGCAGTGGCGGCGCAAGACCGAAATTTGATGTGTGCGACATACATTTTGCGAGGCCATCGCTTTTACGCGTTTCCACTGAAGGGATAAGCGGTTGACCATTTATTTATTTTTCGTTGATACATAGTTGCATGCCTGCCTTGCGAGGCGCTCTTCCTACACTGAATACAAATATATTTCGATTCATGACGAGTCCAATTTTCCCTTGCGCTCACGGCTTTTAAGTAATGCATAAACCTCAGTGACGTGAGGCCCCCCGGACCGCGAGGCCGTGGGCGGTTGCCCACATCGCCCACGTCTTGCGCCGCCTCTGTCCGTCAGACTAAACATTACCTTATTTTTTTTAATTCATTGTATCAATTATATACGCTTCGTTGTTCTACTGTCGCCAGATTATACAGTTGCAGATTTTGAGGTTCCGATTGTAATCCTACTAAGGTATATAAAAATTACATTTTCCCAAGCCGAGCACATACAGTCGTTGGTCTTGCGATGATTTATCTTCGAACGTATCGGATTCGCCCTACGGAATTGAAGAGAGCGGTCTAATAGAGTGTGTCTCGTCTTGATATCTTCTTGTCTTAAGAGTAAAATAAGTCACTCACCGCCCATGGAGATATTTTTACTATTTGCCTTTCTGTTCTACTTAAACAAGAAGTGATTTAAACACACAATAATTTAATTTTAATTGTTTCAAAATTCGTTTAGAATTAGATATTTATATATTTATAGAATATAATTAGATATTTAGATATTATGAACGTAAAACTAAGAAATATCTCTATTCAAATAGACTAATAGAATAGTAGATTCGCTTTATTTATTGTTTAAATAACATAGCTGGTTTATTTCTACCCGACATCCAGAAATCAATTATGTGAAGGGATTTGAGGTTATTTTGTATTTTTGTAATCTCTGCTTATTAAAAATGATGAAATAAAAAAAAAAAAACAACATTTAGCGAATATTTTGTTTATTATTTATTGATGATTATAATATAAAAAGTTTGTTCTACTAACACAACAGAACGCTCTTCTCGTTTACTATATACAGCTAATGTATGACTTATGTTAATTATTTACAGTATCATATATTTACATGAAGAGGTAAAGAAATACTATTTATTAAAATTTAATTACTTAGTTATGTTACATTATTAATTAATTAAATTATCTAAAACTATATGGTAACATTGTGATTGTGTGTAATTTTAGTTATTTCTAAAGTACCTAGAGGTGAAATTAAGGTGATTTTAGTGCAAATTGAATATACATATATTTAGATATGCCTTACCTCTGCTGTGATTGACTTTATTATTAGAAAAACACTAAATCTTATTTGTTCAATATATAAATTATGTTTTATAACTGATGTTATTGTGTGATTATGTTTTATCTGTTTACAATATCTGTCTAATATATACAGCGCGTAACAAAATTCGTGTCCGACCCGTGATGTGGTATCCCGGATTTTTTTTTTTTGAATTAAGTGACGAAATTTACTTGGCAACAAAGGTGTGGGCAATAGCGCTCGATAGCTTTTACCTATCGGGTAGCTAAGACACGAGGTCATGACCTCAGTAGTCCACGTTTTTACCACCAACAGTGTCGTTAAACACAATTAATATATTTTTTTAAGTAATTTTTTTGCTTAGTATTTTAAATCTATTACATAAATAGAACCGACACACGATACCTAATAACCACTTCACGGGTGGACACGAATTTTGTTACATTCTGTATAATCTGACTTTATAAAATGCGAGGCCTTAAAAAAATTCATACCCTATTAATTTAACCTTAGGCATAGTATATTTTCTTCAAATTTAATTGGGAACAAACGGAAGTACACTCTTCCAAACATAAAAATAATTTTCTAAATTGGTTCATAAATAACGGAAATTCCGAGATAACAAACATAAAAAAAACAATAGAGAAAACATTGAGAAATTCATCCTTTTATTTGAAGTCGGTTAAAAATTAAGTATTTTAATATATTTTAACTTGTCTTTCTTATTTTGTTTACACAAGAAATTAAAGTGATTGCTGGTGAATTAATTATAGTTAAAACAATAATACAAATAAAACAAATTATAACTATACTACACGAAACATTCTAAGCGGTGGTTGCAAGAAAAAGCGGGCATGGTGAAATTATTAGTAAAATATCTTCCCCCAATGTTTACTTCGATAGTATATTTCATTGATTGGATGAAACCTATGCATGGATTCCCAGGATCTTTCGCCTATCTATAAATATGCCCATTAAAATAATACAAATAATTTGTTTTTCGTGCAATACTGACAACGAATCACACAGAGAAGATTCTTAACATTAATTTGAAGAATATCTCCAGAAATACTTACAAAATATGTTTATCACAAATTACACTGTTTTTATTTCCTCTCATATGACTGATGTCTCCTAATTACCATTTAACCATTTCAAAGGTATCGTACACGATTTATGCTAACCATGGTTTTAAAGCTATTATAATCTTAAAATCTATCAAAAATCAACCATTTTAAAAAATGGCGAATAACAATCCCGAATCGCAATCGTCATGTGAATAATAATGACAGTGACGTTATCTGAACATTAATATATTTTGAAGCAGCCTCAACGGATCAGATTTACACAACGTTCGACCACGGGGACATGCGTACCTGCGAACACACATCGCGAATCTTCTGTCACATTCGCACAATCTCGCAGAACAACTATTGCCAACCTGACGACGTGAATGGTAATTCTCTAGAGCGCAGTGAGGCTGCCTGTTGAAGCATTTCCAGTAGTAAGGCTGGAAGTAAACAGTGTTGCCCGGACAGTAGATGTTCTCGTAGCACTCGTCGTGTAGCCTGCAACAGCTGGTGCAAGATTCAATGTTTTAAAGTTAATTAAATTGTTGACGATTGTAAAACTAATGAAGAAACACTATAATTATTTGTGTAAAATTATACTAGTATAAGAAATGTATCCAACTAAATATTTCTGAAAGTTAAAACTTAAAAAACGAAACAATTTCTTATTATTTTAGAGCAAAGCAAATAGTATGTAATTTAGCTTAACTGAAATCTCATATGATATGATGATTATCCTAAATTTGAATAAGCTTTGAATACATAACGTAGTGTACTTTGAAGTTTTAAAAATATTTTATTTTTGGAGTATTTTCAATAACTAAATAAGTCATACTTGTCAATTCCATCTGTAGGTTTCCCGGAACCGAGGAACCCGCAATAGCAACCATAGCCCTTGTACGAGATGGGGTCACATCCAGTGGCGCAGCTCAACATGTTGTACAGATGGAAAACTCCACGCTTCCCACGATCCCCTTTACTTGAATACTGTTTTGGATCTATTGTTCTGAAAATTATTAACATTTTTATTTTAGACACTTCTAACACTAATTCATAAATATTTGCAAGAATTAACGTTTCATCAACATCTTCAGTATGCTTAGTGCAAGATTTTTTTTTACTAAATCGTTATTATTATTAATTCCATACAGTAGGGTTATTCTATAAGAACAAACTCAAAACAAGAAAAACACAGGAGAAAAGTGGAAACGGTCGTGAAATGTCAGAAAATGGTATGTGACATTGAATATAATAGTTATAACATTTCATGACCACGCGCATCAAAATAGTATATCCCATAATTACGTTGTCAACATTGTATTGAGCAATGATGTGAGTTCTTATAGAAAAGCATCATCGCTAACGATGAAGTAAAAAAACTCGAACAAGTAAAATAAAATAATTATTAGGTAAGTTAATAGAAGCTCCTATATCAAATTTTTAATATTTCTTTATTATTTTATATTAGTATGTTTATTTCAAAAATAATAATGACAGCAATAATCCAATTTCTAAGTAAGAAATCTACAAAATCTTCATGATAAACAAAATCTTTACAATAATACTCACCTAACACCTTTAAGATAATCAGATTCTGGTATTGAATACCTAAATGGATCATGAGCAAATCCAACAAGTATATTATCGTCCCTGCTATCGTGTTTGTCGTTAAAATTAATATCTTCTAAATTATTTCCTTTGGTGTCGTTATATATGTGACTGTGATGATCCTTAGAGCTATGGTTAATTGAAGTGCTATATGGCCTTAACTTATGGCTAATTTGCGCGTAGTTTGTGCTATTGTATATGAAGTCATAGCTGAGAGGTTTCGGCAAATCTGAAAATAAATAAAAACAATATTAATAATCATTAAAACAAATTTGATTGTGTTTATTTACTATGTTCCCAAGCCTAAGCTTGAGCTGAGGTGTTCCAGGGGCTAGAACACCTGAACATCGAAGATTATAGGTTCAAATTCAACCCTAGGCAAGCCAACTGAATTTTCATCTGCTTATAATTTATCACGTCGGCGAAGGATGCTGCATGTGTCGAATTCCACTGAAATTCTTCCTTTCTTTTCCTCGAGACTCCTCCCTCGTTTGTATAATTAAGTATTTTGTCATTTCATTGAATCAGTTTATGATTGCGTTCGAGGAACTTGTTACGGTGGTGAAAGTTGTTTCGGATGTTATATAATGATCTGATAAAAAAATATACAATCTTTTTTTGGCTCTAAAATGTCCCCAAAATAAATACGCAAACAGAAGATAATAGATTAACGATAGATTTAAATAATATCTAAATGGAATTAAATAATAATATTATCATAATTATATTAAGCTTAGAGAATAATATTAACAAAAACATATGGCATTGTAACAACAAAATGATTCAACAATAATTGTGATCATTTAAATCTATAGAATATAACGGAGCAATTACCTAAAGTGTAGGTTGGTGGTAACGCAATGCACACTATTGAAAAATAAGCGCATTTCACGCACTAGATGTTTGCGAACAATCGGGCTAATTGTACACAAAGGGAATGGATGTTCAATGATGGACCGCCGACTATGAAAATGGGAGTGAAAGACTAATTCACTTGCGTTTGTAATTGAAATAAAAATAATTCATTAATATACTTCTTTAATTTGATTTTAGATAATGTTTTATAAGATATATTTTCTTGCGTAAGCATTAATTATATTTAGTAAAATTTGTCTTTACTAAATTATTTTTACTAAATATTTATAATTTTTAAGACGTTTTTATTAAATTAGAACGAATTAATTTTATATCGCGGTAATTGGTTTTTTTTTGAAATCTTAGTAAGAATTTCTTACACTTTTTACATAAATGTTTAATTTTAATTGCAGTCATGTAAAAATAATGCTTTTTTTTTTTCAAAAGACTTTTAGATGTGTTTGGGTGCTATGCTTTGGATGTATCTATTTATTATTTTTGTTGTCTGAATTTTTTATTGAAATGTGTTTTTCAATCTTTAGACTTAATTGACCCATACGTTGTGTGCCAGTCTTAACGATGACGACTACAAAGTAGTACGTACTCGTTTAAAATTCACTATTATTGAAAATCCGTATAATTTACAGCTCGAAAAAATATTGTTATTATTTGATTTATATTGACGTTTATTGTTTTTAATATGTGATATGATGATAAATATTTTATTATAGTTTGTAAGCCATATTAAATATAATTTTTTGGATAAGTTTTGGTCAGAATTAAGTACGAGAAAGATATGTTATCATTTATTATTTATGATATTTCACTGATCATGATATGACGAGTCACTATGAAATAGGTATATTCTTTCTTAAAGAGTTTTGCTTTTTTTAATGCATGTGTTAACAAAGGGTAATTTTATTTAAGACAAAAGCTATATTAAATACTTTAATGTAAATTTGACAAAAAATAATTAAATTTAAAATGATAAAAATGAACAATTATTCTGTGTTTTCGCTTTTACTTTAAGACCGTTATGAAGGATCATCTATGCTGGACCTATTAAAACGCATTAGTAAGTGTGAAATGACAGGTGCACTGTCAATTATCCTCTATGAAAATCCGACGTGACCAAAAAGAAAACAGGCGCAAGACATATTACGTGTTTTCCGAGGAAAGATTTTTAGAGAAAAAAAGCAATATTTTTTGTACCGAGATTACAACCAAAGGCTTCGGAGTCTGCAGCCTAAAAAAATAAACAGTCGACTATATAAGGTGTTACAAATATAGGATTTTTTAATTATATAACTTTACTTTTTTTATAAGCGTTAAGTAATTGCAAAGAATAAACTTATTCGTATTTATCAACATTCGTATATACGTTTACGATTGCTTGTACTAATATTAGGGTAATTTGAAAAATATATTCAGACCGAATTCAGATTTATTGTAATTCAAGTGAATAAATTCCTTCAAGCATTGCTCTATGTAATATATTTGTGGGAATTGTTAGTATACTTTGTTTAATGCATAAAAGACATTTAGATATTTTGGTCGATAACTTTTTTTATGGATAATAATGACAAAGAAAGATTGTTATTATGCCAAGGGACAAAAATGATGACTTTAACTATTCCGTAGTTGAATGATTAATTATATTTTGTTATTATGTATGTTGTTAACCTTAGACCCTGACTTTGCTAATGCGTTATAAACGTATGAAGAACATAATTTGAAATAATACGACGTTTCTTGTATAGTTGCACTGGTTCACCTTCGCGTTATTACAAGAATGTTTGTGAAGTGAATCCGTACCCGTCCGCAGTTTATTAAACATATGCATACATGTGTCTTTATAACTAGGTTCGTTCAGTGATCGGAATTCGACCATAATCATTATTGAAAATAAGGTCCTCCAGACCGATTTCGGCCACGGCGGACAATCTCCAGAGAGATTAGCCAACTGGGCAGGAGATATTATAATGCAAAAGTGTGTGCGCAAACACAGGTGCACTCTCTTTTCCTTAGCTCTAATAAACCGATAGGACAGCAATCCGATACGACCGGAAAGAGTTCAGGCGCAGGACCAACGGCTTAACGTGCTTTCAACAACAACTAGACTCCGAGTTGCTACTGAGAATTTTCTGACAGAAAAACCGAATAACTATTTATTGGCTCGACCTGGGAATTGAACCCAGGACCACCGGGTCCTATTATTGAAAATAATATAAGGAGAACATAACATTGCGTGTTTCGAATAGTACCTCTAAAAGTTTCTATTATTTTTCTAAATAATTTTTAGTCTGAAACGTGTAATGCGGCGGGTCAGACCGACTGTTGGCTTGGAGACGAGTACAAAATAGTACATAACAAACATATAACTAAATGTTATAACGTATAATAATCATAAAAAAATATTTAAAAAAACAGAATAATTTTAATTATGTCATTTTTATTTCCTTTCATAAACAATCTTTTTATGCATTTATCTGTATAAAATACAATGTTTCACGTCTGTCTTATTGATAATACTAGATTAATAGCTACCAAATAAAATAAAGAATACCGTTTGACAAACGAGGGAAAAAGATTGAGAACTAAGATGCTATGCCCCTTGTGTCTGTAGTTACACTGGCTCCCTTACCCTTTCAACCAGAACAATAATAATAATTATTGCTGTTTGACGGTAGAACATGTAAAGAATGAGTGGTACCTACTGACCCGGACGGGCTTGCATAAAGCTTTACCACCTTTTGAAGTCTTTATTAACTTACTAACATCGATAATTTTATAATTAAATAATATACTAAATATTATAATTTATTTATATAACTCGGTATTTGGCTGATTGAAGAGTTAATATAAGAAAAATAAATAAAAATGTAATATATTATATTTGTCAAATATGAATGTGTAATCTGAAGAAAAATACAATAATTGTGTGTAGTTTCATTTATGACCAAACCAATATGACATTTAATCATTGAATGTACATATGTTTTGCCTTGTTGCCGGAGCAACAAATTAATGCGATGAGGCTTTTTATTATTATAAAAAATGTTTTCGTTCACATAACAATACTGTGAAAACTGACATTGTAAGCATTCCAATAAAATATTTCGCAGAGCATGCAGTGAAAAGCGGATATAGCACGAATATCATATCGAATTTTTGAGGTCAAATTATGCAATCCAATGTTTACTGTGCGACCGGTTTTTATTTACTTGGAATTTAGGTAATCATTACAAGATATGACTGACAAGCAATTTTATCACGGTATGGCGATTATTTGAATAACGCGACATGTAACCATTATTACCGCAATTACTTCATGATGCACATTAATGTAAATATGGAAATAAGCTTATTTTATAGCACCCATTTTATTTGAAAATATATACTCAATATGATTAAGAAAGACTCTAACAGCCTCGTGAACAAGCGGGATTTAGCCCAAAATATAGTATAATATATGGTAAGAAAATCCTTGATCCATACAACAAATATTTGACGCCTGATTTTTTGCTGATTCATTTGTTTTTGAAATTAATATTATTGTGCTTAGTTAGTTCGTAACAACATAAGCGGAAGGGAAAAGAAAATTTCAACATGGATATACATGATACATATGAATTTACTGAATTTACATTAAACGGAAAATGTTCCTACATGCTTCGCACACTTGCCGATGAAAGCCAAAAGTGTGATTAATTAATGTCAAAAATAATTGCGTCATGAGAAACAGCATAACCTAGAATAATCGAATCAACCAAAAAGTATTCAAAGGTTACTCAAAATTTATCTCTGGAGAACTTCGATTTAATCCCATCATCCTTTCTTCAGAATTTATTCCGCAATGATTTTTTAAAAATATTATTCGTTTTTGTTAATACGCGTTGCCTAATACCTAAATTTAATGTCTATAAGTTCAATACGATTTCGCAAACAGACCTTATTCAAATCCATTTTTAAATCAGCTGCCTTGACATTATACAGACTGATTTGACTTGTGTGATGCTTTGTATTATGAAAGGAATAGATGAATCATATACTACTTGATTGCTTACTAACTTCGCATACGACGCTAGGTAATGTTAAATTAAGCCAATATGCATAGAGCCAACAAACTAATTCTAATGTAGTATGTATGGGAAACATGATAACTTATGTTTGCTTATATAATTTGTTTTGCATATTATTAAACTAAACTATTTTTTTAGGTATTTATGTTATAATACTATTTTAACTTATAAAAATTATATTTACATACACATATGAATAGGAAAATATTTTAGTTTTTAATGATATATTTTGTTTGTATACTTTTATGTACGTACATAAAATTAAACAAAAAACAAATACATTTTGATTTTTATTTATTTTTTTATTTTATTTACTACTAGCTACCCGTCTTGAATAAAAATCTACATTAAATGTTTTTATTGAAGGATAAACATACAATTTTTTTTTTGGCCAGAGCGTTCACCTTTTGGTATGTGGTCAGCAACGCCCATAGACATCGCTTACATCGCCAATGCGCCACCAACCTTGGGATCTAAGATGTACAAGGGACGTACCCTTGTCCCTGTAATTTCACTGGCTCACTCACCCCTTAAACCGGAACACAACAATACAAAGTACTGCTATTTTGCGGTAGGATATCTGATGAGAGGGTGGTACCTACCCAGACGAGCTTGCACAATGCTCTACCACCAAGTGAAATGCTTACTCGGTGGTAGAGTTTGTTTATTTTGATAGAAGCTCTTATTGTTAAATAAAAGTTCTTTTGAAAAATCCTATAGTATTATAAAACCTTTGTTTAATAATATGTACATGTATTCCTATACCAAGGATATAAAAACTGATAAAACTGATACAGATTAATGAATAAACGTGGGCACACGTGATTATGTTGCATGAAATTGCATGTTATAATTTCAATGTTAAAGAATAAATTGCTTAATTATAAAATAATAGCTCAATTGTATTTATTATGTCTTATTATTTTTTAACTACCGGCACTTCTGAGAGGTAAGCCACACACATGTAGTGACAAAGATTTTTTTTTTAATTGTTGGCGTTTTTTTTATTCAAATTTTTTCAACAGCTTTTTTATGTACTCAGTGCACTCGCCTATCTTATTCCTTTTAACAATCTATGTATTACATGAACTATTTTACGTTAATACATATATTGTATTATTTATCCAATAGTGTAGTGTCAATATGCAGATGTATCTCCTTGAAATAATTTTGGTGGCGCCCATGTGTATGTGGCAACACATTTAACTTAAAAAAAATAATTTGATTTTGTAAACGAGATGGTTATAGAGGAGATTGATACAGTGGCTAAAACACGTAAATCTTAACCAAAGATCACGGGTTCAAATCGGTTGTTAAACTATTACTTAATTGACGACTATAATTCATCGAAATGTATGTTAAATGAAAAACACTGCGAGAACGATGGTCTATTGCGTGTGCCTTCGGGCAAAAACGATAATAATTAAAGGTCTGTTTGGTGTTAATAGCTAAGTCCTTGGCTTGTCTGTGTTTGATAACTTCATCTTGTTGTTGAAATAAGTTAATTTGTAAGCAAATAAACAATTAAAGGCTTGATGTATTAAAAAGTAGTATTTATATTATTACTAACTACCTCGTTGCCTTGACTGCCTCGTTGGTCTAGTGGCTAGATATAAGGCCGCAGACCCGGTGCGGTCCTGGGTTCAATTCCCAGGTCGGACCAATAAATAGTTATTGGGTTTTTCTGTCATTCTTAGTAGCAGCCCGGAGTTTGGAAGTTGGAAGTGTGTACACTCCCGTGCCTCGGAAAGCACGTTAAGCCGTTGGTCCTGCGCCTGAACTCTTTCCGGTCGTGTCGGATTGCCGTCCCATCGGATTATGAGAGCTAAGGAAAAGCGAGTGCACCTGTGTTTGCGCACACACTTGTGCACTATAATATCTCCTGTGCAGTTGGCTAATCTCTCTTGAGATTGGCCGCCGTGGCCGAAATCGGTCTGGAGGACCTTATCTTAACTACTTAATATTTACATACAACGTAAGTGTTTTAAATACACTACACTACAAGATAGGACAGGAAGTAGTCATCCTTACTCATGATAAATAACCAGCGCAGTCAATATGACATCAACGAGATCTAATAGGTTTTGTCCCTTGTGCATTTGATTACACTGGCTTACTTAGTATTCAAACCGGAAGTTATGCTGTTTTGTTGTAGAGTAGTTAATAGGAGGATAGAAAATACCGAGGTAAACTAGCAAGAATCTTTCCCACTTGTAAAATATTTATTTTTAGAATGAGTTATATGACAATTAATTACTTTTTTATTATATCATTTATTTATATACCTATTTCAAAAAAAAAAAAACGAAGTCTAAACATATTTCACCCGAAGTAGTCCATAAAAAATCCATGCATCAATTCGATTTAAAAAAAAAATCAACTATTCGAAAGAAATAATTTTATTTATCACAACGATTCGATAATTTAAATAAAAAAGAACATGATTTTATACTTACAAATAAAAAGCCGTACAGATGGTCATCTTGAACTACAAAATAAAAAAAAAGAAGCCGCAACGAGAACAGAACTTGATTCGTAAGAGAAAGTGTCCGCTTAAAGGTCAAAATTTCGTTACCCTAATTATAACCGCCTGAACGCGAATGAAAGTATTTGAGATCAGTTACAGTATACGTACTCTCGATATTCATTTTGTAGGGCCATTGTATTTATAACATTGCTAATTTCACCTTTGCTTGGTTTTACTATAACACGGCGTAACAGCTGATCAGAATTTGATATAATTTAGAATCTGCTAACTTCAGCTTCGTAAATTCTGAACTAATATTTACCATATATAAACCATACATATTCTTATATGTACACATTATTAATTACATAATTATAAACATTAAGGCCTTAAATAAATACAAATAAATATTAAATATATTTACTCTACAAATCGTCACCGTGTGGAATGATGGTAAGAATACTAGCAGCATTTTCCCTTTGAATCGAAATCCTGATCCTCTGTGAGAAAAACGAGCCCTCCTGTCACCAGTAGAGGCAATAAATACATATTTTATATATGGTTTATGATTGTATTATAATAAGTTAAGTGAACAAAGCACATATGTTAACAAAGATATATATTTTAAAGCTATTAACAGCACAATGTTAATAGCTTTAAAATACATATATTTGAGGCCAAATGTACACAATGCAGTTAATTGCTTATCTGAGATGACAAGGCTGTAGTGATCTTTATATCTTACTAAGAGTAATGTATTGACAATGTTGTGATTACTATTTATTTTTTTAATTTATTTTTATTCCATTATTTATTAAAAGATAAAATAAATAATGTAAAGGATATATCCTCTCTTTTGTGAGCCGGTCTAGTAGCTTATATAGGAAGTAACAGCCTGTGAATGTCCCTCTGCTGGGCTAAGGACTCTTCTCCTCTTTTTAAGGAGAAGGTTTGGAGCTTATTCCACCACGCTGCTCCAATGCGAGTTAGTGGATTACACATGTGACAGAACCATTGAACCATTGATTTCAATGAAATTTGACACATGCAGGTTTCCTCACGATGTTTTCCTTTACCGTTAAGCACGAGATGAATTATAATCACAAATTAAGCACATGAAATTCAGTGGTGCTTGCCCGGGTTTGAACCCAAGATCATCGGTTAAGATTCACGCGTTCTTACCACTGGGCCATCTCGGCTTTATAGGCTATATAGCCATATTTTGAGATTCCAGGTTCAAATCTGGAACGGATTGCTTTGAAGTTTTTGTCTTTTCTGTCAAGGAATTCTAGGTACAAGGTACTAGATAGTTGTAAGTGCTACAACCCGTTTCCTCGGAAAGAATGTAAAGCTCTCGGTTCTGGGCCTATCACTGTGTGTGCCATAAAACTACCTATCCAACTATGAGCCTGAGATTATAAATTGTGCAGCTGTATTGTGTGCTATATGTGTTCTTTGAGTTTAGCCAGCGTAACGGAAATTACAGGTCAGGACAGATCATTATTATTATAAGATCCTTTTAAACAAAATTATGTTGAACGAGATTGATATAGTCTTATTACAAGTGGACTTATAAAGCACTTTTTATTTTCAACATTTTACAAGTATACCATATTAGTTCAACGAATTTACGACCGGTTCTTAATGTGGATTCCACTGTGAAGAATTATTCCGGTATATATTTGTATGTGTTTTTGTATGTATGTATATTAATTTAGTACGGTTTAATTTAAATAATTATTATGACGTATATATTTTTTTGACATTTATATCATGTACAACGAATTATGTATGACGATATAAATGTTACTTTTTTTAATATTAATGTACGAGTATATTTAAAAAAATATGGTAACTGTTTAAAGCATCTTTAATAGGTATAGGCTTAAGTATATTTTCTAGGCACCTTATAGCATGGTCAATGGTCTGCATTTGTTACACACGCCACATTGATTTTTACAATTAAGCCATTGTTAATTTTGATCGGTAGAATCATAACAAGCTCGTATCTTACAACAGAAAACGATCGTAAAATATCAAAAAGTGATATGCGACATTCACTTTAGTAAGTATAACATTTAAATGGTATATACATCAAAATAACTTTGCGTTTAAATAAGTTTTTGACATTTTAGGGAAATACGAATGGGATACCACTGCTCCTTATTAAGTTACATTGACGGATTTGACATGGTTAGAGTTATAGAGCAGAAGTGCAGAAAGCTAAAAGTAATGCATATTTGTGCTATAAATACAATACATTAAATAAAGTAATATAATCATAGTTAACGTTCATATGTCCAATATTAAACACATCTTTTTTTTTTTTATCGCTCGAAAAACGCCTTGACGCTTTTCCCCCACATGAACTGGGGGGTATGTGGGGCACACCGGCACTGAAGGCGCCGGAATACCCACTAAAAAACCAGCGGTATCGTCTCCGTCTGGTCGGGGGGCGCCACGGGATCGCTTGCGCATGCTACCGTGATATTAAACACATGTCTACCGTTGATCGTTTTTTGACATTTCACTGGGTTTACTATTTTATTGATACACCGACCTGGTTTTGACATTGAACGCGAAAATTTAGGCATTTAAAAATTAATATTTCATATTAAATCTCAATGTTAGCAATGAATTACGATCGAATTTCGATCAATGTGGGATTTCTTAATTATTGAATTTTTATTAAGTAATCAAATAGGTCCCTAAAAAGACATTCTAAATTCAAATTTCAGTACAAAAGTGTGCGCTCAAATTTAAATTTGAATTTTAGAATCATTATATCTACTTAGTTATTTCAGTTCATGATCACGGTTAAATTTAATTTAGTCTAACAAAAGATCTCACAGAAGGTTAAGAAGATCAATGTCTTACAAATTGTGTGTATTTGCGTGTATGTATTTGTGTGTAATCATGCGTTACATGCAATCACGTGCTGCAAATCACGTGATCTAGATTTCCTGACTTGTTTAGGTTAGGATGATTGAATCGCTTAATAAGGAATTGATTTTTAATCTTTGTTTATCTGTGAATTTTACCAAGTATATGATATGTGTGTTGTTCTAGATATTCGAAAATTGGTATCAATATGATAAATTTACGACTGATTGCTGATTTTTGACTTCTCTCAGAGTCAAAGATGTAGTCCGATTTCATACGATGGGGAACCGTCTGGTTGCCTATTATTATATAAACAAAACATAGGATAGCTTATCGCTATATCGATCTACATCATCTTTTTGGCACCAAATATTCTAATATAATAATTATGTATACGTTGCGTTCGAGGTTTGAGTTAGTCAATCAGTGGTATTTCAGTCAGTGTTATAACAAGATTTATAGGCACAAGGGACATAACATAAAATTAAATCAAAATATAATCTATTCAAGGAGGCTATATAAAAACACTTTTGAATCGTAATTTCACAGACTATTATTTTAGACTAGTACTAGAGTTATATTAGACTAGTTTTAAATGCGTCCTTTCTTGTGATTCAAGCTTCATACTAAATTTGGTTCAATAGCGTAGCCATGAAAACTTAATAGACAGAGTCATTTAAAAAAGAAACGTTATTAACAAAATTTAATTCGAATCGTTAGACATGTTTCCGAGATACACAAACAAACATGAATAAAGCAAATCTAAAACTGCCTTAAGCTGAAATATAATTAAGTGATCTTAAAAACCAGCATTATTTGTAATATTTACATAAATTAAAAAATATAAAATCGTGTGTTGCATTATATGCGAAATACCTAAGTAATAAAATAAAATTATGGGTATACCTTACTCGTGAGAATGTTACGGCACGAAATTTGTTAACTTTAATTATGAAATTAGGCTCATCTTTGAATACATTTGGAAATTGAACCTCTGCGATATTGAGCAGTTGTGACATGTAACATTGGCTTGTCTACAATTATTTTATTTAATCTTGTACTGCGATATTATTTATTATATTATAGTTATTAATGTAATAATTTTTTTTTTTTGAAATATGTAGATATTGAAATTGGACTGTCAAATTGGTAATTTATGGTTAATGGTCGTCACCGCCCATAAACATTGGCTCTATAATAAATATTATGCATCAGTTACACTAACAATGCGGCGCTAACCGAGAGTACGAAAATGTCATGTTGTGCATGTAGCTACACTGGCTCACTCTCCCGCCAAACCGGAATACAACAATAGTAAGTATTGCTTGCTGCTATGTTTTATTAGTAGATGGTAACTACCCAGACGGGCTTGCATAAAGTTTTTATTATCACATTTTGAAATATATATATATTTGACTGCCTCGTTGGTCTAGTGGCTAGATATAAGGCCGCAGACCCGGTGGTCCTGGGTTCAATTCCCAGGTCGGGCCAATAAGCACGTTAAGCCGTTGGTCCTGCGCCTGAACTCTTTCCGGTCGTGTCGGATTGCCGTCCCATTGGATTATGAGAGCTAAGGAAAAGGGAGTGCACCTGTGTTTGCGCACACACTTGTGCACTATAATATGTCCTGCGCAGTTGGCTAATCTCTCTTGAGATTGGCCGCCGTGGCCGAAATCGGTCTGGAGGACCCTTATATTTGAACTGAAGATAGCATAATATTTAAATCCGAGTGAAATAAATGCGTGTATGTGTCCGAACACACACACACTAACGCACACATGATCCTCTAACCCTCGAGATACTTTTGTTATTATTTACTTGGTATAACTATTGTGAGTATTACAGCACAAACATTTTTAGAATAAATATATAATATAAAACATACTACTTTTATTCTAGTCTTAAATTCGTTACTTTTTATTTTGTAATGACTGTTTATGCAGAGACGAGTTATATTTGCATTTTTATTTTTATCCAAGTCTATTTGCGATATAACACAATATATATTTATGATTGTACTCTAAAATAAGAAACTAAATTGTATGCAGCGTTGGCTTCCTATATAATAAAATAAAAATAAAATAAAATAAATAAATAAAAATAACACTTTCAAAATTTCGGAACGTGTTTGTGAAACATGTATAGGATAAAATGTTAATAACGATAGTGAGATTAAACAATTTTTTTATTTTTTTTATTTTGCGTAATGCCTCTTTTTGAGACATTTTTATTTTAAACTATTGTTCGCCCGCGGCTTCGCCATCGTGTCCTCACACACAGGTGTTAGAGGGAGGTCAGGTTGTACATATAAAAAATTAGACTATCCTAAGTAATTATACTTCCTTGGGGTTCAATCTAGCCTTATACAAATTTCAGTTAAAGCGAAACAGACATAAAGAGTAACCTTCGGATTTATACAACGTACCTAACTGATAAATTACTTTCAAAATTCTCAAGACGTTTCAACACCATACGAAAAAAAAAATTCAACTTTAAATTGTCAATATACTTAAAATTCATATTCCCACACACATTTAAATTCCAAATTAAAAAATATTATAGTGAAATATAAAAGTATAGTATAGTATATTATAGTGAAATATAAATATTATCATTTACAAATTAGATTTCCACATCTCATAAATAAAAAAGGACACGTAGAATAAACATTGTCTGTTATTTGTATATGTTTGTCTTTTACGCTTTTATGGCAAAACCACTATAAATCGATTTTGATTTTGATTCCATGCCTAGAAAGAACATAGATTTTTTTACCTAATATCTGCCCTCTTCCCTCTAATACTGAGGCGAAGCGCAAGCGGAAGCTCGTATAATTATAAAACGGATTGCATTGTTCTTTGTTTTTTTTTCAAAAGAGGTCAATGCCTTCAATTTTGGCCTTGGAATATAAATATGTGCAGTAATTATACTAAAACATGCTTAATATCGATTTGTTCTAATAATTTTTTACTCGTTAATTTTTTTCTATTCAGTTTTATACAAAGAAATAATTAGCTATTACACGTTTGATATGCAAATAAACAGCATTATTTACGTGTATGATAGAGGTTTTTAACAATAGCTGTTCTGCTTAACTAAATTCATTTAAAACATTAGCCGCCTTATTTAACTGGTGATTAGTTAAACAATATTTTGTCTTCTTCTTTCGTATGTCAAATCAATAATGACAGAAAGAGACAAATCAGTGTTTACCTAAACAGTAATTAAGCAACGTTTATAAATAAGGCCGTTCGACTATATAGAATAACAAAGCTTAAGATATAATTACGATAATTTAAGATATAATTATTAGTAGAGCTTTGTGCAGTCGTTCGTGCAGCTCGTCTGGGTAGGTTCCACCCACTCATCAGATATTCTACCGCAAATGCAGCAGTACTTTGTATTGTTGTGTTCCGGTTTGAAGGGTGAGTGAGCCAGTGCAATTACCAGTGCCAGTGCTATGGGCGTTGGTGACCTATCATTAGGTGGCCCATAGGCTCGTCCGCCTACCTATGCTATATATATTTTTTTATTATATATATACAATTATAAGCCATACATACAAAATATGAAGTAGGTATACATTTAATCGATCTAGTAAAATGTCAATTATTGCTTCCTTGAACGATAATTACTTGGAATATATGAACAAAGTGGAATTTCAAAAGTCGTCAAAAGTCGTGTGTCGTCAAAGTAAACGGCTAGATAGGACCAGTATTCAAACAGGCTCATTGCTCTTTCATCCTGTTGTGAATAAGTTGCTCATATATATTATTTACACGTTAAATTAACTTGTTCCGCGTCCTTAGCATTATCGAGTATAAAGTCGAGACACATAAATAATAAGAACAACGGTATTGTCTTAATGGGTACAATTAAGTAAAAAATAATTTAAAGTATTTAATTGACTTGTATATTAATGATCACAAAGCGATTGTAAGGCTGTTTACATTTAGTATATAGTGGTATTGAAAATACTTAAACAATTAAATATGAGTTTGGCAATCTATGAATGTGCCAATATTTATTTCAACGTCAATATCTATGGACAGTGACGACATACAAACAGATGGCCCTTTTGCCCGTCCACCTACTTTATAAAATAATAACGTCAGTCCAAATAAATGTACGAGTACACTCACATTTAATTGTACCATCAATATGGAGTTTGCTAAAATACCGTAAGTCTGCCGATTACTGGCTCTCAGTCTTATATAGCTTATTTCAATGACAGGATGAGTAAAGACCAATAAACAATTTTGATATTGAATTGGCATCATATCATGTGTAATATCTATATAAGTATGTAATTATCTATATAAGTATGTATTTACAAAAGAAAAGTAGTATATGTAGTATATCAGTTGTCTGGTTTCCATAGTACAAGCTCTGCTTAGTTTGGGATCAGATGGCCGTGTGTGAATAATGTCCCAGGATATTATTATTATTATCATTGATCGAAATTTATCTAATCTATTATATTTATTATGTATTCGTGAAAAAAATGAGGTTTTGAAAGGCGATGTTGTTATAAGAACTTTGAAAATATATTGAATAATTTAGTTTAGTGGAAGTGTTGTATAAATAAAGATATATTAATCGAGAATTATTAATAGTGTATAATATAGCGGAGTATATCGCAAGGTTTGTTTTTTGTTACTCCTTCTACCATCGGAATAGGGTATACAAAGGGTACGAGTATCTCTTGGTTGGCTGATCTCAATTGAAACTGGCTGCCGTGTTCGATATTCTGTTCGAACCATATTATAACTTAAGCGACTGCCTCGTTGGTCTAGTGGCTAGATATTAGGCTGCAGACCCGGTGGTCCTGGGTTCAATTCCCAGGTTGGGCCAATAAATAGTTATTGGGTTTTTCTGTCAGAAAATTCTCAGTAGCAGCCCGTAGTCTGGAAGGTGGAAGTGTGAACACTCCCGTGCCTCGGAAAGCACGTTAAGCCGTCGGTCCTGCGCCTGAACTCTTTCCGGTCGTATCGGATTGCCGTCCCATCGGATTATGAGAGCCAAGGAAAAGAGAGTGCACCTGTGTTTGCGCACACACTTGTGCACTATAATATCTCCTGCGCAGTTGGCTAATCTCTCTTGAGATTGGCCGCCGTGGCCGAAATCGGTCTGGAGGACCTTATAACTTAAATTTTATATATTTCTTTTTCATTCTAAGTTTAATAAAATATTTTACATATTGTAGTCGTAATACGTCACAGAGCAAAAATGCCGAAGCATTAAGTAGTATTTATTTTTCACCTTGGAGTCATTTCACTTATAACTTCCTATCACGCATCAATACAAAGGACATATATGTCATTATGGAACAGACATAAAGCATTTAGAATGGAGGAATCCAAGCCATTTCAAGATAGTACGGTAATGGTATGACTAGTGCATAGTAATTGCTACATTATAACTATAGGTTGAATGGTGTGTGCCTGTACTCGGATAACTTTATACTTATTTAAAGGACTGACTGATTAGTAATGTTCTTAGAAGGACACTAACAGAGATTTTAACAAATTATTTATCTCGCAAACTTTATCCAATCACCATGGTAGATACTTGCCTTTCGCGCTGCAGGTCGTGGCTTCGATTCCCACCCAGGACAGATATTTGTGTGCATGAACATGTCTGTTTGTCCTGATTCTGGGTGTAATTATCTGTATAAGTTTGTATTTACAAAAGAAAAGTAGTATATATATGTAGTATATCAGTTGTCTGGTTTCCATAGTACAAGCTCTGCTTAATTTGGGATCAGATGGCCGTGTGTGAATAATGTCCCAGGATATTATTATTATTATTA
Source organism: Nymphalis polychloros (assembly GCA_905220585.2). Lineage (NCBI taxonomy): Eukaryota > Metazoa > Arthropoda > Insecta > Lepidoptera > Nymphalidae > Nymphalis > Nymphalis polychloros. The sequence continues at coordinate 11,986,883 of HG992252.1, read as the reverse complement.
AACATTGGTTTAAGAAGTTTGAGACGAATAAAAATGATCAAATTGTTTAGTTTAGACAGACGTCACGCACGTAAATTGCACAAATATATGTTCTGTTAACAATATGATACCATTAGACGTATAAAGTAATTAAGTCTTCTAGAAGCTTACTACTAACTTGACCATAAAGTTCAAGTATTATGTTAACTTTACGCTTGGGAAATAAATCATATTCTATACAGTATGTTTTTTTTTTCAAGTATTTTTTTGACATTGATTGTGTATCATATTAAAATATTATAACATTAGCAATTTAATTTAAATAATTACATTAAAACCTTAAATAAATACAAATAAAAATTAAAAATATTTACTATACAAATCGTGACCGCGTGGAATGGTGGCAAGAATGCTAGCAGCATTTCCCCTTTGAATCGCAATTCCGATTCTCTGGGCGAAAAATGAACCAGCCCTCCTGTCACCAGTAGAGGCAATAAGACGGGGTGTAATATTTTGGATGATTTTTTTTTTTATTTAAATTAAATTGCTAATGTTATAATATTTTAATATAATATATAATTTAAGCTTAAATACATATATATTGTGTATCACGTGTATCAGCCTTGGATCTATGGTAATTTCCGAGCCAAGGCAAAAAGTTTACATTGTCATGGCAACACCTTCCTTAAAAAAAAATTACATAATAAACATTACATATATGTCCAATAATAAAATCCGCCCTTGAAATTTTACCTTTTATTGTTATCAAGATCTCAACAAGTGTCTCTACAAAAATTTATCGAAAACGGGTTTTCCTTTTGTAGAAATTTGAATTAGCCTATTATTGCCTACTCTGTCGTAATGTTACGTGTATTGATGACATCGAGGACATTATGGTTATTTATCTATAATCGCATTTTAAGTCATTATTTTAATAATGAATAGTAAAACCTTGACCAAGTTATAATCGAGTGTACTCGGGTCATAATGATTGATTTACAAAATGACACCGATTTATTAATATTTGGATTTTTTTCAAAGATAATGGTTAGGATGTGGTAACAGCTTATTATTATTTCTTAGTATGGATTGACATTTACGGAGTATCGTTAAAGGGTTAAACGCAACTACAAATCGACCACGCAAGGGCTGCAACACACTACATGAATGGGTATTGGTAGCAGGAAATCTATCCATTATTTAAAGTATTCCCAAAGAAAAATAGTCAGACAGGCGGTTGACTACCATCCTATAATATATACAGAACCACTCGTTTGATGGCAGGAAACCACCCTACCTGCAAAATGCATTTCCAAGGAAAATTTTATTCAGGCAGGCATCTGGCCTCAAAAGACTGTCCGTTTTTCATTCAATCAGAACATTGTGGCGATTTAAAAGAATTGGTTAAAATTGCATTTGATGAAAGAAGGTAAATGTTTGTCAAAAGTAATACCCTTTCACTATGTCGCTTTTAGAAGACTGAATGCATTTATGAGCTTCATCGAAATCGTAACAGCCTTTTTATTGGCATCTAAACATAAATATATGACAGAGTCCAACCCATGTGTATGGACCAGCCGCTGGCACCATTACAAGTCATAAATCAAGTTAGATAAAGAAAATCGGTCGAGCGCGTGTGAAACGTATTGTTGTTTTTAGTGACATTTGTAATAAGAAAAGACTTATTTATAAAAAACGATTGTTATTTTTGAAAAATCATAAAATATATATTTATTTAATTCATTTTTTTTTATTTTAATTGTATTTTACAATTGACAAAAAATTTACCGTTAGTCAATTTAAAAAAATCCTTAGGTAAAACCTAACCTAAGGCGTCACATTTAGCAAGATCAGACAAAACTTAATATAAATATTAGCGAATGATCGAGATACTTACACAATATTAAATAAGAGATAAAAAATATTCGACGCAAAAATTAAGGTCAGATTACACTAATACATAACAGTCGTCACAATTTTGTCAAAATACACTTAATGAGTCTTGCCGTTTGAAAATGTAACAGATAAAGTTCATAATTATATTGTAAATAGTTATTACTAGGCCTTAAATTTTAATGATGTTGTCTAGAAATAAAAACATGCAGACTTAAAAAAAAATCACAAGAAAGAAAATTACAAGATGCAATGATTAGAGAAGGTTTTTGTTTTCACATTACGTCAATACCGTAATTGTTACGGCATTTCGACATTTTGAATTTTCGATTACGATCGTATCGAGTGCTTTTATAATAGGTGTATGGTGCAACCGTTGATTGAAATCATGGAGTTTGTAAGAGAAATAACGATTATACAGATTTCATTCTATACATACTGAGATTTCTATATATATTGTTTAGTGAATCTTGGTAGTATTAAGTTTCTTTAGTTTTTTTTTTTTAAGTAAGTGAGGGTAAACCTGAAATTGTAACCTGATGGAAAACAGCTACCACCTTCTATGGACATCTGTAACAGCCGAGGGTTAGCAGGCTCGTTGCCAGTCTTTAAGGAATGAGCAGACTCATTTCTTGAAGATTCCTAAGTATTTGTGTGAGTAATAAGGGAAGGGAAAAAATGGAGGTACCCAATTTGTCTGTATGTAAATACATTTATGTGTATTAGAGTATTGTTTGGGTTCAGGTTTATTTCTTGCTTTATAGTTAAGTTAGTTTTGTGTTTAACTTTTATAGTACTTTCTTTTTTGAAGTCAGTTTCTTAATGGCTTGGATAAGACTTATAACAAGTTGAGATATTGATTTGTTTTAATCTTACGTATACTTCAGTTTAACGTATTTCTATAATAAATATGAATATATTGCCTATAAAAATAAATAATATAATGATAGCATTTGAATTATGTAAATAATGTTATTGGTTCCTGTATCTTTTATTTACATAAATGTATAAGCAGGTAAACGTTAAGTACTTAAGACTTTTTATAATAAGACAGGAATAAGTTAAATAATTTAAAAAAAATGCTGAAGTAGTACTAAGAATACAAATATTTTCTTAATAACTAATGTGACAGTAGTAAATAGATTACCCGGTTTATTACATAATTACTACATTCACGTAAAGCGTGTGATTTAATTGTCTATAGATTTCGATACATCGATTACGAGAGCATCGTAATAATCGCACGACATTGATTAAGATATGATATAATATGCCGAAAATTACGTAATTGTTTTTTTTTACGGTTAAGTTAAAGGTTAATATATTCTACCGCAAAGCAGCAGTACTTGATATTGTTGTGTTCCGGTTTGAAGGGTGAGTGAGCCAGTGTAATAACAGGCACAAGGGACATAACATCTTAGTTCCCAAGGTTGGTGGCACATTGGCGATGTAAGCGATGGTTAATATCTCTTACAATGCCAATGTCTATGGGCGTTGGTGACCACTTACCATCAGATGGCTCATACGCGAGTCCGCCTTACAATGCAATAAAAAAAAATATAAAAATTTAACGCGATATTTTTTTATAGAAAATTATATTTTTGTATCTGTATGTGAAAAATTAAAAAAAAATTAAAATTATATAAAATTTTAATTTCAATTTGATTGATATTGTAAATTTCGTCGTCGTCGTTTCGTCTTAATAATTATTAAGCTTTACTTTTGATCAAACTTACCTAAATTACATAATATTGATGGCACACCAATAAGTAGCGTTAAACCCGCATAAACTGATAAAGTTTTTAAATTTTTACTAACACAGCACTCAATTCCCATCTTTTTCTTATTTGCCGCCATCACAACAATTTTTAAAATATTAGCGTTACTTATTATTACATTATTTTATAACAATAATTAGGAAGTATTTTTTTGCATCACAGATACTTTTTTTTTATTGACAATAAAATTGGCGCGTAAAAAAAAGCGCGGTTAGAGACGCGCGGCTCATGCGCGCTGTCCATGTGGATGTTGAACAGTGAACAGTCTCACGCCAAACAGCCTTATTGTGCTTTAATTTATAATATCGTTTATCGTGTTGTATTTTGCATTCATTTCCATAAATTAGGCTTTATAATAAGTTAGCTTAACCTAGATTGTAACGTTTTGCTTTGTACTATACAGTACCGTATGTGCTGAAGATATTATAAAAATAATTAATTATTTGTTCACTATTTTAATGTATAAAATAAATTAATCATAGTATTTTTTATTGCTACTGATAGAAAAGAAACTTGCTAGAAAAACATAACAAAGGTATAAATGATTGAGTCATCCAACATACTTTTTTAATGTATTTTGCACATCTGTGTAACATATTTTTTATGAGTTATTTTATAGGCCGTTTATTTAGTAGCGAATAAAGTAGGTACATACCAGTTCATGTCCGGACGACACTTTAATTGCGTTATTAAAAATTATATTTTTATTATGAATGAAATTATATAATAAATAAATTTAATACAATATTTTTTATATAAAACAATCAATATAGTTCAACAAAAGCTTTTAAAAGTGACGTTAATGAATTTAGCATTAATTATAATTTCTGAACGTTAAAATATTGACAAGGATATTCTATTTATGTTGTTTAAAAAGATAAAAGCCTACTCCACAATTAAATTAATTACAACAACCTAAAAGGTCCGGCAATTAAATAACGATTATAATTAATTATTAGTATCTGTAATCTTATTATTTGATAAAATTTTATTATAAAAGTCGTTAAAATGTTTTTCTTTCGTTTTAAACTTTTTTTAATTATTTTTTTTATAATACCATGTCGCGTTGTGAGTGTGTCGTAACAAAATCAAATTAAAAATTAAACTTGGAATATATTCCAATGCAAAAATGCATTTGTCTACATTATTGATTATATTGTTATTATTTTTTAATTTGTCAAACGTTAATTCAAAAAAGAAAAAAAGCAACAGTGATAAGAAAAAGTACATTAAATTTGATGTGTCTGTAGGCTATTTACCTCTTTATTATCCTGCGTATTATTATTATTATATACCTTATTATTTTTATGGTTTTGGGTGACTTTTCTTAATATAAAACTAATTTATTAAAATGAATTTTAAGTTTATTTTTTGTTATTTCGGCAACAACCCATTTAAAAAAAAAGTAGGTTGGTTCACTCTTCAAACTGGAACACCACAATACTAAGTATTACTGTTTTGCGGTAGAATATATAGTAGTAGTAGTAGTAGTAGGTAGTAAGATGTACCCTAGTAGTTAGTTGTAGTTAGATAGATGTCGTTTTTTTCCGACTGTGTAAAATAAATAACACTAGTTGGCTTCATCAGAAACAAAAATATTTTTTGTTACAAAAGTATTTGGATATATTTTTCATTGTTTATTTTTATTTATCTACTTGAAAAAAATTAAAAAGTGAGAGACAGTATTATTACAGTGTGAGTGAGATAAAAACGACTGATACATTTAGCATTATAGAAGACATAATGATGCTTTTGTATTACTGAAAGTATGAAATATTAAAACGATTCTAACCTAAAGACGAGCTTGTTGACCCAAGCTCTATTTTTTTCGTCTTCATTACGATAATAGCCAGCATTGTCGCAAACATTCTACTTACCAGATTTTTATTTAGTAATTTCATCATAAAAAATGTATTTTTTTTATACAGCATCGAAAAAAATAACATTTATAGCACTATTTTTACAGTAATTATAATTTGTTAAAAATATTTCTATGAAGAACATTAAAATATAAAAACGCCTTTTGGAAATAAATAGCAATGATGCTCGGGACATATTTAGATATTCTTTCAAATAATATTTTATTTCTTATTTGAAAAATACAAGTACACTTTACATGTACACTTTACACTACGGTAGTATTTAGACATTTGTTATGATTAATTGGCTCAGCGGTGGACTGTATAGATAATGGTCGCGGGTTTTCAACTCGACCTAGGTAACCTAGGCTAGGTTATACCGTTCAGTCGTTCAGTAAGTATTTGCTATTTGTAACGCAATCACTTTCTAAATTAAGAATTTAAAATTTGGCCGTATCAGGCCAGTAAAAAATATCGATATTTTGGCAAAGAAATTCTCATTATCAGCCCAAAAGGGTGCCAAAAGTGTGTAAAGCAATTGCCGTTGGCGTTCCATCGAATTATGAGAGCAAGGAAATAGAGTGCACTTATATGTGTGCACGCATTTTTGCATTATATATCTCTTATCTTTGCAATTGATTAGTTTTTGATTCGTATTGTCATCGTATTCGAAATTAGTTTAAAAGGACTAATTTATATTTGATAGCTTACTAGCACCTGTTATCGTAATATCCTTCAACCTAACATCTTACATCTGCCCCTTCCTTCACACGCGCGTAGTCGCGATCGGAAGCTAGTATTAAATATTACAATAAAATGTACCAGTAAAATTCACAGTCTAATAAAAATTATATAATCGAAAATTTTAGTAGTTTTGGTAACAATTATTATTTATTAATTTGTATCGAATGAATTAAGATATAGATTATTTATATTGTATAAATCGAACACAAATGTAATTGATAGAGTACACTACACTTGATATTTATACAATCGTACGTTTTCATATCATCGAATGTAATAAAATCGATATGAAAATCGTAATCCGCTGTTAACTGTTATTGCTCTCTTATAATTAAAATCGATTATTACTCAACTCGCCATAAAACCTACGATATGATAAATGTGAGTATATATTTATTTTTTGAATTTTTGTCTTGATTTACTTATTGCGTTTTATTGTGAAATACGCAATTAATGTGTAACACTCGAAGTTATATGCTTTTTATCTCCGAGCGATTTCTATGTTGCGACTAAAATGATTATATTAATACATACTGACGAGCCGGATGGCGTGGTTGGTAAGACACTAGCCTTTCACACCACAGGTCGTGGATTCGATTCCCACCCAGGACAGACATTTGTGTGCATGAACATGTCTGTTTGTCCTTAGTCTGGGTGTAATTATCTATATATGTATGTATTTACAAAAGAAAAGTAGTATATGTAAGTATATCAGTTTTCTGGTTTTCATAGTACAAGCTCAAGCAGAGTTTGGACCTTGTGTGAATAATGGCCCAGGATATTATTATATTTATACTTATATTAAAATTATATTGTTGATGGAATAAATGAATCTTAACCGAATAACTGCTGATTTTGATTTGGGCACCAATGAGTTTTTATGTACTACATTTTTCCTCATAATCTATCTCATGTTCGGCGGTGACCGGTGAAACTTGTATGTCAGATGAAGGTGGATGAACAAACTCTAAGCCATCTTCTTAAGAGGAAAGGCTTTTGCTTAGAAATGACCTATTTTGAGCCTTTTGCTTATAATAATACATTAGGTAACTATTTTTCTTTTCAGATATATGTTTTGTGCTTTTTATGGCTACAATTAATCACCTGTCGAGTATCGCCAATGAAGCACCGACTGTTAAAACCATATAAATCAACGCGGATGCCAAATTATCGAGAACTCGACTTAACAAGAATGAAATTTCCGAACAAGGATTTCTGTTATGAAATGGAGAAGACTTGGAAGGGATCCCTATTCTTGCCGTGGTGGTTTCAACGCTGCTATGACTTGAAAGTAATGAGATTAAAAGAGTCAAAAAAGTATAATTACTTCCCAAAACACAAGATTGTACTTGATAAGATTCAGTACTACAAACGGAATGGTTTATTAAGAAGGAACGAGAATGCCATGCCGACGCGAACAGCTAATTGGGCTAGAAGAGCCTAAGTTTTTTTAAATATTTATATACTTTTAATAAATATATAAAGACATTAGAACTAGTAATGCTAAGATACTGATGCACCTTCCTAAAAATAATCCTTACCTACCTCTGAAGTCAAAAATTCTTCTGTTCTTCTGATCATAACATTAATGTAATGAATAATTATAAATGAAATCTGAATATACAGCTACTTCCAAACGTCTTAAAACAGTAGTCGGCTTGTTTATCAGCTCTGTTTTCTAAATACACTAGATGTTTTTTTTCAAACTTAGTAACGATAAGAGTGAGTGAGTTTCCTGTGCTGTTATGCGCTAGACGAGATGAGATATTTAGAAATTGTAAGTTGTTATGACTAAATTTGTATTAATAATGACATTATTAACAATAAAATGATTATTAACAAAAATCAGAGTATTAAAAAAAAAGTTGAGCATTTAAGTAAGTACAAGAAGATAATATTATATAATATAATATTACAATAGGTGAGACATCTGTCCCTACACTAGACAAATACCTGTATTCTGGGTGACAGCGCCCTCCCTATAATTGTTGAACTATTTAGTTGGAAAAACAGATTTATATAAGTTATAAGCTTATGTGATTTAACAGTTAAGTAATAATGGTAATGTAATCAAAATGTAACTAGGCTGCAGTGTTCGTGAAAGTCGCAGGGACAGTTTTGACCCGAGAGTACTTTTTTTTCTTTAATGATGTCTTATTTATCTACTTGCTACTATATAGTAACAATGACTTGTTGTAAATGGTAAGCTTAACCTACTCGAGAACTATAATAATATTTAAACTCTTGCTTACTAACTTTACTCGGTGGTAGAGCTTTGTGCAAGCTCGTCTGGGTAGGTACCACCCACTCATCAGATGTTCTACCGCAAAATACAGCAGTACTTTGTATTGTTGTGTTCCGGTTTGAAGGGTGAGTGAGCCAGTGTAATTACAGGCACATGGAACATAATATCTTAGTCCCCAAGGTTGGTGGCGCATTGGCGATGTAAGTGATGGTTAACATTTCTTACAATGCCATTGTCTATGAGCGTTGGTGACCACTTACCCTCAGGTGGCCCATATGCTCGTCCACCAATTCATACAAAAAAAAGAAATAAAATACTAAATATATATTTGTTTTGAAATAAAAACTACGGATTATGATTAAAGGTAATATAAACAAACAATTCTAAAGGCAGTAAAAAGAGAGAGAGAGAGTAACATAATTTAATTAGCTAATAGTATGAGCTCAAATCAAGAAACTGATTTTGCGTTTGACAATATACAATCTTTAGCAACAATCTATCGAAACTGCCGCCAAATAAAAGAATATTTACGAAATTTCCTAACAATGATACTGTCATATAAATGAGCTATCACGATATTAAAGCTTGTAGAATTTAATACACTGGTTTCTATTAGATATAGGACATGTATTTAATACCATTTGTAATATTGAAAACCACGTGTAAATATTCTCGGTAAAAATACGTATGTGCAATAAAACGACCCTTTGTGTTTCTAGGTGACGATTATAATGCATCTCACAAGCATATCTACAAAGCGATATAAACACATGTCTTCAGAAAGTATAGAAAATATATTATACTATAAAGACTGCAATCATAAACAGAAACCAACAGTGAGTCCAGTCCTACGATCACCCCCGCAACAGCAGGAGTGTAAAATGTGCTGCACGATGTGTTGCGGCGACCAATGCGTGGACAGTCAGAAATTGCCCTTAGGCAGACAGATGTCAGGACAAAACAGTATACCATTAGAGCCTAAATTCCCTCAACCAAATATGAAGCCTCCAATGTTAAAACAGAAGAAAATGAAACCTCAGTTACCCCTCATATCACCTCTTCCTTCAGCACCAGGGAGAAGAGGCTTCGGTTTTACTAAAGAAAACGTAAAAACTCTGATATCAAAGGACGAAGATATAAGGAAGATCCTTAAGGATCTAGTGAGGGTCACAATGCAGAAGGTGGATTTGATGAATTTGTTAAAAGGAAAACAAAATGTAAAAACAAAAGAAGATTCGTCGATCGATAATGATAGTGATTCTGAAAACGATTTGTGATGTGATCAAAGTTTCAGAATTTTACATGTTTGTCACGACATTACACGGGTACATCATGTTAAGCTACCCGTGCGAGAATGTACTTTGTGATGAAATTTAAATATATATATATAATATAAAAATATAATATAAACATATGTTACAAAACCATAAATATCTCTGTCTCTCGAATTTTCTTCACTATTACTGTGGGCAACAGCTAACCGTTCGTTAATATCCCATATCAATTATAATAGTCGTTTTTGTGTGACATGTAAACTCCTCGATGTGAAAACGTAGCATTGATTAGAATATTATTATAAAAGTTAATCTGTATTTATTTCTTAGGTAGTTGTTTGTATATTATTGTAAGCAAAATACCATTCATTGAATGACTCGTCACGAGATCTCCGTAATTACTGAGTGATTTGAAATTTACCCACTGTAGTTCACTCAGAAAGTCTATAAGAACTCGGTGGTAGAGCTTTGTGCAAGCTCGTCTGGGTAGGTACCACCCACTCATCATTCTATCGCAAAACAGCAGTACTTTGTATTTATGTGTTCCGGTGAGAAGGGTGAGTGAGCCAGTGTAATTACAGGCACAAGGGACATAACATCTTAGTTCCCAAGGTTGATGGCGCATTGCCGATGTAAGCGACGGTTAACATTTCTTACAATGCCCTTAGGTGGCCCGTATGCACGTCCACCAACATACACAAAAAAAAAAAAAAAAAAAATCAACTTCAAGGAGGAGGAAAGTGGGAGGGTATAAATTTTTCAGTAGTAGGTAGTCATCAATAACCGTCATATAAATGTCAAAGTAAGTACCACTAAGTAATGTAAACATAAATCTCACCTATTTCAAATATTAATAGAAGAATCCTCAAAAAAAATCGTAACATAACGGGCATTAAAATGAAAATTAAGGGGCTCCTAGCCCCTTAATTTTTATTTTAAAGTTAAAATTTAATTTGCCGTGAAAATTTTTTAAGTAGAAAGACTTTGCGGTACAATTATCATGACTAATTCAAAACGCGGAGGAATCGAAATGAAATAATGCAAATACGGATTTTGCAACATAAATTTGAAACGCTTAACTTTGTTTCTATGTTTTAATTAAACTTACACACACATAATACAAATGTCAGATACCAATGTTTTTGTGTCGTATTATATTTTGTATGTGAGCGTTAGAAACTACTGCTTCTATTCTAATATGGTTTTTGTTAAGAAATACGATTAATGTTTTAGACTTTCGAGTAACTATAAGTTAAAATTTAGAATTTAGAATCACGATGATGTTCTTCATCGTCGAGCACGAGATGAAGTATAAATACAAATTAAGCATGAAAATTAAGTGGTACTTGCCTCATTTTCAACTAACGTAACGTATTCTAGCCACTTATATGGTTAAAAAAAATTGTTATTAATATTTCACCTTAATATTTATAAACCTGATTTTAGATAATCGTATCGATATTGTTTGAAATTATTGATTTTGGAATTTTATCACAATTATGGATAAAATTTATTATTTCAATAAACTATTTGAATTTGTCCAGTCATTATTTGCTCTCGATTAATTTAAACGAATGAAAATCACGTTGTTTTTTTTAGCAACTAGCCAAGCCAGCCAAGCTTTAAAATAAATACTGCCAAGTGCACTGCAGCTTTCCCGAAATAATTTATTCGTGACGTGGAACGTGACAGTTTGTGATATGCGTGATTTAAATTCACACGAGGGGCTCATTATCGATATAAAAAAATCACGTAATTTAGTCCTTATTTGTAGTGTCGCCTGTCGAAAGTCTATAGAAAAGCAACTGCATACTCTGGTCATATCCACGTTTCACCTCTTTTATGACAAAATTATAGCCCTTATTGTTTGACGGTCTGGAATACCCTTCCGACCTCCGTATTCCCCACCACCTACAATATGGGTACCTTCAAGAGTGAATAGGCACTACTACTTCTAAGCAAGCGCGCTCCACCTTAGGCTGTATCATCACTTTCCATCAGGTGTGATAACAGCCAAGCGCTAGCTTATATACATTTAAAAAAAAAGACGTGAAACATCTTTTACGTTTTGAGGGTGAGACAGACTAGTGCTGTGACAGCAAACGGCATGACGCTCCCTTATGTCGTCACGCTCTCTCTACGTCACCAATGACTACTCCCTTTAGTGTTCGTGGCGCGTATAATATATTCTTCGTTGGTTCTCTGTATGTGTATTGCGCTGTTTCGATGTATCGTGACGGTAACATTATTTAATTTTATGTAATCTACGGTTATTATGTACCTGTTATAATTCTTATTTATAAGAACGAATTTAAAGAAAATGAAAGCGCGTGCAAAGAGGTACAAGTACAAGTACATTTAAATCAAAATGACATCACCAAATAAATGTAATGTTATTACCGGTTCCGCAAGAAACTCGGTTGGTACTCTTTTTGACATATTAACTATATTTTTTGGATATATAGGGTTTTCCATTAAGGGCGCTTGCTCGTGCAGAACTTCCATCGTAGCGTGTGCTGTGTGGCACGTAGCGCCGTCCTGTTGAAACCACATGTTGTCCAGATCCATATTCTCGATTTCAGGCCAAAAGAAGTTGGTTATCATCGACCGGTATGGCTCACCATTGACGGTGACGGCCACACCATTATCGTTTTCGAAAAAATACGGACCAATCACGCCTCCGGCCCAAAATCCGCACCAAACAGTCACTTTCTGCGGGTGCATTGCCACTTGGTGAACCTCGTGTGGATTGGTCTCGTCCCAAATACGGCAATTTTACTTGTTGACATAGCCATTCATCCAAAAATGCGCCTCGTCGCTGAAGATGATTTTTTTGCCAAAATCGGCGTCAACTTCCAACTGCCCTAATGCCCAGTCAGCGAACACACGGCGCTGTCTATGGTCATTAACCTTGAGCTCTTGGGTCAGCTGGATCTTGTACGGGTGTAGGCTTAAGTCACAACGCAAAATTCGCCAAGTTGTCGTCTGCGAAAGGCCGAGTTCCTGTGCGCGACGCGGAATTGACTGCCGCGGGTTTTCGAGGACACTGTCGCGCACAGCGGCGATATTCTCGGCAGATCTCGCGTTACGTTGACGCACGGGAACCGGCTGATTGTTAACTGACCCGGTTGACTCGAATTTGTCCACCAATAGACGGATAGTCGACTCGGCAGGACGATCATCGCGACCGTAAAACGGGCGAAGTGCGCGGAACGTTGCTCGAACTGAAGACCCATTTTCATAAAACAATTTTATGATTTGCACGTGCTGCTCGACACTGTAACCTGCCATGGTGGTTTGGGAGGACGGAATGAATATAACACACTGCATTTGACAGCTGTCACTCAAACAACATGGCCGCAATCAGCTGTCAAAGTTCAAGCGTCCCTATTGGAAAATCCTTTATCTTTGAGTTACTAATTTTATTTATTAAGTGTTGATTTCTTTATTATAATAAAAATAGATACTTTTATATTAGTTTATACCATTTACCGTTGCAATTTATGAACTTATTTATTGTGTCAAATAGCAATTTCGGAATTACATCCATAGATACTTTTAAAAAACTTGTAAACGATCACTTTTTGTCTCAAATACCTTATCACCAATAATTTTCTTTTATTTTGTTTTGTCTTTCTTTTCTCGTTTTGTTTGAGGATATATCGTTTTTATTATCGTATTTTTTGTAAATTGTATGTATTTATATTATATACCTGTAATTTTATTATGTATTGATAATATATATATATATATTGCCATATATTTATAAGTTTGTTTTAGATTATTATTAAAATGTTATTTTGTTTATTGTTACAGCACCACCTACCTCATTTCCTATGATCTGAAGAGATCGCTATGTAGCGATAAGGTCGTCAAAATTGTATGCTATTATTATTTAGGCTGTATCCATGTTTTTGTACTATTTTTTTTCCTTTGTGGTGTACAATAAAGTATATATTAACTACTTAAAAGACACATAATAAAATATAATTTTGATTGTTATAATGTTATTTAGAATGCTGGATTAAGCCGGAATGATCCAGTGGATAGAATATGTAGGTAGTGGTTTAATTCTAAGCGAGTGCCGCTGTGTTTTCATTGATTTAATTTTTGTTTATATTTCATCTCGTGTTCGGCGGTAAAGGTGCTCGGGAAGTAAAAATGTAAGAAAATGCACAATATGTTGGAATTGAAGTTTTGATAAATTTTTATTTATATGTAAATTCACAAAACCCCAATATTCTTAGCTTAAAACCTTCTTAAGATGGTTCTTTGCTCACCTGTGAGACATTCGCTGGCTTTGCCTTTACTTCTTTGCTCTATAATATAAAATATGAACATGATGAAAAAAAAAGTTATCCATATTCTCAAAGACTTGCCATCTATGTGGCAAATATTACAGGGCACAAATGTATTCGCAAACACGCCAGTTTTCTTTCGTCACTCATAGTTTGGGACGGCTATTCAACACGATCGGGGAGATTAGAAATAGAACTAAAGGCTTAACATATTTTCCAAGACGCAGGAGTATAACTAAGAACTTCCAGACTGTTACTGTAAGTTTATTGGCAATAACTTTATTGGTCTGACCTTTACAGAGACTTATTTTCTAGCCATTAGACGAGCTAGACGTATGTATAAAATCTGAACGATTTCACGTCGTTATCTGATCGAGTAGCATGCGGGTCTAATGGTCGGTATTAATGGGAAACCGTTTTAATACTATTTTCACAAAGTTAAAGGTACATTTATTGCGCTCGAATGAGAACAACTTACCGTGTATAAGTCCGAAATTTAACAAAGATTTACTAAGTACGTCATTCATCAGTCATTTTAAACGGACTATGAACTGACAAGACACAAGTATGGAGACACGTACAGTGCTAAATGATATCTTGTTATGGAGACGATTTCGGTATTAAATCCATAAAACTGATCGTAGGTTAGTAAATTAAAGTATAAGTAAGCTTTAACTTGCATTGTTTGTTGGTTGTTTATGTCAAATCTTGCAAGCAGAATTAGAGCCATTTCAACTTATCCTATGGAGTTGAAATTCAGCGACAGTTTCGTTGACAATGATTTTTTATTGTAAGTGTATTCCGATTCTTCAGCCGGGTTTTGTTCCAGATGAACGAGCTCTTCAACGGTCAACAGCCATGACATGTTTTTTTTAAGCTATTGAACTTAGGAACTTTACTTCAACGACCTCTTATAAGTAATACCAAATAATCAAGTAATACAATAACAAGATATACAAAAAGATACCGACTTGATAAAAAAGACTTTCTATTTCAGAAACAGAAGTCTAATAATAAGTGTTTGGGACAACTTTATAAATACTAGGGAAATATAACATCTGTCTTTAGTTATTATTTGGTTCTATGAAATCTTGTACATAAAGGAATAGTACAATAGAATCCGAGTTTGTAATTTGTAATCCTGGCGGAGAACTGACAGATTATTTTCGCTTTAGAGGTGAGATTTATCTTTTGAGTGGACAAGTGGCTATGGGTGTCTAACATTTATTATTATATAATTATGTAGGTGTGTAAGCTATCATCTGAGCCCACCTAAATAGAAAGATAAACAAAGATATATATATATATATATATATATATATAGCATAATATATTTCTATTTTATTGTACTTATATCGATTGTGAAGACTATATATTTCATTTGAGTATGTTGCTCCTTCCTTGGGCTGTTGTAAAACTTGAAAACGATTGATTAGGCATTATGTTCAATAAGAAAGGTATTTTAATTGAATTAATTTACTATTATAAAATTACTATTTACAATTATTCTAATATATTTCATTTGATCTATTCTTAGGTGTTTAATTTTTTTTAATTTCAGTCGTTTGATAAGATACTATTTTTTTTAATAAAACCTACTTGGAGGATTATGTAACGAGACACTTAAGAAATAGTGAAATAACGATTTGCTCTGTACCTCTTACGATTTGATCTACTCAAGTGCTTCAGATATATTAATTAACTAATGACTCTATAACGGTATATTTCGTTGAAAAATTACACTCTAGCATTCTATTCCAATCTTAGTTGCTAAAAGAAATATGCTTCTTGTGAAATAAAAGAATTGTAATACTATATCAACGGGCTAAAGTATTGGTTAATTAAACAAAAGGAATTTATTATAACAAGAAATGGCGTAAGATTAAAAACTGCAGTAGAAGTATACTCGTATAATCTCGTAATTATTTTTATTGAAGCATCAATTGAAAATATTTGTGTTTTTAAGTGCATTATTTTTTAATGAAAATTCAAAAATTCTTAGTTACACATTTAAATAATGTCAAACCAAATTAAAAAGATATACTAAACATACGACTATATAAGTCGAGACCGACGATTATTCGAACTGTATTATATATTTCATTTGGTTTGATTTGGCGTGGTTAGTAGATACTTCCCTTTCGCGCCGCAGGTCGTGGGTTCGATTCCAACCCAGGACAGACATTTGTGTGCATGAATATATCTGTTTGTTCTGAGTCTGGGTGCAATTATCTATATAAGTATGTATTTACAAAAAGAAAACTAGTATATGTAGTATGTATATCAGTTGTCTGGTTTCCATAGTATATATATGAAGATGTTAATTGAAGAAAAAAGTGAAATTGTGTGCTTTATTTTCTTATAATTTCTGACAAAGCAATCACCATAGATATATTCAATGTTCTTTTTATGAATACAAAATCACTTAATATTATCATTTAATAGTTCTATGACCTTTTTTGTGCCCTGATAAAGTTGAACATACACCGTGTATGTTCAATTTCATGATGATCGGAGTAGTTAAGGCGTGAAAACCTAACAAACATATAAACTCATTTTCATATTTACAGACAGACAACAATAATAGTCAATTTTAGAAATAAGAATGATAGAAACGTCTGTTACACGAAAATCTCACGAAGTTACGAAACACAACTTAATCATTCTTATCCAGTCGATTAGCTCACTGAACTGAAACTTTGCCTTTGTTATTAAGGACTAGACTGTATAGCGAATCGGGAATTTAAGCTGCTTCTAATGTATGTATGGATTCAGATTAGCCGTGAGCGCAACCAAGTCATTTTAGCGTCTCATAAGGATAGTTAGGACACGAAGTTGGATGAAGTTAGCCTTGTATACTTTGGAAATACGTTACGTATACGAAAGTAATATAGCAATGATTAAGGATATTAAAAGCATGTCTTGAGAATAACAGAGTCGTCATGAGGCTTTTGTCATGGTCCAATAGAGTTTACAAAGAATTGCAGGATTTAATAATAAACAAATAGTAACCGTAACAGCCTGTGAATGCCCCACTGCTGGATTAAGGCTTCTTCTCTTTTGAGGAGAAGGTTTGGAGCTTATGCCACAGCGCTGCTCCAATGCGGGTTGATTTAATACACATGTGACAGAATTTTAGTGAAATTAGACACATGCAGGTTTCCTCACGATGTTTTCCTTCACCGTCAAGCACGAGATGAATTATAATCACAAATTAAGCATATGAAATTCAGTGGTGCTTGCCCGGGCTTGAACCCACGATCATCGGTTAAGATTCACGGTATCTTACCACTGGGCCATCTCGGCTTTTGTAATAATATAATGTATAGTAAATAAAGTTGATATTAATATTTTAGGTTCTATCTAAAGGCGTACGCTTGTACACTATAGTGTTGCAAAGTTGGCTAATTGACGTTAATATTTGACATTAATGACTGTCGTAGCTGTAATTGGTCAGAAGGACATCATTGGTTGCAGTGGGCTTTCTGCAAGTCATCACATATTATACCGTTGTGTTCTAGAATAATTCAGATGAAAATCTTGTTTTTGCCTGTATTGTTTATATTTCTTACAGTTCAATTTGTCTATAGGCAGAGGTGATGACATAATATCAGGTGCCAAATTTGCCAGCCAGCAAAACTTTTAATCCGAATCTACAAATAATAAAATTAATTACCAAACTCGCGTATTCCCTTCGTCCAGCTCTCGTATATATCAAAGCATGATAGCTGATAACCTTTTTCACTGTTAATCTAATTACTTTTGAATTAACGAGATTGGTAGAAAATAAGTTTTACCGAACTTTAAGGAAGCATTAACATATTAGGCGAGTTTAATCAAGAGTTTATTCATATGTTCATATGTTAGTTAGGAGAAGCTTGCGATATGAGATTCTTCTTATAGTTGAATATTACCCACACAAAAGTATTATTTAGTGATATAGTTAATTGTGTCACATGTGTTTTATTTTGCATTTATTAAAAAAACACTCAACTACTACGTCACGATATAGTAAGAGCACTCAATACAACACATAATGATGAATGATGATGAGCACTCAATAAAGACATAACAGTCAAAAATAAATAAAATATGCGAAATATAAGTGAATAGATTGGTTCGACCGAGAAAAATAAAAAAAATTACTGGTGGTAGAGCTTTGTGCAAGCTCGTCTGGGTAGGTACCACCTACTCATCAGATATTCTACCGCAAAACAGCAGTACTTGGTATTATTGTGTTTGAAGGGTGAGTGAGCCAGCAAAAAAAAAAAGTGTAATAACAGGCATAAGGGACATAACATCTTAGTTAGGCTGCTGGCGCATTGGCGATATAAGCGATGGTTACCATTTGTTACAATACCAATGTCTAAGGGCGTAGCGAAGTGGTTAGTGTAATAATCTATATAATTTGGTGCATTATATATTGGCTTGTAGGCCTAGGCATAAATCCAGGGCTGCTACTATACTAAGAAGACTTCAGATTTATTATTAAAAAAAAATTATAAACACAATTGATTAATTTTGACATACCTTCCCTTTTTTAATACACATATTAAACTGGTTTACTAGAAAACGAGGACTATACTAGATTTGACATTGCATCTCTTGATAATGGAGATACTAGAATAGTATTACAAAAACCCACAATTTATTTGAAATAAAAATGTTGTCTTTCACAGTGGTCCCATGCGCATTTTTCAAGGCTGTCTCAACTTGTAGCATCTCAACAATATTTTTATCATGATAATGTAAATATAAGAGGTATATCAAAATATTGTTATGTGTGGGGTAGTCTAATGTAAAAAGTTTGACAATCACTGATCAGATGATGAAACTCATTTGACATACAAAAACTTACATCTTTATAATATTGTAATCAAATCCTAGTATTAATCTTTATAATAAAAATCCTGTGCGCGTGTAATATTATGTCGACCTGAACTGTTCTTAAACGCCAGGACCGATTTTGACAAAAACCAGGATATTTTTTTATCAAACAAAGAATAAAATTCTTATTTTACCCGTACGAGTATAAATCTCTTTAATAAGTTTCCTAAAATAACGAGAAAATTGTATCACGAATACATGATATGAATAAATCGCCACGTGTTGGCGTCATTATTTCGATGTCTGAAGGTTTTCTGTTCTTGACTTACAAGTATCTTGAATGTATGTGTACAAGAAAATATTAACTAATATTTATTCCTGTGTTCTAATTTTAAATTTCATTTCATCAATAAATAAAAATAAAATAAATTCCTTAAAGTACCGGTTAGTTAATTAAAATTCACAATTAATAGATTCTTCTATGAAAATTAAAATTTGAGTTTGCCCGGGTTGATGTCGTCACCTAAGATTTTGTAATTTTAAATAATTTAAAGTGAGTCAAATAATTGTTAATGGGTAAGCCAACGTCCAACGCCAACAGCCACAAGGGAAATAGCATCTTAGATGCCATGGCTTGCGTTCCTTGGTGGTTGGTGGATTATTTGGTGGTATGAAATGGTTTTATATAATAATAATAACATTCTGGGAAAGTATTCACACAAAATCCTCTGATCTCAAACTAAGCAGAGCTCGTACTATGGAAACCAGACAACTGATATACTCCATATACTAATTTTCTTTTGCAAATACATACTCATATAGATAATTTCACCTAGACTTAGGACAAACTTTTTAAAGAGTTCCATGAATCGAGCTAAATTTTATTCACAAGGAAAATTATCAACATCGTTAGAAAGCTAGCATATTTCTAAAGAAAATCAGAGAAATGTACGCTGTTTCCCTGGGGATTTGGACTATGGATTCAGATCGGATCGAATCTTTGTAAAAGATAAAGATAAGTAGTCTATAATTTAAAAGGTAATAAACGAAGTGATATAAGAAAATTAAATAAATAACAGAAATATTATGAAGAATAGTCATTAAAAACCGTTACACTATTCAATCAATAGTTTGGTTTTAAGAAACAGACAACTGTTATGTGTACGGTTTCATCTTGTTTCATACAAAAAAATGACGACTAAGAGGTTTTGTATAATTTTATGAACTTAATTGACAAATATCAATTCAATAATAGCTTATTTGTACAAAATATATATAAATTAAAGAATGTATTAGGATCGGGCAAGGATGACTGAGTTTTCATTTGCTTAACTTGTGTTTGAAATTAATCTCGTGTTCAGCGTTGAAGAAAGATGTAGTCTCGAAACCTGCCTTTGTCAGGTGAAAATCTGTCATGTGCCACCAATCCTCTTTGGAGCAGCGTGGTGTAATAAGATCTATCATTTACAACAAACGAGAGGCTTTAGCCCAATAGTGGACATTTACAGGCTATTGCTTTATTCATAAAAGTACATACATAAGCCATCTTTATAAATCGTTATGTATATTAGTACTAATATACTAAATTATACTTGGTAGTAGAGCTTTGTGCAAGCTCGTCTGGGTAGGTACCACCCACTCATCAGATATTCTACCGCAAAACAGCAGTACTTAACATCTTAGTTCCCAAGGTTGGTAGCGCATTGGTGATGCAAGCGATGGTTAACATCTCTTACAATGGCAATGTCTATGGGCGTTGGTGACCACTTACCATCAGGTGGCCCATATGCTCGTCCGCCTTTATATGCTATAAAAAAATACTTTTCTATAATATATTTTTTAATATATTATAAACTTTAAGTTTATCACAAAAACAATAATGCAATACAAGTCCAAAATACCATTTATCTAAATTTAAAACTGCAAAGCGCACCTACTTATATATTACAAAAATATAATATACTAAAACTTTTTCCGAAACGCGCCGCATTTAATGGTATGAGTTTTATGAATAGTGGTTTAGTAGGTTTTTCAGTTAGATAATAAAAAAATGTCTTCTCATTTATTCATTATGTATATATAAAGGCATTTATAATATATTATATCGAGATAAGTCATCAAAGAAATACCAAATATAATTTTGAACAGGATGACGAACCGGTTGCCGGTTGGTAGATACTTCCCTTTCGCGCCGCAGGTCGTGGGTTCGATTCCCACCCAGGACAGATATTTGTGTGCATAAACATGTCTGTTTGTCCTGATTCTGGGTGTAATTATCTGTATAAGTTTGTATTTACAAAAGAAAAGTACTATAATATGTAGTATATCAATTGTCTGGTTTCCATAGTATGAGCTCTGCTTAGTTTGTGATCAGATGGCCGTGTGTGAATAATGTCGTAGGATAGTTATTATTATTATATTATTGTTAGACACACACATAGTCACATACCTTTATTTATATATCGATGTATTATCCCGTCGAACAATTCTATAACTGAAATCAAAGCTTGTTTTTCACAACTCGGTATAAGAATGAGCCTTAATCACAACACTAATTACACACACATCATCATACGTACGTAATTAAAAAGATTCGAGTGCTTCCTTTAATAAAGTTGGAAACAACACCATAATTAACTGATTGCAACTTTAATAACTTGATGCGTGTTTGGGCGCGAGCGAGACGGTTATAGGGTTTGTGTTGTCTCTCTCAAGTCGAACTGAGTTTGAAATACGAACAAATCGCAGCCTGTAGGGCGGTACCTAGAGCTAAGAATCGCATAGACATGGATTTATATTAAACATTATTGTTCAAAATTTTTTTATTACTTAGGATAATATTAATTAAATTATTATTATTAGTAACAAAATTAGCTTTGTTAATTTAGGTAAAAAAACTATTATTTATTTCTTACGTTATTATCCGAATTGAATTAAATAAGTTTGTTTTTAAAACGAAAACTTATAAACATAGAAATTAAATATAATAGTGTGGAATTAATATATGAATAAACTCAAAATAATAAATACTACAAATAATGTTGTTGACACTTTAATGGAATGCAACTAGTTAAGTTTATTGTTAAAGTTTAAAAATCAAAATTTAATAACGTTACTATCGATATATTGTAAGTAATACGAAATTCGAATGAATTATTTTTTCCGTCACGTTCCGTGTCTTGTAGATTTCTCGCTCTATCGCGGGTGCTTAAAAGCTCGCGTTCTGCCCGCCCAGGCGCACTCTTCAACACGCGCTATCGTGGTAACAGCCGAACTACGAACTACTCCAGAAATCGAAGACGTAAGTATTTTAAAAACTATTTATTCATAATTATAATTGTGACTTAAAACTATTATCCCGGCAAAATATTTTTCATAAATAATAAAATACAACTTTAAAATAAAAAAAAAGTTTAGTTATTCATTTACAGAAAATAAATTATTATTTAATTTAAATAAATACATATATTCAACTTGAAATTCAATTGTATTTATTTTATGTAATTTAAGGCATATTTAATGATTCGTATAAAATATATAAAATAATACAATATCGGAAATTAATAGAAAAACACGAACTAATTATAAAATTATTAGTAATAATGATTTTACATTTCAATACGTACATACTTCAGTCAAAACAATTATACAATAAATAATATTTAAATATTAGTAAGAAACTAAGTCTATAATTACGATACAAATATTTTTGGTACTATGGTTTAAATTCAACAAACAGGTTACATAAAAATAGGACTTTTTTAATTTTTCTATGAGCAGTGTATTTAGATTTATATTAAAAAAAAAAAACCAATGTTCATAATTTAAACTATGTAATAGATTTTTTTTTTTTTTGTAAGGAAATGCATTAAGTGTTGTCAAATTCAGTCATGTGTGATGTATTCCTTAAAGATTAGCGAAACTGATATAAAACTTGAAACTTGCGTATTGCTTATATTAATAAGGGCTTCCATTTTTATATGCAATCATCTGTAAAAAATATATTTTCAATCACTTATTATTGCGGTTCAAAGATTATTTGATCTTAATAATAATTTATTCAAAGTAAAAATATACTTTATTAATAAACAAACACTTTTGAATCATTTAAAATGATTTTGTAAAACCTTTCGTTAGTACTGGAATATTCTACTGATCGTGATACGAAATGAAAAGTCATGTTACAATTTTTAAATTAAACAATTATATCCTAAATAAAAAATAACGAATACAAATCATCAAATAACGTGCATTTACTACAGTTATCTGTCATCTATATAATCTTGTAAAGAATTGTTGATGAAAATGTAGTAGTGAAAAAATAATTTCGGGAAAAAATAGATAAATATTTGCGATTTAAATCGTTACGTAAACCTTTTGATATTTATAGTGTAATTTTGGTTTATTTTTATTATAGTATTCTGTTCTATATTCAAAAACTATTTTGAGATTTTTTTTTAATAGCTTCATTACAAGCAAAGGCTGCTGTGATACTAATCCATTTTTAAGTATTTATTATTTTATTTAGACTCCAAGTTAAGCATAGTATGATAACAAACAAGTTATACAAGAAATATAAAAAGACTAGTAAACATCGATGTTAGAATTACAATAAAACGCATATAATTTAAAATTAATAAAATAATTTTATTTTTGCTGATACACTTAAATCACGTGTTAATTTAGTAAATTTTAGTAAGAATTGTTTGAAGATCCATATATAAAATAAACATCATATAATACATCAAATACAATAAAAAAAAACATATATATATTTACAATATAAGGCTGGAGAATTTGTACGGAACGGAATTTAAAGAACTACAAGCCCGATTCGAATCATCTTTTTGCGTATAAAGGGACTATTTATTTGTTTATTGAGGGTTATTGAGGGTTTATGATTTCACGCTACGATTGTAAGGAACTGAGTAATTAAAACGTCAACGCATCTTGTAATCGTACTAGTATTAAGTTAATTATATGAACTCGCTTCGATATGTAATCTGTCTTGTGAATGAAACGTAATATGTATATGATCCAAAAGTATCTGTTGTTTTGAAGCAGGAAATATAGTTATATAAATTTATTTGGTTAAATTATATGCCAGCTAAACGGGCTTTTTAAATTGAAATATATAAAATAACTAGCTGTGACCGCAGTTTCACCCGCGTATAATTAATAAAAATGTAATAAATAAAAATAAGCCTAGAGCCTTCCTCGATAAAAGGATCCAACACAAAATAATTTTTAAATTCGGACCAGTAGTTCCGGAGATTAGCCGGATCAAACAAACAAACTCTTCAGCTTTGTATATTAGTATAGATATGACCATATGTACTTTAAAATTAACTAATACTATAATTATACATTTGAATAGATATGGAACTCTTAACTTAAAATATTAAATAATTTCAATTAAAATAACCACCGCTTTGGAAATCTCTATTTTACTTAGTCGGTAGAACGGCAAGTCATTTTAGTACACAAGAAAAGAAAACCTAACTAGAAAGCTACCTTTTTTCGTCAATTATACACAATTTCATTTATATATCCTCTATATATTCTTACGAATACTCACACGAAGCTGTTTTATAATCTATCGTTACACATACATATATATGTCACATCCGGCTTATAAGAACTGGCCGCAAACAACGCACAAACGTCATGGTCACGTGTACAGAGCCGAAAAAGGAAATAAAAGGGGGCTGCATTCTATATTTGCAGCACTTATCGTTCTGATCACATTAAAAGAAATACAAGCCTAAGAACTGTACTGTGTATTATATAAAAAGTGTGCATATTATATTTCTTTTGGTTGAACTAAAGACTGTATGTCTAAAAGCTTATTTCTCACTCGGATCCCTGCTATTGCCCACAATCAGCCTTCATTATTGTGTCGGTTGAGCAAAATAACAGCAGTCGACGCGTGTTTGCAAGTTTGATTCACTCGATTCATAAGGTATCCATCGTTCAAGTTTTTTTACTTTCCCGATTTGCTGGATAAGTGGATTAATACAGTTTTATCACTTCACCGCAGCTATCTCTGAAGTGCTTTGTGATATATCCGCTTCCATAATAGCCTTTAATTCTTCATTTTCCACTTTGGTCTTCGACCGTCCACGGGGTTGGTTCTGAAGGTCGAAATTTCCAGAACGAAAACGTTGAAACCAAAAACGTACCGTGCTTTCTTTTGCGACACCAGCGCCGTACACATCATTAATCCTTCGAGCTGTTTCTGCAGCACTGGGGACACGGTAGAACTCGTACTTGTAAATATACCGATATTTCATGTTTTCCACTGGGCGGTATAAGCGACGCCAAAGAAAAAAATTATGAGGAAAAAACAAATGAATGACTGTTTTCAAAACTCAAATGTACCAGCTAAATGAATTTATAAATTTGAATTTTGAATTCTTAAGCAAAGAGGAGATATTTCAGATCAAAGTGGTCAGTAGGACAAAACGCTAATTTCATATCTAAGGACCTAATACATAGAATAATAACGCTTAGAACGAAAGTTTCATTTATAGTTCCGCTCAAATTTGAATCAACTTTAGAATTAATGTGTGCGTAAGTGTCACGTAATTACATTCACCGACACGCACACTTACGGCCGAATTATGTTACAAGTGAACATTTCCCCCATAAAGCGAAGCAAATTATACTGTTTGAATTTGAATTATGAAATATATTTATTTGAATTTAATTTATTTAATTATTGCAATATTATTTATTTAATTTTAGCTATTATTATTATAACTATCTTATTTTTTATGTTGCTTTTATTTTATGTATAATCATAAAGAAAATTAAGAATATATATTATAATATGAACAGATAATGTTTTACATCTAATTTAAAAAAGGTAAAATATTAATTTTTAATAATAATTAGATTTTTATATTATAAAATATTAACCAATTGTGGTCAATATTTTTTTAATACCTGACAACATTTTTATTGTAATGACGGGAAACGTATTCCGTCTCTTAAAGGCAGTATTGAAATGTCTTCAATCCGCTTGGACTCACCTTCTCAGTGTTATTATTCTATTATTATATACATATAATTATTTGATATTTCTTAATGTATGTTATAATAAATAATTCCTAGTACAATCTAGGTAAGTGCCTATCACTGTCGCCATGAAGACGCTTTATTCCAATGAAGCATAGATGCATAATACATATTCGAAATGTGTTTGTTAAAGTTATTTCTTTCGTCTAGAAATTTTCGTTGGAATATTCTTTAGTCGTGTCGAATAAGCTATGGATGAAATAACGATTGTACTTATAATAGACTTCAAGAAAATATATTTAACGCGTTAGTTATTTTATATGTTCATATACATGAAAATGGCAACACTGATTTGGATGATTTAAGCTTTATTCTATGAAGGTCCTCAGGTGATCTCAGTACAGTACATTAACAGCGTGTAAATATCCCACTGCTGGGGGAAGGGGAAGGCCTTACCTTCTCTCCTTTTTTGTGGAGAAGGTTTGGAGTTCATTCCACCATTGCTCTACTGCGGGTTGGTGGAATACACGTGTCAGAAATTCTGTAAAATTAGACACATGCAGGTTTCCTCACGATGTTAGTGGTACTTGCCCGGGCTTGAACCCACGATTATCGGTTAACATTCACTGGGCCATCTCGGCTCAAGTGATTTCTCTTTAACGCATAACATATTCCGTTGTTTAGAAACTCGGGATAAACATGTTTGTTCAATGAATGTAAGTTTTTAATCAATTTTATTTTATATTTTGAGAACGTAGCGATTGATATCTGTTTTTTAAATTGCGTCATATTTAATTCCTAAAATCATGTTTTTTTTATACATTTTTACATCGTACTTTTTTACATGTATACATCTATACTACAAAAATGTTTGAAGTTGTTGCGATGTGGTTTATATTTTTTTCAGTAAAAATATCCATAGAAGATCCAGGTGGGCTCGTACGTATGCTTTTTACAAAAAAAAAAAAAAAACTGTCTGTTCCCTCCACTTCACGTGTATTGTATTGCTTATTTCCAATTTTAAATATATATAAATAGGATTCCATAAATAATATTCCTTTGATATTGAGATTATATACGCAATAGAGCTTTTTAAGCACCCGCGGGATCTCATACGGGATTATACAAGAGAAACTGAAGCGAGAAATATACATCTTCGTATAGTTTTGAGATCATCTTTGTTTTGTTATTTTATTACTAGTGCATAGCCCGCGGCTTCGCCCGCATCATGAGAAATCCGGTTAAACGGTATAATTAAAGAAAAAATGTAAATACAAAATTCAAATCTAATTAATCTATAAATAAGGTTCAAACTAAAGAATTTAATGCAACATTGATTAAGCCCTAACTAAGGAAAAGGCAACTTTAAAAATATATCTATTTAATTCAAAACAAAAACATTAACTTAAGACTAATAGGACAATCAACATAATTACAATCAAGTATTATATCAATTGCGACCTACAGTCAAGCTACAAAGCATTTTATATTATGAGTGTAATAATGAAATTAATGAAAAAACTCAAAACAATTAGACGAAACGACGACAGCACAACGACAACGGAAATTTGAACGAAACGTGAATGCAATGTAAGAAGGTAACTCTACTCCGGAAAAGCTGGACACCACGATTCAGAAATTGAAGTATTTAGCACACCGCCATCTATGGGCTAATTGCCGCAACATATATTATATCAACAAACATATGTATGTGAACTTTAAGCTTTTCGTAATTTTTGATAGACTCAATCGATTTTGATGAAATAAAAATTAAACGGTGCCTTGAAATAGTAAGTAATTATTAGCTGTTTTAAAGATTATCCCTGACAAACTGACATACAGCCAAAAATAACCAAAAATGATTGTTTTGATTTTGGCAACTCGCAAATACCCATATTAATATTAAAAGAGGCAATTTGAAGTAACAGACAGACACTTCAATTTTATTTATTTGTATAAATTATTATTAATAAATGTATTGTAAGCTACAAAGGTACAATACAGGAAATTGCTTGAGTCTAATAATAGTAAACGGTTTCTTTGTAACAGTTCAACGGTTTCTTTACAACAATTTTCACACAGCTATGAAAATTCACAAATTGTATAAGTGACGCATTATGTATGTGAAAGTTATGTAATTGTCTTTTTTTTAAAAAAACAAACCAAAAAACACAATTTTTTATATTTATATACATATAACTAAACGCAAAGAAAACATCATAAAGTATAATGCTATTTAAAATATTTTATATATTTTAAATGGCATTTTTACACATTTTACTAGTGTTGATTTAGCATAAATTAAAAAATCATGATGAATTTAACGCAGTTTTGATATTTAATAAAAGGGTCTGAATAGGATTGATCAGTTAAACCAGTAAACGTAACTAGTTTGTACAGCTTTATTCTCACCTCACCGACCTCATATTCGTATCATCAAGGAACCAATGCAAATCTGACGCGTTGAAAAATTATGAATAATAATAATAAATATGGAATTCTCTACCAGCACACGTGTTCCCCTCCTCCTATATAATATATTGTTCTCCAGACCGATTTCGGCCACAGCGGCCAATCTCAAGAGAGATTAGCCAAGTGCGCAGGAGATATTATAGTGCACAAGTGTGTGCGCAAACACAGGTGCACTCTCTATTCCCGACACGACCGGAAAGAGTTCAGGCGCAGGACCAACGGCTTTACGTGCTTTCCGAGGCACGGGAGTGTACACACTTTCAAGTTCCAGACTTCGGGCTGCTACTGAGAATTTTCAAACTGAAAATCCCAATAACTATTTACTGGCCCGACCTGGGAATTGAACCCAGGACCTCCGGGTCTGCGGCCTTACATCTAGCCACTGGACCAACGAGGCAGTCCCTTCCTCTTATAACCTAGGCTCCTTCAAACGAGGTGTGAAGAGGCATCTAGCGGGCCGGCACGGCATGGCGAAGACGGCTAGTGCAGTTTATTCGTCATGACTGTTCTGGCCATCTTCGCGTTCGGACTCCACTACCATCAAGTGGTTATATGTACCATATTCATAATTCATTGAATATTTTATTATTATATATATGTTAAAATTCCGAGATAATTGATATTGTATCTTATATATTATATTTAAACATATACTTAAAGCGGTATATCAAGGTGCTACAGTGCTTGTACGAGAACGCCACCATCTCGGTCCGACTCCAGGATCAGAACTCAAAACCTATCCAACTGCAGAGAGGTGTAAGGCAGGGAGACGTGATATCTCCGAAGCCGTTTACCGCTGCATTGGAAGATGTTTTTAAGCTTCTGGACTGGAACGGAGTTGGCATCAATATCAACGGCGATTACATCACTCATCTTCGATTTACCGATGACATCGTGATTATGGCTGAGACCTTGGAAGACCTCGGCACTATGCTCGATGACCTCAGCAGGGTTTCTCAACAAGTGGGTCTAAAAATGAACATGGACAAGACGAAAATCATGTCGAACGTCCATGTTGCACCCACTCAAGTAAAGGTTGGAAATCGGCACTCGAAGTTGTAGACAATTATGTTTACCTAGGTCAGACGATCCAACTAGGTAGGTCCAACTTCGAGAAAGAGGTCAATCGTCGAATCCAACTCGGCTGGGCAGCGTTCGGGAAGCTACACGATATCTTCTCATTCAAAATACCGCAATGTCTGAAGTCGAAAGTCTTCGACCAGTGTGTGTTGCCAGTGATGACTTACGGATCAGAGACGTGGTCGCTCACTATGGGCCTGATAAGAAGGCTCAAGGTCACTCAAAGATCAATGGAGAGGGCTATGCTCGGAGCTTCCCTGCGAGATCGAATCAGAAATGATGAAATCCGCAGGCGAACTAAAGTAACCGACATAGCCCGAAGAATTGCTAAATTGAAGTGGCAATGGGCGGGGCACATCGCTCGCAAAACTGAAGGCCGCTGGGGCAGAAAGGTTCTCGAGCGGCGACCATGAATCGGAAGACGCAGCGTGGGCAGGCCCCTACAAGGTGGACTGACGACATTATAAAAGAAGCCATTGGATGCGGGCAGCGCAAGACCGGCAAAAATGGAAATCCTTGGAGGAGGCCTTTGTCCAGCAGTGGACGTCTTTTGGCTAACTTCTTATATTTTATTGATTCCATTTTTGTTATAAAGATCTGATAAGCAATTGCTTATTATTATTTACCACGCCAACCGATTTCAATGATTATTTTCATGTTGGAAAGGAGATAAATCATAAGTAGTTAAATATTTTTGTTACGGTCGTATTGGGATACTTGACTTGTTACTTCTTAATTTAAATGAATTTATAATTATACAAACTTAGCTTTGTTGTATACGATTGAGAATACATTACTAAAGAAAGCTATAATGAGTTCACCAAGAATAC
The DNA here is from genome assembly GCA_905220585.2 of Nymphalis polychloros. Lineage (NCBI taxonomy): Eukaryota > Metazoa > Arthropoda > Insecta > Lepidoptera > Nymphalidae > Nymphalis > Nymphalis polychloros. The sequence goes on along the minus strand of HG992252.1, from coordinate 11,956,584 downwards.
TCGCAAAATGTGAGTGCAGAAATTACATGAGGTAGGTAATACGTCAGGAGAAATGCTCCTACATGGCTCGCTTGTAATATTACAACCAAACATTACAGTAGTGAGTGCGGGCGGTGTACAACACTCATCGTTTCAGGAATTTCTAACAGAGTATATTTCACCACAAAAGTAGATTAAGGCATTAAAAAAAAAATAAAAAAATCGTAATAATAAGTTATAATCTCATTTATTAATGTGTCATAATTAAAAATGAAACAAAAATTACACTGAAATTTATCATGATATTATAATCAATTTATTTGAATTGAAAATAATTTTGTTAGCAAAATTATTTTGAGTATTGTAGCGACATCTATCTCGCCACATACGAAAAACTAAAAACTGACGTACCCTACATCGCGATATTAAAGTTATCCGAGCGATTGAATATATATACAAGAACCCGACAACAACTGTCGGGCAGTAGCCCACCAGACCAACACCGGTCTGGTCGGAGGATCCTCCCTTTTCAATGGCCAGTTCTCAAACTGGTGACCCCGAGCATGAACGTCAGCGCAGCCTTCGCAAAAACTACGTCATCGTGACGTCATCATCACTTCCTCAAGCTCTCGAGCAGCGAGTCATACAGCCAGCCAGCATCCACGACTATTACGGGTATCCTGACCACCAGCATGCAGCGGACGCACATTCCTGGTCATCACCCACAGTCTTCTCAGCGACCTTGGCACAGCATACTGCACTTCGGCCGGTCAGCAAGCAGAGACGCACTTCTCTCCTGGTCGACGAAGCAGCCAGCCACTACGCAGCACTGCACCACTCCGACTCACTGGAGCAATTGCAGCATCACCCCGACTCACTGGGGCATCACCGCAGACAGTTCCGACTCACCGTGAACTATGCGGCATCTGGTTCCGACTCACTGGAACATTCCACTGGCCCGGCAAACATCACATTTATATGGACGACTCAACCTGCTATCGACCTCCGGTCTCGGAGGGGGGTGATGTAGCGACATCTATCTCGCCACATACGAAAAACTAAAAACTGACGTACCCTACATTGCGATATTAAAGTTATCCGAGCGATTGAATATATATACAAGAACCCGACAACAACCGTCGGGCAGTAGCCCACCAGACCAACCTCCGGTCTGGTCGGAGGATCCTCCCTTTTCAACGGTCAACACCAAAGTATTATAAATTTTTTGAAAAATATTTTGGTATTAATTATTTTCAGTAACTGTTTATTCATATGGTTTTTGTGATTTGTTTGAGACCAACGAGTATAATAAACTTTCGCAAGTCTATATTTGATTAACACTTATAATCAATGTTATCCTAACAATTTTCTTTTCTATATTACTTAAATTTATTTCAGAGGGACGTACTGGCTGATGGGCTATTTGATAAAAAGTGATCACCAACGCCCATAGGCCCATAGACACTGTAAAAAGTAAGAAATATTAATCATCCCTCATATTGCCAACGCACCACCAATTTTGGGAGCTAAGATATCCCTAGTGTAATTATACTCGCTCACTCACCTTTTAAACCGGAACACAACAATTACTATTTGGCGGTAAAATATGTGATGTGTGAGTGGTACCTACCCGACCTACCCAAAATAACCTAGTTAGTAATTAAAACTAAAATGACTGATTCGACTTTTTAAGTAGTTGCCTGAGAGTAACTGCATTAAATGGCAGTAGTTCAGTCCCGCCGGACCGCAGCGCGAGATTCGTTTTAAATGATACAATGAAAGTACTAATGACTTTCAGCACTTGTCTTTACTCTGAGGAATAAATATGCAAAATATAACAGAGTGTAATATTATGCATATGTACAACCACTTAGGTAATGTATTCTTTACATAGATAATAGTTGAAGTGACTCAGTGGTTTGAAGAAGTGAATTATAGCCGATGATTGCAGGTACGAATGCATGGTCTGTTAATCCGATGGGACGTCAATCCGATGCGAAAACCGAGTGTTCACCAGAGGCCAATTCTACTAACCAATTGTCACTTCATCGCAATCGAATCGAAGCGTGATCGTTGCTGTTTATCCGTTTTCCTATTCATTAATTTAATTATCGACAATTGCCATAAAAGTTAACAATTAAGTTTGTTTTTGACACAATGGTATATATTATCGGTGCGGTTCCGATTCGAATAAATATAGATTATTCAAACTTGAATCAGAATCGAATCGAGAACGTATCGTAATCTTTACAGATTAGTAGAATTCTTCCCCAGGTCTGGACCGAAGGTTTTAAGTACTTACCTAAATACGGGAGTGTAAGCACAAGCAAAGTATACGACACATGCAGGTTTCTTTACCTGCAGCTCATAAGCACAAATTAAGCAGATGAAAAATTCAATGGTACTTGAACTCATAACCTTCGTTTGAGATTCAATTATTTTACTCACTGTGTCATCTCGGCTATTTATAAATAGATGTGACTAAAACAGACTAACTTTTACAAAGCTTCGGATAACTTCTTTATAAAAATGAAGGGCCTTTTGTGATAAGACCAGACTCACGTATGAAATTCATAACTTTGCTAACTTGTATGAATAAAAAATGAATAAAAGTATATAAATAATTTATATATGTATTACAGGTGCAACATTTATTACTTTATTAAATAGTAAAAAATGAATTTGCATTGTTGTAAAAACGAAAAATTACAATTAATATAATTATGTCTCAAAACATTTCATTTCTACTTTTTTAAATAAAATACATTATGATAAAGAATATGTATATAACAAAGACATATGTATGTGAGACATTTTTATGAAATCAAAATCATTAATAAATATATTTTATTCAAGTAAGCTAAGCAAGTACTTAATTTCATTTAGGTTCTACCGAGAGTAACCGTCAAGAAACTGAGTTTTTTAAGCTGACACGATAGTATAGTTAAGTTACTTTATAGTAAATAAGTTACATTATGTTTTATGTAAACCCATCTCATTTATTTCAATCAAGTAGACGAACTTCTCGTGTAAAAACTTTGGCATTTTATCACCCGGGCTTTATGTTTATTCAACAGATTATATTCAAAAAAAGATTGAAATTTGTTTTTGTTAAGGGAGAAAAAAAAAATACCAACAACATTCCTGTCAATATGCGTGATGATTTTCATATTTTTCTTTCGTATTTATTATTGTTATTTCAAGCGTGTAATTTAAAATTAGAATTTCTTAATAATTATTTAATCAAATTCGTATATATAATCCGATTTTTTAATGAATCTCTTCATTATTACTCTGCGAATCATTTTACTGGGCTTCGTAAGCTCGTTATTGAGCTTAAAAACCTTAAGAAACCAGTTATAGCGCGGCTATTTTTTGATTAAATAATAGACGAAATGAGAGCCAGAATAAATAGGACACTTGTTGGCAATAATTTTAATTACCCACATATTTATGTGGGTATGTAATTTAGTATCATTTAAAAGTCATAATAAAAAAAAAGTAATCTGATTGGCCTGTTGGACAGTATTTACATATTTATTTAAAAGTATATATGCATATCAATCGGTTGTTACCTCAGGTATTAAGTTGCTTATCTTATGAACGGATGAATAGGAGACGACCATGTATAAATATATAAATATATATATAGATGGTAAGTGGTAACTACACAAATGAGCTTGCATCGAATTGCACAAATATCTACCACCAAAGTTTGCATTGAAAAAATTAATTTTATATGAGTGGTATTATTTTGCACATTTTTTTTCTTATATAATAATCCATCCGTTTTTACTTCTTGCTTTTATACTTTATTACTCATTTCTGAACGCGAATTCGATTGCGGGAGATCGCGGAATTTCGGAGGTGTCTTGATTATTTGTAAATTGTTAGTAACCTCATGTATTTTTCTGTATCTCTTAAAACGTATATGCAAAAGTTTCATGATAATCGGCTTATAAGTTAAGACGTGGAATCGTAACAAACAAATAAATAAACTATTAAGTCACCTTCACATTTATAACATTAGTAAGGATTTTTCTTTTACGATTTATTTTAATACTGCTTTTATATGAAGTCAGTTAACACATCGGTAAAATTTAAAGTATTACGATATCTTAGAGTAAGAAGTTATTTATTCGTGTGTAAAGAGATAAACTTAAAACGGTTCAAGTATTTTTATAGACATTATCATTTTATAATATAATATATTATATTATATTATTGTTTGACGGTTGATTTATTTATGCAAAAAGGATTTGAATATTCGAACAGAATATAATATTCGGATTTCGAACGTGTTCCAAATAGTTTAAAATAACTTTTTTTCGTGAGTGTATCTATACTTATGTGCAGAATGAAAATCTGTCATGACTGTTACCAGCATTGCAGAAGCGTGCTGGAATAAACTCCAAACCTTCTAACTTCTTTTATCTAATTTTATTTAGGGACTTCATGTCCGTCTCATTGCTCCCCTAATATCATGTGAATCATCAAGAATATATATATATATATATATATAAGGTCTTCCAGACCGATTTCAGCCACGGCGGCCAATCTCAAGAGAGATTAGCCAACTGCGCAGGAGATATTATAGTGCACAAGTGTGTACGCAAACACAGGTGCACTCTCTATTCCTTAGCTCTCATAATCCGATGGGACGGCAATCCGACACGACCGGAAAGAGTTCAGGCGCAGGACCATCAGCTTAATGTGCTTTCCGAGGCACGGGAGTGTACACACTTCCAACTTCCAGACTCCGGGCTGCTAATGAGAATTTTCTGACAGAAAAATCCAATAAGTATTTACTACTTATTTTAACTTAAGCTGGTAAACCATTTCGAAAACCTGCTCTTAAGAAATAGAGCAGACCTTAGCATATTAATGGAACATTTACAGGCTTTAATATAACTTACTGTAAACTAAAATTATTTTTTTGTTTAGTATTTATTGTAAGTTAGAGCACAATAAATACTAAACAAAAAAATAATTCACAATTATATTGTTTTCTAGTAGTAAATGACTTTATAATGTAGATAACACCGATTAATATTTATCGCGATATCTCTCTTAAGTTACGTTGGCAGTATAATAAGTGCACATAAGGGCAATATAATAAAAAAAAATGAACATACAGACTATCGTATTTTCACTTATTTTTAAGCTAAAATGTGATACAAAGTTATGTTTGTGTCCAGTGTTTCAGCAATCCCTTAAGATAATATTTAGGATGAGGATTATATTTGTGTAGGATAATTAGTTGGTCGTTAAGTATACGAACTGTTAATTATAATGTTGTAAGATATTAGTATTATGGTAACAGTTTTATAACGGACGTTTTTATTATTTGTTTCATATATAAAGACTTCAATATATAGTCATATAATAAAATGTATTGAACGAGATAATTTCTAAATCGTTCATGTAACCTTTGAGTGAAACGCGTTTGACGTAAAAAGTTTTATTTCTGTCATCTACATGTAGAATGCAGCAAAACAATGCAATGACCTGCGAATTCTGCAGAATTCAGTTATTTTATAGCGTTATCAATGCTATCGAGTGGTGTACGTATAATCAAATTGCTTGGCGGGAAAATTCAGTTAGGTTCGGAATTCCTGCAGGCAGCCATTTTGAATTGTTCGCTTGGATAAGCGCACTAGAATATTTAAATATAGAAATAGAAAAAGAACTACATATATGATAATCGAGACTATTTACACGCGAGACACATAGATGTGTAGATATATACCAAAAATATATATTCATATTATTTTTATCATTTAACTTTAAAATGTTATTGTAAATTTCTACATGACGTCCGTTATGAATTCGCTGTAGGGTATATAATTTTATATTCATTTTAGGTGCTTAAAACATTACACGTATCTGTAGTCAAGCGTTCTTTGACCGAGCAGTCAATTAATTATTTCTAATATCCCACCAATATTATATAATAGATTAAATTTAGGTTTTGCTTATTAGATACTTAATTTGTTAAGATAAAACCTGTTTGGTGGGTATTTATTTTGAGACGTTTGGAAAAAGACATATTTGATTAAAAAAAATTTTTTACCGTCAGATACTTTTCACACAAACGCTTTATTTACGTGGCCATTGAAACTTTACTGTTATGCCATCTCGCGCCCATCGAATTGTTATTATAGCATAAGCACTAGAAAGATTAACTAATTTATATGAAGCTAAAGATTAGATTTTCTTTAAAAATTTATAATACGTTTTTCAAAGTTTTATTAGTAAAATAAATGAATTAACGGCCGCCTTTTATTTATCAAACATTTTTCTTTGATGTTTATTAGGTGTTTAATTTTCTGTGAAGATGAAAATTATTCAAAAAAAAAATTATACTTGTGAATAAATTACATTTCTATTCATGTTTTGTTTCGTACGAAACCTCTAAAATCAAAGCTCGTTAAACAAAGAGCAATTGGTTTTGATTCATTACGTCATATTTATATAGAAACTCATCGAGATGGTAATAACACCTGAACCGAAGTTCTTTTCATGTGCTTGATTTGTGTTAATAATACTTCTCGTGCTTAGCGGTGAAGAAAAATATGGAAAAAACCGGACTCTGTTGTGTGCCAATCGGTCACACGAGTGACCCAGTACTCATTTGATCAGTGTGGGGAATGAGCTCCTAAACTTCTCCTCGAGAAGGGCACACTGTTAGTTACCTTCACTTATTGTTTTTAAAACGTAATTAAAAATACCGCTATCTTAATATTACCTTATTTCATTCAAATATGGTGTGTGATTTAAATTACATGGACACTATTTTCAATTCGCTGTACGGATACTTAATTAATTAAATTATAGGTTATGATTATTGACTTGTCACAATAATTATATTAAAACCAGTACTATCTACATTCGCCATAATATTCGTTATATTAATGAAAATTTACAATGTTGTGTTTGTTTTATAAATATGACTAGACCCGTCCCGGATTCACTTGTGGAATAATAAAATAGAAAGAAAAATTGCGCGGGGGACTCCCGTCAGGAACGAAGTTCTTTGCAATATTTTTTCGACTCAAAACGTGTTTCGAGTAAAAATATAGATTTTAATTGATTATATTACTGTATTTTTGTCACACCAAATAACGCCTCAACCTCCTTTATACGACTTTCTCTAATCAAAGATATATAAACTATTATAGAGTAATAAACGATTTAAAATTTAAAATTTAATTAACAATTTTTTATTTTAAAAGCAATCAATATAAATAGTTAAAATATAACAGTTTTAAGGAATTTACTAATATTTTAATATTATTTTAGTAATTTAGCCCTCCAATTAAACAAAGTTTATGTTGGGAATTGTGACAATAGCCTAAGGTTTGAACCTGGGACTTGCGTGCGACTCGTAAGTCGTAGCGCTATTGGTCCTTATACGGTTTTACATTTTTGTTTTTGTATTTTTAAGAACCCGAGGCAAGTATTTTAAATTAAATTAATTCTTTTGATTGAGTTTGCTTATATTTAAGTATTTAACTTAATTAATAATAAAACCGTAAGCGCACTACACAGTTCACGTTCGATCGCTTGGCGTGGTTTGGCGCTTAAAAATTCGGCATAGGTCCTGCCTCCAGAAGCGCTCGCGCAGTTCTGAATTTGAACGCCGAACGCATCGCATTTTGTAGCATTTTAGAGTTAGGCATAACGCTATTTAGTAATGCGACACGTTCCATTTCACTATACTGTAAGCCACGTAAAAGAACTTCGTTTCAAAAATTCGTGGTTTCTGGTTCAGAAAATTTCTCGGGCGTACGTTAAACAACTCACCAAAGTTTCATAACAATCGGATGATTGATTTAGGAACGCATAGAGAACAAACATTCAAAACAATGATGGGTTGATATAGGAATATCTAAAATATCTTGAAAATATGTTCACACACTTTTATTATTTAAATTTTTATTTATATAAAAAAAGTGCTTGTATAAGATTACTTAAATTGATTGATTTAACATAACAAAAACTCATTAAGTAAGTAAGTAGTTCACTGACGAACTATGATGACTGTTTTATAAAGTGTAGTGTTTGTAAAAGCGTATACCACCTGCCTAAAATATTTGTAGTATTTTTACATGTAAAATTTTTCTTTAGTTTCTTAAAAATAATAATTGTTTCAGGTTAAAATGGCGCAAAATATGCTAACTCTCTCCATCCTCGCGCTGCTGGTGTTCTCAGTCGGAGTCAGCGCTAAACGTAAGTAATTGAGCTGGTACGTTTATTTTTAATTATCAATTCTATTAGAGACTAAATATGATCTATTTTTGTTAGTGGGCTTAAATCATATAATTTGAATATCATTTTGATAAAAATAATTCTTTATTCATTTCAAAATAGACTGAAGTATATATTATTCGTAAATTTATACAATTCATTAATAAAAATAAAACAATTAAATTTTCATCGTAAATTATAATAGTTAGTATTTAAGTTTTATTTGCGTAATAAAACTAACACTAACAGAGTGACTGAGATACAATTCGTGGGAGAAGACGCAAACGATTTTGCAGAATAGTTTCTTACATAATACAATTACTAAAAAAAGATAAGAAAATTAAATTAAATGGGAATATTAATTTTTTTAATTAACGAGATTCGGATAATGGCGTATTGTCTTCTATTCATGATTGAAAGTCAGTTAAATAGACTTTTCGATAATTCGTTCGATTTGTAATTAAGTTTGTTATTTTTAAAGTTAGAAATATGAAAATCCTTGTATAGTCCCACGTTTTTAAAAATAATTTTCAATTTTAATTTTTTATACGGAACTAAGTTATCGCTGCGTGCAAATAGTTACATAGATATAGCAACGATAGACGACGACGAGTTGCTCAAAAACTCCTAGAATTTAGAAATGTCGGATCGACAATACCGCAATAGTTAACGGTTCGCCAAGCGATTGAAAAGTCACAGATTGGACTTGAAAAAAAGTGATGTTCGTTCATCGGAAATGCGTTAGTAATTAATAAAAAAAAATATTGTAATGAAGTAATATAAAATCATGTTTATATATTATTCTCAATCCAACTTGCCTTCTATTATAAAAATAAAAGCAACAATACATATACTTCATAATGAAAAGATACCTAAAGATTACCTCATTGCTTATTTTTTTTAAATTTAAAAACGGCCTTTTATTCCGAACCAATCTTTCGTATACAGTTTCTAACAATAAGAATGAATTTTCAAACATACAAACCAACACACATGTTCGCGCATTTACCCTGATTAGACCTTTTTCAGTTCGGTGAAAATTACTCTACCTAAATGGTACATACCATTGTGATATTCCCTTTTGCTCGAGATAATGCATTGTGGGTGGGTGGTTAGAAAACAAATTATCGAATGTGTAAATTTAGGCGTATAGAATGACTTTTCAATTTCTTACCCAAAATTTTTCTCCTTTTGTATAAATTGGAACAGAGCCTAACAACTCGGTGAAGTTAGCATAAAAAGAGTAATGCTTCGAGAATTCATGTATGTATGTTTCTTTATTCCATCATAACATATTTAGATGAATATAATTTATAATTGATTTGATTATATCCCATGATTACTAATTAACAAAGAAGACAATATAAAATTCAAATAAGATGTCTTCAGATTTTTCCATTAAAAATATGAAAACTCCGATAATATTCATCACATACTAGTACATAATATTTCTGTTTTGTTTGGTTGCATGTGAGTGTAAAGGTCACACATAGAGATATTTTTTACACATAACAGAACGCATACCGAATACACTATTAATTTATGCAGCCTAACGGTGTTTATGCGGATTGGAACGAACAATGCACACACACACACACACACACACGCGCGAACTCACACACTCATTCATTAGATTCTCATCTCTTAATACATTTAATTTACTTACAGTCTTCTTAGTTTGTGTAGTCCTATGTAATCATGTTTTGGTTGTAGTTATATGTTAAATAATACTTTATTTAAGAAGGTATTTATGTTAACTGTTGAATTACCAAATAAATAAATAGAAAAAGAAGACGGACCCAACCCTGCTTTGATATATGTATTATTATGTTTTTAAAATTCTTATATCATATAAATGTAATGTAATTTAAAGCTAGTGAACCTGCGAAACGCAGCCTCTAATATAGTAATATTACATACTTTTAGTATGTAATATTCTCTGAGACGCGTTGCGTCTTCTTATACAAGTTTTATGCATTTGGCTTAGTAGTTTTTTCTGTTAGGCGTTACAAAAAAAACCGTCTTCACATTATGTGTCTTATTATAAAGTAAATGCTTGTTCAATGCGATTATAATAATTCTGAAACTGACTCTACGTCAAAATGTAACCATTACAGGTGCTATTCCCACAAGCTTCTTGCAAATATTTGCTTAATCTTTCAACACTATAATTATAAGTTAAAACATATAGCCATACTCTAAACGTTGTTATACACGTGTGTATACACGAATGTTTACACTAAGTATTATGTGTACGAAAGGTGTAACAGACAAACAGTACATTTTAGTAGAAGAATACTTCCCGCCTAACTTAGCAGCTGATGTTAGTTTAAATATCGCCTTAAGTTGAACTTACTTAGAGCATACAAACAAACTTGTTAACTACTTTAAATCAGTTATTAAGAGTAGAAAACTACCTTTGATGTTTCTTATAAGTGAGATAATTATGTAACTTGAACTTTAAGTTACACAAGTATGGATGTTGCTTTGGAAACGATATTACATGTAGCCGCAACTTAAAGGATGAATAGTATCAAATAATAAAAAAATGCTAAAAAAAGATAAATTTATTATTTAGGAAATGTTGTTTCGTTAATTTCATTTGAGATATTGAGATAATACTTAAAGCTGTTGAGGAGTTTTTACAAAATACATTAATACAATTACCTTGATATTATTTGAACATAAATTCGCTAGGCGCACTTCTAATTACATGCTTGTGATTATTTGACATAAAAAAAAAAAATTTAGAAGACATTAATCTACGAAACCGGTCTAAAACTGAGCATTGTTATTCAGGGAGACAAAAACGTCAGCATCATTGTTACAATATTCAAGAGAATCTGTTGAACGGTCTGTAATTATCGTATAATTTTACTGCAATTGTAATTAACGGTATTTAAAAGATTATTCAATATTTTTGTTAAATAATTTCCTATTAAAGAGAATTACTAAATAGCCAAGTTCAAAAAAAAATTAAAAAGAAAATAAAATTAGAATTTATTCTAAATTTAAAAATCTAGTCTTCATCTAGTTATAAAAATATAAATTGCCTATTTACTCATTGTGGCTAAATCCATGCCTAAGCGTTGAGACTATGTATCTATATTTCGAAAGCAGTGCCGCATTTTTAAAGATTTATTATGAGTATAATAATTAAAATTAATATATAAACGAAAGTTGTTTTGTAAGTTGACATTATGAATATTTTAATACCCGCTTGTAACGTATGTTTGCACAGATAAAATTAAAGGTTTTCCTCAAATTTTTTTTTAAAGTTATTTAAAATATATGAGAACAATTAGTATCAACCAAGCAAACAAATATACATGAACTAAATCCACATTTTGGTAAATAACATTACTTATAATTTTATATAATTAGTAAGATAATAAATTAAATTTTTAATATTGGAATTCCATTAATTTTTTATATTTTATAAAATTAAAGTTAATTTTAAAAAGATAAATAATTTACACCGAGTTTTCTTGTTTTAAACATCTGTTGCACAAATAGGTCAACTTTCATTATTTGATCTAATAATTGGAATGGGAATTGAGATTAAAACGGCATTTAATTTTCGTATATTTTCTTATATTAATTGTTAAAATGATTAAATAAATAAAAATAAAATAAACTTAAATTGTTGTAAAAATGTGTTAAAATGTTGTAGATTCTTAAGTTCTAAATTTAAAAGTCTTGATCTTGATTTTATAGTAAATAATCTTTGAACTAATTTGAATAATAATAAATTTGGTTTGAATAAAGCCCATTTTCAAATCCGATTGGAAAAAACTTTTTACGTCAGGTAGTTTAATTTATTGGGTATGGTTACAGATAATGTAATGTATTACACTACGATACACGCGGGTGGAACAGTAACGTACCATGCTGGTGTAACCCTGCGTAGCCGCTACATTTTATATTTAATTCTTTGATAATATAATGTAATTTTTACGTCAAATTTGCACAGTTAAACAGTTAAAACAAAGAGGATGGAGAGGCGGTAAAAGAGGTTTTATATAATATTATGGTTCGTTTTTAAGGCAAATTGTAACTGGGAAACCTTTGAGAATTGATAAGTATTTGCATATTTTGTAGGATGTTTCTTATTATTTATTCATATCATGCATAAAGTTAAATTTGTTATTTGTTTTAAAAGAGTGCATTCATTTCATTAATATATACAAATGTATATATACACTTGGTTTTATTTAATGACATAAAAGGTGAAGTACACACTTTTCTACAGCATGATAAGATGAATTGAGAACAATGAGATGAAGAGAATATGTTATTAATGCTTTTTTTTAAGTAAGGGAATTACCTGCAAGTGATTTAACTTTAAACGGAAAAGATGGAATTCGACGAGAAATTTATTTCATTACATAAAGCGAGGTAGATATAATTTACCTTATATACTGGTTTAAGATCCAATTTCAATTAATAAATAACAGATTTTGTCTAAGTAAAAAATATCTATAGATAGAAAGAAACAGAAAAGCAAACTAGCTTTCTCTCGTATGAATTTTAAAAACAAAAGAGATACACGTCCCACTAAATTTAATATGAAATGTTTAATAAAAAACGTGTTACGGGCCTTGTGTTATAACTTATAAGGAACACGTGTTATCTTCATCTACGCATAGGTTTTGTTCGGTAAAACTCACATTGTTCTTAACGAGAGATCACTCGAAGTATCGAAGACCGAATCTTGTCAAATGCCTCCATTCAATATTGTTGTTGTTTTCGTTCAATTTATTTGGATATTCTGTGTTGTTTGTTATTATATTATCTTATCTTTTTCTGTATAAATGAATATGAATGTTTGTATGTATGGACGCATGAACGCAAATACTTATGGGATGAATATCTCATTGCTGGTTGTAGAGCTTTGTGTAAGCTCGTCTGGGCAGTTACCACCCACTCATCAGATATTCTACCGCAAAACAGCAGTACTTTGTTTTTGTTGTATTCCGGTTTGAAGGGTGAGTGAGCCAGTGTGATTACAGGCACAAGGGACCTAACATCTTAGTTCCCAAGGTTGGTGGCGCATTGGTGTTGTAAGCGATGGTTAACATCTCTTACAATGCCAATATCTATGGGCTATTAAAATAAAAACAAACGGTACTCTATATTATTGGTGTTCCGGTGAGTGAGCCAGTGTAATTATAGACTCAAGCTTATATTTTAGACGGTCGATGGTCAGGTGATGTTTTAAAGAGTGACTTCTTACAGTAAAGTAACACTTATTGTAGCTTAATTATTTAATTATTAATTACAGGCACAAGGGCCATAACATTTTAGTTCCCAAGGTTGGTGGCGAATGTAAGCGATGGTTATCTTCTCTTACAATGCCAATGTCTAAGGGCGTTGGTGACTTATCATCAGGTGGCCCATATGCTCGTCCTCCTACCTATGCTATAAAAAAAAAAAAAAAACGTTTTCTGTTTAAACGAATATTAATGTTTGTATGCATGGACTCGAAATGTTCCTAAACCATTCATCCCATTGTGATAAAATGCAATGAATAATGTTATTTAACAATTTTGAATCATGACGCGAGCTATGTCGCTTCTGACAAATATGTAGATCAACATGTAGCAGAGTAAATATGTATTTAAATGTTGGAAATGAGTATTTCCGAACCGAACTAATTTCTTGTAATTCCGAACCGAGTGTATAATGTTTATTTCCGAACTGGTGGTAGATTTAAGACAATCAATAAGTAAGTGTAACGCTTCTATATTGAATAAAGATTTTTGACGTCGAGTTTTGAATGTAATTTTGCAATATATCGCTCCAAATGTCCTCGTCGCATATGAATAAAATATGTATTGAATTGATTTTGTTTATTTTGTAAAATATCATTCAAAACTATATCTTAGAGTCTGTTCGGGAATGATTATAAATTTAACTAAAACGATGCCTCGTTTCGAGTATGAACGCTGGACATAATTTCGTATGTAAATACATATGCAATACAGGTCGTATTGTTCAAAGTTTGTCTCTCTATGCATATATAGCTTACCTTGTAATTAATCTTGACCTTACTAGTTACGACGTTGTTATCACTAAATTGTACATATGAAACCTACATCATGCAACGTATTTCGTCTCTCCTGGCGAACATATACGAGTGTTTCATCAAGGGCTAAAGTAAATGCGACAGCGTTTAAAAAGCCTACACAAATATTTGGAATTCATGAAAAACTAGCACGAAACAACTGAAGTTAGAATTATTTTGCCCACCCATGGGCTAATGATAATTAATATAACCATATAAGTAAGGTAAGTAAATACAAATACGCCTAACAGTTACGGTATTTACTTAATACGGTAATATACGGTATTTGCTTAAATATTTCAGTCTGTCTGAATATTTACAAATTGTATAAGAGTTACGGCATCCTAGACAATCCGAGCTAGGAAGTTTTTAACTGAGTTTTTAATAATTAACAATAGGTAATTAAATAGGCACGTAATGGTTATTGGTATTTTCGATTTAAGCATTTTAGTGACCATCAGCAATCGCTAAACTTTTATATTGTAACATTAAAAAATCAAAGGCTCAATATAAAGCGACTCTTCAAGACGATCTTGAAAATGCACGTTATATGCATTTTAAGATCATTATTGTTAGAGAAGATACACATACGCAGACTTAACAATATTCAGATTTTAGGGAAAATATTTTAAGGGGAATGCTGTCTCATTTAACTATTCTATCACTAATTATATTTAAAACAACAAAAAAGGTATTTATGAATCTAGAATAACATGAACTATTATTTTTACAGTTGGTTTTGTCAAAGGACTATGTAGAAAGCTGTCGCTTATGACTTAGACCAAACTTGAGAAGATTATATCCTAGGGTTCGTTAGAGCTAATCCACTGGCCGTATCCAGCTCGAAATGTTTATGATATTAGTGTTCCGTACAAATCACTGCACTTGGTTATCTAACATTGCTAAGCCAGTAGGGCTTTAAGGTTTCAGTTTCTTTTTTAGAAGTGTATCAAAGAAATTTTCTTTTGCATGTTTGAAAGCATAATAACGTATTTCTTATTTTATGGTTCTATACTGGATTTACTGGCCGGCACTTTGACCCTCTCCCATTTCGAAACGGTTAGAGCCTCGGCATCGCTTGCGCATGCTACCGTGACGCCCTGACAGTCGGTCCGCCTTTGCGGGCCTCCATTTCTAGGGGGTTCTCGGATACAGGGAGTTACGCATAGCACCGACGCTTCCTTCCCGGTCTTCTTCGACGGATCGAATATTCTGCGATATGAGACCCTTGCAGGATATAGCGTTAATCACGCTCGGAAGCGATTTATTGAAATTGATTTATTGATTGAAATGATTTATGTAATGAGACTTTTTTAAATGTCACATAGAGGCGGCACTAGTAATTAGGTATCTGTAACCGACTTTTCTAGTCTACTCTAGGTTGTCAACGGGTTGATTTTCGGTGAGTGCACGTCCTGTTTAAATATTATATGTATCCATGTAAGGCATCGTATAAATATTTTAACGGGTCGCAAGTTTAAATCTGAGAGTACAAAGGAAAAGTCAGTTTTTAATATGTAAAGTTGAGCGAAGACACTTACTTTTCATTTCAATCTTATTTTTTTGAATTCATCATCATAATTTAGCAAATTTTTACTTGGTGGTTGGACTTTGCGAAAGCCTTATTCTATGGCTAAACTACACTAGTTAGTATTGTTGTGTTAGGATTTGAAGTATAATCCAGTGTAGAACACGGCACGGTGTTGATGGCGCATAGGCGATGAAAATAATTGTTAAAATTTCTTGCAACTTTATTAACTATGGTTGGGCTAGGTCTCTTTTCTATTATAAAAAAGGTAATCGCAATCTTCTGCTATACATTGCCTCTCACAAATTTTGCCAAAATAGAAGTTCTCCACCTAGAGTCAGTAGGCTCACCATCATACCCAGGTCATAAAGTATGGATCAAATGATATGGGCAAGCGCTCAATAAAATAATTATTTAGGCAAAAAATATGATTATTTTTAATTCTTATATTATTACTTATTTTAGGGTGAATGTAATTTTTATTCACTAGTAGAAACAATGTTTTCTCACAAACGCTACATCCAAGAGTTCCAATAACAGAATTAGGGTGTGTTTGAGCGATCCAAATAGCGCGCTTGTCCACAAAGGTCACGTGTAGCCAAATAAACGGGAACTGAGTAAACTGATTCAAACGAACGGTCTGTATGCAAACGACTACGGCGATTTCTATCGGCACCACTTTTTTCGTTACAAATATTTTAGACAGACATTGTTCGAAGATTGAAATATGAGGTAATGAAATTAAGTTTTTGTTATATAAATGCTTTATTTGGCATTTGAAAATTTATTAAATATTAAAATATAAAATCCTTTCTAAAAGTATGGGATACAAATTATCGATTGTTAAAAAAAAGTTAACCAATAGCCTGTAAAGTTTCATTGCTGGGGTAAGGCCATTTTTTAAGGAGATTTCGGAATTTATGCCAGCATGCTGCTCCAAAGCTGGTTCGTGGATTTACATGAGGCAGATTATTTCAACCATATCAGCGTAAAAATTTTACCTGCATTTAAATGTTGAAGTCAAAGTTAATTTCATTTGGTTTCACGACGAATGCAAACACTTGTCGAATGTCGATTGAATTGATCTACGATATTGAGATCATCGATTGGCGAGTTATCGTCTAACTAAATACGAAAGGGTGAAATACATATCATAGGTTTAAATGTTAATGTGTGCATTTAAATTCTTAGGTATTATTAGATGGGTTTCTTAGTAATTTTCTCTCTTTCTGCCATTAATGGTATCTAAAATATTTATATATATAATATTATATTTTAAAGAAGAAGATATAGCAACTAATCACTCGCTTAACAACGTCTATAAGAATAGTTTTAACATCAATTTAAATTATTTGTAAGCTTTATTAGCGATAAAGTAATTTAAGCTGTACCTCTTACAACGTGTATGTACAATTTCATAACGACTAGTTAAGACGTGAAAGCAAACGGATAAATAAACACATTTCATCAATCATCATCTTCTTAAAAGCAAAATTGAATTGTATTTTTTAAAATTAAATTAAATGTAAGCCTACCACCGTCTTTAAATGTTATTAAATAGAATCGGGAACAAACTCAGTAGTTACTTCTTTTTAATGGTCATATTCACTAAATTCATCTCAATGTAGTGTATATCGCTAGGATTATTTTGTAGGCTTCATAAATTGAAAAATATGAATAAATAATAACCAAAGAAATGCTGAAACAAGTAAAAATGATTTGAAAGACCCAATCAGAACATTTGCATGTTTTTGTAGTGATTTGAAGGACTTGCTTACGTGGCGTCTATTTGGGTTCCTGAGAAGAATATAAAAGTAGTTTGATGTTTACAGTGTTCTATTGGGTCCAATTGAATCTTAAAAATGTGGCCGTTGCTGGAATAAAATATTATAATATAAAAAGATATTAACGCTGTACGTTTTAAATTCTTTTTGACAAAGTTCTTATTATGGAAATTTGGGAGGCAATATTTTTAATAACTCTTTTGTTTTTTAACGAAAGGTGGTTTTAAGATTTAGTTAGATTTTTTCTTTAAACATTCTTTTAGAAAAACAATGACGATGACGATATCGACTCTTAAATTAATTTAATATATCCTACGAGTAACATAAAAAAATATATATATTATTAATAGCGGGAAATGAAAGTCTTTATAATTTTATTTTTCTTAACTATTCCATTTTCATATAATATATATGTTGCTTATCAAAGTGTAATCAACATGTTCGGAAATACGTCACTTTGGTCTCTATGCCGACTTCTCGAATATTGAGAATTCCTCGATAAACTACGTTAATTGAACTGAATTACTTTTATTCAAATAAATTAAAGATATTTCATTAAGCTTTACCCTTTAACCTATTACATAATACGTGACTTGCTAAACTATTTCATATGCTTTATTTAATGAAAGTGGGTCAAAATTGAACAATTGATTTTACATGTAATAAAACATTAGTCAATCAAAGCGTTACAGGTATTTTTGATTTCGAAGAATCGTGAAAATTGTTATTTGCTTTTTGTCATAAAATGCGTATAATTAAGTAATAAACTATAAAAGTCCAATTCTTAGGAAAAATAATTTCCCGTAAATGATGTCTAAATCTAAATAGCTTCGATGCAATTAGCGAATATAAATGGGTCAACGGCCTCATCCATTACATGATTGCTAGATAAGCTTGTAATTTTTTTCATACACACAGGTCTCATTTCGGATGGTCTATAAGCAGTAATTAATATGTATAATATATAGAGTAATGGATATGAATAATAGTTAATGTAAAGAAACAACAAATGACAATGTATTTTGTTTGATAGGTGGATGTTCAGCGTTCGGGCATTCCTGCTTTGGCGGCCACGGAAAAAGATCTGGTGATCCTGCTGATAATGTGATGGATGTAAGTCTTTACTTTCTATTTTTTTAACTTGGTGGTAGGTCTTGTGCCACCCTGTCTGGATAGTTAATATTTAGCATTGTGTTCTGTTGTAACGGGTAAGCCAGTGTAACTATAGGCCCAAGAACGTAACATCTTAGTTCCCAAGGTTAGCGGTGCAATCACCATGTCTATGAGCGGTGGTGACCACCAACCATCACATGACCCATATATGAGTCTGTCTACTTATTTGAAATAATAAAACATAACAAAATAAAAAATCTTTAAACTGTACATGTTATTTCAAAGTTACTATTGTCTAAGAAACATAGGCTTGCATTTAAATACCTAAAACGAGCTATAGATTCTTGCGTTAATTACGATGTGAATACGCGATTTGAATTTCCCGCGAATGCCACGGCCATCTGATCCCAAACTAAGCAGAGCTTGTACTATGGAAACCAGACAACTGATATCCTTACATAGACTACTTTTCTTTTGTAAATAAATACTTATATAGATAATTACACCCAGACTCAGGACAGACATGTTCATGCACACAAATGTCTGTCCTGGGTGGGAATCGAACCCGCGACCTGCGGCGTGAAAGGCAAGTATCTTACCAACCACGCCGACCGGCTCGTCGTAAAGTAAAAGTAATATTGTTGAAAAGCTTTTTGCATCTATAAGCATTAAAACAGCTTTAAGATTTTTTAGATATGGTTTATTTGGTGGAAGGGCTTTGTGCAAGCTCGTCTGGGTAGGTACCACCCACTCATCAGATATACTTACAAAAAAGTACAACAGAACTTGGTAACGTTGTGTTCCGGTTTGAAGGGTGAGTGAGCCAGTGTAATTACAGGAACCAGGGAGATAACATCTTAATTCCCAAGGTGGCGTATTTCCGATGTAAGCGATGGTTAACATCTCTTACAATGCCAATGTCTATGACCGCTTACCGCTTTAATATATATATATGTATATATATTATGTCTAACGAAGTTCATTGTAAGCACATTTACGTGGCAATTTATTAATAATTTATATTGGTATATTAAACAAAGTTGTTTAGCCCGCGGCGTCAATATATACACACCGCAACTCACGAGTCTCGATTGTTAGTTTGTTTACAACATCGAGTAAACACCCTCTGGGTGTACGGATAAGGCCACACAAATGGGAATGCATACATGCAGTGTTCGATAATCACATAAGAGAGACAGACGGGCAATAACAACGTAATTACAAAAAAGTGCTACAATAAATTTCTTACAAAATATCTGGGCACAGATTATTTCCCGATGTCACGTGCAACTGACAAAGGAAATTGACCAATACTATCGAAGTTACTCCTTAAAATGTTATAATTGTTAATGTCAGCGTCTCATGTCAGTTTCTGACAGTTCATCGTGAACTGTCAAAGTGACATGTGACGTCTGATGAAACTGACGCGTTTCCCAACACATCTCCTGTTCTGAATACACGGTCTTAAGTAATCAAATCTTATTATTACTTTTAAGTCATACGCCATGATCGGAGTATAAGACACAAAAAATCAAAACTCGCTCCCCGTTTTGAATCTAAACTAGCCTAAATTAAAACGCTGGATGCGTTTTCATTTATCGTGGTACATTAATTTAAGTTCTTGTTTAAATTTATATTTAAGCGTGCATGACTCTTTTTATACATCTCATCTAAGCATTAGCTTACAACGTCACTGCTAAAGAAGAAAGTAATTCTTAGTAATCTAGCTCAGCGCTTGAACAATTAAACTGAACTAAATCTGTGAACAATTACGACTGTTCAGGCTGCATTCGCGGGAAATTCAAATCGCGTATTCACATCGTAATTAACGCAAGAATCTATAGCTCATTTTAGGTATTTAAACGCAATAATGTCCCAGGATATTATTATTATTATTACTTTTATGAACTTTAAACATTTGCTTTATGTTTAAGAAATATTTTTTTTCCATATGTACATTTATGTCGGATCCTTTTTAGAATTGTACCTTAAATATTTTGTTCTCAGTCATCGAACTCCGAACTCATGGGGAATCGGCAGCTTGGTCAAGAGGAGACTCCACCTCATCCCGTATATCCCCACTCTGGATATGGAACTCTTCCTGGTGACGACATCATTCCTGTTAGAGATGGAGGTATTATCTGAGTATTCATGACTAAATTAAGTGCAAAAAATTTAGAGGGACTGGGACTTGGAGGGGATATTAGCTTGCCTTTGTATGTATCAAGTACCGTAGATATCAAACGAAACTGCTTTTGAAGTTTCGTAAGTTAGTTCGAAGAAGGAAGAAATATTTTTATTTCATGTCGTATCAGAGGTTTATTAATTAACCATTATTAATTGTGATGACTAATCAATATCACAAACAATGAAGAATGCAATTAGAATTTAATGAATACATTTTCCGAGATACATCATTTATATACTATATACAATAGCTACCTCGTTGGTCTAGTGGCTAGATATAAGGCTGCAGACCCGGTGGTCCTGGGTTCAATTCCCAGGTCGGGCCAATAAATAGTTATTGGGATTTTCTGTCAGAAAATTCTCAGTAGCAGCCCGGAGTCTGGAAGTTGGAAGTGTGTACACTCCCGTGCCTCGGAAAGCACGTTAAGCCGTTGGTCCTGCGCCTGAACTCTTTCCGGTCGTGTCGGATTGCCGTCCCATCGGATTATGAGAGCTAAGGAAAAGAGAGAGCACCTGTGTTTGCGCACACACTTGTGCACTATAATATCTCCTGCGCAGTTGGCTAATCTCTCTTGAGATTGGCCGCCGTGGCCGAAATCGGTCTGGAGGACCTTATTCTTATTTACAATAGCTAGACATATAACATCATCTTATTTACATTGAATATATATAAATAAACCTCAAGTATATAATGATAGTATCAAAGAGATTATAATTTATAATATGAAAAGGATGATATAAATTTTGACGGTGATCTGACTTTGAATAGCGATAAGTGGAAATAACAATGAAGGTTTTAAAGGATATGTTTACGAGCGGATTGATTTTATGGCAAACTTTACGCTTCCACTGAACGATGTGTCGTTGAAGCGTTTTATTTTAAACATTATGACGTCATACTTATTATCACCATATTACGTGAAGTATTTTCTTTGAATTAAAATATTATTTTTTAAATATTCGATTAGGATTCGATTTTTCAATTAAAAAATTGAAGATTATTTAAATAGAATGAATGAATGAATGAATGAATGAATATTTTAAATAGGTAACCAAAGCGTCATTAGATTATGTAGGGCTTCACAAAAAATCATATATGAAGTGCAACGAACTCTATATGTGAAATTTCAAAGCTGCCAATTGAGTCCCTTCTGTTAAGTGACTGAATTTCACGCGCTTCAATTTTATTTTTTTGAGCGGGCAACAATTTTATGCGAACGTATTTATATTATCGATATATAAAAAAGTTATGATTACAGGCGTATATGACAGGGAGGAAAATAATATGAGAGATGCCGTGAAAATGAAGTTACGCAACATTCTCAAATACTGGGTAAGAATAAATCGTTTGTAATATTCGTCATCATCTTTGAATTACTGTCAAAGATCAGGGGCTACTAAGCCTAAATAAATGAGAAATATTAAATAATCTATACACATAATAGGGTCTTATGTTTATTTTAATTATATATGTATTCATATTTTGCCTCGTTGATCTAGTAGATGTATGGCCGCAGACCCGGAGGTCCTCGGTTCAATTCCCAGGTTGGGCTTGTAAAAAGTTATTACGTTTTTCTGTCAGAAAAATTCTTAGTAGCAGCCCGGAGCCTGGAAGTTTGAAGTGTGTAAACTCCCGTCCCTCGGGAAGCACGTAAAGCCGTTGGTCCTGCGCCTGAACTCGTTCCGGTCGTGTCGGATTGCCGTCCCATCGGATTATGAGAGCTACGAAATAGAGAGTGCACCTCTGTTTGCGCACCCACTTGTGCACTATAAATTCTCCTATGCAGTTGGCCAATCTCTATTGAGATTGGCCGCCGTAGCCGTAATCGGTACAATACATTATTATTATTCATCTTTTAAATCAAAATAATTTATTGTATTTATGCTGTCACTGTCGTTGTCAATTACGATGTAGTATAAAGTAGCCATCAGCTACTAAAAATCAGCGTTGGAACTCGAGGGCCCAATGTGGCTTTCAAATTGTCAACATAGGCTGAGTAGCTATATATTTGCTACGTCATAGTGACGTGTAGTTAAAAATTAACCATTTTTATTATTTCTCAGTTACTTGTTTTGTTTTCATGACCATTTATCATCAGGTGGCTCATTTGCCAGTTTTTAAGGGCTTAGTTCACATAAGAAAAAAAAAATGGCTTTGATTCTTTATCCAAAAAGTATGAAGCCAGAGGTTTAGTGATTATATTTATATAATAATAATATAAGCCCCAGGTGCGAGTTTTAAAGGCGAACGATCACGTTTGCGTCAACGAAAATTTTAGACAAATATTATATAGAAGATAGTCTTCCATGTTGTGAAATATTTGTGATTCTACAATGTTATAATAATATTCCATAAAATGTTAAGGAATCGGTGATACGTCAATAAATTCCAATTCTACTTTTTTTTTTTTTATAAAAAGAAATGTATTAAATACTCATTCTTGCTAATAAAATCTCGATTTTAAGACAAACTAATTTTTTTGTTTGCAACACAAATAATGTCTATATAAAGTATAAATTGTCACCAATAATAAAAGATAAATATTGAATCATTTAATTTACAGATGGATAACTACAGGCGATCACGGCTGAACAACGAGGACGGGTATTACATTGACAACTTGTAAACTATGAAATTACGCTTGATTCATTAAATGTATAAAGTGAACGCGTAACGAAAGAAGCTTGATTTTATTATTGATTTTCGTAAAACATTAATTCACCCACAGATATTAATATAAAGAAATAACCAAAATATTTAAATTGGAATTATATTCGCAATATAATGGAGGGAAAAATGACGTTTGACGTCATCTTTTTTTAATTTATGTCACAACGGTCAAGCTTATTTCGTTATCAAGATAATTATATCGACTGTTTAAAAGTATTGTTACATTTCAAATAACTTCATATTGTATTTATCGTAGATTCAAATCGTCAATTATGAATAAAAAAAGGAAAAAAAATATATATGAAAGGCTGGGTTTTTGTTAATTATGACTTGTAAATTAGACTCTATTTTAAAATTCTATTAATACCTATAAATTACTATTTTAGCTTATCTGTTTGTATAGTGTACCTTATTCAATTTGTTATTAAATTACAAATTAAAGTTTAAAATTGAATGATAAAATCTAGCAACATTTAACTTGAGTCATTCAAAAAAACAAAAAAAAAATCTATATCAATTTCGTGAGTTTGAATATCATTTGTTCAAATTTAGATACGATATCGGTTCCTAAGGTGAGGTCCATTATATTTAGAAATAGAACCATTGTATTAATTATATATCTCAACAAATCACTAGTATTAGAATGATTTTGAATAATAGAAATTATTGTATAGATTACAACGCTACCAATATTTGAATTGACTTTTTCATATTCTTATATGATATTACGTACAAAAGATTAAAATAAAATATTATTGATCTGTATAATCTATATAAGTAAGCAAACCATCTTATTTTTTTTAATACAATTATTTTATGTCAAAGGTTTATATTTTTTTACCTTACAAATATGTAGAATCTGTGGCTCGGAAATAGTGAAGCAAAAAAGAAAACGTTTCATGTGTTTATTCTATTATTAATTTACATAATGTTTTTTTCACAAACTTAGAAATGTCTTTTTGAGCTTAATATAATTTGAATTATGAATATACGTTATAATAGTTGCTTAGTTATTGTATCCTGTGTCTACAAATGTTTAAAATTCAAAAATTAACATTGTGCTTAAACTTTAATTTGTAATAAACATTTTAATTTTTAAACTTCTCCCTCTTCGCAATTATATAACGTAAGTTTACCATCACACAATTATTGTGAAATATATTGTAACGTAGTCGAGCAAATTTCATTAAGATGAAATATAAATAAATGATTAAAAAAAATCTGTTAACAGAAGTTTTATTTATTACCTTTAGTTATTAATTATTATCTTAACTTTATGGGTGGTCGTTGTGGGCTTACAAAATTATTAATATCGTTAATATTGACAGTTGATATTATTTATTTATTCATTCAAGTAACAGAACTCATTCATACAATATATATGTTGTGTTCCGGTTTGAAGGGTCATTGAGTCAGCGTAATTACAAGAACAAGGGACATCTTAGTTCTCAATGTTGATGGCGCATTGGCTATGTAAGCGATGGTTAACATCTCTTTCAATGCGAATGTCTATGGGCGATGGTGACCACTTACCATCAGGTGGCTCATATGTTCGTCCGCCTAACTATACTATAAAAAAAAGAAAATAGTTAAACGGTTACAAAAAGAAAATAAACACAACTATCTACTACTAATTACACTATATTCTACTGCTCCAGTTGAAACTTTACAGCAGCGGTTTATGATATAAGTTTACTTTAGAAAGACTTCAGAACACATTAAAATTGAGCTCGAATCTAGTCTCGACTGAAACGAAACGTCTAATATGTATATAGATACAGAACGCACAACGGTTAAAATAAATAGTTTTGTTGCGTTCAAATAAATGTAGCTTCAAACAAATAGTTACACGCAAGTTCGAATCGGTAAGTTTATCGGTTAAATTTTAAAATAAAAAAATAAATTTTAAAGGGTATATACCTATTAAAAATGGTAGGAAGTCTCCATATTTTTAAAGCCTCGTATCTCGAGGTATACTAGAGTGATAATCCCGGGACGTCCCTGGATTTTTTAAATAACCATTTTTCGTTATGTTTATATATACAAATGTTTCCATATTCCATTTTTTTTATGTGTATTTAAGTAATACCGAATCAAAATTTATTGAACATAAAATTAAATTCCAACATTGAAAAAATAATTTTAATGCAATTCACATGTTAAATTCTCAATATCAAGATGAAATCTCCAATGAACCGATGAATTAACACAATATCGTGTTAAATAATTGTGTGTGTTTTGGTATGCTTACGTTAACAGATTCCCAATTGATGCCATTTTTCAAATTTATCATTAAAAACATTTTACATTCTACATTTTACGAATTACAAAAAAAAAGTCTAAACACTTTTAAATCGATTTTGATGAAAACTCAATTTTATGTTTATAATGCTATAAGTCATTAGCCCTCCCGGGAATTATAAAAGAAAAGATGAATTATGTAATTAACCATATATCTTGTTATATGTTTTCAAGATTCGCGAAATACGAAATACATACAATATATATATTTTTTTAATGTAATTAAAGTTTATATGTATAATATTCCACTTTGAACTTCACATGATTGAATATAAGCATAAAGTAAAAGTAACATCCTGTAAATAAACCACTGCTCGATTCTCCCTTTTGAGGCTGCTTTACATTTACATAGTGGATACACCTGCAACTTGACTGCCTCGTTGGTCTAGTGGCTAGATATAAGACCGCGGACCCGGTGGTCCTGGGTTCAATTCCCAGGTCGGGCCAATAAATAGTTATTGGGTTTTTCGGTCAGAAAATTCTCAGTAGCAGCCCGGAGTCTGGAAGTTGGAAGTGTGTACACTCCCGTGTCTCGGAAAGCACGTTAAGCCGTTGGTCCTGCGCCTGAACTCTTTCCGGTCGTGTCGGATTGCCGTTCCATCGGATTATGAGAGCTAAGGAAAAGAGAGTGCACCTGTGTTTGCGCACACACTTGTGCACTATAATATGTCCTGCGCAGTTGGCTATCTCTCTTGAGATTGGCCGCCGTGGCCGAAATCGGTCTGGAGGACCTTACACCTGCATAGGGGTTCTTCACGATATATATAACCCTGTGGGCCATCACGAATGTGCCACAATTATAACTACTTATAATAAGTATTTAAGGCCTAAATTCCAAAGGTATTTCTCAACGTGTTCGTGATTTCTGTTAATGTAGTCTTGGAAGCTATTATTATGTATTATGTACAGTCATTAAAATTGATCGCATACATCTAGAAACTCGTAAGATATTTTTACGAAATAGATAAAATTTGATGCAATACACAATTTGATAGCATTTTTTCACGAGAAAAGACGATAATCTTTGTATACTTTATTCCCTAATGATTGGTGATAATCTACCCTCTGTTTCATTAGTATTGTATTTAAGACAATTGCAGAATGCGTAAAATAAAATAGTGACTTCAATTTATTTAAGTTAAAATAGATTTGGTAAAAAATAATAAACTGCTACTAGGTTTTTTATTAATAAAAGTAAAACTTTTTATGTCAGAAATATTTCAATCAAACGTTACAAATAAAAGAAATCTAGAATCGCGTTACAATTTGTCATGTATCAACCCACTCAATACATTTTCAATTAATTTTATTTGTTATGAAGTTTTGTTATAAAAAAGTTGAAGGCTATGAAGCTTACTGGCTCGTTGCCAGTATATTGTGAAATATGGTCAGCATTGACCTCATACAAACTATGTATAATAAGCTATGACAATTGATAATAGCTGATATTAATAATATATAAAAATAAATTCCACAATTTGTAGAGTATTATGCCTTAACACAAGATACAACTCCAAACATGTAACCTCTTTTATTAATGTGCAATCTACACAGAAATGCTAACTCTTTTGTGGTTTCAAAACTTTTAACTTTATCATTTAAAAATCATTAAGGAGTCTTTGTGCGTCAAAGGAAATTTAGTATATAACTAACGATTTTTAGATGATAACACCTTACAAATGAGACGATGACATCCGTTCTGAATAAAATCTATATTTATAATATTAATAAAAATCAATTGCTCGAAAAAACATATAATTTTTTGAGCGAAAGTTAGACGTGCTTTCTGTGCCACGGAGGTATATAAAAATGAATCATGAAAAGTAAAGGCCTCCTCTCACGAGGAGAAGTTCCCACACGCTGCTACAAAGCGGATTGGTGACATACGTAAAACAATTGTCTTTCTTATGATGATCAGTCATTTACCCGGCTTTGAGCCAAAGTCTTTACTTAAAATTCACCTGTTATAAAAGACCTGACTACTCGACCATCTTGGCTTTATGTTTAGTAGTTTTCGTTTTACTTATAAAACAAAAAACAAAACAAAAAAAACAAAAAAAAAGTTTTACTTATAAATAGATCTTAAGCCTTCATTCCACCCACATGGTAAAGATAATTTGAACCTCTATCAAGTAATGACATCTTGGTAAAACTTTAACACAATTATTGCAACTTTCGGGATCCTAATGAGGCATGCGTCATTAGCTGATTACTACCGATTACTCTGTTTTAGTTATTTAAGATCAAATACATTGTCTGATGATTTCCTACTGGCATATTTATATTTTTAATTATAAAATATTAATTAAAATAATCGTCATTTTCGTTTTTCTCTTTGCGAAAATATATAACGCATTAACAACCCCTTAAGTTTTGAAATAGTGAAGAAATGTTTTCTTCATTCCGATCGACGTTATCGTGAGATCTGATCTGATCTGGTGATTATCTGAGTCTTGGACGCTATTTTGAACAGAGCCATTGAAATTGATTGTTTGTATGTATACATGTTTGTTTGTTATAATTTAACGGGTAAATCGCTGAACCGATTCGAATGAAATTTAATATGAAGCATGTTTGAACCCAAAGTAGGCTTAAATTTTTATACTTAACATCTATCCTTAACATACGGGCGAAAACTAATATACGTATATATGTACATGTGTGCGAGACTGTGGGGCTGTCGTTAATTTGACTATTGAATTTGAGACGAGAGTGATAGCAGACTTTTTGATGTTATATCCCTTGGGCGGAACGTCAAGCGGAAAGCCAAACATCGTGGTCGGCGTTAATTTTAATTACGGTTCAATTATAAAATAAGATGGATTTACCTATTGTCTACATTAACGTAATCTCTCTACTGATACGCCGATATATATATAAATTATTGATTCATTTCCATTCATTAATTCCGAAATGTGATTCTATTTTACTAAGAAATGTTTGGATTATTGAGTTAATGATAAAAGACAGTTACACTTGAATAACTAAACATAATAGTGTATTGAAGTATTATGCTCGTGTATAAACTAATCGAATGTAGCCAATTAGCGATACGAGTACGTTGATGTTGAAAGGTAAGAAAAACTTAAATATTTGTGACATAGAAAATAATTGTGTGTTAATTGAACAACTTTACTCGGTGGTAGAGCTATGTGCAAGCTCGTCTACCACCCACTCATCAGATGTTCTACCGCAAAACAGCAGTACTTTGGATTGTTGTGTTCCGGTTTGAAGAGTGAGTGAGCCAGTGTAATTACAGGCACAAGGGCGATAACATCTTAGTTCCCAAGGTTCGTGGCGCATTGGCGATGTAAGCGATGGTTAACATGTCTTTTACATTTATTATATTGGCAAAAGTCTTTAAAATTATTTCAAATTCGACATTGCTCGGAATTTCAGTAGCAAATTTTTTTTTATTTTACGTTAATAAAAAAAATGGTTAACTTTAAACGTTAATTAAAATGCGCTACAGAGAAAACATTCAAAATTTATTTATTATTTTAACAAACGTCGAAATGTATTTGACTATATATGAAGCATGTAATTCACGCAACAATTGTCTTTTCACAATTAAATCAAAAGTTCTGAATTGAGAGAGTAATTCACAAAGTTGAACAAACATAGCGGAAGTAAGTCAATTGTATTATCAAGGGTGTGTGATCATAGATTATTCCTCCTTCTGAAAGTCTTTGTTTGTTCAGTTTGATATAACCTCTTAAAATTTAGCCGGACAGACTGCCCGATTACAATCGACAACGGCAAAGGAATCCAGATGAAGATTACTAAAATTCTGACTCCGATTAAAAATCCAGTCAACTGACCAAGTCACCTGGACTCTAAGACGTCACATACACATCAATATTTATATTGCATATGAATACTATATTTCAATCAATTTTTAATCTTATCTTATCGTTAAAGTAACAAACTAGTTTAAAGTAAGTAAGCTGCTGCTGGACTTTTAATTTTAGAGGAGAAAGTTTGGTGCTTACTTCACCACGCTGCTCCGATCTGGGTTAGTGGATGCACATGGCAGATTTTCATGCGCCACATTCAGATTTCTTTACTACGTATGTACTCGTCGAGCACGAGATGAAAGAATGCACACGAAAATTTAGTGGTTGCCTGAGATTGAATTCAGAATGATCGGATATCAAATCAAATCAAAATATACGAGTTCATTAAATACAATGAGTATTTAAGGTTCACGTTTTCTAAGCCTCTCATGAGCCATCACGACCTGAACTAGCTTAAATAAATAAGTAATATTTTTTTCCTCTAATCATAACCCTTATAACGTAGCGTGTTTATGAAATTTGCTAAAACAATTAACAGAAACTTAACAATGAATTCTAAACACACATTAATTATGTTTCATAATTACAAAACGTTGAATGCATTTAGAAAGAAAAGCTATTCAAGTCTTTTAACTATGGTACGAAGTGAGTTGACATTTTGACGTTTTCATTCAAAAAGTTAATAGTTTTATTACGCCGATGCATTAGCACGAGTCTTTAGATTTTGCTTTCAATTTTCTTCTTTTTTTTTCTAACATATTGAATATAATTAGACCGCGTTGTACAGAAATGATCCAAGCTACAGACAGCGCTGGATTTATGTCAGGCCTCCAATGCTTTAGTCAAAAAGAAATGTACGCTGTTTTATGGATAAAGGAATCTTCTGACACTATATAATTTTCTAGAGAATGTAATCTATGAATCCGCGATAAGATCCGCGACATTTTAATTGTTTACAATAACCAAACCGTGCTCTTAAAGGGAAATTGATATTTTTTTTAAATTATGTGTTTCTACTGTACATCCCGTATGAAGACAGATATTTTTAATAACACAATAACTTTAATATAATCGTCCCAATTTATTTTCGTTTCTCTTCTATTAATAATAAGAACTCGCTCGGAAATTCTTCATTACCATTTTTAAAAACTTGTTCAAAGTTGCAAATAATATTTATTATTTCCCCTAAAAGTACGAAACAGTATAAAATAATTGCTTCCCTTTGTACATTCGGCGGACACTAAAATAAACGTTTGACATCGAATTGTGGTTTCATTTGAAGTATGATTTGACTTTGTTTACGAAATGTATCAAAAAGTTTCTAAATATCACTCATAATGGAAATAGAATAATTTTATGGACGACTAAAGTATATGCGTATTATACTTTAGTAACTTATATATTTTTGAGACGTCGGGTGAGCAGTGCCTCTAATAAATTGCTTTGATAATTGAAGGACGTTTAATGCGCTTCGAACTATTTCATTTTCTTCGATGTCTTTTTTATTTTAATTTTTTGAAAAACAGACAAATGCGTGATATATGATGAAATTCGTGAAACAGACAGATGCGTGAAATACAATATATATACACAAAATACTAAGATAAGTGGTCATCTTCGCTCAAGGCATCAAAAACCTATTAAGGGTTATCTTCCGAGGTTTTATCCCTGGACCTAAGGGTCTGTCCCTTTTGATGTTACCCACTAACCCAACGAGACAATCTATGTGATAAAAATCAACATCTGTTCTTAGTTAGAAGTTTTTTTCAAAACACTTATAGAACTCGCATCAATAGTGTGATGTCAGCCGTGTTGCATTCTCATTCCAATTACCCATGGACAGGTTAGTATCGTACCCAGTCCCCGCTCTGAAGCAGCGCTTCATTTTCCGGTATTTACGACACAACTGGGATTTTTCAAGGGTTGCCGATGAGAAATAATTGACATATTATTTAAATATATTTGTATTTATCTTATTTAAATTGATTATATATATTATATTATGTAAGATACTGATTTCAATTAAAATAATGTAATTGATAATTTAATCATGGCATTCACTACTAAAAATGTGTGTGTCTGAATGAAGTTCTCTTGAAATATGTACCACATTTCTCTTTCTGAAATTTCAGAGACTAGCCGATTACATAGGAGTGCACAAATACATAACACAGATGAATTCTTCAAAAACGCTTTTCAAAATCCTACACGGCTTGGACCGAGGGATCATGGCCTACTACCAACCTTTACCTACTTACTCATGCACTCGTGTCTATCATCAGCCTTCTTATTCCAATACTAATGATAATTTCTTTACAGAAAAAAAACAATTATTAATATATGAAAAAAAAACATCGCTACCATCTCGATATTTCTTAAAGAGACTATGAGTAGATTTTAAACGTTAACTGAAACAATAATAAAAATATAATCAGCCTTTAGCTATTATTGATGTGTTTAATATAATGACAACCCTAGCTCCACACCTGAATAAGGAAATGAGGTACGTTAACGACGCCGTTTTTATAGCGAATCTGATAGCGTCACTTTATACGAAGAAATGTATAATAATTTCCCAATGTGCTTTCAATGTTCGCTCACTTTATTAGATAATACTACATGATTGGTTATAGTTACGGTAGAATTAAATGATTTAGTCATAGCATTTTTTTCTAGGATTTTTTATTTCGTCGGTTAATAAGCAATTTTTAAAGATTAAGTTTTAGTGAACAGTTTTGGTTTTTGGGTATAATTCTGCTCAAAGTTAACAGTTTTATACAGCTACATATTTATGAGAGATGCGATGGGCCATGGTGATGCCGAAAGTGGATATTTTATCGCGAAAATGCAATACTTAGTATTGTTGCGTTGCGGCATAGAGGATGAGTGAGCCAGTAGAGCCAGTAACTACAGGCACAAGGGATATAACACATAAGTCAAATTGAGCGCTTAATGGTTATCGCACGAATTATATGTTATTATGTTATAACATTTGAGTTATATATAGTTATAGTTACAAAATTGTATATATAAAATTTTCTAATTAGACTGGGTCACTCACCATGTAAACTGGAACACAGAAGTACAAACTATGTTTTCCTATTAAACGGTAGAATATTGAGATGTGATTGGTACATTCACCACAGACAGGCTTAAAGAAATCCCTTAAATAAGTCAAAGTTCAGTGTTCGTGAACAAATTTACAAGCAAGCTGTGTGTAAATATGAGTAACGTTAACAGGCAGTATCGAACTCAGAGTTCGATTACACGGAAGTGTTGAGATCCACAGGTGATTGCGTTTCGCTACGAAAAATACAAATTGTACTAGAAGTTACAACGATATAAGTTGTGCAAGAAGCGTCTTTGTGTCACAGAAATTATCGTTTTTTATTTAATAATATATTAATTAATTAATTTTACTTTCTATAGGCTTGGCCACAATCATACCTGATGGTTAGCAATGACTTATTTTAAGATGAAACGCGCTTCCTTAGAAGATATGTATTCAATCTTGCCTTGAAGATACCCGGTTTGAAATACTCAGGGAACACAGACGCTGGACGGTCATTCTACATTTTCACTGTGTAATGCTTCTTGCAAGCGGGCGGAATGATGATGACGTAGGGGTAGCAAGTGGTAGGCTCTCACGGCGTCTGGTTGCCCGACGGTTAAATGGTGATGGAGGTATTAAGTCATGTAACTCTTGTGGTCTTTATGTACTCTTATACTCATGGCTTAAAACAACAATGGCAGATTTATGTCTGAACTTTTTTGGCATCATCAGATGTTACACAAAGCAAAAAAAAAATGTTTGAAGAAACAAATTGGGATGTGAATTTATTGTATTAGTATAAGTACTTGTTTGTATCGATTCAGTTAAACGAAAGATCGATAAGGACTGGTTGCTTATGCTTTGATAGAAATACGCTTTTCAATCAAAACATATGCAACTTATTTTTAATCTTTTTTTTCTTTAATGAAACTGGTGGTCAAATGTTGATACCTTGAAAGCTACCCATATTAAATTTGTAATTGATTAAAATAGCTAAGAATCATTACGATATTGTATCGATGTTAAACAAAGTCGGATCTTTCGTGTTAGCACACTGTCAGTTCTACTTTGGACTTTGATAATTGATTTTTATAACTTTTTATAAGTAAATATAAATATTTTATAATTTTGATACGTCATGGATTGCGGTTCCAGTGGCTGTACCTCATTTATCATTTTTCTTCGTACAATAACTACAAAGCATAATCATCAGCGGCTATTGTCCTTTGAATGCAAAGGGATGTATGCTTTTTCTATCAAGATGTATATCCATGTATCGTGCATCAGTTCTAACGAATGTTTCAATTTAAACGTCCGTACGCCATCTCTTGATCCGGTGTAGATACTCGTCTGCTGCACTCTAGTGCGCTACGTCACGTCCTATTTTCACTTGTTTTTATGTCACTGATTAAATTAGATTTCCACGTATGTTTTGTTACTCGGTTACAATGTTCGTTGTTTGAGACGGTACACTAGTTTTTTTTGTGTTTCTTTTCTTTGATGTGCATATATTTAATTCTAATAAAATTCTATTATAAATGCAAAAGTAAGTTTGGTTGTTGATATTTGCATGAATTTTGCAAGCACGTTGTAAGGGGTATGTATAGAACAGAATATTGTACAGAATATAGTGTCTGATTATAGGAACTGAGACAAAGACTAAGAGAATATGAATACCATAGAATTTTTGTTTTTTTTTTATTCATCCATTAACAGGCCAAGAAAGAGCCATTAGGCCTGGTCCTTGCTCCTAACACGAGCTTAAAATGGGTACATAGCGTTCCTTCTTTTTTTTAACATAGAACGTGAAAATGTTCCACAATGCTGAGACGATTACCACTCTGCGAAGGATTAAACGTGATAAAATAAAGAAAAAAATGTTGTGGTTCCGTACTGAAAGCGTGGTACTTTAGTAAGCTTACCGTCTCTCTGGCATAATGCTTTCTACAGATAAGTGTAATACGTGTTAGTAGGACTAATTACAAAAAAATATATTTTTTTATTATTATTTTGTATGTTATAGGTAGGGCTACCTGATGTTATCATTCCTGACAGAGCCAATGTGCCACCAACCGTAGGAACCTGTGCCTACAGGCTTAAGGGACACTCACTCACTCACACTCCAAACCGAAACGCAACAGTACTAAGTATAGCGGTTTAATAAACAATAAAAAGGTCAATAATAAGGTACGGAACACAGAACGACTGGAACATAGCCCGGTTTTATTATTATTAAAAAGTTTTTGTCTTGAAATTATGGCGATTTCCTTCGAACAGAATAAATTTAAAAATTTCGTTTGCGTTGCAAATTAAAACTTGATTCAAATCATTCGCATCGTTCTTTTTATTCTATAAAAGTTGTTAAAATTAATTTCTATGTTTTTGAGAAGTAAATATTAAAGTAAGAGGTTTTGAGGAGTCGCTTATTACAGAGAACAATATGAGTTGTTTACAAGCGCTAGCGTTAATTTAGGAAAGAAATCAAAAAATGAATTTATATTGTTCGTCTGTGATTACACGACCCTACTTCTTGTTTTCGTGATCGACAAATTTATAAATGTGCCTTATTTTTATTATTTAGTGCAAAAACTTTTAACAGAAATATGTAGCATCTCGTCTTATTGCCTCTACGGTTACTGGTGACAGGAGGGCTGGTCCATTTTTCGCCAAGAGGATCAAAATTGTGATTCAAAGGGGAAATGCTTCTAGCATTCTTACCACCACACTATGAGGTCATGATTTGTACAGTAAATATTTTAAATTTTTATTTGTATATATAGCTAATGGATATTTAATATTTTTTTTGGTTTTAATGTAAATAATATTATAACTACTAACTATTTAAGATAATAATAATATTTAAAAATAAAAAGTAATAGTATAAAATCCTTGCTTGGCTAATTGCAGCAGTTGTTAATTAACAAGTCAGATTAGGAAGATTTAGTCAATAAAATCAAAACTATATAAAAGGTATTATTATTATTATTGGTATAGTAATAGCGATAATCAGATAGGTGTTTATTTTTATAATAACTATTAATTAATTAATATAAGTTAGTGACGTAACTGTAGTAGAAAACAAGGCATCCTTTGAAGAGTACACTATTTAATTAAAACATTAGGTATTTGTTAATATTAAGAACACATAGTAGGGGCTAGGAGTTCATTATTTTACTGCACTATGTTTTTGATTGATTTTAAAATCGGATTTTAATTATATTTCCTTTTAACGCTTTTGTTTCAAATTTTTATAAAAAGATTTACTCGTTCTTTCTTAAGCTGTGAACAAAAGCTTCTTTAATTCTGGTAACAACTCTGTAATGTCAAATGGTAAACGATTTCTTCGTATTTCTCTCCCCGTTTATAGAAAAGCATTCTAGACGCTTCGAACAATTACAGCTCTTGATTATATAATGTAAATGTTAAAAGTTACTTTATAGGTCATGTTATAACTTCACTACTTGTATTAAAATGTTACGGAATTTTGTTAATAATCTGTATTCTTTGCAATATTATGAACGTAATTTATTTAGTGATTAATCGTTGTTCAATTTATTAATATTTCGAATTTTACTTGATTATATAAAAGGCATTCGAATAAAAACTATTTTTGACAAAATATTAACGGCCTTATTTATAAACGTTGCTTAGTTACTGTTTAGCTAAACACTGATTTGTCTCTTTCTGTCATCGTTGATTTGACATACGAAAGAAGAAGACAAAATATTGTTTAACTAATTACCAGTTAAATAAAGTTTATGAATAAGGCGGTAAGTTATAAAAGTAATTATTTTATACCGATTCTCGGACTGTAACTAAAGTATGTACAATTTTATTTATCACTATAATGTCTGCTCGTTGCCTGGTAAATTATTAGAAAAACACATTGATTCGTTATATCATTGATTATGTCAAATGTAATAATAAATTATCTGTATCTGGTCCGTGATGTTGTTTAAAGTAAGATAAGTAATTGTTAAAACTTCAGCTTTGACAATAATTATTCGACATGTATCCTGAATTTGAAACAGTGCGAAAAAAACCCGCACTGGGATTTTTTTATCGATTCGATAGTGTTAACGTTAACTGTCATTTTATGGAATGGACACAGCGCCGTCTAGTGACAATTATCGAAGAAATAAAAAAGCACGAACGACGCACACAGCACGAAAACAATTAGTAGTAATAGTAATCGACGCCTTCATTAAAGATCCAAATTAATTATTCGTTAGAATTAAATAACTGAACACCTGTGAATGTCTCAATACTGGACTAATGCCTCATCTCCTTATGAGGAAATGGTTTAGAATTTATTGCGGTTTATGGTGGATGGTGGACACGTGTTGCAGGATTTTAGTGAAATTTGACACTTGCTGGATTTCTGACCATGTATTCTTTCACCTTAAAGCAAAAATTAAGCATATAAAAAATTTAATGGTGCTTGGGTTTGAGCCCGCTATTATGTTGTGTTCTAACTAATGGGCCATCTCAGCTCCAGACTAAGGCGGTTTACATGAATTGTCGATTACATACATACTATAATTGTTAGAAAAGTTGGTTAAGATAATATTCTCTTAACCGGTTTCAGCTACAGCAGCCTTTTCAAGGGAGACTAGCCAACTAAATATTACGCGCACATGAGCGTCAAACGATATTGCTTAAAATGTTTCATTTATAAGAAATTAAAAAAAAAGTCTGCGTCTCGGGACGCTCGACAGAAGCTCGATAATATTTATTATTAATTATAATATATTAAATATAATTTAAATTAGGTCTTGAGATATGTGTGATGGTTCCTCCTGGCTGGCCCATGAAGCCAGTCTGGGTACGGGCCTCGGGGTTGCCCCCCTTACCCGGGCTCTCTCTCCCCGGCAATTCTTTTACCGTGTCATTTAATTTTGGCCCAAGGGTCCAGGGTCACAATAACCCAGTGGCTGCGTTCATTACTTGAGAGTTGCTAAATTATTATAAGTACTATCTGTATACGCTAGATGACGTTAGGTTGGTAACTCTCAGGTAAAGCAGTTCGCGTCGGTAATAAAATAGTATAAATAAACAATAAAGTGAGAGAGGAGGAGCCTGCCTACTGATGCCGTATGTGTGAGAGAAAGGGAAGCCAGACAGAGTGGCGCCGTAACGCGTTACGTTACGAAGCGGCTTACCCTCCCATAAGAAGTTATCACTTTAAAAGAAAATAAATATATTCGATTTATAAATTATACATATTACAAAAAGGCGTACATAGATACAGAATATATATGCAATGGACCACTAACCGTTTACCGCAAAATGCTAGGGAATATCGGATCTTCCTCTTAACTCATTAATAGTTGTCAATGTATGAGCGATAAGCGTTTTATTGTTTAATTTATTATATTGGATAGTTTCAGATGCTAAAAATAAGAATAGTTTAGAACTAAAACAAATTCAATTAGTTTTTTGACAGTTTGAATTTAAAATATATTTCAATCATTAGTAAAACAAAAAAATCTATGTTTAAATTACAAAATTAAAAAATATATTTTTCTTAATATATTCCGTGAGACAATTTGCTTTCAGATTTGATTATCAACAGTGCTTTTTTTGTATGACCCCGTGAAATATTGACAATTAACTTATGGCGATATACGATTTTGATGCGTGTATTCTTGAAATGCTATGATTATTATGGTTAATTTCGCATATATTTTTTTTATATTTCAAGACCGTTTTCTACTGCCAAACAATAAACTTTGTATTGCTGTGTTTTGGTTTTGATCCGTGAGATACCAAAATAAATTACAGACAAAACATCTTCTTAGGAAACGTGACCAAACATTTAAAGTATAAAAAATATATATATTTCTTACATTGCCAAAGGTTAAGAACTTACCATGAAGTTTCTAAATACTAAAAAGACCTGCCTGAATATTTGAATAATAATTTCGTTTTAAGACATGTATAGGTCTATTAATCGCTGTCGCTCGTTATTAAATCGGTTCCTCATCAACGAGGGAACAATTAACACTACCTTTATCCTTAAGGAGGGTAAAGCAACGATGCTTTTAGTAAACTTGCGTTATGTTCTGCACTGATACCCTTATTGCAGACTTTTTATCTCTGAAACTATGATATCTGTGAAAGCGTTTCGTAATACGAGTGTAGCTAATAAGTTTTTTTTTAGTTTAGGTAGGTGGATGGGCATGTGGGCAACCTGATGTTAAGAGGTCAAAGCTACCACCCATAAGCACTGGCGATGTAAAAAATAATAACAATTCCTTACATCGCCAAAGCACCATCTCGGGAACGAAGATGTTATGTTCCTTGTGCCTGTAGTTACATAGGCTCACTCCCCCTTAAACACGCAACACAATATTAAGCATTGCCGCTTGACAGTAGAAAATATGATAAGTAGGTGATGGCTACTCAGACAGGCTTTCACAAAGCTCTACCACCAAGTAAATTTCGCATTTATAATAGTGGTGATATTCACGCCTAATAAGGCGTGAATATCACCATATATTTGTATGTAATATAACAATCAACACTTCATAATACATACCTATGTTGTGTGTCTGTTTGTGAAAAATGTTTAATAAAACGGACTTAGTTTGTAGGTAAATGCAGATTTCTTTTTTCCTGTCTATTCACATTTAATGAAATCAAAGTCAATGAATATGCCTTATATATTACAGGCTTTTAATTATTAACACCAACAATGAAACATAAATGCATTTTAAATACATCGTACAGTAATACATCTTTTTTTTTTCTAAAATGATGCTTAAGTAATATACATTGAGCCAAAGTGTAGGTATAAATTTTTAATTTTTGTATACGATGATATAATAGAAAAAGTATTTTAAGTACATGGACATAGAATTTATTACAACAAAAACAAATAAACAAATGTGTAATACCTATGCCTTTCCAGGGCGAGAGAATTAAAAAGAATTATAAAATTCTTCTTCTCCTTTTAAAAGAAAAAAAAAAAATTTAATCACAATGAATTTTTATTCCATTTATGATATTTAAATTTTAATTAATTTCTGCAAAAAGAAAATAATTTAAATAATTAATGACCAAGTACTTGACAAACATGATTTAAAATGTATATAAACATTAAATAACCAAATTTCAACGGTAAATATTTATTAAACATACTTATATTCTATATATTACAAAGTCAATTACAACCCAGCCTTGTATTGACTACATCGTGGAGTATTAAACGAAAGTGGTTATGTTTTGGTTAAATAAGGGGTCAGTTCAGTTAGGTAGTTCATTTTTCTTCGGATGCTGCTCTCTGAAAATAAAATAGGCTGAATTAATTACAACTTGAAGCCTTCAAATAAAAATAAAAAGTTATCTCATATTTCGATAGTATTTACGCGCCAAAACATTTTTTGTTAAGGACTTATTAAAACAATAATCTAGTGTCAACTTCATATTTTGTATGATAACACTTGATTTATTGTTGATGTTATAAATTATCTTACAATGATTTGCAAGATCTTAAATCTGGACAGCATGTCGTCATCCAGCATAGGCTTAGCTTCAGCACCTCTCGCAGCAACGACAACGGGTACCTCTTCAGATTCGCTCCTGAAATATATAATTATATAATATAATACATGTCTTTAAAATACAATATAAATGAAATAATCTCTTTTCATAAAATCATTGTGGTTATTTATTTTTAAACGATATGACATATAATATTTTTTAAAACGTTATAATTTATCTAACTATTATTGAATGTTATAAATGATTCTAGTATTTAAATATTTTGTCATGAGTGGGAATCGAATTTATAATCATCATAGCTAAGTACGGTAAATATTAATACGTAAAGTTGACTTAAAATGACAATACATTTAATATTAAACTTAAAAACCAATAACTCGTTTTTTTTTTTTAAGTTTTCATCCAGCTGCTCCTGATTTATATATATTGTTTATCAAATAACACGAAACAATTACCTATATTGTTTATCAAATAACACGAAAATTATTGAATTTTATAAAAAAATATTCTTTGTAGTAGATATAACAGTATTGAATTAGGTTCAATTTAAATTTAAATTAGCAATTATCACTAAAAAAAGAATATTGAATGTGATACTTGGAAATATAAGTAATACCATCTAGCGACACGAACCCGCACTACGTCGAAAGTTACTTACATAAACTTATTGGATGCGGGAATATCACCTTCCACCCGATAGATGTCGTTTTCGTTCGGACCTTCAAGGTTTTGGGCACGGTTCTGAAATAATAGACGGCGCTTTATCACCAAAACTTTCACACAACTATTTAATTTTATCATAAATGTTCCTACATCAGATATACCTTGATAATAATATTTTAATATGGTAATTTGAAAAATTCATATTTTTGCGAATAAAATTCGAATTAAATCTGGATATCGCACTAGAATAGAGAACGTGTTCTTATTTTATATTTTTGAAAACGTAACTTTTCAGGAACCTTTTTTAACAATGTAAAAACGAAATAAAAATATGTCTTCGTATATAATCATTCGTTCAATCAAACCATTTCGTTGTTAGCTGCCATGCGACGCAGGATTCTAGTGATGTACCAGTCGGGAGCAGAAGCCGGGGCCTTGCCTGAGCGCTTCCCGTGGGCTGAAATACATTATTAAAACGTATTAGAATCAAACATTCTTAGAATATGTGATCAATTAATAATAATCATTTCGTCCGTTATTATTTTCTAACTAATAAGGGCTTACGAATGTTAAAAGTGAGCAAATAAAAGCATATAAATGTACCACCGCTGGGCAAAGCCTTCTTCTAAAGAAAAAGGCTTATAGTACATTCCATCTCGCTTTTAACAAAGTGGGTGCAAGATGTGCGGCAATATTTCACTTTACACGTGCATACGGCCTTTCGTTACAATATTTTTATTGTTGATCGAAGTTACCAGCAAGTACGAGATCAATTGAAACCAAAACCGCATGAAAACAGTTGCTTGCTCGGTTTTGAATCCATACTCTGTGTGTGTAAGATTCAGATGTGTTGTTATATGTATAGGGTTTTCCAATAGGGACGCTTGAACTTTGACAGCTGATTGCGGCCATGTTGTTTGAGTGACAGCTGTCAAATGCAGTGTGTTATATTCATTCCGTCCTCCCAAACCACCATGGCAGGTTACAGTGTCGAGCAGCACGTGCAAATCATAAAATTGTTTTATGAAAATGGGTCTTCAGTTCGAGCAACGTTCCGCGCACTTCGCCCGTTTTACGGTCGCGATGATCGTCCTGCCGAGTCGACTATCCGTCGATTGGTGGACAAATTCGAGTCAACCGGGTCAGTTAACAATCAGCCGGTTCCCGTGCGTCAACGTAACGCGAGATCTGCCGAGAATATCGCCGCTGTGCGCGACAGTGTCCTCGAAAACCCGCGGCAGTCAATTCCGCGTCGCGCACAGGAACTCGGCCTTTCGCAGACGACAACTTGGCGAATTTTGCGTTGTGACTTGAGCCTGCACCCGTACAAGATCCAGCTGACCCAAGAGCTCAAGGTTAATGACCATAGACAGGCGCCGTGTGTTCGCTGACTGGGCATTAGAGCAGTTGGAAGTTGACGCCGATTTTGGCAAAAAAATCATCTTCAGCGACGAGGCGCATTTTTGGATGAATGGCTATGTCAACAAGCAAAATTGCCGTATTTGGGACGAGACCAATCCACATGAGGTTCACCAAGTGGCAATGCACCCGCAGAAAGTGACTGTTTGGTGCGGATTTTGGGCCGGAGGCGTGATTGGTCCGTATTTTTTCGAAAACGATAATGGTGTGGCCGTCACCGTCAATGGTGAGCGATACCGGTCGATGATAACCAACTTCTTTTGGCCTGAAATCGAGAATATGGATCTGGACAACATGTGGTTTCAACAGGACGGCGCTACGTGCCACACAGCACACGCTACGATGGAAGTTTTCAAAGATCAAGCGCCCTTAATGGAAAACCCTATATATATATAATATGTATTTTGCAATTAGACTGTACATATTATCTATTATAAGGTCACCTGTCCAAAACAATTATCAAGCGCGTCAAAACTTTTATTAAAATATCTTATTTATATTTTTTCAAATTTGATTAAAATGTAATTTCATATACTGTTGTTACAATTAATGCCTAATGACACTAATGATCTTATACATCAGATATTTTAATATTCACCTCAACGTGTCGGTGACGTCAGGTTGACGTGTCGGCTCAAATTCATAATTAAATTTTATATCCATGTTTTCTGACAGACGCAATTAAAATGACAGCCTAACCTGTCTGAAATTATAATTAATGCATTTGGAGCTGTCATTAAATATGTTATTTAATTTACTTTACAAATTCTAACTTTTATATACCTTTAACTACCTTTTATCCAAGTCAAACTTGTATATTTTATAAAGTTTAGGCAGATAGGACCGAAATAGTATATAAAAGGGTAGTTAATACTAATATTTGGAATATTAATATAAATGTATTATTTTGTATATAATTGGGAAATCTTGCAAAATGATTCTTTTTGGTTCTTCGTTAGTGGAATTTATTTAACAAATGTTTCTATATAAACATTGCACATACTATTATTTATTTTATTTCGAAGGGCAAGAGACCAACTATTAACAGTGCATAAAAGTTTAACTTTTAAGTGCACAAAACAATATTTTTTTTAATGATTATGAATACTTGAACAATAAACGTATTAATCTTTCTATTTATATAAATACTATATATTTTGAAATAATTCATATATTTATTAC
The DNA here is from genome assembly GCA_905220585.2 of Nymphalis polychloros. Classification (NCBI taxonomy): domain Eukaryota; kingdom Metazoa; phylum Arthropoda; class Insecta; order Lepidoptera; family Nymphalidae; genus Nymphalis; species Nymphalis polychloros. The sequence continues at coordinate 11,913,085 of HG992252.1, read as the reverse complement.
AGGGATTTATTTAATTCGATAGGTTATTATTATTTACGACAAATCCTTCAACTGAATTTAAAAAATAAATAGTATCTAACTACACAGATTTTTTCTGACACTATAAAATACAATCTACAATACTAAATTCTCTTCATTTTAGTTTTTATCGATAATTTCTTTTAACCCATATTATTAATTAGCATTTAATTATATATCATATAAAATAATTGTCAACAATATCATTTTGATATAAATGTAGCGTAATTCTTTTATGGGAATATCGTTGTAGAATAATACAGGTGCATCGGACGTCGACATATCAAGGGCTTAATGGAGCTTTGATAAAAATCACCAAGTCAATATAGCGGCTTATAATAAAAATACAGACTTGTAAACACTAGTTTAAATTACTGGTCACTGCCGTAGCCATTGTTGATGACGATACGATATCCTGTGTTTTATTTATTTAGAGTTTTATTGATCATTATTATGTATAATTATAAATTATCAAAGCTATACTAACAGAGCTTTATTGCTGAAGTTCCGATAACGACGATATTATTTTATAGTTCAATGTAAAAATAAATTTATATTCAAGTATTAAAATTAATTATACTATAGAATTTTGTTAGAAAACTAACTATTACACAGATAATTTCAGTTAATATTTGTCGTTATTAAAAAAAAACCTTTGTTTTAGATTTTTTTTTTTTTAATAATTAATTTGTATCTCTTAAAATATTACAAGTATTTGTCAATCTTTACGAACATTTGCAAGTACTTGACGAATATGTGAATTCGTCGGACGTGTATGAGGTGTCTATTATTGCTCGTTGATGGATTAAAGAAGCTTATATTAAAGATATAATAAGCTGATAATAAATAAATGGTATTTCATGTGCACCGTCGGTATTATAAACGTTTGTAATTTATAATATTACAATGATTATGTGTAATGCAATACTTTAATAAATATAAACACCTAATAGTACATGATTTAGAATTACACGTATTTATGATTCATTTATATAATCAAATTAATAACTTGTAAACTCATCTCATGATTTGATGCTGCACTTTTTTTAATTAAGCTTATATCTTGGCTATTTTACGCACTGCTATTATAGCTATAATTATTCTTTTAATTATGTCCTCTGGACTGATTTTGGTCATGGCGGTCAATCTCAAGAGCCAACTGCGCAATACTACATGTACATATTACAGTGCGCAAGTGTGTGCGCAAACTCAGATGCACTCTCTATTCCCTCACTTTCTAACCGATGGAACGGCAATTCGACACGACCGGAAAGAGTTCAGGCGTAGGCCCAACGAATTAACGTGCATTTTTTTTGGCTCGACCTGGGTTTGAACCCTGTGTTTGGGTTTTGAGGCCTTATAATCTAGCCATAAGTTCAACGGGGCAGTTATAAATAAAATTTAAGATAAAACCCTTTGCGTTAATTTTATCCAAGTTTGTAAAATAAAGCTGAGATGGCGCAGTGATAAGAACGCGTGAATCTTAACCGATGATCGTGGGTCCAAAGTCCAAAGTCGGGCAAGCACCACTGAATTTCATGTGCTTAATTTGTGATTATAATTCATCTCGTGCTTAACGGTGAAGGAAAACATCGCGAGGAAACTTGTGTGTCAAATTTCACTGAAATTCTGTCACATGTGTATTCCAATAAACCCGCATTGGAGCAGCGCGTTCTTAAATTATCCACAAATATAATAAGTTAATATTCAACTCTGGTTTCTAAAAGTGAAATTCCTAATTTAAGCAGAGCTTTATGCTTCAGAATAATTAGAACCTAAAACTTATTACCTTCACAAGCTGTGACGATCGGTGTGCGATGCGATGGTTACTAAAGTTAAAATGAATTTCTGTCTTTTTTTTATAGAAGGTCATACTTGTGAATTGTTTGCGCAGTAATTGGACCTATGAGTGTTGTAGATCCATATAATACATTACTATTAAAGTAACTCCACTTTATTTACTTTCATGGCATTATATACTGACCGTGTATGTCCCACGACTGGGTATCCTGAGATATTCTACCGAGAAATAGCAGTACTTGGTATTGTTGTGTTCCGGTTTGAAGGGTCAGTGAGCCAGTGTAATTACAGGTACAAGGGACATAACATCTTAGTTCCTAGGGTTGGTTGTGCATTGGCGATGTTTTTTATTTAAGATATGTACAATGCCAATGTCTATGGGCGATAGTGATCACTTACCATCAGGTGGCCCATATGCTCGTCCGCCTTCCTATACTAAAAAATCGACTGCCTCGTTGGTCTAGTGGCTAGATATAAGGCCGCAGACCCGGTGGTCCTGGGTTCAATTTCCAGGTCGGACCAATAAATAGTTATTGGGTTTTTCTGTCAGAAAATTCTCAGTAGCAGCCCGGAGTCTGGAAGTTGGAAGTGTGTAAACTCCCTTGCCTCGGAAAGCACGTAAAGCCGTTGGTCCTGCGCCTGAACTCTTTCCGGTCGTGTCGGATTGCCGTCCCATCGGATTATGAGAGCTAGGGAAGAGAGAGTGCGCCTGTGTTTGCGCACACACTTGTGCACTATAATATCTCCTGCGCAGTTGGCTAATCTCTTTCGAAATCGGTCTGGAGGACTATTGTTATTATTATATCATCAAATATTTTATGATTAATTATTTATCTTCATAATATAAGATTTGATAAGTCCTAAAATCTTACAGCTTTACCTATAAGTATTGTATAGGGAAGATTAGTTAATATTATTAATAATTATTTGAGTACAGTTCAGTGTTAATGTGAAACTAAAAATCTTAAAAATTAAAATTAATGACGCTTTTAGATTATTTAATACATATATAGTAAATAATAAATATTTTATATAATTGAATATCTATGTACTCACCTCCCCAGCAGGAGTGTCCATAGCTTAAGCATGAACCTAAAACACAATAATTATATCACATTAATTAATAAATACTAATAATAAAATAATGTCATAATACAATTAAATGAAAAAGATTCTAAAAGATAAAAAGTCGCATACTCTACATTTAAACTCACATTTTATGGCTCAAACGTTATAAAGTTAAATTTTCTGTTGCTAATGTAAATGATGAATGGGTGGTACCTAGATGGGCCTTCACAAGGTGCTAACACCATTAATAAATTATTTATATTGATAGCAACAAACAAAAGCCGCCTCCAGTATGCCTAAACTTCAAATAAAGACTTAACAAATACCGATTAAATTGAGATGACTTCCTAGAGAAAGAACTCAAGGCTCAAATAATTATCGAATGAGACAAAACAAATTTTAACCCAGAAGCGAAATGGTCTATGAACATTTATTATATTAAATTAACAGTGCGATGGCTTTTAATATTAAGAATATACACTATTAATACATTTTCCACTTAAAACACAATATATTTAAAAATAGAATTAAAAAAAACTATCGAACTCTTTATATTTAATCATAAAATAAATATTATCAGATAAAGGCAACACAGAGAGTACTTTTACTTAAGACGTAAAAGATCAACATAGTACAATGGCCTACAGTACCTCATAAAGCTGTCATCTCTAGATGCACTACGGGAGTGTCTGCGTAATGTGCATCCATAACCTGGCTAATAACAGTAACTAAGTTGACCTGAGTCTATGTGCAGAAACTGTAAACGCTATTGTTATCGAGTTCACTTTTAGAATGTACTTATAATGTATTATACGACATGACATTTACGATTAGACTAACCTATTAAACTTTTTACGTATTTTAGACATAATGTAAAGCAGCTTATTGCAATGGATATAAGGTTCAAATTTCAAAATTGATATAGGTTATATTATAGTTCTTTCAGAGATCTTGAATTAAAATGATTACGTACTGACAAAAAGGTAAATTTAGTATATATGTATAGATAGGTATTAAATACTTTTAGAGTAACTTGAAGTATTTTATTTCACAAAGATAATATTATAAATTACCATATTTGTATGTTTGCAGTTGAATTACTTTCATAATTATTATTTACCATTAAGAAAGTATATGGAAAATTACAGTTAAATGCACAAGGAAATCAATATAGAATTCACAGTATGTGTTCGTGCGTGCTGTGTGTACATTTTTACAATATATCTTCTGTAATGTTGGCCAGTCTTCATTTTCGTTTGTTATATTATTAAGATAATATATATTTGTGTTTTATATTATATATGAATTTATACAAGTAGTATATGTAAATCTAAAATTAATATGTTATATAATTTATTAAATTTAATTTATATGGAAACTTGAACGAGGTGTACAATTATTTCAACTTCAAGTAATCACTATTTAAGCGAACGCTTTTTGTACATACAGTTGTAACATTCGACTCTATGTGCTATTTATTATCCTTTCGTGTTAAATAAAGGATTTTTGTGTTATTATATGCGTAAATTATTTAAATTTCTCGGTATGGAGTTTTATGCAATCAACTTTTTATACATATTTTAACAAATATCGAAGTCAAATATATTTATGTCCAGTTCACGGATACAATGTTATTATAATAAGTCTTTGATAAATATATATCTGACAAATGGTCTGATAGTAAGTGGTCAACACTGTCCATAGATATTGACACTAACAAATATTAACTATCCTTTACATCGCCATTGCGCCACCAACCTTGGGTAGGAACTAAGGTGTTATTTCCCTTGTAGTAATTACATAGGTTCACACTGACTCACTCACCCTTCAAACTGGAACATAACAATAATAACGATTGCTGTTTGGTTCGAGAATATGTAATGAGTGAGTGGTACTAACCCGGACGGGCTTGCACATCGCTGTACCACCAAGTAAATATTTAAAGGCTACATTTTTTTTTTAAATTTGCACATGCCACGTTTGTCAATAAAAACGACATAGATTAAAATATATATGTTTCAAGTTTTATAAATTAACGGCCTTATTTATAAAATTTGTTTAGCGGGTGATTAGTTAAGCAATTTTGTGTCTTCTTCACTCGAATGTTAAATCAATAATGTCAGAAAGAGAGAAATCAGTGTTTAACTTAACAGCCACTAAGTATCTTTTATAAGCAAGCCTGATGAATTCCAAATTAAAAATACTTTGTTATAAAGATAATTCAAATATCAGTACCGTTAAAAAAGCGATTCATTTGAATTTCAAACCAAATCAAATGATAGCAACATTTATTCAAGATTTAAATGAAATATGTATAATAAGTATTCAGTTTATAAAGCAAATTTTTAACTTTCAAACGCTTTGTCATATACATTATTTCGTATGAACATAAATGATTTCCCAGGCGTAAATTTTTACTAACATTTCTTTGAGCGAATTCAATTGTATTCTAGTGTAGTTATATGGTGACATCATTTATATTGACTTCCTTTGTTTCCTTCTAATTTATCCTAAATACGTTTGTGTTAGTGTCAAGAAATAAATTAAATAAAGAGTTTTAAGAATTTACTTTTAAAAATACGAATAAGTCCCTATTACACAAGAGTTTTTATTTTTTAAAAACCAATTAAATCTATTCGTATACAAAATACAAAATAAGAAATAACAGGACTACCAAAAGCTTTTACCGCCAAGCTCTTTTTAGCTCGTACCGTCATTAGAAACCTGGAGGAGACGAAAGGAGTTAGAAGCTAGTCCTATCGTTAAATAGATGAAATAAGGGGCAGTCAAGTCAAATTTTACATTTTTTTTTAAGAATGTAATGGATATCATATTTTAAACAAATAAAAGTTTAATTAATATTTATATCTTAAAAACCACGTGTTATTTATATAAATGAAAATTTAATTGAATATATAGATTTTGACTTTTTACCGAACAATTACAGTAAATAAATAGTTTCTAACGAGCTGTCACTTAAGATATTAATGTTTAGATTGCATGTCTAGTGCTGGACTGCACTCTCCTTAATAAATGTGTTAGTGTCAATCGATAACAACACTTATTGGCTATTATTACAAATGTTAAAATCGTTGAAAATTATTTAGAGTTGACGTCATTATCATTATCATACTAATATTATAAATAAAATATCACTTGGTGGTAGGGCTTTGTGCAAGCTCACCTGGGTACCGTGTAGATAAGTGGATACTTATCACATAATCTATCGCCAAAGAGCAATACTTAAGATTGTTGTGTTCTGGTTTGAAGGTTGAGTGAGCCAGTGTAAATACAGCACTAAGGGACATGGCATCTTTGTTCTCAAAGTTGGTGAACATTTCGATTAGTATTTTTAACTTATATTTTTATTAACGAATACAATGTTCAGACGCTAGCCGTTAAACAAGATTTTAAATTGATTATTATATTATAAGATTAAAAAAAATAATAAGTATACCGACATCGTTTTGTAATGGATACGATTTCAAACTTGTCGCTGAACGTGAAGCTAAAGGCTGACATTAAATTGTCATCTATAGATCTATACTTTGTTAATATTATCTTCGAATTTAAAAAGTGAACATAATTAAAATCGTTGATTCGAATATTTTTAAAATAAGAAAATAAATTCGAAATATACATTTGTAACATTCAAAAAAATATACATCTGCGATTTTTTTAAATTAATTAACCGTATAAAAAGATCAGCCTTGACAATGCACTTGCGTTAATAAATAATGTTAAAACTTCCGCGAAACAATTCAACAAGGCTAAACTGTTTCAATGGAAAACATAACAATTATAATGCATACATGCACAGTAATAAATAGCCGGGTGCTTTTTATAAAATGATAATTTCTATTTGACTACCTTGTTAAGCCCTTAACTACAAGCGTAGAGTATTTATCGACAGAGGTAACGATAATTCGTGAGTTTTATTTACTACAGTGCATTGAATCTTATATTTACAGCAAAGCACATGCTCTTGTTCATCATACTGCTTCACATGGCTCAAAATCAGTGCTGTAAGGGCGAGAATAGCTTGCTACAGTGTAAAGTAAAACACAACCACTCTTCAAAGGTGACGCTTTATTAAGCTTATTTGAAAGAACATACAATAATAATTAAACTGATTGAAAAGGTGTCCACGAACGCGAAGCACACTTTTCGCCTAATTTTAACTAATACTGAATGGGGTGAAACAGTAAGACCTAACAATTTAGATGCAAGCTTGTGAACGACCAAACAGTATAGGAAATTTTCTTTACATCGTATCAAAAATGTAAATGCTTTGTATTCCTAATAGAACACAACGTTAGCGCGATCTAAATTACAAGTAACGCCATCTAGTTCTTAGATATGTAAACTATTCTTGTTACAGTGCTATTTTTTCTGTATTATTTGTGACAAATGTACACTAATTACTTCATTAACTATCAGCAGAACATAATAAATATTTCCTAAATTTAGTAGAATAATACTTCTAAAACTATATAGCAATGAATAAATTCTATAAAATTGCTTGGTAATATTTTGTTGCGCAAAGGTTTTTTCTCTGTCTCCCTCCCTCTTAAGGAGAAGCTTGAAACTAATTCCAACACACTGCTCTATGTGTAAATGAGTTGCAATAACACGATAATGAGTAAGTGCTTGCATGGATTTGAAAGGGCGATCTTCGGTAGAGATCTGCACGTTCTATCCAATAAGCCCTCCTGGCTTAATTTAACAACATCAAATGTGCAAATAACTAACTATAAGTGAATTGAAATTCTATCTACAAGCAAGTTTGAGCCATGTGTTGAACAGTACGAAGCCATACCTCCGCGTTGGCTGCGCCACCCGTTGACTTTCTGAATAAGATTCGATGCCTTGCTACCTCTATTGTTAATTCTCTGCTCTGTGGATTAAATAGATAATAAATTAATATTTAAATTTTGGCGGGAAATTTGCCAAATGGAAGACGTTCTTTGTTCACATAACATCATAATAGTTTGTCATTATAATTTGTTCCGTATTTAATCATTAACGGGCAAAAGCATCTTAGGGACAATATTTGGGAGGTATTGTTTTGTGTACATCTGTACAGATTTTTTTTTTTTGATGTAGGAATTTCAATTTTCTCTTTTTGCTAAAATACTAACTATTTGTAAGGTAATATATAAGTAATTTAAAAAATAAACCTCGTTTATTTTTTGTGTAATGAAATATAAATAACATATATATACATTTAATGATTTTGTTTATTATGCTCAGTATTATGACGGTAATGCTCACTCTAATCCAATAAGCATCACATAAATCCGCATGGAAGTTGTGTGTGAAAATAAGCCTGTACATTATATTCAAAGGTTAAGTAACGTTATTAACTAACTCTGCCGCCATTTTAAATTGTATGTCACCATAAAAAATAATAATAATGAAGGCTACTGACAATATTTAAAATGTTATTAATTTGTTTAGAAATTATCTCAAATTTTAATGTGGGATTTAAATCATTACGAAAGGTAATTATTAAAAATAATAATATATAATTTTATTTCACCATTTAAACCATTGCGAAAATATTTTTCAATTCTTGAACTTGTTTTACATGCTCTACGATCAGGTTATAAGCAATTTTGAATATGTTGTATTATTGTCACTACTGCCTCGTTGGCCTAGTGGCTAGATATAAGGCCGCAGACCCGGTGGTCTCGGGTTCGGGGTCGGGCCAATAAATAGTTATTGGGTTTTTCTGTCAGAAAAATCTCAGTGGCAGCCCGGAGTCTGGAAGTTTGGAAGTGTGTACACTCCCGTGCCTCGGAAAGCACGTAAAACTCTTTCCGGTCGTGTCGGATTGTCGTCCCATCGGATTATGAGAGCTAGGGAATAGTGACTGCACCTGTGTTCGCGCACACACTTCTGCACTATAATATCTCCTACGCAGTTGGCTCATCTCTCTTGAGATTGGCCGCCGTGGCCGAAATCGGTCTGGAGGACGTTATTCGTTAATATTATTGTCACACATCAAAGTTTTGAATTGTCGGTAGTGTGGGCGCCAACATAAGTGCACTCTCTTTTCGTTCTCTATTGGAATAGCATTTCATATAAATTTCTTGAAATCAGAAAAAATAAATAACCTTTTACCTACTGGTCTGACTCCAGATTTCCCCGTCTACTGTCCCTTATGTACAGCAGACGAATATGTTAACTAACTAAACCACGGCACAATTTTTTCCGTGATATAGATCACGGCTTGTGTAACTAAAATAAATTAACGAAAAAGATTTACTCAATGTGAATTGTGCCTACGACTATATAAAAAAAAAATTTATACAAAAACATACTTACAAAAATAAAAATTGAAAAAAGATAACATTAAAACAACAAAGACTCAAATTATGATAAGAACATTATTGTTCCGCTTTTAACAAATAAAGATCGACGTCCTGCAGTTTAACGTCATTTTAAATGCTTATTGAGCTTGTATTGGGAAAATTGCCTTTTCGAATTATTTTCAAGCCGATTACACGGAAAATGTAATAGCCATCATTTGTTTACGATAGTACAAATTGCATTTGAAACGTGGGATTGTTCACCTCGTACGACGTGAACTTTTTATTAGTTGAATAGCGTTTTGTTATAACATTTATAACAAATGTTTTGTACCCTTGTATGATTATTTTGTTAATATGATTTTTTAAGAAATCTGTAGGTATTTTAAACATAAAATGTTATAGGCGAAGGTTAATATTAAAAAATAAATATGTATGTAACTTTAAAGTTAACAAAGGTTAAAAACATAAATAAATGTAATCTACTATATAGTTGAATGGAATTAGCAATAATTGTGTTTTAAAAAAAAGATAATACGCAAAATTTTTAATCTGTATTGTTAGTCAGTGGAAATGAGTTGTCAGTTCTTGTAAATATTCACAAGTATATAATTGCAAAGACTACTACAACTACTAGAAAAGTAGTTGCAGCTCGCTTGAAATCATAAAGATACAGATAAAATATAGCATTGCAATTAAATGTTGCAATTAAAATAACATTGGGTCACCAAATCAATTAATATTTGGTAAATAGATAGAGAAGGAAAGATTAGTACCACACTTTACTTGGCTGTGAGGCTGTGTGCAAGCGTATTGGAATGTACCACCTGCATCAGATGTTCTACTACCATTGGTCTCTCTGTAACTTTACTACGATACATTGTTATTTATAATACACCTGTCTCTATAATGCCAGGGTATGATGGTTGTTAATATATTAATAATCCATTTGGTACACCACTAGTAAATAAAAAAAAATAGAACGAAAACAATTAGTAGCTACGTTACTCTATGCATATCGTGTTCAGACCTACCTCAACACACACGTTAGGTCTTTACCGACAGTTTTACCGAGAAGTCCACGACCTTTGTTAATTAATAAAAAGTAATTAATATACATATATGACGCAATGTGTAAATGAAAATAATAATTGAATACAATTCTTTCCAAGTTTTCTATTCGCATTCTATTTCCTAGTATTCGTTACGAGGTTTTGTTTTCATTGTTTCAATAACATTGTTGCATTTATGGGAAAATTACGTTCGTTTTCTATAGTGGCGCACCTTTGGATTAAGACCGACTCGTATCTCGTGACGTCAAACGACATGATGCTTATGTCGTCATTGCCCCACCGACGTTGCTCTCTACTCTCTTGTTCTTGAGTGGCGGTTATACAATGTACTTCGTTGTTATAATATATAACTTATATTTATGCTATTTATATACTGTCTACCTACCTACCAGCCCACCCACCCTCCCCCCTATCAAGTGAGGAACACATTTTTTTAGTTCAGAAAAATAGATTTAGTCGCATAAAAAATAGATTTTTTATTTTATAATGTATATTTTAACTTGGCAGCTTACGACCACCCTCCACCAAGCCTTAGTGCAAGCTTTGTGCAAGTCCGTCTGTGTAGGTACCATCCACTCATCACATGTTCTACCGCCAAGCAGCAATACTAATTGTTGTATTCTGGTTGGAATGGTAAGCCAGTGTAACTACAGGCAAGGGACATAACATCTTAATTCCCGATGTTGGTGGGTTATTGCAGACATAAGGGATGATTAGTAATGCTTACGGCGCCATTGTCTATTGGCATCGTTGACCGCTGACCATCAGGTGGTGATATAAATAATAGATAAGTTATTTTTCTATTAATAACATTATTACCGCTAAAGTAACAAGTGTTAGGGAGACGCTTAGGTTAGGCTTAGGTAGGCAAATATCTTTAAAGTAGCTCTCAAAGTTAGATGAAGAAATGTTATGGAAACGAAAACATTCTTTAATATTTTTATAATATCCTGATTTCAAGTATAATAAAGTTTTAATAATCATCATTTACTTTTTATTGTCTTATATATTTATATTGTTTATCGGAACAAACATCATCCAAATAAGCACCAGAAATTTATCTTCTATTTTGGGTCCATCGTTCAGCCATCAGATCTACTTGGAAAAATATCACAAGTTTTCATGTGACGTAATCAATTTCCAGCAAATATTTGACATATTAACGACGTACATCAAACGCTCACTAATATGAATCGTAAACGGTCTCATATTTTATTACTTTGTTATTACTTATTAGTCATTAAATTATAATAATCGTTTCAATAGATACCAATATAGACTGACTGCTTATATATAAGCCGAGATGGCCCAGTGGTAAGAACGCGTGAATCTTAACCGATGATCGTGGGTTCAAACCCGGGCAAGCACCACTGAATTTAATTTGTGCTTAATTTGTGATTTATAATTCATCTCGTGCTTAACGGTAAAGGATAATATCGCGAGGAAACCTGCATGTGTCAAATTTCACTGAAATTCTGTCACATGTGTATTCCACCAACCCGCATTGGAGCAGCGTGGTGGAATAAGCTCCAAACCTTCTCCACAAAAAGGGTAGAAGAAGCCTTAGCCCAGCAGTGGGACATTCACAGGCTGTTACTGCTTATAAGCTATATATAAAGCTGAAATATAGACTACGACGTCTATACCATATTCAAGCAGGGTTGTACTTTTGAGACTATGTAGTAATTTAATTTTGAAAATTAAGCTATCCAATGCTTACTATATATATAATAGGGACAGTTGGATCTATAAATACGTAAAACTCAGGTAAAATAATGAAAGTGTGTTAATAATATCCGCGCTTCATTAAAAATAAACACTAAGTTTCTATGAAATTTAACAAGAAATTAATATTAAAATAACAACAGGAAAATAATTTACAAAATTTAATACTTAAGAAAAATGTCGAGCACCTTATACACGTGAGTACGCGCTTATTATACATACATCATCAGTCGCGTAAATAATAAAGATTCCACAGAGTAAAGAAAACAATAAAATAAAAATGTATTTAACCCAATAGAATCATTTAAGTTACAAAAAGTCATAACTCAATAATTGTGAGTCAAACGAATTTCCCCAACAATAATCAAATGTTTGCGCTGTCAAAACTAGTAGAACTAATAACATAATATTATAATCGTGTACGTGAGTTTTGTTCTTTGATAACAATATAAATTTAATAACGTCAAATAAGTTAGTAAAGGGCGTAAATTGTATTTTCGTCGAATATGCCCATTCCACAGACTTAGGCCTTGAAGACATCTCTCAACACTGCTGCACGCACGTGGAATACTTTTATCGAATTGTATATTGTATGTTTAATCGAATATAATAATATATAACATTAAAAAAATACACAGCAATACTAATAATAATTAAACTACAATAAGAAAAAATAGTTTCATGATAATAATATATATAATAAAAAATAGAGTTTGAATTTTTTCAAATAATATCTAAGAATTTAAATTATGATTTTATCTTAAGCTCTCAAGTAAGACGCTTAATACAACTATTAAATTTATATAAATGACGCAACAACACTAAGGTGGTAATGATAAGCTAACTTAACTTAACTATAACTTAACTTAACTTAGCTAACTATACTTAACAGTTTAGTTTAAAAAAGTAGCTCGAGAAAATACCCCACGGTTTCGCAAAGGTCTCATGCTCTTGGGGACGTTTTGGAGCGTATTTAACCACGCAGTTCCACGGTTTAGAATTATACCGTATTCAGCTCATTTCTATAAACAAATGAATAACTTGAAAACTCATCTATGATTTGACGCTGCACTGTTTTTCTTTTGGCTAAGCAAGCTGTCTTGGCTATTTTAAGCACAGTTGTAGCGATAAATCATTCTTCGATCACATTTATGAAGACATTTATAGTTCAATGTTTTTCTTTAATTGAAATATTCTTTTAATTTTTCTGACATGTTTTTTTAATGTAATGTATGTAGTACGATTTTTATAAATACATATGTAATAGTTTATATACGAATAGAAAACCTAATGGATATTAGTCTAATCCATTTGTTATACGAAGAGAATGAAGAAATACAATTTCTTAAGGGAAATAACATAACAATATTATTTATTAGAGATATTGAAGTCCAAAAATATTTATATTGTTGTAAAGGCATTACTTTTTTAAATTTAAAATAGAGATAAGTCACCTATTGGTAAATGGCCACCACTGCTCATAGGCGTTGGTAAGAAATATTATCCACGCCTTATATTGTGAGCTTTGTGTTGAATTGTTCTAATATTTTAAGTATGTTGTGACGAAAACTTAGCGGCTTTTACATGGCAACACTATTAAAGGCTATTGTGGGTTAAATAAATTATGACACAGTTACCTGTATGTTACCTGTGTGTTAGTTAGTGGTGTAGAAAGTTATTATCAAAAGTTTAACAAACATCCTATTAATTTTACGTATTGTATTTTTAGAAGTCTAAGTAGATTTTAATCAAATTTAATCTTATTTTGAGGACTGACTCAAGTCATTCCGGTGGAGATTCTGGGTTTGAATTTAGGGGTTATTCAGATGTCCTGTTCAAAATGTTCTCACAGTTTGAAAAATCCAGAAAGGAAGAAACGATGATATATCCCATATATATTCGTTACGCGCATGTTTCTATGGTTTTGTTGGATTTCCATCCCATCCCTGTGAGAGTATGGATGTAGAAAGGTTAATATTAATATGTTAAATCAAATCCGCAAGAAAAGGGTTCCATTAAACGTAGGAAGCATAGCTAAGCGTTTTAATCTAGAAGTTGACAAATGTACACTATACATGGGTGTTGATATGAACTATATATGTACATGATAAACAAGGCGTCTTGGAGACGATAATATTAAATAACGAGAGACATAAAGCGTCTGCAAGATATTATGATAACGAAGCGTGTTGGTATTTTTTTTATTTTAGAGATTTTGAAATTATCATCTTTACTGATATTACAAATGAGAAAGTGTGTTTGTTTATATTATTATTTTACATTTTAATTAGTTATGATGATTTTGATTTATGTGAGAATATCAAAAAACCATTTAAAAAAAATGGTTGGAAAATTAAAAGATACGCTGGGCGTCAGCAAAACTACCTATTTTCCACTTCATATTTAGTAGAGTATGTGATGTGTGGTCTCTACCCAGACGGGGTTGCACAAAGCCTTACCACCAAATAAACTAAAAACCAAAACGTCACACAAATGACTGAATTGTCTTCCTTAGTTTATTATCGTGTAATTCCCGTTTCCGTGGGAATACGGGGATAAAATGTAGCCTATGTTACTCGCTGCTAATGTAACTTTCCGATGGTGAAAGAAGTTTTGAAATCGGCTTAGTGGTTTAGGTATGTAACAAACAAACAAACTTACTTTCGCGTTTATAATATTAGTTAGATTCAAAAAGTGCGTTTTCTTGATCGGCATGTACCAAACGTCACCTTAGTACCTTACGCATTCATACGCTTTTGGTTCGATATATATTTGCAGAGGCTGTAAATGATTACGTTTAAAAGCTAGCAAATGAAATGCTTAAGAACTTACGATGAATAATAGTCGTTTGACCAACCTCGTGTACTGCGCGCTCGTGTGAACATTTTTGTATGAGTTAATGTGTAATATTTCCAAGCGTGCACACATATATATGAGTTAATTTGAGAGACGTATTTAAGGGCTTATATTATATATATAGTTATAATGATATATATACGTCGTTTGTAGGTAAAATAATATTTGTACAATTTACTATTTGTTCCTATGAAAATATATCTTACTGGCATTAATGTTTTTCATGTCTGTCTATTAGACATAACATGTCCGTTTAGTTTGTTAATTTTCATATATTGATCATTAAATTTATTATTATTATTAAATTATTAAATAATATATATATAATATTATTATAGAAATTATATACTACTACTAATTACTACTACTAATTAATTCTTCTGAAACATACCACAATAATACATTGATACATACATATTGGTAGAATTATTTTCATAAGAAATAAAATACTGTATCGTAAAAATAGTTTTTTTTTCGTAATTAATAAATATGTTTTATAATATTTTAAATCACATTATTTACTTCATAAAATCATAAAGTTCTTACCTGTTGCACAATTAACGAGGCAAACGATAAGAAAAAGCATCAATATCGCCCTCACTGTTGCGCTGGACTTCGACACACCTTTGCCGATCATTTTGAATTCCTTCTTGCTGCGAACAAACACAGTAGATTAAAATATAAGAAAAAGAAATGAACAAAAAAGTTCGTATTAAGTATCCAGTCGTAGTTTTTTTTAACAATTATATTAAGGGACGCTAAGTGTCTATCTATAAGTCACCTTGCTATGTGTAGATTACATTCAGTTACAATAAGTGTTACTTTACTGTAAGAAGTCACTCTTTAAAATATCACCCGACCATCGACCGTCTAAAATATAAGCTTGAGTCTATAATTACACTGGCTCACTCACCGGAACACCAATAATATAGAGTACCGTTTGTTTTTATTTTAATAGCCCATAGACATTGGCATTGTAAGAGATGTTAACCGTCGCTTACAACACCAATGCGCCACCAACCTTGGGAACTAAGATGTTATGTCCCTTGTGCCTGTAATTACACTGGCTCACTCACCCTTCAAACCGGAACACAACAATACCAAGTACTGCTGTTTTGCGGTAGAATATCTGATGAGTGGGTGGTACCTACCCAGACGAGCTTGCACAAAGCTCTACCACCAAGTATTTTTATTTTATTATAAACCATCAATTATATAATTATATCTTTATTATTTATAAACGTGGAATGAAATGAAATTAAAAAGGTATTAGTACGATAATTTCCATCTATATTTGATTTAGCTAGCAACTACTAACATTTAAACATTTTTAATCATTTGTTACGGAATTTTATAACAACTACATATTAAAATGTGTAGACAATAGTCTTGGAGTTTGAAGTTTGATAAATCTTTACAATTAATGCCAACCAATTAGAATTTCATTCATTATTAAGTCGAAATGGCTCGTCGGGTCTGATGTTATTGAATAAACATCTCTTAAAAACAATAATTCGGTAACAGATTGTTATTTTAGCTGAAGTTATACTGAAACAATAATTAAACGAATTTCAATAATTCAATTATAAGACGTATTTTTATTCATAATAATAATTTGAAATTTTAATCATCTACAACAGTTTGTAATAAAGTTTATGGTATGTAAAAAAGATAATTAATATAATAAATGCGAAAATTTGTTTGTTAAACCGATCATCGTGTATATTTGTACCAGCGTTGTCATGGTTACAGAAAAGCAAATAGGGTACCGAATATCGCCCCCCTCTGTCACTCGCGGGTAGAAACTGGTACCTAATATTATAATGTATACTAATACATAGTATAAAAAGGTACAAATAAATATAAAAAGAGTGTTTTCTTTAGAATCTTTTAATAGGGTGGTTCCCGAATCGACTTAGCTATGTTTAAAAGCGTAACATTTTTACTACGATGATGATGATGTCATAAATGAAGAATAGTATGCAGGATATAATAATATCCTCCAGACCGATTTCGGTCACCGCAGCCAATCTCAAGAGAGATTAGTCAAGTGTGCAGGAGATATTATAGTGCACAAGTGTGTGCGCAAACACAGGTGCACTCACTATTCCCTAGCTCTCATAATCCGATGGGACGGCAATCCGACACGACCGGAAAGAGTTCAGGCGCAGGACCAACGGCTTTACGTGCTTTCCGAGGTACGGGAGTGTCTGGAGGACATTATGCAGGATATATGATAGTGCTTAAGTGTATGTGCACTCTTTATTCCCTTGATCACATAGTCCGATGGGACGGCGATCCGACAAGGGCGCAGCGGACTCTCCGCAGTTTCAAAGTTATCGGATTGGAAACACCGCTCACTTCGGAACTGCGGGCGAATAGTGAGAATCGTAACAACAGAAAGTCTCTAATTTTTATTTTTCGTTAAGTCATTTTTGATTATATCGCTTTGAGGCTTTAATTATATGTAGTAATTAAGTTAAAATACAACAAAATGGATACTTTTGATTTCAGACGATTAAGTAATGATGAAAATCCTATCAGCAAATCGCCCCACCAATCTACCATACATAAAATTATAAAAATAAATCGGTCTTTAAAGGAGATAAATGCTAATGCTTACCTACTGCTTATATGTTAAAATATTATTCATATGTATTAAAATCGTAAATGGATGGCACGAAATTTCGTGTAAATGCAATTTATAATTCAGCAAACTCATCAAATAAAATATGTAGAACGCGGATTATAATTGTTCCAACATTTGAATACATTTAAACCATGAACAAATAATTAGAACTAGTTAATAATTTGTTTTAACTGTAATTATTGTAGTTCATATACAAATATTAAAATGACAATTTCAGGTCATTTAGGGCTCATGATTAGTTAGCAAATACTCCTTTATCATTATGATGCAAAGGTCTCATCTTGCAAATTTCACGTGTCTTTGAGAGCCAAGGGCCCAGTGGTCAAAACACACTCCTTATGAGAGATCGTCATGATTCAGAACGAGATAGTGGAGCGGGATCGGGAAAGGGCCGGTTACTTAAAAGGTGTAGCGTAACCCTGGGAGTAGGTCATTTTCGCTGCCCCCTAAGCAACCTCGCGCAGTAGTTTTAGTTGGTAAGAATTCCACATAACCCGGTTCTCCTACTCAGGGTCTGGGTACATTTTTGAAGGTTGCCACTGCATGAATAAGGAAATAACCAAATTTGTGTTGATAATGTTCCCCTAGCTTACACGCAAATGATGACTTCGTGTTCTGTCCGTAATGTTATTTGCCTTAAAGTTCGTAAACTTGATAAATAGCTTGACCGATTTGGATGATTTGAGCTTTGTTCTATTTGGATAGAACTAAAAGGTCGCATATATTTTTACCTGGATCTTCCTTTGTCATATAATATAATAAATTGCAAGAATAATTAACACTGGTGTCAGGAAATATATTCGTCTGTGCTATTCGGGGTCTAGTGGGACCCGTTGAATGGGAATCGTTATTACTGATGTATGAATGACAAACAATGACCTTTATAGTGCGATATAGGAATATTTGACCGGTAATAATGTTATCAAAGTCCAATTAAGGCAACGGTGACCCGACTAAAAGTATAACAACGTCCCAAATTGCAATTGCAATAGTTTTGGAGATATATATTAGTTTTGACATTCATTTATATACTTAGCATTCATGCAACAGAGTGTCATGTAAATGTGCATGAATAGCAAGAGCAAGAGAATTAAAATCAGAACAAAATAAACGATGGATAAAGAAAATCGAAATTATTTTTAATTTGGGTATCATTTACGGTATTATATCAATTTTATTTAAGTATGTCAAGTCTCAACATTATATATAATACTTAAGTAAAAGAGTTGCTATAATATTTTTGCAAAAGAAATATATTATGCATAAAAAATGACTAAAATAATATTTAAATTATATAAACAGATGATGTATAAGATAGATAATCAAGTCGCCGTTAGAAAAGATTATGCGAAATATATATATAAGGCGTGCACCATCCTTCAGTCTGTAACTTTATCAACTTTATCAAATTAACCCGTCCAAAATGCTATTATATTAAGCAAGACAAACACCTTTGCATAATCAAACGTTTCTTGTAGAAACGCAAACATAGCTCAAAAATATTTTTCATGAAAAAAAAAAACCGACTATAATGAAATTTTATTTGTTTTATTTTGCTTTACTAAAATTGTTATACATACCTTTATTTTTTTTATTTACGAAGATATTATAGAGGAATAAAACAAAAGAAAATATTATTTTGTACTCGAAAAGAAAGTCAACAACTGACAGTTTAAATCTAAACTATTATCTCCACTTTCAAACTCCAGTAATAAATACATGCAACTAAGTAATAAAATAAATAGGTTTGTGTCTGAATATATTTATTACTGTGTGGGTTGCTATTGTTATTACGCGCCCATATACAACAAACTTATAATTTATTCATTGAAATAACACACTTTGTTTTGATAAAATCTAAGTAATTATATCCTATCGTTTAAGAAAAGAGATCTGATATTTTTTCTTCGTGTAATTAATATTGTGAAGTTAAAATACGTAAGAGAAATATGATTATATAAGACTTGGTGGTTAAGTGGCTAGACATAAGGCAGCAGGTCCTGAGGTGCTGGCCCCCAGTTCTTACCATTAAAATAATATTGGGTTTAATGACGAAAATTGTCACAATCCTGTGCTTTGATGCACGAATGTTTGTGTCGAATACTCTTCCTATTGAACTCCAAAAGTGCGCCTTAGCTAGTACACACACTTGCGTGGTATAATAGACTTTATAATTCAGCTGTGTCGTCGGCGAATTTTGGGCACAGTTTCGATGCTTTTGAGATTGGTAAGAACGTCATCATAGGTGAGGAGCCCTTAGCCCAGCATTGAAACAGGCTCAGGCTGTTACTTTATCAATTAAAAGAATACCTGTATTAAATTCGACAAATACTTATTTCACGTAATTAATAAAATTAAAGTTTCGTTTTAACCGAAGCATCAAATATATCAGATTCTCTAATCTCAACCGCCCTAAAGACAATTTCATACGTGTTAATTGACAATAATAATGTTTAAATTATGCATTTTTTTTAATTAAGATTCTCTAGTTCAGGGTATTAATACAGTAATCCAAGACGGAACACCGAATATGGCAATTCGCCGCGTTTGATTGACGCACAAATTATTAAATGCTATCTTTGATTTCCGGAATAGATTAATGTGTGAGATATACACCCGAGGAAATGGCAATGCACATTTAATTTGAGTATTATCATTATTAACAGGATACTCTTTAAATTAACTGGCTTTTACATATATGGTTCTTTGTATGGTTACATGTATGGCTTAGGGTATATGGAACTAACAGTGGCCTATGGAATACATAACATAATATGTATTTGGTTGAGCTAATTATCAATAAAGCTACATTTTTGATACAATTACTTTGAATTTTGAAACTTTGTCTAAAAATTCAAGTGACTACAATGACTGGATATCAATGTAAGAACAAATTCAAAATGCACCGCAGAAACAGATCATAAATTATTAGAACGTGATTTGCGATATTGATTATAATAATAATAACATTTAAGGGATACACGCATCAAAATGGCATATCATCATAACTCGATTATTACTGGGTCCAATTTTACTCCATCGTTCACTGACTGCTAAATTACATCTCAACGTCTATTACAACTTCGTTAAAATTCAAGAGTTATATAACAACACTAAATATGTGCAAATTTTAGTTCTAAACATTTAAATGGTACATGATTTTGCATAAAATTATTTATGATTTATTCTACAACATTTTCAGAATACGAATGGAAAAATGACATTACATAAATATAGTGACAAATCAGATAAAAAGATATAATTCTTAATGTATAGCGACATAAAAGAGTAAGATAATAAGAGAGATTTTTTATTTTTATTTTATGGCATAGGTAGGCGGACGAGCATATGGGCCACCTGATAGTAAGTGGTCACCAACGCCCATAGACATTGGCATTGTAAGAGATGTTAACCATCGCTTACATCGCTAATATGCCACCAACCTTGGGAACTAAAATGTTATGTCCTTTGTGCCTGTAATTACACTGGCTCATTCACCCTTCAAACCGGAACACAAAAATAGCAAGTACTGTTGTTTTGCGGTAGAATATCTGATGAGTGGGTGGTACCTACCCAGGCGAGCTTGCACAAAGCCCTACCACCAAGTGATAATAATATTATTAGTTTATTATATACTCGTATGTATGTATCTTTCCGAAATAAATCCACGCACAATTTTGAAGACTGTGTAGATTGTTATCATAAGTAGTGTTTCTTTTTATTTTGATTCTATTGTATAAGCTTAAATATTATCTTCCAATGATCTTAGTTCAGCATCGAGACATATACTGGCTGTTACTACTTTCTCTCCGACAAGATCAGTTGTGGGAAATTTATGTTTTTTTATTGTATTTTTTACTTTTAAATTTAAAAGACGCGTGTATATCGTATGTAAAAGATTTTTTCTTTCAGCTATGAACGGACACATTTTTTGCTTCAGACAGTATGAAGGCTGCATTTATCTGAACAATGGATTTGCATGTCTTTTGCCATCAACAGACATCTCGTGAGGTTTATGAAAAGATAACACGTATTTTTATCTTTTTTTTTTCTTTCTATGTCTTTTATGCAATGACTGGAAACGTAATTATTATGTAGGTATAAATTTGCTTTGCAACTAGAATTTAGATCGATTTTACATAATAATACGATTCTGTACTATAATTCGGAACATTATATCATTTAGTTATTTTTTAAAGTTTAATTTTGTTATATAGAAAAATTATATGCAAATTTTTCATCAATTCACGATTATTCATTGCGATGAGTTTCAAATCGCTTTACAGACTATAAATATTTTCTAATGAATGATTAATTTTTTTTTAAATTATATTAACACTAAACGATAGAAATATATTTAACAAAATATCTTCGTATTAATAATAATATAAAAGAATGTTTGTTTCTTTGTTCTCTAAACTAATTGCGTTCCTAAAACAAATCCATGTGAATAAACTTAAGGCCGTAAAAACAAGATTTCTTTCTGTGTATGTTTGCCCTTATAAACGTTTTATGAAGACCATAATCCCGAAGGTGACTAGAATGAAATAATTTATATTTAATTTTTAAAAGCTATACATAGCTTTTCTGCCAATGTAAAATCCTTTTTGTTGTTAATTCTTTCAAGTTCCTTTCTAACAACTCTTATCTGGAGGTTTAACGATCAATAAAAGTCTATGATTAAAAAAATATATGTTCCTTTATAAAAATGCAAGTTCGGCGAGTTTGTAATATAATCCTACCTAGCTTCATCAAATCAGATTTAGCTTATTTAAGCACGGTGAAAATTTAATTTCAATAAAAACAAATAAAATCGAAATGATTTAAAATTTTATGGACAATTATGGTTTGTTATTATCAACTCCTTTCTTTTTTTTATTAATAATCAGTTCAGTATGCCGTTACATTTTTAGTGGGTATTCCGGCGCCTTCAGTGCCGGTGAGCCCCACATACGAGTAAACGGGAATTTCCAGCGAGAAAAACAAAATAAAAAAAATGCTTTTACATAAATCATATCATTTTCAGAATAACTATTCTCAATTCACCAACTTTGATCGTAACATTTGACGAATTTCGACAAATAGAGAGACTTTTATTTTCCTTGAGAGATTTTTTTTTTATTGAGTTATCGAAGTAATCGTTAGTATTTGTAGTGTAAGTTTAGTTTTCAAATGTATTATGTAAACAAATAAAATATGAATGTTATCGTGACTGCTGTGCTTAGAAATGTGTTATCTCTTAAAGCGTACATCATAATGATAAAGCGGCTTCTAGTCGATTGATAGCGTTTCTGAACGTTGAACAATACATGCTGACATCACACAATATACTCTTACTTCAATATAACACATATAATGACTGCTTAGTCTAGTGGATAGTTTATAAGGCTGAACATATTGAGGTCCTGGGCTCAAAACTATACAAATTAAAAAGTAGGACTTTTTTTTGGAAATTAATTAATGTGATAAAGACAACGAAAAGATAAATGACGATTTAAGGACCACTTAATCTTTTAGCTATATTTGTATGCGTATACAACTCTTCGAGAAATATATCAAGTGTATTACATTTTAGTTAATATAATTTTATCTTAAAGTAATTATAATTACTTAGCCATGTAAGTGATGGAAGCAATGATCCGATAACTTGAGTAAGAGGAAAACATAACAATACGAAAATGTATTTAAACGATACGATATAGTAATTTAATCTATTTTAGTAACCTATAAGTGATTTATATCTGTAGATGATCTTTATATAATTATTTTTTTGATAAAATAGTAATTAATATTATAGTAAATTATTCATTTTTAAATATCCTTCCGAATATAAAGAACCAGGATTACCCTTCAAAGCATTGGAGCGGCGTGGCATAAGCTCTAGACTTTCTCCTCGAGAAGAAGCGGAGCCCTTAGCCTAATCGGCAATTTTGTTACAAAGTTAAAATCTACAGTCTCTAAACCAATAATCAACGTCAAATAACATAAATGTAATCAAATCTGAATTGTAATTGGTCGATGGCAGCCGATGACGCCATGGACAACCATTGAGAGTCTAGTATTTAATCGTTAGTTAGTTTGATTAGCGTTTAAGAAATGAAATGTACGAGTATACAAGTATTAATCTCCAAACGAAGTCTAAACAAATATATCACATCGGTGAAATCACCATTGAATAACCTTCGCATTATATTATTAGTAGAGACTTGCATGCATATATATATGTATATATATTATGGTATGTACTAAATATTTGATCAGGATTAATAGTAGTCTCTTGTCTCAGCGTCAAATGTTAATCGTGTGCCAAATTTCATGTGAATCAGGTAAGCTGTTGGCGATGAATAAGACACTATTTCAAGCATGTATTATCGACATATATATAATATCTATACTGCCTCGTTGGTCTAGTGGCTAGATATAAGGATGCAGACCCGGTGGTCCTGGGTTCAATTCCCAGGTCGGGCCAATAAATAGTTATTGGGTTTTTCTGTCAGAAAATTCTCAGTAGCAGCCCGGAGTCTGGAAGTTGGAAGTGTGTACACTCCCGTGCCTCGGAAAGCACGTTAAGCCGTTGGTCCTGCGCCTGAACTCTTTCCGGTCGTGTCGGATTGCCGTCCCATCGGATTATGAGAGCTAAGGAAAAGAGAGTGCACCTGTGTTTGCGCACACACTTGTGCACTATAATATGTCCTGCGCAGTTGGCTAATCTCTCTTGTGATTGGCCGCCGTGGCCGAAATCGGTCTGGAGGACCTTATATCTATAATGTCATAGAGAGGAATTATTTGTTTCTTTTTAATGAATAAATTTTGAAACTACTGAACCAATTTTATAAATTCATTCACATTTAGAGGCAGAAGTAACGTAGGCTATATTTTATTTTATTAATAATAACACTTCTAGCCATAAATTTATTTCCGCGCGTCCTTCATTATTAATAACGACACATGTTATTAATAATGAAGTTTTGTTTTTTATAAAGCACTTATCAATACGCTTAATACTAAGACCTCAATCACCAATCTCCTTATATATGTATATACATCAATATATATTCATTGTGGGTTTTTTAATGAATTTTAAGTTATGTCTCAAATCTCATGCCTTTATTTATGTATATATATATTAAACTACTGATCCAAATGACAAAATATAATCACAGTGTATATCTGGATAAAATTTACAATCTTAAAATTGGAACATTTTATAGTAAAATGATCACTAATTTTAGTGTGATGCTCATTGGATAATCAAATAATATAAATATTAAAATACGTAAAAAGTAATAACATAAAATGTGTCCCCTTATATTGTATAAAATTAAAAAAAAAACTGATATATATATATAAATGTTAGACAACAAATAAATTATTATATACTAATCAACACGAACAGCCCTTATTGCTTCTGTATCCTTGACAAGGTGTATGTAAAATTCATGATGCTCTGTTGAGTAATAAAGACGTGACAGCGTAACAAACAAACAAACTCACTTTATTATTTATTATATTAGTAAGGATGTCGCGTGAACATTATTTAAGCCTTACTCAAATAAAATGTTGGAGTAGTATGCGTTATTCATTAACGTTTTCTTTTTATTTGAATATTCAATTTATTAAATAGCTAAATTTATTACTTCCTTTTTGGTGAATTTTGTATGAATTTCAACTCGGAAAACTTTGAGTAATAATTCTTTATCCAACGTGTAAAAATACTCTTAACTGGGAATATTGAATCGTTCCCAAGAGAGAAATAAAAATGTCCCAAATCAAAACGAAAAGCGTTGTTGTTTGAGCGTAATTGTTACAGCCAGTGTTTTGTAATGGTTACAAAATTAAATGTAATGTAACGCTTTAATTTTTCCTTATAAATTAATTTGGAGACGTTTTTGCGTTTGTAGTAGTGTAATACACACAGTGACTAAAACCAGAATCAACCAGTTCGCGGTAGCAAACACGTGCCTCACACGCTCGCATAAGTAGCGTTGGAAGTGTCATTCTGTTATTTTTTTTTCTCACTAATTTGTTCATAATAATCTATTACATATGGAAAAAAATAATAGCTGGAGTCCTCATAAAAATGTCAATATGACAAATGGCTATAATGACATTAGCTTTAAATTTAATGTCATAACTGTAGATATATAGAGAAAGGTTTGTCTTCTTGCTAATGAAGAGAAAAAAAGATCAGGGTAGACACGAGGCCTTGTATACAATATCAGAAAGAACTATCATTAACTTAAATGATTTATATGAATCAAGCAAGGATGAGGATGAATTCGAAATGGCTGTAGTTAAAAAAAATGAATGTATCAAAATTACTTAAATATAAATATCTATAATATTAAATATAAATCTGCTGACGGTGCATTATTACAAAGGCAAATATCCAGACTGATTAGCTCTCTTTAGTCGATGTGTGAAAATTTATTGATAATTATAATAACTATATACTCGAATATGTATGCAAAGAACAATGTAATTATTTTGTGATTTTACATAATTGCTAGATATATTACTTTATCTAGATATTATTTGAAGTAGCTACGTAATTATTGCGAAAGTAATAATATTGCAATGATAGCATTCCTTATAGGTGCAAAAGCATATCAAATATTTTGTGTAACTCCACATCGTCACTACAGCCTCACTTGCAAATAAATAAATGATTATAAGTTTTTTCATTTTTATTCTCGAAGTTGTCTCCGTTAGTATCTCACAGAGTAATTATAATATTTTTCATTAAAAAGACAATTAGTCGTTACTTTCTTATATTTTATATTTATAAGATAATTATACCAACCCACATTCATGATTTTAATAAAATAAATATATAATAAAATTTGTTAATTTAAATTTTACTTATTATTTGTCGCTTGTTTTATGCTTAATTAATAAATAAATTTATATAATATTTATTCAAATCATACTTGATAATATAACAAATATCTACATAAACGATATTGCGACAACTGCTTGTCAACACAACACTGCTTGACAAAATGTTTATAACATGAAAAGTAATTATTTTATTGCCAATAATTTAAAGTGCCCGTAAGAACATAGATCACTCGCCGGCGTCATTCATCTCGTTTCGACATTAGCTTTTTTTACCTGTGAGTAGCATATTTGGAAATTAATTTCCCGCCATATTCCGATATAATTGCGTTTGATTTATGCAAACAAAAGTGCGCGGGAATATCGAAATCGAAAAAATCAAATAACCGATTCAAACGTTTACAAGCTTTTGAATCGTCATGAAAAAATATATTCGTAAACTAAGCCATCACTTGATTTATTTTAATATTCTCATATACTTGTGAGCAGCAGAAAAACCAATGGAGAAAAGTAGGTCTTTATAATCAGGAAGCTATTTTGCTATACATATATTTTATGTTACAGGTAGGTGGACTGCCAAACGGGCACCTGATGTTAAATGGTCACCGCCCAAAGTTATTGGAGGTGCTAAATATTTTAACCATCCCTTACATTATATAACATTGCATAGTCAATTGAAAGCTCTGAATTAGTTATTTGCTCACGCTTGCCTATGAGGTGTGTAAAAATAGGGGATTCCTGGCTTGTTTCTCTTAGCACTTCTTCATTTGAACATTGCATTTAAAGAGATCTAGAAGAGTAATATTTATTTACCACTCCTGCAAAAAATAATATCTCTTTATATAACCGACTTAAAAAGTAGCTTTCATCGAGTGTTAATGAATTTTATTTTAATTGCATTAAAAATATTTATATTAAAATATTTTTTAAATTGTTGTATATTTTTTTGTAGTTATTTTTGCAGTTAATGTGCCAAGGTAAGGAATGAAATGATTTACGATATGGAAACAATTCTTAAAAAAAAATCTATGTACTTTAAGAAGCTCTTATTTCATGCCCATAGTTTTTTTTACTCTAGTAAAAAAAAAATCATTTATTTTCAGTAAAATATTAAAATAGAAGACAGGTTGAATGGTTTAAAATTAATTTGTAAGTTTTGATCACCACATTTTAACAAGTTAACTTTAAAAACAAAGCTTTTAAAAACGATATTTTATTTTACCTAACAACCGACTTCTACACTTTTATTTAAATCATCCAATTGTAACCGCCATTGATCAACTCACATATGAACTGTCTTACTTATACTATTAGTAAAATAATGGTAAAACAAATTATCGTACGTGATAATGCAGTTCGTAGAAGTTATTGAAAAACTTAGTTAATTATTTTAATTAATAACAATGTTCTATTCAATATTGCATTTACTTTTAAAAATATTAACGTAGGATAAGTTACCAACATTAAATAATACAAGAACCCTTTAAAAATTTAATTAAGTTTGTTTTGGACTTCATCTCAAGTCAATTATATGTTTTCGAATGTGTATTTAAGTTTTAATTAATTTTCACAAATTAATTCTAATCTTTTATTTATTTATGTTTCAGTGACATCTTTATTATTATGAATTTGAAAATTATCTTCCTTTAGTTTCCAACCTTTAGTGAATGTATATGTAATTCGGTTTTAACGCTTTCGTAATGTTTTAAAAGCATATATATAGAAAAAATCTACATATATAATTAACTTAACGGTATAATATGGTTTCTTAAGAAATTATAAATATATTAGAAAAAAAAAATTAAGAGTGTAACTTTGATAAATAAATGTAAATAATAATATTTAAAAATATCGAAATTAACTTACGTTTAAGTTTTGATCCTTTTCGGCCACCACTGTCAACGGCACACAGGTATCTACTTAAACCGGAGCCATTTCCCGCCTTATATACGCGTCAAAGCGTTAGGTTGACCACGCACTAACGACTTATATATGTGAAATAGCTTTAAATATGTCCGTAATATTATTGGAATACTTGGACATCCTATAAAAAGTCGACAGTGTTCATCTGACTTACTTGTGCCTTTTGTGTAGGACTTTTTCAAGACTGCATACTTTATTATCAAACCTAAGATTATATCATTTTAAATAAATTCAAAGTAAAGGAATACATTTTTCTATGAAGTTTGTATCATTTGAAAAATACGTTTTCTAGCCTTTTAGTTTTTCTATAAATGGCACTGTTTTTTTTAAAGAATTTCCTAGACTTTAAGGATAAAACCCATAAATAAAAAGGATTTATTTTCCTTTGAATTAAAAACTATAAAACATTAATGAAAAAATATGCTGAAAATAATTTCATTCAAATGTATGTTTTATATTACATATTATATAAATAAGTTACGAATCAATGTAAATGTCCAACAAGTGGACAAGAGTGACCTCAACCTGAATAATAAAATTTGATGGTAGTGGCAATGTTGGTAGGTAGTATATTTTAAGTTAAATTAATAGTAGTGTTTTCAGATGAACTATGATTAAAGTATTTATATGAATGAAAAATTATTGGTAGTTTAATGTCTGCATGTTTTATTTGCAAGCAGCCTCAAAATAAAAAAAAAATTTAATCTTTACATATGAAATTGGCGTTTTGTACGGGAGGAATAAAGTCAATTTTTTTTCGTAAAATATATTTCATTAATCAAAGTATGCACCGTTGTTATCTATGCACTTTTGCCATCTCATAGGTAGTCTCATAGGTAATTGATCCCTTTACTAAAAAAACCATGGGGGCGAGAGTCAATAAACTCTTTGAAGGCGGTTTGGACTGCCGCATCGGAGTTGAATTTTTTTCCTTGTAAGAAGTTGTCCAAATTCCGGTAAAAATGGTAATCTGTTGGAGCAAGGTCCGGAGAGAACGGTGGATGTCGCAGACATTCCATCATCAAACTTAGTGGTTGTTTGTTGTGCAGTGTGTGGTCTTGCGTTGTCGTGAAGCAGCAGTGGTCTAGAGCGATTGACCAATCTCGGTTGTTTAGCAGCTAGTTCTTCCTTCATAGTTTGTAGTTGCTGACAATAGATATCTACCTTAATCGTTTGGCCAGATTTTAGAAAGTTGTAGTGAACGACACCTGCAAACACTCACAAGTAACTTTTTCTGAGTCAATTTTCGTTTAGGGCAGGATTTGGTTGGGTCTCCAGGGTTCAGCCAATGCGACGAGCGCTTCCGATTATCTTACAGTATCCACTTTTCATCACACGTAATGATTCGATTCAAAATCCCTTCGATATTTTGTCGGTTGAGCAAAGTAACACACAAGTCGACGCGGTTTTGCAAGTTCGATTCACTCAATTCATAAGGTACCGTTTAAGATTTTTACTTTCCCGATTTGCTTCAAGTGGATTAATACAGTTTTATCACTTACCCCGAAGCCTGCAGCTATCTCTGAAATGCTTTGTGATGGATCCGCTTCCACAATAGCCTTTAATTCTTCATTTTCCACTTCATTTTTGTCTCCAGCCGTCCACGGGGTTGGTTCTGACGGTCGAATTTTCCAGAACGAAAACGTTGAAACCAAAAACGTACCGTGCTTTTTTTTGCGACACCACCAGTATACATCATTAATCCTTCGAGCTGTTTCTGCAGCACTGGTAGAACTCGTACTCGTAAATATACTGATATTTCATGTAATAAGCGACGCCAAAGAAAAAAATAATGAGGAAAAAACAAATAAATGACTGTTTTCAAAACTCAAATGTACCAGCTGAATGAATTTATAAATTTGAATTTGGAATTATAAACCAAAGAGGAGATATTTCAGATCAAAGTGGTCAGTACGACAAAACGCTAATTTCATATGTAAGGACCTAATATATTTTTTGTTTGGCCTCCATCTTGTTATACTTCAATTGTCTTTCTTGTTGCAAATAATTATATAATTTAATTGATAAAAATACTGTATATACAAATTTTGTTGCTGGTATAATTACATTTATACTTATAGTGTACATAGTACAGTGAAGTTTCCACTAGATATATTTTATATTAAAAGTAGTTTTCAATAGCTATATTACAAGAATAATTAATTTTTTTTTTTTAATATATTGTGAAATAGTATATGATGACACTCTCAACGTCGTTAGGTATTAATACTTAACAAGATGAAAGACATACACATAAGCATTTTTCGTAAACGAAAATTTCGTTTACACTTCGAAATTTAAACAATTCCTTTAAGAGATAATATACACAAAATGCTTGAAATAACGCATATGAAAAAAGGTCACGTGACATGCACTAAGACGATGTGCACTGAATAGCTTTGAGCATAGATTAGTGATTAATATTTTATAAAAGAGGTTAATTATTAATAAAAAAGGTTTTATGTAAATAAAACTTTTTAAATTTTTTTAATTTACATTTAAACTGTTTCCTCAAGAGAGTAAAGTGCACTGTACTGTGTTAGCATGCAGTGGGATTTTTTTTTATGTAAGAGGGTGCAACGAGTCTCACCTGATGGAAAGCGACTACCCCTCGCATGGGGGGCCACCGCCCTTGGACATCTGCAACACCCGGGGGCTTGCAGGTGCGTTGCCGGCCTAAGGCAAAGAAACAAAAATATAACAAACTAGGCTATTTTTCTTGAATTTATTAAATTAAGTTAAATAAAGTAATAATATGATGCTGTTATTATAGGACGTAAAAAATACATATAAAAACACATTTATTACAATTTAAACACAATTAACTGGAAACAGAACACGATCATGAAATATCGTGTCTATCGTGATATGGGACAATAACTTAATAATTGTAGTATTTAAAGTATACACGTATCATAATACCATATCACCAATAGTCGATTTACAACATTTCACGAGTGAGATACGAAGTAAGCATTGCAGAAAATTTTATATAAACATTTATGCTTAATCTAAAAACCTATTGTATATTGGTCAACAATATAAACAGACTATTTATAAAAAAATTACTCCTCTCTTAAGCTTTAATTATATATAGATATTTAAAATTGATCGATATTTAAAGTAGATAACATATGTAATAAAAAAAAAGAAAAACAAATTGGTTATTTGTTTGCTTAGTAATATTACACTGAAATAAAGTTAATAATAATAATAATAATATCCTGGGACATTATTCACACAAAGCCATCTGATCCCAAACTAAGCAGAGCTTGTACTATGGAAACCAGACAACTGATATACTTACATAGACTACTTTTCTTTTGTAAATAAATACTTATATAGATAATTACACCCAGACTCAGGACAAACAGACATGTTCATGCACACAAATGTCTGTCCTGGGTGGGAATCGAACCCACGACCTGTGGCGTGAAAGGCAAGTATCTTACCAACCACACCAACAGGCTAGCAAATAATTAATGAAAAATAATTAATGAACAGGGCATTTTAAAATGTTATTTAATTTAAAATAATAATAAATGCGAAAGACCAATAATAGTATTCTCAAATAAAATGATACCAACAATAAAGTCTGTTGTGAATTTTGAAAATAATAATTGTTAGCGTTTGTCCCTTAGAGCGTGCACCGTGTCGTTAATTTCTCGCGTTACTGAACAACACTAATGAAACATTACAAAGCAAATGCAAATGGTCGATACGTTTGTCGATTTTGATGTATCGCACTATATTAATTACAGCAATTTCCATAGTCACGTATACAACAGGTCAGCGCTTCAGGGTATCATCGATATATTGTTGACAGTCGAATTTTAAAAATGGAATGTTTGTTTAGATTTTTTTTTTAATTTAAAACTATCTTCGAACTGACAATCATATCCTATCCTTATATAACCTACAAACCTTATCCTCAGCAGTGAGAAGATCCCATCCTGCTTTGCCTATCAGTGAGTGAATATACTTTACTTGAATAAATGTTGTTTTAATCTATGAAGTTAGCTATAAAATGTTTGCTGTCATTACTTATTGAATACTTAGTTGAATAAGAATTATGCGATATTTTTTCCTCTTTAGAATCCGATTGCGCGTATAATATAAGAAAATATTAAATAGGAAATTTAAACTTCTAACATTAATTAAATGCATAATATAATAATAACAATTAAAAATAATTACGCTTCCTAATCGATGTACGTAAAAATAATTGTATTTTATCATTTTTTTAATTGATAATTATTGCATATTATTAAGTTAATTTATTAATTATTATGCAATAAGGTACAACTATCAATATCAAACGACGGTTGACTTGCAAATATTTATTTTATTAATTGCAGCAATATGAATATTAGGCAATTGCAATTGTTCAATAATTAAATAATAAGGGACTGTAAATATACTAAAGATTTTTTATTATCATAAGAGGTGCCATTCTCTTTTTAAATGACGTTCACACAAAAATGGAGTGAATTGTAAAAGACATGAACAGAGACGGCAATTGTGACTTGAAATAAATACTAGAAAACGAAATAAGAGTTTTTTTTTTTAAATAACTGAACTGTGAAATACGTCCTATGATATATCATAGGACAATATATAACGCTAAGTAAACTGTAATTTCGTGAAATTGTGTTCACGTTCGTATATTTTCATCTAAATTTCATTGTATATAATTAACTATGTATTTGTTTGAAGATAAATTAGTAATTTTCTTACATACATATATGTAGTATGTAAGAAAGTAGTAGTT
Source organism: Nymphalis polychloros (assembly GCA_905220585.2). Lineage (NCBI taxonomy): Eukaryota > Metazoa > Arthropoda > Insecta > Lepidoptera > Nymphalidae > Nymphalis > Nymphalis polychloros. The sequence continues at coordinate 11,880,049 of HG992252.1, read as the reverse complement.
TGTATTTGTATGGGTAGTTTTATGTTTGATTTAATATTGTTAACATTGAATTCTTACCCTTTAAAAGCGAATGTAACGTATAAGAATGTATATAATAACAAGCGAAACTACAAATGTTACGATTTCCTTTATTTGTTATTTCAAAGTTTGAAACTAAGTAATTCAAAATTTTGAATAATAATGAACGGATTCCGATAGGATCTCGCTATTGCTTACCCTGTGATAACAATAATAAATAAATTATCATTATAAGACTTTATTGAATTAACATTTTATTAAATAACAAAGGTTTTTAAGGGAGTTAATAAATGAGAGCATTAATGGCGCAATGATTTTTAACTGAAGATGTCAGATTGATTCCCGGGCAAACGCTTCCGATTTTTCATACGCTTCGTTTATGTTTATAATTTATTCTGTGCTCGACAGTAAAAGAAGAACTCATTCTTCTGACTCGTTTAGATTTACATATTATTTGTAACAAAAAACAAACAAACAAGAAGAATAAATGATGCTTATAATAACAGAAGTACTAAAACATATATTTTTATCATTATTTATTTTTGATCTTTTTTATGATATGAATCCATAATTCAGTTCTGTAGCAAATTCAGCTCAGAGTTAGTTCAAAGAATCAACAAAAAATTTAATATTATATTCTATTTGAATGCGTAGTCCTGAGTAATACATTGTACGGTTATAATAATGAGTCCAGCATGAGTAAGCGCAAAAAGTTTTTTGGCTAAGTTTTACTCTTAGCCGCTCATACTATCATACGCGTCATTTTCTTATGGTTTATCGCATGGGAAAACGATTCACATTATAAGGGTAGGTTAAATGAAATGAACGCGCCTCCGCAGCTCACAACATATTTTTTATTACAACTAAGGACCAATAAAGTTTCGGTGGTAAAATTAAAATGTCGACTTTATTAAGACGCTATTCAGATAACTGTCGACGTACATACGATATAAATTTGTTTGTCTGTACGTGGTATTTAACATTATAGGTGGCAAGGCTCGTGCGTGGGTACCACGCACAGGCGAATCGTCATCAAGTAAGACTTTAGTAGGTAAGTAAGTCAGTCTAGTTTATTTCATACTAGCGTTTTGGCCGCGGTTTCACCGGCGTAGTTCCCGTTCCCGTGGGAATACAGGAACAAAATTCCATTGGTGAAAAGTTTTTTTAAATCGGTTTAGTGGCTTAGGCGAAAGACAAACAGACAAACTCACATTCGCATTCATAATATTAGTTTAGATGACATCACACATACTTATTGACTGTCAAAAATCTACCATCGATTCGATAAGAAACTTCCAAGACGAAGAAGGACCAACCAAAGGATTACGAATTATTAATACTTAGGGGTAAAATAAGAAGTGAGAAGGTTATCTACCTCGACGAGACAGTGGAATAAATTATATTTAAAACATACATATATATTTTTTATTAAATCTCAAGTATTCATAAATATTCATAAAAAGGGATTAATTAACGTATTAACATGAAACAGGCTTCTCAAAATTAAAAAATAATCAAAAAACTTCAAAACCCTCGTTGAAATTTGCTGAAAAAGAGTAACTACTGAGTTACTTGCTATTTATTTCGGTAGAATCTAAATTACGAACTGGTAGCTTCACATATAATTTAACCTGTTAAATAAATATTCACATGTGCTTGTAAGATCTGAGTTCAATAAACTGTGTTTTAATTTTGATTATGATGGTGAATTTTAATGACAATTTATTGTATTAGTCAAATATGTTTTGGAATAGAACTTACTACACATCTAGTTTATCTGGATATCCGGACATCGTGAAAGAATTCAAAATTCCATCTTCATCACCTCGATGTCTGGTAATTCACAACAGCGCGTTTTCTAAGACATTTTCTGCCTCGCACAGCCATTCTGTGGAACCAGCTTTCGCCGGCGACTTTTCCAAACCTATATGACATAGAAACCTTTGAGAAAAGAGCATACTTTATCCTTAAAGGCCGGCAACGCACTTGCAAGCCGTCGGATGTTGCAGGTGTCCATGAGCGGTGGTTGTCACTTTCCATCAGGTGAGCCTCGTTTATAAAAAACGTCACTAACTTAAAAAAAGTCCAACTTATATTATAAATAAAATAACAGTTTGTAAGTTCGGATATTAATTACTCAATCATGCAAAAACATCTGGACGTATTCAGATATAACTTACACCATGATGGAACAAATGTTATGGTCTAAATATATGGTCTTCAATTGTTCAAAGATTGCAAATGTAGATCTAGCATCGCTTGAGCAGCTTCGCTGTTGCAAGTGCTTTCATCACGTTCTGGTCTCTACTATGTACTGACATTATGATGGCTTATCCTGTCATGATACTGTTAAGTAGAGTCGCTATTTTACACTAGTTCTTCATGTCATAACTTATCAAATATGGTGGTAATGGTTTGGATATGAGATAATGCACAGATACTTAAAAGCAGACATAAGTATCCGTCATTAAATTTATACGTATAAATTCATATGATAAAGAATTTATGCTCAGGACATTAATCACATAGAGCAGTACATTTCTTGTAAAATAGAAAGTACTATAAGTATTGATTAAATTGTTATTCTTTTTTTTAATTTGAATATAAAAAAATAATTGAAGTAGGTAACCTAACATTTTTGGGACTTCGATAATTGTAAATGATAAAAAATGTAAAGTAAGGTTACACTTCGTTCATTTAAATACATTTCATTGGCTTATATATTAGATTAGATGACACATACATCAACAATCAAGTACTCATGTATTTTCTTATTAATTTAGCAAATTGAAGTAATATCAAGTATATAAGCAGTTACATATATAAAAGGTGGATGGAAGATATAGGTACATAAGCAGTCTGACTGAAAACACTTAAAAAACGCGCCATATGATAGTCCGCTTACCAATGCTATAAAAAAAATTTTACACCGCGAAGGATTATATAACACTAAAATATAATATGCATCTTAAATTTAATTAATAATTGTAAAAGTATGAAAAGTAAAGCTATATTATACATTTTAATAATAATTAGTGGTTCTTAAAATAATATTGTGTATACATGCAATTCATAAATGGAAAATAATTTAAGGCTTTGTATTCACCAAAGACAATGTACGAGTAACTTGCTTTGTTGTCGACCTTAAAATAGTACAAAGTTATTTTCTTTCCAAACAATATGCAGTACACCGAAATATATGAACGTAATCAGAGAAGTAGTTACTGAGTTCCTTGCCTGTTCGGTAGATTCTAATTCACGAATCTGTGGTACTTCTCATTAACTATATCCTGTTTTATGACGATTCAAAATAGCTTATATAACTCGTAGAATATTATTTAATTTGATTTGATTTAAAATTAATTAAGGAACATCGAAAATAGTATGTTTATATGGAATGATATGACTTAATATTAAGTCAATGATGACTATATCGTCGATACGAATTATAAATAATATAATTTACAAATATTATTCATATGAAAATTAGCTAAATTGCAGTACCTACACAAAAATTTCAATAAAATGTAAAAAGTAGTTTTTTCGACTTCTCATTCTTTCTGGAAAATATTTACGTCAAGATAAAATTTGTAAATTCCTTATTGGAACTGCGTAAGTATTTTCAAATATCAATCAAGCGATATGCGAAATTGACCACAATAATCATAACATTTCAAGAATACACGCATCAAAAAAGTATATCACTGTAAATCAGTCAACATTTCACGGGTGAGTAATGACGACAGTTCAGTCTTACAGAATAGCACTGCATCGACTGATTTCGAGTATCGATGGAACGATAACATTACTACTGAACAAAGTGTATAATGAATATAAAATACCTTAAGTCAACAATAACAATTATTATTAATAATCAGCAATCGAACTGAAACAGGTTTGACATGGGAATCCTTTGAGTTAGCGTTTTGTAATGAGCGAGACAATTCAATAATTAATTATCGTCGCGTCGCAACTTTGAAAATTGTCACACACTGTCACAACCAGACCGCGCTCTTACTTAAAATTTATGACTATACTAGTTTCCATAATCTTATTAATTGTTATTGACGATAAATATTATCTATCTTTTATATATTCAATGAAATTTGTTGAAAGACTAACTCATATGTAACATATTTAAGTATTTTCATACTAAAAATACTTTACGCTGATCCCTAAACGTCTTCACAACCCACTCTCAATCCCAACGCTATAAAATGTCAGATTAAACACTCAGAATGGTTTAATGAAAACCAATTTATTGGGCATACATTGGCTATTTTACGACGTGAGTCCTCTACGTGTGAAGGACGTGAATGGTATTTTTCACATCGTTGAAGTATTAATGTTTAACTTTTATCAAGTTAAGTCTATTTATTGTTAGAAGAATCGATGTCTCATTGGATACTATACGTGAATCGTAATGGGTACAAACCCGTGCAGGTTAATTAATATATATTTTTAATTTGTCTAATTCATATCGAATACAACGATGAAGGAAAACGTCGTGGGGTAACGTTTAAATGTCAGATGAAAATCTACCAGATGCGTATCCAGCAAGCTGAATTGGAGTAGGGTGGTAGAATAAGCTCCGAATCATTTTTCAAAAGAGGATTTACAGGCTGTTACTTTACTTTAATTACTACGAAATTAAAACAAGAAAATACAATAACGTAATAGCTGTTTATATTTTTTAAGAAATAATAATGTTTAAATTAAGTATTTATAAATATTAAACAAATGAAGGCTGATTAAATTAAAAAATATTTCATATATTTAATGTTAGAATACTATCATAAATAATCTACATATTCATTTTTCAAATTGAGAATAAATTTGTGAATAATGTATGTAGTATTATGTAAAACTACAACCGGTTCATTCATGCTAATTTTACCGAGAAAAATTTGCATGTAAAGCAATACCTACTTTAATTGCTTAGCGATAGTAATATTAATTTTATTAATTAACGCTTTCATCGCAATATTCTTACAGTAATAAGCGTAGCAATATTTAGGATAACGCTAAACGTTTGTATGTAAGTAACTGTCTCTAAACAGTCCACTGCTGGGCTAACACCACTGTAACCTTACGAGGATAAGAGCACAAATCTTTTACTTGATCTTACGCGGGTAAATCCAGCTTTGAAGTTAAAAATAATACATTGTATGTATAACTGCTGTATATATTCAAGGGTCTTGTTTGATCAAAAACGTAAAAAAAAATCTCTATAGAAAAAAAATACAAAACTTACTTTAATATTTGTATGCTTTTATTTATTCTCTTAATGATATAAGTTATCGAGAAAAAACTGGATAGTTAATAACTGACTAATATAAGGGATTTTTGTTAAACCCCTTAGGCTTATTTTAGGATAATAGAAAGCTTTTTCTTCCAGCGAAAATCATATCCTGTCGCATGTCACTCATACTTGTAACATGTATATTTTGTTTCTTAGATCAATCGTTGTTGAGACGAGAGGATTAAAAATAAAAAAATATCACAGCGCTCTGTATTAATTATATATCATAGCATAGTTAAAAGAACTGTATAAAAATAACTCTCAACGCCATCTGTTAGCTCGAATAAATATCACTATCATATGAGCATTTTAAACAACAGAATGATATTAAGTTTTGATGATTGAAAAAGCGCCATCTACATATTAGATGTTTAACTAAACAGCTTTCAGTTGATACGAAATCCGCTATGCTCGTAGCAACGTAGCGTCATGCTACGAATCTCGTAGGGCGTCATCTATTGGAATACTGCGAGGCTGAAAAATTGTTTACACATCAATAAATATGATAAATAACTGTAGAATATTCCTTCAAGTTTTAGAAAATGTATTAAATGTTAAGACTATAGATGGAAAGAGTGGATTATTTTGTTAGAAACGGTGACGTTGTACGTGAGAAGTATAGACAAGACTTACACCACCAAGTTTCCAACTCCGCGAGGATTATATTATAGAATTATATTTATTATAATGAATAATAAAATAAGAACATGTACTATAAGAACTTATTTTCATATGAGATTGAATGAGATTAGTACCTGGAAGACCGAATTTCGTTAGCTTTATTTTTTTTTTTGTGAAATATTACTTTTTTCAGAATTATATAAACTTAAAAAGCAAACACTTATTTTAATACAAAATTCGAGCCAGTTCTATAAATAGAGCTACACAATGTATATGATAATATATATGTTAATTTTTCATTTAATATTAACTAAAATAAGTTAAAAGGAAATGTATTACAAAAAGTAATCCATATTGTTCAAGTACTTTTTATAAATAGTCTTAAAAATAATACTTTGAATACAGCCTGTGAATGTCCCACTGCTGGGCTAAGGCCTCTTCTCCTCTTGTGAGGAGAAGAGGCCTTAGCCCAGCATTCATTCACAGGCTGTTACTTTACTTTTACTTTACTTTGAATAAAATATTTATATATAAGCATGAAATAAATGAGTCTAATTTAATTATAAAATATTTGATATATTTTTCTTCTTCTTCTTCTTCCTGCCCTTACCCCACTATGTGGGGTCGGCACAACATGTATTTTTCTTCCACTTCTTTCTGTCACTCGTCATCTCAGTACTTACACCTTTCATACACATATCCTTTCTTACGCAATCCATGCACACTTTCTTCGGCCTCCCCCGTCCCCTATATCCATTAACATTCATACGCATCACCCTTCTAGTAACATGTTTTTCATCCCTTCTCATCACATGCCCATACCACGCTAATCTATTACTTTTCAACTTTTCATTTATTGGTGCTACTTTCAGACTTCCTCTGATATACTCGTTTCTTATCTTGCCTATTCTAGTTACACCACACATCCCTCTTAACATTCGCACCTCTGCCACATGCATTCTTTTTACATCGTCTTCTTTTGATATATTTTATAATTCAATAATAATAATAATAATAAGATTTGCTCTAATAGGTTAAGCCATATCTGTACTTAAGCACAACGTAGTTCAAATGTGCTCAATTTATGTGTTGTGAAGGGATTGCTGCTTGGCGGGAGAATATATGATGAATGGGTGGTACCTACCCGTGCAGACTTGCACAAAGCCATACCACCAAGTAAAAAGTTCCTATAGCTTTGCACTGCTGTAATTATACATTGTTCAAGCTAAACCAAATATACTGTAAAGTTAATATATTAATTAAGACTACGTACTTTGTCAAAATATTTCAAGTTATATTATAATGAAGCGATGACGGAAGTAGACGGGGGCTGGCGAATAACAGCGCATCTGGCGACTCGCCAGTATATGTACGTGCCGGAGTGTTTGAAGGTTGGCGCAGACGTGAGATAATTTCTGCGACAAATATTGTACATGACTAACGTAGTAATATAAATTATAGTGCACGATTCAATTATATATGTATATGATTATGTTAAGATTTTTTTGTTATAGTGAACAGCAGTGGTTTTCTGTAAGAACTTATTTCAATACTCAACTGTCAAATGGTGACAACCGACTTATGGTGATATAGAATTATGATGTGGGTATTCTTGAAATTTTAGTATTATTATGGTCAAATTCGTATATCATCGTCTGATATTTCACGACCTATTTCTGCGATGAGTTTCGAGGTTTTTTTTTAATTGCATAAGATTTCGGACGAGCTTATAGGCCCAGATGATCTGGCTCACTCACCCTTCAAACCGAAACACAGCAATAGTAAGTATTGCTCTTTAACGGTAGAATATCTGATGAGTGGGTGGTACCTACCCCGACGAGCTTGCACAAGGCCCTACCACCAAGTAAAGTAAAGTTTTTACAGAATAGCACTACAATCTACTAATATTATAAACAGTTAAGATTCATTTTAGAAAAATAGCTAAACTGGCTTAGACAGAACTTTAACATTATGATAGGTTTTAGATGTACGTATGTAATAGTAAAATATTATGTATGTTTAAAATAATCGTTTGTCATAATCTCTTTTATAACATTTTGTATAGAAACAAATTCTACCTTGCAATTTTATTCTCATCACGCCCGAAGAAGTTTTACATCGCGTAGGGTAATAGCGTTTCTTTTTTTATTAAAGTCTGCGCTGGCCACAAAATAATGTCTTTTAAACGTTCCTTAACGACATTTGTAGGACTTTCATTCGGCCAATGAGTGACAACTGGACATTTTATTAAGACCTGAAATTTCGTCTTCTGTATTTGAAAAGTTTTACAAGAGAAATAAAATAAACAATAATAATTGGAAAATTATCAATGAGTAAATACTTTTACAATAAAAGTACGCTAACAGGTTTCTTGTGGATTTTAATATTAAATATAATTGTTAACAGGATCTAAATTAAGTCATCAGTCGTTCAGTAAAAAAACCTTTATCAATCCACTTATAACTATTCCTAAAATAAACTATAATATCGACATGATTTATGTCGTGGTTTATATTTGTATAATTGATCCACCCGTTCACCTAGCCGATGTCCTATCCACCGTTAAAAATAATATAATACCATACATTATAATTAAACTTTTGTGATTAGAAAAGAAAAGTCTCTACGGAATATTCCTAGTTATAAGAATATATTTCGTGTAATGTCGTTATGTATCGTATCGTGTCTATTACACATACCTACAACTATAATTTTACTACCTTAATAAAAGATACAAAATATTGAACTAAAACAAAATTATTCTTTATTTGTCAATGACAATGCTAACATAAACTTCTTACTGGTATATCTAAGAAAACATCAATGAAAATAGTGTTAACATAACGTTTGTAGTTTTTATTTGATGCGCGGCCAGACATGTACAGATAGACAGACAGACTGACGGGCACACAGGCAGCCGGACTAAACGTATCCTACGTTCTAATTTAAGATATCACCGACTATTTCACTTTATGCTTTGACTGAAACCGGATATGAAACAATTAACTTGTATTTTAATAACATTCTTATTGGAAATAGGTAGGCGGACTGGTAAATGGGGAACTTGATGGTAAGTTGTCACCACCCATTGTAATTGGTACTGAAAGATATATAAGCCATCCTATGCGCCACTGATCTGGGGCAATAAGATGTATTTCGCGCCTGTAGTTGCACTACTAAGTATTGCTGTTTATAGAATAACTAGCTGAGCGCCGCGGCTTCATCCGCGTATAATTAATAAAAATATAATAAATTATTTTATTACTATAGTAACACACACGTGCACACACACACCCACACACATAAGGTTACTCGTAAAGAAATACGTAATTAACGATTTGACATTATTTTTTATAAAATACCGTTGGGCTTACCGGTCTTATATATATATTACGTTATACATTTGCGCCATCACATGTTCTTTGTGTGTACCAATTTTCATCGAGATTGTCAAGCTGTTCTTGAGTTATAAGAAGACATACAGACAGACAGTTAGACAGACAGACAAAAATGAAAAAAAAAATAGTATAATGTGAATCACTGCATCATAAAACGATTATTTATCACAAAATAAATGGAAAAAAAAATGTACAGACATAGCCAATAGATTTATATAGTAGTATAGACAATGTGATGTGTAGGTAGGCGGACGAGCATATGGGCTACCCAATGGCAAGTGGTCACCAACGCCCATAGACAATGGCATTGTAAGAAATGTTAACTATCGCTTACATCGCCAATGCGCCACCAACCTTGGGAACTAAGATGTTATGTCCCTTGTGCCTGTAATTACACTGACTCCCCCTGCAAACCAGAACAAAACAATACAAAGTACTGCAGTTTTGCGGTAGAATATCTGATGAGTGGGTGGTATCTACCCAGACGAGCTTACACTTGCGTCGTTTTTTACTTGCACCAAGTAAACCACTACACATAGTGATAAGATGGATGAAGATATCTGATTGACGAGGATTATATAAAAATGTTTTTTACAAAATAAACAAACAAATTATAACTTATTGTAGTTTTCATTTTGAATTGTGAATACTTAAGAAAATGATTTATTAAACTTTAACAATTTACGTCACCTTTGTAGTTAGCGTGGTTCCGTACAAACTTTTTAATTAACTCCAACTTGTCGAGTGTCTTTACTTTACTTCTGTTGAAATAGAAATTGTTTTATTGTAATAAGTAATGTATATGGCACTAATTTCAAAAGAAACTTGCGAATACGTGTATGCGCAACGGAATAGGTACAAATATAATAATAATAATAATAATGTTCTGGGACATTACTCACACAAGAACATCTGATCCCAAACTAAGCAGAGCTTGTACTATGGAAACCAGACAACTGATATACTTACATATACTACTTTTCTTTTGTAAATATATACTTCTATAGATAATAACACCCAGACTCAGGACAAACAGACATGTCCATGCACACAAATGTCTGTCCTGGGTGGGAATCGAACCCACGACCTGCGGCGTGAAAGGCATGTAACCACGCCAACCGGCTAAAATAAAGCATAAATCTACTTATAAGATGTTTACACGTTTGGGATATGTGTTAATATATACACAAATTCATTATATCATTAAAAGAATTAAAACAATAAGACATACATAAAATTTATGTAACACGTCGCCAAAAAGATTGTCCTGTGGCGCTGACCCAGAACGCTGACGCTATTATCTCTCTGGTTTGCTTTCTTTGTGAATCCCCAGAAGGGTTGACTAGTTACGTAAAAATGTTTATTTTAATATAATACAATTGTATACCACTTATAAATAGTCGGGATTATTTTTTCAGACGTGCGTGAACTATATTGAAGAATGCTTACGTGTGGCGAAATTTCAGTAAAATTAGACACGCTGAGATGAATTATTATATACATCAATTAAGCTAATGAAAATTCAGTGGTGCTTCCCTGGGCTTAAAGCAGCGAACATCGGTTATGATTCACGCGTTCTAACCACTGAGCCTCTAAGCATCTTTGCTCATTTATTTAGACATAAGTGTGTAAAGTGCTGAATAATTAACAAAAAAAAAAAAAAATTAAGCCGCCATAATAATTTAGGAATAATATCTATAAGACTTTTTGCTTTTTAAATTATTGAATATACTAATTGGCTTGTATAATAATACATTTTAGCAAATAACTTAGAACATAATATTGACAGGCGCGGACTTAGAGATCCAAGGCCCCTAGGCACTTTGACATTTGAGGCCACCTCCAGTCCCATACTGAAGCGGTTAGAATAAAATTATATTATTTTTGGACGGGTGGAGCCCCTCGATTGGCGGGGCTCCTAGGCTGAATATTCACGATGAAACTTAGGCGATAATGTTTGTGGGTATATGCCAAATAAAAAAATATTGAAATTATATGTGCAAAAGAGAAAAGCTTTTATAATTATTTACCTATATTATATAATGTATATTTTAATATTGTTTCAATATGAGCTTCTTGTATGGTATTATTTTCTTTTATCATAATTATATTTAAACTAATTGATGATTGTGTTCTAAATCCGTTTATTACTATTTTCTACAACGCAATGAAAAACAGTGATTGCCTATATATTCTAAATATTGTATTTTAACGTCAACACATTTTGTGAACCACACGAGAGCTGAGAGAAACGAGTGAAGCACGTCGTCTACTGATATTTATTTTAAGCATATGTTTTACGCCGGAGTTATTCTTAGTTAATTAAGTTTTACGTTCTTTGTAATGTTTTTGCGGTTCCTTGCGATCTTTTTGATCTCTTTATTTGCTTATATATTGTGTAAATGATTAAATTCTAAGTCAAACGTTTATTGTGTAAGTTGTATTTTATACACACAAATTTACATAATATCACTATTGACGTAAGCTAGACTATGTGACTCGTAGAGTAATCGAACCACGACTCGTAAAATTTCCTATTTTAAAAAGTATTTGTTTTTATATATTAATGAAATATTCACCAATAATATAAACTGATTATTTTGTATATTAAAACTAAAATGTACGTTTTATTAAATTTGTATTATTAACAGGCGAAGCCTTTTTTATCATAAGAAATATATTTTTTTCATTTCGTTTTACATCCAGTACCCCAAGGGTACCCTAAATTTGTTACACCCACATACCTTATTTAAAAGGTTAACAAGAAGTTTTATTAAAATTCAATAATTTTATAAATTAGTCATCTCAAAAAAGAATATTCCAATTTTAATGATAGCATTCAAACTGGCACTTTATTCGAATTAAATTTCGTTCACAAACAGTAATATGACAGAAGAATTTTAATTTTAAATGGCATTCTACGGGCATTAGCAAACATTTCGCCGAGAAACCAACCGCTCGTACTCGCAGGAATATTTGTTTACAAGAATTTAATTTCAAATGGATTGTTTAATTCAAATTCGTAACTTTGAGATTAACTTTGCGTGTTACAAAATAAACAATCTCATTAACTAGATGTATTTTAAATAATACATGAAAGATCATTAAAATTTGTAATTCGGAATACGTTTATTAAAGTTTGTGTGTTAATGTTGTGATTATGTAATGTAAATTAAAAAAATAGAAGCACATTAAGCGGTCTAATATTTTCAAGTTCATTATCTTATCATTAATTTAAATTATGCGTATCACAAAACAATTATGGATTGTTGCTTTACTGCATATTCAGTTCGTTGCTTGATTTTTATTTTATAATAAATCGTTGCGGTGATGCCTTAAAATCACTTGATAAATTAAAGTGATAATGCTGGATCTCAGCGAAGCTTAGTATTTACAGTAACGATAAAGTAGTGCTTGGCTTAGTATTCTTCGCAATGTTAAGCAATGTGCTAAGAAAACTTACTTCGGCTTAAGACGTATGGGGAAAAACTTAGCTGCTAATCTTTACCATGGGCGAGTGGTTCAAGTAGTTTGATCCAATTTAGCTTTTAATGTGCTGAATTTAAGGTCCATAGCATTTAGAAAAATAATATTTTTAATCAATATATACAGTTAAAATAATAGCTGGTTAGCATTTAGAACAAATGGTAACATTTAAAGATATTGCTAAAAAGCAGTTCAGAACTAAGAATATTCTTCTAAAAATTTAAATGTATAAATGTCGATATGAAACAGGTAAAAGAGTTGCCAACTCTTCCAATTCACTTTACGGAATGTACTATGGACGGAAAGCAGGAGAATTCACTTTGTTAGGTAACATTTTTAAGGTTCTGTGCCTTCAAGCCGAAATGGAATTTTATACTGATGAGGATTATCGATTTAGATCAGAGTTAAAATTTTGTGTATCTGTATGCATTTCGAATATTAAGATTTTTTTTTTAATTTCCTGTTTAAGGTTAGGTTATATTGAAATTTAAGTGTGCAACGTATTACATATTATGCGTGATAGTTTTATTAGCTTTTAATTATTAATTGTGAAACCGACATACACTTAGCTAAAATAAAGTGCTCATTTTTAAAAGACTCCTTATAAGTCATTTTATTCATAAAATATACAAATTTATACTCTGAAAATAACTTTTGACAGTTAAATCTAAAATCTACAGAGCCAATTGTTCGAAATTGAAAAATGCGGTTTACTTCCAATTGTATTCTGAGCTTGACACGAGTCAAATTTAGCGGCCATATTGGACATCCAATAAAAGAAAATGGAGATTAATTTACGTAAGAGAAATATGTGTTAGACAAATCGAGGTTTTATGTTTTCCATGTTGTCAAAATTAAGCTATAATCTCTCGTAAAACGTATATCTATTTCTTAACACAGTGACTGTTTTTTTAATAGAAACATACTAACTCGTTTGTCTTTTTATTTATCAGTACATATTTTTGAGAAAATTTTGAATTATTTATCGTCATTTACAATGACTTTTATGTTGGTATACGCTAATGTTGGTCAATACTTGTCCGATTTGAATAATTATTTTCGCATTAAATATTTCGTTTATGTAGAAAAGTTAAAGGCTGCGTAACTTTTCGCTTTGACTTAAAGGAACGAAGATAATAAATAGAGAATGCAATATGAAAATTTTTGTGTAATAATCAGGCCTAATAAAAAGAAAAGCCAGAAAAACTGTAACTATACTGTAATTGTATGTCTTGTCTTGTATAAACATAGATATCATGTGTAGAGTGTAATATTCAAATAATTGATTAATATTACAGATTACAACGAAGTAAGCAATATTCTTAACATTATTGTTTAAAAAAATAATTATTTATTTTATCATATAATCTTTAAACTTACCAATAGTTTATTAATTTTGAATTGAATTTGTTATTAGATTATTTATAATAATACTCTATTTGCAAAATATCATCTCGTGCTTAACGGTGAAGGAAAACATCGTGAGGAAACCTGCATGTGTCAAATTTCACTGAAATTCTGTCACATGTGTATTCCACCAACCCGCATTGGAGCAGCGTGGTGGAATAAGCTCCAAACCTTCTCAACAAAAAGGGTAGAAGTGGCCTTAGCCCAGCAGTGGGACATTCACAGGCTGTTACTGCTTGCAAAATATTTGTATGACAATAATTTTTCATATACATAATAAATCAAAAACTTTTAAAATTGGGTTATTTTCGGTACAACGATTTTTGAAAATAAACTTGATAGCAAAAAACAATTTCGAAATAAATTTACATTAAAATATCTTTTAAAAATTCTACGCTGTAAAGAAAATATACTTCCTGGTCATTTTCTCGAAGAACTAAATTGCTTCATTAGAGCGACTTGCGATTCAACATTAAATGTTATTACTGAGGTTTTTTTTTGAATTTCGTACAAGAAGACCGTTTTATGAATGCTATAAAAGAATAATATTTGAAGGTAGAACATCTTCGTGAAATATAATTTCCATTCGTTAGTAAGTTATAAGCTGTAATATAAACTTAGTCACTGGTTTCTTTAAATTAAGTTTTGTTTTAGAAACACGCCGCAGAACTTGATAGCGAAAAATCGGAATTGATATGCTACATTGATTATAATAAATATAATATTTAATGGATTTATGCCTCAAAATAGCGTATCACAGTAAGTGGACTTAATTCCATTCTATTCCATTCCAGACCCCAATATTCAACTTCAAATATCAAATATTGATTGATTGGCATTTACCGAAAACCACCTTCGTTAGTAAGGACATTTTAAAAGGCGTTACAGATTGAGTTAAGCTTGCCCGAACAAAAAAGGTAGGGGCCACCCGCCATTTACCTGATGGATCGAACATGAAAGACTGAGAGAAGCTAGTCCGTTGCGGTTCGTTGCATACACAAGTGACAGAATTTTATTTAATGGTTCTCTTGCGATGTTTTATATCACCACCGTGTACTGAATAATAATAATAATAATGTTCTGGGACATTATTCATACAAGGCCATCTGATCCCTAACTAAGCAGAGCTTGTACTATGAAAAGCAGACAGCTGATATACTGCATATACTATTTTTCTTTTGTAAATACATACTTATATAGATAATTACACCCAGACTCAGGACAAACAGAAATTTCATGCACACAAATATCTGTCCTGGGTGGAAATCAAACCCTCGACCTGCGGCGCGAAAAACAAGTATCTACAAATCACACGAACCGGCTTATAATTAATTCTAAAATACGTGTAGCGAAAATAGCATTTAAGTTGTTATGCCCCGATTTGAACCCGCGATTCTCGAGTAAGCTCGAGTTGTATCTACTAGGCTCTACCGTCAATAATATCGCTACTAAACGAGTATGAGCCTTATTATAATCTCATTGATCTGATTATTATCAATCGAATTATTTTTAATAAACTCATAACTAAACTGATTGGGTATTTGATATTGTGCCTTTGCCAATGCAATTGCTGAAATGAAATCTATCAATTAAAAAATAATTAGATAAAGGTCTGTTCAGCCTCAACTGATTACAAACAATAGTACAAAGAACAATGTAAGAAACTTCTTCAGTTTCAGTACAGTACGTATCGTCTGAAACAGCAGCTTCCGCCTGCAATGCAGCTGCAGTGTTCGACTAATGTACTAATACTTTTTTAATTATATCTTTTCTACTATATTTTGTAACTGGATATAAATTCGACCCACAAGTTACTTACTGTAATTAGTATTGTTCGTTTTGTTTTATATCGTAAATTGGTTCAGTTTCATCTAATTAGTATATAATGTAACGGATTCATATGTATTTATACAAATGAAATAATCAATAATATATAATAATAATATTACGAATTTCCAGACTGCAGATTTGCTTATTTTTAATTTATTTTATAAGTGAATTATGTATCTTGGAATTAATATTCTAATAGACTAACCGCCTTATTCATAAACTTTATTTAACTGGTGATTAGTTAAACAATATTTTGTCTTCTTCTTTCGTATGTCAAATCAATAATGACAGAAAGAGAAAAATCAGTGTTTAGCTAAACAGTAACTAAGCAACGTTTATAAATAAGGCCGTAAGACACGAACTTCTAATAAACGAAGACACGGGTTTCCTTACATGGTAGCTACGATTGAAAATGTAGGATGACTATGAAATATAACCTAAAATAAGCTATTATATACTAAGAATTACATTTTCTTATTGCTTATATACAAATAGTGTACCAAAATACATACCAATCATAAGATAAATTAAAAAAATATCTTATTGACGAAAATCAAAAAACAAAAAATCTTTGACTTAAATGACAAAATATATATCTGAATGTTGACATTAACATAAACCAGTCTTAAGTTAAATATAACTATTAAATACTCAGATGTAATAAACCACTTTGTTATTCGAAAGATTTGTTCATGGCATTGTTAAATTGTTTATATATATACTAATATTATAAATGTGCGAGCGAAGCCACTGCCTACAACTATTTTACTATATATCTTGGAACACTTGTTATTCTCTTATATTCCCAAAACCAAAATCTAAGTCGAAATTGGATGAAGGAAAAAGAAACGAATCCATTTGTGTTTTCTACAAGACTAATTTATCTGAAATTCAATTAAGTTGCAGGAAAGAAATATCAGCGTAATATTATCCTTCACACAATAACATCTATAACAACGCCGTTGGTAATGACCATAGATGTGGAGAATAGACGAAGAATTATTTATTAATTAAAAATTAAGCTACAGTAGTCCAACGGTATACAGGTTGTCTAGCGCTGTAAAATTCTTCGATTTAATATTGAGCCCAAGACTTATTTTCCTGTTATCTTCTAATTGCTTTATGATTTATTTGAGGGGAAAATAGAAGTTATTTATTCCTTGAAAACGATTTCTCTATTCGATTTCCAATATGACCGGAAATAAAAGCTATCAAGGGTAAAGATAACAGTTTATCAGAAAAGAGGAGTTCTCGGCTATTACTAGTTCCTGAAAGACAAAACTCAACTCTTCATTTTTATCAGCCTGACTCGAGATGCGACTCTTGGACCTCAAGATGTGCAGCTGTATAGCCTACCGATGACTATCAAACATATATTGAAATATTGCTTTGTTCTTACAGTCGTCAATTTTAATCGTTGACTATTGTCTATGATCAACGTCTATGGTAGAAACATACTAACATAATAATAAAGTCATTATTAGTACGATTCAACATTTTCGCATGATTAATCTTGTTAATAATGTGAGGAAAAAAAGTCTTAATTACAAGGTGATAACGGTCAGAACTGTGTATCATGTAAGATTAATATTGCTTAAAGATATATATGTATGTATGTGTCTATAGACTTGCTCTATTCATTATTGTTCGTGGTGTCATCATACAAAGATGGCTAAACACTGGAAGTAAGTAAATAAGTTAATATCATATTTATTTTATATTACTCCTGATTTTTTGTAACTTTGTAACTTTTGCATGTGAGTTTCCTTACAAACATTACTTCTTTTATTTTTCCCATAGTTTGAACAGCCAAGGAATCTCCATCTTTATATACAAATTCGTATTGTTCGGTTGAGCAGTTAAGACGTAAAAACGTAACAAACAAATTCATTTTCGCATTTACAATATCAGTTAAAAAAATTTAATTTAAAAAAATATATAAATAGTGTAGTGTAGTTAGTATTTCTTGATAATTTTTATTTAGAAAGGATATATGTACATATGTATATAAAATCATATTTGATTGATAAGCTTTGTAATTGAAATGATGATAAAGAGTAAGCACTGAGTTTATTGCTGGTTTTTCTCGGTAAAATCAGTACTTCCAGTACCGTCTTGTATCTTTGTCGTAAATAAATATTGCTTGAACGTGATTCGCTCCTTTACCGCTAGATTATGGTGACCCCGTGTTAATGTTTTGGTATGAAATTGTTCTCTGAATAATTTGGAATAATCTTGGATTATTTTCTCTCCTAAAATATTCTTACTATTGAAGTGAAAATTCTTTGAGCGCGATGAAAGTGGAATTTCAAAGTTGAATTTGAATACAACGTTCTTTTGTGTACGTTTTAAAACGAAATGTATATCACGGAGATTAAATTATACAATACCACTATAAATATATTATGAAACAAAGACGCTCCACAGCGTTTATCTGTCTGTCTGTGTGGACGCTATAAACTTAAAAACTACTGAACTGATTTTCATACGGCTCTCACTAATAATAAATCACTCTCTATTCCCTAGCTCTCATAATCCGATGGGACGGCAATACGACACGACCAAAAAGATCAGGCGCAGGAATGAAACGAACGGCTTTTCGTGCTTTTCGAGGCACGGGAGTACACATTTCCAACTTCCAGACTCCGGGCTGCAACTGAGAATATTCTGACAGAAAAACCCAATAACTTTTTTATTGGCCCGACCTGAGAATTGAACCCAGGACCACCGGGTCTGTGACCTTATATCTAGCCACTAGACCTTTCATACGGACTAGAGTTGTCAAACAGACTACTAATTTTTCATACAGACTATTATTAAAACTAAATAACTTTCACTGTATTTTCATTATATTTGATATTAAGCGTAACTAAAAATTTTAAAAAGTAAATCATAATTCTTGAAATTTTTAAAAATATAACGTTTAAGAAAGTCTATTATAGTTAACAAAGGTTTCACTCGGCATTGTACATTTCGCATCTGTGGCAGTGTTCAGGATCAAATTAGACACGTCGCTTTGAACTAACAAAGGTAGTTTGCGATAAAGAATTTTCTGAACATTTCTCATTTCCCGGCGGCTAATGAAACTATGTTATGTTATTAATAAAGCTCTTGTTGTAAGCGGACGTTTGGTATAGTGCAATTAACGCACACTTTCATAAATACAAACGCAACATACTATGTTATACTGTAGTTAGACGTATACTGTGCTAAGAACTTGTGGTCATGTAATAAGTTAACAGATTTGGTCGGAATATTCTTTCATGACTCCAAGCAAAATGAATAAAAAAAAATATTAACACTAACTTAAATTAAATTATTATGAAAAGTATCGCAGTATTAAAATTGAAAAGAAAAACGTATTATGATTTGACTAGCTTTCGATTATATAAAATCAGCCTCCGTTTCTAATTGTATGTATGTATATTTTCAAAAAACTTTCTACGTGGTAGGTATACTTAGTTTGGATGGAAAAATGAGGCCGACTATACCCAATGCGTTTAGATTTTTCTTAACCTTATATTAAGTATTATTATTTTCGACACACAAATCTATGATTTTGTTATTAGTGTTAATAAGGTAGAGTTACGTTCCCTTAGTCTCCATCATGACACCATACTGCCTTTATTACGGATACACGAATAAATTCTAGTATTACTTTCGAGAACCCATCCAAAAATTTCCTATTAAAACTTTGAAGCGCTTGTGCTTACATAGCCACAGCTGGAGGCCATGTTTAATTTATAAAATAAGCATTTTCGTAACAAAATTTTATTAACGTCGAAAAAAGAATAGTTACTTATTTAGTTGAGTTATATGAGATATTAATTAGAGTTATTTTGGTTGCATACTAAATAGATTACAGCGAAAATGCTTTGTGAAATTTTACTTGGCTTGGCGTTGTGGAAGACCATTTAGGGAGGGACCACCCGCTCATCAGATATTAATACCGCCAAATAGCAATACTTAGTGTTGTTGTGTTCCTGTTTTAAGGGTGAGTGAGCCAGTGAAGTACAGGCACAAGGGACATAACACAGTTCCCAAGATTGATGAGGTATTGACGATGTAAGAAGTGATTATTTAAAATTTATGATGGAATACATATTAGTTTACTTTTGAATAAGTTTTGTAGAGTTTGTATACTATGTAGTATTATTATTATTTTTAATTTATAATTATATTTTTATAAATAGTGTAATGACAAATAGTGTCTGATGCAGAAATGACAACGTTCTATCAGTTTGCAAATACACTTTTCCGCTTATTATAAAATATATATGGCAACATTCACGACAGCTATTTTTTTCAATTTCAAGATAGGTTTGTGATTATGACATGTACATCTTATGGAGAATAATCATAAGGTAAGACGTAATGGAGCGTGTCTTCCAGAAAACACATATTTACTTTTCTCTCGAAGGCACCCAAATTATGTGTAACACACGCGTTGGAAGTGCGCTCCATCTTATGCGTATCGTAGATGAGATACATCTCAAGCTCAGGCATTGTTTTTGCGACTGTTAACAAAAAATATACTTTAAAGAAGCTACGGTTTCGTTTTTCATACAAACTACCTGCTAAAACTGAGATACCCACCTATAAATATACTTGGTGGTAGGGCTTTGCGCTACCTCTTCTAGTTAGGTACCACATTCTCATCACATATCCAACTATTAAACAGCAAAACGTAGATTTGTTGTATTCCAGTTTAAGGGCGAGTGAGCCAGTGTAAATGCTCAATGGACATTACATGTTCGTTTTCAAGGTTGGTGGCGCTTTGGTGATTTAAGGAATTGTTAATATTTACTACGGCGCCAATGTCTATGACAGTGGTGACCACTCAACTGACTGGCCGTTTTTTAAACGTAGTTAGCAATACAGTTAGAAATTCAGGTCATTATAGAACGTTAGAAGTATAATTTTTGTCAGCATAAATTGACTCTTTATCGACGTTGCACGTACTCGTTGTGACGCTAGTGATGTCACTCCATTTAATATATATGTATCGGTAAAACATAATTACATATGTTATTATAATATTGTTTTTTAAGTACAAAAGAAACACATAATCATATTTTTTTCATACAATTTTTTTTAATTGTTTTAATTAACACAGTGTCCCCACCAAATGAACCAACCCATGTAACCTGAACAATTAAAGTAGGTAAGCGATTGTATGAATAACATGTTAATTAAGTGTCTTTACACTTGACATGCTTTATACCGCGTGGTGTTCATTACGATTTAAATAATTTTTCGAAGATTTCTTGACGAAATACCAGCAATTACCATAAAGTAATAACAATCACATAATGGTAATATTAATACTTACCGAAAATATGAAACTCCATCCTTTTTCAGCGTCCTAGATGTGTGATTTTTCCATTTTTTTAACGAGCACTGAGACTGTTGTACTGAATTAAAAGCGCACCCAAATGTTTATTTTCTGTAGCTGATTGTGTATCTAGTTTTTATTAGTGATCGAAGGTCAAATCTAATAAGTATAAAAGTGAAAATTTGATGTTTCAAATTTTTTTACGAAAAAGTTTATTTAAGGAAACATTCGTTTGTACAGGTTACCATAAAACTTAATATAACTTTACAAGACCGTATTTTTGTTTTATAATGCACGACATTGTGTTCCAACATTTTCTTTAAAATAAGAATACATTGTTAACACTTGCTACTAAATTGAAGTGTCACGGCGCGCTTCAAACGACAAGTTAGACGGAAATTTGTTTAGGCATTTCACGAAGTAATTTTATTTTACGTTATACAAAATATAGATATTTCTAGATTTAAAATGAAAATTAGTAATCATGTTTAAAAAAAACACCTTTTCATGAACCAGCTATTATTACGTCTTAACCTTATTCCTATTTGTATATAAATAAATTAAAATAATGTAGGTTTTCATATTTTACAATTTAAAGATAAACCATTTTTGCATTTTGTCCATTTTACACAAGATATAACAAAAACATAGAACTAACTATAAAATATATCTGAATTCTGCGATGTAATAATAAAAATAAGACAATGCAGTCACTGCCTCGTTGGTCTAGTGGCTAGATATTAGGCTGCAGACCCGGTGGTCCGGGGTTTAATTCCCGGGTCGGGCCAATAAATAGTTATTGGGTTTTTCTGTCAGAAAATTCTCAGTAGCAGCCCGGAGTCTGGAAGGTGGAAGTGTGTACACTTCCGTGCCTCGGAAAGCACGTTAAGCCGTTGGTCCTGCGCCTGAACTCTTTCCGGTCGTGTCGGATTGCCGTCCCATCGGATTATGAGAGCTAAGGAAAAGAGAGTGCACCTGTGTTTGCGCACACACTTGTGCACTATAATATCTCCTACGCAGTTGACTAATCTCTCTTGAGATTGGCCGCCGTGACCGAAATCGGTCTGGAGGACCTTAATAAAAATATGAAAACCTTTGGACGACGCGTATTTTTAACTATTTATCCGTTTATTCTTATTTTTTTTTGTTATATCTTAACTACTAAAATATATACTAAATTATATATGTGTGCAAGAAAACCACCTCTGAGATTGGAGGCGAGATACTTGAAATTCCGTTCAAATATCCACACGTACTCACGGGTGTAAGTAAATTAGTTAAAACATATATAATATATATTATATTATATGTAAAAATGGAATAGTATTTTTATTTGATATTAATTTATGTATTTATACAAGACAAAATTTGTAACCGCACGCCGGAACCGATAGTCAGTCATGAATTTTAATTGAAAAATACCTGATATCTAAGTTACTGGGATCTAGTAACGAAGTGATAGTACCTCACTGTAATAAATAAATCTTCAGTGAAATTTATGTAGACGTGCGAGTGCAATAAAATTGGTATATATAGTGATAAATGTAATGTAAGAGTTATTTCGAAATTGATATCTACTCGGTAAAATCGAAATTTTTAAAAAAAGTTGTAACTTTGCGATTAATTACTTGTTACAATGCATCGGTAATGCTTGCCCGGATTATTACTCGCGATTGTCAGTTAAGATTTATAAAATGAAATCACATCGTCATTTATTCCAGTAGGCTCATAAAAGCAATAATAATTCGTCATGTTACAATATTTAATTAAATAAACAGATCTTCTCCTGTCCACTTTTTACACACTATTTGTTGTAACGAGTCGCCAGGTGAAATTGCATCACTTTAACTTTAATGTCATTATAATTAGTATATATATTCATTGAAGACAACCTGTCGGCTATTACTAGTCAAATTATTTATTACGCAGGTAACCCTCATCTGACACTTAAATTATACAGCGTGTAACAAAATTAATGTCCGACCCGTGAAATGGTTATTAGGGTATTTTAAAATACTAAGCAGAAAATTTACCCCGGGTTTTTTTTTTAATTAATTGACGAAAATTACATGGCAACACAGGTGCAAGACACGAGGTCATGACCTCAGTAGTCCACGTTTTTACCACCAACAATGTCGTTAAACACAATTAATATACTTTTTTAAGTAATTTTTTTGCTTAGTATTTTAAAAAATATAACATAAATAGAGCCGACTCACGATACCTAATAACGACTTCACGGGTCGGACACGAATATTGTTACATTCCGTATAATTGCATTTTATATATTTTTTATAAGTATTTATAATATACTAGCATATTATCCGATGATCGGTTTTCAAAACTAAAGCAACACTGCAGTCTATTTCAAATGAAAAAGAAAAAGAAAATACCAGCCTGTAAATAATAATAATAATAATAATAATAAGTAACTTTATTCACCAAAAAAAAAAAAAAAAAGAAACAAAGACAAAATTAAGTTACAAAACCATAAAAAAAAAGAAGAGTTAACAATATGATATTTGATGATTTGGTGAAAAGGTCGTAGTCTCAGCTAGGCTGCTTTTCAGTCTACGCCTTGTACATATGCTGCCAACACAAACGTTACAGTCATTGCAGTAAAAGGTAAACGAAGATATAATTACCAAATAATAAAAGTGAGTACAATTTATAACACGCCCAATAGGCTAAAAATAAAAAAAAAATAAAAAAACAAGCAAGCATTATTAAAACATATATAAAAAAATGTCCCACTGTTGGGATAAGTTGTATGAAAACTCTTTTACACGCTGCTTCAATGTAGATTGGACTTCATTAATTAATTCATCGATTATTTATAAAGGAAGCTGATGTCATAAAATACTTGGGAGATTACCCGGTATGTATATCCATTATCTATTAATTAAAAGTGAAGCCGCGTGGCTATAGCGCAATTCTCTAATATAATTTATAGGTTGTTACTATTTAAATTATTATTTAAACATTTTTGAATATGACAATAAAACATTTATTGTATTTGAAATAGCCGATAGAGAAGCGGGAAATTATTCATAAAACATTGCTTTACCGCGTGTTCAATAGTGTTCAATAAATTGAGTTATTTGTTTTCTAAATGTGACACCGAACGAGCATTATAATAGTAAGCCGTTATCGACATTTCGACGTGAAATATAGTAGTTCAATGGTCTATCGATATATTATGTGACATCACTATTTAATGGTGATGCAGGCGAAGTTATAAAAGTTCCCCTTTAGTAACGTAATTATACCTCATACGTCTGTAATATAACTCGCAAAATTATCACAACGAAATCATGCTATAAAGGAAAATTAATATTTTAAAATAACAAGCAAGAATCGTGTGTTATTAATTGCTTCGAAAATATTCTCGAATTGAATAAAGGTACTTGAACGTATGAAATCTGAAAAAGTAATTGAATTTCAAGCAAAATTCAACTAAACGAGTAAATAGAACTTGAAACAACACTTTGAGAGAATAATTTCGTTACGTAAAATTGTTACGTAGAGAAGCGTTTACGTACTGTATTTATTTGCCTTTATATTTTCGAATGGTTTTTTAATTGAAATTCGTACTCCTGCTACATTACTTATATTTCACATTATTTGATCTAATGAAAATAATAATGATGATGTCATCCTATTTTCTTTTGCAACGACCATTCTCAGGAGATAATATATTGTTGTGCACAAATATGTACTCTAATACAATTGCACTATCTATTCTTTAAATCTAATAATTCAATGGTTAATTCAACTCGAGACAACAACTTCACGTGCTTTCCGAGGCACGGGATGTTAAGCACTACCAACTTTCATTGATTGGCACTGGTAACTACTCATTCACTAGGGCATAGCATAGCTTAAGAAATACTTAACATCTTGCAGTATCTTATAGTATAGTATTGGTATAAGCCCAGAACTAATTTGAAATTTATTCAAAATTTGGCGGTTGACGGTGAACGCCAAGTGCGATTAGGCTTAATGATGGAGATCGATTTAGTTCATCTAAATTGTTGCCGAATTTTCGTAAAAATATACTTATAATGAAACAAAAAGTGGAATTAAAAGAAAGAATAACACAAATTATATATTATATTACATTTCATATCAATTGATTAATTAATATTACATTTATATATATATTATAGATATTTGTTGTTAACTACACCTTAAGTAATCTTGTGTAGCTTAGTGTTCATATTATTATTAAATAATTAATCATATTAATTATGAGAAGTAAGAATATAAAATATCTTAGAGTAAAGCTGAAGTGAAACACATAATAATATTGAGATGAGCGAAGATCATTTCAGTTGAAAAACGAAAGAAAAAACCTGCCGCCGAAACGTTAAGGGCGTGGCGCCTACACTTAACGCTCTACAATACGCGGTTACACTATACTTAAGGCTTTACAACACACTATGCACAGTTCCCACGACTCGTTCCCGTATAAGTTAAATATGTATATAAACTTTTTGGGTTGTCCCAATGGGGCCGTTTCACATCCCAGGATAAATAGTATATTTTGGGTGACTAAGGTTGTAAGTGAAATTTTATTTAAATCAGTCACACATGTTTGTATTATATATATATCTTAAGATTTATCATTATTTTTACAATAATATACTGATATTATATGCGGAAGTGACTGTGTCTATCTGTTACCCTTTATCGGTTAAGCGGTATAATTGATTTTGATGAAGTTTGGTATAAAGAAAGGTTAAGCTCCAAAGAAGGCCATAGGCTCCTTTTTATACCTAATACTCTTATAAAACGCAGGCGAAGCCGCGAGCGAAGACTAGAAATTAATATTTGAATATCTATAATACGGTAGCTTACAAATGACAACAACTCCACTCATAAGCTTGACGTTAAATTGTATCATGAAGTATTTTCTGCGGAGAAATAAAGATATTTCTATTAAGCACGCGAAATTGTATTCTTCTAGTACATTGTATATGAATTGTCACGACGGTTTGTGTACTGTTTTATACCTCAATTAGCGTGTCCCTTCCTTGAATGAGATTCCATGTATGATTAGGAGTTACACAGATCATTAAAATTAATGATTCTATAATAATTTGCAAAAGGTATTGTTAATGAGCCCAGCATATTGTAGGAAAATATATTTTAAAGGGCTATACAATCTTTAGTATTTCGGAGCAAAGTTTTACAGGATTTATGGTTTATTCGAGAGGTTTTAAATGCTCAACTAAATACTGGAAATATTTTCTCCACTGTTTATTTGAGTAAGATTTATGTTTTCAAAGAAAACCAGTTTTCTTTCTAAAACTCTTAAGCTTTCACCAGCTGTAGAGTGCTTTTAGAAAAACTAAAAATTATTATATTTAACATTTATTTTTTGAGATTTCGTTGAAATTCGTAGTGGTCAGTCTCTTTTTATAATATTTTTTTTTTAAGAAATATATTTTATTTTTTATTTTTTATTATATCCTGGGACATTATTCACACAAAGCCATCTGATCCCAAGCTAAGCAGAGCTTGTACTAAGGAAACCAGACAACTGATATACTACATATACTACTTTTCTTTTGTAAATACATACTTATATAGATAATTACACCCAGACTCAGGACAAACAGACATGTTCATTCACACAAATATCTGTCCTGAGTGGGAATCGAACCCACGACCTGCGAAAGGCAATTATCTACCAATCACACCAACCGGCTCGTCAATTAAACGAAATTAATTTAATTTCCTTACAATAAAAAAATATTTTTTGATAGATATTTCATTTTGTTTCATGTCCTGGCTCAATAAATCAAAAATAAGAAAATGAATGTTAGCTTTGTATCGAGCTACTGGATACAGAAACTGCATCATGCGGACTGTCATTGTCAGCTTTAGAAAAAACAACAGACTAAAGCTATTTGCAACGATCATTTGAAGTTAAATGCAACGAAATCTACCTTAGTTTTATTTTAATCCATATTTAGTGGTATATTTTTTCATTTGCGAATCAATGCTGTTAATCGACTCCACTAAAAATATAAAAAGTCAATTTTCGATGTAAATTGAAAGTTATAAACAGGCTTAACATCCCTCGGGTACGGAATACGAACGATCAATCTTCGGTTCCTTCTGAACTGCAGTATGTAGACGAGACATCGTGGATCGGCTAACACCGCCGCACGGCATTCCACGTTGTGCCGCGCTCGCTGCCGAACGCCTACTAATACCCGAAAGGTAAGTGCCACAAATAATTTCAGTCCTCGAAATTCGAAATTTAAATATTAGATTCCAATTCGTCATCATCGACGCGATTTTGAATTAAGGCGAAGTATTTATTAGATTTTAATATTTTACAAAGAGCGTTTCTAATAAAAAAAAAGTTTTTATATAAGATTTGTAACTAATTTGAGTAACGCCAAACTTTTCTGGAAATGCGATTCGTATAATTTTAACTGACGCTGTTGAAGTTCGGGACGTTGTAAAACTTTCGATATCGACGCGTTATTTTCCGTAAACGTTTCGATTTAAAATTTTCAAAGTAATAAATAACTCTTAAAGTTTTCCGCGTTTGTAACGTCGAGAAGTTTAATGCGGATTTTCTTAAGTTAAGAACTTAGGATAGGATTTTGTTAGAATTTATTTATATACTTACGACACATAATAAAATAGGATTTAAATTACCTATTATAAATAGTTAAATTAATAGTTTACTTATATAAGAGACTAAGAAATTTATTGAAATAAATAAAAGAATAAAAAAAGTCGTCTAGTATCAAGTACCTATGGTACTTTGTAAAACTAAACTCTACGACTACTATGACTCATGAGGATTTTATTCAAATATAAACATGTGACATTAAACAAAAAACGTTTTAAATCCCATGGGGCATTCACATGCTGTTACATCACACTACCGAAAAAAAAAAACTTATAATATGATCAGTTTTTATTTTATATGAATAGTCTTAACAACTATTTTTTAGATGTATGTACATAAATATGTCTATTATGTATTATTGTTAGCAATAAAATATACTATTCAAGGCTCCGCCCTTTTCAAGATATGTATAACAATTTGTATATTATCAGTACCTATGTATATAATACTCGCTAAATATGTAATTCCACGACATTAAATAATATTGAGTTATACGTAATCACATTTTGATACACGGTTATGACGATAAAAAGAGTGTTGGTATTTATTCAATTTCCGGATTCCGATAGGATCAATAAATTTAATTTAGTATTTTATTTAAATACTTACGTTATTTAATACGTTGAAATTAGTAACTAATACGATTCTTATGCTTTTCTTAAAGTAACAATCTAGATTTCCGAACGGTAGTAGTTTTAGATTTAACTATAATCTTCCTAAATAACAATTCAAAAGTTATAAGAGAATTAATTATATTTTGATTTTGTATTTTGACCATATATATTTTATTTGTAATAATCTACTAATAACGACTTAAGATTTAAAAATGGCTGAAGTTTTAGCGATTTTTTGTTGGCCAATTTAAGAAAATTAAACTAAACTTATCATTTAAAGATACAATATGATTTATATTAATTTTATCCATTAGTTATTAATGTTTTTGATTGTTCGTGGAAATTGAAAACCCATTTAAAAAATCCTTTCTTAGTAAGCACATGTCAGCTAACGGAAACGCTTTAAGTATTGAAGCCTTTTTAGTTCCTGAGAGTTGAGTGCTATTTCGCAGTCGAACGCCCACTATTATATTTTTGTAATAAAGGATAATATAAATAAACCTTTATTACAAAAATATATATATACTTGGTCAGGACAGTATTGAAGTAATATTGAACGAATATTGAAAATAGTATATTAACCTCACAAAAAAAAAAACAAATTAAGCGATATATTATAATTTGAAAGAAAAAGAGAGATTTTTTTTTTATTGTCAGACATTAAACAAAATATGACAATTTATATGTCACATATAAGGAATGGCAAAATAAGCTAGGTCAGTATAGCTGAGTCGAAACACAAAACTGATTTTGAACTGATCCCTTTATTACTTGGTGGTAGAGCTTTGTGCAAGCTCGTCTGGGTAGGTACCACCCACTCATCAGATATTCTACCGCAAAATAGCAGTACTTTGTATTGTTCTATTCCGGTTTGTAGGGTGAGTGAGCCAGTGTAATTAAAGACACAAGGGACATAACATCTTAGTTCCCAAGGTTGGTGGCGCATTGGCGATGTAAGCGATGGTTAACATTTCTTACAATGCCATTGTCTGTGGGCGTTGGTGACCACTTACGATCAGGTGACCCATAAGCTCGTCCGCCTACGTATACAATACAAAAAAAAATTAATATCACGCAAAATCAAATAAAGAAATGAATACATGAACACATAACATAATAAAAGAAGTTCAACGATCAATCCTAATTAATATTCTAAATGCGAAATTGAGTTTAGTTTATTGTTTCTTTGTTACACTTTAACGTCGTACCTAACTCCTCAATTTATCATTGTGTGTCAATTTTCCATACAAGTGAAGAGTACAAAAAAGGACATAGCGTACCTATACATACAACGCCCCTCTTTCTTCTGATACTTGCGGGAGAAACCGAGGGTAAAAACGAGTTCTATGTAATAATAATAATAGTTCTATGTATTGCTTAATTTATAAGGCAAAATTCAATTTTAATATTAGAAAAATTTTAATCCGAGTATAATGAAAAGGAGTCCTATCTAATTTGTTAAATTATTAATTATTTAAAGATATGTTAATTGAAAAGAAGCTTAATCTTACGGTACCGAGAAAACTTTCTTAGTAAATACCATAAAAGGGTTTTCTTAATAAAATAAGAAGATTTTTTTTAATGAAATTTAAAAGAGCTGTCTGCCAAATTGGCGACCAGATATTAAATAGCTATTTATGAGAGAAAATAAAAATCTAAGAAAAAAATAACTAACCTACGTTATGCCTTGTACTTACATTAACTCACTCGCCCGTCAAAGTGAAGCAAAACGGCACAAAGTATCGCTGTTTTAAGTCCTATGGTTGTCGGCATTGGTAATAATATAAGGATAAAGAAATGTTCTTCTTTAAATGCACCACGCTTCTCCAATAGTTTGAGTTGGTAGAACATCCACCAATCCACTATTTTTGAGGAATTTTATCAAACACATGTAACCTAAAACATAATATGTTCGATAAAATTGTTTAACCACCAAGCAGATAATGAATTATTATACACAAAAACTGATATGAAAACTCCATCTTGCTTGCCCGGGTTTGAACCCCGAAATTTCTGGTATATATGTTCCAGCCATTGGAACATATATAAATGTCTTCCTAAAAATATTTGGTCAATATTACATTAATCTCATGACAAAATAAAAACCATTCGTATGCACTTACTGTAAATACAACATAATTATACTTTTTAAAAACTTTTGAAGTGTCTTTGGGATATACAGTTATATAATAATATTTTTTAATTAAAAAAACAAAAAGAATTGCGTTATTAAAATTATATGACCGCGGCTTTTGTTTTTATTCCCTTTCTTGATATAACTCAAACGAGATTCGGATAAAAAAAAACAAAATTTATAACAAAACTCATTCAAACTTCGGAGACTCATCAAATTGTTACTACGAGTTTATTCATGGAAGTTATAAAATGTTTTTTTTTTAATTTTTTATTTTGGTCAGTATTCCGAAACGGGCTTTAATCGAGCATCCATAATTCTTTATTACAAGTATTTAAATATTTCCAAATAGGAATTATTGTAATATATATATATCGTTTTCATTATTTTTGAAGCTCAACGTAAAGCGTACTTCCAGTACGATTTCCTGTACCGTTAAATATACACTTTATTTGTTGGTAGGGCTTCGTGTAAGCCCGTTTTGGTACTTACTCATTACATATTCTACTGCCAAATATCAATACTTATTATTGTATCTACTAGCATAAGGGGCACAACCACTCTGTGGAACCATTTTGTGCCGGAGACTTTTCCGAAACGATATGATTATTGCAACTTTCAAGAAAAGAGCGTACTCATTCCTTAAAGGCCGGCAACGCACCTGCAAGCGCTCGGGTGTTGCAGATGTCCATGGGCGGTGGTAGTCACTTTCCATCAGGTGAGCCTCATGCTCGTTTACCCCGTCTTAAATAAAAAAAATATCTATTAACATCATTGGCCATGTATGGGATGGGTTATATTTCTTAATGAAGCAGTGCAGGGCAGTGGTGACCATTTACCATCTGGTGGACCTTTCGTCACGTAAAAATATATATATATATATACACGTGGCTGGCATTCATTCGGCATAGGCTACCCATTATTGGCACCATTCTGACCATTTCTGTGCTCCTTAACCCAGGTGGTGAGAGGTGTCCCACTGATTTGTTTTGATCATCAGTCCACCTTTCTTATCTTCTTTATTCATGTTTCATAGGTTCCGTTAAATGAAAATGCCTAAATATAAAAAAATAAATGATAATAAATTTCGTTTCACCTTATATATAATAAACATAATTCAAATCGTATCACCTTTTCCTCTTTCACTTTGTTCTTTTAACAGAAATATCAAAAAAGAGGCCCGGAGGGAAATAAATATTTTATGCAAATATTTTTGGCTGCCATGATAAGTCGTTCCTCGCAAAAAATATAAAATATTTTATACAATCTTATCGCACTATTCAAATGCACGTTGTTCTATACATCGAAAAAATGTTTCTACAATATTTTAGAAAAATATATTGGTTTAGATATGTAATAAAAATACGTTTTTTATATAAAATAGTTAGGCGGACGTGCAAAGGGGCATCTGATAGCAAGTGCTCACGACTGGTCATACGCGCTGTTAGAAATGTTAACCATTTCTTACATCGCCAATGCGCCACAACTTGGGTACAATTGATGTTATGACCCTTGTGACTTTGGTTCACTCACCCTTCAAAACGGAAAACAATAATACTAAGTATTGTTGCTAGGTGGTAGAATATCTGATGGGTGGTATATACCCAGACGGGCTTGCATAAAACCCTACTAACCCGTTATAATTGGTTGCAGGTTTCCTTCGAGTCGTCGCGAACCAAGTAAGTCTAGTTTATGGTTTTACTTCAACGGTTTTATTTAATGTTATATTTTAATGTACTTCGTAATATAAAACAAATGGTAAAATTCATTATAATAATAAATAAATGGGTTTCTGTAAATATGTTAATTAATTTTTTTAATAATTATAATGTATATATTTTTTCAATATTTCTCACCATGTACGTATGTGTGAACATAACTCGAACTTAAGTTGTGAACATAATGGCTTTACTTATAAACATTGTTTATAAAAAAAAAAATACAATCTGTATTTAGTTTAATATTGATTTCTATCATTGTCATCATTGACTTTAAATTCGAAAAAAGAAAACACAGCTAAACTAATCATTAAGACACTGCGTTAGTAATTATATTATCTAATAAGGAACGTAACATAAATTAACCATTTTACAACATTTTTTTTTATAACAACATAAAAATACTTAAGATAAGATGTACAAAGGCGATTTTATCCTTACCAAAACTCTTTCAGATTACTTCAGCACATATAATAGAATCAGAGTAAAGGTATAAAAGTGTGTGTAAATGCTTATCCTTAAAAAAGTTTTCTGTTAAGTTAAATAAAAATTCAAAACGTAAATTTTAGATTATTACTTATATTTATTTAATGTAAATTAAAAGTCACTACATTTTTATTCACGCCAAGCGAACGGGGGAAGGGCGTTGCTAATATCAAGCCAGCGGAGTGCGACAATTTTACTTTCAAAATTATACAACTGCCAAAATGTCTAAGTGTATCTTTGTATTTATAGGGAAAGTTTGTTCAAACATTTACAAAACATATTAGTATTTGTTAAAGCAGAAATGTCCACGAATTCTCCGTTCAAAGGCTATGCAGAGAATTGGACGATTTCCAGTTTATGTCTGATTGAAGTTGCCCCACTACAGACTTGTTTAGAAATCACTGGTATTTGCTTCAGCAATTAAAGTGTTTTGCTTTGTCCGAATACTAAGCTTTGTTGATAGTTAAATTGAAAAGGACTGTTAACAAACACAAATGTAAACTTTAGTTCAACTATTAAATTTGTTTTCATAATATTATTTAACTGTCGCGATGGTCGAGCGCCTAGCTTATAAAGGCCTTGTTGAGTCAAAAGAGTTATTTTGTTTTTCTATCAACAAACTTTGGTTGAGTTGGTATCCTATCAGATTATGATATGCATATAGAATTGCGCACACACATTTCCAATATAAATTCTCCTATGCAGTTGGCTAGTCTCTGCTGTGTTTGAAATCTGTAAAGAAGTCCGGTTTCTTCCTAGGTGTTGCGAATTTCTGTCATTTCTCGAAAATAGGTTAAGTTAATTACAAACATCTTACTTGATTGTATTATATTTTTAAGCAAAGAATACACTCTTTATATTTTCTTCTCTTTATAATACGATGGATGAATCCATCCAACCCACAAAGTTTTTTCTCCTAAACTCCGATGGAAGGCAAATAAATCTCCAAGACGAAAAAGTTCAAGCGTAGATTTATAAGCACAAATGTTTAATCAACGATAAAAGTTAGAAACATCAGATGCTTGGCTAAGTTTTGAAGGGACTCAAGTTCAGCTTTCCCTTGTTGGACTTTGACATTTCATGACTAAAGACAAGAATCCATTTTGACGTAGACATTTTACAGGAAATTAAATTTAAATAGTTTTAAAACATTTTGATTTCACTGGTAATCTATTAATTGTTGTTTTATGTGAAATTATAAAACATAAGCAGACGTTGTCCCGCATATATTTATATATATAACTTTTATATAGCGTGCGATTGATCGATATAGTTGTTGAGCTACAGCGCCATCTAGCGGCGAGTTACAACAAATTGAATATTATAAAAACCGTATCTATATACATATATATATATATATATATATATATATATATATATATATATATAAAATACAACTGCTATAATTAGTATAAGACTAAATTTATGTGCCAACTCATACGATGATCAGTCAACCGGTGTCGATAACCGACTATTTGGAAAGTGTACCTGAGGCTGGTACAATTCTTTACACTATATATAACTAAACACCGCAAAACAGCAGTACTTGGTACTGCTGTGTTCCGGTTTGAAAGGTGAGTGAGCCAGTGTAATTATAGGCACAAGGGACATAACATCTTAGTTCCCAAGGTTGGTGGCGCTTTGGCGATGTAAGCGATGGTTAACATTTCTTACAATGCCATTGTCTATGGGTGTTGGTGACCACTTACCATCAGGTGGCCAATATGCTCGTCCGCCTTCCTATACAATAAAAAAAATATATTAAAAAAATGTATATCCACTTACATATATTTACATATAGATGCTATGGTTAATATGTAAAGTCTTGAAACATTTTTAAAGGCCTTCTAGAGACTTTGTAATTATATTTTATAAAGAAAAGTAAATTCACGACTAATGAGTTTTTCAATGGATTCTGTTCAAACACTAATACACACAAACACAGACATAATTAATGACCCAGTGATAAGAATAACTAGATTTTAATTATGTCATCTTAAAGAGTTAGTCGTCAACATTACAACATATTACGTAACTATTTACAACACGGATATACAGGTGTAACAAAATTCGTGTCCGACCCGTGAAGTGGTTATTAGGTATCGTGTGTCGGTTCTATTTATGTAATAATTTTTAAAATTCTAAGTAAAATTTTTTTTAAATTAAATGACGAAAATTACCTTGCAACACAGGTGCGAGCAATAGCGCTCGATAGCTCTACCGGGTAGCTAAGACACGAGGTCATGACCTCAGTAGTCCACGTTTTTACCATCAACAGTGTCGTTAAACACAATTAATATATTTTTTAAAGTAATTTTTTGTATATGATTTATACACTATTATGTACTTTTAATTTATCAATTTTTTTAACTCTACCAATAATAACAAATTTTCGAGTTTTTATTTATTTTATTTTATTTAATAGGAAGTCAACGTTATATATTTAGAAAAACATTTTTCTAATTTTATGTAAAAAAAATATTGTGACAAAATATATAAACAATTATAGGATATTTAAATTATATAAAAAAAATACAAATTGACGAAAATCAAAACAAAACGACACATTTAACTTAAATAAAAAAGAGAAAAGTGAATTCTGATATATGTAAATATTAGTGCATTATAATGTAAATTTAAATCTATAGAATAAAAGATAAAAAAAAGATAAGAATTCTGGAAATATAAACAATATAAGAAAAAAGTGTAATATAAATTATGTATTACGTTTGAGATTAAATGTAAAAAACTAATGGCATTGAAATTCTAATTGCTTAATGAATACATACAAGCATATACATATATAGATATACGCTTGTTAATAAACAGAAATTGAGTTTTTTATTTTATTTTATAGGTCGGCGTACGAGCATTTGGGCCACCTGATGGTAAGTGGTCACCAACGCCCATAGACAATGGCCTTGTAAGAAATTTAACAACGCTTACATCGCCAATGTGCCACCAATCTTGGGAACTAAGGTATTATGTCCTTTGTGCCTGTAATTACACTGGCTCACTCACCCTTCAAACCGGAACACAACAATATAAAGTACTGCTGTTTTGCGGAAGAATACCTGACGAGTACCTACCCAGACGAGCTTGCACATAGCTCTACCACCGAGATGAAGCTCAGTAGCGTGCCATTGGAGGCCTATGTCCACCAGTGGGCGACAAAGGGATGTACCATAGTAAAATACTACCATATAAAAACATACCATAGTAAAAGTGTCGTGACGGTTGAAGTTATACAATATTAGACTAGTTCTCATTCACCAAATATTCGGACTATGTTTAGGAATTTCACTCAAAAATGCAATAATTGAAATAACATCTGATATATTATCTGTCAAATTAATTAAATAATTCACAAAACAACACATTAATGATCTCTTGAAGTTGTCCATTTTAAACGATTTAGCTCTGTGGTAAATTATAACATCGTTAAAACTTATTAGAATATATACGTCATACAAAAGACGAAAACCTTTACTTTGTTGTAATATAGGGGTTTCCATTAAGGGCGCTTAATCTTTGAAATGCAAAAAAAAATACATGTAGGAGAGATATTTGCGAAATTTTTTTTTTATTTGGAAGGTCTATCGACCCCATTATGTATGGAATATGACATCATTCAAATGACCGCCACGGCTTCGGTTGGTGGCGCGCACACGAAAGGTCCAATTTTCGATGACTCTGGCGCACAAATCGGGCTGTATTTGATCGATGGCGTGGCGTATGTTGACTTTGAGGGCATCGGTGGTTTGCGGCTTGTTGGCATAGACCTGCGACTTAAGAAAACCCCACAAGAAAAAGTCCAGTGGGGTCAAATCGCACGATCTCGGTGGCCAGTTCACGTCGCCTCCGCGCGAGATGACCATGTCCAGAAATTGCTCGTGCAAAACTTCGTTGTGTGTGCGTGTGCTGTGTGGTACGTAGCGCCGTCCTGTTGAAACCACATGTTGTCCAGATCCATATTCTCGATTTCAGGCCAAAAGAAGTTGGTTATCATCGACCGGTATCGCTCACCATTGACGGTGACGGCCACACCATTATCGTTTTCGAAAAAATACGGACCAATCACGCCTCCGGCCCAAAATCCGCACCAAACAGTCACTTTCTGCGGGTGCATTGCCACTTGGTGAACCTCGTGTGGATTGGTCTCGTCCCAAATACGGCAATTTTGCTTGTTGATAGCCATTCATCCAAAAATGCGCCTCGTCGCTGAAGATGATTTTTTTGCCAAAATCGGCGTCAACTTCCAACTGCTCTAATGCCCAGTCAGCGAACACACGGCGCTGTCTATGGTCATTAACCTTGAGCTCTTGGGTCAGCTGGATCTTGTACGGGTGCAGGCTCAAGTCACAACGCAAAATTCGCCAAGTTGTCGTCTGCGAAAGGCCGAGTTCCTGTGCGCGACGCGGAATTGACTGCCGCGGGTTTTCGAGGACACTGTCGCGCACAGCGGCGATATTCTCGGCAGATCTCGCGTTACGTTGACACACGGGAACCGGCTGATTGTTAACTGACCCGGTTGACTCGAATTTGTCCACCAATCGACGGATAGTCGACTCGGCAGGACGATCATCGCGACCGTAAAACGGGCGAAGTGCGCGGAACGTTGCTCGAACTGAAGACCCATTTTCATAAAACAATTTTATGATTTGCACGTGCTGCTCGACACTGTAACCTGCCATGGTGGTTTGGGAGGACGGAATGAATATAACACACTGCATTTGACAGCTGTCACTCAAACAACATGGCCGCAATCAGCTGTCAAAGTTCAAGCGTCCCTATTGGAAAACCCCTTATAAACATAATAATAAAATAATAGTGTTATTTATAGTGTACGGGATTTGATATTTAATCATATTTTTCAATTTTGAAAATGTTTTCAAATTCTATCTCAACTCACAAACAAAGAAAAGAAAGCTACATTTTATTGAAGCAATCATTTACCTTACATTACATTCTCGCCACGTTCTCACCAAATAGTGCGGTTGAATTACCGATTCTGCGAAATTGTTACATTTTCGCTTGAGCTTGCTATAATATATGTCATATCAAATCGCTTTAAATGATACGATACAAATATATAACTTAGTGTTAAAGTTTTGTGCAAGCCCGTCTGGGTAGGTACCACTTACTCATCAGATATTCTACTGCCAAACATCAGTACATGGTATAATTGTTGTGTTCCGGTTTGAAGGGTGAGTGAACCAGTGTAATTATAGGCACAAGGGACATAACATCTTAGTTCCCACTGTTGGTGGCGCATTGGCGATGTAAGGGATAGTTAACATTTGACCACTTACCATCAGACCTTCGTGCTCGCCCGCCTACATATACAATAAAAATAAAATAAAACAAGCTCGTCTGGATAGTATCATCCATTCATATTTTTTTCTCTAAGCAGCACTTCTCAGTATAGCCAATTTATGTATGAACTAAAGTTACAAGGGATATAATGTCACAGTTCCCAAGGTTGGCCACCAACCTTTTTCAAGCACTGGTGTTGGAAGTGGGTCATTTGTCAGAGCACCTACTGATTTTATATAAAAAAACAGGTAAAACACTACTACTATTTCTTAAGACGTTGTGAGTTTAAAGTGGGATAAGATTGTCAGTATTTTTTTCAAAGCCCAGCAGTGTCTCAGTCCAAAATCAGCGATGAAAGTTACTTGTCATTTTTCCAAATCCTTTTCTACCGTGAAGTTAAAACATAGTTAAATAATAGCATTTTCAAGCAATCCAATCTCTTACATTTATGTAAAACTTCCTTACAAGTTTTATTAAGGAAAACTTTTGCGTAACCGAGACGGGTCTTACGTAAAGTAACGCCTATCTTCGCTATTGGCTGAAGATGTTTCACCGATATATCAAAAATCTTCAGAGCAATTTTGTTTGCTGGCCACGTTCCTATAGTTATGACACTTATTGGATAAATCGATCTCCACAGACCAATGTAGTAGTTCCAATCTCATTTTCTTCGCGTGTTCATCTTAATGTTCAAACAAAAATGGCACAGATGAAAATAATCAATTTTCTTAAACTTGTCTGTATCTTAATTTATTTCTCTCAAAATTATTATAAACTCCTTAGACAATATAATTGTGAACATATTTTTTAAGAAATTTTGACAGGCAGAAGAACTTTGTTTAATATATTGCAGTAGCAAGCTCGACCAAATCGATTCTCAAATTCGGTTTAAATTATATTTTACAAGCCAGTAGCACTTTTAACTTTGACTTTAAATAAGTAGATATTACACTTACTGCATCAATCAATACTAATATATAAAGCTAAAGAGTTTATTAGTTTAAATAAAAAAGCTCGTGACTCGCAAGATCATTTAATATGAACTCAAAATTCCATCCTCACCACCTCGAAGTCTGGAAATCCACAATAGCGTAATTCTTAAGGCATTTCCTGCCGCGTACAATCACTCTGTGGAACCAACTTACGCCGGCGACTTTTCCGAACTGATATGCAGACTCAAAGGCCGGTCACGCACCTGCAAGTCTTCGGATGTTGCAGATGCCCATGGGCGGTGGTAGTCACTTTCCATAAAAAAAACTAATTAACTAAAAAAAATTTCAGAAATTTTGACAGGCAGATATTTCAATTTTATCCAAATGTAAAGATAAGCCTAAAACAGTGAAAAGTAAATGATTTTAATAAAGATTAATCGGTACCTCAGAATACTCCTTATAATAATGTAGTTATTTGTAAATGTAATTTATAGTCAATTTGAAGATTACCCCGGACAAACAGACAGCCAGAAAACAGACAAAAATAAAAAATGTTAAATTTTTTTTTTGATTTTGTAACAGTGTTAACTTAAAAAGAGGTGGTTATTTTGAAATTATAGACATACACTTCTATTTACAGAGCTGAGAGATGTAGTTGAAAAATTCAAACCGCACTCAGTGCGCGTTTCAGAGAAAATAAAGTTTTCATCGTTAGCAGTTTCACTTAGGACTCTGCTTCTCTTAAAGTTCCCACTGAATTATCTCAAAGTGCATGCTTTACTTTTACGTACTAAATTTCAAGATACTCTAAAGATAACATTTACAAACAAGTTTTGGAAACGCTAGCCAACTTTAGCAATGCGAATTATAACGATTTGAGTACCACTTAACCAAGGCAGAGGTGATCAAAATTTAATGACTGTAGTCATATACTAAGTAACCATATATAATTAAATATATATCCACAATGGAATCAACGAATACCTAACTTCACGTTTATATCATCTAAATATTATAACATAAGTTTTATTATATATAAAATGAGTATATTTTTTATATAGACAAATACGTAAAGCAAAACAATATATACTTTTACTTATAATATATTTGTCATGTCTGATTGCCGTCTCATAGGATCATGAGAGTGGGGTAATTGAATAGAGAGCGCACCTGTGCTTTCGTTACGCACTTGTGCACTATAATATCCTGAATGATCGCCGTAACAGAACTGTCTGGAGAACATCAAATATAAATAATATTTTCTTAAAATTTTACGCCACCAATTTGAATAAATAAATAAATAAATAGGTAGACATACTAGTAAATGTGCTACCTGATATATTTAGATTTCTTTATTTTATCGTCAATACGCCACCAACCTTAGAAACTAAAATGTTATGTCCCTTGTGTCCGTACTTTCAATGGCTCGCTCAACCTTTAAACCAGACCACGAAAATTCTATGAATAGTTGTTTGGCGGTGGAATAATATTTTATGAGTGGAACCTACCAGGCTACACAAAGCTCTAATATTAACTAAAATCAATATTTCACAAAGGACACTCTAGTCTAGGTCTAGGTCTATGGTATACACATACACGCACACATAATACTTGGTAGTTTTGTCAATGTGAAGTAAATAGTACAATTGTTAATTAGGCCACAACGTTAGTGAATCAAAACAGAATTGCATTTATGTCGTTCAGTGAAAACGAAACAAGTAAACAATTGAAGCTTTGCTCAGTTAATTTGTTTGCATATTGATATGTTTGCACACGGAAGTTTAAAATCAGCCTTAGCTCATCCATGTTTGCTTCGAAACGATTACGCTGTTATTTAACACATTAATGGAATTAGTCTTCTCTTTTAAATTATATTATAATGATATTTGATTGCCTTGGTCTAGCGTGCTCACAAGGTCGCAAATCTAGAGGTTCTAGGTTCAAATTCCAGGTTTAATAAAATGTAATTAAACGGAACAAAAATATAATATATTATAAATTATCATATATAATGATATTGTGATAGAATAACATTAATATAAATTAAAGAAATGATACACCATGAGTACGGACATCATATGTTTTTATCCATCAATCACAGCTGAACTAACAATTTCGATTAAATTATGTAAATTTCTAGATAAAGATAAATCGCGACTCAACGAACCTGTTCAATTAACCTAATCCGCTGCTTGTGGGAGTAATTTCAGTGATTACATATTGGAAATCGGGAATCCAATTGTTTGGAATATCCTGATTTAGTTTTGCTTTTCAATTTGTAATAAAACTTCTTTAATGAACTATAGAAACGTCAGCGACGAAAATCCAGTGCGCATTTCAATTTTCAATAAGGTTGAATTAATTAGAATTTATATTTAGAACACGAGAGAGCGTATATTTTGAGATTGTTTTTTAGTTTAAGTTAAAGAGTTTTAGTAAACCAAAGAAGCTGGTAACTATGACTCGAAAGTACTTTGGGTAACTTTTATCATAAAAATCTTTCAGTATCACCATTACCTGATGATAAACGTTTTTATTCCTGCTAATTTTTTTCTATACAGACATGATAGTATATATACTTTTGATGCGTTAATTTTCAAAATGCAGCGGACACCGTTTTAACAAAATAATGTTGTATAATAAAAACCCCAATCTAAAGAAACAATATTGAAATTGAAACATTTTAAATATAATTTGATTTATAAAAAGTAAAAAGTGACAGCCTGTGAATGTCCCACGGCTGGGCAAAGGTTGACCCTGTTGGCACACATGTGGCAGAGTTTCAACACGATGTTTCCCTTCATCGGCGAGCACAATATTTATAAACACAAATTAACCAATTTCAGTAGTGGAACCCGCGATCATCAGTTAAGCTCTGCACGTTTCAAATACTGGACTATCTCGGCTCTGATTTTATTAAAACATTTTCGAATTTAATCTTGTAGTCCATTGGTATATATCAAATTCGGGGAACCTTGCTAAATTATCAACGGGGTCCTTGGGATCGCGAAATCCAATTTCGGGAAGTATCATATACATTCGTGGGTATGAATTATCACCTTTCCGTGATTTATTATAACCTAACACGATGAATGTATGTATTTAGAACTGGATCATATAATTTCATGAATAGTTTATCTGGAGCCAGTATTTTTTTTACACTTGGCGTAATTTTTAATATAAAAAGGTCCTCCAGACCGATTTCGGCCACGGCGGCCAATGTCAAGAGAGATTAACCAACTGCGCAGGAGATATTATAGTGCACAAGTGTGTGCGCAAATATAGGTGCACTCCCTTATCCTTAGCTCTCATAATCCGATGGGACGGCAATCCGACACGACCGGAAAGAGTTCAGGCGCAGGACCAACGGCTTAACGTGCTTTACGAGGCACGGGAGTGTACACACTTCAAACTTCCAGACTCCGGGCTGCTACTGACAATTTTCTGACAGAAAAAACCAATAACTATTTATTGGCCACACCTGGGAATTGAACCCAGGACCACCGGATCTGCGGCTTTTTATCTAGCCACTAGACCAACGAGGCGTTTTTTAATATAATATAGATAGTAGATAGAAAATAAATTGCATGCAAAAGTGCTATTATTATTATTGGCCATCTTTTACGTACAACCTTGGGTGTTTATAGAATAGACTTACAGGAAAGGGGCTCAGTGTAGAAATATTATATATCTAGTAGTAACAGCCTGTGAATGTCACACTGCTGGGCCTTCTCTCCTTTTTTGAGGAGAAGGTTTGGAGCTTATTCCACCACGCTGCTCCATTCCGGTTTGTTGGATCAACTAAACACATGTGGCACTTGTGGCAGAATTTCAGTGAAATAAGAAACATGTAGGTTAGATGAATAATAAACACAAACTAAGCACATGAAAATTCAGTGGTGCTTTCCCGGGTTTGAAGACACGATCATCGGTTAAGTTTCACGTGTTTTAAACCACTGGGTCTATATTTATATTAAAATAATATACATGACTATTATAATAGATAATTTTCTTTATGTCATCTGTTAGAATCCGTCGTAGCTCGAGATTGATTCAGTAACAAACATACAAACACATACCTTCGCATTT
Organism: Nymphalis polychloros; assembly: GCA_905220585.2. Lineage (NCBI taxonomy): Eukaryota > Metazoa > Arthropoda > Insecta > Lepidoptera > Nymphalidae > Nymphalis > Nymphalis polychloros. The sequence goes on along the minus strand of HG992252.1, from coordinate 11,836,708 downwards.
ATATAAGTAAAATAAGAATTGTATATAAGAGTAAAATTAAAAAGCAAATATGACGAGCCGGTTGGCGTGGTTGGTAGATACCTGCCTTTCACGCCGCAGGTCGTGGGTTCGATTCCCACCTAAGACAGACATTTGTTTGCATGAACATGTCTGTTTGTCCTGAGACTGGATGCAATTTTTTTTCTTTTATGGCATAGCATGGCATGAATGCGGACGAGCATATGGGCCACCTGATGGTAAATGGTCACCAACGCTCATAGACATTGGCATCGATGCCGTCGCTTACATCGCCAATGCGCCACCAGCCTATGGAAGTAAGATGTTATGTCCCTTGTGCCTGTAATTACACTGGCTCACTCATCCTCCAAACCGGAACACAACAATACCAAGTACTGCTGTCTTGCGGTAGAATATCTGATGAGTGGGTGGTACCTACCCAGACGAGCTTGCACAAAGCTCTACCACCAAGTAGAGTAGGTTGAGTAGTTACGACGTAAATGCGTAACAAACAAATAAACTTACTTTCGCATTTATGAAATTAGTAATTATTTTATTGATTTATAAATTTTTTGGTCATGAAATAAATAAATAAATTTATATATTTTTTTTATTCTGAGTTGTTACTGGTCGATGATGCAATTTTAAGCGTCAATAGCGCAATGGTGTACGGTCCACCTACCGATGTACAATCGCAGGATCGATCCTGACAACTTGGGAACGATCTTGACGTTGATAATCTTTTCGTTCAGAAACGTTCAGAAATGGGAGGAATGTGGACATCCACATTCCTCCATTAGTAATTACATTTCCAATGAACTTATAACGAAAAAGTTCTAAGATCTTAAGTTATTTGTGCTTATCCATTGGCTTTCGTATCGGAATAAACTAACATTAATCTTTGCTGTTCGCTGGAAAATTAGCTGTTAAGTGACTTCTGACTGAAATGCAACCCGTGCAAATTATATTCTTACGAGCTTCCACAAAGCTCTACCATCAGTAATATCTATATAAGCAATGTATTTACATAAGAAAAATAGTATATGTAGTATATCGGTTGTCTGGTTTCCATAGTACGAGCTCTGCTTAGTTTGTGATCAGATGGCCGTGTGTGAGTAATGTCCCAGGATATATAAATATATATATTAAAAAGATTATTTAATTGTTTTATACGAAATGGTGTTAAAAGTGTTACCGAATAAATTAATTTCGTCCGTTGGGTGTCTTCAAATAAATGAATTTATTCGTTTCATTTAAATTCGCTTTTATCCTGAAAGGAAAAAAGTTCAGAATTAATAAAAGGATTAAAGGCCCTTTTGTATTTAAATTTTGTCTCTGGATTATTCTTATTTTGTTAATTTTTTACACTTAAAACATTTAATTTAAATCTATCACTGGTTCGGAATGGAACGCTTATCAGACTGTTCAACTTTTCTTACATAAAATACAAATCAAGTACAATATATATTATATATTTCCGTATTTTTGACACTTTTGAGAGTACAGCAATTAATCATCAAGTTATTACAACTTACACAATAGTTGATAGTATTATTAAATATGGATACTATAAAATAGCTCTTCCGAAGTAAATGTTAAAGCATTTATTTCTTTAAAACGAAAAATAATTACCTTTCAATTTAAAGAACCACCGAATTTAGTAACCATTTCCTACAATGAGTATTCAGTTTAAACCGACCATCCATTTGACAACGGAGAAAGCGTTCCACATCTCCCAAGAAAACGTTTCACTTGAACCAATGTCAAAGTAACAAAGGATTGAAAAATAGACATTATTAGTCTAATATATTGAAACAATGAGCTCGTGCAAGATAAAGACATTCTAGAAACTAATGGAGCCAATTCAGGAGGTCATTTTCTGAAAGATAATTCTGTCAGTCTGAGTTTACGACTTGGATTCTTCGAATAAAAGTTATTTTTCTGTTCATTGTGACCCAATTCTATTAGTTTATGTAGACCGTAATCCAATTACGCCGAGTCTTGAAGAATTAGAAGTATATTATATAGTGTTTTATGGTTATTACTTTTTCAGGCCAATTATGCGGATACAATTCGACGGCACTATTTCATAAAAAAATTTATTCATATTCAAACTTATTTATATAACTTAACTTTTTTGAAACAAATACGTTTTAAGTTCGTAATACTGAACGTCCACGGAAATCTCATTACATTAACTGAAACTGAACACAGACGCCACACAGACTTACATATCCTACTTGTATTCATATTTCATCAGATTCATTAAAATTTTTCGAAAAAATCGGCTGAAGCAGTTTGAAGAAAGCGGAGACGCTTTGGGAATACTGGGCACAAATAGCACCTACCAAGGAAATTTTGGATTGAAACTTAAAAAGCGATCCATTATAGAAATGATCGAATTACGGTAAGAAGACCAAGGAATTCAGAATCACACAAGTGGAAGTCAACTGGCACTCATACCGGGTCTATAAAGTAGTCTGCACTCAAAAGACGTCGAATCCTTAAACGCTTAATCCTGAAAAGTATATTTTAATGCTGTTTGGTATTAAACTTGCATGCACATTAACAAAACATTAATATGAATTAAAGATATGATACACCTGAGGCATGGGCAACACGTGTCGAGATAAAAATTCAAGAAAAAAATAAACGATCAAACAGTACTTGTATACACAGAAACACGACGGAATAACTCATGGGAATAAATTTCAAATCTCCTCCTTAAGAGGAGGCCGTTGTCCAGCTGTGGTAATTTTGCGAGCTGTAACTTCCCTTGCTCTTTTTTTGAGGTTTAATGTGTATATCTTAAATTATATAACAACAGCGCTTACACAATTTAAACTGATAGCATAATCAAGCAAATTGCAAAACCGATTACATTACGAGCATATGTGTAAACAAATGTCACGCAGCAGAACTGCGAATGAAAACATTTAATTTAAGCTGTTCAACAGTAATAGCGTTAATTCGCTTGGAATATCTTGCATTACTTTTGCAGCTTCAGAAACGAGTCTGTTTTATTACACATAATAATCAAATTATATTTAGTGGTTGCAGTATGATTCATAAATAGAGAGATTTTAATAACAACTGTATTTTTGATGTGTTACGTTAAAGATATTCCCAAAATGTAATATATCTATACTATATTACATATAAATACCCGGCCGCTGAGTTTCACCACCGGACATCGCGCCAGAATTCTAAATTCCATCCTCACCACCTGGACGTCTGGAAATCCACAACAGCGCGCTTTCTAAGGCATTTTCTGCCTCGCGTTGTGCACTCTGTGGAACCAGCTTTCGCAGGCGACTTTTCCGAACCCATATGTCATAGAGACCTTCAAGAAAAGAGCGTACTATTTTTTAAAGGTCGGCAACGCACCTGCAAATGGTGCAGGCGGTGGTAGTCATTTTCCATCAGGTGAGCCTCGATCTTACATTAAAAAAAAATACAGAAATCACTGTATTACAGAACGTCCGCGTTGTTCATCATAAATAATATCTTATAATTTTTTTATTAATAATTAAAAACATAGTTTTACGAAACATTTTAATTCGGCCTGACATTTAGGCGTGAATGACGAAATTACCATACCATACCAATTATTGCCAATTACCATAAATATACATATTAGTATTATCGTTTATATTGATACAAGCAATATTTTCTTACAAATACAATTTTCTGAAACGCCCCTTACTACTTACTCAAAATATATTTTACTCACTAGTATTGCTTGCTCCTGTATTAAGAAGTTCCATTTATATTTGTACATAACCAGGACGTATGTATTTATTTATTTATCTTATATACTAAGTAGTATGTCGTCAAATAAAAATATAAACTCTTAGATATTAAAACAGAGTGGTAGTTTGGCTCAGTTTAGAGTTGTTGAATATCTTGATTTAATATTTTATTTTGAAATCTCAATAACAGCTTAATAGTAAGAATGGTGGCAATTGTTGGAATTGTAATGAATTCATTTTGGAATTATACTAATAAAATCGTTACCCTATTAGTTTAAACAATAAACTTAAACATACTTATTACTTACTTAACACTTATATCTAACAACACATAAAAAGCATATATTATGTATATACAAATTATGTGGGAGTTTTCCATTTTTTAAGTTGGTTGGGGGTTGGTATCGAAGAAAACAATAATTTTAAGCCAATAATTTTTGTAGAAACCACTGAAAAGAAAAAAATGTACTAGATTACCGGTAAGCGCATCAAAAACGGCCCTGAATCATCACAGATCACAAAATAATTTCAAATCCACATTTCCATTCAACTGGGCGATCTCGTCATCATCATAGTTAACGATCATATGCGCTGTTGTTAATGTAATGAGATTTCCGTGGACGTGCAGTATTACGAACTTAAAACGTATTTATAATTACGATTCGCCGAAATTTATTTGTTCTCGACGAAACATAAAATGAATTATTTCGTTTTATTCCCTTTGTATTGTCATTCGATGGTAAATGTTTGGACATGATAATCACAAAGGGATATAAATATTTATAAATTATCATAGCTTTATTCGTTTTACTGTCATTTGAATCATAATTTCTTTTTGTTTATGTACGTTATGTTCGTTTTTTAATACCATCAAAAATATAAATACGAAATTCTTATAGCCTTATATTAAAAAGGTAAAGGGAAATCATGCTACCTGAAGGTAAGCTGATCACTATGGTATATAATTTTTATGGTCTCGGCTGGCTTAACGAGTTTCACCATCATGAGTCAGTGGGGTATGTGGGACTCGCCAGAGCCGTATGCGCCGGTATACATACTAAACAACCAGGAACCCGTCTCTTGGGGGATTACGGGACTGCGCAAACTATCGCGATAAAACGTTATCTTTGCAAGACGTACAAACAAAAAAATATACAAAAAGAGCGATGCTCTGTTCCTGCAGAATATGTATGTCTGTATGTAGAAACACACGTTTCTATCAGTGGATTCTACCTACGAAATTCATTATGATTTAAAGTTATATACGTGTATGTCATATGATTTCTCAAATTAATCTCCATTGTTATAGTTTCTTTTTTATTACACGATATTATATGATAATAAAGAGACCTCGTAAAAAAACTAGATTTTTCAAACACACTTTTTCATACTTGAATCACAAATTAAAATCGAAATCATCAATTCATCACGCCTAATTGATTGCTACATTTTTTTTCAACAATGACTTCTATTTAAATGTAATTAATAATGTTAAACTTATATAAGATACAGCGTGTGCTCCTCAAATCGTTTAACTATACTATAATAAAGGCATTAGATACGCACGACATTCGCTCACAATGTTGTTCAATTTGAAACTCTTGCGATCGACCCTTCCGTTTGTAACTTCGACGATATTCACAAGATTTATGAACGCGATAAATTTACCCTTGCGTAAATTATTCATATAATGTAACATTTCACGACTCAAGATAAAAGTAATGATATGTAAATCATAAAAGTCACATCTGCGCCGACTTATAAGTTATAAACTACACCATTGAATTTATAAAACATAAAGTTTTAGAAGACACTGTAATAAAGGTACTATTTATATCTATCTATATATTCGCCGGTCTAGTGAAAAAATAGAGTGCAGCTTTGGTTGTGAAATCACTTGATCAATATAATATATCTTTCACAATAGACTGCAAAGGCCAATCTCTTAAAGTATAAAGATATTGGTCGTAGTAGCCGTAATTGAGTGACTATGGCGAGTGAATGAAGTTAGTGTTCTAGGTCCCTGCATTGGTGAAAAGGCTAAGGCAGCCGCACGATTTACGTAATCAGATCTGCCCAGTTTATACAAGGCTACGTTACATAACCTTGTAACGTAGCCGTAACGTAAACCCATAAACTACCAATGGACTTTGTATCAACCCTGTAAAAGCTTTTTTGACAGTTAAATGATAGATTCGAGTCGTAGATTTTACAACAATGCGATTTTTTTTACGCGATGTTCTATTTAAATATATATTTGTTATTCTAAAAATAACCAAAGCATAGGTACTCAGTGAGCATTCGACCTAAAGAAAATTATCATACAATTCTGCACTGGACCTTCTCCCAAAACATATAATATATCTCTTACTTAGAATATTAACCAAGGATTTAATATCGTAATAACAAAATCCAATTTCATTAGGAAACACGAACAAAGGTACAATTTAAAATAATAGCCGCAATCCAGAAATATGCGAATTTTAAAACTTATTATAAATCTCCAAGGCGCGAAACAGGAGTAAATATAAATTATGATTTCATCACAGTTCGTAATCTTCTCAGTGATAAACAAATCCTTTGACATTCACGAGAGTATTTTACTTAAGATAATCACCTGAGCCAAATTAAGCCGGATTGTCTGATAGCGTTTAAGGTGAAGTTGTTGTTTATTAAATGTATTGTGAGCGTTTTAGACATGTGCCAGTGGTATTGTCATACCACTTATTAACATACCTATGTTATATAATTGGTGGTAAATTGTTCTAAAAAGCCGAGATGGCCCATTGGTAAGAACGCGTAAATCTTAACCGATGATCGTGAGTTCAAACCCGGGTAAGCACCACTGAATTTCATGTGCTGAATTTGTGATTTATAATTCATCTCGTCCTTGACGGTGAAGGAAAACATGATGAGGAAAACTGCATGAGCCAAAATTTCACTGAGATTCAGTCACATGTGTATACCACTAACCCGCATTGGAGCAGCTTGGTGAAATAAGCTCCACCTTTTCCTCAAAAAGAGGAAAAGAGGCCTTAGCCCAGCAGTGGGACATTCACAGTACTAAATTGTTCTTGTTTAGTTTTGGTAGAATTTAAATTCTGACTCAATGGTAGATTTCGACTACGGCTCGGCATTTCTCAAGAGCGACTATCCAAATACGCATGAAGTATTTTGCAAGTATAAACATAGATTGCCTCGTTCACATAATCCAATGGGACAGCACATCCATCACATGACTGGACAGAGTTCCGGCGCATGTTCACAATTCAGCAGGACAAATTTCAAGATTGCTTTAAATTTTTATATAATAAGGGGTTTTCCAATAGGGACGCTTAAACTGACAGCTGATTGCGGCCATGTTGTTTGAGTGACAGCTGTCAAATGCAGTGTGTTATATTCATTCCGTCCTCCCAAACCACCATGGCAGGTTACAGTGTCGAGCAGCACGTGCAAATCATAAAATTGTTTTATGAAAATGGGTCTTCAGTTCGAGCAACGTTCCGCGCACTTCGCCCGTTTTACGGTCGCGATGATCGTCCTGCCGAGTCGACTATCCGTCGATTGGTGGACAAATTCGAGTCAACCGGGTCAGTTAACAATCAGCCGGTTCCCGTGCGTCAACGTAACGCGAGATCTGCCGAGAATATCGCCGCTGTGCGCGACAGTGTCCTCGAAAACCCGCGGCAGTCAATTCCGCGTCGCGCACAGGAACTCGGCCTTTCGCAGACGAAAACTTGGCGAATTTTGCATTGTGACTTGAGCCTGCACCCGTACAAGATCCAGCTGACCCAAGAGCTCAAGGTTAATGACCATAGACAGCGCCGTGTGTTCGCTGACTGGGCATTAGAGCAGTTGGAAGTTGACGCCGATTTTGGCAAAAAAATCATCTTCAGCGACGAGGCGCATTTTTGGATGAATGGCTATGTCAACAAGCAAAATTGCCGTATTTGGGACGAGACCAATCCACACGAGGTTCACCAAGTGGCAATGCACCCGCAGAAAATGACTGTTTGGTGCGGATTTTGGGCCGGAGGCGTGATTGGTCCGTATTTTTTCGAAAACGATAATGGTGTGGCCGTCTCCGTCAATGGTGAGCGATACCGGTCGATGATAACCAACTTCTTTTGGCCTGAAATCGAGAATATGGATCTGGACAACATGTGGTTTCAACAGGACGGCGCTACGTGCCACACAGCACACGCTACGATGGAAGTTCTGCAGGAGCAAGCGCCCTTAATGGAAAACCCTATACTTTAAAATGACGATTTGTAACAGTCGAGTTTAATAAAGTTAACATTATGATATTTATTATAGGTTTTTTTTTGTATTATATTATAACATACATTTAATTGGTGGTAGAGTTATAATTATATGTCAGGCCTGTCATATAAATCGTTCTTTGTATGCTTCTCTGGGTTGGTCACCCTCGCGGCAGGTATTACTATTGAACACTTCTCCTTCTGTGTTCCTAAAATTACTAGAATAGAAATATAAATATTTAATAAACACTACTTGTTAACTAAGCTCCAAACCTTCTCCTCAAAAAAGGAGAGGAGGCCTTAGCCCAGCAGTGGGTCAGTCACAGGCTGTTACTTACTTGTTAACCAAAACAAAACTAGAAAAGCATTCGAACGAACGAAAATATTATAATATTAAATTAAGTATATGGTATTTTTAATACATAGATCCCATGGTTGATGTATAACAGTGTTAAAAATATTTTATTTTCACGGTCTTAATTTGTATGGGAAAAAGATTATCATCAAATGGCCGATTGGCTTGTCTGTCTGTTTTTATCAACAAATAATAACTCTTCCTACTTGTTCCAATATAACATCTGTTCACCTTAAACATCTGTATCTATCTTTCTTAAAAGTTTTTTCTATCTTTAGTTAAAAATATATATCATATTAATTTTGAGCTCTTAGATTTCATGAAAAATTAATACCGTTACTAAGCATTATTTGTAACATAAGTTCAAAATAATTTCTGAACGTTTCACTCAAACTTGCTCTAATTGGCTATTATCTATTATAATACTGACCTAAACTTTACCTAGATTCTAGAAGTTTCTCTCCAAATGCATGTTTTAAAACTCGTTCATTAGAATGCAAGCCATTCCTAATTATTACAAGCTCCATTTTAAACGTCTCTACATTTATATGGAAATGCATGATGTAATTATTTTAATGTTATTTTTCGTATACTCATACATAAAATAAGAGGATATTTTATGTTAAGGCTATAGTGATCTCATGTATAATATGATAAAATATGTGATTAAAGCTTTCTATTTTCGGCGACTCATATAACTAACCCTTATATCGCTGGGCTCTCGAGACTTAAATCCATTTGATTGTTCAATTATAATGAATTGGACTGGATAATAATTGTAATCAAATGTAAATACATAACGAAGTTCTAAGTTTTATTACGTGGAATAGGATAGGATGCTTTATATTTAAAAAAAATATATTAAAAAAGAACGTGTGTGTCTCGGGACGCTCGACAGAAGTGATAATATTTATTATTAATTATTACAATATATTACATATAATTTAAATTAGTACTTGAGAGTTGCTAAATTATTATAAGTACTATCTGTATACGCTAGATGGCGTTAGGTTGGTAACTCTCAGGTAAAGCAGTCCGCGTCGGTAATAAAATGGTATAAATAAATAATAAAGTGAGAGAGGAGGAGCCTACCTACTGCTGCTGTATGAGTGAGAGAAAGGGAAGCCAGACTGAGGGGCGCCGTAACGCGTTACGTTACGAAGCGGTTTACCCTCTCATAAGAAGTTATCACTTCAAAAATCATATTATTTATAAATAATAAAGCAGGCGGGGTAGTGATGTGTTCCTTTAATATATAAGTGATAAAATACATTATACATATGTATAATGGCTTATAATAATGATACTATTCTTAACTTGTATATATTAGCAAATTATAAAACCATTCTTGTTATTTATTCGAAAATCATATCAACTATGAACAAATTAGAATTTCAATCAATATTTTTGTAAAGATTAAGTAAAAAAATATATAAAAAAGTTAATGTTTTGAAATTCAACATGAAATAGAGAATCGAATTGAAAGAAAAAACGTGGTTCAGTTGAAATCCACAATTTGAAGGAAATGAAATGAATTCTAAAACATATTCACGCTGATTTTATTTAACATTGAGAAAATACAGTGCCGTGTTCGCACAGATAAAAGTCATCTAAGATAAATTTTACTTTAAAAACAACTGTATTCATTAGTGATAGAACTTAAAATCCGGTAACACTGAAGAGCTTAGAAGGAAATGACTTCTAGTGTAAAGTGGAAATTACATGTTCCATAACATTCGAATTAAGAATCTCGGGTGTAAGCTACAGTTGTATACTGTGACGGTAAAAACATATATAAATTCAAATGAAAACAAACAAATTCTCTGATTTTAACATCAAGTCAAATCAGTATTAAGATCTTGTTCATTGATTTAAGAATACATACATACAATTTTTATTTTGAATTTATCATAAAAAAACGGCACCACCAATCAAGTATTATTTGTAAATTCGATTTATGTAGTTTAAATGTACAGACGATTAATATTTTTTTTAAATCAAGTGAAGACGACAATGGTATTATTTGTACATCAGATACAGTTAATTTACGTCATAGAAAATTTGTTTTCATCTTATAAATTAAACAAAGTTAAATACAAGAATTTAAAAACTTCCAAGCGATATATACAGGTGTAACAAAATTTATCCCGGAATTTTTTGTTTAGTATTTTAAAAATTATTACATAAATAGAACCGACACACGATACCTAATAACCACTTCACGGGTCGGACACGAATTTTGTAACACGCCGTATACTGAGCGAACATTAAATCTTTAAGTTATTTATTTTATCCCATTTCGACCACAAAGGGCCAATGCGACATTTCTCTCTATTTACATTTCAAATGAGTCCTTCCTCTTAATTATAGTGTTGCCACAAACATACAAAGGGTCGGGAAACTATGTAGATACAGAGTTCTATTACTTCGCCAATTTACTTTATTTGCATTTGTGCTGAAAATGATAACGTCAAACTAAATCGTTCGAGTATAATTAAGTAACATCAACTATACATAACAAGCATGTATGTATAATATAGAGCCGCGATGGCCCTGTGATTAGAGCATATAAATGTTAACCGAACATTGCGTGTTAAAATCCGAACAGCTAAATTATATTATGTAGTAATATATACGAACGTGTTTGATGTTGATGACTAGAACGGTTGAAAAATCGTGGGGAAATTTGTATGTATTGAATAATATTCTGCCATGTCACCAGTCATATCTACGTGCCCACCACTCCGCATTAAGACAACATGGTGGAAAAAGCTTTAAATCTCAATTCATCAAAAAGCGAATATACTGTTTTTATTTGTCGCTTAGTTGGTCATGAGCTCTATAACACTCAAAAGTATCTTATTTAAAAAAAAACTCTAATTTCATTCTGCTTATTTCTTATATTACAAATGTGATATACTTCGTACATTACTTACGTACGTGTTGCCAAGGAAGCTTTTGCAGGTGAATAAATTGCGATTATTTAGGCGAAAAATGAGCCAGTCCTTCTATAAAAATGAAGAAAAATGAGGTCCATTAATATAGAAATTTGCCAAAAATATTTTTATATAACGTAACAAATGTAGAAATATTAATATTTATATATTAACATTGGTAAATACTTGATACGTATCATTATTTGAAAATACAGTAACAACTTATGAATGTCCCACTATTATATATGCTGGGCTAAGAACTCTTCTCTTAAGGAGAAGGTTTTGAACTTATTCCACCACGCTGCTCCAATGCGGGTTGGTGGAATACACATGTGACAGAATTTCTGTGAAATTTGACACATGCAGGTTTCCTCACGATGTTTTCCTTCACCGTCAAGCACGAGATGAATTATAAACACAAATTCAGCACATGAAATTCAGTGGTGCTTGCCCGGGCTTGAGCCCACGATCATCGGTTAAGTTTCACACGTTCTTACCACTGGACCATCTCGGCAACTGTTAAAATAAAATAATTACTGTATAATTATGACGATGACAAATCTTGGCCTTAACATCTGGCGGTAAACTCTACTAAAACTCCTTGGTCATACAGACTACGTTACTTTTTACGGTAAAGTATAAACGTATAAAAAGGTTCTTGTCGCCATCGTTGACTTTAACTGCATTCAAATTATATGCGTGTTATGTTTGAAATTAATCCTTTACCTTGAAGTCAATTAAGAAATTATAATTACATAAATAATAAGAAAGAATAGTAAGATGTATAACAATATCACAGCGTCTTACCACTTGTTGTTCGAATATCGAAGCTATGTTAATTTTTTACTCCGACATTATAAGAAATGTTAACCATCGCTTACATCGCCAATGCGCCACTAACCTTGGGAATTAAGATGTTATGTCCTTTGTGCCTGTATGCTCACTGGCTCACTCACCCTTCAAACCAGAACACAACAATAACAAGTACTGCTGTTTTGCGGTAGAATATCTGATGAGTGGGTGGTACCTACCCAGACGAGCTTGCACAAAGCTCTACCATATAGTATATGTATCTATTATTTACCTAGTGAAAACTTACCAAAGTAGGGTTTTGTGTAGGCCCGTCTGATATGTTGCCGCTAATCAATCACTAGACCTCACATCTCAGTTCTCAAGATTGGCGGTGCATTGGCGATGTGAGGAATTGTTATTATTTTTTACCTCGCCAGTGTCGGTGGGTGATGGTGTCTACTTACCATAGGGTGGCTGGGTGGTGGGTGGCTTCCCTTTGCGGACAGCAACAGTCTAACTATAAAACAAAAAAATCATAAAATGTATTAAGACATTAAAAAAAGTGGCCTTCACGAATTGTCTGGCTGTTTTTTGATGTTTTTTCATAGTTGATCGTTATTGATATAATGAGGGAATAAATATCTTATTTTTATTATAATAATATATAGCAACAGAATATAATAGTATACGATACGTGCCAAGTAAACACAAGGGAGTAAAGAGCGGATAGGGAGCATCACTGATGAATACGAGTCAGTTCTCCAAAGCGTGCCAATAGATGTTTCTCGTCAAAATTCATGTTGCTATTTTTATAAGCGTATTCGGTTCTAACGTTGACTGAATAATAAATATGACTGACGTCTGATATAAATTTGAAGTGTTTGATATAGTGTAGGTAAAATGGGAAGTGAAAACTTGCTCGATCGAACGGATTCGCTGTCTTTTTAAGATCACGAAGTGAACAAATTATTTTAAGATAACGCTAATAAGGTATTGTATTAAAGTTTCACTGCAATTGTTCTTCATGCCATTGTTAAATAATTCTGATCATTGTGAGTCTAATTAGGTTCATTTCGAACGATAGTGTTTCGCGAAAAGTTTTCAAGTACGAAAAACTACTGTTTGTGTTGTGAATAATAATTAAGAACTTTCCTTTTATTTATGGTTTCAATATGAATTCAGCGTATTTGTTATGTTTTAACATCCAGGAATAATGTAATTATAAGTATTTCATTTGTAATTTTTCTAGATTAAATTATAAAGTAAAGTTTGTAATGAGACGGGATGGAATTCTACCGGGAAAAACCGGCAAAAATTAATTTCAATTACAAAGGTAAGTTAATTGAACAGAATTAAAATATAATTTAATATTTTGTTATTCGATAAAATGATTGTGTTTTCAAATATACATACTTATAAATTGATAAATAAGGATTTATCAATAACTTTTTACAAATAAAAATATTACTGAATTATCCCAATCAACTTATTTTTAGATTACTAATTATCCTCGGGTCAACTGTGGAATGCAGCGCATAAACTATATCCAACAAAGAATTCGAAAAGCTGAAATATGACTTCAGCATATTTTTAAATAGTCCAAAGTGAACCGCTATTTCGCTATTGACCTGGACTTATATCGCTTTTAGCTCTAGTAGAGCAAGTGGTAACAAACGTGCCGCCAACGACTTTGCAGACTTGGCTAACCCAAGTATTGATTCAAACGTTTCAAGCAAGGCTGTAAGAAACTTTCGACACTCGATGTTTGACTTGATCGTAAGATGTTAACTGGCTTACGGCGATACACTATTTTGATCTTTGTATACTTTTGATTTTATTATGATTGAAGTTCAATGTTGCAAACACTGAGATGTTTTGCGATGGAATCTAATTAATAATAACGTGTCTACGATCAATCTTTTGAAATATATTCATACAAAGACAAAACTCAAAGCTTTAACTTTATAATAACGTATATACCTGGATTGTATATACCTGGTTGTAGGGATTTTTCAAGCAAAGGGACAAGACCCCATTGCCATGCTGGGAATGCCTTGACCTTAGTTGTGGCTTATACTTCTTGAAGTGTATATTTTTGTCTGTGGCCTACGTTAACAGTGGTACCACTTACCATTTGGTAGCCCATTTAATCATACACATGAAAATAGATAAATATCATGAGTATTATTAGAAATTAAAAACATAAATCTCCTTTAATTAGTTTAATCATTTGATACTCGTATCCACTGGTCCATAAAGCCCTAGGGACTGACTTAACGCGACAGATTAATTAGATCCCATACATCATTGCTATATTTATAGCCCTTATTCACCAACGCTTATCAGAAATTACAAAAAATAATATTTAACTAAGACTTTGTTGTTACTTTAGACGTCTTATAATTTGACACAGAGAATCACCTTGAAATTATTCAAGTTACAAAGCTTTTTTTAATCTTGTAAAATAATGGAATTTATGTTAAGGGTACAACTGGCCGCCTAATCAAAAGTATGCAATTTAACGCGACATTAACTACAATAATTATACTTAAAGTATATGTAAGAAATCACCAAGTTATTAAGATTTTACTGAAAAGCTTTGGATATTACAGTTAGTAACATAACGCTATTTTATATATAAGATAATGCCAAGACAACGGTTTTGCTAATGATATATATATATAATCTATATAACATATAACACAATCAAAGGCTAAATCGAAAACGCGTTAAGCCCTGTGAACTTACTTTCAATCTAACTGAAGCAACAATAACCGAATTAATAAAAGCGTGCTTTTAACTCTGGCTGAATCATATTTTTTAAGTTTCTTAACTAATGTTCGCTTATAAATACATTAGCGTTCATTTTAAAAAGCTTATAGCTGGCTGGTAAAGAGTGCTTTTAGTACTAAACACGCTTTTTGTAAAATGTATATTTTGTGTTGTGCAATAAAGTATTTAGTAAAGAAGAACTTTACTCCAAGGAGTTCGTTATGCTGAGTATTTGGAAATTTACATTCGTGACGTAGATGGGAGTGTGGAGACATGCGATTTCAAAAGTAACTTCTTTAATTTTTTGAACCATGTTTTACCGATTTATAAGTAATAATCTGCAAATGTCGCACAGCAGGGCTGATCTTCTATTAATAACTTAGTGGTACAACTTGCTTGCTTCATTCTAATTACAATGTCGTGTTCATTCGTACCTTAGGTTATATTGTTTCTTTAAAAAAAATATTTTTGCTCCAAGTTTTAAGCTAATTTCTTACCGCTGTGCCAAATCGGATTTTCTATTCTATATATAGATAAAGAAAATCATATATGTGCATATTGTCAGAAGTGGACCTTTTATTTGCATTAATAAAGGTCTTTTCCTGTAATAATACATAAATTATACGAAAAAGTTACAACTTGAAAATAATCGAAAAATAAAAATGGTAGATTTTTTTTCTTTCCCATTTTAAGTGAGTAACTACTAGTTAGTCCTTGCGAAAAACTCGCTCTGGATTTTAAATATTTTTTGAAATTCAAACTTCATTTTTATAACACTGAATTTTTTATTTAAATCCTTTTCAAAGCCGCCAAATCATAATTTCGAAGCTCTTTATTATTTTAAGCGGCGTAAAGTGAATTTTTACAGCATACTAGAGCTTACTTAAAATATTTTCAACATGTGAAAAATATGAATTATGAAATTTAAATTTAAAATCAACTTCAATGCAGAAAATTTACTCTTTTTGTACATCATATAAAAAATAATTTTAAGCCGCGTTAATAAATAACCTTAAAACTCTTATATGTTTCATTTAACGTTACACTTGTTAATTGATGCTAACATTTCGCGTGTTATATTATCGTGAAAAGAAACAAAATTTTACGAATCGAAACCTCCCCTTATATTATTTACTCTTTTACATATTAATGATAGGTTTAGCTCGTATTGAGCTCACGCAATGTAAAATCAAATATTTCGACGATGAAAACGCACACATACTTTTGATATTCGAATTAATTTGATACATTAACGGATTGTTTAATCTGTTTAGCCGAAAGGGTTTTGTGTGTTTCGTTTGTTTAATTTCTGACTTCCATCAGTGGTATTTATTTAAGCATTATAAATTTCCAAACGTTATAAACTATTTCAAATATAAAATTCACTCCAATTTATTTAATAGTAATAATCTGTTGTTGTACTTTTTGATACAGTTTACTCTGATCTCGTTCATTTAAAAACATTTTGAATTATACACAAAAAAAATGTATAAGTACTGAAATAAAATAAATAATAAATTCTATATTAATCCTATATTTAAAATTATTATAAAAGCACATTAGATTGTTTGAAAAGGATCGTATTGATGTTTTATAGAGATTGTGTATTTAATCTGTGACATATCTTTTATTATTTAACATGTATATTAATAAAAATAAAAAAACAAATATATTTTTTAATAATATCAATTATCATAATACAAATCTACTCTATTTGATTTTAAATATTTTTCATATTATAACAATATTAATTCGATAAAATGATTTTAAATATTTAATTTAACTGTTTTTCTTGTGAACTTAATACTTGGATCAGCGATATGATAAAGAAAAGGTTATGTTTTGTTATTATATACAATTTTTAATCAAGAATCGCTTGCATGAGACATGCGAGAGAAAAAACTGGATCTGTCACGCAGACTGGTCGTCGAAAATTTGTGGAATTATATTTTTTCATTCATTCCAAAAATATTTAATTTTCTTGTTAAATGTCTATTAAATAAAATAAATAAACTGAGCTGAAACAATTTAGTAAATATCTATATATCAGACCCAACCTTAATTAAAGTCTAGAATATAAGTTCTTAATGTTAATCAAATGTCAGGCATTTGTTCCGGGCGAACGATCACAAACCTTGTTTAAAATACCTTTAACTTGTGAGGAATATAAAGTCTACGAGGCTCTTGGGAAAATGCAGATGTAAGACATTCTTTGTCTTCATAAGCAAATGCTTCTACTGACATTATTATAGACCGGGAGATACTGACACAAAATTTCAGGTCATTTGAACCAGCATGGCGACTCTTAAATATAAATTCAAATAAGAAATCAAAGAAAACTTGAAGAAAACACATTTTCATAAATATTTACCATAACTATTCGTTAAAGAACAAGTTTTTTTTTTTTAATTCATAAAACTTTATTCAATATTGAAATTACATTACATGTACTTTTTCATTTAATATTTAAAATAATTCTTACAATAATTATGAAACAAAAAATTTGTATCATATCATTTTCAATATTGAACAATAATAGACACTGCAAAAGGTATAAATTACTTTTTACTCCTTCTAACATGATAAGTCTTTTGTGTCTGTCATACACGGGCTCACTTGAAATAGAGCGATATAAAGTATTATTGTTTGGCGGTAAAATTATTTTAAATAAAAGTAGATCTTACCCACCCATGCAGGTTTGCACGAAGCCTTATAATAGGGTGACATCATATAACTATACGTCGATGGAAGATTTTTTTCAAAAGTAGTTTTTTTTTATTGTATAGGTCGGTGGACGATCGTATGGGCCACCTGATGGTAAGTGGTCACCAACGCCCATAGACATTGTAAGAAATGTAAGCATTGTAAGAAATGTTAACTATCGCTTACATCGCCAATGCGCCACCAACTTTGGGAACTAAGATGTTATGTCGCTTGTACCTGTAATTACACTGGCTCACTCATCCTTCACACACACAACAATACAAAGTACTGCTGTTTTGCGGTAGAATATCTGATGAGTGGATGGTACCTACCCAGACAAGCTTGCACAAAGCTAAACATTTGAGTCGGTTTTAAAAAAAATAATAAAACAAGTAACATATTAAAATAACTATTACTAAAAAATAATTTATCACATACTACAGATAAATCCTCCAAGCGGATAAATTCTAACAATATCCGAAAACTTTACAAAACTCTTAAATTCATTTGTATTTTGTGTTCCGATGTTATTTATAGTTTTAACCCTTTTTATTACTAAGTCGTAACAAATAATGGTTTTGTATACCGTCCTGTGGCCCATTACACATAATTGTACATTGTTCGAAACAGGAAAAAGGACTATGATCGGACATCTATATGTATATAGACTCTCTTGTTACTGTTTACACTGATATAATAATAGTTATTCAAATCTTGATAGCTTTGTGACTCGTTTATTTAACATCGAACTACCAACAAAAGTTACAATATTACATAATACTATATAATGTAGGCTACACAAGGCTACACAAGGCTGCACTTTTAATTACAGGTAATTACAGCGTGCTTATTATTAATTTTGTATCAACTGAGTGACCATTATATATAATCATAATGAAGCAAATCCACAACAAATTAATAACAAACAGTTTAAAATATATATAATTATCTACAGATGATTAAGATTTAATTCAATTAATTGGAACTAATTAAATTAAATTAGAACAATGTGAAATATTATTTATTACCTATCATCTTTCATGTGTCTATTTATTTTCGATTTAATTATTGTTTTTCTGACTTGAATAATTAACACAAAAAATGGACTTCAAAGACAATATCTATAAAATACGCGAGTGTACAAAATATTCTATCCGTCATACATCGCTTGGTCTAATTACAAATTTGATTATTGCATAGATTTTTGCTTTTCAATTGATGGGTTATCCTAGTTAATAATAAATATATAAATTGAATATGCACAATTTTTTTTTATAATTCCCGTACTGTCAAATGACTCTACTCCACCTGATGGTAAGTGGTAGTAGAGTCCAAATGCGACGACGGCTAGTGCAGCCGGGAAGAATGATTTGCACTAGCCGCTCCCGCCTTGCCGGCCCGCAAGATGCCTCTTTACACCTCGTTTGTAGGAACCCAGGTCATAAGAGGAGAGGAACACGTGTGCTGGTAACGAATTCCATGTTTTGTTAAGAATAAGAAAAGAGTTGCCAAATTTCTTCGTGCGCGATGGAATTGATGTTACAGTTAGGCGGTGACATCGAGAGCCAGCACACGTAGATTTGTGAAGGAAAGCAAGAATGAGGGAGAATAATTCCTCTGAGCACTCGCCGTGATATAGTCGATAGAAAGCGCTCAGTGCCGCTATCTCTCGACGCAATTGTAAAGGCTCGAGGGTGATGGTGACCGTTACGTCGCCAATAATGCGAACCGCACGTCGCTGCAACCGAGGCAAGGCCTCTAGTAAGTACTTAGCGGAGCCATCCCAAAGGTGCGAGCAATATTTGACGCAAGACAGCACCTGTGTTTTATACGACAGTAGCAGTTGTTGTGGCGTGAAAAAACCTCACACCTACACTTTATTTTTTAAAAATTTACTTCACGATTTTTGCTTTCAAGTTGGTTTTTTAAATATTTCATAATAAAATTAAAGATGTAACGGGTTGAAATCGGGATGCTAATTGTAAAATTACAATTGTTACAACTTACATAACATAAACTTTGTGAGATAAATTAGTAATAACATGTTACACGCTAAACATTGTAACAAAGTTTTGTCTTGTGCAACATATTCTTAACTCAAAACTTTACTTACTATTCAAACTTCACCACAGAAATACAAAGCTGAGATGTGTGAGTTTAAAATATCTTATAGATATACAGCACAAGTTCAAATGACTTTGCACTTGGCAATACTATAACCAAGCGTGGCTGACTAATCTCTCTTGGGAGTTTTCACCGACGCCGCCGACACGAGGGCTTCAAAATAAAATTTAGTTATGCAAGAGTCTAGCGTATATACTAGTTGTGTTTGAGATAAAGTATAATAGTATTATAATACAAGTAATATAAATTAAAACAGTGATCTTCCGTAACGATAGTTAAATGTTCACGGCATAATCTCTCACCAAATGACGTCATAATGCTATGTAAAGTCAATCAAGCTTGGACAGGGCTAATTCTGACAGTTTAGTTCGGCTTAAAAGCCTAAAAGCCGGCCGCGTCAGGTGTTGATAATCGCAATAGCCCCAGTAAATTGCTTTTGGTTTTAGATACCACTCCTCGGATCAACTTAAGCCCATGATCGACTAGCAAACAATGACACAGGCTATAAATTACGTAGTAACAGGAGTTGGTAGCTCCGTAATGTTTTATCGAAATAATAATTACTGTAGAATGGACACAATTTAGTCAGTTTATAAATTAGTTTTTGATAGCAGTTTCTCTGACAACAATTTGTGTTTGTAATTTCTCTTCTGTGTGACGGTGCAGGAAGCTATAAATTTTGAGAAGTGTTTCTGAAGTGACTCTAAGATATATTACTAGTATGACCACCTCTTTCGGACACAGCGGTTATTGCCGGAGATATTATAGTGCTTGAGTGTGTGCACAAACACAGGTGCACTTTATATTACACTCATAATTCAATGGGACTGCAATACGACATGCCCGGAGTGAGTTCAGGTGAAGGACTGATTTATATACTTTCCGAGGTACGGGAATGTTACATTGTTACTTCCATATTTCTACTAGTCTGCTACTTCTAAGTAGAAAGTAGTAAAGATTATTCGAAATCTGTTTGTCGTATATGCAGCATATATAAAATATACTCGCCAAATAAAATCGGTATTCCTTTCAAATAAACTTTCTCCTTATCAGAACATATATTTGCCCCTTCACAACCTCTTGGGATTTAATTTCCAGATTCGTTTCTCAGGTAACATTATATAGTATAATGCTATTTAAGCAAGGATATATCTTTTGAAAATGAAAGTAAAATTTTCTTATCTTATTTGAGAAAGTCTCTTATATACAAATTTATACATAATATAATGTTCTTTATATTATTGTTATACATAATATAACAATAATATAAAGAACATTAATCTTAGAATATCCTACATATTTTGGATATCATCATATTGCACTTGTTCCTGAATGGTTTAATTACATTTTATTTGGGTCACGTAGTGCGTCCGCTCTTGTAGCAGCGTGTCCAGAATTGAATGGGGGCTTTATTAAAAACATCAATCATTCGAAACGAACAATTGCTAGTAAAAAAAAAATCGCTAATGTTTATAATTACCTGCATGGAATTATAGTCGATAATACGTTGAGTTAAAGTTGATAATGGTTTTAGTTATTCAATCAGTTGATGTATTAAATTTGGTAGTACTTATGAAAATAATTTAAAAAATAACTTGTTCATTATGAATAAACTAATATAATATTACTTATGTAATTCAGATAATACATTATATTGGTTATTGTAATGTGCTAAGTGTTATCAATTATTACCAATACTAATTATATACTTTATGGGCGCACTTAGCATTTTATATATTTTTTATATAAAATACACTATTTCTTCTTTTTCTTTAAGTCTTCCCTTCAAAGAAAGCAATACACGCATATACAAACTTTCGTTTAACCCGTACGAAGTCACGACGGGTAGTTAGTATAAATAAAAATAAGTGTGCCATATGCGTCACAAAGAGTAGTGAAAATATATTTTTATGTAAATTTGTACTGAACTGTACTGGTAAAATTCAACCGCCTCGTTCAGAAATTCGAATTCATTACGTGTTAGTATACACATGTGTTAGGATACCATACGACACATACATGTTTCGACACGATGATATCCTTTTATGTTTATAGTTGAAAGAAAATATGTATAATACAGCTTGATATGTATACATATTTTTAGAACATTTATAAAGCAATTTCGATAAATAAAATTCGCCATTTAAACCTTGTTATTTCAACATAATTTCATTTATAAAACATTATATTTCAATGAACTCATAAAAAGGGGGATTCCCGGGCCCGATGTTACTAGCATAAAAAAGTTATAAATTCTCCAAGTAATAAGAGCATTCATTGTTTTATTAATCGCAAACCTTTATAAGTATATTTTGTAAAGAATTAAGTTTTATAAAGAATCTTATCAAATTTAATTAAGGTCCCGGTATCTGATATTTTCACTTGTATTCTATTTAATTACAATTTATCTCTATCGAACAGGCTGTTTTGAAAACTTTAACTATATATTGGGTAACTTTGGGGTGACATTATTTTTGTTCACTTGACAAGGCTTGGGGTGTATTCCACGACACTGATTCGATGCAACCCATACACTAGTGGCTGAATAGTAGCCACATGTGCACGTCTGCTCATTCCTGACGCCAAACACTAGATAAATTTTAATTACAAATTAAGCTCCCGATAAACTCATAGTTGCTTACCTGGCGTGGACGAGCAATCGTCTTTTAAGATTCACATGATCTAATAACTGGTCCATTTCATCTCTATAAGTTTTACCGAGAACCAGCAAGGAAAAATATTTCGATAGGTATTTGTCTTTTTGTTACTATTTTAAAAGTCCAGCAACGCACCTACAAGCCCTTGTGTGTTAAAGCTGTTCATGGGCGGTAGTAGTCACTTTCCATCAGGTGAGCCTCCTGCTCGTTTGCCTCCTCTTACATAACAAAACTACATTAATATAAAGTGGACATAACAACCTGAAAATATTCTTAAGTAAATATACCAAGGATACTGATGTATTAGTGTTTTTTATCACAGCAATGTTCATTATTCCCAATTATATTCTAATTAGATTTTGCCGCCCTCGCGAGTTGCGGCTGACGTACTAATTATTGCAACTTATCAAGTGTTGCTCTAATAACATTATTTACTAATTACATTATGCGGCTACGAAGAACACGTACAAAGTTATTAGATTTAACTTCAAAATTTTGCTAATTCGAAAATTATTTAGACTTTGCAATGGGAACTTAATTACAATTTGAAATAGGTATTATATCTTCATATTCTTTTGTTTAACATTAGGGATGTTAGATGAAAGTTAAATGTTTTTAAAGAGTTATATTTTAATAAAAACTGATCAATTGTTTTTACCGTCCTTTCTCTGTAGTATTAATACAAATTGGTAGTAACTTTCCGTGTAAAATATGCATAAAATGACATTGCAAAAATTCACTACACTAATATGGCATCAGTATATCAACAACCAAATTTATGTAGATGAAACCCTGGTGCTGAAGGTATTAATGCCAAAGAACCAGCGACAATACGATCTGACAAGATCACTTCCAAGCTGTAAAGTTGGTTTGGAGAATTTGGTTAGAGCAGTAACGGTAATAAACAAAGAGTCGACATGGCCCAAAGAATTTGTGAATCTTATACGATAACTGTATATTCAATGACAGGAAACATCATGAGCATCTTGCATTTATCAGATAAAATTATACCACATGTATATAAACCAAACCTTAACCAAACCAAACACTAGGGAGGTGTCCAGGAAATGAGTTTGCTATACTTAAGCAATTCGCCATCAACGGGCTGCTAGTTGACTTTTTACGAGGACTATGTCAAATTCACAAACCTTTTTGTAGGTAACTGATTGCTCTGGTACTTTGAAAAAAATAAAAATAATTCATTTCTATGCCAATACGTAGCCAGTTGTTTTTATAGAAACGTAATCGGTATGATAAAAAAATGTATCTTGTAAAAAATAAATTATTCGTGGTTTTAATTATTTTGCTACTTTCCTTCGGGCGCACCCGACCGTTCTAGAATAATTTTCCCAACTACAATTTTCCAATACTGGTGGCATTATATTGAAAAAATGCTAATTAAGAAAAAGGCATCATTGTTTTACATTTTCTTCTAATATGATCCTTTATAAAAACCCTATTTCCATAGAATTCATTTTAATTGCTAAATTGTTTTGCCAGGCATTACATTATTATTATTATACAGCGTGTAACAAAAACCCTGTCCGACCCGTGAAGTGATTATTAGGTATCGTGAGTTCGTTCTATTGTAGTAATCATTATTAAAAAACTAAGCAAAAAATTTACCCCGAATAAAACTTAATTTAATTAAATGACGAAAATTACAGGGTTGGGTAATAGCGCTCGATAGCTCTTACCTATGGGGTAGCTAAGACACGAGGTCATGACCTCAGTTGTCCATACGTTTACCACCAACGGTGTCGTTAAACAAAATTAATATTTTTTGCTTATGACTCACGATGAGTGACGTGACTCACGATACCTAATAACCGCTTCACGTATCGGACAGGGTTTTTGTTACATACTGTATAATGAAGTAATCTATAATGGAGCAATATAAGTTTCTAGTAACCTTAAACCGAGCGAGGAATATGTTAAGGGTTAGATTAAATTCATGTTAGGTCATTATTGATCATTCAATGCTTGTTGTTATTTGTTTGAAGTATCATTTAATTTTTCTTTCATGTTACCAAATAAATCAATTTATAAAATGTCTATTGTTGCTTAAATACCGTCAACAAGATAAGTTAAAATTAACATATTTTCCATTTATGGATAAGAGTCGTAGAATTTAATAATATATAATAAGGTCCTCCAGACCGATTTCGGCCACGGCGGCCAATCTCAAGAGAGATTAGCCAACTGCGAAGAAGATATTATAGTGCACAAATGTGTGCGCAAACACAGGTGCACTCTCTTTTCCTTAGCTCTCATAATCCGATGGGACGGCAATCCGACACGACCGGAAAGAGTTCAGGCGCAGGACCAACGGCTTAACGTGCTTTCCGAGGCACGGGAGTGTACACACTTCCACCTTCCAGACTCCGGGCTGCTACTGAGAATTTTCTGACAGAAAAACCCAATAACTATATATTGGCCCGACCTGGGAATTGAACCCAGGACCACCGGGTCTGCAGCCTAATATCTAGCCACTAGACCAACGAGGCAGTCAAGAATTTAATAAAATTATATGTCAATCCCCATATAATGACAGAATAAATAGAGCGTTATTCTGTTAATTGTGTTTGTATTATCTGTTCCCAGAACACCACATTCGCAATCTTCATTAGGAACATAGTATTGTCTTATTTTCTACTCTATATTCTTTGTTCCTAAAGACTATTTGTATTCGCACTAGACCTTGGCAAACAGAAAGACCCCAATTACAGAAAGACTTGCTTCAAGTAAATACCAACACCCTTTTAAGTTGTCTGAAAAGAGAAAGTTTGGAGGAATGTATATCTTATATGTAAGAATTCATATAAAAACGTATAAGTTTATAAAAAATATCATGGCATTTTCGTTGTACTTAAGACCTTTTCGATGTAACAAAGTGTTCAAAGTATACGCACAATTTCTCTTCAAAGCACGACAAATATAACGATCAAGTCTCCCTAAGAAGTTCAAAGAAAGGATAAAACTTTTTGCCATTATTATTTTTTTTTTGTATGAAAATGCAATTTTTTTAATTGTGTCTTCTTATTGTTACAGATAAAATAAATATGTCCATCTCCGCATTCAGACGAAAGAAGCTTCTGTATGTCTTCAATGTATTCTTTGGTAAGTGATTTATAAAATGTATTTATGCCTTAATGACTCAGTAGTTTAAAGATGAGAATCTTAACCAATGATGCCGAATTCAAATCCAAGCAAGCACCACTGAATTTTTATGTGCTTAACTATAATTTATTCATCTCGTGCTCAGCGACTAAGAAAAACATCGACGAAACCTGCATTTGCTGGATGAAAATCTACTAGGTGTATCTACCCACACAGGAGCAGTGTGCCTTAGCAGTGGGAATTTAAGAAGCTGTTACTTTTACTTCCTTTAAGGCTTACATAACATGTGAAATTAACTAATTACAGTCTTTCTGGTTCTTCCCGGTATTTCCAGATCAATATATCTACATTTACAACCTTAGTAGCTTTAAATTTAATACAATATTGAGTAATAAAGATTCAAAAGCGCTTACTAGCGTAATTTGAATAAATTTAGATTTTAATCTTGGCTAACTTCCCTAAAATATTTTCCCCTAAAATTGAATAGAATAAAGAAAATGAAGTTATATTTTGTTTGGAATATCTACTAGGCTCATTAAACCGAAACCAGTTTACCATAATCAGTAATCATAATCAGTAAGTTTCTGAATATACGCGGAGTTATTGTAAAAAAAAAAAACAATGGTTAATTACAAAAATAATATATATTTGAAAATGATATAATTTTTTTTTTAATAAGTAATACTTATTCCGAGGACAAACTTGATTTCATCATAGTTTTAAGCACATACGCTGTAAACGTTATGAGCTGACATAATTGAACTGACATTCAAAAGAAGAACATGCATTGGTAAACTAACCACCCATAATGAAACAATAACTATATTATAGCAGTTTATCGTGAATCATGAATCGCTGACTTTGATATTATAATTTATATCAGTTTCGGGGTCAGAGGTCCATCAGTGTTGCAAATGTAAAAACCCTAGTTTTAGATAATGCTGCAAACAAGTTGGGTACATGATTTTTTTGGGTGTAAATAAAAAAATATTATTTTTATTATTTATTCTTTACATTCTTAAGAATAGTTTTCTTTTCAGATGTAAATCAAAGCGGTACCATTGAGCGAAAAGATTTCGAGTTAGCTATCGAGGTTGGTGTATTTATTAATGTATTAATAATTAAAATAAGTTTAATTGTCACAGTTAAATCTTACTAAGATAATATATAAGATAAGTGATTCTCTAATTCTAACATCATAAACAATAACATTGATGGCTCCAAAATTTGTGCCTGTTACGTTACATCCGCATTTTTTTAAATTAGATAATCCATCTGTTCGTCCGTCTTTCTCACTTATATGTATAATATTTTTTAATGGATTTTTTCTTCCTGATAAAGTTATCTGATAGAACTTCTCTCACTTGATAATTAGTTTCGAAGTAGCTCAGATCGAAATCGCAGCTTCTTTTGAAGAACTAATTTTCAAGCTTAATTGATCAAATACTTTTAGCTTTTTGCTGTGATCAAAGATTTTAAAATTCAATATAAAAGAGTAAGATCCTTAATGATGATATAAAAATATTAAATAACGCGAAACTACGCTATTAAATAAAGCTTTGCAAATTTAATTTGATATTGTGTAGTCATTACGTTATTATTGCTTCAGAGTTTGAAATGTTTTAATAAAATTGTTATAGTTTTAAAATCACGAGAATTGGTGCTCCGAAACTGTCGAAATTTTAAAATAGATGAAAGACTGCCTCGTTTAAAACGATTTAAATAGATTAATTAACAGATCCCAATTGGAGTATTTCAAATTGTAAAGAATATGGAACTTCTTTTTGTTACTTAGTTTGAGTATTTGAATAATAATTTTGATATAAAGAATAGCTTTTGTACAAATCTAGACCACGAGGAAAGATAGAAAGAATAATGTATTGATTATAATTAATTATTACAAATTTGTTTACTTAGAAAATCTGCAGCCTTCGAGGCTGGAAACCCGGTGATGCGAAGAATACTGAGACCCACGAGATCATGATTAAGATCTGGGAAGGTCTGAGGAAGAGGGCTGACTCTAACAAAGATGGACAGGCAAGTATACTACATAAACAAGTATAAAAGTATATAAAAACATTATACATACATAGGATAAAAAAATTACCGACTAATTTTTATATAACTTGATGTATGATAAGAGTCATTCATATTTATATTCTTTTTTAAATATTATTAATAAATAATAAATATTTTTTAACTCAAAAACAAATGCACGTTTTATAGCAGACTAAAAATAATATTAAAATATGCAAATTGATATAATATCTAAATGAAAATAATTTGCAATATATAAACGTAAAGAATGTATAGCAGCTATAAATTATTCATTCGTTATAGAGTTATAAAATATTTCATTTTCAAGTATTTTAGTACAACACAACATTCTCGTGCATGTTAAACATATTTGTTCATTTTTCTATTTTTATTATTCTATCCATTTATCTATACTTTACTATCTATTACTTATTACTATCTATTATATATATTTTTCATTTATTTTATTTTCATAAAAAACTATTTGTAAAAATAACTTTTAGATGGCATACCTTGGCATCAAGGATATTATAACTAATATCAACCCATTAGAGGTGATAAAGCCTACCTTTATAATAAAATTAATAAAATTCTAAACATATATCCCGAACAATATTTTAACGTCAAACAGAAATTATTTGAATGGTTAAAAACAAAAACATACGATGACACCGAATTAATTCTGTTTCATAAAACATAATCTAATCTACTGTAATCTACACATACACCCACCTACACATACACACACACACACACACAAACACACACACACACACACACACACACACACACAATCACACAAGTAAAATTCATTTTGATATAATGTTAGTTTACCTACTGATTGTGAGTTTTAGTATATAGTAAGATATTGTTTATTCTTTTTAAGAACATGGATAGAATTGTATGTTATGGAAGAGCGGGTCCTTCTGTCACGAGTATTATATTATACTTACTAGAGGGTCCCAACCTTTATTTGCTATGTACAACTTGATAAAGAATAAACTATGTTTCATTTCATTTTTTCATTTAAAAAAGCACGCAGCATTCTCAGCGTCCTTACATCTAAGATAGATATAATGACGCTCGGATCACTCTCAACAGATGAGGGTTAGCTAACAACAAAGTGAATACCTTGGATCGATTAACGAGAGACATTCTAAGACACCATTGAAAATTTATTCAGTAATTAAAATTTAATGACTTTTAAGAATTATTTAATATTAGTTTTACATCTTTATGTTAAAATTATAACTTTTCACTTAATGCTATTTAAATATCACTGTAAAGTTAAATGTGTAGTTTACAACATAAATGTACTCTTAATTCAACATGACTTTTAATGAAAATGAAAATGAAAAATCTTTATTTACCAAAAAAACAAATTACAAATGCGTGAATGGATCCGTTGGTACACTAGGAGGAATGTATCGTGGGAACCCATTTTGAGATTGAAGATATTGTCCCGAAGAAATCTCGATTATTTCATATAATATTTATAATAGATTACTCGACTCTGCTGCAGATAAATAAATAAAATAAATACATCAATTTTCTTACATGTATTTAATAAGCACTTGTTACAATAATGTAATATATAAAATCAAATAAATAAAATTCTGTGACTATGGAAAAGAAATCCAGCGTCAATTTATCGCTGTAAGCTTAAGCCTATTCTACTGACTTATGAGGTTCTACGATTCTCTAAGGAGTAATTGTATAATATTATGGATAGATAATCTGCTTGCTACTAGATGAAGAAGCGTAAATTGATGAATTTATATAGAGATGTGCACTACTTTTAAATTTATTATGTGTAATACATTGCTTACTTATTATTTGAACGATTAAAACACTATTAATGCATTAATTATGTTCTTACTTTGTATACTTGGTACTGTCTCGTTGGTCTAGTGGCTAGATATAAGGCCGCAGACCCGGTGGTCCTGGGTTCAATTCCCAGGTCGGGCCAATAAATAGTTATTGGGTTTTTCTGTCGTGTCTGTCGGAAGTGTGTACACTCCCGTGCCTCGGAAAGCACGTTAAGCCGTTGGTCCTGCGCCAGAACTCTTTCCGGTCGTGTCGGATTGCCGTCCCATCGGATTATGAGAGCTAAGGAAAAGAGAGTGCACCTGTGTTTGCGCACACACTTGTGCACTATAATATCTCCTGCGCAGTTGGCTAATCTCTCTTGAGATTGGTCGCCGTGACCGAAATCGGTCTGGAGGACCTTATTACTTTGTATACTTAGATTGCATTATTCAAAAAAAAGCAATAAGTACCTGTACCAAGATTCCATCCAACAATCTCAATGAAATTAGTCGCCACGTAATTTCTTAAAAAATCTACCTTTATCTCTAGCTTACTAAATGATGCTCTTACTTAATGGATTAAGTATTCGTCATGTCTCTCACCTAGTTTACGTTCATTAGTCGAGTGACATTACAACAATTACTGAGTGTAGACTGTCACGTCTCAGAGATTTCATTTCGTCGGCATTTTCTTGTGCCTTTATAAACACATTCGAGAACTATAAGAACGAATTACTGTTCTTAGCTTGTATTTATAAATGAATACTCGTCCCGGCTTCGCACGACTAAAAATAGGATCTATATAATACTTATTGAAGAGCGAACTACAAAGAAAAAGTTTTTTCGACTCTAACCGTGTTTACCTCAACCTCCTAAATTCGAACGCCCATCGCATCGCGTTTAGTAGCATTTGATAGGTACAGTAAGAATGCTATTTCGTTATATGACGTGACATTAGGCCGCCGCTATTTCTCTCTACTGCAAGCCGAGTAAAAGAACTTCGTTCCAAAAAAAATATTTTTTGTACAGAAAAACTCACCATATTTTCATCACAATCAGTTTCAATCAATGGTTTAAGCAAGTAATTAATGTATGAAGGACAAACTTAGAAACATTATTTTTTATTATACAGACTAAAATACCGATCTTCAATTTCTGAAACCCAGATCGAAGATGATGATATGATGATCATTAGTGTGTTTACAATGCTTTCACAACAGGATCCCAGGAAGTGTAAATAATTTTCAGATATATAGGTAGGTAGTAAAAGCCGTGATGGCCCAGTGGTAAGAACGCGTGAATCGTAACCGATGATCGTGGGTTCAAACCCGGGCAAGCACCACTGAATTTCATGTGACAAATAAGTGACAATAATTCATATCGTGCTTGACGGTGAAGGAAAACATCGTGAGGAAACCTGCATGTGTCAAATTTTACTAAAATTCTGTCACATGTGTATTCCACCAAATCAAGAAGCTTTAGCCCAGCTGTGGGACATTCACAGGCTGTTGACTGATATAGGTAGTTTAGAAAACTAATAATCAGCTGTTCGATGTCCTTATTATATATTCTTGAACTATAATATAACAGGAATGAACAGTACAAAATAGCCTTTATAAGATGAATAAAAAAAATTGTATGTATCTTAATTTTTTATGTAATAGAACCATTTATCCACTTTTATGATACCTTTGCGCGGGAAAGGTCTCGAATGATCATTTATTCATCCAGACTTAACTACACTCAGTGGCATTTACAGATACCAAACATTGAAGTTAATTGTATATGTTATTTGTTTTTATCTTTGTGGATATTATTATTCGGATCGTTTTCTATTTCCATTGTCCTTGAGAGAATTATATTTTTGGAGCCGTTCTGGGTAAGGGATATAATACGATACGTATAAGCAAGTGTCTTTATATAATATATATAATTTAATTATATAATAATATAATTTAAGTCAACTGTATACTTTGTACTTATTATATACCTTTATTAAATAATAGAAGATAACATATTTATATATTTATTTCTTACAACTGTTATTACAATTCTAATACGATAGTCGTCGTCAGCTAATCGTTACCCGTTGGACATGGCTTTTCCCAAGGTGCGCCAAAAGTTTTTAGCATTCAGAATCCAGTCGGTTCCAATGACTTGCAGTTTTCAATACCTCGATTTTGTTAGAACGTCGTGTAGTATCGATAATATTATCGAGTGCTACTTTTATTAAATATTAGCTATTCCTAATTTTAAAAAAAATTGATGATATTCCTATTCACGCGTCCTAGTGACCACCCTCAAAACTAGTGTTAGGAGTGAGGATGGCAGTAGACCAAGTGTTTAGGATCAATAATGCGATATACATCGATAGGCCCGTAAATGATTGCGCCATCGCGCGATATGATACTCAATATACACTCGTATCAAAATTATTGTTAATTTTTTAAATTTGAATTTATAATCTTTCGTCAACAGCCTGTATAAATGGTTGGCCTTTGTTTGTTTTCTTCTAAATCAGTCATGAATAGGGACTCCCGACCTTTCAAAAGGGGTGACGTTTTAATGCATGCCTACGGGTTGAGTATTAGCATTTTTATGAAATAACCCTTATTTTTAGGCTAACCCTTTTCTTGTTTGTGTTTGTTTGCGATATTGCTTCTTGTACACAAGGATTCAATTACGATATCAAACAGATAACAGTCGACTTGGGACTTGTTTGTCTTTAATTTAAATGCTTATTTTAATGCAATTGAATATTCAACACATGCTCACCTTCCTTATTTTTAATATATATATATTAATAATTAACACCTAATTATATAAGGCTACTTTTAAATGTCTTATATAGCAACGACTAATGTCATAACATTACAATACTGAGTTTTAACATGTTTCTTTTTGTACTCTATTTTTATTTTTTTATACCAAACAAAAAAAAAACTCATCTCATCTTCAAGTTATCTTATAAACAGAAATGTTTATATTTTATAAAAATGATATAGAATCGATATTATGAATTGTTCATCACTTCGCACGCAATTTGGAACTATGTTCTATAAAAATCTGAAACTAGTATTGGATTACTTAAGTGACCAAGGTTTGACATGGATTTATGCATTTGCAAAAACTGGACTCCATTACAGTAGTATGTATGAACTTTTCGATTTTTAATTACAATTTATATATTTTTGCCACAGGTATCAGTTGAGGAGTGGGTGTCTATGTGGAACGATTATGCTCAGAACCCCTCAGCTGCTTTGAAATGGCAACAGCTGTACTGCAAGTTTATGTTCCAACTCGAGGATGCCAGTGCCGATGGCACCATCGATTGTGATGAGTTCACAACCGTTTGCTCCTCCTATGGCATTGATCCTCAAGAATGCAAGGTGGCCTTCGGTCAGATGGCTAAGGTGAGTTAGGCAAAGTTTGAAATGGGTTGTTTGATAAACCTCAACCATTACTTCTTTAACATTATGAGCAAATATTAACGTACATACATTTTATTCCAATTTTTTTTAATTCACAGGGTAAGGCGAGCGTCTCCTGGGAGGAATTCCAAGAATTGTGGAAGGAGTACTTCTCCACCGAAGATCCTAATGCGGCTGGCAACTACATATTTGGAAGAACTAGCTTCTAAGTCCAGTCGCTATTGACAGTGCCCAAAATTTAAAGGGCAAAGTACATTCCATCAACACGATTTTTGACATCAAGGTTTAACACACGAAACGAAAAATCGTTGCGTTTCAATTTAACGCAAGACTCCTGTCTAATTCTACGGGAAATCAAATTAATCGTGTGATAGACCTCACGTCAACGTCACATTAATCTAATTTTGGGTGTGTGTTCAAGATATAATAGTAATTTTATCATTAATAGAATCATATGAATATTCGATTTCCATATTGAAGCTCAAAGTTTAGGAATCTTCGACTCTTAGAGTGTATGCTATCAAATCTTTTCACTATCGACTTTCTTATTATAGCATATCTTGTAGTCATATCTAGATAAAATTATTCAAGTCGTATTTAAAATTGTGTTTTAGAATTCTTGGTATGTAACGTTTTGCCTTTAAATGTGTATACCTATTCTCAGTTTAGCAGTAATGTTTGACGTTTCAAAGTTATATTTTACGACTAACATGAAAGCACTGCCGTCTGCCACACTTTTTCGTTTCACTTGTGTGAAACACCCTTACAATCTAGTCGTTCGATTTTATTTATTTCTTGTTTTATATTAATGTTGATATTGTTATAACAACTAATACACTTTGTTATAATTTTCTTCGTTTTATTTTAATTATTCAAATATTTAATATTGTTGCAACTTAATGATTTTATGTATGTATATATATTTTAATGAAATAAAGTTTATGTCATACTTACTTGTGTATTTTATTATTGATTTTTCTAAAATTTATTTTAACCATTTAACATATTTAATCTATAAGGAAACAAAATTTTTAATATACATAGTTTAATAAAATGTTACTTTCATAAATGCATTTATAAATATTTTTCTTCATTAATAATTATTTACAAAACAAATATAAATTATATTTATTGTAACAGTAAATAAAAAAACTATCATTAATTAACATAATTTAATGTTTCAGTAACGAATATTACAAAAAGACCAAGAAAAAAAAATATATTTCGTAATACAATAACGATTGCCAGTAATTGAAATTGTAATAACAAACTTGTATATTTCTACAAATTTAACAAATTTTACAATATATAATTTAAAATTTAGGTTTGTTTTTATAATAATATAATAGTATATTATTAAATAATTCTTTAATTGTAATAATAATTATATTATAATCAAATAGTAATTTCGCGTGCTTAGTTAAATTAACGAAAGAAACCGTGCTCACTGAAAACACCTAAACTCCTAGAAAATTTGTCGATTGGAAGAAAGAAACAAAAACCTCGAAATTAAAAAAATAAATTGTTTTCATAAATAGCTTACATAAACCAATGAAAAATGTTAACTAAACTAAATTTAATAAAATATGAGCACTATGTGATTGATATTTTTTAAAAGAATTTGATTTCGTTGTTAGTAAACTGAAAAAATATGTACAAGCCCAATTCTTCTTATCGCGCACGCCGTCGAACCAACACGTTACTAGAATCTTGGGATACGAACGGGGCTCTTATGTATATTACATACGTACTACGTACAAGAAGTGCCACAATTTCTATGGTATGATTTGCCTATGATTAATGCGGCTATAATCGGATCATACCGCAATAAAAAAAAACAAAACACGGAATTGCAAAAATCATTATTTTTTATGAATTATCGTAGCTGCCATTCAAGATAATAATTGCGTGCACGGTGCAAGTGAGATAGCTGTTATTGTACGTCAGTGAGACGGAGACAAAATATCTTAGAAAACCACTAAATACAATTGACTTATACAAATGTGTATTAATCTGAACTGACAGCTATGATTTGCGGTAAAATAGATAATTTGTATTCCGCATATGTTCGATGCGTACTCGACCGCATTTCATTTACAGCATCAGCGAGACAGTTTGACGTGTGGCTGACTTACCTGGTCACATCTACAACATGGCGTGCACACGATCATGTCATATTAGTACCTATCTATGGAATATCTATTCCTTTTCAATACCATTTCAATATCTTAAAGATACAAGATTTTTAACAACTATCACATTTAATGGAATCATGAACGTAAAATCCTTATGGCGATACTAAATCTAGTATTATGACGTCGTAAACCATATGACATCGCTGTGATACGTGTCTCTAGAAAAATCTTTAAAATTTTATCTCTAATAAATAAGTAATTTTAGGTTAATATTATCCATACAACGCAGATGTTAATTCGATACATTGTATTGCATAATTTAATAAATATAATCCAATATATATTTAAATAATTTCATAAATCGATTCCCGTTCATGATGCATATTGATTCTGGGTGTTTTGTAACGTACATTATATTGGAAAAATAACACGAGTTTTCCTAATAAAGGCTGAGGATTGTCAGTGTATATTTTTTTATCTTTCTATGTATTATTATAATTTTTTTAAGTATATATTTAATTTATCTCCCATTCTAGTCATATGATCCGTTCGCGCAATGCTTTGCTCGTGAATCATTGGCAATTGCCTCAGGGAGACCGATTTCAACTCTATCCTCTCAACCCTCAGGCTGGCATTACTCACTCTGGCTCGGACTTTCGGTTGAGGCGGCTATCGCACAAATAATATTTCAGTTGCTCAGTATTAATTCCTTTGTTCTATTTTTTTGTGTAAATTGTACGATATATGTCGATATACATCTCAGTTACCAAGGTTGGTGGCACATTGGCGATGTAAGCGTTGGTTAACATTTCTTACACTACCAAGGTCTAAGGACCACTTACCATCAGGTGGCCCATATGTTCGTCCGCCAACCTACCCTATAAAAAAAAAATATATATATATATATATAAGTCAAAACAAACACTTTACTTTATTATTATTATTTAATCTTTAACATTTATTACTTGATACCCGCCCCAGCTTCGCACAAGCAGAATAAAGTTCTACATAAAACGTTTATTTCGTAATACATATAACTAATGGTTTACGTGGCACGTCAGTAAATCTCCTAGACAGCACGATTTTTTCCGACATCTTTAACATTTATCCTCAAATTTATCGAAGATTCAAACATCTATTCCATTAGTGAAAACCGTTCGTTAGTTTTTGAGTCTATCACGTTCATATAGTCAGACAGACAGACGCGACATAAATATAAGCGACTTTTTATATGTAGTGATTAAAGTCAAAATTGCACAAATATTTCCATTTAGACAGTTAAGCTTAAAACAATTTTTTAGGAATTTAATAACATATACTTGATCTATATATGTTTTTATATACAATAAATAAATTGCAAAATTATATACCTATAATGTAACCATCTAAATATTTCCTTATATCAAGATCATATAATAAAAACAAAACAAGTACAATATTGTATTGTACCAGACCAACCAACATGAATCTACAAATTTTCAACAATATGATCATAAGCACCCTTTGGGCTCCTATGATTTTTATATATTATATATTGTTGAAAGATAATACCTATGTGGGACCCGCATTTAAACATATTAGAATCCACACATATCTAATGGAATACCATAGAGCCCAACCAAGACCCGAAGAATTGCCCTAATTTGTTTTCTAAACACGTAGGGTGTTTTGTATACATTTACTAAATAAACATGGATGCAATCACACCGGGTCTTTTATATTTTAGAAGACCCGGTAATAATATAATAAAAAACTCGTATATAACCACAGAAAATGATCGTATGTCAACATTAACCATAATTATTATAACATTTCAATAATACACGCATCAAAATAGTGTAACGGTTGTCAAAACTCCACGGGTGAATAAAGTCGTGATCAATAAATGTCGCATAAACTCTGCATCATATGAATAATTTCAATTAAATTGATATAGGTTAAGTTCGATTATATCTATAATAACTTAAATGTTTAAAACTAAGTTAATACAATGTTGCTGTTCATAATTGACTATGATGATGTGATCTCATAAATAAGCTGTGATCGTTTCCTTAATACAGCGATTTATTTTATTTTCATCCTACTTAAATTTGACCACTTTACTTACCGCTATCAGCATTAATGGCTTTCCAATCACGCAGATGTACGACCACATTTAACTCTATATTCTGTTCCCAATAATTCTTCTTATAGCAAAAACCTTTATTCAAAATTGATGACTGCTATCAAAAGTCACTCCGATCCAGGTGACTGGTGCTGTTCTTTCCTTTAGATTTTTGAATCAGTGGCTGATTAGTTTGCTGTGGTTGCCGTTGGTCCTCGAAACAATATGCGCTAGGAATTTCTTTGAGTGTTGAGATATGAAAAAAATATGTCTTAGCGAAATATCCACCAATTAGAAAGTGAAGTTTCTATGTGAGGTGACGGCGACGAATATCACCACCCAATGGACGATGAAGGGACGAATATTATCTGTGGTATTATTGCTTGTTTTTACTTAATATCAGTTTGTATACCTAATAATAGAGTTTTGTTCACATGTCACGATTTGCTTGTAATACTCTAATAAATATATTGATGATATTTTATATCGTGTAATTTAATACTTATTCTACATTTCAAATTATAATATTAGACATGAAAAAACAAAGAACGTTTCTTTAAAATCAATAAATACTTCAATAGATAAAAATATAAGATATTCATTTAGAACGATGATACGGTGTAATAGGCGACTAAAGCTGCAGATGGTGAGTTTCATTCGAGCCTTCCATGGGGGAAAGCAAAAGTCATTTATTATTACACCGTAATACCATGATGCGAACGTCGTTTTGATGTCGATGTCGAAATTACTGCTTTTGTTGCAGACCTATTCTATTAATAACGGCTGTGTAGATAGCAACTAATGAGATATAACTTTGCATATTGCATATAAAAAATAAAAAAAATCTTTACTTTTATCAAATTAATAACATCACTTAAATGGTAAAATGACATATGTTATTTTTTTTTTACCTTTAATCATTTAATAAATCGATTGACTATCAACTGTTAGAGGAAAAATGACAATTCATAAAATTAAACGTCAAAATACCTAAAATGACAAAAGTGTCATTTCTGTACTGTATGGTAATCCGCCATTTTGTTTTTTTTTTATTGTATAGGTAGGCGGACAATGATGTGGGCCACCTGATGGTAAGTGGTCACCAACGCCCATAGACAATGGTATTGTAAGAAATGTTAACTATCGCTTACATCGCCAATGCGCCAACCAACCTTGGGAACTAAGAAATTATGTCCCTTGTGCCTGTAATTACACTGGCTCACTCACCCTTCAAGCCGGAACACAACAATACCAAGTACTGCTGTTTTGCGGTAGAATATCTGATGAGTGGGTGGTACCTACCCAGACGAGCTTGCACAAAGCTCTACCACCGAGTGATTGTTGAAAAACGGTACTGTGTCTTCTTGTTTCAATTATCAAATCAATAATGACGGAAAGAAAGATAATTGTTTATCTAAACAGCCGCTAAGCAATATTTGTAAGGATGTGTTAATCCAAACCATTTATTACACAAGACGACCCGGTTGGCGTGGTTGGTAAAATACTTGCATTTGACGCCGCAGGTTGTGGGTTCGATTCCCACCCAGGCCAGACATTTGTTTGCATGAACATATCTGTTTGTCCTGATTCTGGGTGTATTTATCTATATATGTATATATATACAAAAGAAAAATAGTATATTTAAGTACATCAGTTGTCTGGTTTCCATAGTACGAGCTCTGCTTAGTTTGGGATCAGATGGCCGTGTGCGAATAATGTCTCAGGATATTATTACATATTATTATTATATAGTATTTTAATTCTATACAAAATTATATAGATGATAAAAAGCGAATATACGGGTGAAGCTACCTTTAAGAAGCGTAAATTCTTGCAATGATATATAAATTAAATTGTATATAATATGTTATGTAATTAATTAATACGATGAACTATAGTTACTAATTTAAGTTTGTTAATCAAATGTACTGGTATAAATTTATTTATTTTTACTTTATTGGAAATCATATAGAAAATACAGAAATATAATTTAATATAAAAGCTTGTGGTTCGTAAATGTTGTCTTATTTTAAAGCAGAAGTAATCGACCTGCGGCTTTTGAATTAAAATTATATAAAAAAAAGTTAAAATATACGCTATAAATTCGTTCATAGTTGTTCAATTCAATTTATAACAGGCCCGAAACCTTAAATCATTACCTAAATATTTTTTGTTTGCGGCCCGCAATACCGCGATCACCTGTTTGTGGTATCTATAAAGAAGAGGTTGAGTATGGCTGCTTTAAAGAAATATCTCATAGAAAAAGAATCAATCTTAGAATAAGCTTTGATGACGACTAAAGTAAGTTAAAGTTATAGATCGTACGTTTATATTATATCTTATTAAATTTGATTTGAACGAAAGTAAGCTACGCAAATGACATTTCTTTTATAACTTTAGACGTAAATCGGAATCCCCAGGTAGCGTCGCGTGAATATGACAAATATTCAGCGACGGTAGAGCACGTCCCGACAATAAATCAGAGCTGTACTGAGGTAAAACAAATTATTTGTTAAAATAACAGTCTAGAATTTATTTGATAAGTAATGCTCCTATAATTAAATTATTGTATTCAATTAAATTACCGTGTTCTGATTGGAACACAATTACAGTACTAATAATTGCCGTTTGGCGGTAAAATATTTGATGAGTAGCTGGTGCCTACACAATTTGCAAGCCCTACAACCAAGTAATACTTTTACGATGAATAAATGAATTTGAGTTTGAGTTTAAATCTGTTATAGTCACGAGTTAGCACAAACCACATACTATGTATTTTAAATTTTTATAAAATAAATATTAAAACGATTGTGTACGTATGCAATATGTATTGCAAGGAATACTATTACAAATGTAAGTATGTTTGCTCTCCACTCTCCTGAGCGGCGCTAAAAAACACAAACACCCACAGAGTATCCGCATATATCGATTGAAATTCTGAGACACATACTTACGAGTGCCACGAGTATCAACTCGCTGTAAAACATTCTTCAACTTCACAAACTTCGTTTCTTTCTTATTAAAAACTAGTTTTCGTCCGCGTTTAAATAAGTAGCCTATGTCCTTCTTTGGGGTTCAAGTTGCTCAAACTTTATTATAATCGGCTTAGTGTTCAGTGTACACATTAACAAGTATTACAGCCAAAAGATGGGATTGTTCAGTGCCCTATTCACTGTCGATTATATAAAATCACGATTAAATTATAAAAATAAAAAAAATATATTTAAAGTATAGTAATCTTTTAATGACCCACTGCTAGCCTATCATGATTATTTATTAACTTATAGAAACCTTTTAAAAATCTTAAACTTGGAGGAAGTCGAGTTATAAACTAAAAAATATAATTTTTAATACGAGACAATGCGTTTTATTCTATACAAAGAGTGCTACATTTGTTCGTATGTTCATGACATGTGTTCTCGACTCGAAACGAATTCGCTGTCTCATTTTTATTGCTATATCTAAACTCAATATTTGCCAGGCTATTTGCTAGGTTTGGGTATGTATTTTATGAAGTATTACAAAAATAAATCGAAACTAATAATTGCTAAGTCGATTTAAACTCAATAGCAAAATTAATTAATAAATGTTTATGTAATATCATTGATGAGAAACATCTACTGTCGTACGTCGGATTAAGACTCATTAACGAATCTTAATTTTATTGTATATTTTATTTCAATTAATTGATTTTCTTTAATTTAATAAATTATTTAAAAAAAACCTCAATTTCCAGATAAGATATCTGCCGGGAACCCGCGACGGGCAACTTTATTAATGAATTAATTTAAATTAAAAATTAAAAAAACCATAATTATAAAAAGTCCTTTTACAATAAACCATGTACACTTAACTGGTAGCTGTGGAGTTAAATATATTGCCACTTCTAAATCGTTTGGAATTATAACAACATTTTCACACAACAAAATAACTATCTAAGACTACTGTTACTAATATTATTATAAATGCGAAAGTAAGTTGGTTTGTTTTGTTTCTTCCTAACTACTTAACAGATCATTATGGAAGCTAGCATACACGCTTACAGAATAGAATGGTCCTCCTGACCGATTTCGGCCACGGCGGCCAATCTCAAGAGAGATTAGCCAACTGCGCAGGACATATTATAGTGCACAAGTGTGTGCGCAAACACAGGTGCACTCTCTATTCCCTTATTCTCATAACCCGATGGGACGGCAATCCGACACGACCGGAAAGAGTTCAGGCGCAGCACCAACGGCATAGAACTTAGAGTATCTAACACCCCTCCTCACACGGGGCCCAAGCCACGGAGGAAGCTAGTTTTATTATAAACTAGCTGTGCCCAGCGGCTTCACCCGCGTATAATTAATACTAGTATACAGGCTACTGGTAAAGAAATACGTAATTAACGATTTGAAATTAATTTTCATAAGATACCGTAGGGTTTACCGATCTATCGGAGCGTCACGGTAGCATGCGCAAGCGATCCCGTGGCGCTCCCGTTAAGACGGGAAGGGTACCGCTGGGTTTTTAGTGGGTATTCCGATGACCGGGGCACACTCGGTGCCTTGGACATACGGCGAGTCCCACATACCCCCCCCACTGTTCCCGTGGGGGGAAACGCGTCATGCGTTTTACCAGCGTCAAAAAAAAAAAAAAAAAGGTTTTACCGATCTTATATATATATATCCTATCATTATTCTATCATTTGCGCCATCACATGTTCTTTGTATGTGCAAATTTTCATCAAGATTGGTCAAGCCGTTCTTGAGTTATAAGAAGACATATAGATAAACAGACAGTCAGACAAAAATGAAAGAATAAAATTATAATGTGAATTACTGCATTATAAAACGATTATTTATCACAAAATTAGGTGAAAAAAATATTTGTACAGACGGAGCTAATACATTTATATAGTAGTATAGATAAAAAATGCTTATATACATAATTTAACTAATAACTTTTTACATTTCTCGTTTCAGTAATATAATATTACGTATTTGCAAATATTACCGATTTACCCTTATTCCTATTTTCTTGTCAAATTGAGCGGAAAGCTTTTCTTAAGAGTACTGTGACAATTGCCAAAGAATTTTAAATTTTGCATACTTCGTTTGTATTGAAAAATGGTATTACAAAAGCCTATGTAAAGTTTCCACAATAAAATATTCAAGGAAATAGTGACAGAAAAGGTCCCACTGCTGGGCTAAAGCTTAAGGCTTTTCCACAACACTGTTCCATCCGTCATGCAGACTTTCATCCGATACATGAAATTCACCACTGCGCACGAATTAAATTATAAACACAAGTAATTAAGGACATAAACATATAAAGGTTGTCCGGATTTGAGCCCACATTATTTACTTCACGTATCATCAGGTCACTTATTTAAAAAAAAAAACTACGCTAGTTTAAGTTTTCATACTTAGGTACCAATTTCATAACGAGATGCTCTAACAGATGGGGTAGCTTTGAGCTACAGTAACAGCCTGTGAATGTCCCACAGCTGGGCTAAGGCCTCTTCTCCTCTTTTTGAGGAGAAGGTTTTGGAGCTTATTCCACACGCTGCTCCAATGCGGGTTGGCGGAATACACATGTGACAGAATTTCAGTGAAATTTGACACATGCAGGTTTCCTCACGATGTTTTCCTTCACCGCCAAGCACGAGATGAATTATTATCACAAATTAAGCAGATGAAATTCAGTGATGCTTGCCTGGGTTTGAACCTACAATCATCGGTTAAGAATCACACGTTCTTACCACTGGGCCATCTCGTAACTTTCTACAATTATTGAACGAACGCAACTTCTATTTAATCAGGCAGGTTATATGTTGAATGATTTTATTTTCATAAATAACTTTTTGTTTTATTTAATGGCAGCTCTCGGGCTATATTCCTAGAAGCTGTTATTAAATAACTAACTTAACTACCTCTAGCTTGCCTTAGCCTTCTTTCAACGCTCCCATTAAATATTATAATGTTCAAAGGAAGAAATTGAAAAGTTTATTACGTTAGCATACAAAGGAAATCTGAAGCAAAATAAATGAAAATTATAATATTATTTAGTTAGTTTATATACAATATATTATTAATAGTAATAAATAATTTGTATCACGAAGTACAAATAACTTGCAACTTCTCCGGTGAGCCAATTTAATTAC
Source organism: Nymphalis polychloros (assembly GCA_905220585.2). Taxonomy (NCBI): domain Eukaryota; kingdom Metazoa; phylum Arthropoda; class Insecta; order Lepidoptera; family Nymphalidae; genus Nymphalis; species Nymphalis polychloros. The sequence continues at coordinate 11,793,578 of HG992252.1, read as the reverse complement.
CACAAGGGAAATAAAGATAAGATCTATTATTGATTACGCTATGACGGTGTTGTTTTGCATTTTTTTCAATAATTGCAATAAGGGCGATGGTGACCACGTCTTTAGATTTTAGAAATAATTGTAATTCTTCTTTGACATATCACTGTAAACTTTTAGCTTCAGATAATGAAGCTGAAAGTTGTTATAAAATAAAAACATGTGTGTTTGTTAAATGCTCTGTGCGTTTTGTCTATAAGTGGCTCCGTCCATCCGTAATTACACGCAAAGTGGGACTGTGCGTGTAATTACGGACGAACGCAGACTAGCCCGCACCAACACACCGTGGGTAATGAGCCGTTTATGGAAACGCAGATAAGTCCGTAGTGGTGCATCGTATCCACCAAGAGATTGTAACTTCAAAAGTGTGGAAGAGCGAGAGCAGTAGCTAAGGCAGTATAATTTTCTCATTCACTTTCCCTTTTGGAATGACAAAAATTCTAGTTCTTATAACATTGTAATTAAGCCTTGCATGTATCCTCTAACTCTTATTGGGGCAATGTGGAGGAATAATTGTTCTCTTATTGCAATATTACAAATTATTATCTTCTTGTACATACTTAAAATGTTCAACGTTCTATGTGTAATACCTTGATTTTGGTTAATAAACATTATTTATTTATTTTGACCAGCTGTGGGACAGTCACAGGCTGTTACTTAAGTTCTTACTATAGATTTGTTATATAGTGTATAGACTTCTTTGCAATTATATTATATTTCTGATATAATCTGAAATAATATTACCGGTATAAATTGCAGATTACAGATTGCAGAAAAATAAATCTTAATGGACAAAATAAATAGAGGCAACTTGTTTTTTTTACATTCCCGACCGCCGTGAGTTAACAAATGGCCGAGATTTTCTTTTCAGACAAGGTTTATTTTCAATTTTTCTCCCCGACTAAGTCGCTTGCATCTGATCTTGAATGATTATGCAAATAAACTTGAAGGATGCTGTTACTTCACTTGGAAGCGAATGGTTTATTTAAACAAAAATACAGTTCGTTGCAGTTCATTTTTGCTTATATATTATGTAAGCGACGACTATAGTAAATAATTTTTAATTTAATTAAACTTCGCCTAGTCGCTAGCTTAAAAAAATTCTGGGTTAAAGGCCGGCCAATAAAATGTATTATGTATTTCTATCAAGAAAATTTGACATCATCAATTTCAATAAAAATAAAATAAGTATAATTCGGGAGAACTTTCAATTTCACATTATAAATGCCTCCAGAAATTGATAAATCATTGTAATTTATGTTTTTTGTACAATGATTATGTTACAATCAAAATCATCGAAAAGTATATAAGTACAAAATTAATTAAATAGTTGAATTGTGTAACTACACATTCAGAGATCATTTCAACCACTTAATATTTTAAATGAATACGAATATACTTATAATATTTTACCAATAATATAACACTAAAATTCATTTAATACCTGAGAGCAATATCATTCCCAGGCGAATCACGATTTTTCTATATCAAGATTGAACGCACCTCACGATATGGAAAATCGTGACATGATAAGCGATTCTGCAACATCTAGGTCATCCTGCAAGCAATAGAAAATTATAACACAATAACACTATATAAGATATCGAATTAAGAATGTATGTTTAAAAAATAAAATTACCAAAAAATATAACGTAAGAACAGATGTATGAAACTATTGTTCGTAATTAATTTTTGAATGTGAAACAGATTTTATTTTATAATTTTATCTATACTTAAAACCACTGTTATAAAAGCCAAGGGAACAGAGTAGAGAGGCTTAATGAACCTCGCAGAGCAGCTATTATATATATATTTAGCAAACGAGCAGGTAAAGAAATATTTGGAACACCAAAACATATTATTATAAATTGTTTTATGTTCATATCTTTTTATTAACCGTTGATAATTAATTGAACACACTTTTATAATATAATATTCACAATATCCGTCAATTTTGGCCGCCGCTACCGACTTTTGGCACACTGCAAAAGCTTCCACAAACCCATAAACCAATTTATCGTACGAACTGCATTTTGTAGATTAACTGATGCGAGATAATCTGACAGCTGGACTGCCTTCAATAAATATAGAGATTATAAATGAAAATAAGTATTTTATATGAATACTCACGGTGAAAATAAATTGGAAACTATATCTTAATGTGCTATTTTTTCAAGTTCTGAGTTCATTATGACAATCGTAATACCTTTAACAGTAGGATCTAACAGTCAGTTATGGATCAAATATGAAATTAAATTTAACGCCTACCGATTCAAAAGGTTGATTCTACCGAGAGGAACTAGCAAAGAATTCGTTAATACTTAATCATACAGTGGATATCGATACACGAATTGATTACGTTTAATCAAATCTTATTTAATTGCCTGAAAATAGACGACTAATAATTAATTCCACGCTTCTCTTACACGTGATCTAAGATACTAATTTATATTGCTTTAAGAATGACCGTATTGTATTGCCGAAGTCGAATAATGTTCCTTGTATTTGAAACCTGTTTCCTGCACTTTCTGCAGCAATTTGCTATTGAGTATCCAATATCCACCACTAACCGTTCCAATTTAAGCAAATTTGAGATCAATAACAGGCTATGCATTATGTGGATTAGTAGATGCCGTTATCCATACTGAATAATCGGTCCATGAATCTTATGGATCAACGCATTTTAGAGCTGTTTTATCGTTTCCTACTATAAGCTACTGTATTGATCAGAGACTATTTTGACTTAAAACATTTATTGACGCGCCTTGGGACAAGAACATCTTGTGTCGTAACGGCAAGTGGGATTCTAGTGTACGATCTGTAGAGGGCTGAAACTGCTGCCATCTCTCTCTCCTGTATGAGGTTAAAAATGATAGCAAATATAATCATACGCGTGTTGTATTCCACATTTGAAATGAAATACTCTCTCTTTTTGTTCATATTAAAAAACAAACGAATATTCATCATCGGAGAGCTGACATAAATCTTCATATACATCATTTATAGCTGTCACTTCTTGTTGACTAGGTGTACGCTAATCTTTCAGTGTGCTATTAATCATCAAGACAAAACGTTAACAGTTGACTGGATTCTGAACATCTGGTATACATTTTGAGTAGTTTTAAATTTCAAATTCAAATTTCAAAAATCTTTATTCAATGTAGAAGTGTTACACGTGCTTATTGATTCTCATAAATTTACCACTGACTGAATAGATCATAATTTTAATGTAATAAATATAACCTTTATAAACAAATCAATGAATTTCATCGTATATATAAGCTTGCTAAATTTAAGACTCTTATGTTAAACAATTTGAGGTGTACGTTGTTGACTCATGACAGCTGATCTTTATTGGTCTTTGTTTTATTATTATAGTTTTTTTTTTTTTCCTAAAATTTTAAAAACGCAACCAACATATTTCGTTTGTGCTAGAATACAAAAGCCGTCAAGCCTTACATAATCTTGTTTAACTGCTTCATAAAGTATATTTTTACTTCAATATATTAGAATGCAACTAAAATGGTATAAACAGTGCTAGTGATAATTAATCGAGTCTAGAATTTAATGTTTGTGATATGATAAATGAGATCCGTTCACTGGACAGCTTTATATCTAAGCTCATAATCAATCAATCAATTCAATGTAACATAAGCTGTAATATGGAGTTACACTCGACTGCCTCATTGGTCTAGTGGCTACATGTAAGGCCGGAGACCCGGTGGTCCTGGGTTCAAATCTGTATGAGTAGGTATTTCTGTCGAAAATTCTCAGTAGCAGCCCCGAGTCTGGAAGTTGGAAGTGTGTGCGCGGGAGTGCCCCTGCCTCGGAAACCACCTAAAGCCGTTGGTCCTGAGCGTGAACTCTTTCCGGTCGTGTCGGATTGCCGTCCCATCGGGTTATGAGAGTTAAGGAATGGAGAGTGCACCTGTGTTTGTGCACATACTTGTGCACTATAATGTCCTGCGCAGTTGGCTTATCTCTCTTGAAATTGGCCGCCGTAGCCGAAATCGGTCTGGATGACTATTATTATTATTAACATGGAGTTTCATTCATATATCTGTCTACTACTCGATATAAGCTATCTCTACTAATGTTATAAATTTGAACTCTATTACGCTTTCACGGATAAACTACTGAACCAATTTTGATGAAATTCGGTATGAACAAAGTTTGAACCCCGTGGTCACGCGCTACATTTTTATATCCAACGCCTATTTCACGCGCGCTCATATAAAAACTGTAATCTGCGTTCTCTGTGAGTTCTATCATCATATATACTATAAGTAAGGATGCCATTCTCTGGTTCCTTCAGCAACTGGTAATCTATGGAAGACGTATAAATAGAAGGACCGAAGACCGTAAGCCAGTTGGTGCAGTTGAAAATAGGTGCTTAGACTCAATTCACTATTGAACGTTAGAATAATTATTAAAATCATTAACAAATATAAAAGTAATAAGTTTAAGAAGGTATTGTATGGTAGGTGATAGCTTTATTATAAAAAAATATATATCACTGTCATACATATATAAAAATTAATGTATAATTATATCACTTGTCATAAAAGGGACAAACAAATTAGGGAACAATCATACGACATCCAGATAAACTTTAATTTCTGTTGATTTTTCATATCCAAACAACACAAATAATGGTTTAGATGAATACTGACTATATTTACTGTGTTATTTATACCATGATTAATTTAATAAAAATAGAATATATTTGAGATTATAGATTAGATGATTTGAAAATAATAATAAAACAATGATCATATAAGTTTTACTCATAAAGAATGAAAATGAATAGCGTTAAAATTATACCAAAGCAACTTTTATTGCAACCATCATTTACTTTAGAGCAAATCTCATTTTCTAATATCGCTCCGGAATTGTGCAGCCAGTAGAGGGAACGTTGTATTGAGTTCAGAAACTTGGAACTAAATTGAACAAAAGCATGTTTGAACTGCTATTTTATTACACGACTACGGCGCAACTGAAGATGATAATGATTTGACTTTTTTTCTGTTAATACTGCAGTTAACTTAATATTCGAATTTAAATTCAAAACACGCCGATTTAAGTTTTAATATTTTTGATTCGTCACGATAAAAAGCTAGCTGGTGGTAAGGATTTCTGCAATCTAGTCTTAAAAGATACCACCCGTTCATCATATAACCCACCACCAAGCAAATACTAACTAACTATTTTTTGTGTTATGGTTTAACGGGTGAGCAAACCAGTGTAACTACAGGCACAAAGGACATCATATTTCAGTTCCCAAGGTTGGTGGCGGATTGGCTATAAAGAGATGGTTATAATTTTGTTACAATATACACTTGTCAGTCAGTATATAATATAATATAATATATAATATCCTGGGACTTTATTCACACAAAGCCATCTGATCCCAAACTAAGCAGAGCTTGTACTATGGAAACCAGACATCTGATTATATATTATACTTACATATACTACTTTTATTTTGTAAATAAATACTTATATAGATAATTACACCCAGACTCAGGACAAACAGACATGTTCATGCACACAAATGTCTGTCCTGGGTGGGAATCGAACCCACGACCTGCGGCGTGAAAGGCAAGTATCTTACCAACCACACCAACAGGCTAGTAAACTTAATACAATACAAAAAAGGCTATTTGAACCAGAGATAGAACATGTGAATCTGCATCTAAGATACAGGATTAAAGTCCGGGCGAGCTCATTGCGTTTTCAAATGCTTTTTTTTCATTGTAATTCATCCCATGCTGGGTGGTAAAATAAAGCATCGTGGCATACACACACGTCCACACATGTATCGTATGAAAATGCGCCACAAGCGTATTGTTGGTATCGCATAGATAGTGTAACAAGTGGTACCTACTACTAACAGTGCAGTGTTAGATATGGGCGAAGGTAACCAAACAAAAGACCAAGAGGATAGCACAAAGTCTAAAGTAATTAAAAAATAATTCTATTTGCAGGGTTATAGCTATTAAGTGCTATTATTTTGCGTGCAATATATGTATATTTACGTATGTTTAATATATATATATAAATGTTTTGATAAAAGAAGGTCCTAACCATATATTATCCACGCTGCCTGGTCGTTTGGCAACTTTCCAATGTCATCACATTGCTTTTTACCAAAGACTTGTAAGACATGAATTGATCTTCCACCTGACATTTTTCCTGAGCACTATAATTAAGCGGTTTTCAAATATCGAGAGTACCTAGATTGCAAGGCCCCTTTTATTTAGTAGTCATCTATAATCGCCAAACTTTGATACTGTATATATTATCAGCCTTACATATAGACGTTCCTTAGCGGCAATTTAGTTGAACATTGATTTCTCTCTTTTGTCATGATTCATTTAAAATCGAAAAAGGAATATATGTAAATTAAAACATCAAAATATAATATGTAATAACAAATTTAAATTTAAATGTATGTACAGTATTTGTACTTTGGCATCTTTCTTTCATCTTTGGATTCAGAACAGGAGAATGTTTATACAATTCATTGAAATTAAAATAAAATAAAATGTCATAAACGAAATGTATATTCAATTTATTTACTAAGGATGTACTTAAACTAAAGTAAAGTATACTTTGGATAGTTAACGTTTTTTTATACTACGAAACTCAAAGGTGAAAAGGCAGTCTTTCCACTTTTGAGCGCGATTCCTGAGTCCATTTGTTTGAAGGTCAGTGACCTTATGAATGTGAAATTAAAAATAAAGAGGAAACCGCAAATCGCTTTGCATAAATATTTGTAGGGAGGTTGCAATATGCGGATAGTTCTTATTCGTTGATTTATTATAATCCTTATAAGCCTTCTTGTTAGACGGTAACTTGTTACGTAAAAAGGTTTTCCCTGATCCACAGGGAGACATTAATCATTTAAGGCGAAATGTCAACAGGGTACACTTCTAACACTGTAAAATTTAAGCTTGCTTACATATCTTTATTTACTAAAATTAGTATCAATATTATATTTAATATTAAAACTAATTTTAGAAAATAAATTAGAAGAATATTCAGTGCTACATATACATTTCAGTTCTAAATATTATGTAACAAAGTCACTCGTCGCGACTGTTTGCCTAAACGCGAAGATGTAGGTGTATAATTATTTTTGGGAAAAAAAAACATTATATACTTTCTTAATATAATATATGAGTTTAACTACTAAATATATCTTGGCTTGGATGGTAAAAAACAACATTCAGTGAACAGTACAAGCGGGGTTAAAAATTGGAATGTCCCCAAAGATCGGAATACAGCAGCCCTCGTTTAAAACGTAAACGGAAGTTCACCCGACATATTTTATTCCGAAGAGAACATACGATAACGAACTGATTCGTAAGAAATAAAGATTTCAAAGGAAACTGTTTTACTTTACGGAAGAAAACGAAACATTTTACTTCAAGTTGATATTTCTATAATTAGCGTTCAAAAAGTTTTAATATTTTTGTTCAGGAAATTTAATTTGGAATTTTCTTTCGTGAATGTTAAATGCGAAAAATCGTAATGATTATGAGATTGTTGTGCATGTTAAAAATGAGAAATAATTCACTTTGATAAGTTACATTTTATATGAAACGATCAGTATAAATTTTAGAAGCTAGAGCGGCAAGTATTTCTACATAGTTGTTTAACGTTGCTAAAACTAGACGCGTGAAATTTTAATGAAGTACAACTTTCATTATTAAAGTTACTAACTAAAACTATCTGTGACGTAATTAATGTTACAATTAATTTAACTTTTCCTGAATATGAGACAAAATTTTAAAATAAATAAATACATAATCAAGGGTTAATATTAACTTTTTGGTTGTTGTTGTTGATAATTAAAAAACTATAAAATTTATAATTATTAAAAATTCATATATTTTTATTTTTATATACTAATAAAATAATATATAATTATGCTTAGTTGTATAGTAGATAGATAACATATATAGTATTTGCATTTTTTACATGTTATTATTAAGATATACATTATATAATAATACTAAAGTATATAATAAGACTATATAATATTAGTAGACATAATTTTGTAAATATTTAATTAATTTTTTTGTCAATAACTAAAAGCTGCAACTATATTTCGGAATACGTAAAATGCAATCAGACAAATCTCCTACAATCTGCTCACGAGTTTCTGTGCTTGAGATTCAATTAAGTCCGCAGTAACCTGAAAGTAGAAGATTTAAAACGAATTAAAATGTCACAAAATACATACATGAATCTAAGCTAAAAGTGCCGGGATGACTTTAAAAATATGTGAATATGTGAATGAGTATAGCGCGGGTTCAAATCCAAGCAAGCATCAATACATTTTCAAGTAACTAATTTATGTTTATAACTTGTCTCGTTCTCTGGTACTTATATTATATCAACCCGTAATTATCTCACTGCTAGGCAAAAGATTCATCTTATGGAAAAAGTGCATATTATACCATGCTGCTTCAGCGCGTATTATTATAATTTTATCTGACACGCGCAGGTTTCTAACGACGAGATGGGATGAGAACAGATCAATCACATGAGAAGTCTTCGCCTGGCTTTGAACACTGTTACTGAATAGTTTAAAAAGGTAAGTAATGTTTAAAAAGTAAGGTATGGTCAGTAATGGTTAAAAAAGTACGTAATCTACGAGTAGACTTAAAAACTAAATGCGAAAATAAATAGCATTAAAACGAGTCAATAAATTGAAAGATATTTGAAAATATTTGAAACGTGAGCTGCACTTATTTGGATTGTATCCACACGCAATAATACTTTAAGCTAAAACCAATTGAATCGAACATCACAAATCGATTCAATCCCATTACAAAATTGAGTAAATTATATCTACTTTGTTATAAAGGATATTCCTCTAGTGGTAGCTGGTAGACCTACATTGCAAAAGTATATATTAATTAAAGTATATAATAAGTATTATAAATAATTTTCAAATTAAAATTAAATCCTTTAAAAGAGAGTTATGTATATATGTATGCTTAGCTGGGCTTCTTGAAGGTAATCTTATTTAAGTAGTTAAAAACTATGTGACCGATTTACACGCAAATATAACGTAGTTATCTATTGTCTAAATAAATATATCACATGATATGTAAATTTGTAATCGATATTGTATTATGAACGTATTCTATGTAAAGGTAGCCATAACCGATACTGCTTATATACATAATTCAATTATTTAAATACTGTACAGTGTGACTCTACACTTTTTTCTACGTCTTTATTTCAAGGATTTCGACAAATATGAAAAAATATGTACTTACTTTATTTAAGAAGGATTTTTTTATGATTTATTAAACAATAATATCTGTTACTCAGATTCAAACGGTGTTCCTGATCAGCTTGCTGAGAATCTAATATCACTGTTCTTTCTCCTTATACGTTCACTCCTCTTCGTCTCAATATATCTCAGTTATTATTTTATTATTTCGCGACAATTATAACAGAAATTCTCACAAAAAGTGTGTAGATACGTGTATGGCAGGCTTTAGTATTTAATCATTGGTGATTGCATTAGAATATTCAATATAGTTCTAAATCCAGTGTAATTAGATCAGATTCGAACAACATACATATATTACGAACGAGAAGGCCGAGATCTAATTAGAAAGCTTGACAAATAGACATGTTCATGCACACAAATGTCTGTCCTGGGTGGGAATCGAACCCACGACCTGCGGCGTGAAAGGCAAGTGTCTTACCAACCACGCCAACCGGCTCGTCAACAAGTTACTCTACAAATCGTGACCGCGTGGAATGGTGGCAAGAATGCTAGCAGCATTTCCACTCTGAATCGCAATTACGATTCACTGGGCGAAAGACCAACCATCCCTCATGTCACAAGTTGAGGCAATAAAATGGGGTGTTATATTTTAGATGATTTTTTCTGCATTATTAGTCCAATTTCCAAACGTTTCCACTGCAAACGGAACAAAAATATAGTTTGGAATAAGAGACGAATATTTGTTACATTTGTTCGCTTCAGCTTTTTCCGCGGTAGCTCCGGCTTTTAACATTGTTTCCCTGATATGAAATGGGCAGGGATGTACAAGATACACGGTACAGGGATGTTCAAGTAATTTGCAGCCGCAATTACAGGAGCTCCGAATGTAATGATATCTAACAAATAATGCTTTACACGCTCCGAATTATTAGATTGCTTGTTTGAATCGTTTTGTTAAATTGGTTTTAACTGGTTTATTTAAATAAAATTGCATTGATACATTAAACAGTGAAGTTTGATAATTTACATAGATTTGTGATGAAATACCAGTTGCGCGTGCGCTGTTGGACGTATAAGAAGAGAATATGGTTTAATCGCATAAATAGTGTTTTTATTGTGTTGTTTTTCTTGTAATGTTGTTAATACAATAATACCACACGTACAGTTTTGTTTGAACTGCAATTTAACAAGCATTCCTATATGTGAGAGGACTATTTTACAGTTTTAGTGGTGATCGTATTTAGTTACGAGTAATACGCAGTGCCCTTGAAGTGACCTTAAGAGTGACCATTTAAGAACAAAAGAACTTAATGAGCTGCCCGGCTTTAAACTTCGCCTTAATTATTATAAGTAGCCAAGTTTCGAAGCGATAGCTTAAAGAACGTTTGGTCCAGCGTAGAGCGTGCTAGCTTTTTGAGTTCCTCACTTACCGTGACGACTCCGAGTTCAAACCCCACAAGAACCGATTTGCGTTTTTAAAATTATAATAATTTCTAAGTCGCATTATTTGTAAGACAAATTAAAATGAAGTTTGCCTGCTGCAATTTGACGACAGGTGTCGCTAGTGACTGCTTGTTGTGTACAAAGTGTGGTCATAATTATCACTTTAGATGTTTACACCCAACCGAAAAACGTAAAGAAGTATCTCAAGAATTAAAAAAACACTGGATTTGTCCGGAATGCACAATAAATCAACCCAGAACTGCGAGAAACGACAGTACACCAGTGCGAGTACAGACCAGTGAAAGTAATGTAAACCCGCGTAGAGGTGCTGCTTCCGGTATATATGAGGATTTTGTTTTGGATACTGCTGATAAAACATCTTTTGTTGAATTGATTAGATCCATAATTTCAACAGAATTGGCCAGTTTAAAAGGTGATTTTAAAACTTCTATGTATCCCATTCAAGAAGAGTTAAAAACATTTAAAAAAGAATTTCAAATAATAAAAGAAAGTTTGGATTTTATAAATTCAAAATTTGATGAAATTAATAAACGAATTGAATGCTGCGAAGGAGAAATGAATGTTTTATCTCAAAAATGTATGGAAATCGGTAAGCTGTGCAGTTCTGTGGAAGAAATTGAATTTCATAATAATAACCGAGAACAGTGGGCCCGAAAATCTAATGTTGAAGTTTATGGAATTCCAGAAAGAAAAAATGAAAACCTGATCTCGTTGTTACAAACAATTTTTGATAAAACAAACTTACAATTTAATATAAATACGGATATAGACTTCATCACCAGAGTCGCTTCTAAAAAAACCGATGGGAAGAAATCTAAACCAATTATTGTGCGTTTCATATGTAGATGGAAAAAAGATGAATTTTTGTCCGCGGTTAGGAAACTAAAACTAAAATGTTGTGATATAGGCTTCAATGGTAACAATAACTCAATATTTTTTAATGACCACCTCACTAGTCTAAATAAAGCCTTATTGCAATCTGTGAAGAAAGCGGCAAAAGAAAAAAATTATGAATTCGTGTGGGTCAAAAACTGCAGTATTATGGCCCGGCGTTCTAACACAAGTCCGGTTTTGCATTTCGTGAAGTCTAGTGATTTAAAAAAAATTGTATAAGTAGCTTTGTTTGTCTTTCTCAAATATTTTATATTGTTTTATATATGTTAATAATTCTGTTATTGGAATCAAGTATTTTGAGCACAACTATGGGACGTCAAATTATTTTATGTTACTATTTTGCACACGATTTTGGACATAAAAAACTATTGATATTAATATTTAACACATACCTAAATACGCTCTCTCCTGCGAATATATTTATAAAAACTAGTAACATGATAATTATTCTTTGTGTTTACAGTGATTAAAAATTATTCAATTTTATATCAAAATGTACGCGGCTTACGTACTAAGACTAATTCCTTTTTCAGGAAAATAATAAATGTTGATTATGATATTGTTTGTTTAAGCGAAACATGGCTTTGTGAGGGTATTTTTAGTGAAGAACTTTTTGATTCTAGATATTCAGTGTATCGACACGACCGTAACTATGATAAGCTCGGTAATAGTATGGGTGGTGGCGTTTTAATTGCAGTGAAGTCTGACATATCAGTTCGTTCATCATTATCAATTGTGGTTAAAAATCATGCAGCCGAGATAATTAAGGTCTCTATCGCACTTGACTTAGAACCCATATCAAAACGATTTCATGTTTATTGTTGTTATTTCCCTCATGGCAGTTACCATAGTGAGTGTCTTTGTGATTGTTTTGAACTTATTTCGAATGAAGTATTATTGTATCCTGATGATATTTATTTAGTAGTTGGTGATTTTAACATATCTAATGCTGTTTGGGATAGAGTTGGAAAATTTATGAATCTACGTAATTTTAATGATAACGACCCAGGTATTGATTCCATATTTAATTTTTTAAACTTTACTGATTTAAAGCAGTTTAACTGTGTTCCTAATGTTAACGGACGATACTTAGATCTAGTAATTTGTAACACACATTGCACAGTATGCCCAAGTGACTTTTATCTCGTTAATGAAGACGCTCACCATCCGACACTTAATATTAAATTAAATCTTTCCGATACTACCCAAAACTTTTCAGTTCCTCGTAAAATTCGCTTATTTCAAAAAGCCAACTATGACGAAATCAATAACATTATAGCCAGAACCGATTGGTATGACTTATTGAGCGCTTGTAATGTTTCCGATGCCGTTGTTATGTTTTATGAAACTATTAACTCTATAATATCTCAACATGTTCCAACAAAAGTTATGAAAGGCGATAAACATTTCCCCTTTTGGTATTCTCGCGGATTAATCAAAATTATTCGTAACAAATTGCACTTTCATAGGCGATGGAAGATCTATGGCCGATCATCAGACTACGACACGTTCAGTCTTTTACGGGATCGTCAAAAACAAGTGCAAATTGATTGTTATGATACATACATATGTCAATCTGAGATAAAAATTAATAAAAACAGCAAGTTTTTTTGGACTTTTGTTAAGTCTAAAAAGGCTGCTGCTGGTATACCTGATAATATGTTCTTTGGGAATGAGGTGGGTAATGATGGTAACAAAATATGTCAGTTATTTAATGACTATTTTAAGTCGGTTTATGCAGAGCCTGTTACTAGCTTTAGCTACCCCGGAATAACATCGAGTAATCATGCCTCTTGCTGCAGTAATTTATCGATCGGTTTTGTTACACTGAGTACTAACATCATTAAGAAATATTTGAAAACGTTACAAATAGACAAGGGTTCGGGGCCGGATGGGTTGCCGCCTATTTTTTTGAAATCATGTTGCGAATCTTTGGCTTATCCACTTTTAATATTATTTTCTAAATCGTTAAGTTCTGGAATTATGCCCGACACTTGGAAGCGCTCTTATGTTGTACCAATATATAAGTCTGGTGACAAGCATAATATTGAAAATTATAGGCCAATTTCAAAATTGTCAACTATAGCGAAGCTTTTCGAAAAAATTGTTTATGACCAAATTTACCCTTGTCTTAGGCCAATGTTAATTAATCAGCAACATGGGTTTATAAACAGAAAATCCACGGAAAGCAACCTATGTGAATTTATCCATCATATATCTACTGGAATGGATCAAGGATACCAAGTAGACGTCGTGTATACCGATTATTCTAAGGCATTTGATAAGATACCACATGCATTATTAGTACATAAACTTGAGAAAACCGGTATACATGGCGATCTACTTCGATGGCTGTCTTCTTACCTGGAGAATCGTAGTCAAGCTGTAACAATTAAAGGACATACTTCTTCTTTCGTGCCTATATCTTCCGGTGTGCCCCAGGGTTCGCACCTCGGTCCTCTACTGTTTAATATATTTATTAATGATATACAAATAGTTTTCGAGAATTCAATTATTCTTCTATATGCTGACGACATGAAAATCTTTAGACGAGTAACTCAAACTTCTGATTGCATACTCCTACAAAATGACCTAGACAAATTATGTAAGTACTGCTCAGACAACTATTTGTGTTTAAATGTAAAGAAATGTAATGTTATCTCTTTCACTCGTAAAACTAAAGATATTAACTTCAATTACCATCTAAATAACAATATTATTGCACGAGTTACCGAGGTGCGAGACTTGGGTATTTACATTGATAGCAAACTAACTTTTAAGTCCCACATTAATTACGTTACAGCTAAAGCTTTCCGAATGCTTGGATTTGTTTTAAGAGTAGGTAGGGATTTTAAAAACGCAAATACTTTAATACTTTTATATAATTCGTTTGTTAGATCGGTCCTCGAATATTGTTCAACTGCTTGGAATCCCTTTTATAAATGCCATATTATGCAATTAGAGAAAATTCAACGCAAATTTATTAAACATTTGAGTTATAAGTTTTTGCCGCATAATCAGGATATTTCACACATTCCGTCTTTAGAATACCGTCGCATGGAGAGAGATCAATTGTTTTTATTTAAGATACTTCAAAATTTTGTAGATTCACCCTATCTGTTACAAAATATATGCTTTAGATGTCCTAAAATTAATACGCGTCATCAGTCCCTTTTTCATTTACCTATCACAAAAACCAAATATGTTCAAAATACTTTTATTTTCCGTGCCTGTGATAAATATAATAAATGTTTTTCCAATATAGATTTTACAATGTGTACAAAAAAAAAATTAAAAAAAGAAATTAGTAATGCCTGTAAATTGTAATTAATTTATTTTTAAATTTTTTTTTATTTTTTTTTAATAATTTATGTTTAACTCATGATTTTTTTTTTAAATAATTGTCTTAATTTTCATTGATCATATTATTATTTTGCTCAATGTCATCAATTTTTATATTTTAATTTTAATCTGTTATTTTATATTTTGGCCAACGTGTGTTTATACGTTTTTATTCTTCTTAGCTCCAAATGAACTTGTAATCGGTGGAAACTTAATTGGTTTATGTATTTATTTTTGTATGAATTATTTTCAATTGATTGGTTGTAATACTGTTTGTTTCCCAATAAATAAATAAATAAATAAATAAAAAGATACCTTAAATAAAGTATCTGGAATACAAAATGCAAAATACTTTTAAATTAAGTATTTGAGATACCAGATGCAAATAACTTTCTGGAATTGTATCTCAAATACTAGATATAAAATACGTATCTTTTGAATACTTTTTATAGATAAAATACTTTAGTAAAAAAACGTTTTTTAAAATGAAAGTATATTATTATTATTCAAATAATCACATGTCGAATTCTCACTAGCTCGGGTAACAGAGAACCATAATAAGTATATATTTCCGCTTGCAGGCTTTGAATAGCTTCTGCTATTGGCTTTGAACAGTCCACATATTCACTTTAGAAGTGAATTTCAATCTAATCATAATATTCATAATCATATACTATGATCATAATATTCATAACTATAATATTATATATCTATAATTTAATAATATGACTGCCTCGTTGGTTAGATTGGCTAGATATAAGGTCGCAGACCCAGTGGTCCTGGGTTCAATTCCCAGGTCGGGCCAATAAAGTTATTGGGTTTTTCTGTCAGAAAATTCTCAGTAACAGCCCGGAGTCTGGAAGTTGGAAGTGTGTACACTCCCGTGGCTCGGAAAGTACGTAAAGGCGTTGATCCTGTGTCTGAACTCTTTCCGATCGTGTCGGATTGCCGTTCTATACATAGGGTTATGAGAGCTAGGGAAGAGAGAGTGCACCTGTGTTTGCGCACACACTTGTGCACTATAATATCTCCTGCGCAGTTGGCTAATCTCTATTGAGATTGGCCACCGTGGCCGAGATCAGTCTGGATGACATTATATCTATAATTTACTTGTCATTCCGCCCGGCCTTTCTCACCTTCTCTAGACAACTACAAACACAGCAAAAAAACAACGATTCATTTTTATTGTACAGAAGATACATAAATTAGATATCACTAATTACCCATAACAAAATTACACACAAATGCGTAGAAATATCATTGACGATTTGTTTGCCACGTCATCTATCAATTTGGCCCCAAGCTAAAGATTCAATGGTGCGTCCAGTTTTATCTACGACGACATTGACATTTAAAATTAATGTCCCCTGAGATGTCAACATAGAATCAGCTATCTATTACTAAAAGTATTTTAAAAACATAGTATCTGCAAAATACTAAGATACCAAACAAAAGGTATTTAAATACAAGATACAAAATGAATTTTAAAAAAGTTTTATAGATACAAGATGAAAATACGTATTTTGTATCTTGTATCTGTATTTCAGATACTTGTATCTTAGATAAGTTACATCTCTGGAAATGGGCCAGTACTTATTAAACTAACAATAGACCACCAAACATAGAATCCTAGATCTCTAGTCTCTCGTGTAAATACGAATGTACTGGCTCAATCATCATTCATAACGACGCCAATATAAAAATAAAGTAGAACGAAAGTATTGCTGTTTTTCCCCACGGAAGAAACTCCCCATCTAGACGAGCTGCACTCACGTTAACGTAGGTATATGTTTTCAAATTATAGTAATTATCTTCTTCCATTATTAAATTTAATGACTAAACTGGTCTGGATTTAAACGATAAAGATGTCTTTGCATAGTTTAAGTTAATTTCCTTATCTCCATCTGATCCTATAATTGCTGTAGTTCCTATATATGTGTAGGTTAAATGCGTTGACGGTAAAGCAAACAATATGTAGCCACTGTAAATATAAGAAAGCACTGTAATAATATAATATTTTAAGAATCGAATCATCTTAAAGTGCCTTATTACATACCTAACTTACTTCTTATATATTTAATTCGTGGTAGAGCTTTGTGCAAGCTCGTCTAGGTAGATATCACCCACTCATCAGATATCCTACCGCAAAACAGTAGTACTTTGTATTGTTGTGTTCCGGTTTGAAGGGTTAGTGAGCCAGTGTAATTACGGGCACAAGGCACATAACATCTTAGTTCCCAAGGTTGGTGGCGTATTGGCTATATAAGCGATGGTGAACATTTCTTACAATGCCATTGTCTATGTGCGTTGGTGACCACTTACCATCAGGTGATCCAAATGCTCGTCCACCTTCCTATACAATAAAAAAAAACTATACTTTTAAGAAGAAGGTTAGTAGTTTGTCCACTATGCTGGTACAAAGCCGCTTAGTGAACATTTAGTGAAAATATTGCATATTTTCACCAAGTAAACTATAAACACAAATTAAGCACTTATAAATTCAATTGTGTGTGACCAGTTTTGAACCCGCAGACTGTGATTAAGATTCACGTGTTCTACCTACTATGCCATCTAGGTTTTATATCTTCATAGTATTTTAAATACTTAGTTTCCAAATAACTTGACAAATACAGACATTTTTGGATTTTTTTTACCTTTTAAGTATATATGTGTACAATTAAAAAGACAAATTAAAACATCGATTGCGCTGACCGCATTTCGACCACGACGGCCATTCTTATGATCTTAGCCTAAGCTGTATAAGCTAAATAGCTAGATGAACGCGGCAGTTGGTCTAGTAGCTAGATTATGCGTCTTATTTGGTAAAGCTACGATTAAAATAACCGCAATTTCAAGATTTGCGCAGAAACGTGCGCGAGCTTAATCGAGCAAGCTTGTTTGTCCGTAACCGCAGTGTAGCAGGACTTAGGACAAGAAATTGGAATAGTGGTACTGAAATTTATTTAGTTGATTAAATTCTATTTAGGGTACCTTTTCCGTACCTTAAAAGTAAAAGGGTCCTGTATAGGATCACTTCGTTGTCTACCTGTCTGTTTGTCAAGGGAATTTTTGTTCAGGAACTAATTAATATAAAAACGCAAGACTGCATCCCAAGAATTGTTTGGATCAGAGAAAAAATCAAACACAACAACGCAATCGAAGGATACGCCGCATATTTTGGCACACAAGGGAATCCAAGCTTATAGTGTGTTTCCCTTCGACCTTGAATCATTAAATTTGGCAAGAAGCATTGTAGTACAAGTACAAGTAAAATATAAACATATATATGAAGTTTATGTATGTGATATACGATAATGGACAATCGATATCATATGGTAAGAAATTTAATATCAAATAAATTTAAAGTTTCAGCATATACATATCTTACAATATTATAAACATATTATTTTTTTATTACGTAAATGTTCTTGGAAAGAAAAATATCGGTCCTGGTGTTTTCAAAGGGAATGTTGCCAAAACTGTAATAGACAAAAGAAAACAGTCTTATTTCATTTTCATTCTTTCCTTTGTACAATTATTTAAATTCAATATTATATTATATATTTGTTTGCAGTACAGATTATTATATCTTTGTACAAATAATTCTTTTCTAAGTGCGTATCACTGAACCTTTCGCCCTTAATGGCTTAACCCACTTTCATGACTTTATTTGTGTATTTTTGAGTTCCTGGATGGTTTAGCAATCTCAATTTCATTTGGTAGGCGTCGATACGCTACGAATTCGGTACGACAACTTAGATATATTATTATGTATAATTAAAGTGATATATTATAATATATATGAATTTACGAGGTTAGGTTTTGAAACATTAGGTCCATAGTCGCCTGATACTAAAAAAATATTAAAGCCCTCTCTAAAGAAACTGGTCCACACTTCTGGTGATCCAAGAACTGGAGCTTATTTAGCCCAATAGCTGAGTCTAGCGGTGCAGAGAGGCAATAGTGCCAGCGTCCTGGGTACAATGGGTCCACGGGACAATCTTTTAGATGGCGTGTTTTTTCGTTAAAGTTTTAATGTGTAATTTTTTATTTATTTTATTTTTAGAATGTAATAATAAATATGTTAAGAGTTATTTATAAATGCACTTTGTAAAACTTTAATTATATTTAAATAACATACATAGTTTTATTAACATATTTATTTAGTAGAATAGAAGTACAGCCGCGACGGTTCACCAGTTAATAATAAAATGAAACGCTAACTGGGTGCTTTATATTTTAGACCTAGTCAGACAAAGTTTTTGGCTACAAATATAATTTAACAATAGGTACATTTACAGAGAAATGTCTTATAATTTTGTTCAGTTCTCAGAACGTGATAAGGCTACAAATGTGGCTCTATTTGTTTCGGTCGATTTAAGTCAAGGTTTTAGATACATAATAAATAAGTAATGATACTGAGTCCAGCTGGTTTTATAAACATATTTTATTTAATGTAATAATACTATAGGTACCCACTCATCAGATTTTTTACCGCAAGCCAGTAGTACTTGGTATTGTTGTGTTCCGATTTGAAGGGCCAGTATAATTACAGGCACAATATATGTAACATCTTAGTTCCCAAGGTTGGTGGCGCATTGGAGATGTTTTTTTCTTAAGAAATGTACAATACCACTGTCTATGGACGTTGATGACCACTTACCATCAGGTGGCCCATATGCTCGTCCACCTACCTATACTATATATAAAAAAACTTTAGTTTTGGATTGATTGGCGCCATAAGAAATATTAACCATTCCTTAAATCGCCAATACGCTACCATCCTTGGGAACTAAGATGCGTTATGATATATGATAAATAGAGTATATTTAAAGCCGAGATGGCCCAGTGATAAGAACGCGTGAATCTTAACCGATGATCGAGGGTTCAAACCTGGGCAAGCATCACTGAATTTTATGTGCTTAATTTGTTATTATAATTCATCTCGTGCTGGACGGTGAAGGAAAACATCGTGAGGAAACCTGCATGTGTCAAATTTCAATGAAATTTTGTCACATGTGTATTCCAACAACCCGCATTGGAGCAGCGTGGTGGAGTAAGCTTCAAAACCTTCTCCTCAAAAAGAGGAGAAGAGGCCTTAGCCCAGCAGTGGAACATTTACAGCCTGTTACAGTTACAGTACAGAGTATATTTTCAATTCAACTTCTATGAAGAAATTTCTACAATATAATAATACGATTGTACCCTCGAGTGCTCAACAAAGCGAGACAGTATTCCACATCGACCCATCGCCTAAATCTTTACAAGGCGCAAATTCGGCCCCACGTGGAGTACTGCTCTCACCTTTGGGCGGGAGCACCCCAGTACCAGCTTCTTCCTTTTGACCTCATTCAACGTAGATCAGTTCGAATTGTCGACGATCAAGCTATTACCAACCGGCTTGATCCTTTGGATTTGCGTAAATATGTTGGGTCACTCTGAATTCTCTATCGCATATGTCACGTTTAGAACACTCCCGTTCTGAGGAGTTGTTTGGTTTAGTCCCGGCCGCTGAATTTCACCACCGGACATCGCACCAGAACTCAAAATTCCATCCTCACCACCTCGATGTCTGTAAATCCACAATAGCGCGTTTCCTAAGGCATTTCCTGCCTCGCACAATCACTCTGTGGAACCAGCTTTCGCCGGCGACTTTTCCGAAACGATATGATATTGCAACCTTCAGGAAGAGAGCGTACTCTTTCGTCAAAGGCCGGCAACGCACCTGCAAGTCCTCGGATGTTGCAGATTTCCAAGGGCGGTGGTAGTCACTTTCCATCAGGTGAGCCTCCAGCTGGTTTGCCTCCTCTTACATAAAAAAAACCCTTTCATGTATAATTTTTGTTATTGCTCTGCGCGATAGCCTTTCGAATCGACGTGCGAAATATTTAACATATACAACTAAAGATACTGAGTCAGACAGACATGATTAAAATCGTCATTTTTATATTGAACTGTACTCCAATAATTAAAATATTTCCAACTTATAACTTTTGTAACTTGTGCACTCCAAACACTTATAAGTACTATATTTTCGGTCTGAACTGGAACGGTATTGTTATATACAAAATATGTTAGTAATAAGTTATACTTAGCTGTGTAGGCGTTCAACGTACTTTTTTACAATAAATATTTTTTATTTTTTTTTATCTTCAACCTTTGCCCCATTGACAGAAGCAAACTTCATTAATATAAGTGTTTTCATATTTACAAGCTATTTTCTATTTAAAATTAAAATACTATTATTTAAATAAAACATTATATGAAAGTAACAATTGATTTCTACGTAGAGAACCTACTTGACCCAACCCTCTTATATGTTTTCATCTCGCAACGAATCATTTATCTATTCCCTCGCAAATATCGAGAGGCAATGAATTTAATATATTGAAACGAACCCCTCTAGTTTCTAGTGCTTAGAAAACAGTATTAAATTCCACGCGCTCGAAACATTGATACGTGTATCGTCGTATAGTTATCAATGTAAAACGATGACAGACGCTAGAGTAAAAAATAAGCTAACATGAAGCAGTAAAAAAAATGTAATGTAAAAAAAATTAGTTTATTCACATTACACTTAATAATTGATTAATCGAATTAGAAACTACCACCGGTTCAGAAAAGAAATACTCTGAAGCTCAGCGGGTTCTTTTTGTATATTTTTTTTTATATGTAAGGTATTTTTTTAATAAAATCACTTTGTTAAATTCTCCTATATAATTATATCAAATATTTTTTTTTTACTCAAGTAAGCTTATAAGGTAATCGTCATGTTACATTGTATGAATTATAATTATAAGCAGACGATGTCAACTGACGGAGTCGTGTATTAAATATACCGGCGTATCAGTAGACATTACGTAAATATAGACATTGGGTAAATCCATCTTATATTTTAATCCAAACTGAAAAATTATTCAAACGTAATTAAAATTAACGACAATCCGACGATTAAGTCCAACCACGATATATGGATGTCCGTTAGACGTTCCGTATATTCCGTATATTATTTCCGTATATCCCCTCCTAAACATTGAGCGTGATTGACTTCCACAAAGCTTCATACCACAAAGAAAAACACGTTATAAAACGATGCTGTCGTTAATTATTGAAAACTGAATTACATCGATGATTACGGTACTATTCTGATACTATCTTAATTAATATAATTATTTTTAATATCTCACTTCACTTTCTCACATTTTAATAATTACTATCTTGTGTTTTTAATTTGTTCGTATATAATAGAACAACTGAAGTTGAGTGCTTAGCTTTTGCTATAAAACTTAATGAATCCTCTTGAAAGCTGATGGAGTATTATAACTGTCTTGACAATGGAACGTAGTTGATTTTACCACCTGACGCTAAACGACCGGCCTAATGTAATTGCTGGTTTAGAACGCACTCGACTTCATATACGGACAGCAAAAAAGTTACAAACAAAATTATTGGTAATCTTCAATATATTAAAAATCTGATTGATGGTAAGCGGTCACATAAACCCATAGACACTCACTCACAAATATATAGTTATCGACATAGTATTTTGTATATTGACCAGCTCATTGATCGTTATCATAACTCACACTGGCACTGCAACAAATAAATCACGCTGGCAAATGTCCCTTGTGCCACTTGTGTTACACTCACTTAATTACACTTCAATCTAGTAGATTAATATGTGTGAAGTAGATGTTTGTGTTTGTAGAACGGTAGAACGATTAGAGCAAAGTATTTACCCAGATGGGTCCCACTGCTGGGCTAGAGTCTCCTCTCCTCTTATGAGGAGAAGATTTGGAGCTTATTCCACCACGCTGCTCCAATGTGGATTGCTGGAATACACATGTGGCAGAATTTCAGTGAAATTAGACACATGCAGGTTTTCTGATGATGTTTTCCTTCACCGCCAAGCACGAGATGAATTATAATCACAAATTAAGCACATGAAAATTCAGTAATCCTTGCCCGGGTTTGAACCCACGATCATCGGTTAAGATTTAGGCGTTCTTACCTCTGGGCCACCTCGGCTTGCACTGCATACATTCTCCCATTTATGCCTATGCTTACAATTTAGCTGGGAGGGGCTGCTAAAAATATAATTTCACTGTAAACACTTCGGAATGGGGGGTCCTTAAATGTTAAAGTACCTAGGGGCCTTGAATCTCTAAGCTCGGGCCTGGTTACACAAAGCGCTACCAATGGTACACAAAAATGGATATCGTATTTTAAGCTGTGTATTACATGATGATGAGCTTCCATTAAGCGCTACCACCAGCAATCCTAATATACAAAGTTTGGTCTTAAATATTTGGTAAATTTCTTTTATATTACAGAATGTTATAAGTTATTACAACAATTATTAAATTCTGAAAATAAATTTGTTATTGTTACGTGCTCCGAGATAACAATCGTGGTAATAGGGGTTGTAAAAATGCTATCAACAGCTGGCGTGAAATCGGCGATTAACCGAAATTGCTCTCCCGAAATGCATTTTATGTACCGTCAGCAATTACATATATTTCAAAGTTAATAATATTAACCAAAGATAAAAAAATTACTTATGTTATATAAATCCCTAGTTATTATTTTAGTAATATTTTGTTTCTGTGCATATAATTATAATGAACAAACTAGGGACTAAAAATACTTACTTGAATTATGGACCTAGATTTTAATCGAAAGTTATTGATTCAACTCGATATCAATACGGACAGTATTATATTCTCCTTAATTTGTATTATCCTTAACATGATGGAATACCAGAGCTTCGCACTGCGTCTCCTTATGTCTTACCAGCATTTAATTTCCAGGAACCAAAATCGCAACTCAAAGAGCAAACGCCATTTTAAATGGTAATTACTTTCATCAGTGCTCTAAAATATCTTTAACGTAATTTTTAACCTCCTTTGCTGACGGTAGTGAAGTTTTTATGTAATGAACGCTTTGCCGCATCACGACTGTGACATTTTTTTTAAACAGCTCGTTGCAATTTTATCTTTATTGCAAATAATGCAAGGTTCAAATTAAACTAAATATAAAATGGTAATGACGAAAAATAACTTTTCGCTTTATTGTTTCATTAGTGACCACGGTTATTAGAGATTTTATAGTATCAAGACAAAATTTAGTTTTATACGCCATTATATTATTCTAATATATGAATACGAATTATAATAATATTTGAAGTCTTCCCACACGGACTGTACACGCAATGCCAGAAATAGAGAGAGATGGAGACGTCCCATAAGAACTGAAACGAACCTGCCAAACGACCAAGACTTTGAAAAAGAACATATAATAATATAAAAAGTCAGCGTTATCCACTGCTGTTAGAACTCTATAAAAGGATACCAAAAATCAAACAATTAATGATTCAAATATAGCTTGGAAGCATTTTGATGAGAAACATCTTAATAATGCTTTGGGGATAAGACTGACTCATATGCTGTCACGTCGCCGCTCTCTACTCCCCTGTGTGTTCATGGCTCTTACGTACATAGTGTCACTTCGTTATTATATAGTATTATAATAATAAGATTCATATATTTATTTTATTTACGAAAATATATATTTTTTTTAATTATATTTTTCTCGGGATCTTTCGTAAAACCATTTTTTATTTTTTCAAAGATATAAAACTCCTGTTGCCCATACATCAAATATATATTTTTGTATCTTAATTGGCTGCGTCGGTATTGAAAAGACAACGGCAAAAAATATTTTCAGCGCTTTATATTAAATATCATACTATGGTTACAAGAACTAAACCGTATTATACAGAATATTTTGTAATATCGATTTATTTTAAATACTTAATTAAATTTAATTTAACTTTTTTTTTTTAATATACAAGAATAAACTATTATAATCCCCAATCACTCAGTACTAGAAGACGAGTTTTAGTTGCGTGCTTTTAAATTTTGTCGACATCATACAAAAGATGCACTTTATCTTAATGTCTCATAAAAACAATGTCGCTTAAGATTCTACGCTTGAAGCGCTGCAGAAATTCCTTCTACAAACCCTAGTCTATTATTATGAAATAAGCTTAGCTTCACACTGTCAAAACAAACGCTGATTTCTATAAAGACATTTAAAATAGAGGTTGATTTGTAACTGATAACCTTTTTTTAATTAGGGTTGTACTTACACTATGTACTAATCACATTTAACTCGGTGGTAGAGCTTTGTGCAAGCTCGTCTGGGTAGGTACCACCCACGCATTAGATATTCTACTCCAAAACAGCAGTACCTGGTACTGTTGTGTTCCGGTTTGAAGGGTGAGTGAGCCAGTGTAATTAGACATAACATCTTAGTTCCCTAGGTTGGTGGCGCGTTTTCATCTCTTACAATGCCAATGTCTAAGGGCGTTGGTGACCATCAGGTGGCCCATATGCTCATCCACCTACCTATGCTGTAAAAAACACACACACACACACACTAATTACACATTCAGATTATGTCTTCAAAAATGAAAAAAAAATGTTTACTAATAGTAGTACAAATGCATATGATAGATAAGCAGAATTCCACTTAACAAATAAAAATAGAAATATCATGAAAGTATAAATCAAATGTGTATTTTTTATTTGTATTTAAAAATTATAGTATTCAATAATATCAGTGGTACCCCAAAACAGTTTTTGAATAACAAATTTTTTGTTATTGTCTTACAAAAATATACATAAATTTCCAAAAGGAAATTAAACTTAAAAATAACATCTAAACTGAAAGCTTCAGTTAGAAATGTTTCACTCAAACGCTACATCTACAGGAAACTATAACAGAACACAATATAAACAAATTAATAGAGATAATTATAAAAACTGACCACTTACAATCAGGTGGCCCACTTTCTGGCCGAGTTAATGACTAGCAATCATTTTTTTATTTTTTTAAAGTAAATTTATATACAAAGGCAATGTATTAACATGCCACCACTTCGAAAGGCTTGCAAGTGATATATATAACGCAGCGACAATACAAGCAATATGTAACCACCCTTATTAACATCAAGTCGATCTAGAACATACAATCTCTTCATTTTCGAAGGCTTCGCTCGCTACGCAAAGGAGCTTTACTCGTTCAAAGGGAATTTCAAATGATGATGTGAATGAGACCCTTGTTTCATTGTACTTGCATTGTCCTCTTACGTAGACACTTAGAAACATAAGCAATTAATGAAATGGAACAGTTTTGATGGAACTTCTATTTTTAATTGTTTATATTTAATTTAAAAATATTGGTGCTGGTGGTAATACTGCATTTTTAGGATTAGTGTTTAGGAGATGGTTTTGAGAGGATTTTTCTTATAGCACAACAACGCGTTTATAGTCAAGAAAAGACGTGAATTTGCGGCAATGTGCATTGTTTCATCCGCAATACACTTACCTATAAAAAATATGCTTGCGCAGACGCGTTCTTATCCGTCTCATGAGTCTACGTTCTTCATAAATATAATAAATAAACGACTTGTTTAATGATATAAGTTTTGACGTTTAACAATATGGCGTACATGAAGATCTAAGTGGAAAATTATGTCAGTTATTAAAATTATTACCACCTAACATTGCTGAGGCTTTCCAAAGTTTATACGGAAACCTGAGCTTGGAAACTCTATGCAGTATAAACTTCGAACTAATGAGGGATGCTGTATTTCTAATGAAATTAGCTTTAATAAGCAAATACGCTTAGATAACTTACAAGATCCTGTTTCAAAACTTTATAAATTAATACTTTACTTGTTGCTCCCTGATAATAGTCTTCAATAATATAGCAAATTGCTTATGCAATTTATTGGTGAATTTATGGTTAGTTCTTTGTATAAAAGAGTCATATAATCTTCTATTTTCTCATTAGTTATGGTAACGAAAAACATTGGTACATTGTATTGTCGTGTTCTGGTATAATTAATGATCGTTAGAAATAAAAAATATTTCACTACATCGTCTCAGGAAGAATCTAGTTTCTTAACTCTCATCCTATCCTATCCTATCCTCTTTAAGGATAATGGAATAATCTTCATATTTCTCGGGCAGCTCATCTTATATTACGATTATGTTCTCGTTAAATAAGAATATATATTTAGCATCCAGAAGTGAAAACTGATTTTATAAGAACCTCGAATTGGTCTATTCAAAAATAGAACACATCATATAAATTGATGTAAATTACTGACTCTTTAAATCCAAAAACCACATTTGAACACATCACAAACCACAAGTCGCGCCAATAATGAATTAATTACTTTACCTTTTTGTGCACTAACAAGATGGCGGCGATTTTAAATTAGAGCGCCTTTTTTTAACACCGCTATAATTGTAAGGCCCAAGGAGTCTCCTAACTATCTAATATAAGAATATAATAAATTAGGCAAATAAAATATATTTGAAATTGTAGCTGTGTTTATATTTTTATATACATTCAAATATTTAATTACGTGTGTATTATATAAAATTATATATGTCAGAGCGTCAGCATGGATGCGCCATCTCCTTGATTGATGATAACATGTAACGGAAACGTCAAGTAGTACACTTGGGTGCGGTTGATACCATGGTGATGTGGGATTGTTGGAGTGACAGTTAAAATAGAGAAATAGTTCGGAATAGTGAAGGCAAGCGAGCAGTCGTGTAGAAAAACTCCACTTGGCATCGAACTCACTGCGTTTCCGATAAGATTCCGTAAAGACTGCCATAAAAATAATATTGATAGATTGTAAAAGATAATAAAATTGTAACTGTGTCAATTAGTTTCAATTCTATCGAACTGCTACGTCTGACAACCCATGATAACACTCAGATGTCGGTATCGGCCATTCTTGACGCGACATATATTTCTAAATTACTGAGATATTAATAAAAACTAACTTAGAACACGATCTTGAAATGTCAGAGAGTTATATATGAGACATTGACTATAATAATTATTGTAATATTTAAAAGATACGCCCATTACCAAGCAAGTTTGTCACCGTAAGTTTAGTTTTCAACATTGCACGAGTGATACACGCGTGACAAGTGATTTATTCAAAATGCCAATGTTGATTAATTTTTGTTCTTTACAAACTACATAACAAGTACATGTTATGTACATAACAAGTACATAACATGTACTTGTTATGTAATTTGTGATTGTTCGTTGAATGTATTACATTGTATTATGTAGTATTACGCCTACCTTGCCTCAAGCAATTTACTTATGAGAAAAGTTACAACAAAAGTTTTTATTTGAAAACATTTTATACTTTAATACACGTATTTTAACACACAAAGTAAAGTTACCTATCAAATTATAGAACGGATGCTTGTTCAGTCTCTCAAGCAAGGAAAGTTAGACGAAGTTGGGAGCAGTGAGAAAAAAAAAACCAGAGTATCTATTCCTCCCGTTTCGGTATGAACTTGGACAAGTAACAAACTGTGAATGTCCCACTGCTGGGCTAAGGCCTCTTCTCCTCTTTTGAGAAGAAGGTTTTGGAGCTTATTCCACCACGCTGCTTCAATGTGGATTGGTGGAATACTCATGTGACAGAATTTCAGTGAAATTTGACACATGCAGGTTTCCACTTGGACAAGACCAAAGTCATATTTGATGAACATGTTGTGCCCCGACTGATAGACGAAGGGAAACTTCACTCTTATCCACACACACAGGTCGATAAGCGTGGTCGAAATGCTTTGGTTATCCTTGGGCTCCCCCAATGTCCAGTTAAAAACATTAAAAAAATATATTTATGTCCAGCTCAATAAAAATTTTTTTTTATGTATTTATCATATTATGTACCTAAATCTTAACATAAAATAGTGCTACAATATTCAATATTAAATTTATGTATATTATATATAAATATAATATTAAGTATAATTACATAATATAATAATATATAATTACAATAGCAATAATTGTTCTGACAATAAGATTATTACACACATCATCATTACCACGTATTTGTTTAATTAGATCATAAGATAATATTACTGTTGTAATTACGTCGAATAGTAGATCATTATTAATTGTAACAAGTAATCTTGCTTGTGTATTAAATATTACGTACTTACTTTATTATATAATAACTTATTATCAATAAAATAAATGAAATTGAAGTGTGATATCAAAATAACTGTTTCTTTTGGCTCTTCCTAATCGTACGATTACCGGATGAATAAAATTAATTAATCGTCCGCTAAAACAGATATAGGTGTTCATCAAAACATTAGTATCTTGCCTTTTCGGGTAATCATTTTTAAACACTAACAATATTTTTTTTATATAAATAAGTTCTCTCAAAGTCATACTTCATACTTCCTATCATTTTGGTGTTTTATACTAGTGAACTTGGGTCGATTCGATGTGCTTTAAAAGTAACCTAACATAACCTAACCTACATGACTGCCCTAAAATGTTAAGTGTTGTAGGCGAATCGAGAGAAACAGCGGAAGTGAATAATTTTTCGTATTTAACCCAATCGGATGACTAGACACTGAGTATCTTTTAATTACCAAAACAACAAAACATTTTTTTTATTTTAGACTACAGCTGCTTTATAGTAGTATAAATATTTTATACTTCTAAATTAAAATAAATTTATTATAATAAATATAACAAGAATGAAAATGATTATTTATCGTTAGCAAAAACTATTTAGCAAAGCAATCTACAGCTAGCTATTAATTAATCTATTTCATGCGCTTGTATCGGGAGACGTTCCGTAAATTTCCAGGATGAAAAACGGTGTTTCCCAGCTCCCAGCTGTTTGGAAAGTTCAGCGGTACTTACACAGGTCGAGAGCAATCTCGAATCGAATGCCCGCCTTGTTCCCTTCAAATACTCTTTTTTTCTATTCGAAAATGGACAGGGAATTGTTTCCCATTTTTGGAAATGGTGCTCTTACTCTTGGAAAATATTTTTGAAATTCTACTCTATTTTAGTTCATCTTTTATGTGTCAAAAGTATAAATATTTGGAGTTAATAAAATAGAATAAGATATAAGTAAACTTGTTTATTAAAATTTTCTCTAAATCATATTAATGTACAGATTTTAGATAAAAAAATATTTTGATATGAAGAATAATTCTTAACTATAATCATAATGAACTATGATAGTTAACAGAAGATTGTTGAAATCTATCATAGAATACACTAGAAAATAAAATTTACAAAGTGTACTATTTTTTACCTCGAAATTTTTCAATGAAACATACCTATTTTCAACGTTTTCCAACATTGTCGTTGAATTAGATGAAACATCACTACATATATATTACGTAATAAATAACTGATTTTAGATGCTTCATAATATTCTCATGTAACTTACTAAATTATCTAGTATTAGTATTTATCATAGATATAACAATACAATAAAAATATGGCCGTCTCAAATAAAATAGTTTCGTTGATTAAATAAATATTATTATAATTATGTACTATATAGCAACTCGTACATACGCGTATATAGTATACGCGCCACACAAAAAACAGTAACGTTAGAGAAAGAGACAACAAGTGTCATACCGCTTACCGTCACGGCATACGTCCCGGGCTTAACATCGTGTTTCACAAAAAAAATAGGTTTATAGTAATTGGACGGTCATACATAGACAAAAAGAAGAACGACACTTTCGTTTTCGTCATTGACTTAGTAATATTTACACGTCAATTTAGATGAAGCACTGACCATATAATTTACCTATGTCGGATCTAAATAGAGGGTTATAGGTTCATCAGGCTATGTAATATACATAGCGTGATATATATGTGTGTTCATCTGCACCCGCATCTCTTCTAATCTACGTACCTATCATAATTTGACATATCGGTATCGTAAAAGCGTCATAGTCCGCTGGGTATAGGCTGGTGACGTCAGGATAAATTTAACAGGACACCTTTAGTGAATATTAAGTCATTTATTAAAATAAATGTACATATTTTCGAAATGTGCCGTGTTAGACATCAGTTTGGATTATTTTATACGATAGGTAGGCGGACGAACATATGGGCCACCTGATTGTATGTAGTCACCAACGCCCATAGACATTGGCATTGTAAGAAATGTTAACCATCGCTAACATTGCCAATGCGCCACCAACATCGGGAACTAAGATGTTATAACCCTTGTACCTGTAATTACACTAGTACACTAGTATTTTGCGGTAGAATATGTGATGAGTGGATGGCACCTACCCAGACGAGCTTGCACAAAGCTCTACCACCAAGTTACTACTTTTCAAAGCGCGATTTTTCCGATTTTTATTCATTAAAATTAAGTAAGCAGATGCTAAGCTCTAATAAATAACACCATTAAAATCACAGAGGCATAAATTTCGTGCAGTGGAAGCGTTATAAATCATCATGTCTTAATAAATTGTACTCTTGGAGCGCAGTGGTAGCCAGCGAAGTTG
This sequence comes from Nymphalis polychloros, assembly GCA_905220585.2. Lineage (NCBI taxonomy): Eukaryota > Metazoa > Arthropoda > Insecta > Lepidoptera > Nymphalidae > Nymphalis > Nymphalis polychloros. The sequence goes on along the minus strand of HG992252.1, from coordinate 11,762,189 downwards.
AACAAAAAAATACTAGTATAATTTGGACAAGTCATATTAGTGAACTAAAATCCTGCACAATATGATTCATTCAATCATTTCATTAATATTGAATGGTAATTGTATTTTGTAAAGCTTTTGGTTTAAATTAAATGTTCAGCTTTAAGTGACAGGTCCTTATGAATATAGAAATGTGTTTAATATGTATTGGACTGCCTCGTTGGTCTAGTGGCTAGATATAAGGCCGCAGACCCGGTGGTCCTGGGTTCAATTCCTAGGTCGGGCCAATAAATAGTTATTGGGTTTTTCTGTCAGAAAATTCTCAGTAGCAGCCCGGAGTCTGGAAGTTGGAAGTGTGTACACTCCCGTGCCTCGGAAAGCACGTTAAGCCGTTGTTCCTGCGCCTGAACTCTTTCCGGTCGTGTCGGATTGCCGTCCCATCGGATTATGAGAGCTAAGGAAAAGAGAGTGCACCTGTGTTTGCGCACACACTTGTGCACTATAATATGTCCTGCGCAGTTGGCTAATCTCCCTTGAGATTGGCCGCCGTGACCGAAATCGGTCTGAAGGACCTTATTATATAAACAAGGGAATAACCAACTGACTGATTGACAGTGCGTTGACACACAGCCCAAGCTACTGGGGCTAGCACTATGATGTTCACGGGTTCCTTTTATACAGTAGGGTAGCACTACGGAAGCATTTTTGAAAATGTGGGTTACATTTGATTGTGGGTCACAAGGTAGTTGCATATAGAGATGAAAGTTATAAAAAAAACATTTTTAAGAAAGAGGAATTGGTAATTAGCTATTCTAATTAGCGTTTTACCATATATTAAGATTTTTAGAAATAATTTAAAGTCGTACTAACAAGCTAGGATTTTACTAAATATCGCACGTTTGAATCTGAAACATTGTCCAAATGAAATATTCAATTGAGTGTTAAATAGTTCAGAATCTTCAACAAATAAGATAGCAAACGTGGGAAATAAGACACCTGATCATTACACTATACTCTTATACAGCAAGTCCCATTATACGAGAGTATTCTGAAGCCTGAAGAGGTAATAAACAAGGATTAACGGCTCTCCAAGGGAACGTGCCATTCATTCCCCTAACCGTTCTCCTGGCGGGTATATTTTCATTAATCCAAATGTATAACCTGACTAATGCCGAAAATTTTCATATAAGGCTTTAACATTTCAACTGATTTAGACAAATGTCGTGTTTCATATGTGAACTTTACGATATCACCAGAAAATTTCATTATCAAGCGATATGTTGTAAGTCTGCATAATATATATTATTTTATCTGTGATAGATGTACTGGCCCGTCTATATAAATGAGAAAGTAAATATGGGTCTGTGTGTCTATTACGCTGTCACCGATTTTTATGAATTAGTAGTAGATTGTATGAAGGAAGTTTCCACCTCAAGGAAGGCCATGGGATACCTTTTTTATACATCACATCTGATACCATCCCCACCAAGTAGGTGGAGCCGTGGGTGAAAACAAATACTTTATATTTTTGTGTCCTGGTTTGAAAGACATAATTAGGCTGGCTGGTGTTATTAAAATTGTTAAGGTGCGTTAAGAGTCAATATTAGGGTCGAAGTCAGAAGAAACAAAAGGAAAACGTTTGTTACTTATCATATTATTAATATGGTGCTGCGATGTTATTAATGTTTTACAAGTAACACTGTACAGAAACCGGGCAACACATGCTATTATAAATAAGAAAAACGGCATTATATTATCTCCCAAACGGAAAATATTGTTCTTGAAGACCCACAGTAACAATCGTATGAATTCAGATCACGCAAAGTCTATTAAGGCGGTGATTCTGCTTTTTTTTACAAAATAATGTATCCCTTCTTTTATTCACTTATATATGAACAGTTAAGCCTGTAGCTTGTGTGGACATGCCATCTCTTGGAATATTTGATCCAGATTCACCTTCGACTTTCACATTTCAGGCAGCCCATACACAATGGGCGTAAAATCGACAGGTACACCGTAACGGCAACCGGCATGCTCTCTCTCTCTCTGTCTCTCTATCTCTCTTATTGGCTATCTAATGCCGCTTACACCCATCTCCACGACTCTGACTTCTTTTTTGTGTGTGGAGCGTGAACTACTTCGTTGCTATATTTATGACTATAATAATAAGAAAATTATATATTATTTTAGTAATGAAACTCTATGTTTTTACTTATTTTAGATGATATTGATTTTCTTCCAGTATAAATTACTTTAACAACGAACAGTTTCAGATCTGCCGAGCGCTCCGTAACGGACACAGTATTTTTGAATAATTTATTTATTATTGAAAATCACATTCCGTTGAACGAATTTAAATTCAAATATTGTCAACTCAATCAATTAAATAATGTACATAAATAATTCGATTGAAAATTCAGTCCTATTCGATAAGGGCTTTCCTTTAAGGGTCTCAAATAGTCTCGGTATAGTTTAATCAGCGTAGATTGAGGCTTGTAACGCCAAACGGGTAGGAATGAGCCGTAACACGTCAATCCGCAATCTAATTAAGTGGGTAAAGTAATATTCATAGCTACCTAGATATAAGGGTCCAAATAAGGCTGATTAAATTGGTATAAATATGTATAATTTAAATATTAAGTTTTAATATTAAATAATTCAAATAAAACTCATCGGGTTTGATAAGCAGTGGTGTTAATAAACTATATTATTAAGACATGATTAAGACCTTAAATTATAACGGAAAAATTAGTAATGGTAGATAGTAAATTCACTTGATTAGATCAATAATGATTCTTGCTTCTGCCAGCGAGTTGGGGCGAAGATGTTCATGTCAGGCGTTACGTTCGGTTATTTCGTTTTCCCTGCCCTGGCAATATGTATGTAAAATTTCATAATAAGTTGTTAGAAGTTAAGACGTGAAATCGTAACAAATTCACTTTCCTCTTTACAACATTAGTTACGATGTGACGTATATGTATAAATTTTATTTTTTGAATATAATAATCTCGAAAAAGGATCAATTAAAAAGCGGTAGGTATTGAGCCAGTTGAAAGATATGTCCTAGTTTAGTCCCACATTGTCGTAAGGTATGGTTATTATACATAATGGTAATGGTATGGTAAAATACTATAGTCAAATATAAGAATCAATTAGCCATATGCGTTGCTAGAATAAAAAAAAAAACATTTAAAAAAAGACGCTCATTGTGTTTATTCCCTTGTTATTTTTAATAGCTGTAATTAATTTTCAAACGCATTACATTTCGCAATTAAGATATAATAATTAAGCAACGTTATATTTATACAACAAATTATTTTTTTGAAATGCTTATGCGTCAGACGCGTTTTCACTCCAAAATTACACATAATACGTGCCAATAAAACTTCACTGCCATTCTTCAGACCTTGTATCAAAGAAAGAACTGTACAATTTCGTCATCATAGACTAAATTCTTATCTTATTGTTGTCTAGAGCTAGATTATCTCGATCTAACACCACCTGTGTTGAGTGACAATAAGATGAGGCCCAGATCTCATTAGGCTATGTCAGCGAAACGAACAAGTGATTCTTAAGATACGGGTTTCAAGCACACGTAATGATTCGACTATAACGCATCGTGCTAGTGGATAGCTTATAAAGATACACATTGTCCCAGGTTCAAATAATGAATCCAGCTATAAACACTATTTTTCTGTCTGGTAATTCTCAGTAATCTGGAGTTTAGTGTTAGATACGCGAATAATTGAATCTTGCAAAATGACAATACAAACAGCCCAATTTTTATTAACCCTACTAAATTTTATAGCGAGTTATTTTTTATATTTCCTTTTTTGTTACGCGTTACGTCTTAATTACTCAACATGTCATAATGACATTATTGCATACGCATTTTTTAAAAGACCATGTTGCCAAATTAAAAACATTAGAAAGATGAGATACACCAGTTGCGTAACTATACCAACTGAAGCCCGTGGCAAATCCATTGCAGTGCAGACAAGATTTTGTTACGACAATTCGAGCATGGATTTTTGAACAGAAAATGTTTCTGAAATGTTCGGCCATAGGCTTCTTAATAACACAACATCAAACCCTTTTATATAAAAGGGACCCGAAACTTCTTACATCGCTGGTGTTGTAAAGGTCATTGAAGTGTAAACGCTATTCCACTTCACCTTAGAAAAACTCTTAAAGGCAGAGAGCTATTTATTTTTATATTGAAGGTATCTTAGTAAAGTTTTAAGATAATTCAATTTATTTTATATCGTGATGGATAAAAATTTACGATGCCCCTGACGATATGTAGGTTTGAAACAGCTGTACGATAGGAAGAATATAATTATTTTTTGTTATGTAATTGAAGAGAGTCGAGATGGCCCAGTGGTGGCCTTAACCGATGATCGTGGGTTCCAAACCAAGAAAGCACCACTGACTTTTCTTGTGCTCGGCGGTGAAGGAAAACATCGTTAGGGAACCTGGAGGTGTGTATCCAACTCGTATTGGAGCAGCGTAGTGGAATAAACTCCACACATTCTCACAAGGGAAAGACCTTAGCCCAGCTGTGGGACATTAACAGGTTGATATTTTTTATTTTACTTTTATAATTAAGTTTGTATTGGTCGTGCATTTATAATATAGGTTACGTAAATAAAGAAACTGTAAATATGCAGCGCGACGTAACAACACATGAACATGCACTGAATCTGAAAGATAATGCTTACGAGTATACGAGTAAGCCGAGATGGACCAGTGGTAAGAACGCATGAATCTTAACCGATGATCGTGGGTTCAAATCCGGGCAAGCCCTACTGAATTTCATGTACTTAATTTGTGATTATAATTCATCTCGTGCTTGACGGTGAAGGAAAACATCGTGAGGAAACCTGCATGTGTCAAATTTCACTGAAATTCTGTCACATGTGTATTCCACCAATCCGCATTGGAGCAGCGTGGTGGAATAATCTCCAAAACCTTCTTCTCAAAAGAGGAGAAGAGGCCTTAGCCCAGCAGTGGGACATTCACAGGCTGTTACTTTTACATTTATACGAGTTCTTGTTAATTTTGAATGCTCGTTCTTTAATACAAAATGTTACAAAATCGATTTTAGCTCGATCATTACTATAGGACACGTTTTTCAAATTCCTAAAATCAAAAACTATTTAGAAAAATATTCATGTTACTTAACTTGGTGGTAGGGCTTATGTGCAAGCCCGTCTGGATAGACCAGCCTCATCACATATATTACTGAAAACTAGCCCTACTTACTATAGCTATGTTCCGGTTTGATGGGTGAGCTAGTGTAACTACACACAAGGGACATTACATCTCAGTTCCCAAGGTTTGTGGAGAATTGGCGATATAAAGAATAATTTATATTTCTTGCAGCAACTGTCTAAATGCGATGGTCACAATTTACCATTTGCTAATCCGCCTTCTATCTTCTAAGCCTGGAATGTTCTATGAATAGAAAACCTATAGATCAAATTATGACAGACGGATTTTTGAACTGATGAATTGTTCAAGTATGACGGATAAAAATTCTTATATTTAATCCCTTTAGCTGCTATATAATTTCAAGTTTTACCACAAAATCGCTGATAAAATATTGCAGCTTCATTCGTAGATTGAGCACTATCTTCTTCCAGATGGTTATCTCATAAGGAAAGTAAACCCTAAGATATCAGAATTCAAAACAATTAATACCGCAAAACAGCAGAACTTGGTATTGTTGTATTCGGGTTTGAAGGATCAGTGAGCAAGTGTAATAAAAGGCACAAGGGACATAACATCTTAGTTGCCAAGGTTGGTGGCGCATTGGCGATGTAAGCGATGGTTAACTTTTCTTACAGTGCCAATGTCTATGGGCGTTTGTGACCACTTACCATCGGGTAACTCATAATAATGTTCGTCGGCCTTCCTATTCTAAAAAATACGGATAATAAATAAATACATATTATTTAACAAGCTATTATTTTTTACAGATAATAAAATCTTTATTATCTGTAAAAAAAGTCTTTGTTTGTTATGCTAATGTCATTATTATATTAATTTTCATTCGTATTCTTTAAATTACGTAAAACGAAACGTAGACCAAATTGCGGTTGTGCTGTGCCTTTACTATAAATTTATTGGCAGAAAAAGTCTTACCTTTCATAGCTGGGCTCGAAATTTGAACCAAACACGTCATGATGTGCATCGTGATCAGGCCTCAACAGACTAAAAAGGTAGCTGATCGTAGCTAGTATTATTAAATACTATAAGAAAATTAACCCTTATTTTATAATTAGGTACATTAAACTATATATATTTATGCTCATTATTTCATTTAATTTATATAAGGGAATTTTCATGTGACTCGCATTTATGCCAGCCCAAGCATATGGGCTTGGTGTTCCTGGCGCGAACGCGCATCAATTACGCGGCGGACGGGCCTTCATACGAAATGAATGTCAGGGTAGTATTCAATGAATAATTGTAAATAGCAAGATCTTTAAAAGCGAATATTATGATGCATAGTATTCCAAAAAGTCCAGAATTCCATACAACACAAAACATATAACACAATATATCTAGCAAATATCCAATTAATCAATTGTTAAAAGCGTATCTTTTTTTACTTCGTTGCGACCAGAATTTAATATTTGAACGATCACAGAACATTTCATTATTCTTTGCCGTCGCGAAGCGTCATCACTGTCCAACGGAATTCCTTTGGCAAATATCTCTGCTTATGAAATAACGAACGATGAAGTAATAAAACCTAAACGTATGAACGGCATATTGTGTAGCCGGTCTGGGAAGTTATTCTGTAAAAAAAAAATCGAAACTCGACGTAGAGCACGACCGTGAAAGGTCAGTAATTGATAAGCGATATTAAAAATAGATTTATTTACTTGAAGGATATTTACAAAACTTTAATCATATGTACCAATCTATACTAATATATAAAGCTGAAGAGTTTGTTTGTTTGATCCGGCTAATCTCAGGAACTACTGGTTCGAATTTAAAAATATTTTTTTGTTCTATAGTCCTTTTATCGAGGAAGGTTCTAGGCTGATTTTTATCTATTATATTTTTATTAATTATACGCGGGTGAAACCGCTGGTACAGCTAGTATGATATATACTATTTACATTAAAGCTTTAATAAATACAAATAAAAAATAAAAACAGTTACTCTACAAATCACTGTTTTTATTTACAGCATTTCCCCTTTGAGTCGCATTTGACTAAAATAATAATTATATAATTTAAAAAATAAACTCATCTCAATTTCATATAAATTGCAAATCACCAGTCAGTATGCACAATTATACAAAGTATATACATTATTTAGATGCTATTTTTATGTGACTTATTTGTGTATATATGAGTTAAATAATGAAGATTTACCAAATATGTACTTAAACGATGTACAGTTGAATACATAAAACTATCATTTTTTTCTAATAATTATGTTATAAGAGCTAATAATTCAGTTATCAAATTGCAATATCGATTTACAATTTGTGTTCAAATAATTTTAGATTGTAACTTATCGTTAGTCAAATATTGTAAGGTTTGATTGTTTATTTTGTATATTTTAATTAACATTGTTTTATGAAACGTGTCTTCTAAATCAATTCAAGATTTCTTTTTTACCGTGCAAATTATTACTCCAATTAAAACAAACGATAAGTGCTGAACCACGTAGACAACCCACACAAAACACTGCAGCTTAAGCTTTAATTGGATTAGCGCGCCAAGATTCAATCGAATATCGTTAAATAGGTTTTATATAACTTCATGTGCAAGAGGTCCGTACAATATTTAATCTGTGCAGGATCAATAACAGACAAAAAAGCGGTCGCGGTACGGAACCGTATCGCTTGTGTGAGTTTTATAAATATTTCATGATAGCATGTTTTCATTCTTTAAATAACATTTTCAATTTTATTTGTCTTCATGAACTTACTGTGTTCAATATTGTCATAATTACAAATGAATTCGTGTATTATAAATATCTGCTTACTGTAGTTAGCTTTACTAACTTTTTTTGTAGTCGTGTGATTGTCGTATGCTACATATATTCTCTGTTCAAGTTAAATTTGATTACAAGAGAATGCCTTTTGGCATGAGGTGTCTGCCCTCGCATAATTTATGTAAATAAATCATTTAAAAATCAATAAAACTTAAAACATCAGGTAATCTATTACAAGAAAATTTAAAACGTCGTTTTACAAGATAAATTAAATTTGAAGTTAAAGATTAAGGGGTCTAATGTAAATTCGAACGAAATCACAAAAAAAAAACTCAGTAATTCCCTAAGATTTTTCATTAGTTATATTATATATTATTATAATCATCAGAATTAGTATAGTAACATAGCCTTTGAATTTATTAATTGGTGTTTAGGTATTTATGATCAATGTAAAAGTATATACAAGATTTCATTACAAAAGGAAGGAATATTGATTACGCGGAATTGAAAATTTAATGCGACAAGTTTTTATTTACTTATCTTATTGTTTATACAACGTTTGCTATTGTATTCAAGTTCTTAACAGTACTTTTGTCTCGTTTTTTTCACAGGAGTAAAACCTCGGTTTTCAAAAGATAAAAGTTACTAAATTAAATCAGGTCATAATTACTATCGAGATAACGCGTCCACAATAGTTTCATGAAAGCTGTTGACATAACTATACTTGTATTAATTGATGATTAATCCTAACGGCTTTGTGAAGCTCTTAGCGTCGTAAGTGGCTATTAGCACCATGCATTATATAAATTCTATTGGATATTTTGGTGCAATATATTCGTATGAGGAATATTTATAATCGTAAAATGTTAATGCCTTAGTCATTCTTTCTGATATAAATCTCTATAATAAATGTAACTTTTCTCACAGATACAAATTTTTCGCAGCGACTGGGTCTCAATTTGACTAAATTTATTCTTATCTTATCCCGAAACTTTTTAAGAATTTGATAAGAAAAATGGAAATCGGGCAACACGGTTTTACTTAAATGGTACCCGTCAGGGATGAAATAAAATCATATTGTGATCAACTCGAGTTTTATTGAAAAACAATAAATCAGACTTAGTAAATGTTTTTCATTACTCCTTATGTGAAATGTTAAATAAATATTATTATTATTTTAAATCAAATATAAATACTTTGTTTCCGTCCGCGGCTTCGGATGTTTGTTTTTCAGTATTTATTATATTAGTAAAGATAATAATGGACTTAAAAACAAGTAAAAGTAAGTTTTAAGAAATAAAATGTTACTGCTTCAACCCGAGATTGAACTCAAAACCTCGAACCGCGGCCTTATAAGTTAGCCACTAAGTAAGCTATCAACTCCTACAAGTTTTACCGCTAAGTAATCCGAAGCATATATCAACAGGAAAAAGGCCAATCTGTGTTTCTAAAGGATTATAATTTCTATTGTTATTACCGTAAATGTCATTTTCATGTCATGGACGTCGAAAGGAGAAAGGATTTCATTGTCCACACATTACGTCAGCAATTTACTGAGCATAATATATAATAACAACTCCACATGACTTGCGTTATAATGTTATATGTATATATTGCTACCTCATTGCTTTGTAGCTAACTTATAAGACTACAGATGCAGAGGTCGTTGGTTCAATATAGTATAGTCTATATATACCCTATAATGTCTTTCTGACAGATTTTCATTTCAATCTCAATAGAGATTTGGCAACTGCGCAGGAGATATTATAGTGCACAAGTGTGTGCGCAAACACAGGTGTACTCTCTCTTCTCTAGCTCTCATAATCCGATGGGACGGCAATCCGACACGACCGGAAAGAGTTCAGGCGCAGGACAACGGCTTTACGTGCTTTCCGAGACGCGAGAGTACACACTTCCACTTCCAGACTCCGGGCTGCTACTGAGAATTTTCTGACAGAAAAACCCAATAACTTTGGCCCGACCTGGGACTTGAAGCCAGGGCTATCTACTCTATATACTATATATCTAGCCACTAGACCAATGAGGCAATCAAAGTCAAATTTATTATTATATATCCTATCGTATAAATATAGTCTGTAAGAAACATAACGTAGGCTAGTCCTGTGCTTGATCTCTCTCATGTCGGATTACAGTCCCTTCGGATAATGAACGAGTAAGAAGAGTTAGTGGACTGGACGTTTTACGGATTGTCAATTCATATATTAATTTAACATTTAAGCTTACATATAAAACATATAGCCATATAAATTCAAAATCAAAGTTTATTGACAAATATATTAATATAAACCAAACAGTTTATTTTAAGCAAACATGTTTCGTAAAACACTTTAATTAATATACTCATTTAGTTCTGCTTTATGGAAAACATTAAGCGTTTAATTAACCTTAAAGATATACAGTTCGCGAATTTTGAATTAAATTTCGGTGGAATTTAATGTTTATTTTAAACTCGAAATAGAAAAAGCTTTTTTCTAATAAGTGTTATATGCACTTATACATCATCAGTTAAAAATTCAACGCTTCTATACCACATCTTTATCATAAGTGTATCTAGACCAGAAATTTTCTGTTATTAAGAAAATTCACTCACACTCTATTGTTTTTCTTTTAAGTAATTTTATAGATCGATTCGAAGCCGATAAGATTCGAGCCGATCTCAAAATCACTGAGCTTGCGTGTACTTAATTTGTGTTTATGATTTATTAACCTATGATAAAGTTTTCAATGTACATAGTCTAGAAATAAAAGCATTATATAATGCCAATATAACTTAGTTTAAGTCAGTTAATCCTCAATGACACGGCTGCATTGCATGTCTGAATTTTGGTCTGCCACGGAAAGTTTTTAACTAGCAACCCCCGGGGATTTTGTACTTTGTAAAGCATTTAATGGCGATATTATTTTTAAATAGTTTAAATTTACAAATAACATTATATAAGAGATCTTAGAGGTATGTTTTGAAAACTTGTTTTCGTTGCTCAAATATTTATGTCAATCAATCACTAATATCTTTTTCTTTTTCTATATAAAGTTACCATTCAATATATTACAAAGAAAATGATCCTTAAGATAATTCTAGAATATTTCTAAAAATTCTTTCTTTTTTCTTTAAAAGAAAAAAAATTCTCGAGAAGCTGGTTTTCAGCGAAATTCCAAGATAAGGTGATTTATGCCGCACTTGTTCTACACCGCATTAGTATTTCGGTAACCGTTTCAACTTAACTGCTAACTTTGATCTGATAACGCTATTGTTTTTGCAACCAAAAATATTCCTTAATGATTTGGTAATAAAGTATATATTTGGACAAATACACCTCAGATATATTACTTTTAGTAATTACCCAATTCGTTTGTAATGTTCAACATCCTACCGTCACATATTACTAGTAATAAAAAGAGGTGTAAAAAGGCTCTAATTTGCACGGGTTGCAGGTAGTCCATCTCAGTCAGAAGCCACTTAACAGCAAATTTTCCAGCGAACAGCTAAGATTAATGTTAGTTTATTCCGATACGAAAGCCAATGGATAAGAACAAATAACTTAAGATCTTAGAACTTTTTCATTATAAGTTCATTGGAAATGTAATTACTAATGGAGGAATGTGGATGTCCACATTCCTCCCGTTTCTGAAAAGATTATCAACGTCAAGATCGTTCCCAAGTTGTCAGGATCGATCCTGCGATTCTACATCGGTAGGTGGACCGTATACCATTGCGCTATTGACGCTTAAAATTGCAACATCGACCAGTAACAACTCAGAATAAAAAAATATATAAATTTATTTATTTATTTCATGACCAAAAAATTTATAAATCAATAAAATAATTACTAATTTCATAAATGCGAAAGTGAGTTTCTTTGTTTGTTACGCATTTACGTCGAAACTACTCAACCTACTCTACTTGGTGGTAGAGCTTTGTGCAAGCTCTACAAGTCAAGTTTGGGTAGGTACCACCCACTCATCAGATATTCTACCGCAAAACAGCAGTATTTGGTATTGTTGTGTTCCGGTTTGAAAGGTGAGTGAGCCAGTGTAATTACAGGCACACGGAACATAACATCTTAGTTCCCAAGGTTGCTGGCGTATTGGCGATGTAAGCGATAGTTAACATCTCTTACAATGCCAATGTGTATGGGCATTGGTGACCACTTGCCATCAGGTGGCCCAAATGCTCGTCTACCTATGCTATAAAAAAAAACCAAGCGTTATGAAACTTTGCAGATACGTTGTCAGTGGTACAAAAAAGGAAATAGAGTACCTTACACCTGACCCCTCACAAGCGGACGAAGCTGCCGGTGGAAACTAGTAATCAATAAAATCCACTGATATCGTATCGTAAAGGTCGTATGGCTGATATCGTATCTTAACAAGCAACAGTCACAATCGCATGGTCATTACACACAATACTCAATGCGTTATATACGCACAATACTCGGAAATTAATTTGTTCCGCATGTCAAAGTAAGCGTTTAAAAAAGTTATAATTAAAAGAGATAAAAATACAACATATATAGCGGCGATGATTATTTACCATCACGTGGCCATTTCCCTAAGTATTGTATAAAAACTTAAATGAAGCCATTAAGTTGACATGAAATATTATCTGTAATTTAGTCTTTCAAACATAAGTTACATGATACACAGTGTCCCGTACACAGAGGTCGAACGCGTCTTATATATTATTCAACATAATTCAAGAACTCAAGTGTATAGAGTGGTTCGGGTTCCATTTTATGGTCACTCAGATATCGACGAAATGATTTTTACTTATAGCCAAACAATTACATAGATTAATGCTAAAATCTGCCCACTATTGAGAAATTTTTTCGTCATCTCTAAAGGAAAGTTTGGTGATTATTTCACCGCGCTTCGTGTGGAGATTTAAACCAGCGATGTTCTGTTAAGATCCACATATATTATCTACTAAACACACACAACAATAAATAGTAAAGTATATTAGTAATTACAAACCATTTAAAAACTGTTTGTCGTAATAGTTTGTAAAAAAAATAAATAAAAAAAGATAAATAATATATGAATATTCACTACGAAACTGTTAGTTCGTTGCCAAACCCTTGATTAATGATAAAAAAAAACTTAATTGTCGAGTTCGAAAAACAAAAAATCATACGCGTTAAGCATATTATAACCTTCTTTTTGAGATTCTCTTAAGAAGCCTAATTGTATCCAACCTGGGACCGAGTCGCTAGTTTAAGATAAGAGACGCAAAAGTTCACATTATATTGGACATGCGACCCGCATAAGCTTGCCAAGAAATATCCTAGTTTCAAAATTCATTTCACTTAGAAGCCCGTTGCTAGACTTGTTCGCTCTTACAATAGATTTCCTTCGCGACCAGAATAAGCCGCGGGAAATATAACAGTATACTTCCGGTGCGGCAGTCGTATTCGCTATTGTTTTGAAACTTCGAGCCATGATCGTATTATTTGATGGTTTTAACTTAGAAACAATAGTCATGATATTTTATTAGGAATTATTTATTTACATAGACTCAATTTCCGACTGCCTAATTGCTTATCAGGTTATGAGATGAAATTTAATATTGAACACAGCGTTATGTCTTCACCTAAGTATCTTAGCTATGTTTACGTGTACATTGAATCTTGCAAGGATTTTTTACGTTTTCATTTAGTTGAATTATGTGTACTCTGGCCGATTCAAAATGGATTCGATTCCCAATGGATTCCACCTAATTGTGCAAAATATATTATAGTCCAAACGAATTGTGCGCGTAAACACAGATATTTTTCCTTCAGTGTACTAACCCAATGTGACGGGACATACAGTACGACCAGAAAGTGTGCAGACGTAGAATAAATAGATAATATCTATATTAATTTATATACTGTTTACTTGAAAGTTATAAGCATCTAATAATTATTATTATGGATTCAATCTATGAGACATTTATAAGAATATCAAAATAAATAGTAGTTTAGTGGATTTTCATTAAGACGATCCCTTCGAAGCTCTCAAACGGATGAAGAAGCATTATTTCATCGAGATTAAGACGGTCAAACAATTCTGAAGATCTTCTTAAAACGAGATACTAATACAGCAATCATCAATCTACTTACTCTATTCTATGTAGCCTAGTTTATAAGCCCCGTAGATTTTCCATAACCACTGATCATAAGGTCAAATCCAGAGAAGAATCTTTGTGTTTTCGTCTCGTGCTTAGAAGGATCGATGAAAAAATAATAGACTTTTATTTTAGGCTAAAGCACAAATAGACTTAATAACAAATACATTAAAAGCATTCATAATGTAAAACGAAACAAAATCACGAAAAAAAATATAAAAATTCATCGTAAAAAATAAAGCGAAAAAGCACACACACACTCACGCGCGCACATACACACACGCACGTGCGCGCACACAAACACACAAACACAGTGAACACACGCACGTCTACGATTTTCTCGCATTAATATAAAGCAAGAGTGTTATTTTTTTTTAAAAAACTGTATTATATAATTGTAGTGCACAAGTGTGTGCGCAAACACAGGTGCACTCTCTATTCCCTAGCTCTCATAATCCAATGGGACGGCAATCCGATAAGACCGGAAAGAGTTCAGGCGCAGGACCATCGTCTTAACGTGCTTTCCGAGGCACGGAAGTGTACACACTTCCAACTACCAGAATCCGGGCTGCTACTGAGAATTTTCTGACAGAAAAACCCAATAACATTTATTTATTTCTTAGTTAATCATACAATACACAAAACAAGTATTTTTTCAGAAATTTTGTTCTATTTAAACGATTTTATTACAATTTTTAATAAGGCATTTATTTACTTAAAAAATTGTAAGTTGACTTTACAACAAAGAGTATTAAATTTGATTGGGGGTAAGTAGTTACTGTACAGGTTACTAATTATTCTACTGCAAAACATCAATATTTTATATTATTTCCACTAAATTTGAATTTAATGAAATAATAATAAGAAATCAAAAGAAAATAAATTTCATTATATAACGATAATAATTTACGTATACAATATTTACATTGAAATTTCTTATGTATTTATGCACTACTAGTTTTCGCCTGCAGCTACGCTCACCTGCTAAGTTTCCGGTAAAATGTAGCCTATGTCCGTACTTTTTTTTGACTCTGGGAAAACTCTTTACGCGTTTCCCCCCACGGGAACAGTGGGGGGGGGTATGTGGGGCTCGCCATATGTCCAAGTGTGCCCCGGTCATCGGAATACCCACTAAAAACCCAGCGGTACCCTTCCCGTCTTAACGGGAGCGCCACGGGTTCGCTTGCGCATGCTACCGTGAAGCCTATGTCCGTCCTTGGACAAGCTTGCTTCACACAAAATTTCATTAAATCCGGTTTAGTGGGCAGCCGTGAAAGTGTAACAGACATACAGTAACATTCGCATTTATATTATTGTAACTCTGAACAATAGTAGTTTCAAGAAGGATACGCGTGTTGAGAGTCGATTCAATAGTGCTTTTAAAATTACACTTGGAATTTAAATTCTAACTTGATTGCATAAGTGTATTAGAATTTGCCCTTACATATAAAAAAGCTATCCATCTTCTTCCTTTTAATAAGCCAGTAAAGGTTTAAAAGGCTTTTAATATAAGAATTTAAGAACATTGTATTATACAAAAAAAAAATATTAGAAAAAAAACAAGCTCCAAAAGGATGCATCGGCCGGGAATCGAACCCGGGCCGCCCGCGTGGCAGGCGAGCATTCTACCACTGAACCACCGATGCTTATAGCAGTTTGTCTAAACACGCTGTCTAGTTCAAAATATATAAAGACAGCACATTGAAATAACTAGTTTATATCAAACGATTTAAAGTCTAATTTCGCATGTACGTTTATGTAATAGTCCTATCGTGCAATTACGTGAAGATTCTTATGTAGTTGTTCATCTGCCGATCGAAAGGCGGCCAATGGTCATTGACACTTTTTTTTTTTTTTTTTTTGACGCTGGTAAAACGCATGACGCGTTTCCCCCCACGGGAACAGTGGGGGGGGGTATGTGGGACTCGCCGTATGTCCAAGGCACCGAGTGTGCCCCGGTCATCGGAATACCCACTAAAAACCCAGCGGTACCCTTCCCGTCTTAACGGGAGCGCTTGCGTATGCTACCGTGAAATGGTCATTGACCCGTACTATCTCTCAATTTAATACAACGCTTATTATTTATTATAGATAACATAAATCTAATTTAGGCAACAATTAGTGTTTCAATGTATTGATAATAACGTTTGCACATCTATCAATTTTGTAAATAATAGTAAAAATGCATTTACTAAAACACAGTCGCGCATGATTAAATAGAAATAAATTACCTTTATAATTAAAATATCGTGTTTATAGTTCATATCGTGCTCGATGATCTAGATAATCAACATATGTCGGATGTACCTACTTCTTTCACATGTATACTGACTAACCCACAGTGTGTTTATATAAACTCTTCTTTCATGATGTAAATAACGCGTACTAAATTGTAACATGCATTTGGCGTAATATTAATACAACAGCTGTGTACACTTGCCAAGCCTATATCGCTGTCCAGCAGTTACCGCACTGAGCAGGCTGTTGCCAGCCGGAATGGCGCTGAGGAAACCTTACGTCGACGGTGCGTGCCTCTGCGTGTCTTTCTTCTAGACTACCGTCGACATAAACCTAAGTTTAATATATTTTTTAAATTAAATGTTGCCGAAAATCAACACTGTCATTTGAAAAAAAAAATACAAAGTATGTACATATCAACATATTGTATGCTATTTTTCTGTGTAGATGAGCCTAGTCCATCAATTGATTTAAACGAAACATTATTTAATGTACACATAAAACAAAACGAAAGTACACCAATATGTAGTTGATTCAGATGGACATCACCGTGGCTTACAAGAGGACATTTTTCATCATGCGCATAATATTATCAATCTGGAATGTTGAAATTATAAAACTGTTTTAATTTCATTTATTTTTATCAATAAAAACAATGTTTGCTCTCGAATAACCATTTCATAAGATCAAATTAAATGTAAATTTAACCCCAATATAGAATTTAGATTTTACCAAAAGTTACCTATAAGAAACTCACCAGATAATAAAATACATTTAGAGTAATTATTACATATTTTATTTATATATATAGCAAATTTATATACATTTCTCCCGAGCAACTCAACGCAATATAAAAGATCAGAATGCAACAGGAATAAATCTTAAAGGACGCACGTTCCAAAGCTCAAACATACTGGAAAATCCACTTAAGCTAACATCAAACGTTTTCTTAACGTGCGTATTTATTGGAGCGCCTACTGAGTGCTTCAGCTAAATGTCGTATAACCTATCTTTAACCTCGCGTTCTATTTAATCTAGAATAAGATCGCAAATAACTATAGGATCATTGTATGCTCTTTGAAGTTTTTTCGTGATTCATTATAGGCCTTTTATATGTTCTTGTAATATCTGCTCCGTGATTTTATTTCAAAGTGAATAATTCGAATTCGTAGAAGGCTATGCTCAAAGGAAATAAATGAGGATATTTACTTTTACGAAGCCAGAATGTCTGATAGTAATGTGTATAATATTTCATATTAACTAAGTAGTTTTTATATTTAATACGTTTGTATGTCAGAATTTGAATTATTAATCGAACTGACATTGTATATTAAAATATAATTTATTGTAAAAGAAAAATTCAAGTATGTCTTCTCAACAAGAAAAGTGTGTTGCTTAATTAACAAAACGCGTAATACTTATAAGTGAACATATAAATCATAAATATAGTACTTTATAAAACAAAACGCGCTACAATTTTACTCCGCGATCTTTCACTTAAAATCCACGTTTTCTATCCGTTAGGTATTAAGTATTGACGTATTGTTAATTAAGTATGAATATATCTCTTCATACACAACCTTATTATCTTTTATCACCAACAAACAAAATACCTTCGGTATTTAATGAAGTAAAAATTAAAGTTCTCTCTATATTTAATTTTAATAATTCCTTCAGCCTATTTCATCTTGACATGAGTTCAAGTAAAAAAAATGCCTGTCATTGAGTTAATTACTTTCGTAATGTACTGGCAACCTCTATTTCTAAGACGGAGTGCCAGCCTAAAGAATTTGGCGCGTATTTTGACATATGGTTGGAACAGAACTTGTTAGTCGACTCCACATTCAAAGTGAGTATTTCGAAATAGGAACGTTTCATGTACGTGACGTAGCGTCGCATGACGTAGCCATTTTGTAAAAAGAAAACGAATATTGACGATGAATTCGAAAATGGAATGTCAAAAAAAAAATGTCGATACCATTAAATATAGCCACGAACTAGTTACTAAGACTATAATTCTAACTTTATTAAATTAATAATTATTATGTTTTATATATTCTTAAACATAAATTGCATTTACATTTTAAAGTAAAATATCTTTGAAATAAACCCAAAATATTAGACAATTAGCTTAAATTATTGTATTACAGACTATAAGAGTTTTCTGCGACATGCAATAAATTGCGTGTGCTTTGTTTTTTATACAGCGAGTCTATAGACAACAGCGCCTACGTCCATAGACAATTAGACGCATAAACCTTTTCCTTCACTATTACTGTGCTATCACATTAACTCACCCACATGTATAGCTGACATATAGGCTTAACACAATGCATATAAAGATTAACAGAGTGCTAATTAAGCCATTTTATTTAAAATGTAACACAGTATCATCAGAAAAAAAAGGTTTTTTTAATTGTAATACTTTATGTCGCCTAGAAGGTTCTATAATATTATATTTAATGTTACCAGCGGACGATCAAAACGCTTCCAACAATACCTCATTGTCAGAAGTTATATCGAACAGTTGAACCGACATAAATACATACATACCGGTCAAAATATATTTTTTTTTCGCAATACCTTAAAAAAGTTATCCGGCTCCCTAAAGGGGAGGGACCGGGTTATGTGGGATTCTTACCCACGAAAACCACTTCGATGGCCGTTCTCGGCACGGATCGGAGAGGCTGCGGGATCGTGTTGATATAACGCATCCGCGGCCCCTCCCGTGCTCTGCTCCGCTCGTAGCTTGACGGAGCTCTCCTCAGGGGGCGAAGGTAATTTCGCACCCCCGCACTCCTCGCTAGTGCGTACGGCAGCGCGAGGCCATCTCGGCTGTCGTCCTCCTCAGGGCCGTCTGAAATAGGACACGTGAGGCCCCCACCTCACGCATCCACGGCCCTAGGGTTACGCCCTATCTTTTAAGCCCCGGGCGTCGGGGCTGTGGGAGGGCCGAGACGACACCGACGTCGTCTCTGCCGAGCAGGATCGGCCCCTTCCCGTTCCCGCTTCGCTGTCTCCTTCTGGATCATGACGGTCTCTCAGAAGGAAGCTACAGCCCTCCACGCCGATTCCCTGCGCAGCATCGCCGACACAATTGCTCGCAGGGAGAGGTCTTGTCCGACTTCACGGACCAGGATCTCCCTCTCCGCACTCCACGCTGGGCACGCTTCCAATGTGTGCTGGGCAGTGTCCTGGTCCGCGCCACAGTGGTCGCACATCGCCGTCGATTCGCGTCCGATCTTACACAGATATTCTCCAAAACAACCGTGACCGTGACCTGCGTAAGTCGGAAGGTGACCGGTCAAAATCATAAGCCAAGGAGGTTTTGCTTCACCGTAGTCGGATAAAAAAATCTTTACAAAATTTGACACAATTATTTTTATTAAATAAACTAATTTGAATTTTGTTATTAAATAAATGTAAATGTTGGATTGCGTGAAACGCTCTCTTATATTTTTTACAATAATAGTTGTTTAAAGTTATTTTATTCGTCTTATATCGTTTAACTCCTATTTCCTAAGCTCTGTTAATAAATATCATTAAAATAATTAATTATCGTCGAATAAATTGGCCGTTGAATTTCAGCCGTTGAAATTGTACACTATTCTCAAGTGTAATAGTGCGCTATATGTGCTTCTAAGTATGTATGTATTTGACATCCATCCATTAGTCGGTGTCATCTGCGTCATGTCTTACAACTATACAATGCACGGCCTATTCGTGTGTATTGTCACGAATTAATTCATAGGATGTAAGTATATATGGAAGATTCATTTACTATGCAACTGGCTTGGAGACCAAAACAAAAGTGTGCTAATCTGAATTAAACCACCATTAACTTTGCTTTTGGGTTCTCGGGCAGTATGACCGTTATTGGCGCCGCTTGTAGTTTTTGTTTTGTTATATACAGCGTGTAACAAAAACCCTGTCCGATCCGTGAAGTGATTATTAGGTATCGTGAGTCGGTTCTATTTATGTAATCATTTTTAAAATACTAAGCAAAAAAATTACCCATAAATAAATATTAATTGTCATTTTCAATTGTATATGTCGAAAATTTCATGGACGACTGAGCTCATGACCTTAGTATCCTAGCTACCCGATAAGTAAGAGCTATCGAGCGCTGTCGCCCGCACCTGTGCTGCCATGTAATTTTCGTCATTTCATCAAATTATACATATAAATTTTCAAAATTGATTACATAAATAGAACCGACTCACGATACCTAATAACCACTTCACGGGACGGACAGTGTTTTTGTTACATACTGTAGATAGTTGAGGTCATAGCATTGACAGATGACGGCTCAAAATTCAAAGAGTGTGGCTAGCCACAATGTTTTCAAGTTGAGACGTCACAATATAATAATAATTTAACTCCACTAGGAGTAATTTAGAACAAAAAAGTTGAAAATCTTTTTGGTAGCTCCTTGTACTTTTTGTGATATAAAATTCCACAGCATAGTTTCCCATTAAAAATCATCAATCACGTCATTATGAATTAATACCACTTCATTGCCTCAAAAACTTGAATCCATAAAATTTTTAAACATTATCAAAATAAATCAACCGATACAAAGGTTACATTTGGAAACTTTTTCAAACAAATACAAGAAAAAGTATCAGTAATCGCTTTAGTTTCTGATGAATTGCAATTTTCGCATCGGATCAGCTAATTGCCGAAGTTTCGGGTGAAAAAACTGACATCAACCATAATGGATCAGACCGCTCTCGTATAAAACTTTCTCCAACAATAAATTGTAGTCAATAAAACGTTTTCTGGATACTTTAGTAATACTAAATTATAGTTTTTATGATTTTATATATTTACATTATATTGTTTATTATATATATTATAAATAAATAGGAAGACAGACGGGCATATAGGCCACTTGATGGTAAATGGTAATTTCCTAATCTCTATACATTCCTTACATCGGCCAACAACCTTCGGAACTAAGATGTTATGTCCCTTGTAGATACACTGGCTCATTCGCCCTTCAAAACGGAACACATCAATACTAATTGTTTCAGTTTGGCAGTAGAATATGTGACTTACACTCGCACAAAGCCCTACCACCAAGTAAAAATTGATGGGATGTTGCCCAAAATTTCTGGTCCGATCCGTTTTTATTTAATGAAGTATTTTATCGTACGTAAATATTGTTAACGGTATATTAATGGAACAATATTTATCACACAATCAGAATATCTTAATTGATAAGTAATTATTAGTAAGTCAATCTAGTCGAGTGTATGCGACACCGAGATCCCAATGTTAGATTAAGATTCTGCGGTAGGCTCGTTGGTTCCGAGTCGATATTACGAACACTATTCTTATAAACAATTAATTAAAATATATTAAATGCTCATGCTCGGATGTTTTTACAGCATGAGCTTAATATTCACGCTGTCTTATTTTATTATATACCTTTTTTTATATATTAGGTACGTTTTTCGTTATCTAAAATGTGTCTCTAGAAAACAAATTATTTCATTAAACTTTACATTCAATATCATACCTATACTTACATTCATTTGTACTTATAAATTAAATTGCTTATTCTAAAAATAGATATTTATTATACTTTTCAATTATGGTAATCCTAGATTTTAGAATTCAATCATATTCTGGATCATCTAATTGACGTTGAAAACTGCATCAAAAAGCAACTACCATATTGGAAATAGAATTATTGGAACATCCATCTTTGTTTAGTAAAATAATATTGTAATTTAATCGTAAAAAAGGGCTTATAAACAAAAAACTAAAATTTTAGCACAGATTTTTTAACTTATAATTAAATTTTATTTTATAAGGATCACTTTAAGAACAAAAATAATATGAATTTCAAGATCAATCTGAACATTAATTTCATAAATGTCAAACGAAAGATTCATACTTTGCGATACAATTATGCTGCTGGTTAAATTCGAAATGAAAAAGCTAATACAACAAATAAGCGATTCCATTTAGAAGTAGGGTAAATAATCGCTTTGCCGCATCTCCTATCTGAAAACCTTTGATCTCGCCCCTTTCATAAATTGAAATGGTTTGTAGACATTAGAATATTGGTTGAGATTAAGTTTTAATGAAATATAATGATTTGTTGTGATTTGTAATTCAGTCAGAACTATTTCCCTGTTAGAAGTACATTTACCTAAAGGAAACCTGCATTGACGGATAGAAATCTTCCGCGTGTGTATCAACTTATCTTTAATGCGGGTTGCATTAAAGAGCGTGTTGGGCCAGAAGAACACCATTCTTGGTGGATGAATGATGCGCTAGATTTGTCACCGCTTCGAATTTTGAAGACAATATTTTTTCGTCAGTTCGCTCTTGACATGCACGCTTTCACGCGTTCCTGCTTTTATATTTCTGTTTTCTTGTCTCGCCATTATTGTATGTCATTATGTCTCTGTTCTTGTACTTTATAGTTCTTTTTGTTCTGTGCTTGTTATCCGTATGTATTCTGGCGCACCTTAATATATATTGAGCAAGCGCAATATAAGCGTATTTATATATGCAAAATACGTGCTTATATTTGGTAAGAACCCCCGTTGGGTTATTATACTAGAAACTCATACATCTAAAAATCTACACTGACTTTATCGTCTATGACTAATAAAATATATATAATAACTCACACGATAAAAAAATCTTAGCCCATGTTCGTTTCATTCTTTATCGGTTATAATTTTAAGGAGGAGAAAAGGCAAAAGTACTCGTTACTACTCGGTGGTAGGGGTTCGTGCAAGCTCGTCTGGGTAGGTACCTCCCACTTATCAGATATTCTACCGCAAAATAGCAGTACTTTGTATTGTTGTATTCCGGTTTGAAGGGTGAGTGAGCAAGTATAATTACAGGCACAAGAGAATTAACTTGTCAGTTCCCAAGGTTGGTGGCGTATTGGCGCTGTAAGCGATGATTAACATTTCTTACAATGCCAATGTCTATGAGCGTTGGCGACCACTTACCATCAGGTGGCCCATATGCTCGTTCTCGCCTACCTATACAATAAATTATAAAAAAAAAAAAAGTTAGAATGTTCATACAATAATATAATCAAAGTTAACATACATAATAAAGAAGACAAATGTGTTAAAACGCTGAGAAATGTGTAAGGGTATGCATATTGTGCCAAATAATATAGGGTTAAACGCACCTGTCTCGGCATGCGACATGGAGTCATGGCTTTAGCTAGTAATGAGCCAGATGTGCTCAACCCAGAATCCTTCTCAGGGTAAAATTAAGTTTTATCATGTTTTAAAAACGTATATTTCATGCGACAATAAAATAACAACATTAAATAAAAATACTTATGATATTGATATAATAAATATACGAATTATATATAATTTACTCTGTTTATAGTAACTACATAATCTATATAATTACAAATATTTACATTACCTTTCGACGCCAAATATTTTTTCTATTCAATTTATACTTTTTAAAATATATTACAGCAGAACATTACTATTACAACAATACTATTAATAAATAATAAACGTAACGTACTTTTTTCATTACTAAATAAATATTATGCATTAATAAACAATGTGAAATATATTATGTATACACTTCAGCTTTATAAATATATTATCGTCCTGACAATGTAGCGTTTCATTCCTCAGCGACAGCCACAATTTCTTATATACATGTAAAATTTCCTTTTGACGCACACGTAAAAATTCCGAACGTGCTTTCAAATCTTATTCTCTTAATTTGTTCGATGGATCGATTTGTGAGTTTGGTCACGTATATAAACTTATTCGTGTTCTTGATCAAATTGGCTGTATTTTTAAGGATGTTTTTTTCCAAATCTTGTCAACTTAGGTTTACATAGTCAGACTTATACTCTTAACGTAATTGGCACCGACTACAGAAGCAGAGAAAGAGTAGAAATTTCAGAAGTATATAACTTTTAATCATCAATACAATAAAGCTATCTGATACTCTGGTTAGCAAAAGTTAGGATTTAAAAAATCTATACCCTGGGACATGTGAACATTAACCGATTAATTCATTCTGGACAAACATCGCTTGTTTTTAACTCCTGGATGATTTTAGCCATGATGGCTATCCTCATTGAAGACTAGAGATGACTAGAATAGACTAGAATTTTTCTCACTCTCCCAATGGATGAATGAATACTCGTCTAAATTTGATGCAGATGCCTACACCAAATATTAATTTAGGATAAGATTTAATCACTGAAGATTTAATACAGCAAATAACGGGCAAGCATGCCAAAAAACAATATTTCTGTAAAAGTTTTAATTGTGATTGCTATTGACAAAATTTTTAAAAAATGTTCAATATAAAAACAATAAAACAATTTAAGAGTTTGATGGATTCTTCCGTCAATCTAATAATAATCATTGAAAACGGACAACTTGGTAAAAAAATCATCGCTGAACATAAATATTTAAAAATGCGACGATTGAAAACTTCGACCTTTTTCAAGTAGATTAATAAATTTAAAACACGCTTTAATTAAACATAGAAGCAGGTTATTTAAATAATGTTTTGCAAAATAAAACTCAATTAATTATAACATTTTGAACTGAGTTCTGAGAGCGGACAAAATAAACAGACGAGATGAACTTCAGCAAAATATCGTTTATTGAATTGTTGAGTAAATATAAATAATTGTTCAGAAAATATCAGCGTTGTCATGAATTTCGTTAATGAAAAATCAGCGAACCGAATTATGACTTTTTTATTAAAATGTACTATTTGTGTTTGCTTATTAATAAAATGAAAGTGAATAATTGCATTTGTACCGTTGAAACATTTTTTGCTTTGATCCTTGACACGCTGGTGCCCCGGGAAACTGTTTTCTGTAGCGTATTCAATCTCTGCTAATCATATTAGTATATAATCTAATTTCAATCCTCTGAAGAGTAGAAAATATGCAATTTTTATGGATGAAGTTGATTTATAAATAATGGTAATAGGTTTTGATGGTAGAATTCGTAAATATGTTTAGAAAGACGCTTAAGAAAAATCGACTACGGTAACACCGTAGTTGCCTGTTGCCAAATATGAATATAAGTTTTGATTGTTAATTTTGCCGAGAAGAACCAATAAGGTATTGGTAGTTATTTTTATATTAATCCTAGATTTATGTAACAATCAATAAAAATAATTAGAATGATATATTTTGTACAGAAATTTACCCGAAATTTAAACGAATATTGACCAACATTTCTATCATCCATATAACCTTGTACGTATGTAAGATGGTATGAAGTTGTATTTAACGTCTTGACATAAAATACGTATAATTTCGTAGGACGCAGGTGTGAGGAAGTTCACGCATGTCCTACGAATAAGTCCCTTTAAATTATAACATTCTAACTCAGCTATTTGTTACCTTTGGGAAATTATATTTTGATAAGGAGCAAGATGGAAAATCGTCTATTGACAAGAATAACTTTAGTGTGTAATAATTCGAAAAAGAAAATATAATCTTTCGGGAGTTCAGTTATTTGTATATAATAAATTATAAATTTGATAATAGAAATTTATTACATGAACAAACTTAAAGTAAATAGTTTAAAAACATTTCTTAAGAACACGATGCCACTTTATACGAGTTCATTTTCGCATAGAAGATCGAAATTGCGATTCAACGCGGAAACGCTGCTAGAATTCTTCCTGCCATTCCACACAGTCATGATTTCTATAGTAACTATTTTAAATTTCGTTGTGCATGTTCCTATTTAATGAAGGACTCATGTAAAAAAATATAGATTTATCCTAAGAAATTTAATTGAAATATATAGAAAAACTTCATACGCATTGGATGAAGTTGTTTATCTTAATAAGCGATTAGAATATTTATTTTCTACTACGTAAATATGGAAAAAAAGTAAACTTCGTTCAACTGCAACTTTTTATTTTCATGTTTTTTTCTCGAAATTGTTGACTGATCATTTGACCTCTTTATAAACTTTTTTTAGCGTCTGATTTAAACAATGTTGTGTCTTCTTCACTCGAATGTCAAATCAATAATGACAGAAAGAGCGAAATCAGTTCTCAACTAAACAGCTTATTTACTTGGTGGTAGAGCTTAATGCAAGCTCGCCTGGGGAGGTACCACCCACTCATCAAATATTCTACCGCAAAACAGCAGTACTTGGTATTGTTGTGTTCCGGTTTGAAGGATGAGTGAGCCAGAGTAATAACAGGCACAAGGGACATAACATCTGTTCCCAAGGTTGGTGGCATATTGGCGATGTAAGCGTTGGTGACCACTTACCATCAGGTGGCCCATATGCTCGTCCGCCTACCTATGCTATATAAAAAAAAAACCATTTAATCTTTATATAAGTATTATTCGTGCACTAGGCTAATATTATTTACTTATACAATTGTGAAATATTAAGATAATATTTTAAAAATGTATTTAACAATAACACAAACGTAAGTTTTAATTTCTTTTTCCATAAATCAAATTATTAAGTAAAGTTAGATACGTATATTTCAATTCTTATTTATATGTTAATTTGTCAAATATGATTGCGAAGAGAACTTTGCGATACGAAACTGAATAGAATAGTTTGCAATACCAGCATATACTAAATACTACAAAGGGAGTAAATTGAGTTTCTAAGTCGTTTTAACAACGACAGACGAAGTTAGAAATATGACGACCAGCTTATCGTACAACTACGGAATAACTATTAATATAAGCTAACATGGTATGTGGTTAAAATACCATTGTTTTCATTTAAATAGCAATTCCATCTAGCGTTTCAATCTTAATGTAGCGAATGGATACACACCAAACAAGAACACGGTATTTTTACGTATTAGAAGAAAATACTAAATAGTTCTATTACAATGCATATATATTGTAATATAAACGGACGGACGGACAGATGGGCCACCTGGTGGTAAATGATCATCACCGCCCATCGACATTTGCGCTGTAAGAAATATGAAACAACCAGACAATGCGCCACCAACTTTGGAAACCAAGATGTTATGTCCCTTGCGCCTGTGGTTACGCTCGCTTATTCACCCTTCAAACCGGGACACGACAACGATTCTATAGCCTAATACAACCACAACAGGAATAAATCCAAACAAAAAAACTTTGACACCGAATTAATGGCGATATCATTGGTCATCGATATCCATCGACGCGACTTCGAGATCGAGATCATGAATAATCTATGATATTCACTATGGACCCGCGAAATGATGGCGTTTTCAATGTCCGCGAAGTCGTAATCAGAACTTCGATAGTTAAATTAACGTGGTTACAACTATTTAATTGGATTAGTGTTGTATTATAAATAAGGGTAAATTGATCAAGAATGGTTTATAGTGCATAATACAGCAGAACGATTAGAAAATCTGCGGTGTGTTTACCTTTATTCCTACTTCGATTGGAATAGAGTATAAATATTGTTGTTTGGCGGTACATTATGTGATGAGTGGGTGGTAACTACCCTGACGGGCTAAGCCCACCCTACCACCAAGATTGATGATCACATGTAAACATATAGTTACATATGTAGGCATAGATAGACCAATTAAAATGAATACTGCCTGATTTATGTCTCGTCATGACACCATGACGTCGCTCAAGCCCTGTCATTATCGAGTTAGCTATTTTCAATCCTTTGTGCTGTCTTTGTATAAAACAAATTATGTGATTATTAATAACGTCACATTATAGGTATACGCCATCTTAAACTGACATCATAATATTAATTATTTATCGTACTAAAATATTCTTTATAAGTATATAATTGTAGTATTTATGGAATAAAGAATGAGTCTATGCATAACATTTAGTGCACAGTCACGAACAACTGAACAACTTTTTTAATAATGCTCTCGCTACAAATACTGTAATTATGTATAAATATAAAATAATTAACTATTAAACGAGTTAAATTAAAATAGGAATCAATCACATTGGCCTCTTCCGTGGTATGCCACTGAGCTCTCTTCCTCCAATTCCTGCCCTCTTCTACAGGACGCCCTACACATAATATATTCTATTAATTTCTCACATTTTCATATTTATACAAGACATTTAAGATAATCCTTGATCAGCTATAACAGCGTTGATAAAAAAAAAACGCGAGCTAATTTAAGACCGCCATTTTGTTGGTGGACAGAAAGATAAAGTGATTAATTCATTATTGGCGCGATTTGTGATTTGTTGAATATGTCCATATGTGTTATTTGGATTTTTAAGAATAATTGAGTGCGTAATTTAATCAATTTGTATGACTTAGTGTTCGTTTTTATAAATACCTATTAGAAGTGTTTTATAAAATCAGTTTAATTTCTGGACACTAAATATCAATAACGCGTTTATTCTTTATGTAAAATAATTAAACTTATATGCGTCCGCACGCTATGTAACGCGTGGCAACTAGTCTAAAAGAAAATAAAGATTTTGTCCTTTGTTATTCCCGGATTAACGCAGAAACTTCAAAATAAGGCACTAATTTTACCTATTCGAAGTAATTACGTGTAATTAGTATATATGTATAAAAATATTATTAACTAATTTATTTACTGTCTAATACGTTTTTTGACGGTACTGTAATATTCGATTTATGTGAAATATAAAACTATGATGGGTCACTTTATTTTACTTTATTAAAATCAATTCACGAACCGTAATAAAACACTCTTAATTTTCTAGTATATTTTCGAAAGAAATAGCATCTAGTTGGATTCCATATTCCACTAGAGCGAAGTCAACAAGCGATATTCCTACCATAAATTCCAACGAATACGAATTCTTGCATACAAACTATTTCTGTGTAAATAAAAACACCTAGCCTTCAAATAATATAAAACTCGGTGACGTTGATGGTTCGCCTTAGAACTCGGAATGTATTAAAAGTGATATCTGTTTATAAATCTTTGTTTTGTGTGCTTCCCAGATACGTCCTACGAATTGTTACATCCGCAACTACATGCGTTTAAAACCAGACAGACAAACTGACATTGTTTGTTTTCTTGAATTAAGGGAAAAAAACGTAATCAAAATCTATAATAAAAATGAATGTAGTATCGTGTGGCTGGCTACTATGAGCCAGTAAAGTTTCCGCACATATTTATTACATAAAAGGTAATTTGAAATTTATTTACATTTATTTGTTATTTACTTCCTATTATATATATTACTTTACAAAGTTATATAATCAATGTTCAGTTCATTCTCATCATTCGGTAGATATGTTCACTAGACGAACAATCAAAAAATACATTTTTAACTTTATAACAACAATGCCGTCATTGATATTATTTTCTTTATTAAGTTCAGACACAGTATTTTTACCACCTTTCATATGTGTACATATATTATGATTCGTTATCTTTTCTTGAATGGACGCCAACATTGAACTGTTCAGCATCTTAAATACCGCTACTGCATCCTATTTCGAACGAAATTTATTGCTTAGATAAATTTCTATGTCAACATTAAAAAAATCTACCACACCATGTGTTTTTACTATAACATCTCATGATGTCACGACGTGCTGTTTCATCTCGGGATGTCGCGACCCATTTTAAGACAGCTACATCCTCAGTTCTGTTGCCTCGGGCGAAAGTCCAACCGCCCTTTACCATTTCTAAAAATATTACAGTCTCATACTGAACGCGGCATACAAAGGAAATGTGTACTGTTATTGTAGACGGCCGTTAGGCTGTGAAATGTTTTGTCCGAGCTGTCGCCCCGGGTTGCGTTGTTTTTACGCTTTTATTTCGCTGTTATTGTTACTTTATTCATCGAAATATAACATCTGTTTTGGATATGATTTCGAAGGTTTGTTAACATGAATATTTTAATTGACCCGTACTAATTAGTCTGGGAACTGTGCAATTAGTTAGTAATATATTTTCGAGTGACAAACAGGTGGATTGTATAAAAACGTCCTCATGGACCCCATTGGTAAGGGTCACAAAATCGAGGTCGACGACAACCGTCGGATTAAACAACCTCGCAGACACACAACACTAGGACTAAGTAAAAGACAGCCTTTTTTCTTTTTTTTCTTGGGGAAATCCTCTTTGGATACTTCCTCGCCCGGGGAGGCGAGGGAGTTATGTCGGACTCTTACCGACTAAAACCCCAAGGTGTCCCCTCGTTGCTATACAGCGAAGCCACGAGAACGCTTTCGCACACATCCGCAACTCCGTCAGCAATCATCCGAATACAAACCCCCCTATGGTTTACTCGTCTGCAGGTGCACTGGAACACTTGGTGCCCCTCCAGCTAATGTTGGTGTCCCCGCATCTGCCACCCATAGACTATTCATTAGGGGGGTAGTTTTCGACCGTAGGCCGTAGGTGTGCGGCGCATGAGCTCAGCAGAGACATCTTCCTCTCTGGTGCGCTTCGCTTGCTCCTTTAGGGACATGACGTTTTCGCAGTATGCAACCATCGCCGTCCAGGATGTCTTGTGCCTTCGTAATGGCTGGTAGCGAGAGGTCTCCTCCGACAGCAGCGACAAGCCGACTTCGCGGTTCCACCCACGCTGGACACTCTGATAAGGTGTGCTGTGCCGTATCTTCATCATGGCCACACTCGTAACACACTTGCGTTGGCTCTCTACGAGCCGCCCTGCAGAGATACCTGCCAAAACATCCGTGTCCCGTAAGGATCTGTACAAGATGAAACGTGAGCGCTCCCCACTTCCTTGAGACCCATTACTGAAGTATGGGCCTTATTGCCGTAATAGTCCTAATACCATACATAGGCACCTCGAGTCGTTCTCTCCACTTTTCGAGAAGCGTTTCTTGGGCGGACTCTCTCCAGCGTCTTATTTGCTCTGGAGGCGGATGACCTGTTGTCCTTTTTGCATTGGAAACCCTCCAGTACACCGACGACAGCACTTCAGCTTCTAGATCCCAGGGTGGGGTCCCAGCCAGTACGCACGCCGCCTCATATGCAATAGTGCGATAGCCTCTGATAAGTCTGACCGTTATGGCTCGTTGCGGTCTGCGCAGAGATGCCTTGTTCTGGGCCGTGAGAGCGTCGACCCATATAGGAGCTCCATAGAGAGCCATAGACCGTATCACACCAGCATACAAACGGCGACAGCCTGCATTCGGTCCACCCACATTAGGCAGCAGTCGGTTCAATGCCGCGGCTGCAAGTAAAAGACAGCCTAGGTCAATATCACCAAGTCAAGATTGGGCTCAAATATAATCACGAGGCCATTAAAATTTGCGGTGAGGTCTGGAGGAAATCCAAGAACGTTTCTTGCACAGCCAATTAAGAAGAGCTCCACTACTACTTAAACGTCAATTCCGTTAACAAAAAACATAAATATATGTTCCAACTTTTATGCTAATGGTTCAAACAGTGTCGAAATCCATTAAAAGCAATGAGATTAACATACATCTATTTATAATATATATATATATATATATATGTGTGTGTGTGTGTACAAATATATGTAGGTATTGTAGGCATTTTAAATTGAGGCCTAGTAACTAAAACGGAAGATATCCACGTTACTGTGTATTGCAGAGTTTATTCAATCGTTCTGATAATACTGCCGTTGTATACTCGCATGGAAATAGCTTAATGAAAAAAAAACAATACGTGTTTATATCAAAGCTTACACAATAGAGATTTGATGTTTTTTCATCTGTGCAACTTCAATCAGTTGGAATACGTTCTTTGTACAATATATGATTTTTTGATTATTTTAGAAGTAAAACTCGAAATCTAATGAACTAACGAAAACTAGATACTACTACTATTGTTATCATCACTACAGATTTTGATTCTGTAATGTTGAGAATTATCTGTCGGTGTTAGAGCATACAAATATATGCAACAAATATTGTGTATTATGACGTATCAGAACGTCTATTCATTAAAATATAATATTAAAAAAATGATGTCTCTATACTTTCATTAATCTGCATCTATGCATCGATGCTTTGTGAAGTAACGTTACGTAAACGGCTGAATGATTGCAATAAAAAAAATCTAATGCACACGTTATACTCTCCCAAACATCATCAATTGCAGCTACATAGATAACAAATCTACTCTGGATGCTGTTTGAACTCGAAATGTATATAATTTTTTTTTTTATCGAAGTTAGGTTGGTTCTTGGCCACCATCGCGCATATATTTATGCACTGTAAGAAATATTATCATTATCCTTATATAAGGAATACGCCACAAATAATAATCTTGGAAATAAATCTTGGAAACCAAGGTATTATATATCTTGTATCCGAAGCTACTTAGAACTGGGTAGCACAACCTTTGAATAGAAACTCAACAATGCTAAGCCAATCACCAACTAAAATATTGCCTATCAAATGTATTTATCTGATAATAATTATCTGTAATTCTGTAATTTAAACGTCTATATCATAATCCAGGCCCAGTCTCTTTATCAAATGTTATTACAATTACTTTAGTATTTATAAAGTTAGTCTAATACAAGTTAATTTGTTCAGTTAATGAATGTTCCATGAAAAAGTCTAATAACAATGTAATGAGCTGACTAAAACCGAGGTTTGCGGTTTTTAATTCGCTATCTAATGGTAACGTATTTCACGTAAGATCCATAGATTATTCACAACGACGTAAATGTATGTAATGAAGTAATAAAATACAACAAATACACAGACGCTAGGAACGTTACACGTAACACAAAATAAAGAACGTTGCCGCAAAAAGCCTTGAAAATTTTAAGAACCGCTACCTACAAACTTATCGCAAAATATCTTAACAAAAAAAATATATATTGCGAGCAAAACAACGGATAATATAATTGGGCCTATTTTTAGATTTTTTTTTTGTTAATGGAATGACAGGAAGCAGCTAAGTGGATTTTCAGGCAGTCGCGCAGCAATAAATGTACCGATCCGGGACCTGTTACGCAACGCACAGCGGACGGGCCTCGTTTTATATAAAAACTTCATTTAGGGATTTCAAATTTTATCACTATTTCTAAATGTACATGAAATACATACCTGTTAACATATAATGTTGAATTACTGCTCTACGTAATTTCCAACACATTAAGGGGTTATTCGGTGTAGAATACTGTAATGTCTGTGCGTACTCCGTACCATTTCTCAGCTATTTTAAAAATAGACAGGCTGCTGATATTAAATATAGGTAATACATATTTATATCGAAACTTAGACAACCGGAATACAACGAACATACAAAGAATGTCGTTGTTATTTATGAAATGTTTATATTCATGCGAGACTTACGAGTACATCGATATTCCTAAGGTTTTTATTTATCCGGATTTTACTGGTTTTATCTAGTTGACGCTTTCCAGATTTTTCTTTAATATATTTATGAAATAAATTTCCATGTTAAGCAAAAAAAAACAATGATTTTAATTATTTCATTCATGAGTTATATGACGTTAATTAGAGTTCTGGCAACAATTTTTATAAAACCTTATCAATTTGCAAACTCAGAAATATACATTCTTTGAGTCACTTTTATATTTCCCTATGTATGTAGCATGTTGATTTTTGTTTTTGTTTTTATAAGTAACATCAGCTAATACAAACATACGAGTCACGAGCTGGGACTCCGAACACGGATTATGCACAGCATATGGGTCATACGGAATCGATCCTGCCACCCCTCCGATCCGTGCCGAGGACGGCCATCGCTGTTTTTTGCGGGTAATCGATAATTTAATAATCCCAAACGACCCGGTTCCTTCTTAGGAACCCAGGTATCCTTATAAAGGCTCCATCGGCGTCAAAAGAAAATCTTAACTGACATCCTTCGTACTATTTTAATTTTTAATTATGTGATTTAACAACGAAATACTATTATTGATAGTCTCACATCCGTACATACTTTCGTGTGAGTTACACTCAGTTCGTGTAAGTGTGATTCGAATAGTAATTATGTATTTAGATGTAACTATCGTCCAATGTTGTAGTAGAATTATTATTCTTTTATCAAAAATAAAACCTATAATGTATGACGTCGATATCATTTAATGATATTTTTTTCCTTTATCTTTCATGATGGAATTTCTCGCATGAATTCATTTCGAAACTTGGAAATTAGTCTCCCGTTAGATAGATTATGCTTATGTTCTCTTGTTCGATTTTAATCTTTAACTGGGGGTTTTAATGTTGACCACAACATCATAATCACACAACTAAAAAAAGATCAGTAATTTTAAATATAGAACTACAAAAAGCATGTATTTTTTATTCCCAAATTGTTCTGCTTCTGAAATGCAGTAGCTATTCGTGATGTCATCAACGAACGTTCGTTAATACATTTAGTCCATTCAATATCAAAATCCCTTTCGTAAATTTGAGTGCTTTTCAGTGTTACATTCGTATATTTATAAAAAGGAACGGGATGTTGGTAGATCGTCACGTTCGTTGTTTTTTCTTTTAATAATCGTGCTTTTCATACATTGTACCTTTCAAATAAGTGAATCTGTATAAAAAGGTACTTCAAAAAAACTGAAGTGAAAAAAGTGAGTTGAATATTACTTTTTCTTTATTTATATCGTACACTCTATATAGAATGTAACTAAAGGCACAAAGGATAAACCATATTAGTTCAGAAAGCTTGGCGGCGCGTCGGCGTTGTAAGTAAAAGACAATATTTCTTACAATGATAGAGGAAAGTAACGAAATCTGTGCTAATGCTTTAATATAAGCTAGTAACAATTCTCAGAAACAGATAATTAAATTCATTCGCCCTAACATCGCAATCACTCAATTTTGTCAAACCTTGTCGCTTTGCCGCTGCTACAAAATTTTGTTAGGTACGTAAGAATGTGTTGTTCTCTTAATGAAAATAATGGTTAAATAGTATAACAATGTATTTCACTTGTAGTATATGAGCCCATTGACTAATGTATATGCGCGGTGTTGACCACTTCTACTGATATTTTCATAATTAAATTACATTTTTTTATTTATATTATGTACTCAACTCACTTAAGTTTATTGTAAATTCAACTTTACAATCATAGCATTATAGATTTGAACGTGTTTAGAAAATTCATCCTTAAAAGTTTCAAACAAACCTTTCAACAAACCGATTTTCAATTTTTCATACGAAATATGAATAATTTTCACATAAAATATAACATTCACGCCGTTTGACCTTAGAATAAAAGATTTTTAAAATGACATCCGACCGATAATATAAACAGACAAAGGTACTTTGTAAAGAAAAATAATTGAATGATTAGTTTTTGAATATAAATCCCATATCAAACTTTTTAAATATAATACTCGACTGCCCCAAAGAAAGTCCAATATTTTCAGCATAACTTTTAAACGCTTTAATAGATTTGAAAGTATGGTATGTTAAAATCCTCACATCATTCCGACTGACACTGGCTATAAATTCATTCATTCATTCAGGACTTTCGTGCTTTATATTAATGTTTTAAAATCAATTATTTAGAAAGCTAGTCGACACTGCCAGAAACATAAACTACTCCTTCCACCGTCAAAGGCATATTACCAATGTCAACCTCACTTAACCGTTCTCATCCGAAGCGATACAAATTAAGTCACAGACAGTCATATGATACAGAATATTTAGGTAGTGCCTCGTTTGCCTAGTGACTAGTTATAAAGCTGCAGGTCCCGAGGTCCTACCAAAACTTTCTCCATCCGTATTGTATGCGAGGAATTAAACTTGGTATTTTTGTGTTCCAGTTTGAAGGGTGAGTGATCCAATGTAATTTCAGGTACAAGGGACTTAACATCTTGGTTCCCAAGGTTGGTGGCGCATTGGCGATGTAAGCGTTGATTAACATATCTTACGATAATAATGTCTATAGGCGTTGGTGACCACATACCATCAGGTGGCCCATATACTCATCCACCTACCTATTAAAAAAAGAAAATGCGCTTGTTTTTGCGCACACACTTGTGCACTTTAATACATCTTGGCCGAAGTAAGACGGCAGAAAATTATTATTATTTACTTTAGTGCTTCGTTCTTATGCCTTCTCATTATCATTCATATTTATTTATATAATCTGTATATAATACATTGTATTGCACACAAAGACAAGACAAAGTATAAACAAATAAAACAACACAAAGTACAAAAAAATAACAGATGTTGAAAAGTCGGATTTATTTTTTTATTTTTTATTTATTCTTTATTGCACACACGACGAAAACATAACAAATACAAAGAACAAGTTTTACATAATATAGTATGCAAAGGCGGCCTTATCACTTAAAGTGATCTCTTCCAGGCAACCTCTATAGTAAAAACATATTGTTGTTAGCCAGGAGAATTGATCGGGCATAGTGTGCGAACAATTTATACATAAAATTAATTAAATATTTATAAACTTAATAAAATATATAATATGACACAAATACTCCTATATATATAATCATATATATACACTTATACATACATATTTATATTTATATATAATATATATATATATATATGCATATATTTATATAGTAAATACATACTTATATTGATAAATAATAATTATGTAAACGACTCTTAAAAGTGTAGCGACATCTATCTCGCCACATACGAAAACTAAAAACTGACGTACCCTACATCGCGATATTAAAGTTATCCGAGCGATTGAACATATATACAAGAACCCGACAACAACCGTCGGGCGGTAGCCCACCAGACAAACAACCGTCTGGTCGGAGGATACTCCCTTTTCAATGTTCAACACCAAAAAAGTATTAACGGATTCAGCTTGACGAATGTCACTAGGCAAGGAATTCCATAGTCTGACAGCTTTTACAGTAAATGAACTATTATATATTTTGGTGTGACTCAGCGGCATCAGCAATTTATTGTCTTGCTCGGAGCGTAGATTGGTTGGTGTATGAGAACCAAGAAAGGTGAACCGCTTTTTAAGGTAAGTTGGAGTTTGAGGATGGTAGAGTATGGTGTAAAGTAAGGACAGAACATGCATATTTCGACGCAACCGTATTGGCAGCCAATTCAATGCTTTACGATGCTGGGATATATGATCGTATTTGCGTAAACCAAATATGAAGCGAATACACATGGTCTGCAAGCGTTCTAGTTTATCTAACAGCTCCTCAGAAAGATCCGGATATACCAAGTCGGCATAGTCCAATAGGGGCAATAGCAGAGAGTTGGCTAAGGCGAATTTGGTTTTATACGGCATAAGCTTTTTCCAGCGCCTGAGAGAGCCAATGGTGGCGAAAATTTTACGACTCACCTCTGCCACTTGAGGGACCCAAGAAAGCGACTTAATTCGGATTTATTGCTCAAGAGTATATTTTCTTGTATAATTAAATATATACGATAAATATTCATTTAAACCTATATCATTTCCATATCATACTATTCTGAGGTTATCTGAATCCATAACGTACATTGCAACTATTATCTAGATCAGGCACTGGCAATATCAGATAAGTTATTTGAAAATGTTTCTGTTGGTATACATGCTCAGAATACTTTGACGATACTGTCATAATGTTTTTATTTTATTTTTTTATTGACAGATCGACAACAGTGAAAAGGGGAACGAATGAATAATTTAATAAATTTATTTTTTAGACGATCAAAAACAAGAGTCATTGGAAGTCATTGGAATGAGGTAGGTATGTTTTAAATATTTATTATAAGTGGATTATAAGAGTACTTAAATGGTCTATAGGAAGTTACTGTACCATAAATTTGAACAAAAAATCTGTCGATTTCCTGTAAAAAAAAAACAGATGATATTAAATATTTTATGTTCAGATTATATATAAAAAAGCTATATTTCGATGATTGTCGTTTCAAGACTTCACCATCATATATAATTATGCCATATGTCTATTTATAAACGAAATTGCAAGAGGCGCTAACTTTACAATTTACCGATAATATGATGTCAAAAATTTTATAATGGGCAAAGGAGCTAAGAGAACACCTCATAGGTAATATTCTCCAGTCTGCTTTCGGATATAGCTGCCATTTTCAAAGGCTTCACTAGACTAGCCAATGACTGGAAAGGATACGAGGTGCAAGGCTTAATGTGTTTTTCGGAACCGGGCAGTGAAACACTACCAACTTCAAATGCATTTGGCAAACACATTCACCAAATTGGTATATCGGCTAAAGATATTATTAGAACTACATGGCCAGTCCGCGTGGTGCGAAAACATTTCGACAAAATATTTTTTTTTAATTATGTACGGCCTCATAATTGAAGCAGGCGTAATTATATATATTTTAAAAGAGCAAGTACACTCAGTTCTTGTTCAATTTTTGACGGTTCGTCACTGTGTACACAGTCCAATTTACACCCCAAACTCGTGTAGCATGACGTTTCATTAAAATGAAGATTCAAAAGTTTTTCGAAGAGCGTACTTAAATAAAGGATATTTTGGTTCTTCTGGCATGAAGTTTCTTTTGTCCTTTTAAAAATAATACGTGATTTCTTTTCGTTAAAGTATTTAACGTTGAACTTAAAACAATTGTCACTTATCCATTTTCCTTGGAATTAATTCTATTATTATTTAGTCCGAATAACTCAACGCTATCTAATCGGATTACTTACGGATACTTAATGTACGTACTTAGAAATAGAATAAGATGAAATCGTATCAGATTCAGGACGACTGTCTATGCTACCATCGTGTACTTAATCCAGGATAATATTGTCCGTTTCAAAGCATTGCGTACAAATGTTGAAGAACCAAAACTACGTCATAGAAACAGTTTTCAGTTCAAAGAAACTTTATTCTCAAAAAAGACGAACGTCACTTTTATTAAAATCCCCTACATATATTTGGCTGTGTTATTTTTTTCCAAACCTGTCATGTTTACATATATTTAAAATTGAGTTAGTACACACAGACACATGCTCACTCACAAAAACTCTCAAACAAGCACAATAGCACACACACATACCTAAAGTGGACTTATGTTATAATAATACTACATTGCACATAGCTCTACTCGGTGGTAGAGCTTTGTGCAAGCTCGTCTGGGTAGGTACCACCCACTCATCAGATATTCTACCGCAAAACAGCAGTACTTTGTATTGTTGTGTTCCGGTTTGAAGGGTGAGTGAGCCAGTGTAATCACAGGCACAAAGGACATAACATCTTAGTTCCCAAGGTTGGTGGCGCATGGGCAATGTAAGCGATGATTAACATTTCTTACAATGCCATTGTCTATGGGCGTTGGTGACCACTTACCATCAGGTGGCCCATAAGCTCGTCCGCCTACCAATACAATAAAAAAAAAAAAAAAAAGTTTGGCTTATATTATAATAAATACTATCTATATAGTGTAAACACACGCAGAAATTCAACAGTTATGTTAAATAAACAAGTAATATATTACACGAACACGGCAACCAATTGCAGCAAGTTTGTTAGCTCAGTTTCCTTTACAAAATGCTACTAATTTATTCCATGTAGTTGCCGAGAAATAATGTACAAGTTCTTTAAATTGAACGAGCCCGATCTGCTGTTTACTTTGTCCGCTTCTATCGCAGCACTGCCATTATCCTGAGTTGTTTATATTGAACTAGGACGGGGATAATACGCACTCTACCATCGTAGCGGCTATTTGTTTTAGCCCAGTAAACCAAGCTTTTAACAGTAATAAATAAGTACAGTACAGTATACCAATTTCAATCGAGTTTATTTTATATTTCTCGGTACCCTCGTTTTGAGTTTCATACAAATCATCCTCATTAGATGACCGCTTATAATTGTAGCTTATGTAATAAAGTAACTTTTATACTAAGTAAAAATTGCTTAAACAATATTTCGTTAAGCATTTTACGTACGATTACAAGTTTTATATGTTCAAGATACTTAGTGGAATAAAAAGAAGCTAGTTATTAAGAAAACTATTAAATTATCATAATAATTATTACGTTTCATAACTTGTACATTGTAATACAAATTATGGCATTGCAATTTTCGTTAAAGTTTCAATTCAATTTGACGTCGTATGAACTGAGCGGTTATTTAGTTCGAACGAAACATGCAAAGCTCGATCGATGAGACAGTACTTGTTATAATATCAGACTTGAACAAACTATTTATAACAGAATGAGACGATAAATTATCTTCAAGTTACACATAGAACACGGAACTTATAAAGTTGAGACATCATTTGAATATTACTCTTAGGTTGTTTATACGAAAAAAAAATTATAATATAAAAATAATATTTAAAATATTCTTTTTTATATTTATAGATCACTGCATCCGGCTTGAGAAGGACCAAGTAGTCTTTAGTAAATGATCACTTCTATTTTGTATTATTACAAAAGATTAGTGTAATTAAGTGTTCATAGGTCACAAATGCATCATCATAAGAGTTCAACAAAAATTAATTGTTGATTGAAGGTCGATCCGTTGATTAAGCGACTTCAAAGCTCATGTTACGTGTGCATATATGTTTCTACTATCATTAGACAATGATACATATATTAAATGTTATTTTAAGGCAAATTTTAAATTCACACAGCATTGATATACGTACACATAACACAGAAAATCTTCTTCCGTGTTCGTAACCAAGTCAAGTTATCCTAGTTCATGGGACTCGGGGTAATTTAAATTAAAACAGTATCATTTATATTTTTTAATAAATAAATATATTTTTATATCTTGTATCGAGATTATTTCTATAAGGCATTTACTCTACCAAGAGTTCATAATATTTCGTGTAAAAACATTATGTTTCCCATTTTGTAACCATTATTTATATATTTTTCATATTTTCGACATTAACGCATAGTTTCTATGAACTATTAGCTCTCATCAGTATCTTACACTAAGATAACTTGTGGCCTTGCTTGAGAGCTTGTCGTTCTTGTTGTATAATCAGAGTTGAACCAAGTTGGGAATGAAGCCTTACTCTCTTAGCAGCGGAATACATAATATATACGAAGATAAGCGAAGCGGGCTTGATGTACAACTTTTGCCGGAGGTACTAGAAGTGTAGTAAACTAAACTGAAATAACTTTATTACCTAACATAATTAGAAACAAAATACACTATAAATAAAATCTGCATATACTAGAATGTATGGTACGTTAGTCTAACATTTCAAGTCCCGTTTTAATGATGATGACGTTGTCCTCTTCATTTATTTCAGCCACGGCGGTCATTCTTAAGAGAGCCTACTTAACTACGTATGATATCAGTGCAGGAATGTTTGCGTGAACACAAGTGTCTCATTATGCGACTGGACAGAAAATCCGATACGATCGGAAAAGGTTGAGGTGCTTTTCAAAGCCAACACG
Source organism: Nymphalis polychloros (assembly GCA_905220585.2). Classification (NCBI taxonomy): domain Eukaryota; kingdom Metazoa; phylum Arthropoda; class Insecta; order Lepidoptera; family Nymphalidae; genus Nymphalis; species Nymphalis polychloros. The sequence continues at coordinate 11,720,628 of HG992252.1, read as the reverse complement.
TTATGTGCTCTTCAAGAGACATGACTGTAAATAATAAAAAAATCCAGAGTCTAAGCTGCTACTAAGCTTTTCGCGACAGATAAACATTTTCCAATTCATTTTCCACTCGAACCTGGTTTGGACCCAGATACCCAATATCCTTATAAGCTAACTATTAGACCAACGAGGCTGTTATATACGTAAGTAGCACAATGTCTGACGGTATTTACTAGCATACTTTTATATAAAATCTGAATACATAATAAACTGTGGCTATATGAGCCCGCGCTTAAATTCTGAAACTCGTTTACAAGGCTTTACTGACAAGCCAAACATCTTTATCCGGTCTTGGGTTCCGGCCAAATAGGTTGGCGTGTATAGTATATACGTGAAACAACATTAGTTTAAGTTATACGTGCATTTCGTAACGACTGATAAAGGAATGTCCACTTTAATCGAATTTGTTATCTATTATAGTAACATATATCATAGGACCGGTAACGGTTGGACTAAACGGGCCTTAGATTGAATACCGGGCATCTTCATCCAGGTAGACGTGGAAGGCGGAGGAAGGGGAGCTTTAGCGCACCTAGGGAAAAGCTTATTTCCACCAGCATTACGATTGGCTAATAATTGATTGACTGACTAGCGCTATGCAAGGCCTGAACAAAGTGATAATCCTTAAAGGAATGAAAAGGAGGTACGGAATTAAAAATTCCAGTTATGTATTTTGTGCGTACAGACTCAAAAATTTATATATATGTTACGTTAAAAAGTGAACATATTGTTAAGATGAGATACAGTAGCGTCAGTACTAAAATGTTTATCATTTTATAGATCCTATTTAAATTAACTTTGAAACATAACTTAGAATCTGGTAAATGTGCCCTTAAGTACATACATTCTGAAAAACTCTGGAAGAGTTTTCGATGTATGAAAACTCTTCCAGAGTTTTTCAGAAGCAATAAGTGATACGTGAATGTAGCGTTACTGTTCTGTATTTTGAATGTCAGGCATAATTCCTTTAAAAAAAGCCCTTTTAAATTATCCATCATTTTTTGTCTAAACGTGCAACGCTCACCACAATTATATGGAAATATTGAACAAAATATGCGGATAGTTATAAAACAGCGGCAGAATGTGCTTTTACTAGAGTGCGGTATTCGTATTTGGATCTAAAACTTCTGAATATATTTAGAAAACGTTTACAAACTAGCTGAGCTTTTATTTCGAAACAATATTGCAGTTATCTTCAATTAAATGTAAGCAATGTGTAGATAAGATTGTAAGCTAATAAAGTAAGACGTAAGAATATGTATTTATAAGTTTCTGTTGTGTGTACTTTCACAATTATAGTATCTCTTAACAATGATTTCCGTAGTAATGAGAAAAAAATATCCTTTTTCAAGCATAATATCGTCTGCATACAACAATTGAATATCAGCAAAATATAAAACAGTATTTTTAATAAAAAAATTGCTTCCAACTTGACCCTAAAACTTTAGTTCAGGTGTAAAATTGTTACGAAACTTGTTATGAAGTACCTACGTTGGCTCGAAGCCCGTTCCCCTATCAAGTTATAATCTGCATTTTAAAGTTATGATTTTGAAAACATTCGTTATGAGTTGAAATACTAAAAGCGCAAATTAAATAAAATGTGATCATCACGGCACGCCCGGCAGGTGAAAGATACTAAATTAATGTTTATTGAAATAATTATTATCAACCAATAAACAAATATAACTTCCGCCCGCAGCTTCACACGCTTGTGAGGGAAAGGGGGTAGATAAGCAATATCTAAACAAAATTCCAATATCTAAATTTCATTCGGTTTATAATATTATTAGTAAAATAAATAAAAACACGTAGTTTTGATACTCAAATAAATATACTTTTCGTACTAATGTATATCAACAACGTGTATATACATGCCAAACACAAGGGAAAAGAGAGCGGTGGCGGATTTGCTATCACGTTATATGAATCGGTTCTACCCCCAAAGCACGCCAATAGATGTTTCTTACCAAAGATCATCTTATGAATATTTCAAAGCAGTAATACTTACAGTTGCTTCAATAATATATTTATTCAAAATATTATAAATTATTAAAATTTAAATAAAGGTAAACATACAACACTGCCTTACTTGTAAAGATTGCTTAGCAACTGTTTAAACACTGATTTCTGTCTGTTATTATTGATATTCAAAAGAAGATATTACACGCTGACTCAGGACAAACAGACATGTTCATACACACAAATGTCTGTCCTGGAAATCGAACCCACGACCTGCGGCTCGTCAATGTCAACAAGCCTTCGTGCTTATTCGTCTATAATACATATATATACTTCATAAAATTTAAATCATAAGTAATAGATAAAGCTATATAGTACATAATACAACTTTATTTAAAGAGAGTGGTCGTACTCGGTGATTTCCATACAGGACGTATAAATTCAATTGCATGTAGTTCCGCATTGCATTCGAGAAAAAGTAAATAAGTTCGTGCCGGTTTCTTTCGATAGAATCTACATTGGGAAGCACTAGTTTTACATTAAAACCCGGTATCATGATTACTTGAATAAATAATATATTTATTTTATTATTAAAAATATCGCTTAGTTTTGTTCGCATTCGATGCGATGAAAAATGTATACAGATGTTCTTGATACTCGTTGAAAAGCTGTAATAGCACCACCAACGTAAATTCATTGGAGAGGAAAATGGGCAACACATTAGCAAATATTAGCTACATGTAACACCTACGAGTAACGTTGAATATATATTTTTATATAAAATAGGGTGGACCGGCAAATATGCCACCAACGCCCATAAACATCACCACTGTAAGAAATATTAACCATCCTTTACATAACCAATACGCGACCAACATTGGGAACTACGATGCTATGTCCCTTGAGCATGGTTACATAGTCTCACTCACCCTTCAAATCGTATCACAACAATACTAAAAATTGCTATTTGGCGGTGAATGTCTGATGAGTGGATGGTATCTACCCAGACGGGGTTTAAGTTTAATATAGATTAAAACCAAACACCACCACCACAAGTGAATGAATGAATGTAATGATATATGTATTGCATGATATACAAATGAAAAGGCTATACGACCTGTGGGGATTTTAATAATTGTTAATTAAATAAAATACTACGTCAGAAAATAATGTAAAGGAAATGCTTAAATAAATATTTTATCTTTTTTTTAAATGAGTATCAAACAAATCAAAAATACGTAAATCGTTTTGAGAGTGGTGAAAGGATAGATAGATAGAGATAGATAAATATATTCTAAATGGAGGATAGAGATATATTGATTCGGTTACGTGGAGATAAATGAAACGAACGCATTTCCAGCTATATAAATACGAATGCACTAACATAAAAGCGCCAAACGATTTCTATCTGCAGCTGAATAAACTGCTACAAATAAATATAGATAGAGTGACCAGTCATATATTCCTATCTCTTTTACTTTAAAGTGTTTACTAAGTAAGTACATTGAATGAGTTATATTTTTGTATTGAATAGCTAGGCGGACGAGCTGATGGTTAGTGGTCACCTACGCCCATAGACATTGGTATTGTAAGGAATGTCAACCATCGCTTACATCGCCAATGCGCCACCAACCTTTTGAACTAAGATGTTATGTAATTACATTGGCTCACTCAGCCTTCAACCCGGAACACAACAATAACAAGTAATACTGTTTTGCGGTAGAATATCTGATGAGTGGGTGGTACCTACCCAGACGAGCTTGCACAAAGTACTACCACCAGTTACATAAACGGGGATGGATGTTTTGTATATATATTTTTAAAAGGTTATATTATTACATAATATAATGTTTGTTATTGAACGAAACTCACATTATAACACATTTCTTCTTCTTCATCATTATGATCATTCGCTTACCATTATCAATCCATTATCCATTGTATTCTGAGGTGCAAGAGATATAGATTTGATAGATATAAGGTAAAGCCTATGCTAATCGCTAATTTTTTTTTTCTCCGCCGACATACCGTCATAAATTTTCTCTTATTCGGCCCTAACAAAGCACATTGAGAAAATTCTCTCGCTGTCTATATTCTGCTCGTATACAGTAATTTATTTAACTAAAAAAAAATGTTTATCATGTCAGTTCTTCTCGGTGGAATGTACTTTCAGTGCTAGCCTTTCATCGTAAAATATTGAATCATAAGTGCTTGTGCCTACTTGAATAAAGATTCATTTCCATTTGTTTAAAGAGAAAATAATTTCATTTCTAGTAGCTCATACGAATATATTCAATTAACTAAATATTAAGGTATATTAAGTGTTCTTTATTATATAGTTTAATTGAGCAAGTCTGAGTTTTTGAGCTTAAAAAACATCCAATTAAAATTTTCAGTATATTCTCGTATAGCGACGAAATGCACTTGAAATAGTCGCCGAACAAATTTCATATATTTGTAATCAAAAATCGCTTGCCCATTTCCATTTCCATTTCATAAAAAAATATAATTATATTATTATGTCGTCACTTCAAAACGTAACAATGATGAATATAATCACGTCACGACGTTCATTAATATGACATAACGTGACAGCTCTCATCAAATGACTGTCATGATTTTTAAAATTATTTCCTCTTGGAAATGCAAAGGTATTTGCTGGTGTTCAGCTTTTTTGATACTTTACAAATTACTGGAAATTTTATTGAATAATATTCCATTTATATACACTTAGTTATTAAAGTTTAATGTATTGTTTGTTTTCTTTGAAAATTAAATAAATTAAATTAAAAATTAAACCATACATTACAATATACGACAAACTTAACTTCCTTCACATTTTTGTTCTTGTGTATAACTTGGCGTAAGATGCATAAACTATATTGCCAGTGTCAGTAAAATTTCTTAAAGATTTCCTTATACCTTTTTTTCATTTCTATAGAGGATAACCTCTCGACTTAATCAAGGTCTAACTTTTTATTATTATTATTTTTTCATTCACGGTTTTTTATTCCCATAAACAATATTATATTCTTCGATTCGACAAGAATTTAATGATTTAGTTTTTTATGTGATTTAAATTTTTTTCTCGTTATTATACACACACCTTGAATCTTAAGAGTCTAGTTCTAGGAATTTTGTGTTAATTTATGATAATATTTACATTGTATTATAATAAAATATTAACATTATTATATATATATTAAGAGTGCATTTATAATATTTTGCATAATTCGATGAATGGAACTTATTTTAATTCTTCTATTTTTGCATGCATTTATCAATCAATCAAATTAAACTTTCTTCAAGAAATATTTTGCAATCAAGTAAAGTACAAATCGACATTTTAAAATATTAAATTAAATGCAATTTGTATTAACTGAGTGTATATAATATCGTTGCAAATATATTGTGATGCTATCAAAAGCATTCCTTCTTTATAATTTACAAACAATAGTTTTTCACATCAAAATACAAGATAAAAAAATTATTTGTTAAATTTTTAAAGTACTATTCATTGGAAAATCAAAAGTCAATATGCAATTAATATCTCGTAATCAATACACGATATAACAATGAGAAAATCAATATAAGCGTTATTGAATTGCATTTTTGTAGAATAAATTTTCAATTTGCATCCTAGGTAAGTTATTTATAAATACTCAAAAACATTTTGCAGCAAAATGACACTTAATTTTATAACAATAAGAGCTGTATGCCTGGAATTGGAAAGCAAAGAAAATATTGTATTGAATCTGTGAGAATCCATTCCGCGGTATTTCGACGACTTTGTCCCTTTATTTTTCCATTTCCCGAAGCAAAATATCGTTGGATTGTTATAATTTGAATAATGCGATTCAGTTCCAAGCAGAAAATAAAGATTAGACATTTTTATTCTATTGCTGAAATAGTAAATAGAACCATCCCAGGAAAAAACGTGCCATACCAATGTTTGTAGTTTAGTGGAAGTGAATGTAAAACGAAAATTTGATAACTAATTTAAACATCGCTGGACTTTACTTTTGTTTATTGAAATTATAGAATAGAATAAGGCGGACGAGCATCTGGGCCACCTGATGGTAAGTGGTCACCAGCGCCCATAGATATTGGTATTGTAAGAGATACTAACCATCGCTTACCTTCCCAACCTTGGTAACTAAGATGTTATGCCGCTTGTGCCTGTAATTACACATGCTCACTCACCCTTCAAACCGGAACACAACAATACCAAGTCCTGCTGTTTTGCGGTAGAATATCTGATGAGTGGGTGGTACCTATCCAGACGAGCTTGCACAAAACCCTACAGCCAGTAGACAAAGACAAAAGTTAAAAAGTACATACACAATGTCATAACATTAAGATTAAAAGTTGATGGTGCATTGTTGATATACGGTAAGTATATCATACAATGGTTAATATTTCTTCCAATGCCAATGAGCAATAGCCGAGATGACCTAGCGGTAAGAACGCGTGAATCTTAACCGATGATCCTGGGTTCATACCCAAGCAAGCACCACTGAATTCCATGTGCTTAATTTGTGGTTATAATTCATCTCGTGCTTGACGGTGAAGGAAAACATTGTGAGGGGGGAACCTGCATGTGTCAATTTTCACTGAAATTCTGTCACATGTAATCCATCAACTTGTATATAAGAGGCCTTAGTCCAGTAGTGGGACATTCACAGGCTGTTACTGTTACAATACCAATGATATACATTGGCATTGGGTGCTGGTGACCACTTACCGTCAGGTGGCCGATTTCTATAAAAATGGTCATATGGTCTGTAATAATGTTGGCCTATAAAAAATACTGGGATTAAATATCGGGATCCAGACATGTCTTATCACGCTCTCTCTCGCAGTAAACGCTGAAATCAGAGTCAATAAAAATAAATGGTCCATAGATTTTTATATCTCAAGAGGTGTCGACTTCAATGAAATATAACTTCATGTATCCGGTTTGTGGATCAAATAGATTCAGGACAAAACTATCGTATAAAAAAGGCGTTTGGAATACGATAAGAAATATTTTTAAATAAAGTCGTCGAAAATTTAGCCTTAATAATTTCTTTTGGTTATTTATTTATTAAATTATTTATTCGGGAAATAAACACAGACATAATAAATAACTATAAAAAAACACATAAGCCAATCAACTTTCCACTAATAATAAATACAAATAAGAAGCAGAAAGAATGGGAAGCAAAAATAATTGAAATCGGAACTTTAAACGATTATATACAAAAGTGATATTGTTTTATTTTATTTGTGGGCAAACATCAAATGCCAATAATGCCCGTGGTTTAAGCTCGCGTGTGACCAGGGCAGGCCACTCTAGGGGATAGCTGTTATGAGATACCATTTGCATTTTTTTGTACATTATGTACAGTCTGACATTTATAAAAAAAGCCGAGATGACCCAGTGGTAAGAACGCGTGAATCTTAACCGATGATCGTGGGTTCAAACCCGGGCAAGCACTACTGAATTTCATGTGCTTAATTTGTGATTATAATTCATCTCGTGCTTGACGGTGAAGGAAAACATCGTGAGGAAACATTGGAGCAGCGTGGTGGATATAAGCTCCAAAACCTTCTTCTCAAAAGAGGAGAAGAGGCCTTAGCCCAGCAGTGGGACATTCACAGGCTGTTACTGTTACTGACATTTATAATATTATTTTTGTAGTATTTGTGTAGTATTTCAAGCAAATCAGGTTTCTGTACATAATAATAATAGTCCTCCAAACCGATTTCGGCCACGGTGGCCGCTCTCAAGAGAATTTATCCAACTGCAGGACATATTATGGTGCCCAAGCGTGTGCGCAATCACAGGTGCACTGTCTATTCCCTAAATCTCATAACCCGATGGGACGGCAATCCGACACGACCAGAAAGAGTTCAGGCGCAGAACCAATGGCTTTACATGCTTTTTTCAAACTTTCAGACTCTAGCCTGCCACTGAGAACAGACAGAAAATCTCAATAAGTTTTTATTGGCCCGACCCGGGCTTTGAACCCAGGACCACCGGGTCTACGGCCTTACATGTAGCTATTAGACCAACGAGGCAGTCGAATATAAGTAATTTCGTTTCAAGTATAATGATCATAATTCGTATTATATGCAAATGCACGTAATAAAAACGCGAGCAGCCAACAATCAATTTGTTTTTTCTTTGGTAATATTACTTTTTATTCTGTACACATAGTGTAATGTTCTGAATACTACAAACGATCGATTCAGCAAAAATTCCAAGAAAGGATAGGCTCCATTTTGCATCGATGAACTTATTTGGATATTCAATCTTCTCATTCTACTTCAACGATTCAAGAATATGAAAATTCATTGAATATCCGTAGCAAAAATTGAAATACAATTCATTGGTTTTTATCATCATACATGAATATAACATTTTTACATTTAATGATTTAGGTAACAAACTATTTATATTTTATAGTTTAATTATTTTTATTTCTTTTAGTAATACTGTCGTAGCACTTGAACACATCTATTTATTGATTAAATATGTCCATATTTTTAAGATATGGGACATTTTAACGACCGGCTTAGCATCAGGGAACCTCCTAAGGATTTCATGTGTGGATTGATTTCTCAGCACCAAAGTTTATTGAGCCACAAAGCTCTGATGATATTTATGTGTTTAACCCAAATCTAAACAAAATGCTGCTGAAAACGACACAACGGACTACCATAGGTTGGGACTTCGCCTGCGATAACGTATTATGTAACTTCAGTGCGAGACTATGTTCTAATCCCAAAAATCTATAAGCACATTAATCTTCGTGTGCTAAAACTGCCAATTTGAAAGTAATCATTGTGACAAGTTTAAGAATAGGGATGCTAATGAACAAAGTTAAGAACATCCGATAAAAAATACTTTTTTACCCCGTCCCTCAAAGAGTAATCTTGGTAAGTACTCTCCTCTAAACAACAACTTAACCGACCCTGACATTGATATCTATCATGAGACCCTTGCTAGTTTTAAGAAAAAAATCTATCAAACTTATAATACAAATTACTTATTAATGTTATATATGCCTTTATTTATTTTATTCTAAATGTTGAATTTAATGTTGAAGTTGTTTTAGCTTTAATTTCAGTTCAATTAATTTAAAATATTATCTTTAATAATTATCTAAACCGGACAACTGCAATGCTGTATATACCTGTAATAGATTATTGTAATAGTACTAGACCATAATTTAGTTTTTAATGAAAATTAATGTACAATGTATCGTTGGTATATCAATAAAATAAAATAAATAAATAAATAAAATAAGTTCTAACTTTAATTTAATATAACGATGCGATAAAGGACATATAAAGTTTTATAGAAGATTTCGCAGAATATTTTTGGCACCAACACAGTAAAAGTTCTAAAGGCGCTTAAATAAACTTCCACCGTCACAGCTGCCGGTCCTCAAGACAATAAGACGTTAACGCTATTGTACTTGTTTATAACAAAATGAAAGTTTCATAACAAATGTCACAAATTATATAAATATTTTTGTAATATTTGTATTTGAACATTATCGTTGCTGATATACAAGTAGCGTTGAACACACCATTTTTCTTCTATCGATAAACATAAATGCTTTGTAATAGTTTCCGAACGCGGCTTTGCCCACGTGTGGCGGGGGCAAGTGTTAGGTTCCCTATGTCCTTCTCCGTAGCCCTGACAACGTGTATGATGAACGGTTAATTGTGAATGTATACATGTATGATTTCATGATGACTGGTTGAGTATTTTAGTTGTGAAAGCGTAAGACACAAATAAATAAAAAACCAACCAACCTGTCAACTTTGATTGATATGTTTTCATATTAAAGGAGAATAACCTAATTTTATTATAAGGGACAAAACATGTTATTCTGTTCATTGATTTCTATAAAGACCTCATATTATACATTTTTATTGAAGTTTTCATTGCCTTAGTGTTTTCATTATCATTACACAAGATTGCTTGGCTATTCCGTCCATAGAGATAATGTCTTTTTTATTTCGGGTTACCTTGAAACTAAGACTTGCTGAACTCTAAAAGTATTCAAATAATAGTCTTAACTTACGATGTGTTTTGTTCGCAAAATGTCCTTATTACATAATATAAGTAGCTATTTGCAATACTTTTCGCCTGTAAATTGTGGGAGCCTTTTTTGTGTCAACTAAGTTAGGTAAGCGTTATGCGGGCTACAAATGTTTGGTTTAGGTAATATCTAAGGCGCCTAAGGCCGGGAACGCGCCCCGAATACCAGCACGAGATAAAATATATTTGTTTGCCAAATACCAAGTACTAGCAAAACGATCTCTATTGAAACATAAACTAGAATAACTGTTTTGAATGTTTCGCTACAAATAAAACTGTGACAAATGATTATAGAAACAAAATTTGAACAAAATAATCGAAGTCTGAAGAATGATGTTTTTAAATAAATTTATTCGTACACAACTTTTTATTATTCATAAAGAATATTTAATTATACAAATTCCCAAAAAAAAAATCAATATAATCTGTAGATAAATATAACACCATATATATAAAGGAGCGTCAGAAGGGGCCTCATAGCGATCTTGGCTGTCGTTATCCATGGTGGGCTTTGTAACGGTAGGTATTTTGAAAATAAGAAAAAAAGGCACACTCGTATTGTCCAAAGTCTTATTATTTTATTGTTCTTTAATTTAACACACAAGATACACACAATTAACACTGGATGATAACGTTACGAGCCAATAGGTTAGCACGTGTACACCTCGTGCAGCAGCTGTCCACTGCCTGACGGCCGCTATTCCTCGAGGCGACACCCACTACTCTATTCGGAGTTACCCGCTCATAAAAAAAAAACTAACAATAACACAATCGACTAAAACTAAAACAATATTGAAAAATCTAATTTTGATTAACATTAAATCATAATATAATTTCGTAAATTTTATCATTAAAACTAATCAAAAATCAGCGCGCCGTCATATATATATTTATTAATTAAAAAAACATGATCTTACAATATTATTGTGTGTGTAAAATGCTGTTTTTTTTTACAACATTCATGAATATTTATATTACAAATATGAGTCAAAATAAAAAGTAAGCGGCATTTTTCCCTCGTATTACAGTACAGGTATTTTGTTTTTAGACTCAGGTGAAAAGTGAGCCATCTGTTACCAAATGGGAGAACATTTTTTGTAACTTTATTGACTACATTATTTAGAAATTAGAAGTCATTTTCATTTTTTTACTAACGAGTTCGCGGATCGTTACATTTAAATATGAAATAGCTGTTGATCCATTTATGTATTTAATATTAGTATGTAACTATATCTTCATTTGTTTTAGTGAAATTAGGAATAGAGGTAGCTTATACTCTATAGCACATAAGCTACTTAAAGCCTGCTCTCTCCCCTGACACGCGGGCATAGCCGTGGGCGAAAGCTAGTCGTAAAATTAAATAATGAAGATAAGCGAACGGGGAAATGGGTCACCTGGTGATAAACGGTCACAACCGTCTATAAACATCCTTACTTCGCCAAAACCCCACCAACATTGGGAATTATGATATTACATTTGTCTCTTGTGATTCTAGTTACACTGGCTCGCTCACCATTCGAACCGCTGCTATTGCTAATGGCTGTAAGCGCAAACTCGAAACTCACCGCATAAATCGGTCGTAAAATGTCAGAAACATGCGACATTGACAATGAAAATAGTACTACAACATAAGTCGGTTGTCAACCTTTCAGGGGTGAGTAATGAAATTAGTTCTATCAGAATAGCAATGCTGGTTTAATGTAAAATTGATGTATATATCCAAGTAAATAAGCTATATATTTATGTATACACATACATATACATATCAAAATGTACGTACATAGTAAAGTAGAGAAACAGCCTTTTTTATAATATAGGTAGGCGGAGGAATGGGCCACCTGATGGTAAGTGATCGCCAATGCCCATAGACATCGGCACTGTAAGAAATTGCGATGGTTAAAAACCATCGCTTAAACCTTGGGAACTGAGATGTTATGTCCCTTGTGCCTGTAATTAAACTGGCTCACTCACCCTTCAAACCGGAATACAGCAATAACAAGTACTAATGTTTTGCGGTGGAATATCTGATGAGTGGGTGGTACCTACCCAGACGACCTTGCACAAAGCTCTACCACCAGTAAATGTACCATTGCTTTGCTAAGATCTCTTTTCATTTTTGACTATTTGCAGCTTACTCCACGCTGCTCTAATGCGGGTTGGTGGAACCACGTGGCAGATTTTCATCCGCTACATGCAGGTTTCCTCATGATTTTTTCCTAACCGCCGAGCGCGAGATGAATTATAAACACAAATTAAGCAGCTGAAAATTCAGTTACGCTGGCTCAGATTAGAACCCTGAATTATCGGTTAAAAATTGTGGCACAATCACTGTGCCATTACGTCTCTCGTACACAGTAACAAGATGAAATTACGACTTGAAAGCCAGTGGACAAAACCATGAATACTTCGTATAAACATAGAACACACTTGGGATCCAAAATGAAGCGAAAACTTCTACTGTTCAGTATTCTTTTGTTAACCAACGGTCACAACGTACGACCAAGCGAGATAGCGTTAGTAAATGACGCGAGCACTTGATTGCACATGTGTGGCCGTAACTTTACAGTTGGTTCCGTATCAATGATTGCGTTTAGGTCATGTTAGGTGTGTGTACAGCCGTTTATAGACACCTTACTTTATCTTTTTTAGAAGCCTCTTACTCAAATATTTAATTTTCTATTATATTTCTCTATAGAGCGCTTATTACATTCTATTTATTTTACCTAGACTACACAAGCATCGGTGGTTCAGTGGTAGAATGCTCGCCTGCCACGCGGGCGGCCCGGGTTCGATTCCCGGCCGATGCATTCCTTTTTATTCTGTATTTTTTTTATTTATTTTCTAAAAACACGAAATAGCGATGCTGCAATGCGAAAAACCAGGCAACGCCACTTCAACGCTATTAAAAAAAAAAAACTATCCGATGTCTAGTGTAATAAGACTCTCTAGTTAAAATGAGACTTTTCGTGAGATGACCCTCTTTTGTATACAATTACTTGTAAATAAATATATATATATTTTTTTACGGTTATACTTTTACTTTATAATTGTACAATAAAGTAAAATGTATCTATTTACATGCTATGCACAAAAATCTCAAAAAGACTATGTCTGGCGTGAAACTACGATAAACTTTATTACAATTTAGACTTGTTTAATTTGTATAAAATACAAATAAAAAGGAGATAATAAAATTACATCAATTGAAATGAAAATGACGAATCGGTAGCAAAACCTGCCCTCAAACATTTGTGTGCATGAACATGTCTGTTTGTCCTGAGTCTGGGTGTAATTATCTATATAAGTATGTATTTACAAAAGAAAAGTAGTATATGTAAGTATATCAGTTGTCTGGTTTCCATAGTGCAAGCTCTGCTTAGTTTGGGATCAGTCCTTGTGTGAATAATGTCCTAGGATATTATTATAAAACCATACTCTCCCCTATACCCAATAACATATGTGCAAAGAAATACACATACGGATGTACACATACATATATATATTTAACTTATATAATTTTTCATAATATATTGGAAGATTTTTATATTATGTATTCTGTCTAGTGGTATTTTACAAATCAAATCAAATAAGTAGAGCTTTGTGCAAGCTCGTCTGGGTAGGGTCTTCTGTAAACTTCTTTCTTCGTTAACGTAATTATAATTGAAAATAAATATTTAAAAAAAAATCATGCATCGGCCGGGAATCGAACCCGGGCCGCCCGCGTGGCAGGCGAGCATTCTACCACTGAACCACCGATGCTTGTTGTATTAAAGTGAAAAGTTTTAATATTTTTTCTTTATCTCATATGCACACTAACATTTATCTGAATTTCTGGAAATGCAATTGCTACCAGCACTTATACGAAGCTTTCTAACAGTACATTGATAATGATGATGATGACCTCATAACCGATTACGGCCACGGCGGACAATCTCAAGGGAGAATAGCCAACTGTGCATGACATATTAAAGTGCACAAATGTGTGCGCAAACACAGATGCACTCCCTATTCCGTCACACACTCATAATCCGATGGGACGGCGAATCCTACACGATTGGAAACAGTATAACGGCTTACAGGACCAACGGCTTTACGTGCTTTCCGAGGCACGGGATTGTTCACACTAGCAACTTTCAGACTGCTACTGCTACTAAGAATTTTTCGACAGAAAAACCCAATATTTTTTTATTGACCCAACCTGGGTTTGAATCAAGTATCTGAAGCTTTATATCTAGCCACTAGACCGACGATGCAGACAAATTTTACATAGAAAAATTTACACAGTAAAATGTACACTAATATATAAACCAATTAAACAAAATCATGTTATCTGACATTTATATAAGACCAACATTTACATAATATAAGTACCTCATATTAATACTGAACCCTAAAATTATACCTTAAGGGTGTAAGTCTGATAAATGGTCACCCTTGAGGGATCATTCGTCACGGCGACCTCGACGTGTTTTATAGCTACGACCCTTGTATTTATGGTGTTAAATTAACCAGCTGCTGTAACACGGGTCGAACGAACGGGGACGTGACAAAAAATGTATGAATCTATATGTATTATTTTACTATGACTGTTTGACGAGCCGGTTAGCGTGGTTGGTAAGATACTTGCCTTTCACGCCACTGGTCGTGGTTTCGATTCCCACCCAGGACAGACATTTGTGTGCATGCATATGTCTGTTTGTCCTAAGTCTGGGTGTAATTATCTATATAAGTATGTATTTATAAAAAGAAAGTAGTATATGTAGTATATCAGTTGTCTGGTTTCCATAGTACAAGCTCTGCTTAGTTTGTGATCAGATGGCCTTGTGTGTATAATGTCCTAGGATATTATTATTATTATTACGTACTGGAAATATCTGAAACTAACAAATATTTTGTCTATGGAAACTACAAATAGACTTCAATTTTTCTAATGATGTTAACCGGTCAACATAGCCCAAATACATTGGCTCTATAAGTGTTAACCATTCCTTACATTATCAATGCGCAACCAACCTTAGGGACCACGACATGTCGCTTGTGCCTGTAATTACACTAGCTCAATCACCCTTCAAATCGGAACACAACAATAGTAAGTATTGCGTTAGAATATGCTATATAATGATTAGGTACTTTACCCAGACGGGCTTGTACAAAGCTCTACCACCAAGTAATATAATGTATGTTTACGCTTATTTATTTATAATATAGAGGTACTCGTAAAACCCGGCAGGCATTGCCCTGCCAGTGCAATCTGCAGCTTGCGAGCAGCGTGCAGCTGCAAGTGGACATAGATACCAAAAGGCGATCTCCTAATATACTGGACAATATAATCTTCTGAATGTACTAATTGAAATAACAAATTGTAAGCGGTTACTTTTACTACTAGCTACCCGTCCAGGCTTCACACGGGTTAAATAATGATTTATATAATACTTTTATATCGTATTACATAATATTATATATCTTTTGGTTTACGCTACGCACGGTAATGAAACTCCCAGTCGGCATGATTTTGACCGACATCTTCATTCATCGTCATATTTTAACCAATGTATACAAACCTTAACGAATTATACACCTAACCACTCCGTTCATTGGTGAAAACCGTATGAAAATCTATTCTGTAGTTTCCGCAACACAGACAGACGCGTCCGGGGGACTTTGTTTTATATAATGTAATAATATGATATGTGATATGTTAACACTTTAATCATTAATTACTAGAAATAATATCCCAATCAATCCTAAATTAATGCTATTTCTAATCTTACACTTACTGAAACCAACATGGACACTTCTAACTAACAATCGTTTTAATTAATTAGAACTAAACAATTATTACGAATTACGAAACTAATATAATATAATTATTTTAACGATAAAATAAAAAGGACTATGAATATAATAAAAGCAACTATCGACCGCCACTCGCAAGTGCCCGCACAAAAGTGACTCTGATCACTGATGATGTCGTGATCCCTCTGACGTACCTTCTTTCTTCTACCCGACACTTGTCAAGCCTTGATAAATAATTGGAGGGTAGGAAATGTTGGCTGTCTTATTTCCTTGTAAATTCTCTAAGAATATATAAATTAGTAAATTAACCTTTACATCCACTTTATTACATTCATACAACGAAACGACAAAATAACTTGAAAGAAAATATTTTTTCAATAGAACTATGAAATAGTCTTAATTTTAAACTACAAATAACTTAAGAACTAAAATTCTTCATTGTTTTCTGTTTATGTAATTGTGTTTTAAAACAAATATATTACAGAAGCATGCATTAAATACAAATTAAAAAAAGTTCTTGCATCGGCCGGGAATCGAACCCGGGCCGCCCGCGTGGCAGGCGAGCATTCTACCACTGAACCACCGATGCTTGTTTTCATAGTCTTAAAGTTTGAAACACATAGGAGCAAACAATTTGTTAAACAATCTTAAATATTTTTTTTTTTTTTTTGAACATTGTAATATCATAATGAATGAGAGTGTGATTATTTAACAAAACGATCGAATTATTATATATTCTTGTTCATTTCTTGCGCGTGCGCATCTATAAAAAGCATTTACGCAATGGTCAGATTCAAGTATTTGAAAAGCGTGTTATTTTTTATTTAGTTAAAGTGACCCACGAGAAAATGATAAATAATCAGCCATTTATTTTATTTATTTATTTATTAAGGTTTATACATAGAATAGCGTAATAACTAATTATAGTTAAACACCTGTTGTAATTAAACATAAAAAGAAAAAGTAGCTACAGGAAATTCATCTAACACTAAAAATATAGATAAATTAAAACCTAGAAGAATCCGAGACTGAAATAAAATGTATACCAAAAATATGTTTAGAGACACAAGATGAAAGAAAAATCACAACTTACACTGTCAATACGCCGCCAACCACCAGACCCGGACAGGTCCAAGACCCCTAGGCACTTTGACATTTGAAGCGGTAAGATTAATTTTTTCTTTTTCAATGTGGTAGTCCCTTCGGCTGGCTGGGCCTCTAGGCTGGCGCCTTGTAGAAAACAAGGTTAGGGAAAATAAAGGTAAGCAAAAAAAAAATTAAAAAGATTTGCATCGGCCGGGAATCGAACCCGGGCCGCCCGCGTGGCAGGCGAGCATTCTACCACTGAACCACCGATGCTTATAAGATCAATATAAAATATTAGAAATAATATTGAACTCAACTCTATATACAATCTTACTGAGATGTTCCTTTCACTCGACTATGTACGTGTTGTAATCTCGTCTATGAAGATCCGTTTCATTTTATGATATAATTTAAACATTTTCTTAATAATAAACCACGGTTACTTGGTGGTTAAGATTTCTACAAGCCCGTCCTGGTAAGTACAAAACATTCATGAGTTCGACCACCGAATTCTACCACCGAACAGCAGTACTTTGGCGATTGAGCCAGTGTTAGATTGGTGGTGGATTGGCGACGTAAGGAACGGTTCTTATTTCTTATAGCACCAATGTCTATGGGCGGCGGTGACCACTTACCATCAGGTGACCCATTTAAATTTCATACATTTTTCTAGGGGGATTGAATTCCATGCTTCAACGCTTCATATAGTTCGTTTTGACTGCTGTTACGTTTGTTTGAGACTTTCTTTTTAACAATATACCAGAGATTTTCTATCGGGTTTAAATCCGGCCTATTTGCTGGCCAGTCTAAAACGGATATACGCTGTTCGCTAAGGAAACATTTGACGCTATTGGCCGTGTGTTTAGGGTCATTGTCATGCTGACAGATCCAGGTTATAGGCAAATGATCGTCCGAGTAGGGATAATCATTGTGTGCTCTAAGATATTTTTGTATTGCCATTGATCCATTGTACTTTAATCTTCCGAACGGGTCCAATGTTACCGCCACCGTGCTTGACTATACTCCTTGTGTATTTATAATTAAAAATATTGTTTATAGGGCGTCTAACATAGCACTTTCTATCGGAATTTACTATATTTATTTTTGTTTTATCTGAAAATAACACTTTTTTCCAATCTCGTACCGTCCATGTAACATATTTTTTAGCGAATAATAATCGCTTCTCTCGGTTTTGCTTGGTAAGAAGCGGTACCTTTCGAGAGATTCTTCCAAACAATTTAGCTTCCACTAATCTTCGGCGTATCAGTCTTGACGAGATGTTTCTCGGGTCATCAGGTGAAAAAACTTTGTTTTTAATCTGGTTGGAGCCTTTACTTGGGTCTTTTTAGCAACACGAACGATTAGCGTATCTTCTCTGGGAGAGGTTTTTCTTGGCCGAGCCTTTCTAAGAACATTTTCAACAGTTCCATGTGTTTTATAATGATCACTGCCCACTTATGATCTATATGTAAATTAACAACGATTTGCCTAGTTCACGCGTCACTACTTTTATTTTTGCCCATTTTGAACAAAATAAAATTCAGATTAAATTTTGAATTGCCGCCAAAATAATAGAAAAATAAATGTTATTCTCCAATTTCAAAAAAAGAACGAGCAATAGATGCTTTTTTTTAATGTTTCTAATTAGGCGTCCAAGCGGCCAGTGACAGAAAATAAACTCCTACATGTGCAAGACTCATTTTGTAATTAAAAGTAAGATATGTTTTATATTTTATGCATTTAATGAGATTTTTATTTGAGTGGCTATATTATTGCATGATTATTAATAATTGAATGTGTATATTTTTTACGAACATTTGTACGTTGAAGTTATACTTTCTTTATTCATAAGAAGTGTTTCTAATTATATGACCACCACTGTATATATATTATTGGATAAGACAATCCAATCGAGTTCGATGTTTTGCTTCTGAAAATAGCTTCACCTGTGACTGAATGGTTCAATCTTCTTTATAGCCAGCAGTTAATTAAGTCTGACGAAGCTTCTGTGAACTAGCATGTTTTGTCAGCCAGCGTTAGATATGGTTGCATGATTTCTCCACTTTTCTATTTTCATTAACGAAATTACCAAGTATCTTATTTCGAGCGATCTTCTCTATACTTTACAGTCATTGATATTAATATTTAAATTAAGAGTTTGACAAAAATTGTTTCAAAAATTTTGAAATGTAAACTGCATAGCTTAAAGACTTATTGGCGTCAAATTTTAAGTTTTTTATTAAATATGTTATGATGTTTTTAAATTCAACAATATTAAAAAGTCATGCATCGGCCGGGAATCGAACCCGGGCCGCCCGCGTGGCAGGCGAGCATTCTACCACTGAACCACCGATGCTTGTTAATACAGTATTAAATTTTTGAAATAAATTAAAAAAATCTTTAGAAGTTTTTAAAAATAATTATTTGCTTCAACACTAATGTCTGATGAAACGTGACTATTTACAAAAACAATGGAAATTGGTGTTCATGAATATTCTCTTTAGTTGCGCACACGCAATGATCAGTGATGCTGTAAGTAACACCCTCAATGCCCCGGCAACCATGAAATCTAAGATGTCATATCCATTGTAACTTAAATTGTTTCGGCTCACTTACAATAAAGATCATAACACGGAGCGTTAGATCGGAGCCATGTATTGTTATACATAATTTCACTCATTGGTAGTTTAAGCTGAATACTTGTTAACATACAATTGCTTTGTATTAAAAATGAGTGTGAATATCTTTTACAAGCCGGTTGGCGTGGTTGGTAAGATACTTCCCTTTCACGCCGCAGGTCGTGGGTTCGATTCCCACCCAGGATAGACATTTGTGTGCATGAACATGTCTGTTTGTCCTGAGTCTGGTTGTAATTATCTGTATAAATATATATTTACGAATACAAAAGTAGTATATCTAAGTATATCAGTTGTCTGGTTTCCGTAGTGCAAGTTCTGCTTAGTATGGGATCAGATGGCCTTGTGTGAATATTGTCCCAGGATATTATTATTATTATAGGCAAATTAATAAAAAAAAATTAGGATAATAGAAAAATAACGTAATAAATATATTGAAAAAACACATGTACATAGTATGTATTGATGCTTGGCGATGTAATATTTGGTGAATGGGTAGGATCCACTACCAACCAAGAGAATGCATAAAACCTTTATATGTAGGTGAAAATATATATGTTTAGACGAAAATACTAAACAGCAAAAAGTCAAATCACAGGCGTCTATACGTTTAATATTAAATTTCATTTCAATGTCAATGATTGTTGTATATTATATGGATTTTATTACATAATTGGAACGAAGTTCTTTTATGCGGCTTACAGTAGAGTGAAATAGCAGTGGCCCAAGGTCACGTCATATAACGAAATAGCGTTCACACTGTGCTACAAAATGCGATTCGTTGGGCGTTCGAACTTAGGAAGGTCGATATAAAGAGGTTGAAGTTTTGGTATGACAAAAATACAGTAATATAATCAATTAAAATCTAAATTTTAAAACACGGTTTGAGTCGAAAAAATATCGCACAGAATTTCGTTCCTGACGGCAGTCCCCCGACCGCACAATTCTTTTTTCATAAGTTTTATTTATTTATGTCAATTTGAATATTACTTAAACTTTTATAGGAACCTAAGTCCAGTGACACAACATTTTAAGTTATCGACATATTGTTTGAAAACAATTGGGAAACATTTATATTACATGATAACTGTATTAAAAGTTAAAAGCTTTTTGACATTATTTCATTTAACTAGAAGTTGGTTACAATAAGAAAATATATAATAAATGTATATAAAAAGAGACATTCTCATCTGAAAATTCATCTAAGTACTGTTAAGAAAAATTATATTAAGCGTCAAGAAATTCAAAATAGGAACTGCATCGGCCGGGAATCGAACCCGGGCCGCCCGCGTGGCAGGCGAGCATTCTACCACTGAACCACCGATGCTTATATCAGAAATTTAAATTTTTAGAATTAATTTTAAGCTCTAACATTTTAAGCTCTACATAAACAAGTAATATCTTCAAGGACATATAATATACACATAACACTCTGCTTACACTTTCCGCCTTCTATTCTGTACAGGTATAGTGTATTCGTGTTTATTAAATAAAATATATAAACTGTCTCAAATCAGGACTCATAAATAATTCGATTTCAATTAAACACACAATTACATACATACATATTTTATTTATTTTTATTACACACACATATTTATAAATTAAATGTTAAAACAAATCCAAAAACACAGATCAGAAAAAACAGAGAAGTAAGAGGTAACAGCCTGTAAACACCTGCTAGGCTAAAGCCTACTCTCCATTATACTGAGATGGTTTGGCGCTTACTCCAACACGCTTCAAGGCGGGTTAATGGATACACGTGACAAAATGTCATCTGCCACATGCTGGTTTCGGCACTAGATGAATTATAAGCTCAAATTAAGCACATGAATATTCAGTGGTGCCTTAGATTGAACCCTGAATTGAAATAGTTATTTGTAAGACTTAATAAATATATATTGATAAATAACTACAGCAATATACATATCATCATCATCAATCATCATCAACAGCCAATCGTAGTCCACTGCTGAACATAGGCCTCTCCCAAAGTGCGCCAAAGCTCCCGGTCCTCCGCCTTCCGCATCTAGTCGGTGCCCGCCACCTTCATAAGGTCATCGGTCCACCTGGCTGGAGGGCGCCCTACGCTGCGTTTGCCGATTCGCGGTCTCCACTCTAGGACTCGTCTGCTCCAACGGCCATCGGTCCTACGACATACGTGACCAGCCCACTGCCACTTCAGCCTGCTAATTTTGCAAGCTATGTCGGTGACTCCGGTTCTTTTCCGGATAATCTCATTTCTGATCTTATCCTTCAAAGATACTCCGAGCATAGCTCGCTCCATAGCACGCTGAGCGACTTTGAATTTGTGGACTAGTCCCGCAGTTAGTGTCCACGTTTCGGCACCGTATGTCATGGCAGGTAAGACGCATTGGTTGAAGACTTTCGTCTTCAAACATTGCGGTATAGACGACGTGAGGACTTGACGAAGGTTGCCAAATGCTGCCCATCCCAAGCGAATTCTTCGATCGGCTTCCTTCTCGAAGTTGTTCCTACCGACTTGTATATATATATATATATATAGCTACTCGATGGTAGAGCTTTGTGCAAGCTCTTCTAGGTAGGTACCACCCACTCATCAGATATTCTACCGCAAAACAGCAGTACAGTTGTGTTCCGGTTAAAGGGTGAGTGAGCCAGTGTAATTACAGGCACAAGAGACATAACATCTTAGTTCCCTAGGTTGGTGGCGCATTGGCAATATAAGCGATGGTTAACATTTCTTATAATGCCATTCTCTATGGGCGTTGATGACCACTTACTATCAGGTGGCCTATATGCTCGTCCTCCTACCTATACAATAAAATAAAAAAGTATAAGTTTAGATCAATATTGATTACTGTTGATCTAGCTACTTACATAAATACGTAGATTAGCCGAAAACATATTGGCTTAAAGGATTTTATAGATTTAAAAAAAGCGTTTGGTATAGTGAGTCATTCCTAATTCTTAGAAAAGTTTAATGATATTCGCATAACAGCCATTCATCTTGAAATTACGAATAAGTGTCAAGCTATAAAAATAGGAGAGTACACAAACGGTCTGCAAAATGTCACTTTTGCTGTTCCACAAGGTTCATTTTAGGCCCACTTTTTTATAATAATTATATAAGCAGTGTGAATTTATTAGGATGGTTGCTAATGGTCGAATGATGATTGACCTGTCTCTTTTACTTTGGACATTCTCTACCTGATAAAAAAACAAGGTCAGCGAACTAAATGGTTTCAATAATTACATCAAAATCATCATAAATGACTTTAGCAGCCAGAACTAAACATAAAATGGTTTTACACTACTTAAGATTGATAAATATACAAGTCGTAGCTTTGAATTGGAAAATATCTCGGTTTGTGGTGTGTGCAAAATATGTGATATGTGCTATTTATTTATATACTAGTAACATTTTTTTGATGTTTCAAAATAATTAGTAAAAAATAGTTATGCATCGGCCGGGAATCGAACCCGGGCCGCCCGCGTGGCAGGCGAGCATTCTACCACTGAACCACCGATGCTTATGACGTTAATTTTAAAATATTAGAATATTTTCAAACTCAATTACTACTCTATGTCAAACCTTACTGAGATGTGCCTTTCACTTGTTAACAATAGTCCTAGATTTGCGATTTGCGATAGATTTTTCGATTGGATTATATTTTATTATATTTCCAATCTGCACCCGCTGGGTTATCACCCACTGAAATTAAAACATTTTCAAAATGTCACCCCCGATTTCACTCATGGGTGATAAATTCTCACAACTGTCTTTTACTCATTAACATAACCTTAAATACCGATTTCCATATATATAACACGAAAATGACGAATGTCCATACAAACTCTCATCCTCCAATTAACCCCCTTAGAAGATGAATTTAGAAAAAATCTTCACTAGTGCTTAGCTACGTTCCATAACGAATTTCTATACAAAACATCATCTTGATAGGCGTAGGTACTTTACTGAGTAGGTTTTATCTTGTGTATCCAGTAACTCGGTTAACCTAAACTTCTTACAGACTTGTACGTGAGAAGATCAGATTGAACGACAGATTGATAATAAGTAGGTGCATTGATTACGCTACCATGTACATGAAAAATATTTGTAAAGACTGCTACTGGGTGTATGACTATATCTTGCATGCTTCCTTTATTAGTCGCCTTTATCAAAGGCTATGTTTTAAGGGTTATAAAATAGAGCTTTAGGTACGAAATTACCAAAGTACGAAGTCGATAAAATAAGCGACTTTATAGAATTGTGAAGACAGGATATGATACAAATGTATCTAGTATTAGTAGTTGCATAACCAAGTCCATGTTACTATATTTATTTTGAAAATCTATACTACTATATAAATCTATTGGCTCTGTCTGTACATTTTTTTTTCACCTAATTTTATGATAAATTATCGTTTTATGATGCAGTGATTCACATTATATTATATTTTTTTCATTTTTGTCTGTCTGTCTGTATGTCTTCTTATGACTCAAGAACGGCTTGACCAATCTTGATGAAAATTGGTACACACAAAGAACATGTGATGGCGCAAATGATAGGCCATATATAAGATCGGTAAACCCTACGTTATTTTATGAAAATTAATTTCAAATCGTTAATTACGTATTTCTTTATCAGTAGCCATATGGGTGTGTGTGTGTGTGTATGTGTCTATGTGTATGTGTGTGTGTGCGCGCGTGTGTGTTATTCTAGTAATAAAATGATTTATTATATTTTTTATTAATTATACGCGGGTAAAGCCGCTGGGCACAGCTAGTATACTTATAATATCAACAATATCATATTGATCATAGAAAAAGCTGAAGTATAAAGAATAATAATCATAAGTTGGTTTGTGTAATGTATTTATTAAAAACTTTTTACTAATTTTAGTTATATATAAAATTATTTGTCGCACTTCAAAAAATGGAATTCTTTACCAGCTCACGTATTCCACTCCTCCTATAACCTGGGTTTCTTCAAACGAGGTGTCAAGAGACATCTTGCGGACCGGTAAGGTGGGGGCGGCAAGTGCAGTACACTCTTCCCGACTGTACTAGCTAGCCTTTGGACTCTACTACTACTCCCACTTACCATCAAGTGGACTAGAAAAAAAAAACCTACTTCAAATAAGAGTCTAAATAAAATATTTATATAGTAATAAGTTGCCCGTAAGGCTCCCAGTCGTCATGTTTTTATAGGATTCACTGAGACATTTGGAAATATGTAAGAACTGAGAAATTTAAAAACATTGAAATACACAAAATAATGCTTTTTTGTCACCTTGTTAACGAATGTAGAATTAAATTAACATCTATATTGAATATTATAAAAAAATTGCATCGGCCGGGAATCGAACCCGGGCCGCCCGCGTGGCAGGCGAGCATTCTACCACTGAACCACCGATGCTTGACACCATAACATCAAATGATTTAAAGTTAAAAAAAAATAGAATCTTGTCAGACAATTTGTTACGTTTTATTTATTAATTATTATAGGTATATTTTGTCGTGAAGCACGTTCGCATAATGACCTTTCATTTTACAATTTTACTTACCAAAGCATTTTATATACTAATTCTTCCACTTGATCTTAATTCAAGCGATTGTTTTACTTAGAAATAATTCATTTGTAATGGCCTCAACAAGTATATAATATTCAATATAGATTTATTTTTTTATAACATAATGGTATATAATCGATATATATGTATATACGCAGTTTGGTTTTTGCAAGCCCATTTGAGCCACTTATCAGTTATTCTACAAAATACTTAGTTTTAAATTTTTAATGTGGTTTTGTGGTTAATTTTTTATTGAATTGGTAGGCGGACGAGCATATGGGCCACCTGATGGTAAGTGGTCACCAACACCCATAGACAATGGCATCGTAAGAAATGTTAACCATCGCTTGCATTGCCAATGCGCCACCAACCTTAGGAACTAAAACGTTATGTCCCTTGTGCCTGTAATTAAACTGGCTCACTCACCCTTCAAACCGGAACACAACAATACAAAGTACTGTTAGTTTGCGGTAGAATATCTGATGAGTGGGTGGTACCTACCCAAACGAGCTTGGACAAAGCTCTACCACCGACTAAACTTAAAATAATATTTTTGTTTCATGATACCTTCTTCCACTTACGTCTTCAGTTATAAACTTAGCTGCAACATTTTTGCCAATTTAGTTTGATTCTTATTTATCTGTTCCCACCTTTTCAAATCATATTTAGGACTAGTGGTGTAACTACGTTTTTGGACCCCTATAAAAAAAACTAGAGAGGAAAAACTATGGAATGACTATTTGCCTATTATCAAATAATATTTGATATATTTTTATTTCATTCTCTTATAAACTCCTGAAGTGGTGATACATAGTTTGGGTGGTGGATGGCTGTGGGCAGGAATGGGATCCAATAAGAGACCATCGAACGATTTGTAAAGGTATACTCCACAGCCTTGGAATTTGTAAAGGTATACACTCACCCTTCAAACCGGAACACAACAATACAAATTACTGCTGTTTTGCGGAGAATATCCGATGAGTGGGTGGTACCTACCCAGACGAGCTTGCACAAAGCTCTACCACCGAGTATTAGTAGATGTAGGTCTTAAAGAAATTTTAGATATTGATGGAAGACTAGGGCGCTGCTGTTGCATTCTGCTGTCGACCATGGAGATTCCCCATTTCAACTCGGATTTTTTGTGCTAAGCGTAATTCATCAATACTATCACTGCACCTTGACAAACCATAACATGTGCTGAAAACACCTCACCAATTTCATACAGCTATTTTTATACTTTGTAAACTTACTTCCAACAAGACTTATTGACACCATCTGCCTTCACATTTCGCACGGTTATTGACAACAAAAATTTCCAAGGAGAGTTTTAGTTAATCAGGACATCGTCCGTAAATGCCAAACTTTATTTCTGACATTGTTTTCAAACACGGCGACCCAAAATAAATATTAAGATGAAATCAACCAAATGATGATGATATCCATCATTTTATTTTATAAAAATGGGCACACATTTTTTGTAACAATATTTCTTACATCTAAATATATTAATTAGAATGAAATGCATAAAATTTTAAGGTGCCACTACAAGCTTTGTAATTTCAACATAGGCTTGAAATAAGGATATATCTATACTAATATTATAAATGGGAAAGTTACTCTGTATGTCGGTCAGTCTGTCTGTTACAGTTTCACAGCTGAAC
The DNA here is from genome assembly GCA_905220585.2 of Nymphalis polychloros. Classification (NCBI taxonomy): domain Eukaryota; kingdom Metazoa; phylum Arthropoda; class Insecta; order Lepidoptera; family Nymphalidae; genus Nymphalis; species Nymphalis polychloros. Next base: position 11,693,798 of record HG992252.1, on the reverse strand, counting down.
CACTGAATCGAATTTGATGAAATTTTATATGAACCAAGCTTGAAACCCAAGAAAATACATAAGCTGTTTATGAACTAACTTTTCTATATTGATAAATTATCATGATGGAAAGTATAACAAATAAAATAGAGATTCCATTATTTCACTGTAAGAGGGGGGAATGCCCACTAAGTGAATGTGCGAGAACTTCGTTTGAATTATGTGATAGTTTTGTATAGTAAGTGAAGGTCATGACCTCATCTTGGAGATGAGCAGGTAAAAAGAGAGAGGAAGGCATTCGCAGGTCGGTGTAACGAGAAGTATACAGCTATGTATACACTCTACAATAAAACGCTGATTGTTGATTAAAATCAATTACAAAATATTCATAGTACTTTCCGTCCGTGGTTTTTACCACGTTTTATTATTATTATGCCCGGGAGGGAAATTGACTCTACTCCATCTGATGGTAAGTGGTAGTAGAGTCCAAACGCGATGACGGCTAGTGCAGTCGGGAAGAATGATTTGCACTAGCTGCCCCCGCCTTGCCGGTCCGCAAGATGCCTCTTCACGCCTCGTTTGAAGGAACCCAGGTCATAAGAGGAGGGGAACACGTGTGCTGGTAAAGAATTCCATGTTTGAGGAGAAGGGAAGTTGTCATATACTCAAAAACATTTTATTTTAACAATGTCTATGCGAAATCGCAGCTTGAGTAGGTTAAGTAATTAAAACGTGGTTGCGTAACAAACATACACATTCGCATTTATCATATTAGTAAGGATTCAAGTAGACTCGTATACGCATTTTTGAATCATCATGTTGCTGGATTAAATTTAATGTAAAGCTACCACTCATTCGGGGTATTGTAAAATGTAAAAAGTAACAGCCTGTATATATCTCACTGCTGGGCTAAGGTCGCTGTTTGATGAGAAGAAAGTAATTCCACCACGCTAATCGAATACGAATCGGTGGATCGAAATGTTGATTATACCAAAAATCGACAAAACAACAAACTCAGTTATATACATAGTCAGCTGAATAAGCAATTTTTAATTATTTATTGTTCATTTGTACTCGATAATATTAATAACAATTAAATTTTCAATTATTAAAACGCTGACATTTATAATATATGAATACGATTACGAATCAATTATTTAAATTGCATATTTGTACAATGTAACGTATGTCACGAATTGAAGATAAAATACTTGCTTTATTAATACTTACATATCTTTCTTATATACCACACAAGGTGTTTCATGCAGTTTCATTTGCTCGTGGACGTAGCTTGATTTAGCATATAATATATTTAGCATATATATAACCTTTCATAATAAATGGGCTTATATTTCTTAAATTAAATTCATCAAATCTGACTGTTAGATTACGAGATTTCAAACTAAAAAACAAAATGTCAGCATCGTAATATAGGTATTACTACTTTCCGCCTACAAATAATTAAAATATCAATTAATTTAAAAAATATATACATATATTAATGTTAAAGTTTTATTCTTTAATTTCCTCGTCTTTCTACTGCGGGAGCGTTGGTTCATTTGTCGCCAGAGGATCAAAATAATTGCAATTCAAACGTGAAATGCTGTTAGCATTATTGCCACAATTCGACGCGGTCACGATTTGCACAGTAGCTATTTTTTATTTTTAGATGTATATATTCAATGCTTTAATGTAAATAATCATGAGTATGTAGTAATACTCATAGAGTTTATTATATCATGTATATTGTGAACTTTATAATCAAAAACGTACATAAATATTTAACAAAGAAATTCACCACTAACGTGAACTTTGTATGAGGATCCTTTGAATTTTCGTAATCAAATATATCTATTATGTTAGCCCAGCATTCATATATCATCGACATCAAAGCCGAATTTAATTATAATCCATCCAATATTATTCACGTTATGCGTGCAATGGAACGGATTCAAACATTGTGTTCTGGCCTTATTCAGCTTTAGAGTGTACAATTATTTGAATATATTATTATGATGACCTACATTTCGACTTTGACTCATACAAATAAATGGAAAACATTTTAAATTGTTCATTATTTCTGGAACCCTCTCCATCCTCACCTCAGTGCCCTAAAGCTAGGACTAAATCCGCTCAGGAAAAATTAGAAATTTAAAACACAAATGAAAATTTAAATGAAGAAACGTCGAATTCCCTTGTTAAATTGGATAAATTATAAATAAATACCACATGTGGATGGGCTTTAGAAGCCTTAGCGCTAACAAGCAATCAGCCAGCAACTCAATTTATTTTATACAGAACTTAGAACTGGAGGTGTACCGAACTACCTAACTACACAATAAATACAACAATTCAATCTTTTTTTTTTTTCAGTAACCAAGAAATCAACGGATAATATATGTAATCAACGAAACAAAAGGTGTTATTTTATTAAATCTTCATACAATCGCTATTCATCGTTGGACAAATCTCCCGGTTCTCCAACTTCGATATCCAATGAGGCCCCCCCACCACCATTTGCAGATCATCAATGCTCCTGGCTAGATATATATATATATATATATATATGTATGTATGTGTATTTAAAAATATATCAGGTGTAACAATTTTGTAGTATTTACAATATCAATCAATAAATATGTGATAGCCATAGAGACTTGCCATGTAAATAATAATAATAAATGTAATATATTTTTTTTTATTGTATATGTAGGCGGACGAGCATATGGGCCACCTGATGGTAAGTGGTTACCAACGCCCATAGACAATGGCATTGTAAGAGATATTAACCATGGCTTACATCGCCAATGCGCCACCAACCTTGGGAACTAAGATGTTATGTCCATTGTGCCTGTAATTACACTGGCTCACTCATCCTTCAAACCGGAACACAGCAATACAAAGTACTGCTATTTTGCGGTAGAATATCTGATGAGTGGGTGGTACCTACCCAGACGAGCTTGCACAAAGCTCTACCACCGAAATAATAAAAATTATAACAAAATAGATTAAGAATTTACTAATACCTTCTCGTTCCATAATTCTTATATTTAGCTTTATGATTAACGTGTATTTATCGTATAGTAAGTGAATTGTATTCTTTTTTGAGAAATAAATGTCTTAAGCCAGAAGTTTCCTTAGGCTGAATTTACTTCTCTATTCGTAAAATAATTTTGAATTTGTAATGATTTTTATTATAACTTTTAATTTCTTAAAAGGATAATATGACAAAAAAGATTATTTGTAAATTTAAGCGATATTTATTATTACTAATAATAGTGTACTATAATAATATCCATCTTAGAGTTTATGTGATTTGAATAAGTCTACCATCGAGACTTAGACTCGAAACAAAGACTCTGTCTTTGATAAAGGATACATAAAATATATGTATATACATATGATAATACTATTTTTATAAGCCGATTTTCAGTTTAGTTTGTAAACACATGTTTCAATTTATTTTGACAAGCAGGAAAGTTATTCAAATCACATAAACTAAGATAGATATTATTATAGTATAAAGGTTTTGCTTTAACAGCTGCTTAAATCTTATACGTGAGAAACTGTTCTGCTTTACTTTGATAATATTTACTCTTGAAATTATGTATCAAATTTTGTGCCGACTTGATACAAGCATCGGTGGTTCAGTGGTAGAATGCTCGCCTGCCACGCGGGCGGCCCGGGTTCGATTCCCGGCCGATGCAATTTAGTTTTTTATTCTTATTTATTAAGTAATTTTATTTCTGTAAAAACTGTTTTACGTGTATATTTCTAAACAGTTCATAGTTCTGAGGTAATAAAAATTTTAATAGAGTTGTATTCAAGCATTAAAAAGTATTTTAAAGATAAGAGTGAACATCTTTTCTGTGCCAAAATAATAGGCATTTTAAACGAGCTTCGGTAATCGTAATACACATTGCTCTAGGTAGAATTTATGGCTCTATGCGAAGTAATATTTCAGAGTTTAGCTCTGCTATAATGGAAGTTTTAAAGCACTTTTACTGCACTCTACAAACCATTTTAGATATTTACATTTTATCTCTCGTTCGAAAGTAATGGAAAATATCGTCAAGAAACCAACTCAAACCCGTGTTCGAAGCAAAGAGAACGTTTTTATGTTATAAGTAGGCGGACTGACAAATGAGCCACCTGGTGGTTAAGTGGTCATGGCCAAATAGAAATTGCAAATGTAAGTAATTGCTGTTTAGCGGAAAATTATTATTAATGAGTGGGTGGTACCTATCCAGGCGGGCTTGCACAAAGCCCTACCACCTAGGAAATGGTACTCATCGACAATTCCCAGCAGGACTGGTTGCTGTTTACAATGATGTACAATGTATTTTTAACTTGATACATAGTACAAGCAATTTTTACCTACTTACAATATAAACAAAGAAATCCCGAATTTAAATTTAATTCGAAATATAATATAATCTCAAAAGATTGTTCCATGTTATTGCATTGAGGATGCTGGCAGTATTACCTTTCTAAGACTTATATAGATTATTTTTATTTTTTATGTTATATACCTGATGTTAAGGGGCCATTAACCATTCCTTATATTGCCACAAGCTTGAGAACGAATATGTTATGTCCCCCGTGCCTTTAGTTACACTGGGTCACTCACCCTTCTAACCAGCAACAATACTAAGTATTGCTGTTAAGCGGTAGAATATCTGATGACTGGGTGGTACCTTCCCAGACAGGCTTGCACAAAGCCCTACCACCTAGACCTAGACTCGAAATAGAGACTCTGTCTTTGATATAGAATACATAACATATATGTACATACATATGATAATATTATTTTTATAAGCCGATTTTCAGTTTCGTTTTTAAACACTTGTTTCAATTTATTTTGACAAGCAGAAAAGTTATTCAAATCACATAAACTCTAAATGTTAAAAAGTTAATGGTAAATAATTGATTGTCACGGAAATCGTAAGCTCTTGACAGACTTGGGCAAGATATAATCAGATTATTGATTATCAATTAGGATTACAGGTAGGTGTGTAGTAAATCACGATTACAGATTAACTAAAGTATTATCATAAGTAATCACATTCGGTGATTAATCTGTCATTAATATGTAATATTTATAGTCATGATTACTACCAATCAGATTATTAATCTGAATGGAAAAGTAGTAGTTCACTAGAATTCAATCTAGTCGCTTAAGCTTGGTTACCAACAAACATTCACACCAATAGTATATAAGTATATTTAATATATGTAAGCAATAAAATTAGATTAGTGAAGTAATTTTATTATAGGTTATTAATATATATTAATGGTAAATTAATTAGGATAATGGCAGCACTGCAAATAACTTGAATGCCAGCCAAATGATCAAATGTCATTCTCAACTCTCGAAAATCTCCGCAAATCACAGATATAATGAATTTTGTGGTGCAAATTTAGCTTAATAGGCTTAATTCACTGCGGTATAATACTTAATATTAACTGGCAATTTACTTGAAAATCGTATAAAATTGTCGTTCGTCTTTATTAACGGCGCCATTTTGAATATATCGATAATGGAATACATTCGTTATTTAAATAAATTGAAAATTTTAAAGTATTTTCTTGTATGTAATTTAGCGCAATATTTTTTAAATTGAATTAAAATTGAAATAATACGAGAAGATAGTACGTTTCAAACTAACTTTTAAATTTCAGTGAGGACGCTTGTAAATACAGTCAAAATATATTTATAAAACGAAACAAAGTAGTCCTTATTAAGTTAAGTATGATTGTTTATTTGTTACGCTTTCACGCCTAAACCACTAAAGCGATTTTAAAAATTCTTTCACCAATGGAAAGCTACATTATCAGCGAGTAACATAGGCTACGTAACATTTTGACCCCGTATTTTTCCCACGGGAACGGGAACTACACGTGTGGAACCGCGGGCAAAACGCTAGTTACTGTTTAAATGCCAAAGTGAGTTGGTTTGTTACAATTTGAGTTCTTAACTACTCAACAGATCATTATGAAACGTCGTATACACGCTTTCAGTGGTATAGAAAAGGAGCTAGAGTACCTATCACTAACTACCCCCTCCTCTCACCCCAAGCAGTGAAACCGCCTGTGGAAATTAATTTATATAAATTTAAGAAAAGTATTAACAATAATAGACATACCAAGCTATATATCATAAACATGAATATGAAATTCAGGCTTGTTACTGCAATGACTAAATTTAGAGCGGGTCAAACTGCGAAGCACAGCTTCTTATATATTAAAATTAGCTGTGCCCCGCGGCTTTACCCGCGTATTTTAATTAATAAAAATATAATAAATTATTTGATTGGTATAACACACACACACACACACACACGCACACACACACACATACGGCCTTATATATGGCCTAACATTTGCCCATCACATGTTCTTTGTATGTACCAATTTTCATCAAGATTGGTCAAGCCGTTCTTGTGTTATAAGAAGACATACAGACAGAAAGACAGATAAATTAAAAAAAAAGTATAATGTGAATCACTGCATGATAAAACGATTATTTATCACAAAATTAGGTGAAAAAAAATGTACAGACAGAGCCAATAGACTTATATAGTAGTATAGATTATATAAAAAAAATCCTCCGAAATACGCTGTGTCTTCAAGTACTTATACATTTTATGTATATCGGTTTAGTACTCTTCACAGTTAGGCATTACAAAAAAACGCTTCATCATTTATTATTATTAGTATAGATAAATGAAATTAAATACGGATCTTAACATCCAGTCACCTTTCTGGGAACTTCAAATCCGAAAAAACCTATAACTTCCGCCAATATCAATGCATTGGGTGTGTTTTGGATAGTGAGCCAGTGGAATCAGGAAGATACATCTCGGTTCATCACACTGCGTGTATTGATGGTAAAACGATAGCCTTCATCTACAATTGTTGACACACACAAAAATATAATTGCGTATAAATAAAGATTCTACTTTTAAAATCTTTTATAAATATAAATGAATACATATTTTTATAGAATAATGTTATTATGACAAACAAAAGGTTATTGAGTTATATCTCTACGCTGATAATTACCTTATTTAAAACCGCTAAAGGCAATTGATACCATAATGAGATTATTAATGTAACATTGAACACGATCCTCGGGGACGAACAATATATTTCGAATTAAATTTTAATCTATTTTCTCTCATAAAACATTCCCGAGAGAATTTATTTTCATCTCTCATCTCAAAATAACGTTAAACGCGGCCAAAATAACACGAACCGACGACCAACGTTCAAATATAATTATTTATATGCCGCTGTATATTAAAATTTAAATAAAATACAAGTATATAATGTTAATTTGATAGTAGACTATATCTGTGTACAACTTTACACTAATTAATACGTTTATAGGGTACTAGAACTTCACCCGCGACTTCGTCTGCGAAAATTTAAAAACTAAACGTAGTACAGTTACAGTTTGGTCAAACCATGACATTTTTCTTACTTAGAGAATTTTTATACCCATCATAACTTCTAAACTAAAGGTCCGATTCGAATAATTTAAAGTGGAATTTACACGTACATAATCAACCCTAATTATCAAACCATTTAAATGAATAAGGATTAATAACATGATACCAATATCACCACTATTAGATTCCACCCATATTTGAACTTAACAATTGAACAAAAACTGTTATTGTAGCTTAACTATAATAGTTAGGTATATACTATGGCGGACTTTTTAAGGGTCTTCTTTGACGTTTGTTGAAATTCGAAGGTCGGGATTTCGATAGAATTATATAGAATGCGATGCTCCACAACCTTGAAATAAATCACACAGTTAGCCAATGAATTTAACTTACGTGTAGAGCATTCGAATTTAAGATAATGTTTATGGATAAGTGTAAAAAAAATCAGAAAAATCACTAAAACGTGTAAAATCGCACTTCCTTATTGAGACGAAATTATCGTAATCGTCGAGAATTTAGAAATGAATTTTATCGAATAATAAAGTTAAAACTATAAAGAAACGTCTGGAGTCTTCATTTTTTAATAAACATTTTCTTATTTTTTGTTATAATAAATTACAATGAAATTGTACGCGTTTTCTTATGCGAGCCGCCGATAATCCTCGCAGACCAGTCGGCCACGCGCCTCCGAAGTGAGAGCACGTCGGTTTGCGCCGCATTGATAGATCGCGATCGAACCGTGTACTTACACAAAATCAATGTGTGCGTAAATAGCGTATTTAGTATTTATTTGAACGTTTTAGTTGTCACCGACTGTTCATCATAAATTTTAGGGCGCGCACCGGCTTATGTATTCTGTTTTTTTTTTGGTATTTTTAGTGTTTTATCATTTGATACGATATTTTTACTGATAATATTTTGTATATTTTGTAGTTTGATAAAAAAACAAAAAATAACTCGAGTTGAAATTCTAACTAGTTACATAATTATAACACTCTCATATATAATGATACATTGCAATTTTTTTATAAATAAATATAATTTTTTGAAATATTTATATATATAATTACTTATTTCGTCCATTTCCTAGTTATATTGGCCAGTAAAACAACAACTGAGGCAATAAATTTATTGTCGTAAAAATTCAAATTATTCTTATTTTCATTGATAACGTAAAACTAAACAAAGTATTTATAAATAGTGTTTTGAACACTAAATAATAAAAATGACCAAATCCCATTTATGCATAAAACGAAACACGCGTGATGGCCCACCTAACAAACCCTCATTAGTCAGTAAATTACTGACTCTCAACTCAGCGGGCAATATAGTACTCAAGTGGAAATGAGTAGAACGAAGTACATAATCCTTGTAACTGTGATCTAAGAACAGTAGTGGCATCACACTAAAGAACACACTTCCAATTGGAAAACCGCCACGCGTGTATATATAATAAGCTGCGTTAAAAACTTTAATACCGCGATTCAGGGATTATACATTTTTATAACATTTTTCTTTAGAAGTTTAATTATTTTATGTATTTATTCACATATTTTTTTTTATATTGAGTAATTAAAGAAATAAAACATTTATTATTACAGTAATAATAATATTGTTCTTATTATTTTAGCATAAAATGTTTCTTTTAGTTTTTTGTTACGTCAAAGCGCTATCTAGTGAGGATATACGAAACGTTTTCATGCCTCATCGTCATCATTGGTTTTGCAAATTGATATTTATCCGATTTCAGACTTACAAATCGATTTCAAAATCCGATTTTAGATATCTGAATTCGGTAATGCCTAGCCTCATCAAATCGCCTGAGAACTTAGCTATCCTTTTATTTTATTAGCTAACGTGCTCAGGCAAATATAGTCTTTAGGTACTTTATCAGTAAAGTCGATTATTGTGTAATAGATTTCCGTAGCAGAACCAAGAAACCGAAAGTCAAACTGCAAAATTCCCGCTATCCTTTTTATTCCGCTTTATTCCAATTGGTTAGAAAGAGAGAAAGTGAATTTCATAGTAGAATAAATGTTGTAAAATATATATTTCGATTCAGGAATTATATATTTTTCTTTAGAAGTTTAATTATTTTATGTATTTATTCACATATTTTTTTATATTGAGTAATTAAAAAAATAAAACATTTATTTTTATAGTAATAATAATATTGTTTTTATTATTTTAGCATAAAATGTTTGTTTCAATAATGTTTATATAATGTTTTTCTTGTATTCCTATTGATCTATTTTTATTTCACTTTTTGTATATATACTTGTTCCGTTTTTTAATAAAGCATTCCACATTCGTCTTTCGTCAATTTTTTTTTATTATTCCACATTACGACATCAAGAAGTTTATTTATACCAAACTACTCACCTCAATGCTATAGATATGTATTTGACAACATTTCAAAATCAGTGACAATAAAGTTAAAATTTAGTTTAGGAAAAAAAAGTGCGACGACCCCACTCTGCATACGTATATGTGTGCGTGCCGTGCCCGAGCCTCGATAGTTGCGACAGTAGCGCTAAAAACGTAAAACTTCGTGCGGCGGAACGTCAAAGAAGACCCGAGCAATTATGAATACTATTAACATATAAAACACTATTATATATATCGTCAATAGTTTTCGCAGCGCACGCAAAATAATGAATTTTATAGGCAACATTTTGATACCTCGGGTTACATTGTTCCATTTTAGGTGAGGATCTCAATTTTTTTTTTTTAAATGTAATATTCTAATGGTGATTAAAATCGGTCCAGTAGTTTTTTAGTTAAATCGTAACAAACAAACAAACAAACAAAAAGTCAAATCTTTCCTCTTTATGGTATTATAGTAAAGATTAAAAGCTATACGACACTAAAACCTTGTTGTGTTAATAATATATTATAGAAAAATAAAGAAGCAATTCATTTGACTTTAAATTAATAAAATGAGTTCAGAGTTCAATTCTGTTCTTTTAGAAATACGTGTAATAATTTAGGTAAATTCTGAATTTCCATTTGATTTAAAATTTTCTAAAAGTTCTTAACATTTTCAGTTACTTGCGAAGTCCGAAGGAAGATATGTAAATACAACCACGGCGAAAATATACATTTATGTAAGTAAAATCGTCCCGTAGTCTAAATTCAAACATAAAAACTTCATTGCGTATTTCGTTTCTTTTTGTAATCCTATTTTTCGTAACAGATAATAATTACAAAATCCTTTGAATCCTTTGTTATTATCTGTCATTAGGAATGAGACAGAAAATGGAAAATACATATACAGTATAATTACTTACAAAAATATATTAATTGTGTTTAACGACACTGTTGGTAGTAAAAACGTGGACTGCTGAGGTCATGACCTCGTGTCTTAGCTACCCGATAGGTAAGAGCTATCGAGCGCTATTACCCGCACCTGTGTTGACATGTAATTTTCGTCATTTAATTTAAAAAAAAAAATCCGGGATAAATTTTTTGCTTAGTATTTTAAAAATTATTACATAAAAAGATACCTAATAACCACTTCACGGGTCGGACACGAATTTTGTTACACGCTGTATATGTATACATGTACACGGTAAATGAGGAACATCCGATTAAACAAATAGATATAGGCAAACTGGATTCAGCAAATAGCATTCCACTTCCGTACTCTATCGACCACCCAAATAATGTCTGGAATTACACTGATATAAAATTTGCAACTAGAAACGTCAAACTGACGGGACGACATTTTCTTAAGATACATAATGAGATACTAAGCAAAATTATTGATTAAAACAAACGTCGTGTTTCTTACAAATTATAAACATTTTCAACAGTATGAAGTAGCTCTTAATATTATTTCTAGCAATATGATGATATTAATAAAATAATATAGCAGTCTATGAATGTCCTACTTTTGGGTATCCTCTATTTTTGTAGAGCCACACGTTGGTTATGGTGGTTGTGGCAGAGTTTTGGTGAAATTAATTAGATTTGTCTTTTTTATCCCTCCCTCCCTTAAATTGTCAATTCGAAACCAATCTTGGGAACGATGTTAGTGCCTGTAATTACACGAGCTTACTCACTCTATAATCATCATAATCATCATCATCATCAAGAATTCACAGTAACAACAAATGAACAATGATTGCTTCCAATCCAAATTAGAAGCAATCATTTATCTTTTATTTATACTTAAGTGCGAACGAAGCCGCGGGCAACAGCTAGTCACCAATAAAATTTTAAATAAAGGTCATGCAGTGTGGCGGTTTATTTATCGTTTAATAGGAAAGCATATCCAGAAATAATGATCTACGTTCCCGAATGTATTTGAAAACGAGAACTGAGCTTCGATTGAAGCGGATATTTGAAATTTGCCGCCACTCATTTCTGCTAGAAGTGTTTAATGAAATCTTCATAAAAAAAAATTTCAACTCCTTAATTAAATTTCTTTTTTTAAAATCTAATTAAAGTGATATTTGAACAAAAATTTAATGCGAGTTAATCCGCAGGGCACAGATAGAAAATAAATAAGTAAACATCTTAGATTTGATTATTAGAAGCACATGAAGACAATGTAAGGAGTGTTTAATATTTCTTATGCTACTAACACCTACGGATAGTGGTGACTTTTACCAGTATATCTTAATAACATAATATCAAAAGTAAATTGAAGACTTGATGTTGGCTGCATGAATTTCTTGGTAGAATTTATTGAGATATTTTCACTCGTTTAAGAAAATACACACGTAGTTTACTTATAATGGAGCAGTAGAATGTTTTAGTAGTAGATAGTTTGACTACACAAATAACTTTGCTTCGTGACATTTGCATAATAACATACTTCAAAAGAACCGTACGTGACGTTATACAAATTACATTTTAATTGTTACAAATAATTTTGATACGCTGTGTGATATAACGATCAAGATTAATTAATGAAGATACCGCTGTCTGTAAGAATCAACACTTCATTTTATCTATATTTTGGATAAAACGTATGCAACACTCACGTTTGCCGAAGTCATATCTTTTTAGTGACGGTCCACAGAAAGAGAAGCATTGTTCAATTTTGTCGATTTAAAGACCAAATGTAAAGCCTATACTTTAGTTATCATATAAATATACATGTTTTGATGAGGCTCGCAAGGGTGATGTTTACTTGGTGGTAGATCTTTGTGCGAACTCGTCTGGGTAGGTACCACCCACTCATCAGATATTCTACCGCAAAACAGGAGTACTTGTTATTGTTGTGTTCTGGTTTGAAGGGTGAGTGAGCCAATGTAATTACGGGCACAGGGGACATAACATCTTAGTTCCCAAGGTTGGTGGCGCATTGGCGATGTAAGCGATGGTTAACATTTCTTACACTGCCAATGTCTAAAGGCGTTGGTGACCACTTACCATCAGTTGGCCCATATGCTCGTCCGCCTACCAATACAAAAAAACAATAATATAAATAAACAAAGACTCGTAAAACCTAAACGAGAATTCAAGCTAATATAACCTTATATAAATGTGATGTCTATTAATACATCACATTTATATTAGGTTATATTAGGTTAAATTTATGTTAGGTACCTATAGGTATATCATGTATGGAAATTATCACTAACTCCAACCTTTGTTTCACCAAAACAATTTAGTAAAGATATTAATAATTTGCACTTGAATTTCTTTTAGAATTGAAACGTGTATTTAATAAATATTAAATCGAAAATGAAAACTGCAAAATTAGTACAAATCATATTAACTTGGAAGTAAGTTATCTTAATAACTGTGGACTTACATAATATCGTTGTAAATATATTCTAACGACTTTGCTAATAGCGTCTCATAGGAAGTAATCATCATTCGTTTTCCTTTATCCCCGTCGTTAGAGGTCGAGCTAGTCTGTTTTACAACTGACGGCTGGGGAACGCGCTTAACAAACTTTCTCCTATTGGCAATTGCTATACCCACGGGTGGAGGTGAAGGCTCTATTCTATTCTGCCAAAAACCACGAGTCAACATTCCTTAGGAAGAAAAATGTATGTACTATTGTACTTTTTTTTTTTTGATAAAATGTTACGTTTATTTACATTAAAGTCTTAAATAAATATAAATAATAAAAGTAACCCTGTTATGTGGCATTTTTTTTCGTATTTCCAAAAATTATTAGGTTATTTTACGAAAACCAATAACTATATCTCGAAAAATAATAATAATAGAGAAAAAAGTTTTAAAATAAAAATGATGGGAAATTCAATCCTGTACCAAAAAGTCTATAATGTTTTTAACGTAAAGCTCACCGTTTCTGAGATATTTGTCAAGAGACGTTTTTCAAGATGGCGGCTAACGCTCGCGGTCAAGGATAACAAAAACTCAGTTTTTTACTTAGGGAGCACCTCTAACATAATCCAAGCGAAAAATCGAGTAGTGTGATTTTATGCAGAGCGAAAGTCTACAAATCTTGGACTATGTTGTTTACGCTCTCGCGGATAGAACACAGATATTTTGATGAAATTTGGTATGAAACATACTTGAACCCTGAGGCTGATCGAAAAATAACAAAGAATTGAGATCTTTTCGTATATCCCGTGAAATAAAGGAACTGCTATTATATAACTCTCGTGGCTCGTATCTGTTCGTTTATCACGCCCATTTTTCTCCGAACCCACTTAAAACGACGTAAAAAAAATATATTTGGTATTCAAATAATAAGATTTTACTCGGTGGTAGGGCTTTGTGCAAGCTCGTTTGGGTAGGTACCACGCTCACCAGATATTCTACCGCAAAACAGCAATACTTTGTATTGTTATGTTCCGGTTTGAAGGGTGAGTGATCCAGTGTAATTACAGGCACAAGGGACATAACATCTTCGTTCCCAAGGTTGGTGGCGCGTTGGCGATGTAAGCGAAGGTTAACATTTCTTACAACACCATTGTCTATGGGCGTTAGTGACCACTCACCATCAGGTGGCCCATATACTCGTCCATCTACCTATATAATAAAAAAAAATCATAAGGACGTATAACGTAAAAAAAGACGAATTTGATTAAAAAGATTAATTTTGTAGGGCAAACAGAATAATTTAATAAATCGTATAACATGTATATATCGAATGGATGACGTTTATATGAGCTTGCTTTATTACTTATTTTAAAGCTATTAACGAAATACAAAAGAAACAAACATTCTGTATATTTAGACCTTAATATTTTTCACTCATATTTAACAGAAAAACCTAAATTAAAACTCAACATCTGAAAGTTTCACAGATAATTAAATAGTACGGAATCCTCACGTACTTTTTATCTTAACAAAAAAACTGCTGACTTTCCTTCGCCGGTTCTTCTCATGTCTGGAGATTTTCTTTTAATTTTTCCAACTACGTAGCTGTAAGTGATGACATAGCAAATTTACTCTGCGAGAAATGTTTGTATACTTCTTGCAGTATTCATGTATATGGGTGTAGAAAATAACTAACCATCAAAAAACCTATTTTCTGGTTTGCTCTTAAAATAAATCGGAAGAGTTCTGTATGGCTTTGATGATGATTTGCAGAAAGATAGAGCAAAGCATTTCTAATGATTTCTCCCTCCTCTCCATTACACGTCTACTGATTTTTTTTAAATATTTTTCTATTATGCTCTGTTTGAGTGATTATATGATAAATTCTGATATTTCTTTGCGACAACATTTAAAATCTGGTAAGTTATAACTCTAGGTTTTTCGACTAAATGGCGTTGCAGCACATCAATTCAACTGGTATAATAGAATATAATATTCTGCAGGTGAAAATCAGGTTACATCGGTTATTATCTGCCAGATAGTCAGATCATAGCAAATATTGTTTTCTGAAATTAAGGCCTCGAATTATTTTGTATTATTACGTATATACTGACGTAATATAAAAACTTAATTATAGTTATTTATAGTTATTATTAATAGTATTTTAGAATAAAACATTCTTTCTTGAGACTACGTACCAGCACCATCTATCAATTAAGACAGTAATCACAAATATTTTAATTTCGTGAGCAATCACTAGATGTCTCTTGTACTAATTTATATTTGGAATTTAATTAAAACATTTAAAAATGAATAGTTAGTGACAGTTAGTAGATATTCTATTTTTTTTATTACTTTTTTTAAATATGAATAATATTAATAATATTAGAAAATGTTATTTAAATAAAACTAAAAGGTAATTTAATTTTTTTTTAACCTATGGTCACAGTCACTTTTAAAATGTCAAAATAACTCTCTCGATGCCAAATAACTGTTGTTTTAATAGTTTTTCGACTAAAATTATTTGTAAAATGCATCGAGATAGAGTTTTTCGCGAAGCTCTTGGTGTAAAAGTGATATATATAATACAACGGATTGCGGCAAATTATTCCTCACAACAATTTCTCGGTTTAATCCTAAAGCATCGAAACGTCAAGTTGTTTTTAAACTTGTTTTGCGCGTATTTTTGCTATAAATAGTGTTAGAAATTAAAATATTGTGATGCTTTGAAGATAAAGCAATAAATCTGTGCAATTTCATGTGTGGTAATATGTGAAATAAGCAAAGTGATATGTTGTGTTAAGGTTAGTTTTTGTTCCCGCTTTTACCTTATTTTGAGGTCCTGTGCCTGAATGCTGTCGTCGGTTCGGTGAGTAGTAGCAAGTAAGTTTCCTCTAAAAGGACCTCCAAATGTTAGCTTTAGTTTAAATAGCCGATTTGTATTGTTTTAATAGAGATAAAATAATTGTTTTGATGAAGTGAAAGACAAGCATTTACTATGATATTGATGTATGTTTTATGATAATCATCAATATTATTTTAAATTTGGATACAAATATAAAAATAGAGTAGTTTTTTATCAGAACACCATATCAATTAAATGCAAAACATCATTGATACTTCAAAATACATAACAAATTATATACCATGATATTCTGTATCTTTGTCATTTATTTATAACTTTTAATATTACATATAAATAATAACTATAGTTATTAAAAGTGAATTATAGTTACTTAAACAAAATATTACTCAGATAAATTTATAGCAACTCTAGCCAACATTATGCGGGTTCAAATCCTGCCAAATGAAAAACCTTAACCGTAGCAGTAATGTATGTATGTCTTGTAACATAAATCATATATTATAAATAGTGTATTATAACTAATGTAACAATGGTATATAGTTTCATTCGTAATTGTTGGTGTGATTGAAGAAATACCAAAAAAATGGGTTCGATTCCCATACTTTCAAATCTTTATTATGATTTGTTTCTGTTTCTCATATCTGGGTCAATTAGGATCCTGGTTAAAAGTAATGATAGTTGTGTATGTATTTTGTCATTTATTAATGGGTTCAATTCCCTATATTATTTGACAGTTTTAAATAATTTACAAGGCACAAGCAGCGTTTTGTAGTGGGTTCGATTCCCGAATGCTGAACAGGCTTGTTAATCGCTTTAACGGGGTTCGATTCCCAGTTTTGGTTTGCGATATATTTGTAATAGAAAAATCAAATAGGTTTCACTATTATTACATATTATAGTTTTACGAGAAAAAGTAATGTATGTATTGTTTGTTTCTGAAATTAACAGGTTTTCTCAAGATGTTAGAATGCTGAAATAGTTATGATTTGAATATACAGTTAAAACGAAGACTATTATGGTCTTTGTTTTGATGATGTTATTGATGAAGTTGTATATCACTTATTGTGTAACGAACACAAAGTTTAAGCATGTTAGTACCGGGTTCGATCCCCGGTAGAAGTTTTTAATATTCTCTTTATATATAATGTAAATAACATACAAAATATATAGTTAAAATAAAAAGCATGCTTGAATGTTTGGGTTCGATACCCAAAATTTGCAAATTAATATTATAATGAATGGTGCATAATACACCTATCTATGTGGTGTGCTATTGGGATATTTATACTACTACTAATTGTAGTTGTCATATGTGTGTGTGTTTGTCATGTTGACAAGATATAATTGTTTTCGAATAAATGAATTTTTATTGGTGTTATAAGTACACCAGGATTTTAAAAGCAGATTCGACTTCTGCTTTATAATTATTTTTACAACGTTCGCATCCTAGATATTATTAGTTGTTGGTTAGTTTTGTTATAAATAAGATTTGAAGTATAATATTTAATTATGTCGTATAAAAATTATACTCGAGTATAATGATGTGTCTTTTCTTTTAAGCATTGTCTGATATGGGGTCTGAATTTATAATAAAACATACAACAACAATTTCTTCAGTCATATTTTTATTTATAAATGTTTGCCTTTCATAATTTGGACGTCTTTTTAAACATATTATGTTTATAAAACAACCATGGTGCCATTACCTTGGGCTTAAAGCTCAAATTAATTTTTACTCTTAAAACTTTAACATCAATTTTTGTTTTATATGTATACTCTGAAATAAATATTGTATTTTTTTTTTAATAAATAAATATGACACCAAAATATGATTAATAAAGATATGTGGGATGGCTTGACTAATTATTTACCTGTTCCTATCCTAATTTCCTGTCTTGTTTTTTTTTTATTCAAACTTCACCCAATACCAATTTTAGCAATATGGCTGATAAATACATGATCATAGCATATACGCCGTTTTTGTAACAAAAACATCAAAATGGCCTATAATGCTTTGATCAATAAAAGTCAGCTGTATTGCTACACGTAAATAAATTATTTATAAAAATGAACCTGTGTTTTATTTCGTGTAAACCAAGGTTAATTTTTTTGGTTTTTCTCATCAGTTCCGGCGCAGTTTATTCCGGGCCGAACGGGAGCCGGTCTCCTTATTTTAAATGGATTCACTTTTTATATGAAGAACCATCAGGCACATGGGAAGAAACAGTGGTACTGCTCATCGAGGGACGTCCACGGGTGTCGTGCTGACGTCATAACATACAAAGGCGTCGACGGTCGCGATTATATTTCTATATTTCGCGGTCGACATATACACGATCCGCCTCGTCTTAGACAATGTCACGACGGACGATTTATTAGAGAAAAAGATGTCTTCAGACAATCGCTTAAATGACTTCAATGTTAATTGTTTTTTTTTGTATACAATATTTTTTTGTTATATTAAAGATCATGTGATGTAATTAAATGTACTTATTAGGTATTATACTAACGTGTTTTTGGAAGCATGTTTCTGGTAGGGACCTGCTAGTTTATAGATGGAAATAAATTTTGACGATATTTTAGAATACACTATTCTGGTACATGTGAAGCTTTTATTTTTACTGTTTTTGACCTATTAAAGTTGATTTTTAGAAGTTTATTTTTATTAATTTGGTATCTAAGTAATTAATTTCTATTTATTTCTATACTCATAATAAGGTTGAGGTAATTTTTCAGGTATATACTACCTACCTTCGCATCGTTCGGGCAGCATGGTACTTATATTTAAGGACAACAAGTACTGGATAAACAATCGTTATCAGAACACAATCAACTGGACCTGCAGGGATCGTAAGCGCCTGGGATGCAACAGCTGTGTTCAAACTACGGTCGAGGGGCGATACATCAAACATAAGGGTTTCCACAATCACGAGGACAACTACACGAAGTATAATTTTAATGACTGATATATACCGTTAAGTCCAGGTTTGCCTATAATCACATCTGTAGAAAGTTATAGCGTGCCGAAATATTAATAAATGCGCCAGTATCAAAAAGTGCCAATGTACCACAAAATTTTTCACCATCTTCAGTTAGTGATTTATTTGAAACTATCATTCCTTCAATTCGTTCCAGATAATTCGTTTTATTTCACTCGATAGTTGGATAAGATTAGCTTAATGTTATAATGTAATATAAGATATGATGATGCGAACGTTTCACTAAACCAAGGACAGTATGATGTTTCATGTTGCTAGGAAGATATAATTATGTCAAATTATACGCTATTCAATCTGATTTAGAAAACGGACTAAGAGTTACATAAGAGTTCAGTAAAACAATTCTTCATGATAGTAATACTTATTCGAATGTAGTATTTTGACTTAACACGTACCCACCTTGTTGTTACACCTTGTTGTAAAAAGTTATCAAACTATTTTCCATAAACTTAAATCATCGCACGGCCGTAAGATTATGGTTCGAAAATATATTCATTAAATTTAAATTTGGAAGGAATGATGAGAAATTGCTATTCGAAATTGAAAAAAAAAGACGTTATAACGAGTACCAGTAAATAATAGTCGTCAAATCCTGACCAAATAATGGACTGATTGAGTTACTTAAGATTAAGTCGAAGCCGTTTCTTGCTTATTAGTCGTAATATCTTATTTATTCGTTAGTAACTGGTGTATTCTAGAAGGTCGTATCGACAAGACGATGTAGACGATACGATCACAGTAAAGTTATCCTGGACATTTATCTTAATAATTGTTTAGAATAATTATATGCTGACAATTATAGTAATTTACCTTAAGGATTATTATTTATCATGTGTAATACGGTATTAGTTTAATTAGTGCTCGCTAGTAAATTATAATCAACTCGATACCACATAGTGATTCTTTAAAATACCTATTTATTCAGATTTGACGTTTAATTAGAGATTGATATATATTATCTTTGAACAATATCGTAACTAATCTGAAGGGAATTATCGCTGTCTCTTTCAATCGTGTGGTGTTAAAAAGTATAGCGACATTATTGTCTCATCAAACTAGTTCATAGATTGGGTAGATAATATTCAGCACTTTCGTAAACTTCATAACTGAAACCTATGCATTCTTAACTTAATTTTAATTATCGTTAATTTTTTTTGTACATTAGAAAAAAATATGTAGTGAAGATAATTTTTATTAGATTTTTTTTGCTCAATGCAATGCAATTTTGCTTTATTTCCAAAATGTTTTGTCTTAATTGTCTTCTGGACAATCGAGAAAGACATGTCAAAAACATTGAGAAGTCAAGTTTCAGACTTTAAGTATGTGTCCATCATACAACATTCCATAAATAAAATTTTATTTACTGGTTGCAGCTTAATAATGTGTAAAGAACGCCAGTGATGAGCCATGTTTGAAATTCAGTATTTTTTTATGGAAAGTTAATTCTTTTATTTATTAGCGGCTTTAGTTATAAACGTTGTTTAGTTAAACTCTGGTTCCTCTCTTTCTATCAACATTGAATTGTCGTTCGAAAGAAGAAGACACGCATTGTTTACCTAATCAAACATCATTTATAGTTAATGCCGTAGTTTTAATATTATTTGTTTATAAGCTAGTCATTATGGCTATTATAAATTCCTTCTCGTGCCAAATCGTATTTAAGATAATTTTATACTTAATGTAATGTATATCAAAATTATCGACACTATTAAATGTACATTTTTATAAATACGTTTTTATTACCATTATTATTATTCCTGAGCTCCCTTGTATGTTTTAGTAGATAAGAATCCCTCACAGCCCGGTCCTGAGGTCCCTAAGAATTTCGAAGATTTTCACTGCGAAAAAAAATCGACTCATATTTGCGTCCCAGAACTGTGGCTTAATATAGTATTTTATTGCAACGTTACAAACTGTATTAATAAACAAAATTGCCTTAATTTATTAATTACTATATAATTGCCTTAATTTATTAATACGATATGCTGTATGTTTCCCTAATAATAAATAAATAAATAAAATAAATATGGAAGGGCTCTCTGTAAATATTTTTAATTAATATAAAAATAATGTTAAATCAGAAGGGATTATGTATTGTCGACTTTTGTATGATAAACGTATTTTTCTGTAACTAAATGTATTATATTCTAGCTCATTTTATCAGAACCGTAAGTGGGAGAATGTTTGCCATGCACGATAACTTCACGTACTCCAGGCATTATCCAGTAAAGAACGGTTACCGTTGGAAATGTTCGAAGCAGTTCTCTCAATCATGTCGCGCGTACCTGGTGATCAGCAACGAAGGCGTCCTAATGAAATGTTACCCAAATCACTGCCACGAACCTGCAAAATACCTTTGCAACAGAGAGGGTCATTATATTAAAATTTAATAGTGTAATAAGAATGTTGGTTTTTTTTCTAGTAAAATGGTAGTGTAATTATTATTAATATATTATAATAATAATAAGTCAGCCATAATATATCGCAATAAAACAAACCAAAATACATTACTTTACTTTTTAAAGTTTACCTAACGAAATAAATGTAATTAGTATATTGGTATAATGTGAATGTTGGTCACATAAATATATTTCTAAGCTGTACCATGTTTAATAAACATCAGTTATAAGGAAGGTAAGCAAATGATGGTGATTTAAAAAGTGATTCTTTTTGTTACATTTTTGACACGTTTCAAAACTTTTCAGTTTTGCTGGTTAAAGGTAGAAATGGAAAAGATCTATTGATGCTAAACGGATACACGTATTACCAGCACAAAATCCTTCGAGACGGTTTTCGATGGAGTTGTACACAGATGGGATCCAGATCGTGCAGAGGTTTCTTGCATGTTACGAAAAATATGCTAGTAGTGAGAGCTCAAACAGAGCACACTCACCCACCGTCCACATATTTCTTAGAAAACATCAAAAGGCAATCGCTTAAAGAAGCTAATGTAAGTACATATATATTAGGTTGGCAAGAAAGTAATTTCGGTTTTGTGGTATGAAAAAAAACACATTATTTTAATACAAAGAATAAATTTTAATCAATTATATATTCTCCATTTTGTTCAAAAACCTTTTGCTATCTTTCTTGCAGCTTCATGATTCCGCGCTCATAGAATTTCTGATCCTTATCAGAAAAAAACTGAACCAAGTGCGATTTAAGATCATCATCATTTGAGATCTTTTTACCATTCATAAAATTCTGCAAACGTCGAAATAAATGGTAATCAGATGGTGCTAGGTCAGGGCTGTATGGGGGATGCAATATCACTTCCCAACCAAGCTCCAATAATTTCCCACGAGTTGCCAAAGATGTGTGAGGCTTTCATTTGATTGAAATTGGCTTTGATTTGCCAATTCTGGCCGTTTTTCTCTGATTACTACATCCAGTTACATTAGTTGTTAGCACTACACCACATAATTAATTGTCTGGTTCCTTGGAAGTAGCTCAAAATACACAATACCTTTATAATCCCACCAAATCGACAGCATGATCTTTTTTGATGTGGTTTGAGCTGGTTCGTGCTTGGACCATGATCGTTTTCTAATGATGTTACTGTAGGTGACCCATTTTTCATCACCAGTGACGATTATTTTCAAGAAGGGATAATTTTCATTGCGCCTAAGATGTATATCGCAAATATTGATTCGTTGTGTCAAATGGATATCCTTCAATTTATGCGGAACTCAAATATCGAACTTTTTACCGAGTCCAAGACATTTTAAATGATTCTCAATGGTTGTATGTGACACATTTAACCTCTCCGAATCCGACCCTCTTCAACAATGGCATTAATTTGATCATTATCAACTTTAGTAGGTCGACCTGAACGTTGGTCATCTTTGGGTGAAAAATCTCCAGAACGGATTTTTTAAACCAATTCTGACACGTGCGTTCTGTTATGGAATCAACACCATAAACTTCACATAATTATTTATGAGCCTTTGCAGCTTTCTGCCCTTTACGGAAATAAAACAGTAAAATATGCCGAAAATGTTCATTTGAAAATGGAGTGCACTCCATGTTAAAATTGACCCTCAACTAACAGCAACCAATAAAATCACTCACCGCGTGCTTCAAAATGAACCTCAATCTGTCTGTTATCAAATGTTAAAACGCAAAGAACATCACCCACAAAATTCATTCAAAAAATTTATGTAACGCTCTCTACGTGTAAAACCGAAATTACTTTCTTGCCAACCTATTACATTATGTCAAATGTATCAAAATCCAATGGAAAGTAAATTTGACGTCAGTAAAATGTTTATTATATAAACGTATCCAATTTATCCTGTACTATTAATTGTCTACATATACCAAATTTGGTAAGTAATTTTGAACATGTAAATCCACTCAATAACCAAATAGGAAAGTACGCTTTGCCTCCTATTAAAGACAATGCCATTATAAATATTAGTAGCGTTTTTCCCGCGGTTTCACCCGCGTAGTTCCCGTTTCCGTGGGAATACGGGGACAAAATGTAGCCTATGCTACTTGCTGATCCTTTGCTGATGAATCTAGCTTTCCATTGGTGAAAGAATTTTTAAAATTGATTTGGTGGTTTAGGCGTGAATGCATAAGAAACAAACAAACTCACTTTTGCTTTTATAGTATTCGTAAGAATTAGCCGTATCAACTGTCTGTTTTAATTATTATTATATAGTTTATATAATTCAATTTTATTTTATTTCAGGGCCGAGACAGTGCTTCCGGAAATGATGGTCCTTTGTCGTTGAAAATCGCAAGCATACATGGACGTGTTGGATTTTGATACTTTTTTAAACTAAATCGTGTTTAAATAGTTTCTTCTCTTATGTTTAATAAATATCCATTTGTCTTATTTTTAATTAAGGTGTGGTAAATGAATATATTTACCATTTTATTCGGACTTTATTTCTCAAGTTTCCTTTGATACTTCTAAATAGCTTAAGATATAAACCATATAAGCAAAAACAAATATATTAAATAACACTCTTTCTGTTACTAATACTTCTTATTTATTTATAATTACTAGTTTTAGTGTATTTAGTTTAATTTAGAACAAAAAAAAATTATGCGTTTAAAATAATTTTTATTTGTCCTACTAGTGTGTGTCATGTGTCATTCTTGGTATAAATATCATTTAATTTTTGGTACGTTGTCTACAGTGGAATTTTACCTTCGTCCCAACGGTCGTATCAACTTGCGCCTGAACAACTTTACATTTTACAAGCACTTAAAAGCAAGAAGCAACGCTCATCGTTGGAGCTGTACCGCCTACGGTTCAAAATGGAAGTGTAAGGCTCATCTCATTATCACGGATAAGTTAGAAGTTCTCAAGGCAAACGTATCGCACAGCCATCCACCGAGTATGAAGAAAGAAGCGAGAAACCAAATAAAACCGAATTATTCTTGGAAAGGTACTGGTTACAATAAAGAGAACGGGACACCGATTCTGCCAGCGGAACCCCCTTCTATCACACCCCTCCATGATTACTTGGTAGCTCATAGTGTTTTTAGTAACTATTAGCTGTATGTATACGCTTTAAGCAAAGAAAAGACCGATAACTTTCTTTCGAATCGTACGAGATTTTCTTTGTTCTTATATTCCTATTAAACTATATTACTCTGACAATTTAATTTGTCTTGATTTCATTTAAGTTTTATAATTAAATTTTTTATTAGATCCCAATTATTCGAAGACAATCGATTGCTAATCTTAGAACACCTATGTAAGCCTAATTTGGTGTGTATGTAACCAGTATACTAATAAACTAATAGTTCGCTTAGTGCTGCCCTAACGTTAAGTAATACTAGCATATCATTTATGATGCTTTACAGAAAACTGTATCAGTCAATATATCAGTTGAACCACATTTTTTTTCTGAAATGTATTTTATATTATGTTATTTTAATCGATATAGGCAGTTATAAAAACAGACTTATAAAATAATATTTGAAGTATTGATATCGACGATACTAATTGCCTGAACTACTCCTATAAAAAGTTCGTTTTTGAAATCCAATTCATCATAATGAAGTTTTGGTCAAGTGCCTTCATTCATCTTAGATTTAATTTTATAGAATTATTAACAGGCTTTAGTTTTAAGTATGTGTTTTTTTTTAAATCGTGTGATAATTTGCATTGTTACGTGTCCAGTATTAGGTATTGTGATACAATATTAATATTTTAAGACTGCGTGTTTCATGTGATAATCATGTATCTCAATGATTAGATCTCGTTTTATTTTTACAGGTGATTTTGATTTAATTTTCGTTCATAATTTGACTAATATTGTCTATTTTTATACTTACTGTAACTGTATGTGACTTTAATATAGTGATGTATGCTAATGCTTATTCATGTTTTTGGCATTTAAACGCATTTAATAAAGTATTTTACACGTAAATGATGTTTCATTTTGTGATCTTTTAACTCCAAGGCAAGTACATATTAGAATATCAGTATATATATATATATAATTCCCGGAAGGGCAAATGACTCTACTCCACGTGATGGTAGGTGGTAGTAGATTCCAAACGCGTCGACGGCTAGTGCTGTCGGGAAGAATGATTTGCACTAGCCGCTCCCACCTTTCCGGCCTGCAAGATGCCTCTCCACGCCTCGTTTGAAGGAACCCAGGTCATAAGAGTAGGGGAACATATGTGCTGGTAAAGAATTCCATGCTTTAGTGGTGCGACAACGAAAAGAGTTGGCAAATTTCTTCGTGTGTGATGGAATTGATGTCACAGTTAGGCGGTGATATCGAGAGCCAGCACGCGTAAACTTGTGAAGGAAAAGTGAAGCAGGAATGACGGAGAATAATTCCTCTGAGCACTCGCCATATTGTTTGAATAAATATGTCGCACCTTTGGGAACAAAGCGTCACATCTGCATTTTTTTACAAAAACGACTTAAATATGCAAAAATACCCGCGATAATCGACTTTATATACACAGTGAAAATGGTGACAATCGCATGAATAACATCGTTTTGAGGGCGGGGGGGACGTTACATTATTTCGCGTGATTGGTCCGTGTGCTTGAAATGTAACGACTCATCCAGTCAGTAGTGTGTTGACAGCCAATGTGAGACCTTGCGCATTTGTGACGGAGAGGCACTATGGTAAGTAATGACTTATTTGTTTACATATTTCTTGCAATATTAATGTTACTTATAAATAAAAATCACGTTTTGTTTTAAAATTTAGTTATTTGTCTGCTTTAAACATAACGTCACTTCTCTTTATAAATGACATTATAACGTATAACTTTTCTTTTCATTGGAATCAAAACGTTACTTCTGTTCACAAGTGACATTATTTTTGTAATGATTAGCCTTTTATTATGACAGAATGTTATTTTTGTATAGAAGTGTATTTTTTTGGTTCAAGTAATCCTCTTAATTTTGATAACAAACAAGCACTTTTGTTTAAAAATAACTTTTTTTTAATATTAGTTATTTTATTTTTTAGTTCCATCATCAAATTCTTCTTCATCATTAAGCTCATGTTCGAGTACGTCATCTTCAAGCTCAGATTCAAAATCAACAAACTTACCTAAAACACCAAACCAAACAAATACACAGCTGCTTAATGCCCAGGTACCACCTCCGATCGTGCAACAACTCACGATTTAAGATTGTAACAATGAATTAAATACGGAGATGAGATCTCGGTTTGAATGTGGGTTTCAAAATAAACCTGTTACGGCTAAAGTTAAAAAGAAGCCCGAAATCCTGCTGCCTTGAAGCAATATGTAGTAAAACTCAAAAGCAAACCTAAACTTTCAAGAAAACCTACTAGCTGTTTTTGTTTACCTATAAAATAGGGTTCGTCGGTCATAAGGTTCGTGTGTATAAAACTTTTTTATTAAGTACTTTGGCCATCACTCCTAAATTTTTACGCCACATCATTAACAAAAGAACTGTTGCTGGAACCGTTCCACCCGATAAGAGAGGTACACTTACTAAAAAGAGAATAGACACTGAAATCCATGAATCCGTTCGTGCACACATAAACTCTATACCAAGAATAGAAAGCCACTACTAAGAGCACAAACAACTCGCCAATACATAGATGGACAGTACACCGTTGCTGAACTACATCGTTTATATTGCGAAGGGCAATAAGCAAAAGACAAAACTTGTGCAACCTATGATTTTTATAATAGTCTTTAACCAAGAATTCAACATATCTTTTTTTGTTCATCTGACTAGTGCGTCTCCTATCATAATCTATCCAAAGCCGAACAATTAAAAAAAATAAGATGATTATAAGCTACATTTAAAAGAAAAAACACTAAGTCGAGAAGAAAAAGAGACAGATATGAAACTATTAAAAGAAGTGGGACACGAAAACTTAATTGTTGCCATATATGATTTACAGTCTATATTGCCAGTACCAATAGGAACTCGTGCTTTTTCTATAAATCTAAATTGACCTGCTATAATTTTACAGTAAGTATTTTATAGTTGTTACGATTATGGTAAAATTGCATCGGTGCAGAGGAGATAGTTTTTTTTTAAATAAGGACTAGGCCATATTGCATTGTGATTAAATGAAAATAAATTAAATATATAGGCTGTAATGATGACGATTAACAATACTGGAACGAAAAATAAAAATATTTACGTAGTTTAAGATGACGGAGTTCAAGGATAACGATTGGTTTAAGTTTGTGGGGGCTTTGCCTAATTTTGTTCAGATTTTACATGCCATGCACCTAAGGCATGTGTCTTGTAGAGATTGATTAGTTTATTAAATACAAGTTAAGTTTCATAAAAAAATCTTCTTTTTATACCTACTAAAACAGCATGCGCCGTTACGTATCTATAGAAAGAGATACTTTTGATAACTATTCAGTATATACTAAGGTTTTATCAGTTATACAGTAACTTGAAAGCCATTTTTAATTATTTCTTTCTAAATGCTTATTATTATCATTTGTTAAAATTTCAAATAAAAAAATATTGATACTATCACCAATTTTATTTTATTTAATAATCCTCCATTTTATCGTTAACTTAAGCGGTTCACCGATTTTATGATCGTTTCAGTTTGTATTGGTTTTCAAAAAAATATAACTTACGTAAAAATAAACCTAAACCATCCTTAAACATATTACAATATAGCATAATTTCATGACTTTATTATTTAAAAAAAAAATGGTCATTTCTGCAATAAAACAGTTAGCTATTTGTAACAAAGAGTCACTTTTGGTACCCTTCCCTCAGTTTATGGTTTATTATTAATATACTTTGTTTCATATATCTATGTTAAACAGTGTTGAGTAGAACAGAATGCCTTTTGGAATTGTCTTTTACATTATTTATGCAAATAAAAAAACACTTTTGAGTTATGTTTTAATTAATTAAATTTCAACCTTCAGGCTCTTTGATAACTTACGCAAATGGAAAGTCAGTGTATCTTCTAAATGAGTATACATTTACGAAGAATGCAAGGATTCGTCGAGGGGCCGCTGTACGGTGGATTTGCTCTCAACATACCAAATGCCCGGTATACGTCCATCTTGATCTCCAACACAACGTGGTGTTTCTACCGCCTCTGTCACACACCCATCCACCACCAAAAATGTACAAGCTAAGTAGTGGGCAGTATATTAGATTGTAAATATTGTATTATTTTTAAATTAATCTTCAAGAATCAAAATTACATTAAAGCTCGAAAAAAGTACATTATCTATAAAGATAAAATTTAAATCGCTTTTGTAAATAAGGTTAGTCGAAAATAACACTGTTACTGAAGACTTCGATATCAGTATTGTTTTTGTTTTTAACAATTTTAAATGGGTAACATTCGATATTATATCTTATGTATATATAATACATGCGTGAATAAGTTAGGTTTCCATTTAAACTAGTTTCTAGATTTATAGTAAAGTAAGTAAGAGAGATGTTTCTCTTGCTTTTTATATGAAATGATGTTATTAAATAAATTGATGTATTAAACTACTCTATGTAAAATAAGGACGTAATGGTGTATTACTAATATATTTCGTTTTTGACCTACAAATTTTTTGGCAGATTTGAGACGTCTGAATTATATTTTGCTTAAAAATAAACTGAACCAATATGATTGTTTAAAATTTTGAAGAGGAACATCTGATCTCTCATCTATATCTTTCTTGGCGACAGTCTACAAGTGAATCACTTCAGAGGTTCAGACAAAGATCCGTTCTTTTATATTTATATTTAAAATATTTTAAAAAATCGATCTTTTTATGAATATAACATTTGAATTTGGGAGAAAAGTTATGCATCTAGAATAGATCGGGTAAATAAAAAATATAGAAACAAAAATGACGACCATTATACCATTATTATTACTTAAAATATTTTCCTTGTCTAATAAAAAAAGTTAGCATGCTGTTTTTGGAAGCGATTATGTTGATATTTTTATTAAAAGTTAACTTAGACTGTAGGTGTACACAGAAGTCTTTATTGTCTATAACTCTTAAAATAATTGGTTCATATTGAAACGTATAATCATTCAATATTGGTATATCATGAAACGATCTGTGCTGAATGTTATAAATAGTCATGATTTACGCAAAACAGATTAGCACAAAAACGCCATACGTTTGGTGACGCACATGAATAATACGCGTCTAACGCGCATCTAGTGCGTGGGCGATCTTTTATTGAACCAATGATTTTTTATATATATGACTTAGAGTAAACTTACCGAATTGTTAGTTTTTTGAATAAGAATTTTATTTTTGTATATAAATTATGATCAATAATCGAGAAGGTCGTATTTAAGGTTGGGTTATGGTGTATAGAAAACATTTTGTAACGTTATCTGTCATGCCAGTGTCAACTGTCAAGTATTTCTGACATTAATGAAATAAAACTTAATAGGCTATGAAATTATTGAAAAAACACTTACGGCCTTACTTATAAACTCGCTTATCGAGTGATTAGTTAGACACTGCTGTAACTTCTTTCGGTGTCAAATCAATAATGAAAAAGAGCGGAATTAGTATTTAACTAAACAGCCGCTTAGCAACGTGTGTAAGACTGTTAAATTGTAATTTTCAGAAATATCATTAAAAAAAAAATCTTTCTTTATCATACTGATAAATAAGTTAATATTAAAAGGAGATTACTAAATAGAAGGTTTTTGATTAATATATATATTAAAAATAATTATAAACTGCTCAGTCACTACATAGCTGGGTGGGACTGGTATATTCGCAATATTTGAAATTAATGAATGAAGTTAAATAAACACTTGTATAAATATAAAAGATCACAAAACAGTTAAATAAATTATACACAATTTTTTACAAAGATAAATATTTTTTCTTTAACAGGGCTTATAGAATTTGTGAATGGCAAGAAAAGGTATTATATAGACGGGAATACGTATTACAAGCAGGCTATAATAAAGCGAGGCAAGGCTGCACGATGGAAATGCACTGCACGAGGTTGTTCAGTGTATATACACTTAGATGAAAGCCTTAACTTGATTCGTCCACCAACGAACGAACATATTCATCCACCCGCGAAGCTACATAAAAACAGAAATGGTATTTTCACAAGATTATAAATATATAATATTATATAACAAATAATGTTAAGCTACTTTAGAAAAAATAAGTTAAGTTTATTTTTTATCTTTATTACTGCATATGTAAATATACAGTGATGGTCGTATAATTAGAAACACTACCAACGGTCCTTGATATTATGTAAGATATTTCACCGCAATCGTTTTTATTTTGAAATTAAACAATAAATAGGACAACAATATGTTCAATGTTTTATCATTTATTAGAAAAACAATATAAATCACATTACACAAGTGCAGTTTCAATATTACATTACGGACAAACATTTAAATCAGTTTTAAGGTATGAAATAAACTAATTAGAAACAACAACAAAAAATATGAAAAACAATATTTTAAGTATTAGTAATTAGTATTGTTATTTTTCGAAATAGCTACTATCCACAGCCTACCAATAGTTATAATTAATATTTAGTGGCGTATCCCTTATTTTCAATAACAGCACTGCAACGACGTGACATTGATTCAATCAATTTCATTCATTTTTCTAGGGGGATTGAATTCCATGCTTCAACAAATGCTTCATATAGTTTGTTTTGACTGGTGTTACGTTTGTTTGAGACTTTCTTTTTAACAATATACCAGATTTTACTATAGGGTTTAAATCCGGACTATTTGCTGGCCAGTCTAAAACGGATATACGCTGTTAATAAAACATTTGACGCTATTGGCCGTGTGTTTAGGGTCATTGTCATGCTGAAAGATCCAGGTTATAGGCAAATGATCGTCCGAGGGAATCATTGTGTGCTCTAAGATATTTTGGTATTACCATTGAACCTTCAATCTTCCGAACGGATCCAATGTTATGTTATTTATAATTAAAAACATTGTTTACAGGGCGTCTAACATAGCGCTTTCCATCGGAATTTACCATATTTATTTTTGTTTCATCTGAAAATAACACTATTTTCTATTCTCGTACCGTCCAATTACCATATTTTAGCGAATAATAGCCTTTCGAGAGATTCTTCCAAACAATTTAGCTTCCACGTATCAGTCTTGACGAGATGTTTCTCGGGTCATCAGGCGAAAAAACTTTATTTTTAATCTGGTTGGAGCCTTTACTTGGGTCTTTTTTAGCAACACGAACGATTAGCGTATCTTCTTTGAGAGAGGTTTTTCTTGGCCGAGCCTTTCTAAGAACATTTTCAACAGTTCCATGTGTTTTATAATGATCAATTGCATTAAAAACTTTCTTAACAGAACAATTTAAATGCTCAGCTATTCTTCTGTACGACTTATGACCAATATGTAAATTAACAATGATTTGCCTAGTTTACGCGTCACAACTTTCATTTTTGCCCATTTTGAACAAAATAAAATTCAGATTAAATTTGGAATTGCCGCCAAAATAATAGAAAAAGAAATGTTATTTTCCAATTTCAAAAAAAGAACGAGCTATGGATGCTTTTTTAAAATGTTTCTAATTAGGCGGCCAAGCGGCCAGTAACAGAAAATAAACTCCTACATGTGTAAGACTCATTTTGTAATTAAAAGTAAGATATGTTTTATATTTTATGCATTTAATGAGTTTTTTATTTGTGTGGCTATATTATTGCATGACCACCACTGTATATAGTTTTTGTGTGTGTTCTTACATGGTACGATAACTATACCAAATATAATAATTAATCCTGTTTGTATGTAACACGGGACTGTGACGGCGATCAAGCGTATTGTTTTAACAAAAAAAAAAGTTGCTTTATTATATTTTAAATTTTACCTAGCAAAGGTATGATTTTTTTTTACATTGTCTATTGTAAATACGATAGCTCCTAATCCTATTTGTGTGCTAGTCGGGGCTTAAACCACGATCATACCTTATTTTTTTCCGGCGATTCGTGACCACGGGATACGCTGGGTAAAATGAAACAATATCATGGTTAGCCCCGAGTAATAAACAGGTAGGTACTAAATATAATGTTTTTGTATATACATATAGAATACTAATAAATTTGCGTTAATTAATAATAAACGTGTCAGAAAGCTGTTAATGTATCAATTGAACTACATTATTATTTCTTTTCTGAAATGTATTTTATTATATTATTTTATTTGATATAGACTATTATAAAAGGAGACTTATAAAAAAATATTATTCATATTTGAAGTGTACGTGAGCTAAATTTGAAAATAAACCATTCGTATAAAATATACTTGTTTAATATATAATTCAATGCATTATAGAAATGTATTTTTTTAAATACCTGTTTACAAAGATATTTTTTTTCTTTAACAGGACTTATAGAATTTATAAATGGTAAGAAAAGATATTATATTAATGGGTATACGTTTTACAAACAGATGAAAATACGTAAAGGCAAGGCTGAACGATGGAATTGCACAGCACCACGTTGTTCAGTGTACATGCATTTAGATGAAAGCCTTAATATGATTCTTCCACCAACGAACAAACATATACATCGACCCCCGAAGCTGCATAAAAATAAAATGGGTATATACGCAAAAATATAAATAAAATGTTGTGAGTAAATTTTATGGTATGACAAAGTTAAGTTGCTTTAATTTTTCTTTAATCTACTATATATGCTATATATATCTTTAATATACTATATATTCTTTAATCTACTATGTATATATATATATATATATTATTCACATATATATATAATAGCTCTGTATTTTATTTTATTTTTTGTCGTTATATTTGTATGTATCTATATTTTTCATAATCAATTACCGCCTTCACGAATTTCCGCTTAGCCTAAAGGTTGACTGGTAGAGAATGCCTTTAGGCATTAAGTCCGCCTTTTGTCAAACTACACAATGTGGTGGGCAAAAAAGTTTTAAATAAATAAATAAATAAATATGTATATCTTTCGTGTTTGCGTGTTTTTTTTATATATGCCAGTAACTATACCAAATCTAATAGCTAAACAGTTCGTAGAAAAAGTTTTTGTTAAATGTCTAATTCATTGTGATTTTTTTTTTTTTTTTTTAAATTGATAGAAATTTTTACTTGTTTTGTTTGTAAAAATATCGATGTTGGAAATACTTCGTGTTTCATTGATTATATCTCGTTTCGATTTAACAGGTGATTTTGATTTAATTATCCATTCCAATTACCTATTCCTTTCCTATTTATTGATATCCTGCTTTCTCACTTTGAAATCACGCTTACGCTTATAATGAGAATGAAAGTGACACAAATACTCCTACTAGGTCCCTACTTACGAAATTGACGTTTTGCATAAAATTCAAACATTTTCTAAGGAAATATAGGATATTGAATAAATTAAAGTATTGATCATTTTTGTCGATGCACATTTGAGAGAGTTAAGTAGAGATAAACAAAAATTAGAATTAATATATTACATGCGATTCGCTAACAACTGCTATATTATACGCTACGAACAGTTCATGACTATAATTTTATATAATACAATACTATTCCATTGAACAACTTAAATTCATTTTAAGCTTACTTCCAAATTTCAGATACTTACATTTTTAAGAATTCCTAATACCATAGATTGCTCAAGAATTCGACCGATGATATGTCAATTCTATGTTGTTGTTCGTCAATTATGTATCCTGCATTGAAATGGGCTAGTCACAAATTTCGCTTTCATTTACAGGAAATAGACATGTCCCTAATTTTCTTACTAAAAATAATAAAATGTTTATCTCCAGGCACATTGATTACATACTCAAATGGAAAAGTAGCGTATCTTCTTAATAATAATAATTTACGAAGAATACGGCAATTCGTAAGGGTGCGGCATCTCGATGGATTTGCTCCCAACATATGAAATACCCGGTATAAATACATCTTGACTACCGACACCAGTTAGTGTTTCAGCTGCCTCTATCGCATACCCATCCACCACCAAAAATCCACAAGCTGGGCTGTATGTAAAATTGTAAACATTGTTTACATTGTCAAAATAATAACAATAAAGGTAGAAATAGAAACGCCATGTATAAAGTTATTCTCCCTCATTCCTGCTTCCCCTTTCCTTCACAAATCTACGCGTGCTGGCTCTCGATGTCACCGCCTAACTGTGACATCAATTCCATCGCGCACGAAGAAATTTGGCAACTCTTTTCTTTGTCGCACCTCCAAAACATGGAATTCGTTACTAGCACACGCGTTCCCCTACTCTTATGACCTGGGTTCCTTCAAACGAGGCGTGAAGATGATAAAAAGCACGTCAGGCATTTAAAAATCTCAGCTACTCCAGAAGCAGCCAGATAAGCCCAGGGGACGAATTCTACTAACAAATTGTCACGTTATCGCAATCGAATCGAGACATGTTGATGTTACCGTTTAACCGAGAATTTACGTAACCGTTATAAAATAGAAAAAAAAATCCCTAAGTTACGATTCAATTGAGGTTTATTTTTATGAGGAATTGAATCGGAAACATATAACTGTGTTGTAAATTAGCAGAATTGATCCCGAGTCATGCACAGAAATGCTTTACGCGTTTGGGACGCCCATGAGTTAGATGTGCGTGGATCTATTATATACCTACATTTATTTTTATGTAAGACTTAGAAAAAACTCATTTTTAATTCAGAATTTTAATCGCTATTAAAATAATTATTAGTGAGTGACGATTTAAAATTAGATTCAGAAAATTTTTTGATGTTAGGATATGTAATGTATAAATAATAAATATATATTACACTGTTAATAGGAAAAACTTGTTAAGCTAAGATTGTTTTTTAAAGTCAAATATTTTGTTAAAATCACTTAATTTTACTTTTCCTTACTATTTTAATTTTCATTAATGTTATAATTTAATCACTATTATTCACTTATAAACGAATAGTTTCCATCGTCATGTTATTTTTAATTTGTAAACGATGGTTTTCTTTGAAAGTAAGTATCGTCAATCTAACTACAATTTCACGTCACGTCAATAAACCCGGATATTAGTTCAGGCAGAATCGCCAATAACATAAGAAAGTCATAAACGATCTTTATTACATTGATAAGAAATATTAAAAAAAAATAGTATGGCTGCAGTTGCGGGGCAAGACCTAAATTTTATGATACCCTAGAGACGGTGAGAGTACCGCTGGTTTTTAGTGGGTATTCCGGTGTACAATAGTTGTGCACCTGCCTTGAATGAGGCCCTCTTCCTACACTTAATAAAAATAGCTTTTATATAATGCATATGCCTTCACGGAGTGAAGCCCCCCGGACCACGAGGCCGTAGGCGGTTGCCCACGTCGCCCACGCTTAACGCCGCCTCTGAATGAGTACCAAGGTACTCGCGAGAATTGACGTGTAAACATTTGAGCTCATGTACCGATCGTGCGCATACATTAACGCACTGATAGTAACAAATATTACGCTAACCTTATCTGACATTTGAAATCTTACGTTCACTCGTCTGACACTCAATATCTCAGTTAGCCCCTACCGTCTACTTAGCGCTAAGATGTTCATGCAATAAGACTTTAATTAATATTTTCACTAAAAATAACAATATATACATATTACTACACTGTTAAGAACGCCGATCGTGTATGAAGGAGTTGCGCCACTTTTTATGGACCATTAGTAACAAAATAAAGATTTCTGTACAGTCTTAAAACTTTAACCATTACACACCTTAGTGTCTTAAATCAACATTTAAACTTAATTTGACTTCGGCAGCTATCGAGATTCAATAGTTATGTGTGTTATGTAGTATAGTTATGTAAAGCAAATCAAAGTTATTTTATAAAAGAAAATTCGTCGTTTTATCTGCCAATGACTCCTATCGTCGTTTTTGATATCGTAAAGGCACTCCATAATCTGTTATAACAATCACAAAAAAGTCAAATCGCTAGTTAAGCGCAAATTTTCTGCCGATGTCACGTATGTAATTCTATAGAAAGCTTGTTATCGGTCAAAATACCAATAATCATTGAAAACATACAATGTATCTGACATTTGACTGACTTTTCTTGACACTGATTGTGAGATAAGTACGTACTTAAAAATGCTGTCAAATAATAACTACTTGCACGTTTTGTAATTATTTAGTTTTTTCTAATATATCATTATGTTATAATTATGCTTTTATTATACCCTTTACCTTTTAAGATATAATTACTGCACTATTGTACCCCAAAATATTGTTTATGACTTCCACTTTTTAATTGTTAAATATGATGTAAAAAACGTTTCACTAACTACTGCACCATATATTCAATCATAGTAAACAGTTTAAAACGACAGATATAATAAACAAAAGTTATGCTTGTACAATCGGTTAAACATTTGACGGATCTCTTTGCTCAATTATTTGCGTGGTACGGTTTAAAATTAAGTTGCAACATTTGATCCACACCAATGAACAAATTTAAATTAATGTAAAAAATCATAGTTCCCAAAACACTCAAATAAATGTGTAATTATAATTTTTAATATTTATTTAACTTGCAAAGTTTTGGTCAAATTTTGCAAGTTGAAATAAAACTACTTCCACTTATCTCCTACGGAGTTAAAATTTATATTATTGGTTCAGTTCCGAAGACAACGCATTTTTATGTTAAGTTTGACATGATTCTAGTCTTGTCTCAAGACGAAGATACTCCTCAACTGTCAACAGCATAACCACAAATGTCATATATATAAGCTTGTTTTATAATTAATGTTTTTTCTATTATTTAGTGATTAAATAAACTATATAAATACATGATTACAAAGATAAATATTTTTTCTTTAGCAGGACTTATAGAATTTGAAAATGGCAGAAAACGATACTATGTACAGGGGAATACATTCTACAAGCAGAAATTCATACATAAGGGCACGGCCACACGATGGATATGCACGATACGAGGTTGTCCAGTGTATATACACTTGGATGAAAGCCTTAACTTGATTCGTTCACCGACAAACATACATACACATCCGCCGATAAGGCTACACAAAAGTAGCACGGGCTTATATATTAAAATTTAAATAAAATATTGTAAATGTTGTGTAATAATAAATTCTATTTAAGTTTCTAATAAAAATTCTTTTTGTTTCAATTAATACATAGCTATTTACTGTTTTCGTATGTGTATATATATTACGATAGCTATACCAGACACGTTAGGTAATCTATATGTATGTTTCTCGGGAGTACAACCGCAATCAAGCCTTTTAATTAAACGACGTTACATGACATGGAATACATTTTCAAAGTGTTAGGAATAATCAAAATATTTGATTACGGTTAATAACGATTAATATAAAGTTATCTAATTTGGTGTGTATGTAATCAGTATACTAATAAACTAATAGTTTGCTTAGTGCTGACCTAACGTTAAGTAATACTAGCATATCATTTATGATGCGTCACAGAAAACTGTCAATGTTACAGTTGAACCACATTTTTATTCTTTTCTGAAATGTATTTTATTATTATGTTATATTATTTAATATAAGCAGTTTCAAAAGCAGACTTATAGAATAATATTTGAAGTATTGATAGTGACGATACCAGACACCACGGTAGATGAACTACTATAAAAAGTTAATATTTTAGGAAATTCGGTTCATTATGTAAGTTTGGTAATTTTATGTTTATTTACTAGCTTTAGTTTATTAACTGATATTTAAAAACTTCGTGTTTCATATGATTGTCATGTATCTTAATGATTAGATCTCGTTATATTTTTTGAAGGTGATTCGGTTCAATTTCGTTTATTTATTCATCTGCTAGATAATGTATATTCTAACATTAATATTATAGTAATGTACACTTGTAGGGCTTGTTCATGTATTTGAATCTTAAATGCGTATAATAAAGTATTTAACAATGTCACTGATGATTTATTTTATAGCTCTTTATCTCCTCCTCATCTTCTGCATAGCGTTTTCTCGGCCTAGTAACCAGGGTCCGCTTTCCTGCATCTATTCCTCCACTTTGCCCGATCTAAAGCATAATAGCTCTTTATCTCCATGGCAAATACATATGAGTTTGAATATCCGAAGATTTTAAAGGAATCTCGTTGCACCCAAAAGCATTCGTTTCATTGTACATTAAAAACTAGTTTACATTAGATAATACGTCACGATTTTACTTGGTGGTAGGATCTTGTGCAGGCACGTCTGATTAGGTACAAATGTAACTATTGGCACAAGGGATAGCGCATCGGCGATGTTAGATGTGTTTAATATTTATTACATAATGAATGTCTATGGGCGGTATTGAACACTTACCATCAGGTACCCCATTTACTAGTCAACCAACCTATATTAAAAGAAAAATTTAATACATCAGTACTGTGCTGAAGTAATTTAAGCTTATCGACGTTTTCCTATTTGTAATATTTCAATCAAATGTTCTCGGTGCACACCTTAACACACTGACGAACGAATAACATTTAAAACAATTTTAACTTTTTAATTTTACCATTTACTACGATTTTCGAAAGTAGGTAAATTATCATTTGAAATTTTGTGATGAGGCAAAACCAAATACAAAGATTAGTGTCTTTTTCAGATGAATACCAAAAAGGAGTTCTTATAGATATGGTGAATGGGAAACAGCTGTTGTTAGTTAATGGATACCCATTTTATCCTAAGAGTTGGATGAGGAATGGACTAATGCGTCGTTTCTGCTGTAGCAGGGCGAATTGTAATGTTTATCTCCACGTGGCTGATGACCTTCGAGTACTGTACACTGCCGGGCTGCCTCATAAGCATTCACCATCTACGTTTTGTCAGACCCTCAGTGGAAAATATATTAGGCTTTAGAATCGTTTTATTATTTATTAATATTATAAAAGTTCAATTTGACTTGATATTGCTGTTTTTGCATTAATTTTGCTTAATTATTTAATTTAAATTTGTATTTATTATTTTTTAATTTTTTATTTATACTTTATTGTACACCACAAGAGATTTTTTTTACAAAAACTTAGACAGCCTAAATAAAAGTAGCATACAATTTTGGCGACCTTATCGCTACATAGCGATCTCTTTCAGGTAACCAACGGTGTAAGGAATTACCCATTTGTAATTGTTAATCAACTAAATAAAAGTATTTATGCACCGTAAATTATGGTCTTTTGAGTGTTTGTTATTAAAAAAACCAACATTCATTCAGTCCGTAAGATTAAATAAAAACGATAGACAATCGACTATAACACTGGGACAGACGCAGCCATCTTTATTTTAAGCGTGTTCAACTGCTTAATCAGTTGGTGGTGGCTGTTTCAGATACAGTTGCAAGTACAGCCAGCTTAACTAATATTGGCGCCCAAGAGTAGTAACATATTTGTTCCCAATGTTGTTTTTGATGGCGCATTGACACAAACGGTCATTTAATATGTTCTACAAATACTTAAGTATTGATATTCTTAAATACTTATTACAAAGCAATATTTTTTCATCACCAGGGCTTATAGAATTTGACAACGGCAAGAAGCGATATTACTTCCAAGGGAATACATTTTACAAACACTGTATTATACAGAAAGGCGCGGCCACCCGATGGCAATGCACCATACGAGGCTGTTCCGTCTATATACACTTAGATGAAAGCCTTAACTTGATTCGTCCACCAAGAAGCACACATTCACATCCGCCTGCAAAGTTACATAAAAGCAGCAATGGTACATACATTAGAATTTAAATAATATAGAAAATAATGTAAATGTTTTTAATTAATAAATTGAATAAAGCTACTTTAGACAAAAATGTTTTTTTTCTATTACCAAATACGACACCTATGTAGGTCATCTATAACCGCGATCATGTTTCATTTTCTCTGACGTGTCGCGATATAAGCGAATACAACTCTGTCACGATATTTTCGGGCAAAATCAAAAAGATGATCGCGGTTAACATGAGTCTATACTAATTAGCATCGCAAGAAATATTGTTCTCTATTATTATTATATTTCCAGTACTCTGTGTAAATAGTTACATAAGAAAATGCATTCTCCAAAATTATGTCAATGTTTTCGAAATATACAGGATAAATAATATTCAAAAACTTTAATATGACGGTGGTTCTTTGATTTTACATATTTTAAAGAGGAATTTATTTAGAATTTGCATATATATGACATTTTCAATATATATACTCTATAATCTATATACATGCAATACGATTTAGTTCTCTTTCAGCTATTAATGATATTTCCAAAATTGATTTAAATTTAATAAGTTAGAATGCGACTGTTACCAAGTTGAAGCTATTTAACCTTAATTCTTAAAATTACATAATGAATTATATTATATTTGACTAACGAAAAATTCTATCATTATTTATTCTATAAAGTTCTTTACACTTTTCGTTTATTTTAGAAATGTAATATTAAACGAAAAGGGACATAAGCTCTTATTGATTTTATCATTTTCAGTAAACATTTTTATGACGGCCCGTGGAAAAGAGAGACTGATCTATCACGATTTTACGTATTACAAACAAAGTAGGACACGGAACGGATTCAGATGGGGATGTACCAAAAACCGATGGCACAAATGCAAGGCATATTTACACCTAGCGGATGACCTTAC
This sequence comes from Nymphalis polychloros, assembly GCA_905220585.2. Taxonomy (NCBI): domain Eukaryota; kingdom Metazoa; phylum Arthropoda; class Insecta; order Lepidoptera; family Nymphalidae; genus Nymphalis; species Nymphalis polychloros. The sequence continues at coordinate 11,652,690 of HG992252.1, read as the reverse complement.
AATCGTCAGGAGTAATATGCAGCACACGCACCCAGCATTTGCCATATCACTAAGGAAACAGGAATAGAGCTACAATTTTTAGAATTGATCCTTTTAATTATTGTAAATATGTAGAATGAATTGTATTGCATTTTGTGCCTAATTTTGAAGTGAACTTCAAATATGATGGTGTTTGTTAAGAAATATTATTTACGATTATTAATCGGTGTTAATACATCCACATTGAGGATGATAACGTAGCGCTCAACATCATTTCAATAATATGGTAAAAGTTATATTACAAATATCTATCTAATTCTAAGACCATAATGATCATTGGTATACATTAAAACACAAGATTATATTCTATCATGATTCGATATCTATTCATGTTAAGTTTTTTTTAGCACACATTCTCAATTCCTTATCTAGAATACTCGGAATAATAGATGGAACAATTTCATTGAAAACTAATTCGAAACGATTTTGTGACACGTCTGCCATTTTTCTTTTCAGCACAATTTTTGGCAATCGTTAATATTTTGATGTGTTTAAAATTAATCAATTTTAGAGTAAACCTAAGAATCTACATTGTGATTATCTTTAAAAAGAACACTTTTTTTTAATTGTCTGCTAAATATAGTTAGTAGGTATTTCAATTCACGTAGAGCTTTACTAGGCATAACAAAGAACGTGCTTAAACTAAATAGTTGAGAGAGAAACCTAAGAATAATGTATTAGTATTTTAAATTATTATATCAAAGTGTCATTTTCAAATATGACAGTAAAATGTCTAGTCATTGTCTTGTCCAAACACTATTTGTTATATTTGCTTTATATCTCTAAAAGAGCTGTGATTTTATTTATTTTTAAGTTTAAGTTTAGAATTAAATATAACAATTGATTTGTTTGTGATATATATTTGTAACCTTATTTATAATTTTATTATGTGATATTTTACTTGACTTCTAATAATTTTGTCGCAATAAGCAATATACAGTAATGATTTTGTATCGTCATTTCATTTAAGTTCATCTCCAAATTACTTTATAAAAGGGGAATATTTCATAACACGTTCTATAGAAGTCACTCAATATCACCACCCATTAGTTTTTAAAAATTTAGAAGTTCGTGTTATGTTAGTTACGGATGTGCCGCATGTGTGACTATTGATGCAATTGGGATAATATTGCGATTTAAGGTTGTGTAAGGGGATCTCGTTTAACCCATCTGCAATCCTTTGATTGCTTGTATCTTAGAGAACTAACAAAAGTTCTGTAAGATACAAGCAATCAAAGGATTGCAGATGGAGTACCTTCAAGCATGAAGGAATTTTTAAACTAATTTGTACAGGTCAGCTAGCACGTCATCAATCAATACAAAAGTTATGAAACATTTATCATTTACATACTTTTTTTCAAGCTTTACCGTTATCGCTTACTATATATTTTGGTTTTGTTTTAGCAACTTACATAACACTATCAAGAGGCACAAAACTTCTGTTATATGAAGGTTACAGCTACTTTAAAAGCGGTGCCATAAGAGATGGTGGTTTTCGTTACTCCTGTTCTTGCTCCAATAGGAGAGGATGTAAATCTTACATCCATGTTAGCAAAGAAGACATAATTATTTACGGTATGACCGAACACAACCATGGACAGCCGCGATATATGAAGACGAATAATGGATATTATATAAAAGTTTAGGTAGACGAAGATTTGTTAAATTGTTGTCGCTCAGATTGCATAACGTTACCAATTAATTAGAGAGCTATCAATACTATCTGCATTTCAAAAAATTCCTCCATCACAAATACATCACCAATCACAGCTAGTTACAATTTTCTGTCTTCTTCTATTCTTCTGTTGTTATTGCATTGGAATTAATCAATGAATATTTCAAACCGTCTTTATTGGACGTCAGAAGATGTTGATTGTGAAAAAGGTTAAGTTTATTGTTTTTATTTTAATAATCTTCTTAAGTTAGGAGTACCTAACCTACCTAACAGTTAGAATTATTTGCATAAAGTTACAGATATCAAAAAGTGCTAAAGTAGAGAATTATTTTGATTTTCTTTTTTTTAAATTGGAATAAAAATTGTAACAAACGTTTTTCTAGCATTATAATTTTTTTATTTGTCTTACAATTTATTATGAAGTAAATATTGATTAAACAAAGTACGTCTCATTTGATTATATAAAATAAGAAATCGATCGATTAGAACTATAATCAGATGTTCTCGTTATGATATTATAACAGTTATCATTATTGCATTTCAGAAATCGCGAGATTCATTCACTTGGCATCTGGAAGCAAATTGTTGTTATACAAGAAATATACCTTCTCTAGAAGTGGAAAGGTTCGCGGTGGAGGATCAAGGTTCACCTGTTCAAGTTCGATTAGCAAGAATTGCAAGGCTCATATCCATGTCAGCAAGGATAATCGGATCCTTCTTGCATCAGCCGATCACACACACGAACCGCTTAAGTATATGGAAACTGAAGAGGGTTACGTACGTATTGATTCAAGATACCCTTCTCATTATGACGTCAAACATGAAACGTTTGATTGATTTTGATGTATGAACAAATATGTTTAACTTCTTAAAGAATCTTTATTCTATTTCAAAGTTAGATGTTTAGATATTTCAGTACTTCATCAAGTTCTGGCACTTTATTAAACACTTTAAGTAATAGTACTATAATTATACGCGTAGTAGTAATATCTATTAGATGTCGTTGATATTAGTGATACCAAATAATAAATTCAATTAATATCAAAATGTTATTATGCGATGCAATTTGTGCTTTCATGCGAAACGTATCTTATACAAGTTTTATTAAAACAGGCATTTGGACTCAAGTCTTGATGACTTGATTACTGTTTAATTATTCCTTAAGCGTTAGCTATCATTATATATAATTTTCAAATAAAAGAATTAAAAAAAAATTACAATAATGAATGTGTACGTATGTTACATTATTTTAATTTTTATTATTTTACAACAAAAAAAATTGTTTATTTTCAAATTTCAAATTTTGTTTTATCAAAGTTTTTTGTGAAAATTATGATAGATGATAATATTTACAACATAATAGATTGTTAATGTAGTTTTATTAAATAAGACTTGTCTTAAAACATATTTATTGTAGGTGAACTTGTAATTTATTTTAATTACTTTTATAAGGATAATGTTTCGATCAACATCATTGATATCGCATTCAAGTTTATATATAAGCTACATTTATTTATATTCTTCGATATATTAAATATAATTTAGTACACAAGACGCTAGGTAATAAGTATTATTTATTAATTCTATGTATAATTATTTATTGAACTATATGTAATTTAAAAAAATAAATGTTTTATTCAGTATACTCAACTTACATATTTGAAAGCAAGACGACGAATATATGCTAGTTGACATTCGAATTAACATTGTGAAAGCGTGAGATCTAAACTATGATGGCCCATAAGACTAAGTCAAGTTGTAAGTAGTACCTGTAACCTGATCAGGTGATAATGATGGACCTTGATACCTATGCTATGTATCAACAATCGTCAAAAACACCGAGACCCAATATTTTTTTAATTTTAATTTCTTGGCTCTGATCATGAGATCTGTTTCTTGTGGTTTTCTACCGTATTTAACGGGTGAAATATCTAAATGTAGTTCAGCAAATGACGGCAAAGTTACTGAAGGAAATTTTAGTCACAACCATAATAAGTTCTTCAGCAATGACGAAGAAGGGTCATGGCTGAAGACGGAACTTACGTAAATCTATCTGTAGAGGAATAGTAATAAAGTTCGTTTAGGCAAGGTCTTCCATACATCAAAACGAATTATTATTAAATGATACATTGGATGAAAGGGAGGATATGGGTGACTACATAATGTCTGGAAAAGAAGAAATTCCTGATTAAAAATTACGTTCAATATATATTTTATTATTAGTACCTGTAATGTTTATTTATTTATCTGCACTACTATAAACGTAAAACAGTTGACAGACATTAAGAAACTCCTGATTAAAAGCCACTACACGTTCACGCTTCATATAAAAAGCGTGTTAAAAACAAGGACGTTTGACTTCTACAGAGACGAAGAGGAAGGAAGGTGAGAGTGAGAAGCCTACACAGAAGAGCATGTAATTACATTAATGCACAATCATTTATGAAATTCACTATAGATGCCATTGGTTTTGGGCGCTTTAAATCATTTTGTAATGTCTGATCCGTTATTTTCAGGCCAGTTCGTACAAACAGTTAATGGTTCGGAGTTTTTTCTTCTAGGCGGTTATACTTACAGCAAGAATCACGTGTTTCCGAATGGGGGAATACGATACGCTTGCCGTAATCGCTTATCGAAAAAGTGTGCCGCATACATCAGGATGTCAGAAGAGAACGTTATAGTAAAGTGCAATACCGCGCATAATCACGAACCCGCTGGATATTACTTTACAAAAGAGGGGTACTTTGTTAAAACTTAAGAATCTCTATTTTGTATATAATGCATTTTACATTTTTTATTTATTTGATAATTAATATCTAAATTAATGAAGTTTTGAACTTTTTATTCGCTATGTTTTCATGTGTCAATGATTAAGGTAATATAAATGTTCTAAGTGGTAATAAAATTATTATTACAAGAGTATAGGCATATTTGTTGCTTTTTATTCAAATAATTATTACTTTCTAATTTATTATATTCGTAAAGTTTTAGACCGATTATCATTTATGTTATTGGTTCTGTTTAAATCAAACTTTGTGCAAGCTAAAGTTTCTGTTTACTTGAGTTTTAATTATTGTTTTGGAATTTGAAAATATTAGTTGCAATATAATATGGTTAATAAATTAATAAATAAATTATAAAACACTTTTCATAACATTTTTATTTGTACCTATCTCAAAATTTAAGAAAATCGTTTGTCACATTTTGCTCATATATGGGACAGACTGTATGATCAAGTTGAAACGAGATAACTTAATGTCTACATGACGACAGTTTCTAACAGCATACATAATGACGTCAAAATGTTTAAATAGACTATAAGCATATCATATATAAATGTATTTACTATCCAGCTACTAACGTTTAAGAAATAAAGATAAGTTACTTACTTTGAATTATAAAACAAATTCATACTAATAAAGGTATTTTTAGCTAAGATGATACGGCTGTTTTCCGGGAAGAAATTGATCATGATACATGGCTTCACCTTCCATAACACCGGCTTGATGACCAAGCAAGGATTCAAGTGGCGCTGTTCCTTTAAAATGAAGGGTTGTCGTGCATATTGCATTTTTGACGAGAAAAAATCAATATTAGTGAAGCTAAGCAGTATCCATAGTCACGATCCACCTTGCTATAAAGAAGTTAATGGTTGTTATTACAGGATAAAAAGAGAATAAGACAAAGACTAGAATAAGATAATAAGTTTAATTTATTTAAATACTCTTAAAGTGATACGAATTCACGCTTTTGTTTTAAATATTACTGTTTAAACATTCCTTTTTAGTGCATATTCATCGTATTTATTAAACTATACTTTTTTATGCTAACGAGTCAACCCGTGATGACATGAAATAAAATGCTTTGTCGAAATGTTTTACAAGATAAAAAATGTCATTAAGTAAACTTTGAATGTCCCACCACTGACTCTCATCTCTCATCATCGCGGGCCTCTCCCTTTGAAGAGAAGGTTAAAACAGCTTTATCGCGATAAAATCTCAGGAATGTGAAAACTAAAAAATTAACAGCTTGTAATCGTCCCACTTCTGGCCTAAGATCGTCTCTCCTTTTTGAGCAGAAGGATTTTTGGAGCTTACTCCACTATACTGATCCAATGGGGATCGGTCGATACACGTGGCAGATTTTCATTTAGTATAGGCACTCGATGGTTACCGTAACAGCCGAACACGAAATGAATTATTAATACAAAACGAGAAGATGAAAATTTAGCTGTACCTGTCCAGGTATGAACTCGAAACTATCGGTTTGGTTAATCGGTTAGTTCTATCTCTTATTAAAAACGTATAATTATATGGTCGCATGTGTAAAAATATCACCTGAGATATTATTGCATTTTAATAAAATATTTTAAAGTAAAAATAAATTATTATTATGAACGTAGTTTAGTGTTGAGAAATGCTACCTACTTAAGAAAAACCTTTGACAAAAATGTAAACAATTACTTAATGAACAGTGAATTTAATGCCAAAATATGTTTAATTATTTTATACGTATATTTCATATTTATTATTTTTGCGATATAATATGTATAAAATAATATTAACTTAATATAATTAAGGAAGTTCTTAGATCGTATTGTAAATCGAAGGTGAATAGACGAAGCAACAAGAACTTTTCAAATATATTTCTTGATTGAACTCGCGTGTGCTCCCCGTGACATCCACACGCAGACTGACCGCTATTCAAAATAACTCGAAATTAAAAATACACCAATCGGTTCGCGAGCATAAGCATGTTCGATCGCGATGCGATCGAATGTTTAGTAATTTCATATGCTTTGCCAATAATGTTTGTTTTTTTCTAATAGGATAATTTATTTAACATTAGTTTGTAAGATAACTTAATATTCATAATAATTACAATTATATAATTATATAACCATTGTATGATAAAATAAAATAAATAAATATTTCAAACTATTAAAAGAGTTATGCTCTGGTAGAACTCGTAGTTTTATTTCGAAATATTACAATAACAGAGTGTTGCCAGTTCTAAAATATTTTCACCAATTAAAAATTAGATCATGAACCATATATGTAACATAAAACGCGAACTTAATGTATTTTTACCACAGATGCCCACTTCATAACACTATTGAATGGAACAGTATTGTTTATGGTACAAGACTACTCGTATCACAAAATAGCTGGTGTCAAATACTGTGGTGGAATCCGATGGCAATGTTCGTCAAGAAAAAAGTCCAAATGCAAAGCCTTTGTCGTACTATCTGAAGACCAGGAGACAGTTTATAGGATAAGCGGTTTTCACAACCACGACCCGCCTGTATACAAGCTAACCGCGCCAGGACACTATATAAAGATTTGATATATACATAGTTCTCCATTGATTGTTATGTTTATTGTTAAATGTTAGTATATAAGTAAATTTAACAATAAAATATGTTATACATACATGAGGAATTGAAACAATTCTCAGTCATTTCCATCCTTTATTCATATCAATAATTGTGTCAAATCTGTTTAATTGTTAAGATCGCTCATATGTCATTCAGTGAGTGAGTGTATCATCTTTATATTGATATATCTTTGGTGACGTATCAGCGGCCTTACTTATGAACGGCGTTTATCGGGTGATAATGCTGTCTTCTTCTTTCGAGTGTCATTTCAATAATGACAGAACGACCGAAAACAGCGTTTAACTAAACAGCCGTTAAGCAACGCAAGTGTTTCTTGTCTAGGCACTGTACTTATAACGGCAGTACTATTTTGTAACGACGACTTACATTGTACCTCACTCAATCGCTAATAACCGACATAAAGATATACGCTATTATGATACGTGTATACTTTAAATGATTTAATTATTATATTCAATATCGTATATAATTTTCTGACATATCACAATTTTCGCTGACATGGTTCGAGTTTTTCCTAACGAATTAAAACTTTTCTGCATTAGAAACGTATCAAGCAAATTTAACATATCGAACATTGATCTTAATATTTTTTTTAAATTAAGAAGAATGTCGGCGTTAACACGCAACTTAAAATATTTAGATACGGTTCTAGTGTATCCCGTAGCACACAGGTAGAAATTTCAATAAAATATTTCTATTTATCACGATCACTAAATTTTGTTTTTGTCCTCTTTATAGTGTGAAGATATCCTCTTTTAGTGTAGCTAAAATTCTGTTACAATATGTTAAGATAGAATATTAATAATTCCTTATATATACATTGATTAAACTATGAGATACCTACCTATGTTTTAGGCTTTTCAACTTAGTAAAATTACGTGTAATTTAAGCTAGTTTTACAATATTGTTCATGTTTCAAATATATATTTGTGTAAAGAAATATATCCACCTCTTAAGATAAATTTGTTGATTTTCATTAATTTTCAGTCTTATGTAGTTTAATATGATAATTATATTAAATGTATACCTAACTTTGTTTGTACTGTATTGTTTAACTAAATAAAATGATCTTAACATAAACCTTTTATTGTTCTAATCGAATTGTTTTAACGGAATTATAATTACCAACATAAAATTCAATCTATTGAAATTTTGAAATCAAAATATTAAACGACCATTTTTGTACTGATGTAATCGTTTTTTCAACTTTGAAAGATATTCAAATTTCGAATTTCCATAATGTGATCATATATCAAAGAGGTTTTTATAAGCAAAGATATTTTGTAATTGAGTTTGAAATCGTTTCGACTAGAGATTTATCCGTTTATTTTATGCTTGTTTCTTTTAATCATTACAGATGTGAAGTTCATAACATTGGTAAACGGGAAGGTACTTCTTATGGTCGATGGGTATACATTTCACAAAGGCGGTGGTCACATCAGATGTTTTGGTGGTGTTAAATGGCGGTGCTCAGCTTCGAAGAAGAAATGCAAGGCTTACGTTTCAGTATCCGACAACGATGATTTTGTAATTAAATACAGCTTAAACCACAATGAACACGACCGTCCCGTCTACAGTACTGATAAACATGGAAATTACATCAAGATATCTTAATTAATTTAAGCAAAATAGAGTTGTTTAAGCAATTTGAAAATTAACGCGAATATTCCTTAAAATTTTTACTAATGTAGAACTTTTGTTAATTCAAGTATTTATTAATTCGCACTATATGTAACGATAATTATTTTATGACGTTGATACGGAACCAAAAGCAAAATAACTGTGACATGATAGAAATAATCCTTTTGCGTCATAATTTGCGTTCCATGTGGTTTAATTATCCATGTACCTCCATATGTAAATTCCTAAATTTTCGTTCTGACAATTATAATATAATGTAAACATATCCTCACACAGGTGCACTAATAAAATTTATTCGGAACTAACTGCAAAATCAAATACCAAAATTTACAAATATAACAAATTTATCAGATATGATTGTCCAATCACGAAACTCAATAAACCGCCATCACATGAACTGAAATGTTTTTTACGCTGACTTGTACACTTGGCTTCCAAAATTTAATCATCTATACAATGGGGTATTTACATCTATACTTTTTTTTAATGCATTAACAAACGTATATAATTTTTATATGTTTCAAGTAAGAGTTTAGTATATAATATTCTTATATAAGTAGCTGTGCATCGCATCGCTGTTTCGCCGGCTTCAAATATATACTATATATATTCTTGTAATAAATATTAAAAGAGCGTCATAAAGTTATTTTCAGTATATATCTGGACGTATGTCGTAATAAGTTAAGATCAGAAGACGGAGCAGTAAGGGTACTGGAGCTATTTAGTAAGAACAAACTCTGAGTGTTCACAAACACGACACAGCTCACTATCTTAAGTGAAATCTCAGAAAATGATATGATAATAAAATTATTATATTTAAAAGATACATGCGTCAAAGTAGCGTACAAGTCGTTTTTAAACCTTTTACCAACGTTTGTGTGAATATGAGGTGTGGTGATCTTATATCTAGTATAATTTTGCCACTTTTTAATTATCTTACCATAATTTACTGCCTTATTTTTTATCTTCATTATATGTTAATATTTAATTTCTTTATTGCTCATTTTATAAGCAGTTTTAAATATAAGTCTTAAATATGAATACATTTTATTAAAGTTTAAACATTTTTTTTTATTTAATCATTAAAATCTAACAACTGCACATTATATTTCCATGGAAGAAAAGTGTATTAAAATTGTATGTTTTATTTTCAACTTACAGCTGAATTCATAACAATGATCAACGGTTCCAAACGACTTTTAAGAGAAGATTACGTCTACCACAAATCCTATCACGGTTCTGGAACTAAAATTCGTAGGTGGCGATGTTCAGCCCGACAGAAGGGCTGCAAAGCTCTCGTTATACTGGACAGAGATGAAAATATAATCAAAAGAATTCATGGGCTTCATAACCATCAACCGCCAAAGGTTCAACGAACAAAGTTTGGATGTATGCTGCTCAGAGATAGAGAAAGGTAGGAAAACAGAAGATCATAAACTCGGACTATAACTGCCAAATACAATAAATGTAATTTAAATTTGGAACAAATTTGGTTAAATACATATGTTGACTAATTGGTGGTTACAGAAAAATAAAATTTTGTAAACACACTGAATGCGCTTCCAAAAATGTTACAATTAAATGTAAAACTGTAGTAGGTATATTTTTTTACAAATATTAAATCATTTGCCGTTTATTTGTGATATTTTATTTACGCAACCCAGTAGGGCTATTGTAATATGTTAGAAAGCGATATGCAACATTGACCATTATAATCATAATATTTCAACAACATACGCATCAAAATAGTATATCACCTTAAGTCGGTTATCAACATTTCACGGTTAAGTAATGAAGTGAGTTCCAACAGAATATCGTTACAGTTTCTTAATCCTATAATAGTAAATACTAGCGTATACATATAACTAAATAAGGTAAAATAACTACGATGAAAAGTTATTATGAAAAGTTTAAAGTTTTAATATAATATGCTTTGATCATTTTTTAACTCATTTATGTTCCACACATCAAACGTATAAAATAGAAAGATACAGTAATAAAGAGAAAGAGAAGAAAGGTAAGAGTAAGCATAACGCAATTTCGTTACGCCGCGTAAAAGAACTTCGTTCCAAAAAAAATATTTTAAAAATTTAACAAGATTATAATAACAATTTAAAAAATTAAACGAGATTATCCTAAACAATGCTTACATGTGTTGTAATTTTTTCGCATGTGACACAGTATGCGCAGTTCCTGATGCGCAGCTATTAGTTGCGCTGACTGCCTTCGACCGTAGCAAATTCCTTATATGTATTTTATATTTTCGATTGGTGTGAAAATTAAAAAAAAAAATAAGAAAAGAATAATTAATCGAAGATAGTCAGTAACAGCCTGTGAATGTCCCACTGCTGGGCTAAGGCCTCTTCTCCCCTTTTTGTGGAGAAGGTTTGGAGCTTATTCCATCGAAGATAGTCACGACCTTATTTTATTGGGAAAAATGTATTTTCATCCGTTAAGCAGACGGGTGAAGATCAACCCTAGTTCGGATCTCCTACTATAATAACTCTACAGTAAAGTGTCGAAATAATTATTGATAATAAATTAATTCGAGTTTTATTGTAAACTGTCAAGTGTAAGATATTTTCAAATATAAGTAGAGCTATTCTATAAAAACAAAACTCGAACTAACTAGAGAATACGATCATGTTAATGTCATAAAGGGTTTTCCAATAGGGACGCTTGAACTTTGACAGCTGATTGCGGCCATGTTGTTTGAGTGACAGCTGTCAAATGCAGTGTGTTATATTCATTCCGTCCTCCCAAACCACCATGACAGGTTACAGTGTCGAGCAGCACGTGCAAATCATAAAATTGTTTTATGAAAATGGGTCTTCAGTTCGAGCAACGTTCCGCGCACTTCGCCCGTTTTACGGTCGCGATGATCGTCCTGCCGAGTCGACTATCCGTCGATTGGTGGACAAATTCGAGTCAACCGGGTCAGTTAACAATCAGCCGGTTCCCGTGCGTGCAACGTAACGCGAGATCTGCCGAGAATATCGCCGCTGTGCGCGACAGTGTCCTCGAAAACCCGCGGCAGTCAATTCCGCGTCGCGCACAGGAACTCGGCCTTTCGCAGACGACAACTTGGCGAATTTTGCGTTGTGACTTGAGCCTGCACCCGTACAAGATCCAGCTGACCCAAGAGCTCAAGGTTAATGACCATAGACAGCGCCGTGTGTTCGCTGACTGGGCATTAGAGCAGTTGGAAGTTGACGCCGATTTTGGCAAAAAAATCATCTTCAGCGACGAGGCGCATTTTTGGATGAATGGCTATGTCAACAAGCAAAATTGCCGTATTTGGGACGAGACCAATCCACACGAGGTTCACCAAGTAGCAATGCACCCGCAGAAAGTGACTGTTTGGTGCGGATTTTGGGCCGGAGGCGTGATTGGTCCGTATTTTTTCGAAAACGATAATGGTGTGGCCGTCACCGTCAATGGTGAGCGATACCGGTCGATGATAACCAACTTCTTTTGGCCTGAAATCGAGAATATGGATCTGGACAACATGTGGTTTCAACAGGACGGCACTACGTGCCACACAGCACACGCTACGATGGAAGTTCTGCACGAGCAATTTCTGGACATGGTCATCTCGCGCGGAGCCGACGTGAACTGGCCACCGAGATCGTGCGATTTGACCCCGCTGGACTTTTTCTTGTGGGGTTTTCTTAAGTCGCAGGTCTATGCCAACAAGCCGCAAACCACCGATGCCCTCAAAGTCAACATACGCCACGCCATCGATCAAATACAGCCCGATTTGTGCGCCAGAGTCATCGAAAATTGGACCTTTCGTGTGCGCGCCACCAACCGAAGCCGTGGCGGTCATTTGAATGATGTCATATTCCATACATAATGGGGTCGATAGACCTTCCAAATAAAAAAAAAATTTGCAAATATCTCTCCTACATGTATTTTTTTTTGCATTTCAAAGATCAAGCGCCCTTAATGGAAAACCCTATATAAGTGATAAGCGATTGATTTGGCGAGCCTGTTGGCGCGGTTGGTGAGATACTTGCCTTTCACGCAGGCAGTGGGTTCGATTCCCACCCAGGACAGACGTTTGTGTGCATGAACATGCCTGTTTGTCCTGAGTCTGGATGTAATTATCCATATAAGTATGTATTTACAAAAGAAAAGTAGTATATGTAAAGTATATCAGTTGTCTGGTTTTCATAGTACAAGCTCTGCTTAGTTTGGGATCAGATGGCCGTGTGTGAATAATGTCCCAGGATATTATTGATGATTATTTAACATCTACAACATTCATACGATTGCTATGTAATGTGATCACAAAATCGTTTATGTGTAAATTTAAGTTTTGATAATATATTATAAGAAATGACATACAAAATGAAGCAGGCGTACAGTGTCACAATAGAAAAATGGAGACCTTTGGAGGCAGTATACCTGAGACGGGCCGTAACTTAATGTCTTTTGAAGTGCGTTTCTAACTTATATCTTTATTTATTTTAGTTAGAAAACTTAATACTTAAGATATTTGAATTGTGTTTTTTTTTTTGTAATCTTAAATTAAGTCAAAGAGAAATAAAGACTTATAATTATATTATAACATTGTATTAACCAAGAAATATATTTTTATGTATAAATGATTTAAATAGAAAATATTACAACATCAAAATAAAAAAAACCATCAAATTTATCTTACAAGTTTGCGGTAAACATCAAATTGCAGCGAAAACTCAGGACAAGGATGTAAAACATCACCGTCAGAAAGATACTACTAACACTACTAAAATCTTAATTAAAAAAAGGATTTTACGGGTTAATTTTTTATTCCAGAACAGTATAAGTTTTTCCTAAATCCTAATCGTTGATAACGATCAATGACATCGATTAGATCTAATAGTACATTTTTATTTTCAGGTAGACTTATCCGCAGAGCTAACAAGAGCGATGCTTTATTGTTTGAAGGATTTGTATATCACCGACATTACGAAACAACAAGAGGCTTTAAGTGGCGTTGCTCAAGACATCACAATTGTGGCGCTACAGTTCTCGCGGATCGAAATAATCGAATTCTAAAACGTAACATGTTGCATACTCATATGCGACCTAAAATCTACGTATCAAATGGATACTACTATGAAATCAAGAGAGATTCTTAACATGAAATGTACTAACAAATAATTAAACTTACTTAATTAATCTTTATCATCGCCATGCAGCGAAAACCTCTTCACTGCAAGGTCACATTTTTTTATTAAAAAATAACAGAATAGTAGTAGTGATAAAAATGTATGAAGTTATAACTGAAGTTAACGTATTGTACAGTTATGTCGCGAACATCATTGACGTATCTCGAGTTTCTCTAGAGTATCTTAGAGGTGTGCACGTTCGTTCTAAATACGGACAGCAAAATTTCCCTCTTAACGAATAAAATACAATGTAACAAGGTTTTCGCTGTACAGCGTTTATGTACTGTATATTATGTATTCGAAGTCTCTATTTCAACGGCGAAGGTTTCTGATTCAACACATGTTTATTATTATTGTGTCCATGATAAGATGCATCACAAATTTATAGTTAATTACTACTTATATACTATAGCTAGAGTTTAATTTTTGTTAGTTTATCCAGTGTGGGTATTGACGTAATTTATATTATTAGGGTATATTTGTAACTTAGTTCTATTTAGCATTTTGAATATTTAACCGATTAAATTTTAGGCAAACGAATAAACTAATTGAAATGTGTCAAATAATCATCTCTTCAAAGATATAATTTGTTGTGTTTGTTGAGGATACCATTAGAAAATCCTGTAAACAACATCGAATGGAATTATCGGTTATTAATTTTAAAAAAAATTAATAATAATATGCACTTGTTAAATCCCTTTATTAAAACAAACATTTTAGTATTTTTTTGTTCTATTGTGACGAGCATCAAGAATGTGTACTTATATATATATCAAGAATGTGTACTTATATATATATAAATATACAATCAAACATACAAAGGTTGGATGGAATTAGTAAAATAGTTAAAGTTAAATAAATTGTTAAAAATAACAAACTGTCTACAGACTATACCAACAGGAGTAAAGACAAATGAATATTCAAATGACGTGATATCATTGGTCGAGATCTTGAATAGTCTTTGGTTTTATTTATGGATTCTTGAAGAAAATATCGTTTTCAATATATTCGTTTTATTAGGAACTTGATTCGGTATATATACTTAAGTGTTATATTATATTATAAATATATATATTTATATATATATATCAATCAATTACTGTTTGTAGTGATATAGCAAACCCTTTATCAAATCACATTCAAGATGTCGGCCAATGTTTGTTTAACTGTATTCCTTCGATTGGAATATGTGCTTTTTTTCTATTGTTGATCACGTGACTCAAAATGTTATTTTCGTACATTTTGTTTTATTACGTTTATTAATTAGTGTTAAATAATTTATCATAACAACTTTGTATTCGCTTTATTTGGACCACACTTTTAATTAACTTTGCTTTTAATGTTTATATAATTGTGCTATATACTGTAAATGTATTAGAATAATACACGTACAGTATATAGTACTAATATACTAGGAAATTATAATTGATTTTTTAATTGCATTAATAAATGTATTTTAGTGAGTCTTTCTTTTTTTTTCAAACAATTGAAACGATATATTTGCGATATGAGTCGTATTACTGACCCCTTGCTTTTTTGTGACACTTCACACAAGCTTTATACTTAAATGGACAAAAATAAACTTATTTATTAGTAAATATCTGAAAACAGGCACAGTTATTCTCCTTTGAAAAATAAATATTAAAACCATATAAATCTACATAAATAGGTAATTATAAGTTTAGAATTTTATATATATTTTATGTTGAAAATAATTTAAAAAATACTACTAAATCATCATCATCGATACGAAAACATTTTAAAAACTTAGTTGTGATAAATGTTATATAAAGGTATTAGTATAGATATATCCTAAATTAAATGTTGATATAATTTTATAAATCAATAAATAAAAATATTTGCAGTGATTATGATAACATTAAAGAAAGGTGGGAGAAAGCTTTTACTGAAGAACGGTTACACGTTTTATCGACATAAGCCGGTCAAATACGGCATGAGGTGGAGCTGCACGAACTCGTCCAAGTGTAAAAGCAACCTTCTGGTCTCCGATGAAGGTGACCTGATGAGGGCCTTCGAGCACCACGACCATGAACGGCCATTCTACTACATGATGCCGGATGGGACTTACGTCAAAACGAAGAAGTGATCAGTTTTAATTTGTATATTTGTTATGATACAATATCGTATACGATGTGAGACGAGTGTCTCTTTTAGCAAAAATTAATTATGTTCGGATCGGTCGAAAATCAAACATAATCATTATTGAAAATTTGGGAAGTTTTTCCCATTTATATGTACACAGCGAACCTTTTTTTTTTATACTATTTACTTCAATTTTGTTATTGATAATCCAAAGCTCATCGTTACCCAACAAAAAACAAATTGGCAGAGAAATAAAGATTCTGAGCTGTTTTGTCTTTGCCTGTTTATATATTGATTTGATATGTATATGTGTATTTTTTAAATTAGAAGAATAAATACTATGTACACTCTATAAGAACCCATGGATATTTTAGTGCTGGGCACATGTCGCCTGTTAAGGTCTTGAAGACTATAGATATAGAATTTACTTGGTGGGTTTTGTGTGTTTTGAGAGGTACCACCCACTTATCAAATACTTTGCTCCTAAACAGCAATAATATACATTTATAATAGTATCGTTGTGTTCAAGTTAGAAGGGTGCACTCCTTTTAGGCAAGGCAATATAACTACACAACAAGTTGGTTGGCTTGACATTGGGAATTGGTGATGTAAGGATTGATAAATATTTTTTACGGCGCCAACGTCTATGGCCAGTGGTGACCACCTACCAACTAGTGGGCCATCTACCAGTCCTAACTATATTATAAAGAAAACACATTAACCTTAAAAAAAACATTCCACATGTGCAGGCTACTCAGTGATTTCCCATATGAGCACTAAATTAATTGTTATAATAAATATATTAAGCACATGAAACTCAGTCTTGTGTCATGCTTAGATTGTAGCTCGCTATACTAATTTGTTATTCATGTGTTCATATTATATAAACTGGTTCATCTCGGCGTAGAAATGATTTTATAATTATGTACTAATAAATTGAAAACATTCTTGATATAATATTTGTTAGAAAATAAATTTATATAGGAATAAAATATTTAAGCTTAAATATATTAGTAGAAAAATGAATGCAGTTATATGTATGTAATTATTTTTGTTACGGAATACATATTGTTTTTTATGTTTATAAATATATTTTGGCATCATATAATTGAATAATTTAGTGTAATTAAATATATTTTATTTTAAGACTAAATAATTCTCCTTAGTCTATATTTTGTTTGTTAAAAAATAGATGTATTATAAAACAAATAAAACCTTTTTCTTAAACCTCTTCATTAGTTCATGTATCGAGTAAACTACAAAGGTAAGAGGTACCTTCAAGAAGAGAGCATACTCTTTCCTCAAAGGCCGGCAACGCACCTGCAAGTCCTGTTGCAGATGCTGGATGTTGCAGATGTCCATGGGTGGTGGTAGTCACTTTCCATCAGGTGAGCCTCCTGGTCGTATGCCTCATCTTACATAAAAAAAAAAAGGAAAAAAGGTATACAAATATAAAACAGTATTATAAGTAACTTTAATATTAAAGTTGTCATAACACTTAAAAAGTAATTCTTACCAGCTTTCGATCAAATCGTAAAAAAAATACAATAAAATATCATGTATGTATATGGATGTATCATCATGTATTTAATAATACCATAAATAGTGCGAAGGCATAGTTCAAAAAACTTTTTGTTCTTCATCTACAATTAAACAATACATATTTAAATTACAATAAACTCGAGCATTTTATATACGCACATATTTCATTGGTTATTTTTTGTTACTTACTAAATTTGGCAGGGCTTTGTGTAAGGCCATTTGGGTAGGTACTACCTTTTCATCTAATATTTTACCGCCAAATAGTAATACTTACTTTTGCTGTGTTCCGGTTGATGACGCATTGTCGATTTAAGAAACTATTGATATTTCTTTACGCCGCCAATGGTGGTGGTGGCCACTTTCAGACAGGTAAATACCTTATAAGAACCAGCTAAAGAAACTCAACGGATCTTTTTATTTTTGATGTGTAATCATCTTTGGGGGGCTATTTACACGTGGGGGGGGACAACTGAAATATCGATTTGAGTGTCAGACGAGTAAGCGTCAGATGACGTCAGTGTAACTTTTCGAACGTCAGATGACTTCAGCGTATGATTTATTATTAGAAGTGCGTTAATGTATTCGTGAGATCGGTACATAAACGCACATGTTTACACATCAATTCTTTTGGGTACCTTGGCACTCACACTAGATTTTAAATCATATATAGGCATTATTTACAAATTTGTATAATAACCGTTTGCACATAAGCGTTCCATTATATTTTTTTAAATTTAGCTACAAAGGAATTTTGATCCTGTTGTAAAATCATATAGGTACATTAGCCAATATATTGGCCCCAGATTTTGAAGTAAAAAATATATGATTGCCGTTAACAACTTCAGACTAGAAGTTATTCTTTACCTTGCGGCCAATTTGGATTGTGCACAATACACATTTGTAATTTATTTAACAAAAAACTGTGTAAAACAGTAACGTGTAACGTGTTTTTTTTATCTAATCAAGTTTTTAATTTACAGCTACTTTTATAACGATGAGCAATGGTAAGAAGAGCTTGGTCTTGTTCGGTTATACGTTTTTCTTCCGTTACGACATCAAGACGGGTCAGAAATGGGTTTGCACCAAGTTCCCGAGATGCAAAGCGTACTTATGTATCGATAAGGATGAAGTTATATTTGACAGTCGCCTCGAACATAATCACGAGACTAAGTTGTTACATAAGTGTGCAAATGGTAAATATGTGAAGATTAGTCGTTAATGATACTTGTCATAATGAAATGTTTTTCTTTTTTTTTTAATATCAATTTGACGTATGTATTACAGATGTATGCCTTATATAAAAAATAATTAAAAAAATATGAATGTAAAAAATATAAATGTAAATAGATAATACATGAAATTAATATTGGTTATTATTTTTATATTAATTAAACTCATGTTTAAATATCTTCATTTTCTACAAAAAATTATAAAATCCTCTCTTTTTAAATCAATGAATGTAAAGCTACATACTCACATTACCTGTGAAGCTGGATAGCTACTTTCGTGAATTTGACTTAGAAAAAATTAAACTCAAGGTGTGTAGTGCACATAACAATTTAGATATTGTACACAAGACCTCTCATTTGAAGTTGTAACCAGTTTGTTCAATTTTTGAACATTATTATTTAATATTATATTATACATCTACGAAGTTTTTAGACATTGAAACACGAATATTAAGTAATAATTATCATTTTGCAAACAATTCATCATTTTGCAAGAAATAACTCAAAACGAAAATTCGTTTTAAATAATAATTTCATTTCAAAGATTTTTTTGGATATTTTTTTCTGCTTGTGACTTCCTTGCACTACAACTGGGAATAATGGTTCTTAAGTTTTAACATACCATTTTAAAATTACAATTACATAATACTAGCTACTATTCGTGGTTTCACTCGCGTTAAACTCTCCAGCTCGTGGATCGTGGTGTTAAATTGTCTATAACCGTCCTCAAGAAACAATTGTGCTATCAAATACAAAGAATTAATGAAATCTGACTATTAGTTCAAGAGATAAGCGCGTTCATACAAACAAAAACAATTGCATCACATTGATTATATTATACATTGATATGATGTTTTCAAAGCATTAATGTTGGCTTTTCAGCTGCCTCCAAATAAATGATAACTAAACGAAATCTATATTATTTCTAGCAAAATTGATATCAACGGCCGTTGGTAAATGGTTCGTGTACCATGGATCAACGATACAAAACAAAAATTGGTCACAAATGGGTTTGTCCCGATGTAAAGCAAATCTCTATATGACTTTGAGATTATTGATTGCTTGAACATTGTCATTTAAAACGCATTCCACCGCATTGTTCAGATGGTGAATATATTCAAACGAAATAAAAAATATTTAAACGATAACTCATTTTAAACTTTACCTTTTTAAACTTAGTATAAAGGCAACGGTACTAGAGATTAGGTTAGTGTACAAAAAAAATGTATAAAACTATTTTAAAAGAGATTAAGCTATTTTTGAATTATGCGATATTATATAATGTTATATTGACGTTATAAAATACTGCATTATAATTAAACATAATGAATCACTATACTTAACGTTCTATTAGAAAAAATATTTCACCAATAAATGTAATTACAAAATATAATATGTTTTATTTAATAATAACGATTAATATTTTAAACGCACAATTATACATACAAAGATTCATTTACTTAGTAAATAGTTCTCCGAAATGCCGTTCGAGTCTGAGAAACGACAACATATGGCCCAAAATATTATGAACATAAAAAACCAAATATCTGACACGATATAGTTGGTATTTAGTACTTTAGCTTTTAAGTAGACAATATAATTATTGGCTATCTTGTCTATGTAACACTTTAATTTGCAGTATTTTAAGAGTGCGTTTTTAATAACTTTAAGCACCTACTTATAATATGTTAATTTTGCAGCGAACGTAATTAATTTGGCGAGTGGAAAGATGTGGTTAGAGCACGACAGCTACACATTTTTCTTTCGATATAAAGTCAAAATGGGACAGAAGTGGGTCTGTACGTCCTACCCGCGCTGTAATGCCTACATTTGCGTCGATCAAACCTACCGCATTTTACTTAGCAACCCGGACCATAATCACGGTCGACGTATGTGTATAACATGTGTACCGTAGACATGTAAATAAAAAGTGCGACTAAGGGTAGAGGTAGAAAATAATTGTGGGTTTATACGGCATCAATAAAAATATTTCAAAAAAAAAATTTTTTTTTATATATTGTAATTGATGACGCACATTAAAGATTTTTGTCACTTAATAGTGCACTAGCCCATAATTTATAATCAAACTTATTACATCTAGCGAAAATATTTTCTCGTGTATACTTATGTAACCAATGACATTAAAGAAACGAATTTGTATGCTCAGAACTTGTACTTGTATGCTCAGAAAGTACAGTCAGCATAAAACTTTATTTGCTTGTTGAAGCTGTTCGACTTGTGCAATGATTTAATGCGAATGAAATTAATCGCTTACAGATAAATTAAAATTGTGCAGAATAAGTTACTTTCTATTTGACAATATTTTACGCAAGCTCAATAAAAAAAGGAACAAAAATATTATAAAATACGAATCTTTCGAAGAAATAATTCGTTATAACTGTATCAAGCCACCGTAAAGGGAGATCCAGATATTTTTTTGCGAGCAGTACATATGTTGATAGTAAACACCGGTACGTGGGAGTGAGAGAGCATGATAAGCTATTTTCAATTCGTTTTCTTAATGTCAAAAGTTACATACATAGGACTATTCTAGCAGGTAATTTTATTCAATATTTACCAGATTTGAATCATATCTATATATGCTCTTTGAATAATAACATAACTAATAATATAATCAATATCAAGTTAACGTTAAGACTTTATTGCACACTACGCTATTGTATTTACTACCAAAAATACTTCGATCTATACTATTTTAGCGGGTTTAAAAACTTGCTATCCATTTTTAAGCTCATACGTGAAAAAGAGATGGCAATATATTATTAGTTTGAGTTTAAAGATTCTGTACATGTGGCCATACCCACGCTAATTACTTGACTTCCCACTGGTGGCCAATTTTACAAACAAATTGTCACTTTATCGCAATCGAATCGAAGCGCGATCGTTGCCGTTTATCCGTTTTCCTATTATTTAATGTAATTATCGACTATTGGCATAAAAGTTAACAATTAAGTTTATTTGTGATATAACGGTGTGTGTTAATATGATATCGGTTCGATTCCAATCAGAATAAATATAGAATAGTCAAAGTTTGATTGGAATTGAATCTGTTACATATCGTAATCGTTATAGATTAGTAGAATTCGGCATTTGTCTTACCTGCCGTGGAAGAAACTAAATAGAAAAGTGGTTTTAAATGTTACATAATAGTCGTTATTTTCAGTCGATTGTAAATGTCTTAAAGTGATCCTTAACATTATTATATAAGATCAAATATTGTCTTTTATTTATTAATAGTTAAATAATTTCACATCGTTGTAGTAGATTTTTAAGCATTTACATTTTTAAAAGTAGGTACTTTCTTGATCATAATTTTTTATGAAAAATTCTCGGTATCTTGTCGAAAAATGTCTGTATAATCTGTAATAATAATATAATAAATCTATTTAATAGACAATATTTTTATCAAATTGAAACTAAAATATGTTTATTAATATATTGTAATATCATTAAAAAATACCTATTTTATTAATATTATAGAAAATAATTACATGCTATATGGAGATAAATTTGAAGTGTAACAATAAATTTAATATTACTCAATCATGTATTAATTTTATTAGTGATCATTTATAGTAATAAATTAATATATAATCGTAAAATTTCTAACGAGCTCGTAAAGCTCTTGCTACTACGCCTGAACTCTTTCCGGTCGTGTCGGATTGCCGTCCCATCGAATTATCAGCGTGAGGGAATAGACATAGCATCAATGCTGGCGCACACACTTGTGCACTACAAAATATCGTGCGCAGTTGGCTAATGTCTTTTGGGATCGATACAATTGGCCACCATGGTCGAAATAAGCCAGGAGGTCATCATAAATTTTTGACAACGATTAGTATTCTGTTCGAAAGGAGACTTCATGGTGGACTTCAATAAAAGAATCGATTTGTTTTAAGTTATATTATCATAAAATTATCTTTTAACTCATTTTTATTTGTTAAATATTTCAGCGGAACTGATAACGATGACGAATGGTAAACAGCTCGTACTTCTAAACGGTTATACGTTTTACAGAAGATATAAATTAAAGAAATTCTACAAATGGAATTGCACCTCGTTCCCGAAATGTAACGCTCATCTTAATATCGACGACGGTATGACTGTACGTGGTAGTAATGTCGAACACAACCACGATAAAAAGATGATTATCAAAACGTCGAATGGACTATACGCTAGAATTTGAAGAAGTAATTTTTTTATCTGATGATGTGTTTTATGTATTTCTATTTTAGTTGAATTAAATCACAAGATTATCTATTTATTAGGACATAACTCTGAAATGATTTTGATGATTGTTTGATTATTGCATAGGATATACTTTGTGGGTACCATTGAAAGAAAAAGATCACATCTAAATGTAGGGTTGAAAACTAGACGATTTAATTTTTTAATAAATATTTTTTATACTAAAATATTTCTTGTTGTTCTAATTGTTTTAATACCTTACTTATAAACGGTGTTTGCAGGTCAATGTTTCAATGAAATTAATGAATGAGTTTACCTTCTGTCTGTCTGTAAGTCCGACATCTTATGTCATCCTTACCTGTATTCGATGATTAATTTTAATGGGTTTTAATTAAAAAATTATTGTATTGTATCCAAACTATAGTTGTAACCTGACATCGCATGTAAAGAGTTAAATTTGTTGCAGTTGAAATGATAACCACAATACATGGCCGACAATATATAAAGTACCGAAACCACTTCTACACGAGGACACCGAACATCGAGAACAGGTGGAGATGCATCAACACGCACCATTGCTACGTCAGTCTGTACGTGGATGATTTTTTGAATGTCGTGAAGCCGCCGCGGGATCACTTGCACCCACCTAAATTGTTCTACCGGACGATGAACGGGACTTACAAACTGGCTAAACGCAGAACGCCGAAAAATCTTGTAATATTTGCTTAGTGTTTTCACTAAGCAAATATACACACACACTTAACTATCGTGGATTTATCGTTACTTGTAGATCACATTCCGATAATGTTTACGTGAATACGTCAGATACATTCTTTTTTTTAAATTTATTTTGTGATTTAACATAATAATAGAATATATACGATCATCATTTATTTTCTTCAGGTAGCAATAGTTTGTATTTCTGTTCAGATTTGAAAGGTGAACCAATTACATGCACATCGTATAAGGAAGTGTAAGAAATGGTTGATATATCTTACAGTGCATACACAGTGATAACCCATTTGCCCGAAAGCTTTCCTATATTAAATTTAAAAAAAAAATAGATCGTATTTTACGCCTAATGACAAAGGTAAAATATATAAATCAATGACTCGTCAAAATAATTTCACACTAATGTTGTAAGTTCACCTCATAAAAATCACAAAATGTCCTCTTATCTTTTTTATTTAATTAATACTTGTAATTCTATGGGTTGTGACGAAATCCCGATACTTAATTTATAAAAAATCGAGGGTTGTCACTAGGGATTTGTTTGTTAAAACCCTTTCGTTTTATTTATAACGATAAAAAGTTGCTCGGATTTACTCCGTTCCGCGAAAAGCTACATCTGTCGCATGTCACCCATAAAAACATATAATTGTTACATAAATCAAGCTGCGGTTGTTGAGACGAGAGGACTAAGGAAAAAAAACAACAGCGCCTTGTATTAATTATTAGTTAAAAAACGATGTCATATTCTTCAGAATAATTTATAACATACGCGTATATGTATAAATAAATAAATGTTGTGCATAGAGATGAGATCACGCCCGAGGAAAGTGCGGGTGAAATTTGAAATGTTGCCTTTAGGCGCGCTTTTAGTACAAACGGGGATTCCCATGTTTATAAAAATTGTAAGCGGTGATGGAAATGGTTCTTATTAACATTATTAATATTCCTCTGTTTCTTTTATTTGATGACGTTTACAAATTATCGTAGTTTGTTTTGTCTCAAATACCATATGAATTTTAATAAAATTTATAATTATGTTCTTACCAAAAAAAATAGTTTTGTCTTCTTCTTTCGGATGTCAAATTATTTATGTTAGAAAGAGAGACATTATGTACCTTCATCTGTGCAACGCTTATTAGTAAGTATATAAAGTTTCCCATGGCTTAATTGTAAAATTATTTAGATATAAACTATATAAAAATGTTTTTCAATATGAACAGAATTTTTAAGTTTTTTTAAGGTTCCTTTATTAATTATACAATATATTATTATGGGGTTTTAATACTTGGAGTATTATAATTGTAATCGTTTAGTCTTATTTTTTGACATTATTCCATCTTTATATTAAATATATGATATTATTTTAACAAATATAATTTGATCTTGAGGTAGCTAGTAAATAGTAACTTAATTAAAAAAAAGTTATGTTTAATTATATTAATGGTAAAAAATATAGTTATTAGTTGAAATAACATGTTTTTTAAATTTAATTACGGTTAGAAATTGGATTATAATTTTTATAGGTATTATATTTAAGTTGAATTTTAAATAAGTTTAAGTATATATGTAAGTTTTAATATTTAAATAAAGTATAGATATATTAGATTCAAGGATTATTATTATTTTGATTCCATAATTTGTTGTTTTTTATTGATGCAACTATAGATTACAACAACTTCCTTAAGAGTTTGGCTATCAAATGCAAAAACATTTTATTTAATGTGAATTATAAATCTGAATTCTCCTGAGTTCAGCGCGATTAAACAAAAATCAAATCACCTCTTTCGTAACATTTTTTATATTTAGATATCAGCATTTTTTTTAAATTCAATATATTTTTTCATTTTGTTTTTTGATATTTATATATATATATATCATTACTATGACTGCCTCGTTGGTCTAGTGGCTAGATATAAGGCCGCAGACCCGGTGATCCTGGGATCTGGTCCTACGCCTGAACTCTTTCCGGTTGTGTCGGATTGCCGTCCCATCGGATTTTGAGAGCTAGGGAAGAGAGAGTGCACCCGTGTTTGCGCACACATTTGTGCACTATAATATCTCATGCGCAGTTGGCTAATCTCTCTAGAGATTGGCCGCCGTGGCCGAAATCGGTCTGGAGGAAGTTACATATATCATTAACATTTTAAATATTTCTTTCAGGTACATTAATTACCTTGCAAAATGGTAAATCTCAGATGCTATACATGGACTACACATATTTCAGACACTACATTACCCGGCACAAGATACGATGGAGCTGCACTAGCTACCCAAAGTGTAAAGCGTATTTATTTGCAAATGAAAATTTGGTAATTAAAAGCATACACAATGAACACAATCATGAAGTGCGCAAGTTTCATATAACTAATAATGGAAAATATATTAAACTTTAAATTATGGAATGTTCTAGAAGCATTTTTATGAGTTACTGCTTCCATCTGTCGTTCTTAAGTATTTGAATTTGAGTTAACAATCTTAATAATTTTTTTATCTTATACTAATATAGGGTTTTCCAATAGGGACGCTTGAACTTTGACAGCTGATTGCGGCCATGTTGTTTGAGTGACAGCTGTCAAATGCAGTGTGTTATATTCATTCCGTCCTCCCAAACCACCATGGCAGGTTACAGTGTCGAGCAGCACGTGCAAATCATAAAATTGTTTTATGAAAATGGGTCTTCAGTTCGAGCAACGTTCCGCGCACTTCGCCCGTTTTACGGTCGCGATGATCGTCCTGCCGAGTCGACTATCCGTCGATTGGTGGACAAATTCGAGTCAACCGGGTCAGTTAACAATCAGCCGGTTCCCGTGCGTCAACGTAACGCGAGATCTGCCGAGAATATCGCCGCTGTGCGCGACAGTGTCCTCGAAAACCCGCGGCAGTCAATTCCGCGTCGCGCACAGGAACTCGGCCTTTCGCAGACGACAACTTGGCGAATTTTGCGTTGTAACTTGAGCCTGCACCCGTACAAGATCCAGCTGACCCAAGAGCTCAAGGTTAATGACCATAGACAGCGCCGTGTGTTCGCTGACTGGGCATTAGAGCAGTTGGAAGTTGACGCCGATTTTGGCAAAAAAATCATCTTCAGCGACGAGGCGCATTTTTGGATGAATGGCTATGTCAACAAGCAAAATTGCCGTATTTGGGACGAGACCAATCCACACGAGGTTCACCAAGTGGCAATGCACCCGCAGAAAGTGACTGTTTGGTGCGGATTTTGGGCCGGAGGCGTGATTGGTCCGTATTTTTTCGAAAACGATAATGGTGTGGCCGTCACCGTCAATGGTGAGCGATACCGGTCGATGATAACCAACTTCTTTTGGCCTGAAATCGAGAATATGGATCTGGACAACATGTGGTTTCAACAGGACGGCGCTACGTGCCACATAGCACACGCTACGATGGAAGTTCTGCACGATCAAGCGCCCTTAATGGAAAACCCTATATTATAAAAAAAATAGATACTGAAATTTTATTTGTTTATTTTTGCTTTTGTTTTATATACGTAAAAAGTACTAAACTGATTGATATGTAACTTTTATATTGTTTTAGTTTTTACTGTTCGGTAGGATAGGTATATATAGGGTGGACCAAAAGTCCGGTAACATTTCGAATGGTTATAAAAAATACAAAAGAGATATGAGAGAAAATATGTTTATTTATTCTAAAAGTACAAAAATCAGGGTTTTATTTTTTAAAAATAACGTCGTCCAAATGTGTCCCTTGTTTAGTTTGGCACTCCTGTAATCTAGAGCGGAAATTTTCCATAACCGCCCGACAAGTGTTTGGAGAAATGTTCTGAATTTCCTCGCGTATATTTTCTTTTAATTCTTCAATAGACTGAGGGTTGTTATTAAAAACTTTACTTTTGAGGTATCCCCAAAGGAAAAAGTCCATTGGTGACAAATCCGGGCTGCGGGGTGGCCAGTTAATGTCACCTCTTTTGGATATGACTTTTTGCCCAAAAATTTCACGAACCGCTGCTATTGAGTCGTTGGAGGTGTGACATGTGGCCCCATCTTGTTGAAACCATGTCCGTTGATTAAAACCAGAGTAGTCCTGTAATGCTGGAGCAAAAAAGTTCTGTAGCATGGCAATGTATCGCTGTGTGTTGACGGTAACGGGACGGCTTCTCTGATCCTCATAAAAATACGGACCGATAATTCCACTGGCTGATAAAGCTGCCCATACAGTAACTTTGGGCGAGTGTAAGGGCTTTTGGTGCTTCAATTGCGGGTTAGCATCACTCCAGTATCTGCAATTTTGCCTGTTCACATGCCCATTTATGTGAAAATGTGCCTCGTCTGAGAAAAAGATGTTATTGAAGCTCGTAAACCTCGCAAGCATTTCGTTGGCAAACTGCAGTCTCTGAGTGTAGTCATTTGGCCTTAATTGTTGTACAATTTGAATTTTATACGGGTGTAAATGTAAATCCTTGTGAAGAATACGATTTAAAGATGTCCTAGACACATTTAAAACACTAGGTTTCGAGTAGACAGGCCAGGTTGTTCTTTAACAGATGCTCGTACGCGCTCTATGTTTGCGGGCTCTCTCGACGTCTTAGGTCGGCCGGATCGTGGTTGATTTAATGTTGAACCCGTCTTCTCAAACTTCTGTACCCAATTTTTAATTGCACGAGTTGATGGAGCTTGATTTTTATTTCGTATGTTGTACTGTGTACAAAATTTTCGTTGCGCTTCAGTCGCAGAATCGTTGTTGCGATAGTACTCGAGTACGCAAAACGCGCGTTGTGCTCCGCTGAACGACGCCATTGCACTGAATTCCAACTAGCCGCTCTCGCGCTTAGTAACGCCCCGCTCCCCCCTATCCCCCGCAATTGGAAGCAGCGCTCGATTCAAATGTTACCGGACTTTTGGTCCACCCTGTAGTATGTTAATATGATGCACTTGTTTTGAGATACAGCCAAATATGCCGACATAGACGAATAGATAATTATCGGCACGGGCGGCAAGAGAACTAGGTTTGTAAATCTTCTAAATAAATGTTAATTAGATTGGAAAAAATTTACGAAAATAATTAATTTCAATAAAAACTGTAAAAATATTTTTTATGTCAATATTTTTTATAATAATAATTGTAATTAGATTATATAATGGATTATTATATATTAAGGCGAAAAACGATTCGTAATAAATCTGCGAATTTTTTTCTAAACTTGTTTTTGTTATAATATATAAAATACATTTGAGATACAATACGCATAACTAACTTAGCTGCCCTGAACTTATGCTACAGACACGTTCGTTCTTCTAAAATCGCAAAAATCGATTTAATCTACTATTTGTATGCACATCAACACAATAGGCAACGTTAAAGGATTCGTCGCTACTGGCGTTATAGAGGTAGACTGATGGATCGGTAGTTTTGGACTGAGGGGTCTCTTAAACCTCTGTAATATCATAAAATAGTGCAACTGTCCGTGATAGCAAAAATATATTCGGTGTTGTAAACAACTCTATGTTTTGTACCCTTATCATTGGTTTTTGTTTTTTTTTTTATTGTATAGGTATGCGGACGAGCATTTGGGCCACCTGATGGTAAGTGGTCAATAACGCCCATAAACAATGGCATTGTAAGAAATGTTAACCATCACTTACATCGCCAATGCGCCACCAACCGTGGGAAAACCTACCCAGACAAGTTTGCACAAACCTCTACCACCGAGTAACAGCTGGTGTCAGCTTCTGGGGAATGTGCGGGTTGGCATGCAGCTGTTGATTGGTTGATTTTATTTTTACAAACCACATGTATGCTACCAATGAATATACCGTGACTGTTCGTGATATTGTTATTATATATTCCGTGTACATAAGTTATCGTGGAATGCAAAAACACCGCCGATGACGCGTCGATATGTTGTTGGGAACATTACACAACAAATTTAAAAAAAAAATAAAAATAAATAACGTGAAATTAAATTAGTTTCGATTAGTTAAGATACGAATATTTACTAACAAAATATACAGGGTTATTTTTAACGACCCAGTAACCTTGCAGGACTAGATAACTAACACCGCGCGATCGATCGCCGACGCGTCGATCTTTGCGATGTGCGTAGATTTATAAACGTTCAAGCGAGAAATTAAATTAATACTTATTTTTGTATGAAAATAAAATCTAACAAATTATCAAAAGTCGTAGAACAAAAGTTGTTGCTTATGGTGTTAGCTATCTAGTCCTGCGAGGTTGCTGGATCGTTACAAAAAACCTTGTATAATACAAAATTCTATCTCAGTAAAAATAATAAACAAAACCATTTTTTTGTATATCTGTCAGTGTCTTAGAATGGTAGACATACTTCGAAGGGCAATGGAAAAAGCCACATTTTGTAAGTATATACTAGATAATGACTTATACTTGATGTCCTTAGCTGAGGGCTAACAACAAGTATCTCTTGGACGTGCGTATTCTGAACCCTTAATTGGCTAGGAAAATGAAAAGGCTATATTTGGTTTAAAATTGTATTTTAAACATTTAGTAACAAAATATTTTTACAGTATAATTATATAATATATATATTTAGTTTAAAAGAAACGAAATGTGCAGCAGAATTGGAATGAAACAAATTTGTTACGAACTTAACATTTAATACCGAGTTATATGCCGGTAACTTTAATTACGAAAAACATGAATACTGTAAAGTTATAGTTTGTATTTTTCGAAACGTTCATGCTCACAATTTTACTTTTACTAATAAATAATAAATCGGGTCGAATGTTACTCACACTCGTCTAACACTGTATTTGATGTTTTTGTACGTGGGCAGTTGTTGTAAGAATATTTTAGAGTGTAGAGTGTAATATCAGAGAAGTATGAAACATGTTGATTATCGTTAAGCCTAGGGAGTCTATTGGATAGAACTTATTTCTTAATCGACCACACCACAGACACAAGACCACAGACATTATATACTTTTGCTCATTTATATGCTTTATTTGTTTTCTGCAACTCGAAATAGCTCTTATGCGTAATGCTCTTGTGGTAATGCAAGCAGCGGTGGACGTATTTATAGGAATGATAAAGTACAAGTCAATAAATGAAGAAACATTTAGTGCTCAAATGGGTGAAGCAAAACATCGTGCGAAAAATGCATCTTTTAGATGAAATTCTGCTACTTGTGTATGCATGAACATATTTGATGAGTGTGGCATGATGGAATAAGCTCGTAAACTTTCTCAAGAAATGTCTTTGCCTGTGCAAAATATATTTATTAAAATATGGCCGTTAGTGTACAAAATAATAGCTACAAATATTATAGCGCGGGTCGTGTTAACATGTGAACTTTTTACATAATACCTAAAAAACATCGTCGTTGAATTTCTAACACCACGTAAGTCAAAAATAGCAACTTTTCAGTAGAGAGAAAAAACTGCATAATTTTGTATAGATACTATAATAATACAAATTTACTACTTGCGTATACTTAATTTTCTATTGGCCGATACGTGTTTCAGATTGGCTAAAACGATGCGTCTTCCGATTCTCTAGCGAATGGCATCAAAATGTCAAAACAGCCAAAAAGTGACTTACGTGGTGTTAGAACTTCAACAACGATATGTATATGTTACCTATATTACCTATATATATATTATATATATATATATTAAAATTACAGTTGAACAAATATTTACTGAAGATGGCAAGATGTTTTTAAGATACAAAGGTTTCTATTACACCAGAGTGCCGTGCAGCTTGAACCGGTGGCGGTGTGTCGCCACGAAGACGTGCTTCGTCGCATTAAATATTAACCACGATTTTTCAATAAAAAAAGAACCAAAACTACATAATCATTCGCCGAAGGTGCTCATGAAGATGAGCAACGGTAAATGCATGTTTATATCGAATTGGAAAAGAAACGAAACGCGACATTCGTTTCCCATAAATTGGATTTAATAAAATTAATGTAAATAGAATTCTATTGTAAATATTATGGAATAATTATTCCAATCCAATTGATGTATAAACTTTTGTTTATGGAATGCAACAAAAATGAATTGAATATAAGTACTTAATTTTTTATAAGTTTAATTATAATTGTAAATAACCAAGATAAAAGAAGTGTTAATATTAAAACGTTATTGTGTTATTTATTAAAGTAAATGATAAAATTAAAATATTTAAAATTATTAATTATATGTCTTGTTCACCAGTTACTATAATTATTTTAAAAGATGTAAGATTTTTATTAAAGTCTATTCAACTCAAAACTAACTTATTTAACATTGATAAATATGTATTTAATTTAATAATATCTACTTGTTTATTTATTAAAGAATAATTAAAAATATTTTAGGTCAATTGAAAGAAATACGTCTAAGAAATGGAAAGACGTTTTTATTATACAATGATTACACATACACGTTTTGGTTTCGCTCAAAGACGGCTGTTCGCTGGAGGTGCACCATGAAGTGCAAGGCTGCAATCGTTGTGTCGCTATCGGGAAAATTATTAAAGGCATTAAATTCACACGAACATCCTCCTCCTAAATACCACGTTTTAAGAGACGGAACATATACAAGAATATAAAACAATATAGTGAAATTATGTATTACAAATTGTATCTAATTGTTCTAGAATCCAAATACTAGACTTGAGTTTAACTATTCGATTTTTAGATAAGTGTTCATGTGTAGAGTCTCATTACATGGTCGGCTATTTGCTTGACTCCTTAGAAGAATTTTTAATACAATCTTACATCCCCTTTATCGCTACCATATGTGTAAAAGGAACCATATGTAAATTTCCACGGTGCTGGCACCAGTAGTTTGGGCTTTCTGTGTATTATTTGTATATTGGTATGTATATGTAGTTATAAGTAAATAGCCCTGGTGTCAATTTTCAAATGTCCTAACACAAAGTTTGTCTTAAGGAACCACTACAGCGATAAGACTGCCTATTGCTCTGTACATATTTTTGTTATTTCTTTTTCGTTTTAATTTAATCTATGTATGATAATGAGCCTAAATAAAAAAGAAATCTAAGTTTTCCAACACTTAGTGTTAATATTATCTGATATTAAATTCTGTCTTGTTTACCAAATATCAAGGCTCTATTTGTCACACTCCAATAAAGTCATCCACACTCGGCTCCAATGTTTGACAAAAAACGTATGACAAATATATCACTTTACTAAGAACGTTCCAGAAACTATTCAAACATATCGTTTTATACAAGATCACTTGACAAGCACTCATTTCGCTCATTCAATGTTTTTCTTTAAAAATATGAATTAATTTCTTAAGCTGTGACCTAACCAATATAATTATGAAATAAATTGTTTGTTAAATTATATTTTATGAAATGATTTATGTGATAACTATTTACTCGTCAAATGTAATTAACAGTGTTTATAGAATCAGTAAATATTATTGACTCCCTCGTTGGTCTAGTGGCTTATCAGGTCTTGGGTTCAGTTTTTATAAGGTTACTTGTAAAATGAAAATTTGTAATTTATTTTCTTTTTTTTAATATAAAACGACAGGAATAATGTAATACTAATTAATATTCTCTTCGATTCGATTTCGATTTGATTCAATAGATTTATTAAATTAAATAACTTAAAAATAATCTTTTGATTATTATCAGTGTAGAAAATCATACTTAAATAAATATGAATTACTCTTTAAACGTTTTATTTTAAATCTATAAACATAATTTAATTTATTTTAAGGTATATATAAGGTCACACATATTGCACTAGTTGATGTGATAATTACTCAAAAACGGTTTCTATTCTTATCTTTACAGGAAGCTTGAAGTTAATTACTCTAGAAAACGGAAAGAAGTTTCTGCTATACAAAGGCTATACATATTGCTTTGGTTTCAAGAGTAAAGTCGGTAATCGCTGGAGATGCACCCTCACGTCAGATTGCAAGGCGTTCATCATGGTGACAAACGACGGTATGCTGATACGAGCTACAGGTACACATATGCACCGACAGCAGAGGTACCACATACTGCCGGATGGGAGATATGTGAAAATTTAATTCATAATAATAATTATATATTCGCATTAACATTAAATGTATCTTGTGCACGATTAATTGTAAAACTATATCAATAAGACATATTTTTCACTTATTAAATGTAAAACTTTTTATATGATTATGATTAATTATTAAATATATCTTTAACATACGATAAAATGTATTAATAATTCGCCAACTGAACACATGTTTAAACATTACACATAAATTAAATATGAATATTTTATATAATCAACTGTTATCTTAATCAAGGCTTATAACAACGACAAAAATATATATTTAAAAGAGATGATATTTAAAAAGAAATGCAAACACACCTGAGATTAAAATTCTCTCATATGAAAAAGAAGATACTGATTGGTATCCAAAACGTAATATAAAAATGCTCGTTAATATATAACAGTAACAGCCTGAGAATGTCCCACTGCTGGGCTAAGGCCTCTTCTCCTCTTTTGAGGAGAAGGCTTGGAGCTTATTCCACCACGCTGCTCCAATGCGGGTTGGTGGAATACACATGTGACAGAATTAAAGTGAAATTGGCACATGCAGGTTTCCTAACGATGTTTTCCTTCACCGTCAAGCAAGAGATGAATTACAATCACAAAATAAACACATGAAATTTAGTGGTGCTTGCCCGGTTTGAGCCCACGATCATCGGTTAAGATGCACGAGTTCTTACCACTGGGCCATCTCGGCTTTAATATATATTATGGGATAAATTGAATGTGACGCGGAATAGTGCTAATCGTTTATCCCGAAAAAAACACGATTGAGTCAACTTGAATTTTCGTCTATATCAAGGACTAATAAAGTATTAATTAGGATTAATTAAAGTTTTAATTTTTATTACAGCCAATATCACGTCAGTTAAACCTGAGGTAGAGGAAATTACGATGGTAACCGGGAAGAAGTACCTGCGAGTCTTAGGGTATACCTATGATGGCGCGCTTAAGTTGAAATACTCCATGCGCTACCGATGCAGCCAAGGCTGTGGAGTATACCTTTACAAATCGTTCGATGGTCTCTTATTGGATCCCATTCCTGCCCACAGCCATCCACCACCCAAACTATGTATCACCACTTCAGGAGTTTATAAGAGAATGAAATAAAAATATATCAAATATTATGCCAGTCTTAAGGTCGATATTGATAATCCAAAATAGTGGCGTAGCTATGTCAATGCAACCAATGCAGTCTCGTGGGGCCGCTAATCTAAGGGGAGCCACAAAACGATTCTTTTATTTTAAGACGTTTTTTTAAGAAACAACCACAAGAAAAATTATAATTTAGGTAATTTAATTCAGCACACGCTATTTAAGATTTTATCGAGGACAACGAGGAATACGGTCGTATGTATTCGAGGTCCATACGCTCAGAGTTCTTATAAAACCACCACAGGCATAGATTATAATTGTGTTGTGTAAAACTTGATATTAATAAAAAAATCGTAATTTGAATTTTTGTTCACTTATAATAAAACCCAGCTTTTAGGAATATAATGGCGACAAGCCGATTTTCGTCCAAAGCTCAGCAGTGCACGTTCGTTGTCATAATAGTCATTCCTAGTTTTTCTTTTCTAGTTTTTTTATGGGGTCCAAAAACGTAGTTACACCACTAGTCCTAAATATGACTTGAAAAGGTTCCTACCTTTTCAAATCTTACAAATAAATAAGAATCAAACTAAATTGCCAAAAATATTGCAGCTAAGACGTAAGTGGAAGAAGGTGCCATGAAACAAAAATATTATTTTAAGTTTACTCGGTGGTACAGCTTTGTGCAAGCTCGTCTGGGTAGGTACCACCCACTCATCAGATATTCTACCGCAAAACAGCATTACTTTGTATTGTTGTGTTCCGGTTTGAAGGGTGAGTGAACCAGTGTAATTACAAGCACAAGGGACATAACATCTTAGTTCCTAAGGTTGGTGGGGCGTTGACGATGTAAGCGATGGTTAACATTTCATACAATGCCAATATTTATGGGCGTCGGTGACCACTTACCATCAGGTGGCCCAAATGCTCGTCCGCCTACCTATAAAAAATAAATAAATAAGTAAGTTGCAACTTTATGTATTTAAGTTTGAATTACATATTCGTGTACATACGCCATTCATCAATTGCATTTATTGGGCGCTTAAAGTTTTGAAACGTAAACGTTGAAGGTACCATGATGTGTGCTGTGACTCGCCACTTGTGGCTTCAGTTGATAAACGAACATAATTAACAATAAGTAAGGTGACGGTTGATAAAATTGTTGTTCATTATATAATAAGTAGATATCGAAAATAAAATTTTAATATTGATTAAATGTCTTATTTTAAATCATAATAAATACTAAATTTAAGTCAAAAAATTAATTGTTTGTAGTCGATGAGTCCTCCTGGGTATATGACATGTTTTTTGTGTACTGCCAGCGATCGTTTGGAATATATGTATTTATATTTATGATAACACAATTACTTAGTAAATATCAATCTAACTTATATTGCAATGCAGTTGTTTTATAGATTTTAAAGTCCTTGTTTTATATTTTTCAGTCACATTTGCTCCGGCACAGAGGGGTGGTCGTCTCCTCATATTCAATGGGTATTGCTACAGTGTGCAAAAGTTTAGGAATGATCAATACCACTGGAGGTGTACTATGGTCCAGCCGGGTACTGCGAAGCGTTGTACTGCAAAGCTGCATACGACCACAGAGTACAAAGTTATAGAACATATCGGAGTACATTGTCACGAGAAACCTAAATTTACAAAGAAGAACAATAAAATCATCAGAATCTACTAGATTCTTGTCACGACCGACGATCTATTTCATAGATATATGAAATACCTTTGTCTTGTTTCAAACGACAGAATTAGTTACGTGTGCCTAGTAAAAGTTATTAATACTAAAAAAAAAACATCTTTTGTAAATAAATTTTAATTATATTGTTAAAAGATCAATAATTATTAATTTATTAAGGTCGATATTGATAATCCAAAACGGTGGCGTAATTATGTCAACGCAACCAATGCGGTCTCATGGGGCCGCTAATCCAAGGGGAGCTACAAAACGATTCTTTTATTTTAAGTCTTTTTTTATAAAACCACAAGAAAAATTATAATTTAGGTAAATTAATTTAGCACGCCCTATTTAAGGTTTTATCAAGGACAACGAGGAATACGAGGTCGTATGGTATGGATTAGAGGTCCATACGCTCAGAGTTCTTATAAAACCACCATAGGCATAGATTATAATTGTGTTGTGTATAACTTGATATTAATAAATAATTGTAATTTTAATAATTATTCACTTATAATAAAACCCAGCATTTAGGAATCTAATGACGACAAGCCGATTTTGGTCCAAAGCTCAGCAGGCACGTTCGTTTCCATAAAAGGCAAATAGTAAGGTGACGGTATATAAAATTGTTGTTCATTATATAATAAGTAGATATTATCTCAAAAATAAATATTAAATATATGTCTTATTTTTAATCATAATAAATTTAAATCAAAAAAATAATTGTTTCTAGTCTATGAGTCCTCCTGGGTATTATGACATGTTTTTTGTGTACTGCCAGCGATCGTTTGCAATATTAGTTTTTTTTATTTATGATAACACAATTACTTATTACATATATAGTTTTAACTAGTACTCGTTACTAAGTATATATAATACTAATTCTAGTATTGTATTCTTCATCTGATCTTAAAGATCGTCCATTAATCACGTGAGGCTCGAAAACGAAGGGGTTCGCAAAAATATCACAAAAAGGGGGTTGGTATAATGAGATATCACACATATTTATTATATGCGTAGTGCGCAAAAATTATGACGCCGGGTGACTTGATGAAACCGACGTTGATCTTCAACAAAGCACAGTGCCAACAGCTGACTTTCAAGATGCTTATCCACTTGTTACTGTTGAAGAAAGTCTCGCTAATCCGTGGTCCGAGGACAATGTCCATTAAATATATTTATGTACAAATGTATCTTCTTTTATCACGGTGCTTAATTATGCAAAATTTAATCAGATTATATCTGTATTTAAAGATAATATTCTGAAAATTTCAATATATTTACTTAGTACTAAAAATGCACGTGATTTGGGATATGGGGGTTAGTCTAAAACCTCACCACATATCCCCAGGGAGGGGGGAGGTGTTAAAAATTTGGTAATAATCATCACGTGATTAATGGACGACCCCTTATTTGCTAAGAGACGAAAAACATTTTTGTTTTATTCATTGCTTTAGCATGAATCAAATGAAAAATCAGTGGTACTTGCCGTGGTTTGAACCTGCTATCTTCGGAAAGGATTCACCACTCGACCATCACGGATCTTGAGCTTAGTAAATATCAATCTAACTTGCAATTGCAATGCAGTTGTTTTATAGATTTTAAAGTCCTTTTTTTATAATTTTCAGTCACATTTGCTCTGTCACAGAGAGGCGGTCGTCTCCTTATATTCAACGGATATTGCTACAGTATGCAAAAGTTCAGGAATGATTATTTCCACTGGAGGTGTACTATGGTCCAGCCGGGTACTGCAAAGCGTTGTACTGCAAAGCTGTATACGACCATAGAGTACAAAGTTATAGAAGATACCGGAGTACATTCTCACAAGAAACCTAAATTTACAAAGAAAAACAATACAATCATCAGAATCTACTAGATTCTTGTCACAACCGACGATCTATTTCATAGATATATGAATAGATATATACCTTTGCCGTTTTTCAAACGACAGAATTAGTTGCGTGTTCCTAGTAAAAGTTATCAATGATTTAATTTTAATTATATGGTTGAAAGATCGATTATTTATTTATTATAGCATTTTTGTTAGTTCTTTCGAAATCAATAGCTTTTTTCATTTCCTTCGTGAATATTTAAACTCAACCTCTCAAAAACTAAACTATGTGAGAGTTTAAATGAAAATTGAATAGTAAAATATTTTTTCTAAAATGACATTATATCAAAGCCAAGATTTTATAAAATAAATTATTTTCGTATACTTTTACCGAGAGGAATCGGCAAACCTTAATTTATTATAAAACTGTTTAATACTAACATTCAATGAAATTCTGCCACATGTGTATTCCACCAATTCGCATTGGAGCAGGGTGGTGCAATAAGATCCCAACATTCTCCTCAAAAAAAAAAAAGAAGAGGCTTTAGCTCAGCAGTGGGACATTCACAGGCTGTTACTTTACTAACATTACACTATGTGACGAATTTACCACCAAAGATCGTTTTTATTTTATACCTATTTATATTACTATAAAAAAATATTGTAACACATTGTTTTATATATTTTATAATAGAGTGATCAACAAAACTCGCGTTCATCTCATACGGTACATACCCTATTCCAATCGAAGGAGTAAATATGAACAAAACCTCATATTTATTTATTCCATTCCAATAACTCTGCTGCAAATGTTTGTAGTGCATACTACAAACATTTGATTAATATAGGCCTTACAAATACACGTTGCTTAGCGGCCGGTTAGTTAAACGCTGATTTCTCTCTTTCTATGATATTGATTTGACGTTCGAAAGAAGAAGATAAAGAATTGTTTCACTAATCACTAGGTAAGCAACGTTTAAAAGTAAAGCTGTAAATCTTTATGTACATTATTCTAATTGACTACAAATATCCACTTCCAAAGTTCTACTTCCAAAGTTCCGATAACAACTTCGCCGCCATTTTTTCACGAATTCATAATTATGCAAGTTTCAATGCCAATTATACTATCTCAATTCAATACCAAAGTTTCTTTTATGTTCCTCTTTCTTTAATAGAAATAAGTTTTCAGTTTGTCAATGTGAACGGTAGCTTTGTATGTAAGCGAATAAAAATTCATATGGTTGGTTGTTAGCACCATATAATGCTTGATATTTTGAATAGTCGTATCGAGATACGACTATAATCATGTAATAAGCCCTACTTGTCTTATTTGTTTGTTATTTGTTTCTACTAGAAAATGAAATAACAGTTCCAATCATGCATGTATGTTCAGGAAATTAAGTGGTAAGGTGATTTTGGTTACGACAACGTGTTTATATAACATAATAAGGAATCAAAAATAAACTATAATTTTATACATATCGTTACGTCATTTTTGAAAACAGATAGAACTCTATAACTGATTGTTATATTAAATTTTAAAGATTAATTATATAACGATAATATGTCTGTGTTGAAGTTACTGTGAAGCTGTAATAAGTGCCTTAATAACAAGGAGTGCTGTAATAACTAAAATATCTAAATACTAAACTAAAATCATATTTTGTTAAAAATTATTAATTTAGAATATTTTTTTTTTATTATTCTTACATTAAATTATGTGGAACATCGTCTAGAATTGTAATTACAAGATTAATGAAAGTATTTTGATAAATATTTTATAAAGTTTATAGAACTAGATATACAGATATGGCCGACTGTATACAGCGTCTAACAAAATTCGTGTCCGACCCGTGAAGTGGTTATTAGGTATCGTGAGTCGGTTCTATTTATGTAATAATTTTTAAAATACTAAGCAAAAAATTTATCCCGGAAAATTTTATTTTAATTAATTTACGAAAATTACTTGGCAACACAGGTGCGGGCAATAGCGCTCGATAGCTCTTACCTATCGGGTAGCTAAGACACGAGGTCATGACCTCAGTAGTCGACGTTTTTACCACCAACAGTGTCGTTAACCACAATTAATATATTTTTTAAGTAATATTTTTGCTTTGTATTTTAAAAATTATTACATAAATAGAACCGACACACGATACCTAATAACCACTTCACGGGTCGGACACGAATTTTGTTACATTCTGTATATACGGCGATATAGAAAAACGCGCGCGTTGATGTCGTTACTATTTACATGTTTTTCATTCTACTTCATGATGCCTATTTCTAACACTTTTCTTCCCGTTAATGTTACTCGTTATTTCGATGTCTCTTAAATTTAATATGTTCATATGTTCGTTCAAATTTAAACTAAACCAGTACATGCCTGTTTTATACATATTGGTAATTTTTTTGTAACAACTAAGATCGTTGGGGTCCTAACGTATACAGGTGTATAGCCTATACGGAATGACGCAAAAAGAATTATTCAAATTAGATCAGAAGTTACTAAGTTTAGGGTGTAAAATCAAGTACATTAATATTAATAAAAATTGTAAAATTATATCTTTAAGATAATATTGGTATAGTTCGACTATGACGATCAATTGTTACAAAAATGGGTCCTATTTTGTATTACGCTTGTACCAACCACCATAATTTATTTACATACTGTCTGATTTGTAAGTAGAAATAAAATATTTTTTATTAAAATTGTTTTAAATTATCATGTTAAAAAGCGTTTCTTTTTGTACCTTTAATATAAGTCATTATTGATACACATTGGTACAAAGCTAACGATGCATTTCACAAAAACAAAATTGTAAGAGTTACCCAGTAACGTAAATATTACCTAAAAGTATTTTATCGTTGATCGTCTCTCTAATCAGTTATATTTTTTCAGGCACATTTCTATGGACGAAAAGAGGTGGAAGACACCCGCTCTTGCTACTCTCTGGGTTCACTTACAGCTATCAAAAGCAGAACGCTGATGGTAGGGTCTCATGGTACTGTTCCCGAAGACTAAGGGGATGTAGAGCCTCCGCGATCAGCTTTGGTTCCACGGCATACGCGTATAAGCCTCATGATCACCCACCGCCTAGACCCCAAAACGTGGTTGAGGTGCCAATAGTAAATAACTCTAAGCTTTTTGAATAACATTTCATATTAATAAAACTAAAACTTCTCAATAAAATTATATAAAAAAATGTCTCATTTTTAAGTAATCAAAGTTCCAGGTTTTATACAAGGCCCAGTTCTTTGTCAAGCTTTAGAAATAATATTATTTACATAGTCTATACATGTGTGTCTATACGGTGTGATTTCATTGAAATACTTGAAATAATAATTTATTTTTTATTAAGTTCATTGAAACGTCGTATAAAAATACATTTTTTTCTGTTGACAACTTACGAGGGTCTAAAAATCCGTGCAATGGAACGTATGTAATTAAAGTCAAACAAAACAAGTTTTCTTTTTCAATATAATTATCCTTCAATTCGATACGTCGGTATAGTAACTATTCTAAACTATTACATTTTTTGAATTTGTTTTAAAAATGGTCGAAATAGCTCTTTCGACAAAATCGAGGCGATATCGAGTGTTTATTACTTCTAATAATTCTGTCATTACAGCATGTTGACTTGGCAAAATTATTTCAGTAGAGACGAAGCTTTATGAAACAAATGCAATGCTTTTATAAGCCACTATAGTTATGTCGATACATGACTATAGTAAATATTGTTAAATTAAAAACGATATCAACTTATCGATACAGTATAATAAAGTGTGTCAGTATTTAAAATTATCTCCTATGTGTAGTCTTCAGTAGAGAATCGATTGAAGTTGTTATGTATAGGTAAAACATTCATTTATTATATAATTGAATCTAGAATTGCAGTTCTATTCTAAGTGAGTTCTCACGATTCGATTTTACTTGAAAACGAATTACAACGAATTTTGACGATTCGTTTGACGAGAAGTGAATGAATTCTTCACTTCTAATGTTATTTATCGTTTTTTCCGTTGATATTTTAGTAGTCGAATCCGAAATATATATCAATCAATCAAATTCCAGCGCAGTCATAGAGATTTTAAGAAACAATTGAATTTGACTGGATTGGAGATCATCAAAATTTCGAGAAGTATTCTTTTATTGAAATGCTTTTTATTATTTTATTCTGATTGATAGTCTGTTCAGACAGTTCAAATCGCTATCGAATAAAATCGAATCTTGTCGACTCGCTGTTATTCTAAATCGAAGTCAATAAAGACTAATAACA
The DNA here is from genome assembly GCA_905220585.2 of Nymphalis polychloros. NCBI lineage: Eukaryota > Metazoa > Arthropoda > Insecta > Lepidoptera > Nymphalidae > Nymphalis > Nymphalis polychloros. The sequence continues at coordinate 11,610,064 of HG992252.1, read as the reverse complement.
ATATAAGTTCGCTTTTTAAATTTTTTGTTTATGTTAATAAATATATTAGTTATATTTAAAATATGTAATGCCTATTTTTGATTTTTATTAAGTATTTTCAACCCTTGCAACGTTACAAGCGCTTTCTGTGTCCAATGTCTCAGATATTTTAGACCTAATATTATTTTCTTGTATTACGTCTACAATAAGATAAACTGTTATAAATATATTCATTCTATATTGTATGTACATATGTATTTCGTATTTAATTGCGATATTTTAAGATTCATTAAGTATCAAGAAGTATTTGTTCAGAATAATGTTGATAAAATAAATGGCCTCTTTTTTCGTTATTATTAAGACGCATTAATATTTTCATATGCAGTATTATTTTAGTAGTAAAAATTGAGATAATAAGACGGTAATAAGTTTACTAATCTATGATACTCGTTAATTAATTTTTTAGCAATATTAGATTAATTAGATTATACATTTTGTGTATAAGCTCACTGTATAATTCTTTAATATAATTTCACTAAATTATACAAATTGACATAACATTCTTTGTTAAATCGATTAACTATGACAATATTAATTTTTTCTTATTTATTGTGATAACTTTATTCTAAGTATTTAACCAAAATGAATAAAATAAATAATATTTTATACTTTTTCTTTTAACAGGAACCTTATAAAATAAATTTTTCTGTTGATTTCATAATGTAATCCATGAATCCTTTGTCTTCTATATTATCCTTGTTTTTGTTTAAATGGACTTTTATTTCATAATCTAATACAGAACCTGAATTGATATTTATTGCATCCCTTTCATAATTAAACGTGAACAGAATATCCTCATCTGAGACATTTACAGATACAGTCTTCATAGAAAAAAAACGGTATAATTATATGGTTGACGTGTGCCATAAAAATTCCTTAATATTGTGTTCGTATTTCGAAACTATCTTACGAAGCAATATCTGGGTGCAAGCCAAGCCGAGACAGCGTGAGCGCAGGCCAATACCTACTTTTTCTCGTTACAATTGTGTGGGACAAAATTTACGGGAAGATTTAAAAACACCTATGAATTTAACAATGGCGGATTTTGAATCCTTATTTTATCACCTTAATAGAAGGCAAAGTCAAGAACAATAAATTAGATGTTTTTTGTTTTTTTTTTATATATATAAACATTTGCTAAACATATTTTTTTATTTCATATTTATTATTTTTCAACTGGTAACACGAGTTACATATATTACTTGTAAGACACTGTTTAAACTAATTTATGCTTTTAATTTAGAACGATCATTCAATAAATCTAATATTTTTTTCTTTACAGGAATACTTATCCCATCAGGGAAGGGGAAGCACCCACTTTTGATGTACAAGAACTTCACATATACCTACAAAGTTCTATCTGGTAGTGGTGTGCTCTGGCATTGCTCGAGACGGACCCGGACTGGCTGTAAGGCCTTCATAAAATCTGATCCTGACCGCATAGACAAGATCCAGGCAGTCTTCGACCAACACTGCCATTACCCACGTTTGGGTGCCATCAAGCCGCAAATTTCGAAAACGGAAATACAATATCTTAAGTAACTTGATATTCATACCGGTTAGAATATAAGCAACTATATCATTCTAGCAACTAACTAAATAGTAACTTGGAAGTTAATGACAAGTTTATTGATATTAAAGAGCAGAGGAACATTTATGAGTCATGTCTTATTCATCTCAATGAGATACAAATGTTTAGTTTAATTATATTCGTTGTAACGCTTGGATCAGTTTCTCGATCAATTCAATAACCTTTAATTAACTATTACATAATCTAAATTCAGATTGTTAAGTTTGATCTCTCATTTTATTTAATGGAGACTAAAATTACATCGAATTTAAAAATTAGTTATTATTTTAAATATTTTGTATTAATTAATCATCGAAACGAGTATTGTTTATTTTATTAATTACTGGTATTAGTTAAAAACATTTTCGGCTTCCATTAAATATTTAGAGATATAAAAATTGTAATTATATATAAGATAACTTACGAATTAAATTCGGTAATTAATATCATTAGATATAATTCTTAAAACTTAAGGCTTTACTTATAAACATTGGAACATAACATTGCTTACCGGCTGTTTACTGAAACACTGTGCCATCTCTTTCTGACATTACTGATTTTACATTCGAAAGAATAAGACACAGCTTTGGATAACTAATCACTTACAGAACTGCATTTATAAGTAAGGCCGTTATGTATTAATTGTAAAACGTCAAAATAGTTAATTTGAACATGACAAATATTAGAAAATAATTCGTTGGTATTAGTTATGTTTTGTTCATACAAATGTGATTTCATAAATCAAAAATAATTTTAATGGTACTGTTATTATATTTGATAGAAAATATCATTTAAATCTTACAAATTGGAAAGTCATATCAAAATTTACTATTAAATATTTGTAACTCTTACGACTCACACTCAGTCATCTAAGCGTATAGTCCAAACACGGACCCGAACTGGGCGTAAAGCCAGTTGTGTTTGGATTATAAGCTTCATAAAGATTATCATTTAATTGTAAATGTAGATTAAATTCCAAGTTTAGTAGAATTTTGGAAACTTATATTGTTATAATTAACTATTCTGGATATTCTTATCAGCGCGTGAATTTTGACGTGACCGACAAATAACGTTACATAGCATTCTAGATATATAGCATATGTAAGAGAGATCGGAATAATCGGAAGAACCGTAATAATCGCCTGTGTTTTGGGCAGCTTTGCGTCGAGTGAGAATCTGGAGGGAATATTTTAAAATTTGTAAGATCGGAATAATTAATAATAATAATAATATAATGAACACTTATATAGTAAATAAAAATAGCTTGATTAACTATCATCGTCCCAAAATAGAACTTAAATTGTTATCGCCCTGCCTTCATAAAATCTATTTAAGTTATCTTAATTCTATAACCTCTGTAATTATATGATATTCTCAATTTGTTGATCGATATATATCGTTAATAATGAAATAGATCAATGGTCGCTGAAACAAGTTTAAGTGTTGGTACTACTTGACTATTGACATTGTTTTTATACATGTTTTTTAAATAAATATGAGACGTATTTAGTGTAAGACATATTACTTAATAGCAACAAAAAAATGATGGATTCTGAACTGTCAAAACTACTTCATACCTAAGCTTAATCAATACTCATTGTTGCTGTTGACAATATTGCCAATAGAAAAGCCTTTGAAACACTTTATGCTGCGATGGACTTAAAATTTTTTGATAGATAATTGTTAATTATCTTATATACTTAATGCATAATCGTGTACAAAAGGTGAGCTTAATAATTCAAGAATTTTCTACCAGGTACGAATATGTGAAATTTTAGCGGTTATTTAAAAAACAACATAGTTTAATTAAAATGATTGAATCCTTATCGAGGTTACAATATAAAATTTAATTGTACTTATTTAAAATTAAATTGAAATTGTCAATATAGAAGGAACATAGAACATATCTTAGTTTTGAAGTAAATATGGGCAGAAAAAATTTGAGAGTTGACTAGGCGACCACTCGTGTTGTCCACCGTTCTGAAGGTTGGAAGAAAGGACGGTCATGATAAATTACAACCTGCGGAACCGAGACAGATAATGATCGTTTTTTCTCTTTTTCTAGAGCGTAATTTTTGACAATCAATAATTTCTTGTGATTTGATATTATTAAATATAAATTTATGACGTTATTCTCTCGTTGCTCTTCTTTGTTGGTTTTCAGACGAATGTAAAAAATTGTAGTCTTCGTTTGTTTTTTATCGACAGAGTAGTGTTTGTATTCTTGATTCAATTGTTTTGATGTTATTGTGTTATTAGTAAAGTATTAGGTTATATACATTTAAATAAATAGCTTAATTAACTATGGCCTATTATTCTTTATGAAATTTAAATCTATACATGGCTGTCGTTTTTGGTATGGCTAGCTTTTAATGTCGGAGCTTTCAGTCTGCACGGTGGTACAGTTTACACTCCCTTGTCTCGAAAATACATTGTCCTGCATCTAAAAACTTTCCAGTCGTGGCGCATATACCATCACATGAAATTATGAAAGTGAGGGAGTAGTACTAAAATAATATGTCCTGCGTAATTAACTTATCTCCCTTGATGGATCTATCGAGTCCGATCTCTATTCCGAGATCTATCAAGAAGATAAGATGAATAAAAAAAAACGAAAAATCTGTAATTGAAGTAGGCTCAGAAAATTATTTTTTTATTCGTCATGTCACAGTATTGAATTCTGTAACTTTATATTTTTGATACTATTGTTCTAAAACTAACATCGATTTAAATAGAAACGCATTCAAGCCAGTGAACGTTAGTTTTTTTTTTTTAAGGTTAATGTGGTGGAATGTTTATAATTCATTTCGTCTTCAGCAGTGAAGAAAAATATTATATGGAAATCTGCACATCCAGGGATTTATTTACTCAGAGATAATTGCGTATACCCGACAACCCACTTTAATGGCTGTTGCTTTTAGTTTTTAAGAAATAACTTAACTATGCAAATGTTTAATTTCACTGAAATTCTGCCACGTGTATTCCACCAACCCGTATTGGAGCAGCGTGGTGGAATGAGCTCCAAAACCTTCTCCTCAAACAGGAGAGAACGCCTTAGCCCAGCTGTGGGGCATTCACAGGCTGTTACTGTTACTGCAAATACCATTAATTATATCAATAGTCCATATTTGAATTTAAATATAAACATATACAGCCTTATAAACGTTGTTAAATCGGTATTTAACCGTAAAATCAACCGTCGCATTCGAATCAGCGACGTGCAGGCAAAGGGGTTGCGCGGGACAAAGATAGTTTTTACCTACGATTTATTTGTAAATACGTCAACGCTCGTCGTCGTTGTAGCCGGACAATTTTGTGTGAAATTCCGTCGTTAAATGCGGTCGGTCGCTGTAAGCGGAGTGGTAATAAACGGATGTACTTCCATAGTGGCTCATATTGAAACCAAACATGTACCTATACTTACGTCGCTTAAAACGGTTGGTTGTTTTATGCGAAGTCGTACTTTAGTACGACTTTAGTCTATTTATAGACTATCCTGTATATAGAAAAAAAAATGATGTGTTTTACAAATTTGAAATTTTCCGCGTTGACAATCAGATCTATTTATTAATATGGTTTATTTTTCAGTTTGTTTTTTACCAAGCAATCGAAAAAAGAACCCACTGCTGATGTTTAACAACTACACGTACAAGAAGCAGTGGGAATGTACTTCGGGAAAAGTTATCTGGTACTGCTCTAAGCGGAAGCGAGGTTGTAAAGCGTACGTGCACAGTCGAGCGGGCATTTTCACACCAGGCGAGCTCATACACACGCATCCTGCACCACCTTACGTTAGGGGCAATGACGGGACATGGGTGAAATTGTAGACTAAATTTATGCACCAAAAAGTCAATTACTAATAGGAAAATTGTTGAAGATATCGCTTTTAACCCAAAATGTTATGTTCCCCTCTGTCAGAGTTTAAATTATGTTGAATTTTGATTTAGCTATTGACTTAACACTGTTGTAAAATGTTATTTTAAATCTACTTAAATTTAATTAATGGAAAATATTGTATTATAAATGAAAAAGTATTTTTATCTCCTAGAATAAAATGTACCTAGTTGATACTTGTAAATGGTAGTTCAAATTGTTTCGGTTATTAAAACGATGGAAGTAAAAATAATAAAACATGACAAAATATCACTATGATTTATTGATATATGTTCTTGTTGAATTGAATGTCATTGATACCGTTAAAACTTCGATGTTATGAATCTTAGCTAATCATAGTATTTGCTTACAGCATTCTTTAGAACATCGAGTCGTGGCACCCGGCAACTTGTAGTTAACGGATATTCCTTCATCTGCAGAAGTTACTGTCTCAATCACATTAAGAAAATATGGAAATGTGCTTCCAACGCTGACTGCACTGCCAAGGTCCACACGATACAAGACGAGATTGTGTCCCTGAATAACGATCACAACCACCCGTCGAACGCACTCACCGCACTCGAATGGAAATTGACCCGACAAATTAATTTAGTTAATTGAATTTATTTTTATTTAATGTTTAATGTTATTTAGCGAATAATTTCGATATATTTGGCTCAATGATTGAACAAGCAAATGCAAAAGAAGAATTCTAATTGACTTACAATTGAATTTATTATGCAACTGGGTTGCCATTTTTTATTTCTTAAACAGGAACATGAAAAAAATTATAACAATTTTCGAAACAAAAAAATGTTGTACAAGAAAAATCTCGTTAGAATGGTTTCATTAAATATTATTCTGAATGTCATAACAAACTACTACCACGGTCGTATACACAGGTCTTGCAACTTCAATATGGGGTACGTTGACATAATTACGCTGTTAAGTTCAATTTACGGCCATGCCTCTGCATGACAATTCGCGTAATAATTATCCCGAACACTTTTTCAAATCCAAACAAAATAGTTAAATAACAAAACATCCGCAAAACGATATAACAATGATTAAATAACACAATACTTGGGAGAGAAAAATGTCAGCTTCGATAGCAGCGACGTAGTACCTCAAGCGGATGGTATTGCGAATTAGCAATTGTAACACACTCGCACCTCATCTCTCACCACTGAAATTGGACTCAGTTGCAATACCTGTGTATACGACCGTGACTACTACTGACAGCTACCACAAGAGAACACAATTTAATCATTGTTTATGTGTGTTTCAATCCTTGAGCAAACCATATTTAATATATTATGCTAAGTTATAGTCTATATCACTTAATATTTAAGACAAATTTCTAAAAGACATACAAGCCAATTAACATATATAACTAAGTTGTATTTTTATTCATTCAAATAATTTAAGAATTAGGATCGGATTAGTTTATATTTTTATTAACTTCTTGCGTTTAATTTTATAAACCGGTAAATATATTTTAAATGGTGGAAAGATGTTTATTGCGTTATTAGATTATAGTTTAAATATATTTTTCGGCACAGATAATAATCAAATGCATGTTTTCATATTTACACACGATTAGCACTTTGCTATTAAATGTCTTATACACAAAACTCATTGTATTTTTATTGATATTCCTGAAAAATTAATTATTATTTAAAAGTAATAATTGATAGGGTCTTATGTAACCGCCCGCGATCAGTTTTAGTCAATGAAGTTTTTAATATACAGATTTTTTAAATTTTCCATCTTCAACTTTTGTTGATTCAATTACAAATTAAAAAAACAGTAAATGGTTGTCTGTAAAGTCGGTTTACGGATGATAATTTTACGGGATAACGTCATAAGAAAACATTGATGAATACTCACTACCGCTTGTTCCCCGCTCTCGCTTGCGCGCTGCGGCTCAGGCGGAACGTTACTATTAGTCATGCTTTTTCGTGCGTGCAGCCGGCGCTCATCGATTTATAAGACGTTTTCACGTCAAAAACTAGTATCTACTTACCAGAGTTTGATGGAGAACTGTAATATGTATAACGAAAAAGGTTAAGGTGGTCACGAAGATGTGAATACATAAAGAACGCTAGCTTCAAACGGACTTAATACCTAACATCTGAACATATTTTCGTTGAGAAATTGTTATGTAACAATTGTCAAATAGTAATATTTAAAAATTAATATTTAAAATGTTGTCTTCTTCTTTCTAATGCCAAATCAGTAATGACAGAAAGAGTGAAATCAGTGTTTAACTAAACAGACGCTGAGCAACGCTTATAAGAAAGACCATCAATTGTTATTGCTTAAATATTTCCATTCAATTACGGTTTCAGTTTCCAAATGAACAGGTAATAGAACAAAAATTAAAAGTACGACCCTCTTATGAAATCAACCCTTTCATCTTTGGATGTAGGGGATGTAAGAAAAACTTAGGGCAATCCACAATCATAATTTGGACATCCTCTAAGATGAACAAAGTGATAAGTGTACAGAAGCCTAAGTTAGCCATCGGCTTCAACTGTCATAATGAATACTATTGTTATTGCGAGCGTGACCAAGCTCATTGGTATTAAAGAAATTTAATAATTAATTAAATTGTATTCAAATAAATTAACAATTTTACATTATTGCAGGTGTTTACTTTTCAAGATCAAGACGAGGGGGCGTTATACTTCATAAGAATAAATTTACTTATAACAAACAAAATGTCAATAGAAATAAGATAGTGTGGTACTGCACGAGCTATTACAACGTGCCGCCTTGTAAGGCTAAAGTTGTATCAATTGGTTCACACTTTTATAAAGAAATGGGCGCGCATAATCATGTACCAAAAAATCAACAGTGTCTGTAACAGAAGTTAAAAATATTGAGTCAGATTCGTTGCACTCGAATGGTACGTTGCATATCGTCTAAGCGGCGATCGCATAAAAGGGTGGTTATAAAGCACAAAAATACACTCTTATTACCTTTTGGATATTAGATTGGTCTGGCAGTTTGTTATTTATCTAACATCCAACCACCTTTTCATGCAGTCGCCGCTAAGACTAACATAATTCGTTTTTAAACTGTTTTAATAGAAATTATAGATTACTGCAATTTATTGTTGTCAAATAAAAATTATATTAAAATGATATATATTTATATATATATATATATATATATATATATATATATATATATATATATGAGTTTGATTGCTAACATTAACTAGATATATCATATGAAGCGACCCAACTCGCTATAATTATTTGTAAACATTATTCTTAATTTATAGACTTAAACTTCAGCAAAACAGCTGTTTAGCTGTTAAGCCATTTATCTGTTAATGCGGTTATAGTAACAAGACATTTGTTATATCTGTTATGCTTATAAATATGTCTTATTTTATTTAAAAAATAGTTTTTAGCTCTCAGAATATAATATATATAAAGGGACGTCGATGGTATCTTCTTTATCTATTGACTCCATGCTTGATATCCAGCAGGCGTGGGTATTCGGGCGAGGAGAATACAGCCAGCCAGTTGGATAACGCTCCACCAAACACGTAGCACGTTTTTGACATCCGTTGGTTACCTCTTCCTTTCGGTAATGGCGGTCCTGTCACATCTGTCGTACTAGCGCTCGGTGTTGCGTTAGAGTAACTCTCGTAATCACCCCTGAGGAGAGCTCCGCCGACCCACGAGCGGAGCACAGCATGGGAGGGGCTGCGGATGCGTTATATCAACACGATCCCGCAGCCTCTCCGATCCGTGCCGAGGACGGCCATCGCAGTGGTTTTAGTGGGTAAGAATCCCACATAACCCGGTTCCTCCCCCAAGAGAGTCGGGTACCTTTCTAAAGGTTTCCATTGCGAGAAAAAAAAAAAAAAAAAAAAAAAACTCGTAATCAAATGCGCCGTCATTTATGTATATATAATGTAAGCGAAAGTTTTCGACAATTTGACTATTTTAGATTAATATTTCAAGGAATTATATATTTAAATGATTATCGCGAGTATTTACTTATTTTTAAGGCATATTATTGATATGGAATATGAATTATGTGTTAATTTGAAATATGAATTATGTGTTAATTTGGAATTAAAAACAATATTCTATGACATTTTTATGATGTACAAACTTATTGCGTTTAAAATTTATTCAAATTCTCTTTTATAATATTAATTTCGTTACGTATTCTTTGATAATAAATGTTTTAGTGTTTCAATGTATTTTATTACACACAAGGAGAAACATAGACCATTATACAATTATATTGTTAGCTAGTATTATTCTTTATAAGATTACGAATCGTTAATTAATGCAAGTCTTCTTAGTGCTGACTACTAGAATATACCGCCATGTGAATTTAAGTTACATCGAAGAAACGGTTTTTATATAAATCTAGCTGACGTAATCAGAATCCGAAACATTATGTATTTTTATATAATTTACCTTATTTAATGGGGTCTTTAAAAAAAAAAAACCTATCTCTCTTTACACGTTGCTCCAATTCAGGTTTCTTCATAATGTTTTCCTTCATCGTGGAGAATAAGATGAATTGATTAAAATTAAGTGATGCTTGCCCTGGATTGAACCCGGTTAAAATTCGCGTGTTCTAACCGTGTCGTCTTATATAATATCATATTTTATTAATCATTTTTAATGCTTGGGGAGAGACATTTGCTGTGATGATGATATGAAATAAAGATGATAGTGATATGCAATTCAAATAATTTTATTTGACTATCATGATAACTTATGATAGGCAAATAAAGCTCAGTGGCGTGCCATTGCAGAGTCCTATGTCCAGCAGTGGACGACAAAGGCATGATGATACTACAAAATTTTAATTAAATTGTTTCGATACATACATTTTAGCGATGTGACTTCGCATGTTATCGTTTAAGAGTATTGTTATTTTGTTTTAGGTGAACGCAATTACCGGCCACATAGAAGCGCAACGGTAGAGCCCATGCCTTCCACATCATCAAGCCATTCCGCTAACATGACTGTTAATCAAGAAATGAGATTTTTAAGCAATGACTTAGTCCAGGATCCACATTTTGTATTCTCAGGGAGCGCAGCAGTTTCTTCAACTTTAAGTAAGGAATCCACTTTTGAAGATACTCCCCGAAGACCAGATATAACTTCTACTAGTGTATCACCAAAGAAAAGCATGTACGTCACGATTCACGTAGAGAAAGATAAACTTAATACAGGACAGTCTAACGAAACATTAAAAGGAAAAGTTGTTGCTAATAGGAAGATGAGTGAACTTACATCATGTCGAATGAAATGCAAGGAGCGTCTATCGTTAAATGATAGGCAGGCTATTTTCAATGAATATTGGCAAATGGAATACCCCAATAGATCTACTTATATAGCTTCGTTAATGATGATCCTAGACAACGCCACTCAAAGGCAACATGCACTTGATCCTGACCGACAAAAATGTCGAGCGAAGACGTATAAATATTTTTTACCAATTCACGGAAAACGTGAACCCGTTTGTAGAGGATGTTTACTAAAAATACTGGATGAAAGCGATAGCTTTATAAGAACGGTTGCGTTGAAAAACGTCCATCAGTAGGTAGCACTCAAGATGGCAGCTGTGGATAGAGCATATCTAAATAAAAAATCTCTTAAAGAAACACAAGAAAAAGTACACTTAAACATAAAAGAAGCGGTTATTATGTTTAAATCCAGATAGCTCCAAAAGTCTCTAGTCAGTGTATTTTATACATTTCAAGGATAGTTTTATCAGAAAAGTAGAGTATATATCGTATATCACCTGCTAATAGCGTTACAAATTGTACCGATATCTAAAACAGTGGATTCTTTAGTTACTTACATTCATCATACCTTGTGTTATCCATAAATTCTATATCGATTTATCGAACTAACTACGAAAACTGTCTCCGATGTTGTAGATAATGAAGATGATGACTGATGAGTGAATTTTATATTATTAAACGTGCATGGGAAATATTTTTTTCTTAACCTTAAGCTTTTAGTAGTTTTGAAGTGCCATTTTTAATATAATAAAAAGTATAATGTATTGTTTTCATACACTTAAGTCCTAAATAGAGATTTATTTTCATGATGTGTAAATGCATATGATATATATATAACATATTTAATACACATTCGGGTGTTAATTAATAAAGATAATTAAAAAAAAATTTTAACTTTTTTTTCATTAAGTTTTGTTGTTCTGTAAAGTATGAATTTTTGATACATTGTGTTGTTCTGATAGCCCTAGAAGTATAGCTACCAAAACTGCCTCTACATGATGTTATTTTAACCTCTCTATCGAACGTTAAACACCTTCTAAACTGTTATGGTATATGTCCCTTGTTTTTTTATGATACAATCAATGGTATCTTTAAAAGTGTTTTTTTTATTTATCAGCTCAAATATTTACGACTTCGAAGGGCGGTCAAGTGCTGGTGCTGAGTGGGCACCGCTACCATCGAGAGTACGAGAGAGTAGGCAGGAGTTACTGGCGCTGTACGAAACGACTAATGTATTCCTGCAAGTGTACCGTCAGAATCATCGACGGAAATATATACCCTTTAGGTGTACATAGTCACACTTAAGGATTTTTTTAGTTTAATACTTTTTTTAAGAAAATTTGGAATATTTAGAATTTTAATCAGTTTTTTTTTTTTATAAATATTAGTTTTCGCCACAAATATACTGTCCTAGATAAAATCTTTCTATACTATCCTTGATAAAATATGTATTTTATTATAGCAACCGTACATGGTTGTACCAAATAAATAAATATTTTAATAAAATTTTATAAATGTAAAATACATATGAAAATTATATGTAATTATTTTAGTTTACCTAACTAGAAGTTCAGGTACAAGTGTTAATTTTTTTAAGTTAAAACTGTAATATATACATTTATATTATATATGTAATAATGATAAAAATAAAGTTTTGTTTGAAATTTAATAAAAACTCATTAAATTTTTTGGCATTCTGGTTCTGACAAGTAATTAAATATTTTTGTTACTTGCAAGGGTCATATTAGTAGTAAGGAATCATATGGGTTTTAACCAGAAAAAGTGTCCAGTTACAGTTTTCGATAAAGTAAAGAGTTCAAAGAAAGAGACGGCACTTTCTCTCTCTAATTCCGTTTTACTCTATAGTTCACCGCGTTCCTTCCAAAGATATTAAGTCTCCATACCACTACACCCCATCGGTTAGCGTAGCACTGCTATTCTGAAAGAACTTCATTACTCATCCGTGGAATGTTGCAACCAACTTATGGTGACTATTTTGATGCCTGTATTATTGAAACATTACGGTCAATGGTCATTGGTCAAAATATCACTTTCTGACGTTTTACGGCCGTTTTCTTCAGTGAGTCTCGAGGTTGTTCTTACATAATTGCCTTCTGTTCTTAATGACCTATTATTAATAGTATATCACATTATATTTGCTTCTTGTTTTCGACTAAACTAATGACTTCGATCTAAATTATAATAACAATACAGTATGTATTGTTATAACTTATAATTGATTATTACTTTGAGTAGGTAATATATTTATCTTGATAACGCCAATTAAATTAAAGTTGAATAAATTATTAGATCTGATCACGATATTTAAATTCTACATTCTGATCCGGTGGTATTGAATTAGTTTATTTTCTTAAACTAACTTAAATAAGGCTAATAATAGTTATTTAATTATTTAAAATAATATATTTTTTTATTGCCTTTTTGAAACCAGAAATAAACATTATCAATAATTACGCGCACACACTCTTTATTCGCGTGTTTTCGCGGATTATATTTTATGACAAAATTAATTATACGAATCCAATATATTTAATTACATAATTAAATTCTCAAATTTAAAACGTAAATTTTCAAATAATTTAAACTATTTTTAGAATTTACTCGAATAATAAAAGTAAAATCGCTAGCTAAGGCTGACCCTAAGTTACTAAGCCGAATAGCTAAAATAGGTTATATGATTCGTCTTAAACGTGATCCTGAGCAATGAGAAAATTTTAAAGAAAATAATCGAGTAAGGCACCTTACAAGAAAGGGTCTAGGTAAACAGAAAACTGTAAAAGATATGACAACGAAAGAGAGATAATTAGTAAGAAAACGCTCAAGACGAAATTCCCATTGCCATAGAACAAGAAAAAGCAACAAAAAAGTTTAATAAATGAGATTACATCGGCAACCGATTCAGAGTAAGGTTTTATTTATTACAAATGTCATCATAAACTACATGAAAAACTTATTAATACTATTTGTTTGAAGATCGCCTGTGAGGGGTGTGGTATGTTTCAGTACGTATAAGTTCCAGTACATTTAGGTATGCAAACTTTTGACAAATGAGTAGAATCGTAACAAACGAAGTCATTTTAATTTTAAAATTAATAATATATCTTTCAATGGTTCTGTCTTCATTACAATAACAAAATATGTTCAATTCGAATTATTAAGTTTAGAGAATGTTTTGAAAAAAGCATTTAATAATAAATTATTGAATATAATTCGATTACACTGGTTTTTTTTTAATTTTATTTAATGTTATGTATATATTTATAAGTTTTTCACACAGAACACGAGTTTGTTTTTGTGGTGTGGTTTCTGTGGTAAGAAAAAATTCTTACCACAGAAAATTGTTTATTTCAATCAAAACTATAGTAAACGATTTCGGTCTAAATTATAAATAACAATATTTAATAATAATAACATTTTAAGTTTTCTTAATCTGTTTTAAAGCATAGCTGCGAATTTTTACTTCAGAAAAATCATTTACTGTTACTATAATATTTTTTTCTTTTAGTTTCAGGAACGAATAACGTGAACGTTGTTACGACGGAAACGATTGATCCGGTGATTGATAACGGCTCAGATGATGACGTCATCGAAGTCGTGAGGGACGAGGCGCCCATCGAAATATTATCAGATGGTGAAGAAATGGAAATCGAGAAATTTAAACAAGCAAATCTATCCCTTTCCCAAGCATTCAACTTCGCCGCACCAAATACACCAGCAGAAACAACATCAGATGAGAAAGAATTGAGTGAGCAAGAAGATCCACTTAAAAGTACTTTCTGTGAAATAGAAAACACTTTCTCGGTGACAGAACATGAATCGAACACAGTGCCTGTTATCACTCGTACTACATCTCTAGAAGATCTGTCCAAAGCGGATGACAAATCAAACCATGACAGTAGTGGTGAAAATTGTTTCATTAATGTCACTGACGTTGGAAATAGTTCAGAAAATGAAGCAGAACAACTAAAGCAAAAAGTTCAACAAGATTTATCTTTAAATTCGGAAATAGATAAATCATTAGACATAAATGTATCCGATGTTCCTGTAGATAACTTATTAGCCACTATCATGGCTGGCGACAGTAGTGAGAAAATGCAATAATAGTATTTTTTGATTGTTTATACGCGAGCTAATAGTTATTTTTTTCAAAATAATAGTTTTGATAACTTTGATAGTAATAAGAATTCACACCAGTATTTTTAATGATAAAATAATCTTTACAATATAAAGTAATATGTTAGTACAACTGATATTATGTTATTAGCCTTGTTAAAATTTACAATATATAGCTAAAATATAATGTTAACGATATAGTGTTTCGTTTCGATTTAAATGTATTTTAAGCCCATATCCAACTGAGATAATGCGTTCCTGATAGAATCATAATTTAATGGAATTATAGAATTTAACATAAAAATATTTCAATTTTTAACTTTCCCTAGAATCATATTATTAAAATCTATCAGTCTTACTTTTAAATATTGCTAAGCGAATGTTTAGTTAAACTTTGATTCATCTCCTTTTGTCGTTATTGATTTGACATTCGAATAAAGGAGAAAGCATTGTTTAACTACCACAAGCTAAGCAAGGTCTATATTTAAGGCCGTAAAAAATATAATATAATTTTAGACTATTATAGTGTAACACTAGACGTAACAGACGTCAGGAACATATTCTCTCAGCGACCGGATTGAACGAAACCTAAACAATATTTTATCAACCGACTGGATTGTCGATATGAAACCGATAAGTTACTTTATTTTAGTTTTAAGTTTTTGCATTAGGTTATTCATAAGATTTTAGTGACAACAATAAAGTAAAAAAAAAAAGTAACAGCCTGTGAATGTCCCACTGCTGGGCTAACGCCTCTTTTCCTCTTTTGAGAAGAAGGTTTTTGGAGCTTATTCCACCACGCTGCTCCAATGCGGATTGGTAGAATACACATGTGGCAGAATTTCAGTGAAATTTGACACATGCAGGTTTCCTCACGATGTTTTCCTTCACCGTCAAGCACGAAATGAATTATAATCACAAATTAAGCACATGAAATTCAGTGGTGCTTGCCCGGGTTTGAACCCACGATCAGCGGTTAAGATTCACGTGTTCTTACCACTGGGCCATCTCGGCTTTTTGACAACAATAATAAAAATTTAATTGGAACAATTGACAGTGACATATTTAAAACCTTTTATTTACACCTAATAGTAAGAGTGTGTCAGATTTAGCCACTGACTTTCAGTTCCACTTAAATTATTGAGGTTAAATTGCTCACATAGGCTTATATATACTTGCGAGTTACGACATTATAATCTAATTTATTTCATTTTCTTAATTGTAGTTAATGAATTAGGTAAATAAAAGCTTGTTTGTCTTAGAACTTTTTTGAATTTATTGTTTGTAATGTGCTTTATTAGACAATATAGAATGGTGTGAGTAAGCCTTAAAAATCTTTAATTTCAATTTGTCAATTGTTTAATTAATTTGAGCCTTACTATTTTAATTAAAAATCACTTTTAATATCACTCCTATTATTTAGCCACAAACTATAACTATGACAAAGCCTAATTTAAATATATAAAAAATAAATATCCTTGATATCTGGAAACTACAACTGTAGTTGTACTACAACAATAGTGCGATTTTTAAGGCATTTTCTGCCTTAAACAACTTTCGCCCCGACTTTTCCGAACCGATATGACATAAAATTGAAGAAAAGAGCGTACGTGTTTCTTGGGCGATGGTAGTCACCTTCCATCTGGTGAGCCCCCTGCCCTGCATCTTACATAAAAATATCGTTTTCTACAAGTTACATGAAGTATGACTAAATATGTAGTTATTAATATGCTGCCATAAAATTTTCTTAACCTTGGGCCTTTATTATATATCTTTTCATTTTCTTAATATTCTCACAGCATGATAATAAATCATTGTTTTTTCCGAAAAATATATTTAAATAGACTAAATTTACCCTTCAAATAAAAACTTAATATAAATATCAATGACATTTATACGGGACGGTCCGAAAAGTATACTCAACCGATCGCAAAAATAATCACCGAAATCAAGCGGGGAAAAGTGTTATTAATGAATTAAAGATTTGTCTTGATAATTTCACAGAGTTAGAAAAAACAGCGGAATGTAATAGGGACATGCTGTATACTAATAAAAACGAATTATTTCCATATTTCAATTATGATATTAAAATAGTATGTGATTTCAGCCAATTTTGGGGCACGATATGTGATGATGAGAGGTCGAATGGTTCTAATGATTGGAAACCATCGCTTCACGAGGCACTATGTTGGTAGAGGTGGTCGAACTAGGTGGCGATGTTGCAAATCGTTCAATCGTTGCCGGGCAATTGCAATCACATCTGGAGATTTCATCAGGAAGCTAAAAAACTTACATAATCATTGATTTATATAATATTACACGTAGATATTAACTAATTGTGAGAATAGTCAAAATTTGCTAATATTACGTTTTTACGTGATGAAATGGTTGTAGTCGATGTTCTTATAAATTGTATATTTTCTGTTATATATATACAATGTAGTAAACGAAACCATAGCTTACGTTAGACGAAACAGTAACTTTAAATGCCTCGTTGGTGTAGTGGCTAGATATAAGGCCACAGACTCCGTGGGCCTGGGTTCAATTCCCAGGTCGGGCCAATAAATAGTTAAGGGTTTATCGGTCAAAAAATTCGCAGTAGCAGCCCCGAGTCTGGAAGTGTGTACAGTCCCGTGCCTCGGAAAGCACGTTAAGCCGTTGGTCCTGCATCTGAACTCTTTCCGGTCGTGTCGGATTTCCGACCCATCGGATTATGAGAGCTAAGGAAAAGAGAGTGCACCTGTGTTTGCGCACACACTTGTGCACTATAATATCTCCTGCGCAGTTGCCTAATCTCCGTCTCCGCCGTGACCGAAATCGGTCAGGAGGACATTATTATTAACTTTAAATGTTATAACAGTTTTACATTAACATAATTAGTTCATCCCAATGTAAAACATTGTCATGTATAAAAAAAGGTTAGCTGTTAAAAGCATCATCTTTTTTATGAAGTCAGTCAAAGGAAATTTTAACATATTATGTTATATATCGCTACATTCAGCTAGTTTGAAGAAAGCTATTTAATATATTGTAGTCATAGTCATTAATAGAAGATTGTCAGTCTTTATAAAATACTTTTTTTTCTTTATATGTGGTTCTTTATAGACATTTTTACTTGTATTGTATCGTTGTATTAATGCTTAACTTTGTACGCTTATTAAATTAAATTTTATTGACTATTAGTATTAAAACGAAATATTTAATATAATATTAAAGTAAAAAAAATTCTAGTGTCATAATCTAGCATCATTGTACATATAGCTACGTAGAAGAAAAAAATAGATTAACTTAAACTGCCACTAAATTATTTTGAATAATATAAACGGGTTCATTTTACTAAAATTACTTCGTATATATTATATATTTTTTAATATTTTAACCTCAACTATTAATACAAAGGATGTTAGACTCATTCCTTTGTATTGGTAACAATTAAAAGTCTATAAAAAAAATCCTTGCAAACAGTACTCGAGTCAGAGATTGAACCTTCGAACCTTTTTTAGCAGAATATAAAAAAATAGTTCATAGGCGCTATATACATAGACGCTCGGGTGTCAACCCTTTTGGTAAATGTTGGTTTCCCAATAGGTAAAAGTATTTTTTGTTAAATAATATTTTGTCATTAAAACGGTTTATAGATTTTATAATAGTGATACGAAATTATCGTAAATAAAAACAATTTGTATTTCTTTTTACTATCTCGATTCTCTTCATGTTTAAATAATAAAGAACAATATAATAAAGGAATAAATATGTAAATCACAAGCAAATATTGAAAAATTATATGAAATTTCAATCATATTATGTAAACAATTAAGTCTAAATTCAAGTTTTCCTTTCAGAACTTGAAATAATATACGGGGGTGGTTATCCGAAACTTATGTACTGCGGTTTCCTATACCGACCACACAATGCGTATCGACAGAGGCGAATGCAACTGTGGTACTGCAAGTACAGGAACACGAGGCAGTGCAGGGCAATAGTCAGGACGTTGGATGGGAAAATCGTTAAAAACGAAGAAAGTTTATATCACACTTGCATCTACCATAATCGACGGAAGTGATTGAAATGAACTCTTGCCATTATTAATTTCGTTTCAGAAAATTCGAGAAGTTTCTCGAAGAATCACAACACATGTTTATGATGTGTATGCTATTTATGTTTGGCTATGGAACCGTAAATACCGTATTTGATTATTATTGACGATTTATTTTTTATATAAGACATCAAATTTTAGTTATAATTTTCTCTTCTAAAAAAAGCCATTTTTACCTTTTAATTTAATTATTAAGGCATTATATAGTTGTATTCTAGTCCGATTTATAAAAGTTCATCTAAGAAATATATGAAATGTATAATGGTATCTCAACGTTATACATAGTGTAGTTATGTAATCGTCCATTTACAACGTATTTTGTTCCTATCAATAATCGCAATAAGACAATGCAACAGATTTTGTAATGCTTAATTTTAAGAATATGTTATACAGTATGTTAAATATAAGTTTATAACTTGGGTACCTCCATTCACCATTAGTTTTTTTATAAGCAATTATTCAACACGACTCTCGCGCTACAAAAAGGGTACTACGTCAGAAAATGTTGCTAGTGGTGCAGTCAAGCCACTATGAACGCATAGAATACGAACATAAAGAAGAATTAATTTTTATATATACGGCTAAATTGTAAACTATATTTAAGAGTTAGAAAACTACAGTTGGCATTATTATATTCAAGTTATATTTTGTATACTAAATTGATAAAAAGCTACAAGAAATGAATCAATATCTGTACCAACACTCGATCGTTAAATGTTCAAATACCGTACACCTTTAAAGATAAGCAGTCTAAGGCGTAGGAAACGTGTCACGAGATTAAAGTGGAAACGAGATGGATACCTGTTCAGTCACGGAGTGACTTTAAGAAGCGGAGAGGTAATCGGTTCTGATAAACAAAATATTTCAAGTGTCAATTGTTGTGTTTCCAAGACAGAGGTCCATGTACAGTGGTGCGCTAATTATGATAAGGATGATCTTTGAAGTACTATATTTATTCTAGTGAACATCGCATATCATTTATTTGATATTTCATGATCGAGTTGAAGTTGTTACAGAATAGCTCCACGATATCGAATATATTGTTATAATAAAGGGAAGACATATAAAACATTACGTAATTTATAATATTTATTGTAAATAATTTTAATATAATATTACATATCATATAAGTTATAACATACAGACACGACGGTTTATCTAAAGATTTATCTTAAGCTTTAACATGATAGAAGGCACTTATATCCTCAATTATTAGGCACAGTGTGAAATAGAGGAATGGTCTCAGTTTGGCACAATTTAATGTAAAATGCCAATAAATTTATCCATTAACAATGTAAAACTATTTAAAAAGTTCTTATATAAAAATTAAGATTGTTAAAATGTCATATAAAATTATCGCAAATTTCTTCGCGTTCTTTGATTGTAATAACACTAATTCAAATCCTGTAAATAGGGATAATGTTCCTTAAATACGACAATTTGTTTAGTGAGTCTTTGGAAGAAGATCATATGTGATTGTGTTCCAAGAAGGATCTGACGATGACGCTGTTGTGGGTGGTGAGACTCGCCCTGCAGCCCAGTTGGATGCGTTTGTTACAAGTCCACCTTATTTTCTTTTTATAGCACTCGTGCTTGATAAATTTGTGATCACCGACATGCACGACAAGATGCCCTCGATTGGAGAGACCAAAGCGAACTGTAAAGATATCAAAAGTCAAAATTAGATGTAGATAAAGTCAATACTGTAATTTTAAAGTTATGTTTACAATAGTCTAAAATATTGTGCCATTTTTTTATTATTTATTATAATGCCGCTTTATTTATTATTTTCGAAAGATTATTTCAGATTATTGCACCGAACAATTCGTCTATTAAATTATTATATTATCTGTAATAATCTCTCTTATTATGTGATTAATTAAAAATACTTTATTGTTGTTGAAACAGGAATGGAATATTATTTGTAAATAAAAATAAAACATTTATTTCGAAAACTTTTTTCAAAAAAAATTTTATTTGAAATAAATTAAATTATCGTTTCGTTTAAATTAAATATATCACACATATTTAATAATTATTTTATTGTTCAACAGTTTTCTTTCAATGTCAAACTAATCAGAGTACAGTGCAATTCAATGACAATATTTTCATATACAAAGAAAATATAAATCATTGAATATACATTATAAATAAACTTAAATTAATTATTTCACTATATATAATGTGTTAGTTCATAAGTCCAAGCATTAAAAAAACTGTTCGTAACGCAATTTTTCCTTACAGTTGGCTTGATCGGTACTGGTATTGACTGTTTCGCCTCCTACTGCCTCAGTAAGCAAGGGAAGATGGGCATCAATGTCGGCGGCTACAGGTTCAGGTTCAACGGCTGCGCTAGGAACGGTAAGATCAGGTGGCGGTGCTCCAGAGGTCCCTGGTGTAAAGCCGCCCTCCACACGTACAGAGGCAGGATAGTCTACATACAGAGCACGCACAACTGCGGCCCTAAACCCCCAAACTAAATGAAATCTTTATCGGCTCTGGGAATTATTTAAACGCTTATATTAATTATTACCTCTATTCATATTTAGTTCACCGTCTACAAATATATTTTCCTACAACATATTAAATTTAAAGATGATTTTTTACAGACTTAACTTGGTATACAGTTAAATTAATTTTAAGCCAAAAATTTAACCTGTAATAAATTTCCTTCTATATTCATGAAAAAAAATGAGATTTATATTTTAAGTTCCTGTCTATAACAGAGCTTTTCTCTGACTTGTATAACAAGAACTAACTTGTTAGAACATGCCATGACATGGTTTGAATTGTTTTAAATATCATTATTATTATTATTATAAGAATAAATTAATTTAGAAAATATGATTATAGCTATAGAATTAAAATTCTCGATCATTAAGATTAGATTTAATAGATATATATAAATTGTTTCAAAACTTTTAACATGTAAAAAAATAGTACAAAGTTTTCATCAACACAAATGTGAAGTTTGATACTATTTGTGTTATACTGTTTACTGACTATTCCAATGGCAGAAGTAAAAATAAATAAACAAAATTGACCTTGAATTGGCGTGACGCCATTGGTCGATACCTAATCTATGGTATTTTTTACGGATCCGTGAAAAAAAATTGCGTTTTGAATGTTTTTAACGGAATTTGATAGAAAAAATTAAAGATTTAAATAGTTGTGTCGAATGAATAATTATATATATATTAATCAGGAACTGTTTGTAGTCCTATTAGCAAATTGCATTTAGTATGTAAATGTAAAGTTTGTTCATTTTTACTCGAACTAATATATAATATAAATTGTGACGAATATTATACTAATACCATAAAAACATTGAAAATCGTTAACAGGGTTATATAAGAAACATTTGTTGAACTTAAATAATCTAAATTTAATTTGTGAAGTTACAATAACACTGTTTTAGTAATGTACTATTTGGGAATGTCTATTTTAAACTGACTAAGATCGACCTCTTAATACTTAATTCCGAGCGCGGTTGTCCAATATTGTGTGAAACTTTTACTACATAGAAAGAAATTTATATAAAATTGTTATGTATATATTTTCTAAATGTTTTGCCAAATAAAAAAATGCCAAATGTTATCGAATATAGGTGATTTCTACATTTGGTTGTAAAATAAGATTTTATTTGGTATCAATATGAATCTAAGCTCAACTAATCGAACAATCAGATTTTATAAAACTCTCCAATATACGACAGCTCTTATATTATTTATATAAATATGTAATTTATAAGATACATAGTAGTAGAAAGCAACTAATTTATCGAATATTGATAAAAATGTTATTTTTTTTTATAAACTTATTATTATATAAGTCCATAAAAGATTGTACATAAATATATTCTCAAATATATAGTCCCCGATGTGATATTAATTCCAATATCACAAGCTTTACAACCATCAGATACCACATTTAATAGTCTCGGTAATATATACGTACATATATTATTGATAGTCGATATCTTCCTTCATTCGAATTAATTTGTCTCTAATATAAAAAATACTTTATATACAAAGAATACTTATATCAAATCAAGAGACAGAAAATATTATTTTTGTACAATGTTTTTTCGGACAACCTGTATTATTATTATTTTTTTAATTTAACAAGGAATTATCGGTTTGTGTAGTAGGATCAAATACAGGGTGTGCTTGTTCCGACAAGCAGTTTTATTAATTTTCAAATTATATATAAAATATTATATGTAATAGTGTATAGAAAATGTAAATGTTAATGCATCATATTTATTTTTAAAGTAGAATAGTTTGTGTAATTAAATGAAAAAGTTAGATATATAAGTAGTTAATGTAATTACATATAGTACAGATTTTATCAAACATATCTCAGACAAAACTTATTTTATCAAAAAAAAAACTAAATTGTAAGCATGTGACTAAACAATTTTATATTTGCTAAAATAATTTATAGCTTACAACAGATTATAAAAAGAACACGTTCGACTCACACATACACACAAAACGATATATATCTACATTTTCACGAAGAAATTTGGTAACTCTTTTCTTTGTCGCACCTCCAAAACATGGAATTCTTTACCAGCACACGTGTTCCCCTCCTCTTATGAGGCGTGAAGAGGCATCTTGCGGGCCGGCAAGGCGGGGGCGGCTAGTGCAAATCATTCTTCCTGACTGCACTAGCCGTCGTCGCATTTGGTCTACTACCACTTTCCATCAAGTGGAAAAGAGTCATTTACCATCCCGGGTAATATAAAAAAAAAAAACATTCATACATTACATTCCAACAATATATGTAGTTTCAAATAGATGTAGCAGAGTATTCCGTGGGTCGCGTGTTCTTCACTCTGTAGGTACCGTTTACGGATTTCAACAGAACTTTCTCAGCGTGTTGGTGACACAAATATTCGCGAATGACCGTGTTTTCGTCCAGCACGACGTACGCTTTACACCTCGGGTACGAGGTACAATCCCATCGTAGGCTCTTGTTCTTGTTGTAGTACAACTGACGTTTATAGTAGAAACGTTGCTTCATATTCGTCATTGATACAAATACTCCTGCAGAATAGAACGGCATCGATTTAGTATATTACATAGAAGCAGCAAATTAAATATGAGTGTCTTCACTCCCCAACAGTGGTCACATTTTTCATCTTCATATTAAAAAAACTAATGAAAGTAGAAGAGCTGTTCCATACTGCGTTATAGATCAAACAACGCTGAATGCACTAGTTGTCGCCAGTGTTTCTCGTCCACCCATTCCCTTCCACTTCTTACGTGTGTAAAGTATTTCCGCTTATATTTTAATGTTTATATAAATAAAGCAAAGCATGCGATGCAATGTCTTTTCAAATTTTGTCAGGCGGAAATCTTAACGTTAGTTTTAATGTAATGTTGTCGATTGTCCTAAAAAATAAATCATATAATGTTTTCTTGGTGGAAGCCTACGAGATCTACAAAGACGAGATTTTTTTTTGTATTGTATAGGTACGCGGACGAGCATATGGGCCTGATGGTAAGTGGTCACCAACGCCCATAGACAATGGCATTTAAAGCAATATTAACCATCGCTTACATCTCCAATGCGCCACTAACCTTGGGAACTAAAATATTACGTCCCTTGTGCCTTAATTACACTGGCTCACCAGTCACCCCTCAAACCGGAACACAACAATATCAAGTACTGCTGTTTTCCGGTAGAATATCTGATGAGCGGGTGGTACCTACCCAGACGAGCTTGCAAAGCTCTCCCACCGGTTAAACGAACGAGCGAGATGTTCACTCATTATATATTCTAACGTCAAACAGCAATATATTTAGTATTGATGTGTTCCGGTTTGAAGGTTGAGCGAGTCAATGTATTTTTAGGCACAAGAATAAGATTAAGAAACCGTTTATTCAGGACAAACAAACACTACGAACATAAAGTTACAATAAATGTATGGAAAAAATCTATATAATAAGAGCAAAAAAAAAAACAGTATACAGAAATACGTTACATAATTATTACGGTCCAAAATGTTATGAATAATTAATAGTAAAAAATACATGCGGAAATAAACCGCAATAATAATAAAGAATATTTTTTTTAATAAAATACACAAAAAATTGCAATATTAGCAAGGAACGGAAGCGAGTAGTAAAATTAAAAAAACAAAAATAACATTTTGAAACGTTTGTAGTTGCAAATTATATAAATACAACACAAGAGACTTAACATCTTAGTTCACAAGATTGTTCGTTATGGCAATGACATCGTCAACGTCTATCTTCGTGACCATCAGGTTGCCCATCTGCCAGTCTGCCTGCCTATTACTTAAAACGTATAAAATTACCTGACGGTTACAGTCGAATGTATCGCCCCGATGACATCTTCATTAGATTCTTTTTCTCGTGTGAATGTTGCAAGTTCCCGTCCCTTATGATCTGGTTCTCGTCGATTTTGACATTAGCTTTACACGTCGCCGACATCGTGCACGCCCACTTGAATAATTTCCCGGATTTATTTTTCTTATAATAAGTAAAACCATCGAACAACATGACTTTCTTTCCGTTCACCATTGTTATTATTTCGGCTGAGGGAAATATAAAACAGTTAATTGTAACATCTGCACAATTATAGCTAAAAATTTCATGACTCTCGAAATTTATTTTATCAGAAAAAATCTTGTATTTTTTTAATTGTATGAAATACAGGTATTGAATAAATTCATATTAAATTAAACGACTAACATAATTAGGAGCAAAATGTTTATGAACATGAAAACAATGAAACAAACATATGTACTTATAATTTATTTTGTAACATAATTATTTATTATCTGTAGGCGTAGAGATTTTATATCTTAAAGATTATCCAAATTAATATAGAAGATCCTCAAAAACATAACATTGCTGAAATAATAAATATCTTTTAATTTAGTCACATACTTACAAAGTCTGAAGCCACACCCGATAATCAGACTCGATTATTTACAATCGATTATATAATATAAGAAACTTATATCGAATATAAAAATGTTATTATAATAATATCACAATAAAGATTATTCATATCGTCGCCCTGTTTATAAAACTAAAGCTTAATATACAAGAATGAAACAAACTATTACAAAATTGATTTAATGTCAATAAATATTTACAAAAAGACACAGATTAAATATTTGAACAATGAATATGCAATTATAAAGTTTTATGATAAGGTCGATGATATTACAAAAAGAAACATAAGTATCGTGTCGATATTACATAATGTTAGTGCTATGTTGTATATAACCTGTCTACCTCCATGGACAATCCATACGTCTCCCAGCGGTTGTGTTACAAGTAAGTTACCTGTACTTTAGTGATCAATGATATTGCCAAATTATATTATTCGTATATTATCTTTGTGTAATTCGATGTTTGTATAAATAAAACTAGTCAAACTTAAAATAGTTTTTATTTTCAAAATTTCACGTCCATTAACCCATTATGTTACAATAACTATGTGCACCGAGTTCATTAGATATGAACACTAAAAATCACCTTTATTCCGCATGGAATAAAGACGTTTACATTTTGATCTTATATTATAATTATATAAAACTATACTTTAAATATATTTAAAATAAAACAACTTAAATAATGTTTCAAGTGCTCAACAGAGAGATAACTCGCCGTTTAAACTTCTGAGAAATTATATTTAAAATAATAACCATTATATATATTTGTTTCGAGTTCTAATCACGATCACACCTTTATATTTTATTTGACGCTCAGTTGCTTCGTACTTAGAACGCCTGGTTCTATTGTATTAATACAGTGTGTCCGCAGCATTATAGTCGAATTGACAATGAATACGAAAAGGAGGAGGACACATCTTTGAAGAAACATTGAGCAATATAAAAAGGTACGATAGCGTTTAAAACCTAAACGAAACATAAAACCTTACCGCCATTGAATTAAAGTCTAAATTGATATAACAATCTTCATTCAGCATTTTCCACTTCATACTCCGTACCCGTGATGATCTGGTCTCCGGAAACCACGCCGTGTTCGTTTTTAAGATGAAGTAAAATGCATTTAATACTTTTTTCGACTTCATCAAATTTCATACATTTGTATTGGCATATCTTACACGAGAAGAAGTCGTCCTCAGCGTTCTCGAACACTTTCCAAACCCAGTTATTGTCATCTGAAAAGAATGCCGAATGACTTTTACGTAATAACAGGCAAACGCTTCAGATTGGTTTGGTGTTTCTTCAATAACAACGATAGATAGAATACGGAGGTAAGCAGGATATGTTATCTTCATACATTTACTTGGTGGTAGAGCTTTGTGCAAGCTCGTCTGGGTAGATACCACCCACTCAACAGATATTCTACCGCAAAACAGCAGTTCTTTGTATTGTTGTGTTCCGGTTTGATGTTGTTTTTTTATGAATTTTATTTGAATTTTTCATCTTAGTTTGTAAAAAATTGTAAGGCAATGTTTAAGTTCGTAGTAACCCACAGAATAAATAATTTCATTGCTAAATACGCTAAGAGAGGACAAAAACGCCATTTAACTACCATATGTTGTTCACGCAAGTGTTGTTGATTAGGATATTTGGGAAACTTAGAATTTTAATGTAATAAAAAATCTTCAATACATAAAGCAAGCTACTCGTTATAAGATTATATTAATGATAAAAACGGAGAGATAGTAATAATAATAACTCTTTGATTCGCATGCTAAACATACAAATTGAATTGAATATAATCGATCATGTAATATCATTTGAGAAAGAGAGAAACTTCTTTCGATTTTCGGTTATTCTTAAAAATCAATAATCATGGCCGGTTTTAGTTTTACAGACTTTAATCCTGTTAATCAAAAGGTGCAGTTTTAAATACTAATTTACAGGATAAAAGCTGTTCCACCACGCTTCTATAATTCGTGTTAGTGGATAGAATCCCATCACACACATGTGAATTTAAACACGATATCTTCCTTCATCGAGCATCTCTTGATCTGTCAGACTCTAAGTCTTCCCTATATTACAACTACCTCGTAGAAATGTCGTCAAACTTTACCGACGGGTGTGAGTATAGATAGCGATAGTGTGCGAGCGAGAGGTAAAGCCATTTTCAAAAAAATATATTATTTAAGCAATTGGAAGTTGAAAGATGAATTGGTCACATACCAGCAGTCTTATTGTGGATCATCTTGAGATGACGGTTCATGTTGCCGGTGGCGTTACCGCCGTGACAGATGTTCCGGTTGCAGAGCTTGCACTGGGCGAGGGTGTTGGAAACACGACTGAAGTACGACCATATCCAGCTACGTCGCTGCTTTATCATATCTGTGGAAGGAATTATACAAAATATTAAACTACTTCTTTCTTTATGTTATAGGTAATAGGTAGGCGGACGGGCAAATGGACCTCCTGATGTTAAGTGGTTACCACCGCCCATAGACATTGGCGATATAAGAAGTATCAACCATTCTTACTATGCCACCAACCTTGGGGACGAAGATGTTATGTCCCTTGTGCCTATAGTTACACTGGCTCACCCATCCTTCAAACCACAACGCAACAATACTAATTATATCGATGTTTAGCGGTAGAATATCTGATGAGTGGGTGTGGTACCGACCCAGACGGGTTCGCACTAAGCCCTACCACCGAGTGATTCGCCCATTATATTTCGAACATTTTTTTTATTGGAAACACAAGCGAGTTATTGACTACCAAGAAAAAAATAATTGACAAACAGAAGAGAATAGGACCTGAACTGTCTTAACTGCCTGTTTAGGTATTGATTGACTGCCTCGTTGGTCTAGTGGTTAGATATAAGGCCGCAGACCCGGTGGTCCTGGGTTCAATTCCCAGGTCGGGCACGTAAATAGTTATTGGGTTTTCCTGTAAGAAAATTCACAGTAGCAGCCCGGAGTCTAGAAGTTGGAAGTGTCGGATTGCCGTCCCATCAGATTATGAGAGCTAGGGAAGAGAGAGTGCACCTGTGTTTGCGCACACACTTGTGCATTATCGATCTGGTGGACGATTATTTTATGTATAGATAAACGAATCTTATATTTGTTTTATATATCATGTATATAACATGGTGTTGTCATAATTTTTGGGTTTTCGAAATTCTAAATAGGGAATAGTCACCAACTCTTTCGCTGGGTTAGATTGTTTAACGATTTGTAATTATCTGTATAAATAGAAACGCACCGTTAGACTCTCCAAGAGATTCATCAAGATCCTTATCGCTTTCATCGTCTTTCTTCCAGCTCATATCAAGCTGGTCAATTTCATTCACGTCCTTCTTCTTTTCCACTTCAGTCTTGTATATACTGGGGTGTCTCGTTCTTACATGTCTGTTCATGTTGTTGGTGTTGCAACCCTTTATCGATAAAACTACGTTACAAAGATTGCAACGATAAATTATGTTCGTTAATCGTTCAAAATATTTCCACACCCAGCTACGTTTTCGACTAAATTCTGGAATAAATACATTAAGAATTAAAAAAAAAAACTTTTTTATAAATGGGTCAGCTTTTTTTAAAAAAGTTACTCGTGTAGTTTTTGCTTGACACTATTTAACTATGAAACTTTATAAATATTGATTTATGCGTTTTTTTTTTATATTTAGTTATATACAAGATACAGAAATATGTTTATCTGTGTAATAATACATTAGAAACAAAAATATTCTTACCATAAGTTCGTTTAATTTTTTTCTTTCTCGGTACGAGAACATACTGCATACCTAATAATTGTTCCTTATCAATCTTCTCGGTTTTAACTATTTCATCCGTTGCCTCCTCGCAAACCTCTTCTAGTATCACAGGCTGAGTTTTATCATCTTTTAACATACTAAATTGTAGAAATTCAATTTGAAAATTGACCGTCGACTCCGGATTGCCTTTGTGAAGATCGTGTACTTCCTTATGACAACTTTTAATGTGTTCCAATAATTCTAGTGATATTCCATTTGTTGTAATGAGAACTTCGCATAAATTACACCTGTATTCTTTTTCAGTGTTTTTTACAAAATATATATGCAGCCATTCTGGTATCTGTTCTGAAATTAATAAAATATAACGTTGAAGCTATTTAGTTAAAGAAAAAAAAAACTTATTTCTATTCATAATATTTTACTTACACTAAATAATTGATGAATTAGTTTATTTATTTAGTATAAGTAAATAAAAAATTGTAATTAACATCATACATAAAATATAAAAATAAAACAAGATTATTTTTTTATATATTTTTAATAATATCATTAATGACAACACAATGAGAAATTATATTCCACTCTTTATTTATTATCTGTGGAATCAAGACAGTGATAGTGTTGTTTCCTATCTAATTTACCTTATTTTCACCACAATCACTTCGGCGGTAGTTCTCGTCTGGGACCGCACACTTCCTGATCTTGCTGACCTAATAATTTTATTTAAATACGTCTATATAAACCTTACCTGAATTTCAACTAAAAATAATAACCTGTAATTTTAAAGGTTTCATACTGTTAGTACTTTTTTATAATTTCACAGACTAAAAATAATTCAAGTAATGCATATTTTTCAAAATGACTAATTCGATTTACAAATTATAAGCATGTGTTTAATCATTTTTATGTATTAACGGACCTTAACTTATGAGAGCTTAAGTAAACGTTAACATAAAACTGCCTAATAACCTAATTTATATCAATATTTTAAAATTTGCCAATTTTTTTGCGAATGAATAAAAAAGCATGCAATTGTATAAAATTGTACCCATTCCCCACAACGATTAGAATAAATTAAATTTTGGTAATGATTACTTTTATTAATAATCGCAAATGCAAATCTTAATCTTAGCATAACTATAAAAATACCAATTTATTATTTAAAGAATAATTTTATACAACGTAAACGAAAATATCAGTTTCCTTACTTTAATCAATAGTCACGAACCACATTATTTGCATAGCGTTTTGAAGAATCTTTAAATCAATGGGACAATTGAACCTCGATCAAAGTGAGACTTTCTCACTCAAAAAAAGACGTTTGGTCACATTATATACATCCTGTCTACGTCTTAATATACTTCTACAAATTGTATTAGAATTTGTTCAACCGTTCGAAAGTGATTTCACAAACATTTAAAAACAATACTTATAAAGCTAAGCATATTCAAGTCACTCAATCGTATACGACTTTAAAGTAGAGTATGATTACGAAAGAAGCATTTCTATTTTTAAATAGACACCGATAGTCTATTAGATTTTTTCTATTATGGCCACCTAATGTGAAGTCAATACTTAATGTAATACTTCATAAATTTAAGTATCGTAAGATCACTATATCCTTTTCTTGTCTGTAAATCACAGTACGTTAGTACCCTGAGCCTCAAAAGTACCCAGAAAGTGTTGCTTGTATAAAATTATAAAATCATTAGTTATTTAATAAAAAAAATGAGAAAGCTAACTTCTTATTCTCTATAGCTAACTTAAGCATTAAGCTTTAAACAAATATTTTAATTCTTTTTTTCATCATCATTTTTTTTACACGGACAATGATCATGTTTCCCGTAAAAGCTAATTATTATATCATCAACAGTCGAGAGGGCTGCCTTACAGCCTCTCTGTGCATTCTTACAGAACCATCTTACTCTCTTCCTATTCCATCTCTGCCTGTAAAATGTGTATGAACCTAATCTGATAACAAGATTCCCTCTTTTCGAAATAGCACAGACGGCATCTATAAATAAAAAAATATAAGTTTGTTTTAATATAGCAATATCAGATAAAAAATTAACAGGTTCCTAATATTTACTTCAAAACTGAACGATAACATTGAGAATCATAACCAGTGTCACTATGTGATGATTATTCAACACTTTATCGATACAATATATCCAGTATACTAACAGTTTTTTTTTTTTATAGAATACAAGGCAGACGAGCCTTAGGGCCACCTGATGGTAAGTGGTCACCAACGCCCATAGACATTAGCATTGTAAGAAATGTCAACCATCGCTTTCATCGCCAATGCGCCGCCAACCTTGGAAAGTAAGATGTTATGTCCCTAGTGCCTGTAATTACACTGGCTCACTCACGCTTCAAACCGGAACACAACAATACCGAGTACTGCTGTTTTGCGGAAGAATATCTGATGAGTGGGTGGTACCTACCCAGACGAGCTTGCACAAAGCCCTACCACCAAGTATACTATAAATGAGATGAAATGTAACATCAATAAAATAAAAAGATGACATACTTCTGTTTCAAATTTATCCTAGACCTGGCAATATTGTAATGAAACCTGCACTGATAAAATACTGACAAACATTGATAAGAGCAGTGTAATGGAATGAAGGCTAACTCTACTTTTAAACAGAGGTGTATTTACATGCTGTACCTGCACTTACCTAATTTAGTATAATCCGTGGTAGATTCCAAGTATTTATCTAAAGTTGGAATTAAAGTACCGACTGCAACGATTGGCTTATAAATATTAACATTTTTGTAATTTGTCTTGTACAAGTTGTTTCCAATTCAATTCACTATTAACTACTTCCATCCTTGAGGTAATTGAGCGAGAACAGTTGCTATTTTCTTTAAATCTTTTTACCTCTGCAATACCCCTTCTAACTTCTATCTCGTGTATTTTTAAATGGTTCCCCTGTATATGTTTGTTCAGAATTTGACAATTGTGTTGTATCTGGGTAATTTGTAAGTTACAGATTTTACACACACAAACACTCTATCACTTATTTGATAGAAATAATTCCAGACCCAACTTAGTTTTCTTTTGTTATCTGTAATTTATAAGTGCAATATTAGTAAACCTACCCTTAATTGTCTTTGAGTATTGAGAATGATTTCATGTCTATATTATTGTTAGATTCCAACTATATAAGGTATCAAACAAAAGAAATGTATAAGTGGCGTGTCTGCTTTTATTATTTGAATTTATTTTGACAATTATCTCTTTCTGATATGTATGGTTAAAAAGTGATGTTAACATCTGGTCTTACTGTCCACTCAAAATCATTTCAGTTCAGAGATATTAAACAGTATGGGTACGTATTTGACTGTCTTATATATTAATATGATATTAAAAAAAAATTACCACAAGATGTATCACTTTGTTCTTCCTCATTTTGCAATAAATTTGCACTATCTGCGTCTGCCGTCTCTTCGAGTATTTCAATTTCCTCATATCCCTCCTTTCGTAACTCAATTGTCAAAAGTTTCAAACGTTCCTGTGAATACACTGTCATAAAGAATAATAATGTTATTATTCCTTAGAAAATTTAATTAATATATTTGTAAAAAAACTCTTATTTTCATGATTATCAGTAATATAATGTAAATTACTTACTTATATATATTTTTAATTTATATAAAATACCTTCATTAATTCATCAATTGTAGATACTCTTTATATATATTAAAAATGTAGGACTTAAATATTAAAATGAAAAACATAACATTGCATAACATTTTAATACAATATTTAAAACAACGATAATGAATAAATACTTAATTTAAAAAAAAAATACTTTTAAAGTTTTCACATCTTTGTTACATCATCTGAATCATTCAAATTAGTTTGATTATTTTTAACTAAAACTAAATTACAGGTTATTGCAATTTGATCTGCTAAGTAAATAATTACATTCAAGAACTCTAATGTCAGAAAGCAGCATTTATTGCTACAATAGTACCAGTAACCTATTATAAAATGTAAGTTTATCAAGCAAGATCCTAGTCGGAAAACATTGGCTTCTTGTGATTATGGAAATCTCTCACCACTTCCACACCATACGTTTGCATATTTATAACAGATATACAGCCCGTCTTCTGTCGATATGAGCAGCACCACTGTTCAGCTCCACATTGAAGTCTACTTTTGAAAACATAAGTATATCCTTTGTACAAAATATGATGACCTTTCTTTGTCGGAACACACTGAACCAATTCATCGCCTGCAAATTTAAAAACTTCAGAGTACTATTAAAAGTATTTAAAACTATAATAACGTCTCCAATTTTCATCGTTTAAACTTCAAAACACAGCATTTCATACAATGTTTTTATTGAAAACAACCTAAACAATGCATCGAAATTAAACAAATGTGCTATATAATTGCACAATATGTTTTTTAACTTAGATAACGTTGCCGTAATTGTAATTTCATAAGTTTTAAAACATTGTAATATTAAAAGGGGGAATAATAAATGATTAATGCTAGTCGCACGACTTGTCAGAATTTAGAATGACACTTAACACTGATGACATTTGCTCTTGCGTTTATTAAGCATATATACGAAGTTAAATTTATTAACATATTTTATTTAAAGTTCTCAATTATATATCTATATTACATTATTTCTATAATAAGTTAATTTACATTTAAACCTTAAATAAATACAAATAAAAATAATTACTAAACAAGTCGTGACCGCGTGGAACGGTGGCAATAATGCTAGCAGCATTTAATAATTAATATCACTTAAGAAATAATATAAGCTTATATCAAATAGTACTCAAACGGATTTCCATAGTAATTTAAATATTTATGCAATAAAGTGTTTCAATTCGCATTCTTTCTTTATATTCTAAACCAGATATAGATTAAATTCCAACTAAATTATTTTTAAGAACACTGATTGTTACTATTTATTTACTTATTTTAATTGGACTATGATTATGACCTCCGATGAATCTTACTATTTCATTATCTAGAGTGTAAAGAGCAGCTTTACATCCTCGTCGTGAATATTGACACCCCCATCTAACTTTACCGCCTTGAGCTCTATGCATATGAAATTTATGTAGTCCAATGTGGATTACGCGCTTTCCTCTATTCGACACTCCAAAGATAGCATCTAAAATTATATTTATTTGTTTGATTAAAGGATTGCAGCACCAAACACTGGAAACATTTTCTAGTTTTGTATTTGCACAACTAGAAAATAGATGGCGTTAGTGGTAGAAAAAGAACATTGTGAAACACAGCATGTAAGCATAATACACAAATCTATATTGTGATACAATAGTAATAACAGGTAGAATCTTAAACGCTTATCACTTTCAGAAATTACATACATGTTTGCATTCGCCACCGGTAGATGGCGGAAGTTTGGCGTTAACTGTAATAAATGTAAATGCTGTCTGAAGAAATAAGACTTCTTCACCATAATTGAATAAAAAATAATTTATCTATTTTAATCCTTAACGCCAAAAATGGAGAATTTTTTAATTCAGGTTTTATTTCTCCGATAGTATTAGATATATATTATTTAAGAGTAACTCTTTTCCGTAGCTCTCAAAATCCGATGGGACGGCATTCCAACACGACCGGAAAGAGTTCAGGCACAGGACCAACGGCTTAACGTGCTCTCGAGGCACGAGAGTGTACGCACTTCCAACTTCCAGACTCCGGACTGCTACTGAGAATGTTTTGACAGAAAAACCCGATAACTATTTATTGTCCCGACCTGGAAATTGAACCCAGGACCACCGGGTTTGCGGCCTTATATCTAGCCACTAGACCAACGAGGCAGTTAAATTTGGTAACTACGGTATGGTAAAACTGTTAATGTACTGTACTTGCTTCGCCAGTGGCTCCGAAGACTAGTTTTCAAAAAAAATGGAAAAGCAAACACAAGGCCTTTTGATCCATTATCGCACTAAATTGATAATACAGCAAGAGATATTTTTAGGGATGGAAAAACATACATCGATAAAAATAAATATTATTTATTTTTTAGTTTTTTTTTTAAATTAAAAAAGTAGTTCACAAATGCTTATCATAAAAACACTTGAGACAGTAACCTTTATCACATTCAATACAGTACGTTTTAATTTTTTTTGTTTTTTTCTGAGCATCTCGGCTACTCAACGTTGAACGATGCTTACTGTAACAACCCACACAATTTCTTCTTTTGCTTCCTTTTGTTTGGAATGTGTGGTTTGTTTTAAGGATAACAGCACTTCTCCTCCCTGTAATAAGGAAAAAAAATTAAAAATCACTTCGATTAAGACAAAAACATAAGTAACTATCGAACGTGTGCGACAAAACTGCTATATTAGACCTACTTAAAATAATAAATATATAAAAAAAAGTTTATACATTAAATAACTAACTAAAAATATTAACTTATTTGAAAAAGTAAGATTAAATAATTTCAATGCATTACAAAGTCCTAACTAACAAAAAAATACACTCGTATTACCTATTTCTGTTGAACTAATATATTCATTTTTGCTTATGCTCTTCTTAGACCAGTAATTATTTATAAATGGTATTCTTACTATACCCATCGCCAGTAGCACTCTAAATTTTTTATCTCTTCTAAAATTGTAGGAGTCCAGGCGTGGAAGCGGGATTTCGGTTTGAGATCACTCTTAGTGTTGATACAATCTTGTGCGAATTGTTCGTGCGTAATACCATTTTAGCAATAATTTCTTCTGTTACAAACAGACTCAAAATCTGCTGGTGTTATAATATTATCCGAAATATTTGATCTACAACTGTTTGTGAATTCCTCGAAATCAGGTTTTGTATTATTAATTTCCTCCCACTCGTCATCATCACGGTTTTCACTAGAATGATCTTCCTCATTTTCACCGCTTTTATCGGAAGTTGTGACGTTGACATTATCAGAGTCAAAAGCATCTAGATCAGAGGAATTAGGGGTATAATTATCATCAGATGAATCGGGATCAAAATCATCACCAGAATTAGCAGTATTGTTGAAATGTGTTAACGGACGTTGATCAGTGTCATGGTGCGTTTCAGTGTCGTATATTGCACAAATGTCCTCATTAGATAATGGACATGGTAACAATTTTGCACATAATATGTCACTTATAGAACTAGACCTACTTGTAAGTTTTGAAGTGTTTGGAGTTATCGACGAGCGAATGCCCGGAATTTCTTTCCGAAAGCTGTAATGTTTCTGAGTTGGTGTTACAGGTGTGCATTCAACATTTTTTAGTATTTGAAGAGTATTTCCAATACTGGGACTAATAAAAATTGTAGTATTTTCTGTGCTATTATTTAGTTCCTAAATTGTGGTATGTTTAGGTATAACCTGAACACTAGGACTTCAAAGATAGTACTTATGGTGGCTTAATATAAATATTCGGAAAGATTTTTATCTTGCTTTTTTTAGGCGAATTAGTAATATTCTTAAAGCTACTATTCTGCTCATCACCGTCCACTGTTTATTTCTTTTCCAAAAGCAAATTCTAGCATTTCTCGGTTTCGTTTATTTATTCGATGCATTTTAATTGATTTTTGATTGCACGGTAAATTCAAGTCGTGATACTTACTTACAACGCACGTAACGAAGTGAATACTGTCATCACAACACTAACTAATTGTATTCGCAAGGAATGACAATTTTCACTTCAGTGCTGAAACTGAAATATATATTTGCTTTTATCGTTCGTCAAGAACTTTTCAAGTTATAGCTTTTGCACCAGAGAGAGATCACTCTATTTTTCTCCCGCACTAACGGCGAGTTCAGGTCTTTCAGCCTCGTATCGCAGTGAACGTGTTAATTTTAAATAATTCATTCTCAATCAAATAATTTGTCTTTATTATTTAATAAATAAAATAAAAAATGAACTTTATTATTATAAATAGATTTTAATACATACTCATTTTTTATAAAATCAATTATGTTTAGTTTGAACAAGTATATCGTATTATTGTCGTGAGAGAATTAATCGCAAAATGTGTATTTCATGACAATGCAAATGAGGAGAGCTATTACAATAAGATATTCAACACTTCAGAACTTAATAATACATCATTATTGTTATCATTCGCTAAATTATGACAAGGCCAAAGAACGTGAAAATTAAGCAGTTTTTTATTCAAGTCTAAAGTCCAGCGCATTAACGTAAGGTTACCTATTTTTTGTTATTTTCGGCTACCTATTCACATTGTCTTAGCGTTAGACACAAACTAGTCAAATATTTATATTTATAATCATGGTTTGGTATGGTAACTTATATAAATCTTCTTCATATTTTATTATAAAATAAAATAAAAAAGAGCTTTCGTTTAAGCTTATCAAGTTGTATTGTAATTTGTAATGCTATGATGGCATGATGAATTAATGACAATATTAAAATACGATCATTCTCAAGTGACATACCTACGTACATATCTTATCTTTTTGAATATTTTAATTGTTAATCAATAAATTATGTTTTATTGATTATATTGTACTTACCTTATATATTTGATGTCTAATCTCTTTGATCATATTTCACCAACATTATTATTGAATATGTAAATCTCTAAAAATATAAAAATACCAATAATTTTTAAAAATAATTTAATTAACTGTACAATTACATCTTACAATTTGCTTATATTTTGTATTCTTACTTTTTGAACAATATGTGTGTTAAACAATACGAAATAAATTAAGTCTAACAAAAAGTGTCCGACATGAGATTTTCATTGTATATATACATATATATTTTCATATATATACTCAACAAGATGACCATAAAAAAAACAGTTCTTAATAACACTGAAAGCAGATCGAAGTGGTTTTGTTAGGACTATCAACTGGCTTATAACCGATCGTTTTAAATTGAACCTCATTGAGGAGTTATCAATTGAGCAAGCTCATTTTTCGTGTATCCATTTTCATAAAACTCTCTTTTCATCACATTTTCGTAAACGCAAAAAGGAATAAACATTCAAATATGTATTTCAATAACAGATGTATTTCCAAAAAGCTGCTTTGTGTAACGTATCTGATTTTAGGTGCTAATTAGGTGCTAATTAGGTGCGAAATAGAGTTTGTTAGTTTATTTGTTACACTGTAACGTCTTTGTTATTCAACCAATCATCGTGAAATTTGCATTACCAGGGGACAAACAGACCATGGGTATCTAACACCTCCCTATTCCAACAGGCGGGCGAAGGCGCGGGCGGAATTTAGTTAAACTATATTCAGGACCATCTGTGACGCGGACGATTATTATATACAGCTGTGAACACACCTGCATACTTGTAGATATTATCTATTAGTAAAGTGACGTCACAACAAAGCGATTGCAATCTATTGTAGTTATTTTCATACTAATGACACTTATATAATTATTAAGTATAATTATTTCGATCACCCCCCCCCCCTCCGCACTCTACAAATCATTCCGGTTTCCTTTTATTTTAATTATGTACAAATAAACGCAATTCAAAGTTTTTTTTTAGAATACATTAGTATATCTGTACTAATATATAAAGCTGAAGAGTTTGTTTGTTTGATCCGGCTAATATCAGGAACTACTGGTTCGAATTTAAAAATTATTTTTGTGTTGTATAGTCCTTTTATCGAGGAAGGTTTTAGGCTGATTTTTATTCATTATACGCGGATGAAACCACGGGCACAGCTAATATTAAATAAAGATAAGTAGGTACTGCCGTTGTAGGTACATTTTATGAATGAACATGATGTCCCTTTACTTGTACAAGAGTATTTTCTATCGTGAATGCTTTAGCGTTGCATTTGCATCGCCGTTGCATCGCACATTGCCACCTTATCTTCGGTCCAAAGCGCTTATGGATTATGAACCTGTAGGGTCCTAATAACAGCACTGGGTTTCCACGTTGCGAGGTTGTGAACTCTGGTGGCCAATCTGCAAGAGCCATACGAAAATAAAACTAAGTATATACATATTATATAGATTCGTAATTATTTTTCTTTATCCTTGATCCTATAAATAATCCGTGGTCTTAAGTTAAAATTGGTGTAAAAAAAGGAAAAGTTAAGATAGGTAACTAACCTACTAATGTAGACTATGATGATAATGGTTTTTATTTAAGCACTACTTAATCATTTATTAATTTATTTAGGCACTTCAGTACTTTATCATAAACAACTTTTAGTAAAAAAAAAATAACGGAGATTACTTGTTTATTTTTTATTTATAACGTTGTTATAATTTATTACGTTAACGATTTATTTAACTATCCAATATTTACGTGTAAATTTTTACAGAATTACCGACATGGACCCACCCATCTCATACGTTATATTGATATTAGAATAAAACCATAGTACAATTTAGTACTTTTTAATTATTTGACATATATGAGCCAGATTCATATAATAAATATCTTGGGGACATATCAGATCATATTTAAAACTTCACTTAAAACATAAGTATTATTGAGCATATTTTGTATCAGTGGCTTGTTCACGTATCGTGAAACCGACGCATGAGTCATAATGGAACTGTTGTAAAATGATATTAAGGTACCGACACGCTAGCTCATAACAAAAGCACGCTTGATAGAGTGCTCAAAATCAAACATTGCACCTGTATTTCAAGTAATACGTATGCATCAGACTTGTTACTAATGTTAATAGTAATGATATACACTATCACGTAATAAGATTTTAGAAATTTAATAATTGTCCTAGCGAAGTAGAAGGATATTAACTGTTACTACAAGTAGAGTTATATTCTATAGTTAGCACTGATCCTATTCTTTTAGTGTACAGCGAAATTGTCTTATGGCACATATAGGTTCGTAACCAAAATGGCGACATGGTCATAGCCTTGACCACTGCAACTATGCCTTACTAAATATTAGGTATATGTTAATCCAATTATCTAGAAATAAACCTGCGGGACCAACTTGTTCTGACCAAGCCGAAAGGATCACGTTTTATTTTGATTACAATTGGCATTAGTCCCTACGAGTTACATGAATATCAATGGGTCTCAGTTTATTAATCAATCGATCTGTCTCGTCTCCAATCTCCATGTATTAAGAAATAATAGCTGCTGACAATATGAAATCAACTTTACGCCCCTGTCATAAGAATCGTAATAAAAACTTGCGATGCTCTCAAAATTATTATATTATCAGGAGTACTACTTATGCAATTTTGATCTTTATTTCGACGTGGTTTAAGTATTTTTCGTCTAATAAACTTTGTTGGAGGTATTTAATAAATAAAACAAATATGAGTCACACTGACTTTTTAATTCGAACATTTTGAATTTTAAAACATTATTTGAATTCGTCACCATAACTGTGTGCGTTACGAATTTCTATCAAAATATATTTGGTTTTGAAATTTATGTTAAGGCACTTAAATATATCATTTTTATTATTAAAATATGATAAATAAAAGCAATATTAAACAATTAACATGAGGTTGTGTATCTACACATTTAATATAAGTATACTTTGGGTCATTAAAATGCTTTGAAATATTTTAAAACAAAATCAATTTCTTATTTTAAGTAAAATTTCTCTTATATCAATATATATTTTTTACATATATTTTATGATTTTTAAGATATTTTAGTATTGGGTTTTACCCCGATTGAAACAATGGGTAAATAAAGCAAAGTATATAATATAATACATAATTTCAGTTGATTCTTTTATTAGATAACTTTATAAAGTTATCAATTAAAGAAATGTACAAAAATAAAACACACAATTTTATCATCATCTTTCAAAGATTACACCTAAATAATTATTTAACTTTCAAGTTACAAATGATTAATGTTTTTTTAAATACATTTATTAACCATAACATTTATGGAATAAAAAGAAATATATTTACATAGTATATTTTTATTTATTTACAACTAAAATCTCATTGATAATTTGTTCTTAACTGTTGTCAGTAAAAGTCATATTTTTAATCAATGGTTTAATATTAGGTAACATTACAATTTATTCATTTTGGTTATTTTTTTCTGGAAGCGGAGGAAGATTGTAGGACTTTCCATCTGGTGTCATCCAGCATGTAGGCGGATCATGATTATGCTTGCCAATAGTCTCTGTCACTTTACCTGCATTATTTATCCGTAATTTAGCGGGACAGCATTTACTGAAGAAATACCAACAATACCATAACTGGCTTCCGTATGCCTTTTTGTACATAAATCTGAAGGTATGATTTTGGTAAATAAATAATTTTGAATTTCCTCTTGTGTTTATAAAAATACCTGAAAAATAATTTATTTAGTTCAATGGACTATTTATATTTCGTATGGTGTCTATAAGGAAGGAAAATAAAACAAATAGTCTGTAACATTACTTGTTATTATTCTGTACAATTAAAGAGTTTTTAAACATTCTAAAACTACACAATGAGGATTAAATATTCTCTAAAAATTTGAATTGATTGTATAATACTTAAAAATAGGTAATCAGATTTTCATAAGCGAAATCGTTATTATTATTAATTAGGAAAATTTGTTTTACACAATACTGTTTAATACATTTACAAAACACACATAGGTATAATTTAACTAAAAATAAATTATAAAGAAAACAGCAAAACACATACACACGATGTTAGTAACTTTCTAAACACTAATAAATATTTGGCTCCACTCGAGTTCTCTAACTTTAATAGCCATTATATTTACAAATAAATTAAAATTAGTAATTATGCTATAAATTAAACATGAGTAATTTATATAAAGTTAGAAAAAACATTATTCCAAATATCAATTTAGAAACAACTGCACATGTTTGACGTAAAATTTGACAATTTAATTAAACATACGTTTCGTTTATTTTCATAGCATTGTAAAGATTTCACTAATAAAATTAATCAATTAATAATATGAAGTGTTATTAAGTTCGGTTAACTTTTTTACCGAAATGAAGTGAGTTTTTGGGGATAATAAAACTTAGTGTAAAAGAATCATTTGTACTATTATTTATATCACATAAACATCATGAACCGATAACATGGCAGCACTGAATTCAGTTGCGTCATGGCACTCGCGTGCGTGTGTTTTCGTTCTAGCTTTGTCGTGACAAAATCATAAATAGACAGAAACAGAAAAACCTTGTAACTTTGAATCGATTCGTCGTGTGTTCAAAATATTGTTAAAATTTATTATAACATGTGGTTAACTCAGTTTAATTTGTGGTGGCTTAGGTTAAAAGATGCGTCATTCAATTATTTGTTTCTTATAAATATTTGAACAAAAAAAAAAAAAAAACGAACTCTAGAATATGTTAATAATCAAATTATTGT
Source organism: Nymphalis polychloros (assembly GCA_905220585.2). NCBI lineage: Eukaryota > Metazoa > Arthropoda > Insecta > Lepidoptera > Nymphalidae > Nymphalis > Nymphalis polychloros. The sequence continues at coordinate 11,567,040 of HG992252.1, read as the reverse complement.
TATTAGTCAAAATATAAATATTAATCATTCTGATATTTGTATACACAATAAACTAATAAAATTAACACACTTGTTTTATTTTATAATCCATAAAACAATTCACATGTAAATATTATTTCAGTATTTGACACATATATTCAATGACTCTTTTAATTTCAGAAGCAAACTTTATAGCAACGAGAAAAGGAAGTATGCTTTTGGTGCACAATGGATATGCATTCCGCTTAAAAAATAAACTGGCATATGGGAAAAAGCAATGGTATTGCACATCTCGCACAAAAACTGGATGCTACGTTGACGTTACCACCGTTTTTCACCAGCCGAAGACATTTGTGAACAGGGTAAGAAACAAACATAATCATCCACCACCAGGATTTTATAGACGCAACGATGGATCATTTAAAATAGTATAACTTTGCCGTGTGAATATCTTTTATATTTTCACTGTGGTGAAAGTACATGATACAGTAATTTTTGTTTAAATGAATCTAAATGTTCATGTTTGTCTGTATATAGCCTGGTTTATTTATCAATATTAATTTACTTTTGATTATCTGTTTCTGAATTTATCTTAAAAGACTGATTTTAATTTTCTACCTCATGATACCTTAAGAAATTTTATATATTTTTTAATTTATTTTTAATTAGTTCATAAGAATCAATCAGACTGACTTTATAATAGAATTATTTTAGTAGTCAACAGTAATGTTAAAGTTACTTGTTTCCTGCTGCAACTATACCTGTACAGTTTAAGTAAATAATTTACTGAATGTTTTGTAGTGTATATGAATCTACTGCAGTGCAAATGCTATACTTACTATTTTTTAGAGTAAGTTTTTTATAAAAAGTATATTAAACAAATTTGACATGGTATAATAACGTCTACTTATTAAAGTAATGTTAAGTACTATTTTCTAATAAATTTTCAAAATAGAACTGATTATAATTATAAAATAATAATTGTTTAATATTCTTCGCAAATTTTAATAAATGCTTGTTAGGTAAGACATAAGGCAAACTGATTTGTAATGTGTTCTTGTTAAAAAATTAATTAAAATTATCCAGTATAATATAATTATGAGATTATTGACACCTGTCTGTATTGTAAAGCTATTTTTGTATTGTAATATACAGTTAACATCATAGTATTCTTATAATAGAAATACGATATATAGGTTATTTGACATAAGAATCATTTTGATCTAAAAATCACCTTTTCAAGCATGTGTGCTTACAACCCTATTGCTTATAATTTTTATTTTGTCTTTTCTTACAAATAACCAAAACTTATTTACAATGTTAATCTACCTCATTAAATATTTAAATAATAAGACTGATTTATGGTAGACTAAATTAAAATATTTAATAGCATTCATTTGTCAATTAAATAATTTGTAAAAAATTAAAAAGGTAAAATAAATATTCTTGACTGATAACAAAAAAAATATTGTTATTTTTTTTAATTTATTTTATTTAGGGTAAGTCCTAGTACATAGGACTTAAACTGCTCAATAGAATAGTTGATTACAATGACTGTATTTTAATTTGTATATTTATAAAAAAATATTTTTTTATAAGCAATAAAGATTTTTTTATATCAATTATGGGTTAATTATTTCGATATTTTTTTTATGTTGTTTAAGAAGACTCAACAAAGATGTACATTTTTTCAAGTTTAGCTTTGTATTACTTTGGCATGTTAACATGAAGTGTAAGTTAAAAAACTCAGTGAAACATCCAATCCCAAATAGTGATATTACCTTATTTAATAGCAATAGATTTCATTATTATTGCCTTCATATAGGGTGATAAGAACCATCCCGTGATATATGAAATTGCGGATTCTCGTGATTATGCGTTTCCCTTATGTCCCTTATGATGTAATCGTCACTTCCTGTTAAGATGTACGCTTTACAAGTTTTCGATCTATGAGAGGTGCAGAGCCATCTATGTCCGAATTTTGAAGGGAAACCAGATGAATGCGAGTATATAAAATTTCGGAACAATAATAATGGTCGACCACGTCTTGATCGCAGAATTTGACCTGCACAGTAAATAATAATAAACTATAGCTTGTTTGCTGGGAAAGAATAATTAGATTCATGAATAAACAGAGTAACCGACGTGGATTTTCATTTGTTATAGAGAAAAAATATCAATACTTTTAGCTAGTAATGTTCTTTTTAAACAAGTTTTTTTAAAAATATTATTATTAGCTTAAATACAGGTAGCAGTAAAATTAGAGTTCACGACAGCTAAACTGGAGGTCATAAAAAGAACAGGCTTTCAAAACAAAAAAAACTATCTATATTATTGAATATCATAAAGATAGGCGTATTAAATATTTGTTTTTAAAATAAAACTGCATTCTATTTAAACGAATGTTTTATTATAATATAATATCTAAGATTTTTTCCAATTACGAGCATTGCCATTTTGTTTTAAGCTTTTTAACAATTTGTTTAATTGATATCGATTTCACCATATCAATATATGTTAAGGCCTTAATTTGTAAATAATACAATTTATATAAAAAATTCTATTTAAAGTCAACGTTTTAAACATGTGTATATATGACTACTTATATTACAAAATAATTATATTTATTATAGTTATAACATTTTTGGTATTTATCACTACGCTATATTTAATTATACATTGGTATCGAAGTTGAAATATGGCAATAGGAACATATTAATTAATTATCCACTTTTATGCTTGAAAGAAAAGCAACATTTAATCAATAATAGTTCGACTTGGTGTTAAGTTTAAAAAACAATGTAATATAGACTAATAATATTTATTTACTTAAAAAGAAAAACACAGATAATATATTTTAGAAGTAACATATTGGATTTAAAATAATATATTATTATCTTTATTAAGGGAAAAAGTTACATTAAATTCAAACACAACAAAACTATTTGATCCATTTTTAAATAAAATCAGAACAAAATGTCAAAAACATTTTTGAAAAATAAGAGATAACTATAATGACGAATTCGGTTGTACCTTTATCATTTAGGTTATGAAAAAAAAAAGTTGCATTTGTGTCACGTGTATTTTGTTAAATATTAAAAAGTTTAAAGTCAATTTATGGAAGATCGGCATTTGTTACTTTTTTATACCTATATGTAGGTATATATAATAAATAGCATTTAACGAATATGTATTACCGGTTTATGTTAATCGACGAGGCTAAGGATTCAGAAATAGCAACTGGGTATCTCACTTTAGACTCATGGTTGTGATAACCTGTGACCGCAAGAATTTCATTATCAGCGTTCGTTAATAGATAAGCTTTGCAGTTCTTCACTTTCGAGCAATACCACCTCCAGCCATATTTAACAGGATGAGGAAATTTAGAATACGTATGATTCTTGTACAACAGCAATGGTCTTCCTCTTTTTGAAGTCATGACGATGACTGTCGAAAAAAAAAACAACTTTTTAATTGCATATTAAGTTTAAAAATCGCGAAATTTATTACAATTAAAAAAATAGAATTTCATGTTATATCTAAGTGTGATGTATGTTTATTTGGAAATATAAAAATTCAAATATTGACCATTTGTAACCAAACTTACTGCGACTATATAAAGCTACAGTCACACTTGTACGTCCCTGAAACTACAAAGTTTACACAATGATGTAATTGTAACTTCACGGGCAAGTATCTCTAACGTAATTCTTTATAACGTTTATTTTATATATTTTTCTAATTATGATCGATAATATTTATTATCTATGAAAGTGACAATTCGTTTGTTTTAATCAATGGTTTTTCTTTCTTTTTGGTTGGTTTAAATATGTACATTCTTATATTTTTCAATGATTGTAAGTAGGTACATAGATTAGTACTATTGATTCACTTATTTAATAAAATAGGTTGTTTTTTTATTATTCCTAATATTAAAAATGTAAAAGTCAGTTTGTTCAATCTTCAGGCCTCAAATGATCGTCGTTTGCTGGATTGTTTGAGACGGGCAAGGAATTTGCGGACGGTTTATTATTACCGACCGTATTATCAAATAAAATACGAACATACATGAAAGCACTTTATTATCAGATGAATAACGCAGTTTTTAATTATGACATTATTAAATATTTTCTACCTTAATAGAATTTATTTATATTAATAAACCATTAAGCAATATTACACTGTTAGGTAGGTACCTAACTACTATACTTTGTGTCGATGCGTCAATACTAATATCATTAAGCTTAAATAACCACATATACAATTGGAGTAGCTATAATTAACCAATGAGCTTAATATAATAATAATATAATACCAGTGCAAAAATACATTTTAATTTATTTTACTTTTCAATTTACAATAAACCTCAAACAAAAACACTATTGTTACTTAATAAACATACATAAATAAGAGGAAGATTAGTATGTTACCAAATCTTTTATATTATATTGAATAGTAGTCAGGAGCCGACAGAGTGATCGCGAGTAAAACCCGAGTAAATAGCCATGATGTCTAATTTACATCGCGTGAAAAGATATTCAAAAGAGGTAATATCAGTGTTAATAATAGAGCGATCTGTTCTGGATAACTTTAGGGCGGAAAAAACATTGTATTTCGTTCTCGGATCTTAACATAGATTCTAAGTTTAAATCACGGTAACAAACCTAACATATTATATAATTACACATACACCTCCATAATTTTATATATACCATGTAAACACCAGTCATCCATAATAGTATATAAATGTGACTGGCTATTAAGAAATTCTTTTCATACGCTAAAAACCTTATACACATAATTTGTTACATCCTCCAAAAAAGAAAATAAAAATTACTACACCAACCAGAAATGCGTTTATTTAAAAAAAGTGCAACACATTAGCTTAAAATAAACCTAATTAGATATAAATATTAAAAAAAGTATGACTCTTAAATAAAAATACAAGATGCGGAATACCTTTTATCACGAGAATTTCATTTAAGAGAGTTGAATAAAAATGTTAAATAATAAGATCGTTCGGTATATCCAGAGATACATATAATAGCAATGATTGATTCGTTATAACATCCTCAACGATAGGTGGACAAAATATCCAACTTAAAAGTGATAGTTTGTCCGCCATCAAAAAACTACCTATCTTTTTATTTGACAATAGGTATAGGTAAATTTTACTGTAGCAGTACAAAAAATGCCAAAATTTTTACACCGTACACTAAATACATAATATAATAACAGTTATATTTATCTGTCCTTAATTGTAATTTTTATATCTTTATATACTAATAAGATGACCTTCTGACCGATTTTGGGCACGGCGGTATTTCTCAAGGGAGATTAGTCAATTACGTGGGACAAATAGTGCATAAGTGGGTGCATAAAAACAGATATAATCCGATGCTGTTGGTTGTATGGAATACTCCCATACTCACACACTTCCAACTATTAGATTCCGGGCTGTTAATAAGCTTTTTCTCGGCGGAAAAAAACTTTCTATAGTACGAACCCGATGTTCAAAACATTGGGATCGATCTAGCAACTAAACCAAACTAATAAATATAAAAGTAATTAATAAATGGATATGATCATTGATATCAGCTATAAATATTCAATGAACGACATGAAACAGATTGAAGTTTATAAATAGATTCTGATTAATCGGTTTCAAAAACAAGCGGTTCCCTTAGTGCATCAAGCAGATGATTAGGGTTAAGGTAATATTTTGGCGGATCGTGTTCGTGTTCTTCGAAAGCGGATGTGATGAGATTATCCGAGTCTGTAAAGACGTACGCGCGACAGTTCTTGAAAGTGGAACAGACCCATCTGGATTTATTACCTTTGTCATATTGTTTACGGTACGTATAACTGCGAAAAAGCAACATCTCCTTGCCTTTCCTTGAGGTTATCACGACAGCTGTATCTGTGTAGAGAGAGATATTCACATAATAAATAATTAATAGAATTTTTATCTATCCCAAATATATGCAAGTAGTAATAACAAAAAATTAAAAAGGCATTTTGTAAATGCATTATTAATTTTTAGTTTATGAAATTATTCAAAAGTAATTAAAACAATCAAGCTTACCAGTTAAATCTTGTTCGGCGGGCTCTAGTGAACAAGTATCGTCCAATTTAGGTGCATCGTGGTCATGATATTTGGAAGTCATTATTATTTCATCTTGATCGTTCAAATATACGAAACCAGAGCAATTTTTCTTCGAAGAACAATTCCAACGTGTGCCATTTTTAGTTTTGTACGCTTTACGATATCTGTATCCTTCGTATTGCAAAATGGTTTTTCCTTTTTTCGTCTCCAGAAACAGAGCAACGTTCTCATCCGCCCAATCACCATCGTTTTCGGTGTCATCAAAGTCAAGATCTGTAACACAACGTTCCATGATAACCTACTCTATACTTAAAATATAATTTACAAAAGGATTTGTAATAAAACATCAATATTAATTAAAATATCATTTATTCAACAAGTTATTTAAGAATTCCAACGTCAATTCCACAAATCGGCTGCGTGACAAAGTTAAAAGATTAGTATCTATCTATATTGCAAATATAAAATAAAACGGCTTCTTTTGCCTCCATACTATCAATGTAACTTATAACTAATTGTATTAAACTTAAGGCAATACAAATAAACAATAAAATAACATAAAATAAAATTAACAGCAGTATAAAACTATATTATTCGGCCTTGCAACATTCGGCATAGGATCGGCGCGTGGTTGTGCTTATTGACCATTAATACTAGTTCGTATTTATCGTTCACGTGTGCGTAAACATCACATTTCCCATGACTCGGCTCGTTACAGCACCACCTACTTGTTGCACCATTCACACATACCTCCTTCCTAAACGTGTGCCCGTTTATTATGAGAAAGGTATTACCCGTCGATAAGGACACTACCGTAACTAAAAAAAAAGAATAACGTTAAAATAATAGAAAAAATAAATGCGCACATAAAAACTTCGTAAAAAATAAAAATAAGATCCTAAGCCATACAGCCTTAAAAAATATGAGATGGTATTAATAAAATACATAAAAAATTAAAGAAAGCTTTATTTAGTCAAATAATAAGAATACTCAAAAAAAACCAGACAAAGCCTAAAAAATTGAAAATGTAAGACTTAAAATTGTATTATTCGTTCTTATATTATTAGTTGCAAATAATAATACTGTTGCCGATACAGATTAAAGTTAATTACGTCAAAAATAATTATCTTATTTTAGTTATGCTAATAGTTTTAGCCTAAATTTAAAAGCGCTCGAAAATTTACATAAAACGACGCCGTCGCGCTGAATAATGGCAGTTAAGTTTATCCAAACAAAAATGTTTGGTTTTAACAAACGTGATAAGCAAACTGCACTCTATGAATTGTCTTCCATTAAAAGCCTATTTGACATGGTTACACGTATTCTACAATCTACTTTATACTGAAATATTTGCCATCTTTTGTTTTGAAAAATTTCGGAGCATGATGATTGTGTTCGAGATGCGAATGTACAATAGACCTGTTTGCGTCTAAACGTACTTTCGCAAGACACTTCTCTGTCAGTTTCTTCGTACAATACCAGTATCTTATATCCTTGTTTATTTGACTAAACGTATAATTGTTGATGAGGATCAAATGCCTCTTACCAGTGGCTGACGGAATTACTTGATACTGTACCCCTGTAAATATATATAATCTAATAAAAGCAATAGATAAAAAATATTAATATATTTTACCATTTGAATTAAAAAGCATAAATAATTTTGGAAATGGCTGAATTTAAAACATTAAACATTACGTCATGTGGTGTAAACGTATGTATTATCAGGGTAAGGAAAACATAAATAGATTATGTTATATCACAATTTATTGGACAATCAAAATAATTTATGAACTATGATTATATACTTATATAGAGATTAATAAGGTAGGTACCTTCTATGGAATATAGGATCTTTATAACATTTAATTATCAGTCTGATAACTTAAAATAATAGTCCTCATTATTAAAGCCGCTTAAACTATACAAACGTAAAAACAATAATAATTTAATCTAGACATGAAGCTATTAAAAATCCAAAATATAATATATTTCGGATTTAAATATCCAAAAAGCTAATTATAAATGAGCTCTCGCAGCACCCCCGTCATTTGTGTTAGAATTTATAAATTCTAAAATATAACACTCTTAATAAAAACTAATTCAAAATTTAACAACGAGATTACAATCTTGATATGATTTTAATGAAATAATACCATGCTTTAATCCTAACCTTGCGTATACATACGCAAGGTTAGGTTAGGAAAGGAATACGTAACAACTCAAAGAAATAAACTTATAGAAATTTACAACGTGTAGACTCGATTTAGTATAAAAAATAACCGTTTTATTAGGTAAAGAACAAAGTTGTAATTTATTAATCATATACCACCTTTGATTTCGATTTACGCTTCACATAGTAACCATTTTTCAATCTGAAATACATTGGTTGACCATGGTTGTGTTGGTAGAAGCTACGAACGATTTGGAAGTTGTCGTTGATGTGAATGTACATCCTGCAACGGTTGCGACCACGCGCTGTGCACTGCCAACATTGGAGATGAGAATCCTTTAACATCGACTTCGGATTACTAAAAGTATATCCTTGGTACATTAGCAGATACCTTCCATTGGTCAATGAAATCATTTCCGCTGGAAAATAAATGACAGTCTGAAGAAGATGCATTATTGTTTTTATTGGTTGTGTAATTATTTATGTAAATAAAAAAATATATGTGAAATTATTAAAAAGTTTGATTGTAATATCCAAGTTTTCAGCATGACTCATGTGTAACAACTTCGTAATAGATTTTACGCATTTTAACCGTTTTTTTTTTTGGATAAAGAAAAGATTTATGTCGTCACTTATGAAATGACAAGAAACAATTTCTGTCTTTATTTAAACAAAGAGCAACATTACACTTTTGGCATGATACAAAAGACTTTCCAACACACGCAAGCAACTTGCAACGTTGTCTAGGAGTGTACCAAATGGGTAAGTGATCAATACCATCAAACCGAGCTTCTATGAGCGGTACTTTGATTTTTGGTTTCTTCTTTTTTCTTTCTTCTAACATATCTGAAACCAATTATGATGTCCTGATGATATTTTACGGGTAAATTTTGATCCAAATATACACAAAGCCTTTGCTGTTTTCAAATGAAATTCGAATTCTTAATACTTACTCTTATATACATGAGCTATTTATTTATGATTATCGCATCTATCAGGTGGTTAAACAATTGCATGTACCAATTTTTTGTACGCGCTTTTATTTTAAATAGCGCAATAAGAGAGTAGAATAGATCTACTTCACCTATGTGTCAGTTAGTGTTACATAATATTGGGACGACGAAAATTTAGTACTGTTTACTTTTCTTTTATCAAGAACACACAAATTAAGATACCGGAACCACAGGTTTATTGACAACTACATAGCCGTTATTACTAGCATCTCGTCTACTGTAGCAATCCATAAATATCTACGACTTTTCTTGGTATTCACTATACCAATTCAGGATTGTTTTCAGTTCTCCGAATAGATTTTGAAATCTCATACATACAAAACTCGATACCAACATATTTAAACAACAAGTTAAATTTACGTGTGTTACACACATTAGTCAGGACCCCACCGGGTTTGTCCCTTGTGACTTAGATCTATTATATATGTTCGTCATATATCCTAAATCTTTTTATTTTATTTCCTACCTTAGAAGATTTCGTATACGAGTAGTTCTACTCACGGTGGAATTAAATAGGACCATTAAGTGAATCTCCTTTTTTTGTTCTTATAAATAGTGACTAGAGACCGAGAATTTACTACAACATTTCCAATCTTTAATGGGCCAGACAAATATACTAAATATTAATTGTATAGCGGTTTTTCTATTTTCGATGGTCAGGGAAGTGAGAACATGTACAGGTAGTGAAAATTAAACTGAAAGTTGCGTTTGAGTTTTTATTCTTTATTCCAAAAATAAAAACAGCATTATAACTTTTATGTGCATCACAGTTTAGTACTTCAAAATTAAATTTGATAACAAGTTACTGCCATTTAAAGTTAACAAATACGCCAAGTGCAGGGCAATGCATACTCTCTATTGAAACTGGTGATGAAAACTCTTAGCTGTTTTTGCAGTAACGTGTGCACTTCCAAATGGGTATCGTAAAATATTCTACCATGAAAGTAATTGTTGATTATTTTTATACTGAATCTGAAACTGATCGGGTAGTATTATTATAAGAATGGCAACAGTCTTAGGAACGTTCATTTTAACGATCTAATAAAGTGACGAATGAATTAACTTATTAATAACGAGTCATTGTTGTACATAATACAACAATGATCAGACATTAGAAAGTCTTAAGTCTATCTACGGTACAAAATCTCCATCTGGCAAACATTCTGAGCAGGTATATGATGTAAGATCGGTTCTAATACAATTTATTTGCGCCCATTGATGACACATGATGTATTGGATCCAATTTTGACCAGTCGTATCTTCTTTATATAAAGCTCCACAAATAAGACATAACAATCATCTGATTCACTTTCTTTTCACTTCTTTTCCTTCCATTTTACTGGCTTGTTTGACTTCAACTTAGTTCTCTTTTTCTCATTTTGACCGTTTCTTTTTCCGTTACCTGATTTTTCATTCGTCTTCCTCTTCTTACCTCGACGCTTTTCTTCGACTGGAAACAATTCATTAGTATTATCCATACCGGGCATCTCCAGCAATCCATCAAAATCATCAGTGTTCGGTCCCAAGACACTTGAAAGGTCAACCATGTCTGATGACTCCAAAATACTGGTGCTGCTGGCATTACTCCACTCAGTTTCAGATTCAGTATAAAAATAATCAACAATTACTTTCATGGTAGAATATTTTACGATACCCATTTGGAAGTGCACACGTTACTGCAAAAACAGCTAAGAGTTTTCATCACCAGTTTCAATAGAGAGTATGCATTGCCCTGCACTTGGCGTATTTGTTAACTTTAAATGGCAGTAAATTTGGTTGGTTACTCTTAAATTAACTTTTCCATTTCTTCTATTTCCGCGTCAGTTACAGTAAATAGAGTTATATTTGGGCATCGATTTTGAACAACACTACAAAACTGAGTCAAGTTAGTCACATCACGCCCATAGCCACGACATCGTCTACTGATTGTTTGCACGTAGAACCTACGGCATCCAGTGCACCTTTGTCGTGGCCAGCTTCGTGATAGTTCCAAGTCCAGTGCATGAATTGAGGCCACATTTCAGGTATTATGCACGCTAATATGTTTTTTATTACGCATATTCCATATCTTTTTGTAGGTTATCACTTTCGTACCGGTTTTCTAATACATCCTTTTTTTCACAACAGGTCCTAAAAGCAATTTGTTTGCTGCTTCCTTTTTTTTCAATTCAATTTATTTAGATTTAAGTTCTTGAATTACTTTTTCTTTTATCCACACATACTCGACGATGTATTAGCTCTCTCATAAAATCTTCAGAAGCCTTTTTAGCAGCACTTTTTTTCTTGTAGTATTTAGAAGAACTAGCTCTCCACGACTTCCTACATTTACGTTTTTCACGGTCTGTCATTTCGTTGATTGTTTTTATTACTCCCGTAGCTTTTCCCTATAAATATTTTTGTTTATCTTTTTCTTTAAAAGCGGCCAATCTTATCGGATCGTTCTTTATTCTGGCATAGCGTTCTCTTTCATTTTTACGTTTCCTTTTTAATATATCTTCTCTACTTTGGGGCTTGTTCCTTGTTTTAGGCATGATGAATTTGTAAGAAAGGGTTTTACTTCAATGCCAAACAAATCAATTATATCTGTAGATATACAGTACTAAAAATAACTTCGATCCTAAAACTTATAATATCGTGAATTGGCTACACTACAACTATTGAAAAATGTGTAACAAACATTAAAAAATCGTGTGATCCAATAACATGCAATGTTACTATATTGAATTTAATCCCAATTATCAATAAAAAACTAACATTAAATTAAATCTCACTTCCCTGGCGAGCTATTACTTTCCTGTCTACCCAGGGAAATGAGATATTTGATGTCATTTGCTAAAATCATGGAATATATAAACTTCGTATCAAATTTAATATTATCAATGAATGGACGCAAGTAAGTTTAACAATATTGTGTCATAATTAACTACAATAATGTTAAATACTGTTTATAAATACTTACCAGATGAGTGAGAAGTTGTCTGGACACGACAGCCGGCGATATTAAATTCGTGTGGCCTTTTTTCAGCAATCGAGAAATTATGTAAATAAAGAATTCAAACATGACCCGTGTAGGTTAAATGCAAGTTTTTATTGTGATTTCGCCCCACCGAGAAGTGAAAATTTTCCCTATTTGAAGCCATTTTTGTGTGATTTTTTTTATTTAAACATATTGATATTCAGGGAGAAGCCATTCATTGGTAAATCAAGGAGCTGTAAGGTGAGTCCTGTAAAATTCCCTGATCTGTAGAACTACCCATATCCATTTTTTATGATAATACCAGAATCATTTTACTTCTAGCAATTTCTTTTAGTATGACTAACGTGTCTCACGCTGTGCACAGTTGGGTTAAATTATATTTCTAGTATATTAGTATATTCAAGTATGCACATACCTTTGTCGAAAATTAAAAGACCCGTTCCATTCTGTATATCGGAGTCAAGGGATAAAAATTGATACGCTCTACTTTTTAAATAATACATTATTATTTAGTTTAGTGCAGTGATGTCATACACATTTATGATGATTAGTAATCTCAGCGTACAAAATCCGTGTATAAGAATAAACTTATAATACTTTTATAATGTTATTATTTTGCGCTCAAAACCATTTATTTGTGCTCTTATTTAATAAAATTATTATAACACATACAATATTACGAAATAGGGAATATAATCATAGCTTAAGCCTATCATGCTATTATCCTATCTTAGTTCGATAGTTCCTACTTAAAGATAAATATTTTTAGCATAAAATTAATTATATCTACCAACTAAGGAATTTCGTTGGTACAAATTTTACGTAGTTTCCACTAGGCGTTTTTTTGTAACAGGGAGGCGGATGAGAGTGGTCGTTAAAACTAGCGAGGACCATGAGGTTGTCATCTGCATGGACGTATTTCTTGCAGCGGTTCGTTCCTCGATCTGTACACAGCCATGATGTGATGCCGTTTCCACCTCTACGCAAAATTTTCGGACGACTAAATGTAAATCCATCGTACATAAGCAATTTCTTTCCTGTTACCAAGGGTAAAAGTAGACCTGAAAATAACCATATTGAATATCAGTACAATACTCATTTTTACATGATAACCGCTTATCATACTTAGTTACTGATACTGGGACACCCAAAGTAACACAGTAAAAGTATATAGAAACAAATAAATGTAAAATAAAACCAATGTCATATTTTACATATACTTGCATATACAATATAAATCCTTCTGTTATTGATTTGTTAAATATGATAAATAACATAATAAAAAACGTTTAGTGTAATATAGTTCAAGAATATGATTTATATATTTATTAGAATGCAATGTTTTATTTAGCCAGTAAAAGGCTAGAATACTACGAATAAAGCTTATACAAATGCACGTTGTTATTATATAAACCAACATTTTTTAATTTATTTTTTCTGTTTAAAATAAATTAGGAACATATTTAAATAAATTGTCACAAAATATCGCTTTCGCCAAATTTGTACAACAATAATTCTCAATCACATATTTATCTTAAACAAGTATCTGAGATTATATACTTAAAAATATTTTTTACCTTGCTATTGAATAAATCTAAGAATGTAGTTAAGGATCAAAGATAAGCCCTGAATGAAATTATGGTTCTATGACTGATAACAATTGAGGATAGTAGCCAGCTGATTCTGGTGGGTCACACACCCACCACCCACCAGAATATATATAATATAGCCCTACTATAAAAAATATATAGAATATATATAAAAATAGTAATAACACCTATTAAATGCATTGTAAGTACAAGTTTAAAAACCTCATCAAGAATTCAAAACGCTCAAAAACTCAAATATGTGTAAAAGTCGCAATTTTGCTCCAAACTTCTGCTCTTCTTGATCCCACACCTAACAAACTTCACACTAATTTAAATGAACAATACGAACATTTACAATTGTAATATTGGTAATTAAAAAATATATATTAAATACTTTTATTTACAAATAGGCAAACATAAGTCGTATCCCTTACTCGATACATTTCATCGCACCGTTTTCAATTAAATAGCTATAGAATACAATCCACCTGAAGTTATTTCGTATACAGGTGGCTCATGGCCGTGTTCATGGGAAATGCAAACGAGTTCGTAATCGTCGTTGACATGCAAACACACGTTGCATTTCCACCGTATCCTCCCAGAACAGTACCATCTTTCACCTCCTGTCATCGGGGAGGGATTCGTGAAGGCATAACCGTTCAGCATTAGCAAAGTCGCTCCATCAACTGCTGTTACTACTTTCACTGTAATGGACAAAATTGTTTGGGTACAAATTCGATAGGATGCCTAGAGCCGATTGCAATGGTGGATAGATTAATGGTAAACTATCGTAGGAATAAAGATAACTATGATATCATTATGGATTCGTGAAAAAATGGCGTTACGAATGTCGGCGAAGTTGTTATCGGAACTTTGGAAGTAAAATTTTAGTAGATATAAATATTTAAGTGAAACTGATGTATCATAATTAAAGATATACGAGTCAATAACTTTGTTAACTCAAATCGCATGGAATATGTGAATCCAAGGTTTGTTCATCTAGACTCATCCCGCCATTGGAATATAGTAAGTACTTATTCCTTACGTTTATTTTTTTCAATTATTTGCAAAGCTTTGAAGTATAATAGGGATTAGGAAGTCTAATTATTTTCTAATACAGGAGTAAAAACACCATTCTATTTAAAAGCTATTAAATTTCAAAGCGTATTTCCTATACGTTAACAAAGACAAATATGAACTAAAACATGCCATGTATTCATATAGGTATAATGATTCTAGCGTCGTGGTACCTTCACTGAAATATATTGGTTGCTTTTGTCATATTTAGAATAATAAGGCTTTGTTTTTGTAAATTTATTGAATTCAAATTATTTTATATGGGTTTGTTCGACATTTCGAAAGTGGATTTTTTACGTATTTTAGAAATAAAAGAATACAGACCCGTCGATAATTATATTAAAACATACACTACACTTATATCTATAATATATTGTTTATTACTATAATATTACATGATAAATTTTAAGCAATTGAAAGATATAAAAAAAATTAAGTCAATAACCTAAAAACATTTGTAAATAGAAAAATAGGCTTCGGTATAGTGTCGTTTGGCACGAATTTGAGGTGGTAGAGCTTTGGTCCCTGATCATAGAAATAATACTCACATTACACGGAAATGCGCCGTTTTCGAGAAAATTAAGAAAAACTTTTTACCACGAAATGGATTAAAATACGAAAAAACAACATAATATATCACTGTAAATACAACTTAACACATAATTTGGCAGGGACCAAATTATATGTGTTAAGTTGCTTTTTCACAGTAAGCGGAAATTGCACTATTTTTGAGAAAATTAAGAAAAACATTTATAACATCGAAATGAGTTAAATACGAAAAAAAACATTACTGTCATTTATTGTAAACACAACATAGATAAAAAAATAACATAGAGGTCAAAACACATTTGAAAAATTACTTGCTGTTTCTGTATTGTGCTCTTTAATTCTTATGTAACTCGTTAATTGTGTTTTTTTTTTCGTGACTTTCGTTAATTTGTTGTTTTATTTTGAGGATTTTAAAGTAGATACAAAACCGAATCGGCCAACCCCGACTCCACTTAGTCTTGTCTATCTTACCCCTAGACTGTTTTTATAAAGCCGGAGGAACGAAGAAGACGAAGCGGCGGAGGCGAGCGTTGGTGCCTGTGCTTTGTTACGCAAAGGTGAAGGGGCTGCACCTTCCCGCAGCGCCGGAGCCGTCACAATTCGAAATTTTGGCGATAAATGTTCTAATTTCGAGTTTAGGTGTCTCATAGTTTTACGAGATATTTTTTTTAATTTTTCTCATGAATAGTGCATTTCCGTGTCATGGGAGTGGTGTCGTTGAGTAGGGGACTAACCCCCCTCCTCCTACCTCTCTCCCAACATTCGTGCCAAACGACACTATACCCTGCCCGAAAAATATATAAAAAAATAATCGAACTTAAAACGAATATTCTAATTATAACCAATTATAATTCTTATATGTATATTCAGCATGTAACAAAATTCGTGTCCGACCCGTGAATTGATTATTAGGTATCGTGTGTCGGTTCTGTTATTTATTTTAAAAAATATTACATAAATAGAACCGACACACGATACCAAATAACCACTATATATGTTAATTAAATATGCTACTTTATTCGTAGACTGTATCTTTCATAAATGGTAATACGAGAGTAGCTCGATATCCAATTAGGCTAAGTAAAGTTGACATTCAAAATGATAATCTTTATGAACATCTTAATACTACACAAACTGCAGATAAGTTGATAGGTAAAAGTTGTAGCTCAACTAGCTCAAATATGTTACGTTTGTGAGTAGAATATTTGAGAAAAAATTCTGCTTATTGGGCGCCACGTGTACAGATTTACAGATTTATCAAAAACTATAAAGGATAAATAAAAGCCGAAGTTTATTAGTATTTGATAAAATTACATTATGTCTATGTCGATTTGTTCATTTAGTATACTAGAATTAAAAGAAAAAAATTAAGTCGTATTTACAGTTTGTAGATTAAACATGATTAATGTTTTAATTAGAAAACAAGACCATTATATGGCACTGGCTTCTGAAAATTATTTGTAACTAACGGTTCGACCGCGGCGTTGCCTGCGTTATAATTGAAAACTTCATTTAAACGGGATAAAATATGTTTATTTTTCCATATTTTAGTTGTGATAAAGCTTCAAGAACACACTCGACGTTTCGTATTTATCATATGAGTATTGTTTTGGTTACTCGCAAATAGCCGTATCTATACTATACTAATATATAAAGCTGAAGAGTTTGTTTGTTTGATCCGGCTAATCTCAGGAATTACTGGTTCGAATTAAACAATTATTTTTATGTTGTATAGTCCTTTTATCGAGGAAGGTCCTAGGCTGATTTTTATCCATTATATTTTTATTAATTATACGAGGGTGAAACCGCGGGCACTGCTAGTTAGCAGTCATTATATATATATTTGTATTGCTAATGCGCTTAGAGACCTACAATATTATGAACCTAGATAGACCTAAAATTACACTAGCTTACTCACTAATAAAATTAGAACACAGAATTACAAATACTTATTTTAGGATGGTAATATGACGGGATGTGTGTGTGATACGGTGATTGAAGGTAACTGGGAGGATATGCACTGAATAGTACCAATTACATATATATAGCATAGATTTATCTGCGTAGTATCATAGGACCCTTCGGAACAGTGTCATTAGATTAATGGCGACAGTAGCAAAAATAGTAACACTAAAAGTATATATAACATAAGTCAGTTGTTCTCTTGTTTACAGTTTAAGAATACAATTCTGTCAATTATTATCATCTAAAACCTAACGTTTCAATGTGTATACTTAAATATACTACTTTCATTGAATATAATTTGATTCGAAAATATAATATCGAATCTAAATACCATCTACGACTTACTTACTAATTATGAATTTTAATTTAAATATGGATTCTACGATCAGGAAATTAAAAAAAAATAATCAAATATTGATGCTTTGCATTAAACATGAATATCGAATGGATTCTATTATATTTTACCTTCAGTTTTTGAAACTTGGCTTTAATCTGAATGCTCATTGGTCTGTTATTGCGCCCTTGACTTCTGTTAACCAATGACCATTCAGATTACTGTCTTTGATCAATATTTCTGAAACTGGAGATAAGTCTAACTTCAATAGAAGACAGTTTACGAAGGCAGCTGAAAGCAGCTATAATTTTTAGTAAAGTTCGATTCGATAGTGGGTTGTGCGAGACCTTATTTTTTAAGTATAGTTATTTATATTACAAATACAAAATCTATAATTATCCCAAAAAAATACCAATTATGAAAAATAACACTTTTTTTTTATTTATTATATATATATATATATATATATATATTTTATTTTTTTTCAAATTAAAAATATAATATATCCTCTTTAGACTGTTTATCATTTTTGTAATAATAGTTACGGAGGCATAAAGTATACGTGTTTCTGCTTGGGTTCAATATCTGGTTTCATGTGATAATGTTGACCTCTGGTCAAAACTACGCTTAGATTTTCATCGGTTGTCATGGACGAGGTGCAATCCTCAGTTTTGCTAGCCATACACTTCCAAACAATACCTTGTTTCGATTTAGTGCGTCTGGTAAACAAATAACCTTTGTAAAGGAGGATGTACTTCCCTTTCTTATCGCCCTTTATCAATACTGGACCTGAAACTGATTATATTCAATTAGTAATTTGATATAGCTTCAATTAGCTATTTGATATATTTGTCAATCAAATCAAAAAAAAATAAAAGTACAGGAAAAAAGGGAGGATTAAGTGGGAGCACTGTTAGATGTTTTTATTGATGTGAAATCAATCGTGACAGAAATAAATCAGATAACTAAACACCCGCTGAACGTGTAAAGGTAAGACCGTAAGGCCTATAATACTGCTTACTATTAAAGATTCTACAATGGGGTGAACAATTTGCATTAACTTTATTGGAACGAAGTTCTTTTACGCATACAGTGAAACAGTAGAGTGAAATGGGAATGGCCCAAGGTCACGTCAGATAACGAAATGATGTTCATACTGTGCCTACCAAATGCTACAAAATGCGAAGCGCTTTGTTTCGTTCGAATTTAGGAGGTCGATATAAAGTAGGTTGAGGTGCTTGTGGTGTGACATGAATACAGTAATACAATCAATTAAAATGTACATTTTAAAAACGGTTCGATTAAAAAAAATAGCGACGAGGATTCCACGACCACACATTATTTTATTTATATTACGCAATTTATAATATTGATTTCTTTATATTTTGTAACTTATATAAATACACAAATCTACATCAATGAGTGACATTATAATATTAAAATTAACACAATTAAACATTTTAAGAATATATATAACAATTAATTAAATATTCATTATATTCAGTTCTGAGGTGACTTCACATGTAACAAAAATTTAATTCTAACAGAAACTATAATATATTTCTTAATTATTTACAATAATTTTGCTAAGTTAATCATGTCTGTTTGTATGACTGTGTGTTCCTAACACATTTATAACTCTGTTATTTAGGTCGGTGAAGGCAATAGCTTTGCAACACTTCATGTTCCTCGACGAACAGTACCATTTGATTTGCATTTCTTTTTTAGAAAGATAACCCTTTCGATACGTGTAGTTCTCGTGACGCAATTTAAGAGCTCTCCGACCGTTAATGAGTAAAAAAGTTCCTGGAGATTTGGAAGACACCTATTAGTTTAACGATACAATTACTATTAGAATATATAAAGAATCAGGCAATAATGAGAAGGTAAACAGTTAATCATTCTGATTATATTCCAGCCATCGCAGCCAATCTCTAAGACTAGCCGTTTTTACAGGGATATTATTGTACGCTAGTGTGTATGTAACTATAGGTGCACTCTCTCACCCTTAGTATCTGATGGGAACATAAACCGACACGACCACAGAAAGGGCAAGCGCAGTACCAACAGATTTACGTGCTTTCCAAGGTATGGGAGTG
Source organism: Nymphalis polychloros (assembly GCA_905220585.2). NCBI lineage: Eukaryota > Metazoa > Arthropoda > Insecta > Lepidoptera > Nymphalidae > Nymphalis > Nymphalis polychloros. The sequence goes on along the minus strand of HG992252.1, from coordinate 11,547,179 downwards.
TCACACTTGCCAACTTCCTAATTGCAAATGACAATTTACGAAAAGGTAACCCTTATCATTTTTACAATACAAGTCATCGGTTTAGTCAAATAAAAAAGTTTAATTAAATAAATTATTTTTACCACCATGCGTACTAACATATCTACCACTATAATATAATAATTACATTTCTAACACGACCTCGCCATCTCGGACCTAATAAGCCATTAGACCAACGAATCAGATAACATGCATAAAGGATTTCAAACGAAATTGTCTAGTGTCACATTTATTTAAAGGATAATAAAATATAACCGAACATTATCATTACAGAACAGTAATAGAGCAAAAGAAAACTGATAACGGTTTAAAGTCTTTTACCGAAAACATAGACTTTTTTATTTTTAGACTTGTTTTACAAGTCGCCGATTCTCCAACTCTATTCGACACCATTTGAACGGTCACATTCAGATGAGTATTATTCAAGTCACATGTGTTCCAGAATATTGAAACTACACTATCATAAAATACAGAAAGATGTGAAAAATCATTGTCATTTCATTCATAAATGATCACATAACGCATGTAATTTAACAATAATATTTTCACGCTACGTGATAAATTATCTATCTCTTTCATTTGAGAGATATAATATCATTGATTTTAGAACATTAAAATTATTATTTCTTATAACACCTGATATAATCACCGTTACTATTTACGTGGAAAACAGGCGGATCGTGACTGTGGTAAGGATTTAATTCAACAATAGAACCTTCCACAGTGTATAATATTTGAGCGTTACATTTCTTCGAACAACGAGACGAGCAAGCATAAGTCCATCCTTTTTTACTAAGACTGCTTTTGGCGTATATATATTTTTTATACATGAACACTGTCGTTCCTTTTTTCGAAGTGATAAACTTTGCTTCTGAAAGTTTAAAAAAAAAAGATATTATTCTTGAAACGTTTAAACATGTTATTTTCATTTGATAAAAATTGTTCGTTGGAGAAAGAGGAGATGTCCTCTTCTATTTCCTAAAACACTATTATTGCTTTAAAACAGCCATTTTAATAAAATAAAATAATATCTATTGACATATTTCTCTTATGACTTCTGCGATCGGACATAAGCGCCGTTTTTATTAACATAGAACACAGGCGGTTCGTGAGTGTGATTAGAATTTATAATTGTCAAAACACCATCGTTCGATAATAGCACTTGCGCTTTGCAGTTCCTGGAGCAACGAGATGAACAACTCCATGACACTCCGTTTCTACTAACACAGTTCCTAGCAAATGGATATTTTTCATAGATTAGTAACTGTTTACCTCTCCTTGACATTATAAAATGTATTTCTGCGAAATAAATATAAAAATATTCACTTAAAATTTGATTAAGGATGTTGGCAACTTTTTTTTTATTTATATCATAATGTATACTAATAACAAATTCAGTTCAAAGTGGAACATAGGCACAATAGAGATAAAATGCTCCAAACCTCTTTACTAGAAGAGATTGTCCTCAAAGAAAAAATCGACAGCAGGCAAATTACAATATGTTTCTTACATGCTAGAGCAATACTTGCATACCCGCTAAAATTTTGTCATATAAACATTTATAAAAATACACTTTTACTGTTACTGTTACTTCCGTGCAATATGAATTATAGCATATCTTATAAAAAAATGTGGCAAAAAAAAATATGACAAATAAAACAATCATATATAAAAAAACTTTATAAATAGAATATATTATTTATAGAATTTATCAAAACATAAAGACATGGTCCTTCTTTTAGTTACCTATATATATATATTAATATAAAACTAGGCCTCTAGAATATATCTATAAATTTAGGTAAATCGATGTCGGGTGGAGGATGATTGTGGTGCGTGTACAACTTGACAACTTTAATGGGTTTCTTTGATTCATCAGTCGTTACATTAGCCTTGCATCCTTTCTTTTGATGACTGGAACATGTCCAGTATGTGCCTGACTTCTTCAGATTCCGCACTGAATATGTATAACCCTGATATAAAAGTAAGCCATGAGAATTCTTAGAATGTTTCCTTGAAGGAATTATGAGAGCATCTGAAAATTTTAAATGCTATACTCTTCTGATGCATGCTAAAACAAATGCAGTTAAATGAAATATATGTATCAAAAAATGTAGTGAAAATATATCATTAGTATAACCAAATAAAAAAGTTTATTAAAATAAATTAATTTTATCACCAAGCATACTAACATCTACCACAGCAATATTACCATAGAAGAACAATATATGAGAAGCTTCACCAACTGAGGATAAAATAAAACTAATATTGAAAAATATTTATTTATTAAAATATTTAAAAAAAAATCAACAGAGAAATGGAATTTGCAGGTTTTGGTTTATCGATAATATTATATAAAAAAAATATTTTTATTTTGTTCAAATATAATCTCCAGTCTGTACGAATGTTTATCTAAAACCTTTCAAAACAAGTTACTCTGTAAAAGATACACATTCCATGAAACATGTTGACAATTGTACATATTGTTGAATACAAAATATTTCAATATTGATAAATAAATTAAAATTAGTTTTTTACACCAAAACACTTACATTGCTTATAATTAAATACTTTTTTTACTAAGAGTTCCTTTTTTCCATATAAGATAATCCACAAAGCAATAACAACTCATTACAAATGGAATGTGTAATATAATACTGATCAAAATGCACGTAGTTTTGTGTAATTTTTAATGTTTTAAAATTAAAGTAGCTCCTTTTATTGATTTTTTAATACAAGTAAGCATTAAATTTGATTTGATTTAACTGTTCTTATTCAGTAATTTTTTCATGTAAGTGCAAAAAGGTTGATTTTTATATTTTTTTCATAATTCCATTTTCATAACACCAATGTTCATTCTTTTGAACAAAATTAAATATAAGACACAAAAACATTTAACCCACAATATTTATAAATGTAACATGTATGTTGTGTATGCATGTTACAATTTAACATGTAACAAATCATCTTTTTCTTCTAAAACAATATACAGGTTTAATATTTATGCATAATTTTTATATACTGTGTACCTAACACAGTACATGAAAACCATTTTATAAATAGAATTTCAGTTGTTTTTATATTAAGTTGCATGTAATATATAAATTACCCAATATTAAAAAAAAATACCCAAAAAGACCCTTAGATTTTATATTGAAGTTTTTTTTTTATGGAATACAATTTTTTACCCAATATTTATTAGCATTTGAATATGTAATAAAAAATTCAAAATCATTATTCTTTTTTTAACATAGAAAATTAAAGGATTTATCAAATGTTCTCTTATTAATTTAATTTATCAATGTCAATAAAATGTTTAAATAATTTTATCAATTTAATCATGGTTATGTATAACACATAACCATGATTAAATTGATAAAATAACATTAATCATATTAAATTATGTAATGTTAGCTCGATTTTCATATTTGAATGAGGATACATATATTAAAATTACTCACCACATGTCAGGTCGAGTTGCCCTAATTCTGAGCATACCTGTAAAATTACAATTAAGCATTAATTTATTATTGTCCAAAAAGATTTTAGTAATTAGTCTTGAAGAGTAATAGCGAAACAAACAATCAAGGTAAAATCATTAACTATTGACATAGGAAAAAATTATTAAGAACATATTTTTGTTATTATTGAATACCATAATACCTACCATAATGTTTTCAATATATTTTAGATATATATTGTCAAAAAAGAAAGACGTCTCCTGACTATTGCATAATATTTAGGCATGATATTGAGACTTACAAGTGTTAAAAAAAAAAATGTTCATTACGAACATATTGAATGCCATAACCTCACTTTTAATAAACTGCCTATAATAGAATTCAGATAAAGTTGTTAGTCAACAATTAATTGTATTCACACTAGATGTTAGATGAATTCCTTTTAGTCTCAGACACATGCTCATTTATGTTTTGGTCCTTACTTTCTGGCTGGCAGACACTGATATGCAAATAAAGAAATTCAAAAAATGTTGCTTGTTGTGTGCATAAATTATATTTGTGATGTAATTTCATATACATTGTCATAGTCATCATACTTCACTTACATTTTGACTTTCATAAATAAAATTAGCGGCTGATATGGTTATGAAACATAATTGATATTATGTTTAAGAATAACTCATTGATTGAATTTGTTTTTCTTTTATTATACATTTACCGATAATATTTAGAACAACTAATAAAAAATATGTATTATTTTTTAAAGTTGTCAAAATGGCTGTGCCAATAGTAATTAATTTTATTTCTGTCTTTTAACTATTTCGATTTGTGACTTCATATTTTATACGATTAAACACATTTTGATTGAATGGAATGATATCCTAACGAAAAGAGTAAAGTTTTTATAAACAGTACCTGATTTCCATGTTCATGTCCTTCCCGCCATTACACTTATCAACACAAACACACACAATTTATAATCACACAGTAGCACAAACACAAAAATTAGATATTCTTCATATAATAATACTTAATACCACAAATAGAATGCGTTTACATAAGAAAACTATACAAAACCATAATCATTTAAAGTACTTATTGCAGTATACAATAAAAACGGAAGATAGTATAGCTTATCGTTATAGTATAACATGTATCACATTTTGCTATATAATAGTGAAAAAAGTAAAGAATATTTTAATAATATGTAAAAATTTTATAAAAATAAACAATGTTTAATTTAGGTTATTATGCGTTAAGAAACGTCAACGATTGGGGATGTGCGTACTGCGTAGTGCTTTGCTACTAAGCGGGTCATTTTACGGTAATCATAAATTCAAAAAGATTTTGTCTATTTTCTTTCAAAAAACGAACGCGCATGATCATGCTAATTTAATTTCTCAATATATTACCGATAACAACTAGTAAACATATATAATTATTGTGATGCACATTATACAAATATACTACAAACAAAAATTCTTAACTTTAATATTTTGAATGATATTTGGATTTAAAATGAGAAATATTATAATTTATCCTTACCTACCTCGAATACCTATTTCGAAATTAAATGTTCAATTAAATATACATTTATTATATTTGAAGCCTTCATTAAACGAGGTAGTTTTAATAATATATTAAAATTAGTGTGATACTCTTGTATTGTAAAATATGATAACGGTAACGCAAGCAACGTCACTAGTTGTTTTTGAGAATTGTCAAAAATTGAAAATTAGTATTTACAAATAATATTAAAAGTCGTATTTTATTATGTGAACAATTTTTTGGATTTATAATATTAATACAAATATCTAATATGCCTTACCGCTTAAAAGGTTGAAATAGAAATGTGATTTATATTGTGTTTTCTAACCTATATTTGTGTTTAACAAATCTTATAAAGTGTTTTACTACATTTTGTTGAAAAAATGAGTGAAAGTATTGATGAAATGAGTAAAGATATGAAATAGTGTAAGTGTTTACTAGTGAATGAAAGTGCTAGTGCTTACAAATATAACGGTGTTTGGATTACTAACATAAAGGCGGCAGTATGGTAAGTACCTAGACTTTAGTTGAACTTATGTTTTTTTAATCGAACGCTATTTGTTTACTCAAATATTTTTTTTTTACTTTAACTCGATACAACAAATGTATTATATATTAAGTACAATAAAATTTAAGGTTTGCTAAAACACAGTCTGAAGTAATAATTTAGCCTCTATTTATCTTAGCCTACTTCTATAATAAGCTCCATTGTAAATTAAAAAAAAACATAAATATACGCTTAACACGACTTATCCAAAATATACTGTATCTTGTTCATTTAGTAGAATTTAAACATACAATGAGCATACCAATAAAAATATATGAGTTTATTCTACAAATGTTTGTTTGTCATTTGTATACTTAAATTTTTATTTACAACTGGATATCATCAAAATCTTTTAATTCAATTACTGTTCACAGTTGTTCTCATTCAATTTTTTGTAAGATTTTTGATGTAAAATAAAATGTACATTTTCACTTTCATAACAATGAATAAATCTTATGATTTAACACATAGGTTATGTTAAAACATGATAAATGTGTTAATTACAATTTAACAATTACATAATATTTAATCGCTAACGGCCTTACTTATAAAGGTTGCTTAGTAACTGTTTAATTAAAACACTGATTCATCTCTTTTTGTCGTTAATGATTTGACATTTGAAAGAAGAAGACATGGCATTGCTTATCTGATCATCTGCTAAACAAATTTGATATAATGTAGATTTTATATATAAGGACTGTGGACACATTCTATTTATTTTATTTCAAATGCTGTAAATAAATCCATTATAATAAGCTCCTTTTTAAATGTATTTTGCTATTTAATAAATGTACAAAAAAAATTACCTACTAGATTTAATTTAATTAACTAAAAGATTTTTCTCAACATCAATGTCAAATTTAGTTACTTTATCCATTAATGTTCAAATTATAGTAATGTTTAATATGAATGATATTAATTTATGCTGATGTTATGCTACCTTTCTTTGACATAAGTTGACGTTTTATGAAACATAGCTTTGCTATGCTTATTTGTTCATAAAATATTTTTATTTTATTGGTAAGATTTATCCAATATAATATTATGTATGTTAAGCAATTAAAGAAAAAAAATAAATGTGCTTTTTATTTCCTCTATCTTACATTGAATGATTTTCTTAATATAGAAGAAAATTGTGCAAGTAAAATATTGTTTTACCTAGAATAATTTAGGCAATTGTTTTAAATATTAAAAAACTTTCAGGTCGTATAGAGTATATACCGTCAAGGAAAGGTTATTTATTATTGCTAGATGGTTATACATATTGGAAAGATGCACGTAACAAATCAGCAATAAACTGGTACTGCTCGAAGCGTTACCAAAGATGTTTAGCGTTTATCAGGATGGATCGTAACCATAAAGATATTTTGGAAGCTTCAACGTACCACACTCATGATCCTTCTATTTATAGAAAAGATAATTATGGCAATTACATAAAAATATAAGAAATTAACTGACTTCAAAAAGAGGAGTACTTTGTCTATGTACATTTTTGTTGTATTTACGGTATACTCGGTACGGTTTATGAAACGTTTATGATGCTTACTTGTCGTCATCATTTTGATATCAATTTTGATGTCATTGATTTTGAATATTGTTGAGATTAAAAGCAATATAGGCAATGTATATAAAGTAGGCAAAATTTTGAAGTCAGTTTTTATTTTTTGTACGTAGATGTACCTAGATTCTAAATGTTGTTTGAATATTATAAATATATTGAATTAGTCAGAATTAAAAATAAATTGTTAAAATAGTTCATACAGAAAGTTAATAAAAATTATCCTCTTTGGATTAATTTCTACAACTTTTTCTGTTTATACGTAAATGTTTAATTTTGTTTTGAGTTTATGAGGTATACGAAAAATAAAATTTTACCTTTTCTCCAAATGAATGTAACCAAAACAATTTATGTGATAATGCATTTAAAAAGTTGACTTGTCGCTATTATAATTGACATTCTTTAGTTTAAAATATAAGCTTAAAGGGCTTTTTTTTAAACTATCTTGAAAAAATTATATTTTATTTTAAATATACAATAATACAAACACTTTATGTACAATATACGTTTCTGATCAGACCTAAGAGTCGTTCAGATACAGCGTGTGGATTTCAGTGACAAAAAAAATTTAATTTAGTCTTTAAACAAAAATAAATAATGTGTCGTGTATTACAATTTTTTTGTTTCTTTTTTGTATTACACGGCGCCTGCGTATTCAAGCCTTAGATAAAAACGCTGCTTTGGTTTCATTTCGATTATAAGTATTAGTTAAATACCGTCATAAATTTTATTTTAACGACCATTAAAAAAACGCGTTCGTGCACGCTTCACAGTACTAGACATTGATTCCCATATTTCGGAATCAGCTAAATATTACCTTTACTAAAAGCAGGACAAATATTATAATACAATTATAAACAATTATTTTATTATCAATTATTTAAAAAATAAATCATTGTCGTTAGTGTCGGTCTAATCTTTTGAGGTGCAGCACCTAAAAAATATTTTACTTCTGTCGGCATATTTTGCTTTTATCGCTATGACGCGAATTAAACTTTGATGTCTTTTTTTTTCAATTTTAATGATAATATATTCTCTGTATGACAAATAACTTTAACGTCGCATGCGCACACGTATAAAATGGAGGTCGTTCGTTAGTAGCTATACAACGTGATCAATTTATATACAATGCATTTTGTCCTTTGAGTGCTCCGAGCGCTTGCCCTGATCGCTTGCTATAACATAGCCCTAAGCTGTGTTACGTTTCCTTTAACGAAATAATTAGTATATTTAACGAATTTTTTCACGACCCATTAACTTTTTACGTTATTTTATACATTTCTATAGTAGAACTATAGATATAGAAAAATATGAAGTCATAAATCAACATTAGCATTTTTAAGTACCTACACATAAAATTGATAAATACAAATTGAATTTAAAAGAGTATTTATTCAGGATTCAGAAAAATGGAAAACATCAAAATAGTTAGTATTATTTTTGTTAAGGAATATCTATCGATAGAACAAAAGTACGACGAAGAACTTCACTGAGAAATGTATTTAAGTAACGTCGGATTTTTATTTCAGAATATATATTTATACCATCTGGAAAGGGCCGAAATTTGTTAATGTTAAATGGTTATACATATTACCGAATGAACGCCATGTGCCGTAACTACTATTGTTCGAGGAAGAAAGCTGGTTGTGGTGCACAAGTTAAGTTCAATAGAGACGGGAAATTAATTAAAGTCCTCGTCGAACATACACACGATCAACCAAAGTATATTGTTACTAGAGATGGAAAATATTTTAGAATAAGATAAATCACAAAATATATTTCAGCCCGAATATTTCTTATTTGAGTATATAGTTTTTTTTTTACATTAACATTAATCTGTATGTGAACTTAATAGATGCTTTGCAACCACGTTTCTCCAATGCGGGGTTTTTATAAGGTTTTAAGCGGGTTATTGTATATTTGATTCCAAATGATATAATGAAAAAAAAAAGATGAAAATTCAGACAATAATAAAAAAATACTAATAGTTTTTAGTTACAACTCAAATGCCACTTGAGAAAGAGAGTTTTAACTACATAAACGAAAGATGATATTCTATTTATGCAACGCAAATGTACGTACTATGTTATGATTTATAAACATATTTCATAATTTATCATACTTATTATAATTGATAGTGTATTTTTTTTTTGATATCTTATAAGTACTTTATACTTTTCCTCTAATTAATACTTATTTACACTCATGGAATCCATATAAGATTCCAAAAATGAATAATTAATATTACATACTAAAATGGCCAGAACTTATGTTCCCTTTAAACAAATTTAACGTCTTGAGCTAGCACGATTTAATGACAATACAACACGCACAGTCGAATCCTCATTTTTCATTCGCACTGCAAACTGTGGAATACTTTGCCTGAGTCTGTATTTCCCGATAGGTACAACGTTGGCGTCTTCAAATCCAGAGGAAACAGGTTATATATCAATTTTAGCTTTGGCACTCATTCTTCATATAAACTTTATCTGTGCTAAACATAACTCTTTTAAAAGTGTTTTCTCTTCAAGTATTAATATAATTATAGATTTAGATTGATTCATAATTCTAGTGAAAAATTCGATTTATCAAATACTCTTTATTGTATACAACATTAAAAAACAATAATAGACACAAAACAAAAAAATATGTGGAAAGGCGGACTTATCGCTAAGAAAAGAGTAAGACCACGTCCAGATAACCTTTGGGCTTAGGTCTCCAGAATAGCAGTAGTTAGGAAGTGTAAACATTAAGACAATATTCATAAAATAAATATAGGTACATGACATATATGTAAATAAATACTACTAAAGTATTATATATTGAAAGATATTTGTGTGTGTTATGTGTGTTTACACCAATCGTGATAATTATGTTTATAATATTTCCAGATTTAAACTATAAATTTATACCATCACTACGTGGAAAATGTTTGCTAATGCATAATGGATACACTTTTTCACAGAACAATCGCGCCAAGAAATTATATTATTGTTCGAAAAAAGATAGTCAATGTAAATGCAAGATTAAGTTGGGTTCTGATGGGAGAATGTTGTTTATCCAAGGTGTTCATAACCATGGTCCACCAAAATACGTAGTAGCCCCTAACGGGACCTACTTCAAGTTATCATCTTAAGAAAAATCTTTAAAGCTCAGACAATACATTATGAACAGATATTATAACAAAATAAAATACATTAAATTTTATAATAAATTGTACTTATTTTCAATGCTATTTACTTATTATATGTTAAATCAAACCTTTTTGAATTAGAAGTGATTGACTTTTAAGATTATTCCGTATATAATATTTAATTAGTCATATAGTAATAAAAGTCTCATTTTATATAATAAATAACTATAAAAATCTATATTGATGTTCTATTCAATTTCAAAAAATCCTTTGTTTATAATTCGTAGTTTAAAAAAAAATGCCATTAATTTTTTTTTTTTTTAAGATTATAAATTACTTCGAACAAGGCAAGGTGGACATCTGCTTATGTACGAGGGCTACACGTATTCAAAACACAGTAAATCTTCTAACTACTATTGTTCGAAAAAGGACCAAGGATGCAAAGCTAAACTGAAGTTGGATCTTTCGGGCAGGATAATAAGTTACGACTACGTTACGCATCACCATCCACCCCCTAAGTATACTGTGACAACTACGGGAGAGTACGTTAAAATTTCCTCATAAAATGTCAAAATTTGGTATCAAGAACACAAGTATAATAATGATGTATATTATAACTGCAATTACGTATTAAAATCGTGATCTACAGCAATTATTTTTATTTCCTGAAAAAAAATCCCTCGATTTAATTTCTAGGACGTATGGCCATTTTCAACGTCTTCTAAGAAAAAAAATCTTGAAATAGTTCTAAATAATTAATTCGTAATAGGTATATTATAACTGAAGTGGATCTCAATGAAATTTTATTATGAAATATTTTGATGTAATATGACACCTATATTTCAGGTGATCATTGTTACCGATTTATTAAAACGAATCAAGGTGGCAATTTGTTGATGGTAAACGGATACACATATTCGAGACGTAACAACACTACAAATTATTATTGTTCGAAAAAAGACCAAGGTTGTAAAGTCGGTGTCAAGTTCGATGCGAATGGGAGATTGATATTTAAACGTTTGCTCACCCATCAACACCCCCCACCGCAGTACCACATCACGGAATCAGGGATATACATAAAGCTGTCGTCATGATTGTAATTATGTATTTTTTAAGCTACAAATGTACTGAAAATTATACTTCCATATACATTTATATATACGTATATTAAATAATAATTCATAAAAAATTGTTGCCAAAATATAAAAAATTAGTTTGTTTTAATTATGCCTTATTATGGTAATGTATACATACTTATATTTTTTATCCTTATCTAAGTATATTTTCATCTCATATTAATATATCACATTTGAATAATAGTTAAAAGTTAAAATATATAAAAATCTGGTTTGCACTTTTTTCAGAACGTTATAATTATAAGTTTATAAAGACAAAGCATTCTTCATTACTAATGTTGAACGGTTACACGTACGCGAAGAACTCAAGGAGTCCCATCTACTACTGTTCAAAGAAAAATAAAGGATGTAAAGCAAGATTAAAAATAGATAAAAGTGGTTTTGTAATAAATAAAATGGAAGACTTGGAGCATTTACATCCCCCTCCAAAATATTATCAAATGGCATCTGGAGAATATTTGAAAATATCGTCATGAAATATCCGTCTTGGGGTGAAATATTCGGAATTAATATTTATAAATGTATTTTCATTATCAGCAATATTAAAGGAATGTTATTTGTATAAATATGTGCCTTTTGATTTCTTTAAAACAGTTGTAACGATTTCTATGAAACTCAAAATCCGGTATTCAGAATTTATGGGTGTAATAAATTGATGATAAATGTGATTTCGGGAAAAGTTTATTACGAACTAAACTGGCTACATGATAACCTCGTATATTTCTAAATAGTTTGTTTTATCAGCCGGTGTTATTAAACGATGTTAAGGATTACTATAAAATTATATATTATTTATTATAATAATACATTATTTTTTAATATGACGACTCTTCCAATAAAATCTGAGGAATTGTTGCATAATAAAGGAAAGTTTTGTTTGATGTTGGAAATAACTTTTTAGATGACGACAAAACAAGAAATTCCTCTTCTTTTATGTAATCGCTTCATTTAGTGAATTCCTAATTAAATTAATTTAATAAGTATTTTAATAAATGATTACATTTATTGGAGCTTCACTTGTAATGAACAAATGTAATTATAGAAATATATATTTAATTTCAGAGCTGCTTGATTACAAATTTATTCAAACCAGGACAGCTAATTTGCTGATGTTCAATAATTATACATACGCGAAAGATAATAGATCGAGCAATTATTACTGTTCGAAGAGATCGAAAGGATGCAAGGCGAAGGTGAAACTTCAAAATGGTATTATAGATGTAGTGGTGAGTAAAGAGTATTTCATACACCGCCACCCGCCGCCGAAGTACGTACGATGTTCAGATGGTCTATATGTAAAAATACATCCTTGACTTGATTGTTTAAAACATTTTAATTAGGGTTTAAATTTTAGGGGTAGGTTATATGTAGTGGAACTTTTGTGTAATGTATTCCTTATATTTATTTGTACAATATATTCAATCAGTAAATTATTTAAATACAGTAATTATTCGCTGTTAATACATTTATAAATAGATTTGTATGCGTTTTAAATATTTTTTTTAGCTGAATTAATACGCAATTTGGATGATTTTTTTGTGTGTATGGTACACGATATCCTCGATGATTAGTAAATTATTGAATAGGCTTCAAGATGGTTTCATTTAAAGTGAAAGAAAATTTACATTTAAAGCGAGTAATAAACTTGAAAACCTACAGCATTTGTCAATTGTTTCCTTTAATTAGCGCTGTTTCATGTGCAAGGCATGAGAAGGCCCACCCATATTTAATATACAATTCAATAACACATGTTTACCAGAAAAAGTAGATAATAAATTATACTGTTCCTTATCTAAGATCACATCTTATTTTTTTAAATAAAAAATACGAAACATTGCTACCGGGCTATAGAATACAGCAAAGTTACTTCCAACACATTCAGAAATCAAATAACAGAATGTGATTCATAAAAGATATTATATAGACAGTAATTAAGATGTATATATAAGTACAAACTTGCATTTTAGTTAAGTATATTAAATACAAGGAGCCCAATCGAAGTGGACCGGTTAGAAATTAATTACATTACTATATAATTACTAATTACCATAGCTCGAGTTCATGAGATAGGCTAGGGATGTAGATGTAGTCTTTGCTGTCAGAATTACGTAAATAGTCGATTATTGTTATTTTTCAAGTGAAAACTTCTTTAGCGGCGTTGTGCACTTTTTTATGATAGGTAAAAAATGTTCAACTCGCGTCAGGTCACGTGACCCTGATTGAAAATTCGTAAGACGGATTTTGAAGTGTTAAATTTTTAATGTAATATAAATTGTCATGTTTGTGTACGACAGCGCAATAAATGAATATTGTATTTTATCACATAAATGATAGTACTTTATACTGATAATTAAAGCAATTCGAGCAAAATTTTTCCCTAATCATTCCAAAATATCAAAAATGCACAACGTTAATATTCAAGTTTTCACTTCTGCCGGCACTCCCGGAGTGCAACCCGTTGTTTTTTTATTAATTTACGTGAACGTAAGCCTAACTTAGATTGTGCGTAGTTCATACTTATAAGTGCATAGATTAGACTAGGAATAATCAATTGTGTGATAACATAAAGTAAATTGTATAGGTAAATAATTAAGCTTTACAAAGTATAATTTAATGATATCAATTCAAATATAAATAAATGTTTCAGAATTGTGAATTAGAAGATGATTTTGATAAAGATTGATTGTAGTGGGGAAATTGATAGACTAACATTTATTTGGTTTTAAAAATATGTGTTCATCATCTCTTCTTTCTATATGTTTATACTACATATATATTCTATTTGTGTATATGTCATGGCGATCGGTTGAATGGCATAAGATAATGTCATAGTAATCGGTCTGGTCATCTCCAGTATACATTTATGAACATGTATATCATTTACCTACTTATAAAAAATATATCTTTAGTTAAATAATGGAATAAATTATTTTGATTTTTAATTGTTTTGTTATTTAATGTCCAAGAGAATTGTGACGTATCTTTCGTAGTGTTCATATTTTTTTGGTAAGTTTTCTCTTCGAAATCCAAATAGAGATCCATAACCAAAACCAAGATGGTGACTATACAAAAATGCACAACAATATGAAACCCAAATTCGTTCGTTAACTGGTAATGAATGATATGAAATGTCATTTTCGTTTCAGATTTTAAATTTATTCAAACGAGAAAATCTTATCTGCTGATGCTAAACGGTTATACGTATGGAAAGCATAATACAACGAAGAATTATTACTGTACGATGATAAGGAAAGGATGCAAAGCACGGGTTAAGTTAGATGAGAACTTCATTGTCGTCAAACATATTGAAAATTTAGTTCATAACCATCCTCCGCCGAAGTATATAAAAGATTCAGATGGAATTTACTTAAAAATACAGACATAAAATATTATTTGTTAGAATGGTAAAATTGAGAAAAAATATTTATTATTTATTCAATGAAATTACTTTTAAGTTGGAGTATATATTATTGTTTTAGATAAGAGATTATTTTAAATTAATTATGGTGATATATGGATAACAAATACATTATTATGAGCACGTCGTTGTTTACATTGAAATTGAATTAACATAATACCTAAAGAGTTATCTTCAATATTAATTGAGATATAAGTTGTGATCTGGTACCACAATTGGTATTGGGAAAGAGACCCGGTTTCTGCAATCTCGTTACCATGATTACATAAATTGTCAAAATGCCTCAAAATTAAGAACATACCTAAGTTATTATCGGTCTCGGAGATTGGTTCGACTTTCGCTTAAAGATAACAGAGGTTTACGATGTACGAAAACGATTATTTAGTAATATATCATTACCAATGGCAGCTATTTTATATAATTATTTAATTTTAGCTAACTTAATTTTGGCACATTGTTGTTTATTTATAAACAAGAAAACTCAAAATCATCGTACAAACGAAGAAAATCTACAGATCATATGAATATTTTTTTTAAATTCAGCGATGGTTGAATTTTTTGTAAAATTGCTCAGAAAATAATACCTTAGTTTCGCAAATCTCAAAAAATTATTAGAGGAAATTATTTTTTGTGTCTGCCAAATCGGTGTCATAATTATTCATATTGATGCAACTAGGACAGTGTGTTTTTAAACCTTTACACATAATGTATACATACGTCCTATTGGTCCTTTAGTCCTTATTTTGGCTATCTTCGTTTTTAGATTGACTTTGAGTATCTGTCCCAAAGACGAATATATTAATAACAGTGCCGTGTTTTTGTTTCAAATTTTAAAACGCAAAAATTTAACGACGCAATTAAAATCCCTGTCGATATAAAACATGACAAAATCATCGAAATGTGCTCCGGTTCCTTAACCATTACGAGAATCTAACAAAAAGCTAATTAATTATGTTAATTTTAAATCCTTGTCAGCCACGTTTGAAGTATTATTCTCTGTTTAATACTCTTGTTCTCAATGCTTATGCATTTAAGTATTTTGGTAATATCGTTTATTTTTATGTTTTATTTTGTTTTAAGAACAATAGGAAGAATTTATCATACTTACATGTAGCAATCATATTAGCTTTATTATTGACTAAAGATAATCGAAATCGGTTAGTTTTCGCAAGTATTACTGCGGTGTAATTGTCAAATTTGCTAATTGCAAATTGTCTGTCATTTGTCTTTATTGCAAGTGGTCCAGGTTACGTTTACTAAAATATAAATTATTCTGGATATTAGTCTGTAGGAAGTAATGTTTTGTTAAATTGTTAAAATTATATGATAAATTATGTTACTATGCCTCTGCAGATTACCAATTTATATAAAGATTAATTTGCGTTAATAAATGCTTAAAATGGTGTGGCATGTTTTAAAGTTATTTTTATTACTATGTGCCTATCGCGTACCATTTCGTTCATGTAATATATTTTACAAGTATTTATTAAACTTAATCTGTTATTATGTGTAGGTCTAATCTTGCATCTGAGTTTTATACTAGATGATGATGAGATGAGAAAAGTTGTGTTTTACTTATGCAAATATGCATTACTAGCTGTGCCCGCGTTTCACCCGCGTATAATTAATAAAAATGTAATGAATAAAAATCAGCCTAGAACCTTCCTCGATAAAAGGACTATACAACACAAAAATAATTTTTAAATTCGAACCAGTAGTTCCTGAGATTAGCCGGAACAAACAAACAAACTCTTCAGCTTTATATATTAGTATAGATATATATTAGTATAGATAAATACAAATACATAATTTTATTCGTAATTTCCATCAATCCAAGTCGAACTTCGCACAGCCGAAGCTTCAACAACTTGAAGTTATATAATTTGATATATGTTTTTATTTCAGACTTTGAATATAAGTTTATTCAAACAAGAAAATCGTTTCTGCTGATGCTGAATGGTTATACATACGGAAAGCATAATACGACGAAGAATTATTATTGTTCGATGAGAGGGAAGGGATGCAAAGCGAAGGTGAAATTGGATGACAATTTCATTGTAGTTAAAAATATTGAAAGTTTAGTTCACAACCATCCGCCACCGAAATACATACAAAGATCAGATGGAATCCATTTAAGAATACAGCTTTGATTTAGTCTTAATTGTTTATTAGCTTAATCGTGATAAATCATTCGAACCTTACTTAATAATAGTACAAGTACGTCATAAAATAACATATCTGATCGTTTTATTAATTTTTAAGGACAAGTATTTATATTTATCGGCACGAAATTGTGTCCTCTATAATTATGGGTTATATAATTATAATTATAAATCGTACATAATATGTAACATATTTTATAATTACCATTATTAATCTTTAGTCGTATTTTAATTTACTATACATACGTATTAATCACCGGGTATCTCACCCGGCATAGACCCTTCTCATACACAGTTATGTGTATGAGACGGGTCTATGCCGTACACGGGTACTGTCAACTAATGAAAGTTATTAAAATGAACCCATAGACAATTTTACTCCTTTTTACTGGTTTGACGTATCCTTGACACATATAAATTTAGGCATGTCTAAATTATCCACTTGTTCGAGTATCGCTTGTAATCGGCTTGGTGATATTTTCCTGACAATAAAAATCGCAGGAATGCTTTTGTATCGATTTATATCTTACGAAATTATATTACATTAAAAATGTCACGCTGTTTGTTTGTAAGAGTTACCATTTTGGGATTATTCGAAAACTGTTTTAATTATTTCTGTTTTAAGAGAAATTAACAAATTACTGAAAATTTTATGTATTAGATAAATTATTTGGGATCGTAAGCTTTACTTCATTATAACATTTGCCATTGGCAATAGCCAAGTACAATGAATATATGTCAGGAGTTGACAAGCAAGACCAGCTCCTGGCATATTATCCTTGTGAAAGGAAAACTCTTCGTTGGTGAAGATTGCCATCCATACCTTCCAGCGTCTATTGATGAATTCGTATAAAATATATAACAAAAACTCTGGTCAACCAAATATGACTCTTTACGACTACCGGTTGAGCATAATAAATGTATTGTTGCCTGTAAAAACAGAACCCTCGAGGCCGATCAACACTCCAGCCCTATCTACGCACGTTATAATGAAAAACACTGATGTGACGTCGAAAAACAGACTGAAACGTAGACCGTGTCGCCTGTGTACGAAAAATAAAAAACGTACTGATACGCCGTGGTTTTGTGATACGTGTACTGAGAAACCTGCACTTTGCGTTTTATGCTTCGAAAATTATCACAAACAATTGTAATATATTTTATTAAGTTTATTCTTGTAATAATATTGTTTATTTATTTTTGTTTCATTTTCAATCGCTTGCAATGCAATTGAAGGTAGATATTATGATTAACTTTACTTTTCCACTATAAGAACAAAGTTATTGGCTCTCTATTTGTGATCCTATTTACTCTTTCAATGTTTAATTGTGATTGTTTTTCTGAGAATCTGCTGGTATGGTATTGTTAAAATTGTTCTAATATTTCAAGCAGTTACATAATAAATTATGTACTAAATATATATATATTTTTTACATTATATTTTAGATTACCAATTTATAAAGAAAAATAGTTCTCTAAATAAAGCTCGAAACGTGTGACAGGATATGTTAAAAAAAATTTTTTTTTGTATTGCTCTTTACTCATCCATTCCGTGCATTATTCATAGATTTGTTTGACAAATTACCTCAGCTTATTTCGTAAATTTAATAATTTGTTATATACATTAGTAGTATCATCATCATCATCATCATCATCATGATGATGATGATACATTAGTAGTATACACACATAAATTATTTTATTTTTAATTTTGAACTACATTTACTGATCATAAAAGAAAGTTTGCTATTTTAGTTTATACCCATTCTTAAGACCGTTACATAAACATTTAAGCATTTACCGTCTTTATGTTTAAATATTTTAAAAGAGCTTCTTGATAAACTATATATTTATTTACTGAAAGAATTAATAAAACTTTGACAAATTAATTATCTTGGTAACATATTTATGGTAATAAATAATCTATGTAATTAATTTATTATAGTTGACAAAATGTAAGTTTTCTCGAAAATGTTATAAAAAATAATATAACGAACTTGCAATTATGACTTTACTTGAAAATGATTTCAGGAAACAATGAGTATAAGTTCATACCGACCCGTAGTGGTAAATATTTGCTAATGTTGGAAGGATACACATATTCTCAAATGAAGCAAAGCAAAAACTACTATTGCTCCAAGAAAGATTCGGGTTGTAAAGCCAGAGTTAAATTGCTAGTGGATGGAAAAGTTTCACCATTGTCAGTCACCACTCACACTCACTCACCACCCAAATATTTGATTACAACAGATGGACATTATGTAAAAATTCACAATTAAGATTATTTATTTATTTTTGTGGATATTAGATGTGACTTTTGAAACTAATATTAAAAAATGGTTCTTATTTATGTATATTTAATCAAATATTTAAAGAACTACATTTATATTTGTAGGATTTAGTCTGATACTAGTTTAATGCATACATAGATTGTGTGTTTGAAAAATATGATCTAATAAATCATTTATGCAATAAGTCTCGCAGTTTGTTTTCAAATTTTAATACTAATAAAATCTCTGTGTGAATGTTAACAAAATGTTGGTAGTATTATTTCTTTTCAGAATTGTTTGATGATAGCAAACGTGTTCGCAAAATACCGACGCACCGTGGAAAGTTTCTTATAATGGTCGAAGGTTATACGTATTCCCAAATGAGAGACACGGATAATTATTACTGTTCGAAAAAGAATGCAGGATGTAGAGCTCGAGTGAAAGTTAGTCGTGATGGTATATTGTTAAGGAGTACCACAACACCCCATACCCACGAACCACCGAAATATATGGTCACTAGTAGTGGTAGCTACGTAAAAATTTAGATTTGAATGGAATTTCTCATGTTATTTTTAATAAAAGACAATTGAGTAAACGACTTTATTGAAATTTGTTTTATTTTCTTATTTAAACTAATTTTTAAATCCGATGTTCGAAACTATTGCTTTTCTAAAAGTTCAAGGCTTGTTATTAATGATGAACTTATTTAAATAACTCATTAATGTAGTTTGATAGGCATTTATGTGACATGTTCCAGATTTAGATTACCAATTGATTTCTTCCCGAAGAGGAAACCAATTGTTGGTCGCCGAAGGTTATTCGTATACACAGGTTCGACCAGATTATTGGAGATGTTCTAGCAAGAGTAAGAACTTAAAATGTGAAGCGACCATTCGATTTAAGAATGAAAGAATTATTAAATTCAATAGACAACATTCTCATCCTCCCAAAAAACGAAAGGAGGATGCTGAAGGTAATTATCGAATTGTAGTTATTTATGCCGATGTATCTCTCATACATTGTCCGATTTCTCTGGTTATTTATTCTAAGTATAGTCGAAGTTAATTCTGTGTTTCTATTTATTATGTTTGTAGCTTTGGAGATAAAATATGAAGTTGGTATTTCTCAAAGAGGTCGGAGATTGCTTTTGATCGATGGTTATGCCTTCTCGCAAATCAGAAAGTGTTACTGGACATGTTCGAGCAAGTTCCCCGATTGTAAAGCGAGATTGAAGCTTAACGAAAACGGTGAAATCACCAGTATATGCAGAGAACATTCTCACCCTCCTAGGAAATACGCTCGAACAGCTGACGGTGAAATAATCCGTCTTTATAAATAGATATTAACTTGTTTTATATTGTATGTTCCTTTCCAATCCATTGATAAACAAGTAGAACTTTAGATTTTTATGTACAAGTATGTCTTGTTTTTATTACTTTTCAAACTTGATTATTTTGATTTATTGCTATTTATATAAAAGTTAAGTTAGATTAAAAATACCAAAAATGTTGAATAGTATATATAAATAAAACGATATGGAAATTGGTGTTCTTTTTTTATGATTTTTGGATTTCAGTTTCGTTTAAATTTGTTTTTCGATTATTGTTGTTATTTACATAAAATTTATCTGCACATCGTAACATTCATAATATCATTGTACATTCCTTGTTTGGCATATTCGATTTTATAGTATATGTTACGTTTGTTTAAATTAGAAGTGGTTTATTGGAAATATAATATAAATAAGTAAATTCAGGAAAAAATAATGCAATCATTGTTAAGGTGTTTGACTCGTTTTTCTGATAATATTAAAATATATGATAAGCTATAAATTTAATCTCTAAGATGTTTTAGACACGATCGAGTACGATATCGTTCAATCAAGACGAGGCAAGGATTTGATTCTTCTAAATGGATATACGTTCTCGCAATCCACGCAACGTATTTGGGTTTGCACAAAATATCCAAAATGCAAGGCGAAGGTCAGTCGGCAGCTCGATGGCACCATATCGTATGTGTCAGAAAATCATAATCATTTGCAAGATAAAATTGTAAGGATGAAGAATGGAAAAATTGTTCGCATATAAATTCAATATAATTTAGATGCGGTGTGAGCGAAATGACATGACACTTTCATGATTAATGTTTATTTGAAGAAAATGTCAACTTATATAACTTAATAGCTTAATTATCTTCTAGCTTATTTAATAGTTTATCTTATTTTTTATAACATTATGCTTCATTAAAGATACATTTAATACAAGGTCTTAAAAAAATAAGTTGAAAGTTATTCATTTAATAAAGTCGGCATTCAGTTTATGGTGTCATTACATGACCTACATGACTTATAGTAAAAAGCAACAAACTGCAAATTTCCCATTGTTGGATAAGCCTTGGAGAAAATGATTTGGAGCTTATTTCACCTCGCTGCCCTAATTCGAGTTGACGAATACACATTTGGCAAAATTTCATTGACACATTCTTAAACAACTAACGGCCTTATTCATAAACGTTGCTTAGTTACTGTTTAGCTAAACACTGATTTGTCTCTTTCTGTCATTATTGATTTGACATACGAAAGAAGAAGACAAAATATTGTTTAACTAATCACCAGTTAAATAAAGTTTATGAATAAGGCGGTAAGACTATAAATACTAAATTTAACTAAAGGCTTAAGTTTTACAAATGTATTTTTAGTCACGATCGGATATGATTTCATTAAATCCAGAAGAGGCAAAAATTTGATTTTGTTTAATGGATACACATTCTCACGAAAATACAAAACTCGATGGATTTGCACAATATATCCAAAATGACACGCAAAGTTCAGTGTAAAACGTGATGGATTCTTATCGAGTATATCAGTATGTCACAATCATTCCAAAGAGAAATTAGTGAAATTGAAGAGTGGTGAATTAGTTCGTGTTTAATGTTTTAATGTATTTGTGTAAAATATGATGTTCTTTTAATTCAAATAAATATATGATAATGTGTTGAGAGTTCTTACTTTAAAATTATATTTCATTTTAAGTTATTTAATTAAACATACTTTTTTAATTTTATTTTTCTCAATTTTTAGGAACATTACGTTACGATATTGTGAAATCTCAGAGAGGTAAAGATCTCCTTTTAGTTGAAGGATATACTTATGCTATCAATGGTGGTTGCCGGTGGGTATGTTCTACCCACTATCCATCCTGTAAAGCGAAGCTTAGATTGAGTAAAGAAAATCACATCGAACTTTATCAAAATATCCACAATCATCAACCTAAAAAAATATTTCGAACAAAGTCGGGCCATTTTTTTAGGTATTAAATAAGATGAAGAGGATATAAAATAATTTAACTCTGTCAGTTTCAGGGAAATTTATTTTCAGCTAAATGTATAAAAAATTATACATTTTATTTGACGTATTTGATTATAATTTCATTTAATGTATAATTTGTAAACAGTAATCTACAAAACTGTTATTTGTATGTTATATAGATTATTGTAAGTGAGATAGTGAATCGTGTTATTGTAGTCGTTTCCCTGTCAGCTCATAACCACGAAAGGCGAAACTATCGAAACGTTGACAATAATAGAAAAGGTATTATCCCGGCTAAAACCCGAATATATTGAATTAAACGTCTAAGTAACTGACACTAACCTGTTTTGGTTTCTCATTTGATATCATATCGTGAAGTATGACGTTAGAACGTACAAAGCCTATGTCGCTTATCGGCGCATATACATACTTTTTCACGATACTGCACCACACTCGAAGCGTAGAGCCTAGCTTAGGTTCACTAGATCACCTCAATCTTACTTGGTGGTAGAGCTTTGTGCAAGCTCGTCTGGGTAGGTACCACCAGATATTCTACCGCAAAATAGCAGTACTTGGTACTGTTGTGTTCCGGTGTGGCGCATTGGCAATGTAAGCTATGGTTAACATTTCTTATTCTGCCAATGTCTATGGGCGTTGGTGACCACTTACCATCAGGTGGCCCATATGCAAGTCCGCCAACCAATACCATAAAAAAAAATCTCAATAACAACCATTCTCATAAACTTGGAGAATATACAACAAGAGCTATAAAATACTTAATTATCGTATTGTATTACAGTAGATTGTGTGTTTATTTTACTTTGTTCAATATATTTGGCTCTATAAGTCAATCTTCACTGCTTCTTAAGCGTTCAGTTTAAAAAATAAAAAGTTGATAAAAAATACTAAAAATGTACATATAATTTTTTCTCAATTCGACTTTGTTTCAATACAAAATACTGAATCATATGTTAACTAAATCAATCTCTAATAATAGGTTTGGGTGCAATTCATCTGGTTTACAAGTAAACAGTAGAAATGTTGTTTAGAACACCTTAATGCTATACCATAAGAACCGTAGTCCAGCTTGCATTTCAGATAAATCTTACTCGTAGTCTGGTGAACGATTACTTGACTAGAATATAGAAGGCCATCCTTCTTCTTCTTCTTCGACAATGATCAATCATTGTGATACGACCAATACCTTCACATTTACTTGAGAAGAAGAGAGCATAATATGTAATGGCTAATGTTTATTTAGTTAAAATATTATTGCATTCCGTTTGATAGAGAAAAATCTACATTATATGTGCCACAACAACATAAGGTAAATAATTTCATTGAATTAAATACTTTGTCCGATGTTGTAAAGTGGTCAAGTGTGTCTCGATGTTTCACTCATAGCAAATATATTTTTTAAATAAATAAAGAAGGAAGAAATTGTACTTTATTTCTAATCACAATCGTCGACCTGCAAAATAAGTCAAATGATTGTTCAACAATTGGTATTGTGAATAAATCGTCTAATGGAAAAAAAAAACGAAAAAGTTTAATGCCAATTTTTATAATATAAGATATACATACAAATAAAATGCGTTATATAACTAATAAAGGTTTAAGTAACACATATTTATTTTTAGACGTGATCGAGTATGATTTCGTAAAATCCAGAAGAGGCAAGGATTTGATTCTGCTTAATGGATTCACATTCTCACGAAAAACCCACAGTCGATGGATTTGTACAAAATACCCAAAATGCAAAGCAAAGATCAGTCGAAGACCTGATGGAATCTTATCGAACATATCCGGCGTACACAATCACTTCCAAGAAAAATTTATACAAATGCAGAATGGAGAAATACGTCGCGTTTAAGTGAAGTACTTAATAATAGATAAGTTGATGTTTTCTTTAATTGTTTTGGGTCTAATATATGATGTACTTTTTTTAATAAATAATATATATCGAGATTATTTTTAATTCTTAGGACCATAAGTTTAGTTGAATATTTTGTTGAATTTTAATTTGATGAATGAAAATTGTAATATAAATGCACAAACATGATACTTTCCTTTATTTTTAGGAACATTGCAATACGATGTTGTGAAATCTCAGAGAGGAAGGGATCTCCTTTTAGTGGAAGGTTTTACGTATGCTAGAAGTGGGCTTTATCGTTGGATATGTTCCACCCACCATCCGTCCTGTAAAGCGAAGCTTAAATTAAATAAGGAGGGCCACATCGAACTTTATTTCAATAACCACAATCATCAACCAAAAAAAATATTTCGTACACAGACCGGCCAGTGTTTCAGATTTTAGAAGAGGACGTCAGTTTTCAAAATATTGAAATGTTTTCATTGAGTTTGAAAACGAAATCAGAGTAGTTTAATAATTTTACGAGTATCGACAAAATTGTTGTTAAATCAAGTTGTGAAATATTCACAACTAGATTTCCCAAATCTGAGGAAGATTTAATGTCTGCTGTATTCTGTATCTTGGTCGTCCTTAAAAAATATTTAGTTGAAAATCTGAAGTTGCTGATTTGTGTTCTTGAGTAATCTTTTTCAATGTTAGTAACAATATTTTAGTCTTTGTTTACGTAGTGCTTTGTGCCTTTTGCAACCCTTTGATTATATTGAATCAATATATGTTATAGGTTTTAAATATATGAATATATATTATTAATAGGTTATGTACCAATTTATAATATATATTAAATATTTAAATATAGGTATTATAGGTTTCAACGATATAATTTTGCGTCTTTCGCTTATGCGTCTTTGTTTCATTGCCACGAAAAAATGAAGAGTTGATTTAAACAGAATTAATGGAATTATTATTCATGTATTATTAATATTACGAAGGCAAACGGGTAAATGCACCATTAATGCTAATTGGCCACCTCCATCCATAGTCATTGGTATTATAACAATCTAAACTCCTTACTCGAGAATTATTTGCCATGTACACTGGCTCACTTATCCATTGAAAGCAGCAATACATAATGATGTAGATGATAGATGTTTGCTAGTAAAATGGTGAGTGGGCGATACCCAACCAGACGGACTTGATCGAAAAATAACTAATGCATGCTTGTATTAGCTTTTCTAATCGCTATCGAATCGTATTTTTTACTGACTATTAGGTATATTTATAAATTAGATCTAAAACTTTAATGGTGCATTACTAAATTACAAAAAAACACAAAGTGCTTATACTTTATATTTAATTAGATATATATATGGCTATAATATTCATTATTAGACTTGAGTTCGTAAATAGACTACGTTTTATTATTACAAATACTTTTAATTATTTAAATTGAAAAGATTTTGGACTATTAAGCCCGTTGCGGGAAACTTAAGTGCCGTGTTGCTACAAATGACAGCAACAAGATGACTTCAAATTCTAAATGATTAAATATTTACATAATCATTATGTTTTATTTACATCAATTCTTAAAAACCTTCGTATCACATAATTATATTTTCAATTTTGGTATTTCAAAAAGTCGGTGAATACTTTAAGCCGTAGTTTAACTTTTACTAGTTTTATGTTTGTTTTAATAGATTCTGGATCTGATGACTATAATGCTAATGATGATGATCAAATTGAAGGGTTGAAGTACGATACTGTTCTGTCACAACGCGGAAAGCTCATGATTCTAATTGGAGGTTATACGTTTTCACAAACCACCACCGCACAATGGCACTGCTCCGCGAAACTACCGAATTGCAAGGCAAGGCTGAGATTAATCGATGGCGTTATAACGGAACTCGACAACCAACATACTCATAAACCCAGGAGATATATTAAAAATAAAGACGGACTAATAGTGCGTGTATAAGGAATATATTTGATTGCTATAATGTTTTAGTTAAGTAATGTAAATCATAAAATTGTATATGTATATATGTATGTAATTTTATTTTTTTTCACGTATAAACCACGGGTTAAAGCTCTCAGTCATTTGTATGCATTGCGACTTGTTATACATAATCTTATATTTAGTCTTAAGCTACCTTTATTAATTAGTGAAGTTGCTGCGAATAAGTAGGTGGTACTCTGGTATCATTTTTTCTTTTGTATTATTGTTACTATATATGTATTGTCTAGGCGGACTGTCAATACTATTATATATAATGCCTTGTGAAAGATATCGGATGAGATCATAATAACCAATCCACATTTACGAAAATACTGGAAAATCTATGCATTTCTATTTATTTTACATTTATTAAAAATTATTTATTTTTTTATTTTCATTTGTGTAAATTAAAATATTCTTTAATTTAGTCTTTATATAATAAAGCTAGGTCGGGTACTTTTGAAGATATTGAAGATTTTCTAACCGAACCTTTTTCTTTGCGGTCCAGAGTATTATGTATTACTTTGTTTTCAGTTCATTTTATTTTAGTGAAGCCGAGATAGATCTAGTATTTTTAAGCGATATACGCTATTTTTTTAATTTTTTTTGCTCTAAAAAGTGTTTTTGAGTCAACATACGACAAAGCTTAATTATATATGGTTAGTTTAAGATTATCAATATATTTTTACTTAAATTGTGATTGTTGACAAATATATAATATAAAAGATTAGTGTTTTCTGTGATTATTCGCTAAATACGTAAGCTTGTTGAGATATTTTGTTGTTATTTTAAAATGTAACTTATAAAACATTACCTGAAACAATGTTTAATATGTAAAATTCAGGTTATAGGCAAGGTGATTAATTATCTTAAAATGATATATATATATATATATATATATATATATATGAACTAAAACCTGAGTATAATATTACACATTGCGTAATTTTGCTGCTTCACAAACGTTGATTAGAGGCTTTTTAGTTAAAGACTACTTTCTCTCTTTCTGTTATTATTGATTTGACATACGAAAAAAGAAGACACAGCATTGCTTAACTAATCACTCGCTAAGCAACGTTTTTAAAACCATCAAGATGTCCAACATGATTATTTCTTATGTAAATGATCTGTCATTCAGAATATTTTTTTCAGATGATTCCAAGTTCATAACGTTGCCGGGAAATAAAAGATTGCTTATGATTAACGGGTACACTTTTGCGAAGGCTAACAAACGGCATTGGTATTGTTCGAAGAAAGGAAAGGGTTGCAAAGCGCGGGTCTTCTTAAATTGCAATGAGACAGAATTAGATTTTTGTGATAACATTCACAATCATGAACCGCCTGTGTACGCGCACTCTTCCTCTGGACAATATGTGAAAATTAGTGGTTGAGTTTCGATCACACAATTGTGAGACGAATTAAATTATAATATATTAAGCTTCTTACGAAAAATAATACAACTTGTCTCATTAAACAAAGTCTGTAGTATTATTATATAGAAAAATTAAAGTAATTGGTACAAATAAATTATAAAAAAATCTTTTATTGTTTTATTTGCAATTGAAAATAATCGTATAACAGTGAGACAACATTTTTTTTTTAATAATTTGTTAATTTAATTTATATTTTTTTTATGCAGATTTTGAAATGATTAGTCTGCCGGGTAACAGGACGTTGTTAATGCTGAATGGTTACACTTACGCTCAGAGCACTAAAAGACATTGGTATTGTTCTAAGAGATTTAAGGGTTGTCATGCAAGAGTTTTTCTGAGCCTCGACGAATTGAGCATAGAGTTCTCTGACGTGACACACGATCATGATCCACCAATTTACCGTCAAAGTTCAGATGGATTTTATATAAAAATTAGGGGCTAGAACTATATTTATAAATCCGCGAAAGTGGAGACTGAATTCAAAGTATTCATGTCACAGTTAAGATATATTCTATGTAAAAAAAAATAATGTCTTTGGGTCGATTAAATATTATAATTTAAATGTGTGTATTATTAATACCTTAATGTTGTGTAACGTTTTTATGTTAATTACGGTATTGTTAGAAGATATTGTTTTATATACGTTGCATATAATGTATATAATGTTTTTTTAATTGGTAATAATAGTAGGTATTACAGTTTAAATAAAAAGTTATTTTATATTCATGACGAGTGTTTTTTTTTTTCAGACTATTCCTTCATATCTTCTGGATATAAAAATAAATTGATGCTAATGGGTGG
This sequence comes from Nymphalis polychloros, assembly GCA_905220585.2. Classification (NCBI taxonomy): domain Eukaryota; kingdom Metazoa; phylum Arthropoda; class Insecta; order Lepidoptera; family Nymphalidae; genus Nymphalis; species Nymphalis polychloros. Next base: position 11,518,500 of record HG992252.1, on the reverse strand, counting down.
TTACACCTTCGCACAAATGCACTCCCAGAAACATTGGTATTGTTCGCAAAAGAGGAAGGGATGTAAAGCAAAGGTTAAACTTAATGATGAAGGAAAGGTTATGTCAGCTGTGACAGATCACTGTCACAACCCTCCACAGATACACGTGACTGATAGCGGTCATTATTTAATTTTAAGAAATGTAGAACGTCACCATAGTGCATTTCCATTGAAATAGTTGTAAATTTTTGGGTTCGTAACACTTGCAATTCTTGTTAATTACAGAAACTGCACATTTTTTTCGGAAGAGAGTATTAAGTGTTTAACTATTTACATGATTTATAAATACATAATTATTTTTAATTAACATATAGTATACATAAAGATGACATAAAGTTTGTTTGTTTTATACTAAATATAAAAAAATAACTTAAGTTGTGATCGTTATTAAGGTTAAAAGTTGCTTTGTAATTTTAAGTATATATAATAATATTGGATTTAATAAAGGTTATTGTTTGCGCCTGTCATAAAAGCATAGCAATCTTATTACCACTTGTTTATACGAATGTGACCATATGTCATCGTGGTAGACGGTACCCACACAATACTCAAGTTATGTACATTTAATTGTTAGTTAATCGTTTTCGCCATGTCATTAAGCAGACGAATTTAAATGCTCAACCTATACGCACGTCAAATAAAGAGCTATTAATTTTACATGTATTGAGTTTTCTTTAGACTCATTTACTACAATACAGTTATAAACTCAAAAGTAGCTATTTAATTAGTTAGATTTTGGTCAATAATAAGAAAATATGCAAACATTTTTTAAGGAGTTAATATATACTTTGTGGTACTGGACTTTGTGCAAGCTCACAAGTAAGTTTTTAAAATTTTGTTGCCGATTAAAAAATCATACATAATAACTATATTATTCGCCAATTGTCTTACTTATGTGCTGTGCTAATCTTTAAGGAATTGTCTTTTCTACCAATTCTTCTGCCGAATTTAATTACATAGTTATTTAAACGATCATTTATCATCAATATTAGCTTTTTTATGCCCATATAAAGGCGTTTTTTCTAGAGCGAGGGTAAGACTTGGTGATGACCGCCGAATAGTTTTTGCGTATAATCATCATAATCAACATGCCTCCAATTTTGAATAAGGATCATTGGGTCCTTATAAAATAAAGGCACATGTGAAATGGTTGTGATGATCAGTGCTATCAATTTGAAGTGTTATATTAAGATTACCAAACATGTTAGTTTTTGTTTGAATTATTGTTCTTTGATTCTTGATGGTAGAAATGGTGTATCGTTAAGGCTACATTTTAATCGTATATTATATTTTTGTGTTATGTAACAAGTTAAATGAGAACTTATATTTTTGTCATAAAAATAAATATTCGCTTTGTTTTTTTTCTTTTCTGGCGTGTATCTACGCTATTTTGATTTTTTCCTGTAGATGTAATGATTTGATTTTCTAGAATCTTTTAGAAAAATTATAGAAATATATTTAAGATATTACTTAATTTATTTCCAGATGTTCTAGAATTTGTGCCAAGTAATCGTGGGAAAGGTACCACGCTTATATACAAGGGTCACACATACGCACATATACACACCAAGACACGCTGGTATTGTTCTAAAAAGGCAAAAGGATGTAAAGCAAGACTTAGCACTACCGCTGAAGGTGTTTTGGTTGAAGTTCTTGAATCATATCATAATCATGAGCCTCCGACGTTATATAGAACTCAAGATGGAAAAGTTCATAGACTGTAAAATTAATTTATGTTATATATATATTAAGAACAAACATAAGATTTCAATATGTAATCATATAGAAAGCGTGGTGGGATTCTCTTGAATTCGAACTATTCTACTTAAGTTGTATTATTATATAATTAAAAATAGCGTATAATAAATTTATTTGTAAGACATATATACTGAAGTTTATTTTCAAAACAGACGGCACTTCCATTTTATATCGTTTAAAACTTTTAGTTATAAAAATGTTGACAACCTAAAACAAAACAGCCTAACCAGCTGTTTTGTTTTATTATGGGTGACGAGGAGGAGAAAGTTCAGTACTTGGTGGTAGAGCTTTGTGCAAGCTCGTCTAACACCCACTCATCAGCTATTCCACCGCAAAACAGCAGTACTTGGTATTGGTTGTGTTTCCGTTTGATGGGTGAGTGAGCCAGTGTAATTACAGGCACAAGGGACATTACATCTTAGTTCCCAAGGTTGGTGGCGCATTGGCGATGTAAACGATGGTTAACATTTCTTACAATGCCAATGTCTCTGGGTGTTGCTGACCACTTACCATCAGGTGGCCCATATGCCCGTCCGCCTATCTATGCTATAAAAAACGTAATGCAACCCAATGGGAGCCCCCTTCTACTCTAACGAGCTTTTTAATGTGTCGATGGATATACGAAGATATTAAATATTGACAGCTGAGCTTGTTTCGCCGTTTATTCTGACTTCTCAGTTCGGGTATTTTTTTACAACTAGGTTTTGGTTAATCAATAAATAAATGTAATGCTGAAAAATATTATTTCTATATTGAATAATGACTTGGATATTAATGATAGAATTTTCTGCCTGCGGCTACGTGTGTGGTGGCGAAGTTAGTTGCTAGGTACCCTTTGTTCTAAATTTTATGATGAACGGTTTGGTAGTTACGACGTGAAAGCGTAACAGACAAATATACTTGCTTTTGCTTTTATTATGTTATTAAGGATCACTCAGCATAAGGGGAAGGGCATATTAGTGATTGCTTATACGAAAATCGCGATTCGGCGAAACGGATTTTATACTTTGTTATCGTTTTTCAGATGTATTGGAATTTATACCTAGCAACCGTGGTAAGGGCATCATACTTATTTACAAAGGATACACCTACGCACATATGACCCACAGAACAAGGTGGTATTGTTCAAAGAAGAAAGGTGGTTGCAAGGCGCGTCTGATCACCACGAAGGAGGGCGAGTTGGTGGCAGTAACTGAAGCTCATCACAACCATCCCCCGCCTTCATTGTACAGGACACACGATGGAAAGCTTTTCAAGCTACGATGAATTATAAAATAATCAAGTACATACTTATTATTGTAATTATTATTAATATATTTATGATTACATATGAATATTGCTAGTATGTACTCCCACTTTAGCGTTAAAATCTCCCATCACAACATTGAAGTGGGCATTTTGGGTGCTATGCAATGCCTTAGAAATGTCTTCGTACATTTCTTCCACTTCATCATCCGAGTGTGTCGAAGTCGGTGCATACACTTGGATAACCTTGAGGCTATACCTCTTGGTAAGTCTGATCACAAGATACGCTACCCTTGCCGACACACTGGAGATTTCCAGAATGTTGTCAGAGAGAGCCTTATGGACCAAGAAACCGACGCCACCAAGGGATAGTTGGTCTCCCTCTCTGAAGTACATAAGATGGCCTGATTCTAAGGTTATGGTATCCTCCCCCTTTCTTCGGATTTCACACAACCCCAAAATATGCCATCTTATGTTCCTCAGCTCTTCTTCGAGCTGTGCCAGGTGTTCGTCGAGCCGTAACGTGCGTCCGTTGTACGTAGCCAGAGTCAGTCGGTGTTGGCGGCCTACCGTAACCCGGGGATTCTTAGCACCCCCTGCCCCACCCTTACCATGGCCGCCGCCTTGGCCAGGAACAGCGGGGCGACCGGGAACTAGGGGCCGTCGCGTATCGTTGTGTGCCATTTAAGGTTTTTGCCCATAATCACCACGCTGGGCAGGCGGGTTGGTGATCGCAGAGCGTAGCTCGTCGCACAGATGACGCTGCTGCCCGTCACCGGTCTGTGATTTAGCTACGCCTTCATGGAATGGTTATACCGCCATTTGTCGGTCGCCAGAGCCTCGTTTGTTAATCGGCAGGATGCACCACGTGCAGGTGAGGTTGGCTGGGAGCACTTAGATGTAGTTGTGCTCCCTTGCATCCGGGTCATGCCGGGTAGTGATCACCGACTTGTACGAGGCACTCTAAATATTGACTACAAGCTCGAGCGCGTTCGTCTAATGAGGTCTACACTCCGGCCAAAACTGCTCCAAGCTGTGGAGTCTAGTACGTTTCAGTTAAAACTGGAGAACCGGTTCGCTGCCTTGGAAACCAACATCGACGTTAACATCGACCAGAAACTGGAACAAGTGATGGGTATCCTTAGGGACGAGGGGACGAAATTCTATCAAGCTTATAACACCGGCAAGAGGTCCAAGCTTTCGAAAGAGTCTCTAGAGCTAATGCGAAAACGACGTGAAAACCCAATAGTCACTTCGTCAGATCTAAATAAGCAAATATCTAAGCTGGTAAGACGTGACCTCCGAAATTCCAATACGCGCTCTATAAAAGAAGCGATCGAGCGAAATCTGGGGTCAAAAGTCTTCGTTCAACAGCTAGGCCGAAGCCATCTGACGAAGTTGACCACTTCAAAGGGAAAAGTCGTCGCTTCTAAGCACGAGATTCTTAAGGAAGTGCAGGACTTCTACGGTAAATTATACACATCAGAAGCGCCTCGTCCCCAACCCGACCCTGAGGATCCTAGAGCCACTTTAACCCACTTTACTGAAGAGCTACCAGAAGTCAGCCAAGACGAAATTGTGATGGCGTTGGGGCAGCTTAAAAATGGAAAAGCCCCCGGGGAAGATGGCATTACGACCGAGCTACTAAAGGCAGCTGGTAAACCTTTACTAGCGCAGCTCCAACAGATATTCAATTCTGTCATTTTTTCGGGGAGAACTCCAAAGGCATGGAGCAAGAGTGTTGTCGTAATGTTCTTCAAAAAAGGAGACAAAACTTTGTTGAAGAACTACCGACCTATTTCTCTCTTGAGCCATGTCTATAAGCTGTTTTCAAGGGTCATTACGAATCGTCTCGCGCGTAGACTTGACGAGTTTCAGCCACCGGAACAGGCTGGGTTTCGAAGAGGTTACGGAACCATAGACCACATTCACACAGTACGGCAGATTATACAGAAGACCGAGGAGTATAATCAGCCCCTGTGCTTAGCATTTGTGGACTATGAGAAGGCTTTTGACTCTATTGAGACCTGGTCTGTTTTGGAGTCCTTACAACGGTGCCAAATCGATTGGCGATACATCCAAGTGCTGAAAGGTCTGCATGACGCTGCTGTTATGACCGTCAAAGTACAGAATCAGCAGTCTGACCATATCCTCTTGCATCGAGGAGTGAGACAAGGGGATGTCATTTCCCCGAAATTGTTCACTAATGCATTAGAGGATATGTTCAAGACGCTGCACTGGGAAGGGCGGGGCATAAACGTAAACGGCGAGTACCTTTCACACTTGAGATTTGCAGACGATATTGTCATCATGGCAGAAACCGTTCAGGATATGCAGTATATGCTGAGCAGCTTGGCTGATTCTTCTGCTCGAATTGGTCTCCGGATGAACTTGGAAAAAACCAAGATAATGTTCAATGAACACATCAATCCGGAGCCGATAGCTCTCAACGGAGTTCCTCTTGAAGTTGTTCAGGAATATGTGTACCTTGGGCAAACTTTGCAGTTAGGTCGAAACAACTTCGAGAAGGAGGCACGCAGAAGAGTACAGCTGGGCTGGGCAGCGTATAGGAAACTTGGTCAAGTCTTTTCGTCACGCATACCGCAATGCTTGAAGACAAAAGTCTTCAACGAGTGCGTCCTACCAGTTATGACCTACGGAGCCGAGACGTGGACACTGACAGTGCGTTTGGTCCACCATTTCAAAGTCGCTCAGCGAGCTATGGAGAGGGCTATGCTTGGAGTTTCTCTGAAGGATCGAATCCCAAATGTGGTGATCCGACAGAGAACCAAAGTTATCGACATAGTCCAAAGGATTAGTAAGCTGAAGTGGCAGTGGGCTGGTCACACATGTCGCAGAACCGACAATCGCTGGAGTAGACGTGTTCTGGAGTGGAGACCACGCCTTGGCAAACGTAGCGTAGGGCGCCCTCCTGCTAGGTGGAGTGACGATATACGCAAAGTGGCTGGCAGCGGATGGAAATCGAGAGCTGAAGATCGAGCTCAGTGGCGTGCCATTGGAGAGACCTATGTTCAACAGTGGACAAAAAATGGTTGATAATGATGAATGATGATGATGATGAATATTGCAGTATTATTTAAGAAATCATCATTTATCTTATACTTATTATAATGTACTATTTTGAAATTCATCTTGACAATGGTTACTATAGACTTAAATATGAAATAATTTCACTATGACAATAGATAATGCTGTACAGACGTCAATTGAGTATTTGTGATTTGTTAAATAAAGTAACGTTTAAAATTTTTGCAGATGTTCTTGAGTTCATACCAAGTAATCGCGGCAAGGGTGTCACTCTTATATACAAGGGGCACACATATGCACATATGCACAGTAAAACACGCTGGTATTGTTCTAAAAAGGCGAAAGGATGTAAAGCGAGACTCAGCACAACTGCTGAGGGAGATTTGATTGCAATTATTGAATCTCGTCACAACCATCAACCTCCGACATTATATAGAACAGTTGATGGGAAAGTTCACAGAGTTTGAAGATTCTTAAAGGCGCATTGCCAAAATAATTTCAAACATATAATTTTTAATTATGAAATGAATACCTGTAAATAGTATCTGTAGGTAGCACGGGTGAGCGGAAGCGAAGCCAAGGCTCTTCGTGTGGGTGTAGTTTGGAATATGGATGTGGGTGTCGAGCCTGTATTAAATTTCATACGAAACCAGTGTAGGCCTACCTGGAGGAGACCACACACACTCCCATATTTAATGTTTTATATAGAAGTGGACGTTGGTATGTCTGTGACTTGGACTCTGTTCAACCGGCTACCATGAAAGTGGGCACATCTTATATGTATATTTTTATGGATAACATTTTGTATTATCCATTTCATTGTAACTTTCACTTGGTAGAAGGGCTTTGTGCCAGCTCATCTGGGTAGGTATTTACTCGAATATTTTACCGCCAAACAGCAATATTTCGTGTTATTGTGTTACGTCTGAAAGGTGAATGAGCCAGTGAAACTTCAGACACAAGGGATGTAACACGTTAGTTCCCAAGGTTGGTGGCATATTGGCACGGAATGGTTAATATTTCTTACCACCATTTTACCTTCAAGCGCCAGTCCGGCTTCCTGTTTCAAAACAAAATGGCCTCTATATAGTATTGCGCATTTAGCATACTTACACAGGCAGGACAATGACTGTCGAGACAATGTTGTTGTTGCTAGTACGAATTTATCTAAAAGTTAAAAAAAAAACAAGTTACTTCTAGTCTCCTTTTGTTTTCATTGTCGTCATATTTTGTTGTTGTTTCAAGCAAACAAAAAGTTATATTAAGATATATTATTTTCAGTACAAAATTATTATTCGTAATAAATTATTTTAAATAATTTTACATGTTTTAGTTTTTATATATACTATTATATAGTTACAAAAATCAGTCTTATACACTATAAATAAAATGTGAACGAATGAAATAAAACAGAATTCTTGCAGATAATCTTGAAATAACACCAAACGCACGCGGTACTAGCTTCTCTCTCATATATAGAGGATTCACATTTTCACATATGCATACAAATAATAAAACTAGGTGGTACTGTTCGAAGAGAGTGTCCGGCTGTAAGGCCAAGATCATCACGACACCAGAGGGAGAACTAGTACAATGTACCGGAGTACATAACCATAACCCGCCTAGACTATACAGGACTAGCGACGGCCGAGTCGCTAGACTTTATCGTCAATAAATAATTTTATACTGTTGTTACAATAAATTATGTATTTATTATAATATGTTTTTAGAAGATTTTCATGTTTCATTCTCAGATTTAATATTCGTTATCGTATATGTTGTTATCAAATTAAAATGTAATGTATGTATCCAACGAAATTGAATAATTTTAATAATTGAAAAAGTTCTTACATTTATTGTAAAATATTTCAGATGAAATAGAATACATACCCAGCCATCGTAAACGTCATTTACTTGTATACAAAGGGCATACCTTTGCATCAACGGCTAGCAAGAACCGATGGTACTGTTCCAAGAAACAGGGTGGATGTAAAGTCAAGTTGAAAACGAAATCAGATGGTCATTTATTAGATATTGTAGGTCAACACAACCACCCGCCACCGAATCTCTTTCGTACCGCCGATGGACAGATCTACAAGGTTTAAATAAAACAAATCTATTATTTATTTAAACAGCATATATTCATATCCTTCAGATATGCGATTAAAATAGAAAAATCGAAGATGAATTCAACAGGCTGCATAAAGGAAATCGCAAGCGCTAGGAAAGCTGTCGTGTATTGTGCGACGGCTGGTCGCAGTGAGTGATTACAATCGATCGTGGAAATAGTCAGTCGCAGGACTTGCAAGCGATCGCCCGCTGCATGTGAACGGGTTTATATTGTGGCTGCCGTAAGCTACATCGCTGTATTAATTGGATGGTGGTTTTGAACAAAAAAATAATAATAATATGCTACGGTATCATATGTTTCATTTCTTTAATCTCTTTTCTTCTAGTAATTCTTTATATATTGCTACGTTAACTTTTTCAAAGTCATCATGCTACCTGCACTGCTTATTATTATATGATGGATGACATGGCTATGATAAGGTGAGGTGACTCTCTCGGCTAATTCAGTTTTATATGTTTTATAAAGTACAGATTTAAATATATATACCTTACCTCGTCTTATTATTTTATTTCGAATGTATTTGTAATTGTAAGGATAATATTAAAGAAATCAGAATTTAATAAATAAATATAGTTAAAGATAATATTTTTATTAAATATCTTTCCTAGAGCACCTGTTACTTATTAGGCTGTTTTAAGCGCTTAGAGTGTGGATACATGTCTATGGTGTGGCACCGGCCACCTTGAAACGGCACGACACGTCGCCGCTGCCGGGAGACGGCGCGGTGTCGTGCTGCAGCATGGTGCCGTGTACGGTGCACCGCACGTCAGCTTATGTTTTGCTGTTGCTTAGTTCGCACGTGTTAATAAAAATCATATCGTAGAATAATTTCGTTTGTAAATTCAAACAAAAAAGTTTTGTCAATAGTTTTTAAATGAAACAATCAGTAACACAACATAAACGTGCTGCGGCACGACGCCGCGCGCCGCGCCGGCTCCCGATATCGGCACTGTGCCGTTATAACTGGTGGTCGGTGCCGCACCGAAGTAATGCGCCCACGTCCTTAGGGGAATGTTACAAAATTAGGTGTAAATATTTTGTTTGTGTAACCAATAAGTATTCTGTCATTTTAATTTCCAATAAGTACATATGGATATGGTACGGTGTAATTAATTATTTTATTTCAGAAATAGAATTTGTTCCAACTAATCGTGAAGTAGGTAAATTGATAATGCATAAAGGTTATATTTACGTCAACGTTTACAAGAAGTTGACGTGGCTTTTTTCGAAGAGGCTGGCTGGCTGTAATGTCAGGTTGAAAACATCAGCTAAAGAGAAGATAATGAATATTAGTGGAGCTCACAATCACGCTCCGCCACAGATACATCGATCGCCTGATGGCAAAATGCTTAGAATTAAATCTATACATTTCAAGTGTTGACATATTCAACTCTTCAGTCATTCCTCTTGCATTCCTGTAGTATTCGTTGCCATGGAAAGTTTTTTTTTATAATACACGGGAAGGCAAATGACTCTACTCCACCTGATGGTAAGTGGTAGTAGAGTCCAAACGCGACGACGGCTAGTGCAGTCAGGAAGAATGATTTGCCAACCCGCAAGATTCCGCCTCTTCACGCCTCGTTTGAAGGAACCCAGGTCATAAGAGGAAGGGAACTCGTGTGCTGGTAAAGAATTCCATGTTTTGGAGGAGCGACAAAGAAAAGAGTTGCCAAATTTCTTCGTACGCGATGGAATTGATGTCACAGTTAGGCGGTGACATCGAGAGCCAGCACGCGTAGACATATCGTTTATCTAAAATACAACAAAACGACTTATTGAAACAATGATAAAAATTAAAATAAGTTACTTAAATGTAATAACTGTTTATTCGTTCTTATTTTTCAAAGTTTTACAAGTATCTACGTTAGATATGTATATTTTAAAGTAATGTTGTATTAAGTTGAACTATCGGGCTGAACAGTGGTTCTAAAAAAATACACATTTTAGGAACCTATGTTTTGTCATAAAATGCCCCATGTTTTTTGTCAATAAAGTTTTTGATTATTATAAATACCTGTCTCACTATTTTTAGCCCGATGTTAACGTGAATCTATGTATGTATTTTTGAACCTATAATGCGTAAGTCTAATCTAATTATATACCTAGTTACTCAATTATACTTAGTTCGTTAAAAATAAAACAAATTGGAAATCTGGTATAATTGAAAATCATATCAAATTTTCAAATACCAAGATGTAATTCCAAAACAGAAATGCTGCAGTACCAAATTTCTTCAGCGATTTTTGAATTGGGTCTGATGCGGTAATTGTTTAATTTTTTGAAATGATTTTTGATATTTTCCTATGTATTAAGTATTAAAATTATTATAGTATTCATTAATAAAAATGCTCTCAGAGCAAATTTAACCTATTTTTCTTCATCAGGTAACGACGAACCAAGCCCTTTCCTTCGACACTATAAGCAATACAGAGAAGAAAACCCGGAAAAGTTCGAAGTGAAACCTGAGGTGCCTAAGAAAGATCCCTACGAACGTGTCTGCGAAATACTTAACTCTCTTCTGTCCCCTAAAAAGCCAAATTAAATCTCGACAAATAATAAATGGAGCACTGTCACTATTCAGAATAACTTTACTGAATGGTACCTTTCAAAGGTTTCGCTTAGTTTTTTATACAAGCGCGTATTTCTCTATTTTATGTGATCTCAGATCTGTATTTAATGGATTTTAATGTTATCTTTATATAAACTTAGTATTTAGTAATTTCCTTGTGGGGTTTTCATATGCAATGCTACTATGTAATATCCGTACTGTCGGGAGTTCGTGCGGGCGTATCTCTAGTCACAAACTTCTTTGTCTTTTTCATAGTGTAGATTTTGAAAATGATCTGACTTATTGTCTTTTTAATATCTATAGAAGTAGGAGCAGTGAGTTGATTTGAAAAATCGTATTTCAATATGTCGGTTTCTATTAAACGATTACTTAAGTAATTAAAAAAAAAAGTATTAATCGCATTTATTATCTCTATATTTTTAGATTTTAAGTATTTGTAGCGTAAGTCATAGACGATAAAAAAGGTCTCAAAAAATGTTCTAGAATGATTATAGGTGGATAGTATTGAAAATACTGTCGAAGCATTTTACGTGAAAATGTTTAAATTCGTAAACAGTAACTCGACTGTCCCTGAAGTTTCGATGACGTAAGCACTTCCGTGACGTTGTAATCTGTATAATGCTCATAATTCGTACTAGTTTAACTTGGTTACGAATTATCCCTTCGATCAAATTATATCTGTGTGCCAAAGTTCGAAAATCGAATACAATAGTATATAGTAACGTAGAAGCAATACGAACAAACTCATGTCAACATTGATAAAAATAGGCTCGTATTGATTTTATTATAAATTGAACGTCATTCAAAATAACCTCGTGCATACGATGCAAGCGGATGACTTTGAATGTTCATGTAATGAACATTATTAAAATTATAGATATTATAAGTGAATTTACCCGTAAATTAATCGGAGAAGTAAAATTTCATTTAGTCAAAATATTGTGTTCTATTAGCCTCGTATAAGCATTAATGTTAAAATCGTTTGTACTGATTGACTATCAACATAAGCCAAAACTAACGAGTAAAGAAAGCTGAAATTTGGGACATAGATGTATTTTACAGCGTAAATATCCACTAAGAATGGATTTATTGACTTTTCAATTTTGAAGGGTAATTGAGAGGTATTATAAATTTGTTAGTAAGAAACCCTTTTTATCTCGTACGGTGTCGGGACGGACAGCTAGTAGTTATATAAACGTTTTCATGTGAAAAATAAGCTTCATAAAATTAGCATTTTGAATGTGAACTTTTAGCCACTTGATCTCATTTATTTATTACGTAGACATTATTGTTAATAGCATATAAGGCCATATACTCTTATATCAATTAAGACTTCCTTAAAAGACTTTTTCGTTATACATTTTGCTATACATATTTATTTTAATTGATTTATCTGTGATTTTAAAATGACTTTAATTTAATTTTACATGTTATTTTTTTAACATATGTTATCTTCCATTCACAATTATAGTTGTAACTTGTATTGCAAATGTAGTATCAATGGATGTGTCGTGAATGAAATAAAAACTTCAATAAAATTATAACTTTTATTAAATCCTGTAAAATTATACAAATAAAGATTTAATGAGTAATAATTAATATTCAAACTATGATTGTTTTTACAGAATATGAAATAATGAAATTGCAAAACGGAAAGAAGTTGATCATGTATAGAAGTCACACGTTCTCCTATCAAGGCAATCAGGGAAAGTCGAAGAGTTACTTGTATTGTTCCAAGAAGTTCAGTACCAAGTGTACGGCGAAAATGAGATTGGACAAGGACGGTTCAATTGTGTTGGCTCAAACTGATCACAATCATGGACCGCCGTATTTCCAGAAATGTTCGAATGGAACCTACATAAAGATAGCATAGAAAGAGCAATTATATGTATATAAGAAATGTTACATTAGCTGCGTTTCATTTAGACTTACAATTGATAAAAAATATATTTTATTTAATAAATAAATTTGAGTGAAATGTGTTTTTTTTTAAATACGTTGACTGCGTACAAATAAACGTTTTGAACGTAAACGAAAATCGATTGTCCCTGTACCTGTCTTTTACACCTAAATCCATTTAAATATAACAATTAATGAGAAATTGCTCTGGTCAAAGCTAATTCAAGGTTATTTGGTTTGTCAAAGTAATTGAAAATACGTATTTGGGTAATACCACCAGGTAAATCTGGTTAACACTACCAAATTATAAACTTCGTTCTGCTATTGAGTATTTGGTGATGGAATAAGTTAATAACTATTTATTGTATTGGAACCCGGGATCTCGAGATCTATAACCCTGAGCTGCTCACTAGAACAACGAGGCAGTTATAATTAAATAACATGTATATGATACATAACTTATGTCTTTGCAATTGTCCTTCGGCAGAAATTCGGTTAGGGGGAGATTTTTGTTTTAACATGTTTTGTTTCTTTGATACAATCCATCCAAAACAACTCAAAACATTATATAATATATAATCAAACACTCCAAATATTACAATCAATCTACATTTACGAAAATACTGGAGAAACTACGCATTTTTATTTATTAAAAATAAAAGGCTTGAGTTCGTTTTTTTCATTTAAGTACATTAAAATATTCTTTAATTTAGTCTTTATTTCATAAAGCTAGGTCAGGTTCTTTTAAAGATATTAAAGATTTTTTAACCGACCCTTTTTCAGTGTATTTTGTAACAGAAATTCGAGTTAATCTATGTATATACAAAAAATAATAAAAACTTCACAATTTACTTATATTGTGTCACATAAATAACAGTTTTAAAACTTCACCTGGTATTTTTTCTTATTTTCAAATTCCTCTTAAATCATTAAAGTTTTAATACCTAATATTTCAGGCAAGGGGTTTTTTAAAATTTTCGCATTAAATTCTATAGCGAAGAAAGAGAAACGTATGTGCAGCTTCAAAGAATCTTGGATAGATGATTATCCCTGGATTGAACCTTCGGAGGAGAGGTGTAAAGTGTATTGTAAATTGTGCAGGCGAGTACTGGGCGTGGGCCATGGTGGTATTAACGATATTGAGAGACATAGAAAAACGAATAAACATTTAAAAAGAGAAATAGAATTTTATAAATGATATTATACCATACGCAATATTGTTAAGTTTTTATAAAACTATTTTATAGAAATAAAAATATTTAGACTCGTGTTAATAATTCGTTTCATTTATCAAGTCGGGATGAACTAAGATATTATTTATTATAATATGATCAAACAAAAATTATTTTTGACATTCTTGTTCCATTAGCAAAATGAAAATTGCATCTTAAGAATATAAGCATAAGTTTAAATGTTATTTTTAAATAAAAGTGTTGGTATATATATTGACAAGTCTTCTAACCTTCAAATCTGTACCAAATTTTTACAGATAAACTCGAGTACATACCAACACACCGAGGGAACATACCGATGTATAGACAGTACACGTTTTCATTTAAAAACGGCAAACGACTTTTGTACTGTTCGAGGCAGTATCGAGGCAAATGTAACGCTAAGCTGGTGGTAGACGACGATGGATACATAACAAGCGGTTATTTTGAACACAGCCATCCACCCCCGACATACTACAAAACTAACGATGGAATGTATTTTAAAGTATAAAGCTACTTAAAGACATTCGAGTGCAAGAAAGTTTAAACGTAATGAAAAAGTTTACACCATAATAATGTATAATTACAATGTATATCGTAATTATTCATTATTATATAAATATATCAAATTAATTTAATAATATTTAATATTAATTAATATATCTTTCAAAATAAATAAAACATATTATCTTAATTAGTATTTCATTTCTACAAAAGACCTTTCATTGTTAGTCCCGCAATATCGTGTGAGTTACCTACCACGCGGTACCAGACGCTCGAACACGTTATCAAGCGGTATAGTATAGCGGCCACAGCAAACGGTGCGTTGGTATGATCGCTATCAAGGCTATTGTTTCGTTCGGCCAAGGCGATGACGCGACGATATTGACTAGGGTTATTTCGTGAGTTGAAGTTTTTTTTTTAGTTTGTCTTGATTATTGTTTTTGATTTCTTTAACATGCCTTCCTATTGAATATAAATAACATCTGACCCAGAAACATCACTGAAGATACTTGAAGAACGAGAACAACACAAGTTAACCAAAATTCAAAAGACCAAACCGCGATGTCTCAGTAAATAGTAAACGCAACATCTAGAATGAATTGCAAAAATTGTTATAAAAAAAAAGAGTAAATATCTCCACAGAATTTAAAATTTGTTGCGGTTCTCGTCCATTAGGTTTTGACTGTCTTTTGTTTTAATTGCATGATTGCACTGCTAAATAATTTTATATTTTCTAACGTCCTTTATTTTATTTTTTTTGATATGTTAACGATTGCCATGTTATAGTAACTTCAGTACTTATATAAGTTTTTAATATTATAATAGTATATGCAATTACGACCACAATTAGTCCGAAGAAACCAAAACTAATAAGTGACATAAACATTGATTTTTGATAATTACTTTGTTTTAAATTGCACGTTGCTATTAAGTAATACACTGGTATTGTTTATCATTATAAAGTAAAATAATAACTTATAATTATTATATTTAAGATAAAGCGTTTCGGGCCATATAATTTAGCGTTTCGGTAATAGCATTCCGTAGAGCCTATGAAGCTATTCCACGTGATAGATATTTATAATACATAAATTCTATGTACATAATAATAAAATCATATATGATATAAATAACATAAGCAAGTTTTCATCTTGGCAATAAACGAGTTAAAATACCTCCTACGGCATACATCATCGAAAAAATAATTTAAAAACGTAATTGTAAAAGATAAAATTCTTGAGATTCTGGTTGTCTAACAATGATTTATCATACGCATGTACTGTATACAGTCACTAAACGACTAGAATATATTTATGACCTCGTCGAATAATTACAGCGTGATGATATTTAAACTAAATTTTAAAAATTTCCAATGAATTTCCAGGTTATATTCAGTATGAAATACTTCCGTCTTATAAAGGAAAACAAAATCTCATTTTAGTCGAAGGATACACATTTTCGATACAAGGCGGGAATCCGAACACTTATTATTGCTCAAGGAAGAGCAAAGTTGGCTGTAAAGCCAGGCTTGGACTTAAGAATAGGCTTATCATCAAACATTATCTCGTTCACAATCATCCACCTCCACATTTAGAAAGGACTTCTGATGGTACCATTGTTAGAATTAATACCTATAATAATGATGTAAACTGGACTTAAAAATATCCTCCGGGTGTATTTGTCTTCAAATAGTGAATTCTTCGTCAAAAACTTTTTAAGTATTCAAGTCGTTTACTTGATCAAAATCTCAGTGAGCAATGATTGTTATGATTTTGAATAGAGGTAAAACCTGCTTGATGTGTAGTTGACCTGTATTTACGACTGAAGATGATCCACAATAACTTTTATATATGACGATAATGTATTATATTACAATTATCTTAATATTTGAAACTTTAAATATATGTATTACACTATAACGATACTCTCAATTATTAAAAAAGTATGGGTGTCATTATCTGTAACTGTATTTAAGAAAGACAAGTTTTTGACTACATTATATTAATTTTGTATAAATTGTTAGAAATAACCAAAGAAGTGGTATAATTAATTCAGAAATTTAACGATCCAACAATCCGTTTAAATTTCCCTTTTACCCTTCATACCCTTTGTACCCTTCACCTCTTGCCGTCAGTATTCTTTTCGGTCCTATCTCTACTATTTCTAAGTTTTTAAGATTCAGGCTACGCCAGTGTAGCATTGCGGCGGAATAAGTTTGAAACCTTTTTCTTATAGGAAGGGGAGCCCTTTGGCTTGGAATCTTTCGGTTGTAATTAATTTTATTATTAAGTTTACGCAAATCGCCTGAAAAAACCGCAAATATTTTTAATACTTTACTTAAACTTTTTGATTATTTGGTGATATGAAAAAACTTTTCTCCTAAACTTTGTACATATTTTATAATAAATTTGCATATATTTTTAATAAATCTTTATTGTTTTATTTAATAATGTCGATATTAAATGACTAACGGTCGAATATTGAAACGTCACTTAAATATTAAATGCAACTGAATTATTTGAGACGCCGTAAATTAACAATTTCGCATACTATATAATTTAGGAGCTCCTCAATGTTAAGTAGCGTTTAACTTTGAGGGATGTTTCAGTATTCGGCCGTATGAATGTTATTTAATATGCAATCAAAAACCTATTTCACGTTGTATATAATTTCAGGTTACAATTACGAAATACTGCCGATGATAGGGAACAAATCTGTAATATTGTTCCAAGAATATACGTATTCGTTCCACATGAAAGGTGGACGGACTTTGCAATGTTCGAGGAAGGTTAGCATGGACTGTGGGGCGTATTTAAAGATGGATAAACGTCAAAGAATCGAGTACGCCTATACGTATCATAACCATGCTCCTTCGATTTACAGAAAGATGTCCAATGGCCTGTATGTGAAAGTGCAATAATTCAAAATGCGTCCGCTCCTAGATAATTTCGATTATATATTGTTGTTATTGAAAAATATATGGTGTTATTAAAAATCTATGGCTTAAGTTAGATATTTGTAATTAAATGTTTTAAGTGTTGATTGTAAATATAGAGTTTAAGAAATATATATAATATAATAAAATAATCAGTATATTATTTGTGGGTTATATTGATGTATGAATTTAAATTTATATATGTTCATAAGTGATGGTAGTTATATTTCAATTGATTATTAATTTTTGTAGAAAACTTGTAATGGGAGACGCAAGAGTTTGTGCAGAACATAAATGAAACCTTTTTGATGCAAAAAGTTTTTGTCACGTGTACCTACTGAATTACACGTGTTTTCTTTTTATTTATTTAATAAGTACACTAACAATATACATATTAATTGATGGCTTACACAACATCCAAAAAAAGAAAAACAACTTCTGATATGTACATCGATTACAAGTGTACATAACATTCACAGTGTATCGTGTCAACATGTTTTTTTAAAGTTGAAATTAAAATATATTATACAATTTAAAAAAAGATTATTGACCTATGCTATCGTCGTTTATAAACATAATAACTAAATAATATAACAGAAAAACAAAAAATAAAGAAAACAAAAAAACAACAGGAATTTAACGCACTATTTAGCTGACAAAAAGTGATCCATGAGCTTTTTTTTAAAAGTAATGAAGCTATCATGAAAGATGTCAATGCCATGTATAACTTTTGTCAATTCATTATGTCGAGCACATATGCGCACTATCGGAGCCAGTTTTCCTAGACGAGTTTTCGTGATAGGAGTATGGAATATTTTTGTTATGTAACTTCGGGGATGTTTGCGAGGAACAGTAAGAGATATTCGATGTAAATGGTCGCAGCACTTAACCTTGTTGTGTATAATTTTATGCAAAAAACATTGATCGAGAATATCCCGCCTATTGCGAAGAGACATTAATTTATATTCAGCTAGTCGCTGATTGTATGGCTGCCTGTGAGAGAAACCGCTGGCTTGGAAGGCCAAATGTCGAGTAAATGCACGTTGTATTCCTTCAACGCGTTGAGAGTTTGAGCTGTAAAAAGGATTCCAAATGACGCTGGCGAATTCAAGATGGCTTCTTACGAAAGCGTTATATAGAAGAATTTTAGTCCTGGAAGAAAATCCCTTAGTATTGCGTTTAATGAATCCCAAGAACCGAATTTATTTTATTTTTAATGAAAACCGAATTTTAACTTGTGGCACGTGCTTGTTTTGTTGAATAAAGTACCGGATTTGAAGTTTTAATGTTAAAGTAATAAGAGGTATATAAGAAAAAGCTTTTACAGAATGGAATATCCCTCAGAGTGATATAATAAAAAAAATCGCGTCTAATGCAAGAACTCACTCTTGCAGAATAGCACTGCTGTTTGCATAAGCGAAGCGACTGGGAGGCGTTACTTGTAGAGCTCAGTTCAATACAATTTTCAAACTTTTAAGTGATCGTTGTTTTGTTGTTTGCTTGTGTTCCGATTGCTCACGATTATTTTTGATTTTTGAAAAGTTGTCCGATGAAGATAAATTTAAGGTTTCAAAATTAAATTAGTAACGCGCAAAAGATTCACTTTTGACAAAGGTAGTTGTGATGTGTGTGTGTGTGTAGTCGCTTTCGATTCACTAGGCTAAGTAATAGTTATGAGTTCGATTATTTATAAAAAATATTACATTTCCATTGCAGATTATACTTACGAGTTCTTCGATACACAGCGCGGTGGCCGCGTGTTATACTTAGAGGGCAATACGTTTGTCAAAATGAATAAAGGTTCTTCTAACTGGTATTGTTCAAAGAGGTTATCAAGGAACTGCCGCGCTAAAGTCAAAATGGACGATACAGGCTTGAGTGTTATTTATGCAGCGCTAGAACATTCCCACCCATCGTTGGTGCCCAACAGTCACTCGCAATAAATACCCTTTGTTTCACTTTTTAATTTCATCTTAGAATTAATACTTATTTATTTATTTCGTTCACCATAATGGATACTTTCATTTATTAGTTGGTAGTATATACAAAGTCAATAAGTAAAGTAATGCCAACCCGTAAGTGGTCCACTGCCATGTTACAGCCTCCTCTACTTTTTGAAGAGAATAAGCTCCAATAAGGATAGGTGGATTTTCACGTGCTAGATTTTCATCCGCCACATGCTCACGATGTTTTCCTTCACCGCCAGGCATGATGGGCTTTTTTTATATTATAGGTAGGCGGACGAGCATATGGGCCACCTGATGGTAAGTGGTCACCAACGCCTATAGACAGCGGCATTGTAAGAAATGTTAACCATCGCTTACATCGCCAATGCGCCACCAACCTTGGAAACTAAGATGTTATGTCCCTTGTGCCTGTAATTACACTGACTCACTCACCCTTCAAACCGGAACACAACAATACAAATATCTGCAACAAGAATATCTAGACGAGCTTGCACAAAGCCCTACCACCGAGTAAACATAACTTATGCACATGAAATTCAGTGGTGATTGCCCGGGATGAACTCTGAATCATCAGTTAAGATTCACATATTATAACCACTAGCCCATCACAGTTCCTTTATCAATAATATAAATAATAATTACAATACAATAATTTGATACAATCGAGCTGATCTGATGATGGAGCCAAGAGGAAAGTGGAATTGAAAAATAAAAAATATTTTATTTGCGAAAACAAGATTGATACAATCATATTTCTGGTTGAAATAGCCTTTTAAGTCAGTATGGCCTGAGTGAGGAGATACCTCATATTTATGGAGGGGTGGGGCCTTCCATAAATATGAGGTATATAATACTTAATTCTTTAATCTTTTGTACAAATTTGATTAAATAATCAAATTAAAATAAATAGGCAATTCTAAGTGCATAAGTACGTTCATACAAATAGATCTAGAAATAATAATAGTATCTGTCCGTGTATGTGTGACATGTGTATATGCGTGTATGTCTGTGTGTATTTTTTAAATAAATATATTATTACGTTAAAAAAATATTTAAATATATTTCATTAAATACACAGTAATGACGATGTCGAAGACTGAAAAGATACGAGTTACCTGTCAAAAAACTATTTATAACCAGCGTCACTTGGGGTGATTTAAGGATTTAAACGATTTCATCCACATCTGTTCAGGCATTTAAAAGTTATCGGGGTATAAATAAACTCACATACGTACATAAAAATAACTGAAGACGTTACACCTTTTTTTGGCAGTTGAGTATATAAAGTAGTTTTTTTATGAAGAATATTTATTGCAAATTGTAGTTTTGATAAAAAAAAAGATATTTCAAGTTTTAGTTTACGTGTGAGTTTTATTAAACTTTATACTGTAATTAATTATTTTCATATAGATTCTGGTTTCGTCTGGATAGGTACCACCCATTCATCTACATATTATACCGCAAAACAGCAGTACTTGGTGTTCTTGTGTTCCGGTTTGAAGGGTGAGTGAGCCAGTGTTATTACAGACACAACGGACATAACATCTTAGCATCTTACAATGTCAATGTATATGGGTGTTGGTGACCACCTACCATCAGGTGGGCCATATGCTCGTCTGCCTGCCTAATCAAATAAAAATATATATTTATATTATATAAAGTTTCGAGAATTACCCGAATTATATCCTTGGTAGCCATTACAAACAACAATTTTAAAATCATAAAATTATAACCCTAATGGCTTATAAAGATAGGACTGATTTTCGACTGCATTGAACACATTATAATGTCCTCCAGATCGATTCGGCCACGGCGGCCAGTTTCAAGAGAGATAAGCCAACTGCGCAGGAGATATTATAGTGCACAAGTGTATGCGCAAACACAGGTGCACTCTCTTTTCCCTAGCTATCATAATCCGACGGGACGGCAATCCGACACGACCGGAAAGAGTTCAGCCGCAGGACCAACGGCTTAACGTGCTTTCCGAGGCACGGGAGTGTATACACTTCCAACTTCCAGACTCCGGGCTGCTACTGAGAATTTTCTGACAGAAAAACCCAATAACTATTTATTGGCCCGACCTGGGAATTGAACCCAGGACCACCGGGTCTGCGGCCTTATATCTAGCCACTAGACCAACGAGGTAGTAACACATTATTAGTATACTTATTAATTAAATGAATGTATGTATGAACTGATTATATATTAACTTATATGTATGTATAGCATATGACGTCGAAACTTTTGTGTTTGCAGAAAGACATAAAGCCATTGTAATTAAATATGTTTCATTTTATTTACTGTTGTTCCTATCTGTAGTACCTGACCAATGTAAATAAAATCTATTTGCTTATTAAAAAATATTTCATTTGTATTTAAGTTTATTTTTTAGTTATTGTTACCAGTAACTGACGTCATAAAAAGACAAAATGGCGCACACTATAGAATGTCCTTTAATAGCTTCATGTTGCTTTTAGGTTGTGGTGATGACTTTTTTTAACGGTTTGTTTCGATAAGTTCTTCAAAATATGTTTTATGTAAAAGCAAGTACATAATAAAAATTACATTTCTTTCAGGATTATATTACGAGTTCATCCGTGTAGCTCAGGTCAAGAAACCGTTGCTGCTTCTGCAGAGGTACACATTCGCGAGGACGACCAGCGATAACAGATATTGGAACTGCAGCAAGAAATTCGGTCACGAGAAATGTCCAGCTCGACTGAGGTTTGACAGCCTTGGAAATCTAGTATTCGTGAAGTTAGACCATAATCACCAACCACCAACATTTTATAAGCAGCGAGATGGTCAATATGTTAAAATAAAATAAATAAATGAAAATTATATTATAATATAAGTGTTAGCTTCGATAGCTACTTCAGTGGTGGTAAAAATAACGAGACTTTAGAATTTCAACAGTTGTATTAATAATTATAAAATAGGTAATAGATGTGTATCGCGCACGCGAGTCGACACGAAAAGTGATCGGTAAGTTATAAGGAGCGTCCCCGCACCCCGCACCCCGCATTCACGTTGAAGCGAAGCCGCAACTAAGCGTTAGATATTTTATTAGGACTGATTAATTGAAATATATAGATTATTTTCAGGTTTGTTTTGTGACGATGAAAAATAACAGATGCCTTTACAGCTAATTCAGAGCACCTTAATATTTTATTTTATTTATCTTAGGACCTTTCACCCACCGGGTTTTGACCGGGTCACCCACGCGTATGAAGACGCGACTATAACCTAATATATTGTATAGAATTGTGTTTTAAATCAATATCATTTTTTAAATCCGTAATTTTACCCGTGTGAAGTCGGATTGAGTTGCTAGTCAAATATTCCTACTCTATTTTTCGTGATAAACGAAAGATTAATAATTTATATTTAGATAATGTAGATATAACTAATTTTGATATAGCTGTGCATATAAATAAATATATAAAGTAAATATGTTGAATAAGTCCGTAAGGGTTATGTTATTTTAATAATTTGCCTGGTCTCTAAAATAAGCGGTTTGAACCGGTTTTGATCTTCCTTAGGAAATCGAGAAACGGATTGTAAATAATGATTATTTAATTTAAAATAGTCACTACTTTAAATAATAGCATAGACATAGTTTTACATCGTTCTGTTAATTTTAAGTAATCTAAGTTTTTGTACTAATTGTTACGAATTACTTAACTTACGATTAGATATTTCTATCAGCAATACTCGTAAGTATATTATGTTTTTTCTATTACTATATTTTACATCATATTTTGAAAGTCAATGTATCAAATATGATCTTTCAAAATATGATTTTAATAAAATATATAATATGTAAAAAAAATGTGTTAGTTTTTATTTTCGTATGTCTTCCGTTTTCGCATCATTCATCCTGTTGAGAAGATTTGGCTTGTAAGTGTGGGTTTAGTGGCTGTGGGTGAGTTGGTGAGACTTTCGTGCAGCTTCTGATATCGATCAGCCGTCGGGGACTAACAAGTCAATTATAATATTTTAAATACTAATAATAGCATTATATAAACACATGTTTATTAAATTTCTATGGAAGTTACTACTAATTGTGGTGTTATATCTGTTATGTGAATATTTATTATGGAATCAAAATGGCAAATAGTTTGAAGCTTGTAAAGTAAAGATTTAAAAGATATTTCTTAAATAAATGTTTTTTTGATGTGGTAACCTAGAACCCAAAACTATGTTTTGATAATATCAATATTTCATTTTGATAATATTAATATAATTCAAACCAAAGGTAATCAGATAATTTACTAATTGTAATTTTATTAAGATCGATTTAAGTAAAATTTTAATATCAGTGTATTAAAATTTTATGCACATTAGGAATATCACAAAAGCTTGTGTTATTTCTAATATACAGTATGCTAGTGATATTCGCTACGAGTGAGTGAATGTCACTCACTATTTAACGATATCGTGACCAAAAACGAACGTGTTCACGACAAAACATTTTTGTCTTGCATAACTTTTTTAACAGCTCAATCAAAATTAACATCAAAATCAAATTTAACATTGGGTTGTTAAAGATATTTCTTATTTTAGTTAGTTCTTATACAATTACTAATACGCTCAACTTCATATAGCAAATTAAAATAGAAATACTGTATCTATTTATTCAATAAAACATATATTGTCTATGCGTCTGAAGTGAGAGCATATTTGTAATAAAAAAATATTCATATTTAGGACTTAGGTGTGACTTGTACTTAGAATAATTGCTAATTCGTTTAAATGTGTATTTCAGTTGGAATACCAATGTCATCGGCTGAAAAACAAAGACGATACAAAGAGAGGCTTATGAGAGATCCTGTGAAGTACGAAGAGTATAAAAGAAAAAAAAGAGAGAATTATCACAAGACGAAAATCCTAGTTAAAGATATGACGCCGCATCAAAGACAGAACGCTCGGTTGATGTGGAAAAATAGAAAGAAAAGAGAGGCAATGCAAGCGAAATATTACCCATACCTAGAGTATGATTGATTCCGCTTGTTTCTTCAACGATCGTTAGGACGAACGGCGAGAAATTATTCACGTTATTGTCTTAAACTTTTGAAATCTACCTAATTTCTCTATTAATAAACGCCTTCAATCCTTGCTGCTTCTTTAAGAAAAATCATTTTCTGGGTTAGTTGGTTCGGTGATTTGCACTTTTTTCTTATCTAATGAGTACCTATTTAATAAAATAAGATCATAGTTTTAATGGTCTTTATGCTAATTTCATGTTTTAGTTTTATTCGACTAGTTTGTAGTAATAGGACATTACAGTAAGTATAAACTAAAATCCCACTTGCGTTATTCTGTTTTTCTGCCAATCTGTTTAATTGAACAAAGGCTGATTATAGAATACTTGGACTTGAGTTCTCTCTAAATAAAAAAGGCATTGCTGCAATCACTCTTAAAATAAAGATATTTTGACCCTGACACCAAAAACTATAAGATGAGGCGGTCACGCTGCCTCACATGACTTCTTAATCTTTAGCGTTTTTCCTAGCCATGTGATAGCATTGATTGTCTTTGCACATTGTAGAGTTTGATCGCAAAAGGGGCAAGTATGCCTTAATTAGACACGTAGGTCGCATCATAGTAGTCGTTAGTTAGATTATGCATTATATTATAATTCTGAAATGATTTTATTATAAATCTGAATTCTGTATTGTATTTTTTTCTTGTTCCAAAATGAATCTATCTTTGAATTATTGTAGTTCTACATATAAAAAAGAACAAAGATATCAACTCCCAGCCCAAATTACTGGAGCTAACACCATACAAATTTGTATACGTGTTCAATTTTAATTTGTCTTATTTTAACAATAGTTCTTTATTTTTAAGCAAGATTATTATTTTTTAGTTTAAAGTAAACGGTCATTTTTGGTAATATCTTAGTACATAATTTAAGACGTTTTTTAATTTAAGTATTGATTGTAACTAGAATACGCAGCCTTAATACTTTAGAACCATTTCTCTTTTACTTGATATATATTAACGTAGGCAATCGTTTTAGTGATTGAGAAAAGTACACTACTTTAATAATATATTAATTGTTGTTTTATTGCTAAAAATTACTCTCCTGCATCACCTGAAGGAATTACATCCACGTTTATTTACAAATATTAAAAAAAAAAAAAAATTAGTATTGTGTAATTTGTTGCAATAGAGACATTATTTGATATTTTATAAAAGTTCGCAATTTCACTCAAGATGTATAAATACAAGCGTCTTTGCTTTATCTTTTGCAGGTTTTAGCTAAAAATTAATTAGAACGGTTAATAGGAAACGATTAGTGTTATTAATCAACAGTTGGATATTTAATCGGGAATCGAATAATTTTCGTTATTAGAACTCTATTATGTATGAAAAAACACGAAACTCACCGCAGAATACGGTCTTGAAATGTCATAAATTGTCATGCGACATTGACCAAAATAATTATAACACTTAGAATACACGCATCAGAATATTACATCAGATTGTCACCATCAGTCGGTTGTCAATATTTCACGGGTGAGTATTGAAGTAAGTTCTTACAGCACTGCTCTAGTAGAAAGGTCATTTTGCTCGATTAGCAATCGTGCAATCGTATAAATGCAATCGTGTAAATCGTGCAATCAATTTGCTAATCGAGCAAAATTATCAGCTCGTGTACATTTTGATTCTTAAGGAGAACCTTTTCCATAATCTAGAGCCTTGCTTGTACGCTCATAAAGATGTTCAATATACTGTATATAGGATTGTAAACGTAAGCTTCATCTGAGATTATGTTTGTGTAGACTCAGTATTAGTTTTGGACTGTCTTTTTGATTTGACTTGATGATTGATCATCATGTTAAATAAAATTAAACTAATGTACTGATTATGAGATCCGAAAGTTGTGTAATTGATGATCAATGGATTTTATCGCGTAATTTAATTTATTAAGTAAGGAAATTCGTGTCTATAGAAAATTTGTAATTCATAAATATTATGTTGTATGTGGAACAATGCGGTGGCATCGAATAGGTTTCGAAGCCTTTGCAAAACAGACTTAGCCTAGCAGTAGGACGTTTTTTTGGTACTACGCTACGTGTATGTACGTGCATTGTTTATGACCTCTAGTTACATAGTAAAGTATTTTTATACCAAACTAAAAAATGGGAATTCTTGCAAAAGCAGTCTTCATATAACAACAAAATAAATTGGCTTGCACAGATAGCATATCTTTGGCTTATAATATTGATTAATTAGTTGTATACAACATTAATATCTAAAGCATAATAAATAATTAATTAACTATTAATGTCCAAGCTGGTTCATTTTTCAAAACATGGTATAATTAAAACTAATAATTCGAAAATAATATCAGTTAATACAAAAACTTTTTTAATTTCTTTATATATTATAATGTGTTAAGACTTAACGCAGTTATTATTTTTTAGAAAATTTGTATCAAATAGTTAGAAGAGATGGGAGATCAGTAATGTTCTTTCAGAACTATACTTATTCGGATAGCTGGAGATCCAGGTGTTGGTACTGTTCCAAGAGAAAATCAAGGAGATGTCCTGCTAGAGTAATTTTAGACAAATTTAATAAAATTATCAAGTACAATATTGATCACAATCATTAGTTGAATAATAGAAGAATTTGTCGATGATGATTAAACGAGGCAAGGGAAGCAAACGTTGTGTCAGATATGACATATCAACTTCAATGTACTATGTGAACGAGTATGTGTGTTCGTCTGGTTTCGTCGTTTGTGGCTCGGTCCAAAAGTAAAGATAGATTTAAAAGTTTAATCCTAAAGAGTACAAATAGTGATATTTAAAGCTTCGAAATATAGCATTTGATTTGTCATTGAGTTGACATTGATTGTCTAAATATATGTTGTTTTTTTAAATAATACAATAAAAATTTGTTAAAATTATATTTTTTATTGTAATTCTTATTAGTCATATTTTCGATTTTTAAAAAGTATAGTTTTCATTCCATTTGTGCTGTGAATTAATTTATAGATTTTATTTTATAGCTGTAAAATACGAATTCATAAATTCGTCGAGGGGCGGTCAATTGCTGATGATACAAGACTACACTTTCGCCAGAATTAACAAGACGTGCTACATCTGGACGTGTTCTGGGAAATCGAGAAATTGCAAGGCCAGAGTGAGGATGAATGCGTCTAATGTCATAGTTGATTATGATCTGGAACACAATCATCAACCCCCAAAATACTTTAGAACAAAAGAAGGAGCTTTCATTAAAATATGTTGAACGAGGATCATTTAGATTTCATAAATTTAACAATATTTTTTGTCAAATTATAGTTGATTTTAAATGTTATTTCACTTTAGATATATATTTAAGATTTTAATACATGTACATAATAAAAAATATTTGTGTATTTCAATGAATTTTTTTAGGATAACGGAACGATAAAGGCTTTGTGATTTGTATAATAGAATTTTGTCGTTTCATAAGTTATTAGTTTATAATTTTTGATAGAATTTAAAATAAAGTCTTAACTAGTGATAAGTTAGCCAACAATAAATCGATAAAATATTTCTTTATGGTTATAAGCTATGATACTATCATGGGCCGTCTAGCAAAGCCTTTTGATGTACACACTCTTAACATATACTTTTTGCTTAATTGGCTAATATTGCTTAAAACAGTATCTGACAGTGAGCTTAGAATACCCGTGAAATGTTGACAACCGACTTATGGTGATTTTGATGCGTGTATTCTTGACAATCTGTGAAATGTTATAGTTATTATGGTCAATGTCGCATAACAATTTCTATCTGAATGCTATCTATGGAATAATAATATTAACAATTATTAAAATATTATTGTGAGGGTAAATAATTTAAAATGGTGTGCTCTAAAGTTAATATACGTTGTCTCTTAAATCGTTTTATTTATTTAATTTTCTATTTTATAAACCAGTTTTACTTGACATCTGATTGCTACTGGGTACGGACGTGATGAAGTACCGCGAGTCAAAAAAAATTTAAAAAAAATTAAAGAGTCACTTCAGATTTTAGCTAGACATATGTAAGTCGGATCAGGTGGTCAATGTGAGCGGATGTTGTCACCATCAGACATTATGTGTGGGCGAAATATGGGGTACGGGTAATAAATAACAATTCCGGTACCACTCAAACGATTTGCTATTACACAAAAACACTTTATACACAATTATAGCAACGAGTCGCAAGACAGTTTCTAGACGTGTTGCCTGTACGACGGCTGGCACTGAAGTGTAGTGTCGCCGACTCGCACCGACTCATCCAAACGCCGTCGTAGCGTTATGAAACACTCATAACGCTTGCGGCTCGTTGTCAATACTACTTCCATATTGTTGAGATCACTGACATGTATGTATATCTTTACAGATGTACA
Source organism: Nymphalis polychloros (assembly GCA_905220585.2). Classification (NCBI taxonomy): domain Eukaryota; kingdom Metazoa; phylum Arthropoda; class Insecta; order Lepidoptera; family Nymphalidae; genus Nymphalis; species Nymphalis polychloros. The sequence continues at coordinate 11,489,798 of HG992252.1, read as the reverse complement.
TTAATGTTGATATACCTATTTAAGATTAATAGAATTGAATTGTATTTGTTGATATTCGCCGCTAGATAGCGATGTCGTACATCAACTCCTACTGTTCAACCGATCGAGATGACAATAATGGTATAAATAATACGACAGAGTCGAGTTTATCCAGTGGTTAGAATACATGAATCTAAGCTAAAGATTGCGGGTTCACAAGGGCAATCACTGATATCAGTATCTGGATGCAATTCTGTCATTTGTTTATTCACCAACACGAACTTGTAGAGCGTGCGAGCAACACTAACACACATACACAAATATTTAGTTCTAAAGAACTAAACAATGTTTTGACTCGAGAAGACTTAACTTTTCAAAGTCAACTCTATGAAGTTTTATAATCCTTACTTATAATTTGTTTCAAAGGCTATTTGAGCGCCTAAAATAAAACCCACGCTGTTCCAGCCGGCGAAGACGAGCACACATTGTTCTCCTTTCCGAACGATGTCCCCACTTAACCTTTTAACTTCATCCGATGGATTCGTTCAAAGTGATAATACTCTTTAACACAACCAGATAGTCAATATGTGTCGTATAGAAAACGCAGTAACATATATTTTTAAAATTTCGCTGCCGGAGTCATATTTATGAATCTATTAATCTCTGATTTTATATGGAACTGCGTTTCGGCTTTTAGTTAAATATCAATCTTTATTTATTTATTTTTTTCAAAGTGTTATTTAATTCGACAGATGTAGGATAATATGATAGTTTTTTTTAAAAGTGTATACTCAGTAATTTAATTAAGAATATATCTTTCGGTATATTATATCTCAAATCGTAACTATAAAAGAGACCGAGAGAAGCGCTATTTTAATTAAAGAAATATATTAAATCATTACTTATAAATAAATGTACATAACAGCGTAGGCTCCAACCTACAATTATGTAAAGATTTTTGCCTTTATTTGGGGTGAATTTTTGTCTTGCTACCATAACTTGACAAAGTGTTGTGTCAGTATTTATTTATGCTCTTTTTACAGGCTATGATTACGAAATATCAGCGTCAAGGCGCGGTAAGGCGTTATTGGTATACCAAGGATATACATACACAGCGAAGATAGATCGAAGATATTGGTACTGTTCCAATTACCCTTGTAAGGCGAAAGTTCACATGGACAAGGAAGGAAAGATTATATTCAAATTTACAATTCACACACACGACCCTCCAAATCTGCACCGATTATCCGATGGACGTATCATCCGGCTACAGTAAAAAACTTTATGTTATTAGGGATCGGAGACATTGGCGCGATCAAGCAAAACAGAAATGAACGAAACGAGTCTTTTCGAACGGGTTATAACGAAGAGAATTCGCATTAAATTCAGTATATTTTTTAAGTTGTTCAATGTTTCAATATGTTTAGTATAATTTTATGTCATTAAGGCTCAGACAGACCTACGTAACGAGGCGAACGTTAAACGACTGCGACTCCATCTTGATGTGTTCTGACTGAGATAGCGAAATATAAGATTTTTAAGTAGTATTAGTACGTATTTTCTTATAAAAATTGTTTTCTAAATATTAATTAATTTTTATAAGAAAATACGTACTAACACTACTTAAAAATGGTAATCTAAAATTATTCGTATTCCTTTTTTTCATTTAGTTTCCTAATATAAGTTTGATTTGTCTAAATTTTTTTTTTTTTTACATTTCAAAAATAGTATGTCTGTTGTACTTCAATTTAGGTACAGTAATGAGTAATTAAAACAGAATATGAGATACCACTATTGTTTTTTAAAAGTAACAGCCTGTGAATGTCCCACTGCTGGGCTAAGGCCTCTTCTCCTCTTTTGAGAAGAAGGTTTAGGAGCTTATTCCACCACGCTGCTCCAATGCGGATTGGTGGAATACACATGTGACAGAATTTCAGTTAAATTTGACACATGCAGGTTTCCTCACGATGTTTTCCTTCACCGTCAAGCACGAGATGAATTATAATCACAAATTAAGCACATGAAATTCAGTGGTGCTTGCCCGGGTTTGAACCGGGTTTTTAAAGACTAGACATAATCAGTATAAATCTGATTTAAATAAAAATAAATTCTATATATATATTTATAAAAAAATAAATGTTTTAACTCAAAAACTCGGTTTTACAGATAACTACATTGGGGGAAAGCCAACCTGCTAACTAAAAGTTAAAATAAATAACTTTTCTACTTTCAGACTTAGACTACCAATTAATACCTTCGAAGCGAAGCAATAAAAAGATGTTACTATTTCAAGGGTATACGTTTTCACAGAATCGCCTATCAAGAAACTGGTACTGCTCGAAGCAGCATCAAGACTGTAAAGCGAAGATACACATGGACAAGAATTGGAAAATAACGAAATATCAAATCGATCACAATCACAAACCTCCACAATTGTATTTAAGCGGCGGTGAATATTATACGATTAGTTATTAAATAGCTGCGTATCTCATCTATGTCCAGAACAGCTGCATTTAGCTCGTGAGTGAATTTTATCAACCCAAAATATATGAATATTTGTTTTCGGTTTCAAATAGAACCATGTTAAAATAAAATTATGCATGTGAGGTATCTGCCCAAGAAATGTGAAACGCTTATACATATGTTTTTGGTATTGGTTAAATTTACTTATGAGCTAAATCCAGAACGCTGTTCCTACAAGTCTGAAAAAAAATCGAAAACGGTAGAGTTAGTTAGGATTCCCAGTTGAGTCAGTTAGGTTAGAAAAGCGCACTAAGCAAGTTTTCAAGGAACTGCTGCTTCTTATAGAATTATTATAGAATTTGGTTGGTAAAAAAGACACATAAGTACATACTATTACATATATATTAGTATATGAATTTTGACCCTAATAAATATCTAATTATTTAAACCGTGCGGTTGAATCAAAATGATTAGTTTTGGTTGAAGATTTGTGACCATACTAAAATGTTAGCATATGACAATGGTCCGAGTGTAAATATTACTCCAACTTGATTGGACAGCTGGTTTATTATTACGTCCAAGCGGATAAGTACCTATGATCAGGACTAAAAAGTAATGCATTTAAATGTTTGTTGTTATGTAGTTAAAATATTATTAATTAGAGTCATATAACTATAGCGATATATATAAATGAATCTAAAAAGTCTTGATAATTTATTTTCATTATATTTAATAGCATTGAATGAAATTAGGTTTCTAATAAAATGTAATCACACTTGGTTTTGCGAAAGGTCGTCTGGTTAGATACCATCCACTCACCAGATATTCTACCGCAAAACAGCAGTACTTGGTATTGTTGTGTTCCGGCTTAAAGGGTGAGTGAGCCAGTGAGAGTTACAGGGACAAGGGACATAATATCTTAATTCCCAAGTTTGGTGGGGAATTGGCGAGGTTTTTTTAAAAAAAAAAATGAACAATGCCTTTGTCTATGGGTGTTGGTGACCACTTACCATCAGGTGGCCCATATGCTCGTTCGCCTACCTATATTATAAAAATAAATAAAAATGAATGTTTATCTGATTGTATGTGTTTACATATGTACCATTTATATCTTGTAGGATGCGGTAATTAGATTTATATATTTATGATCTTATATGGAAAGTGTTACTATGTACCTTGAACAAAAGACAAAGAAAATAAATAATAAAGATAATATATGTAAATGTTGAAAATATTTTTGTTTTTAATTTTTGCTATATTATGGCATTGTTTAAAATAGCTTTAATCTTTTCCTTCGTAAAATTTTCCTTTACGCTGATAATGATAATCTATTTTTTAAATACCTACTTTTTAAGATTATATTTTATGTATTTTTTTCTTCTCTCTAGTACATTATGTAATTTTGTAAAATTTATTTTTAGATTTAAAAAATGTCACAAAATCTTATATATCTAAAATGAAGAGTAAACTTAACGATAAATTAAGTAAATCAATGACTAAGAAAAGCAACACAATTGTTATGAACAAAGCTGGATATCGGGATTTTATAAGAGAACTGAAGAAGATTTGTAAATGTTATACAATTATGAAATCTTTTTTGATTTCGAGTCTTTCTTTTATCCCCTATCAAAGGCTTCCGCTATGTCCTGACTAATTATTAATGCCTCGCCCTTGGACTCAATTGCCTCTGCCCATCTGTGAGTCAGGTAAACTAGAAGATCACCGTCTGAGCGACCCTGACGGAAACCGTACTGGCGGGTGCTAAATAGTTGGTGCCCCTCTAAGTACCGAAGGAGCTGGCAGTTAATAATGGACTCCATTATCTTGGAGAACAAGGGCTGGGTCTGAGCGATTGCCTTTTTTAGGGATAGGGTGCACCAAAGCAGTCTTCCAAGTCTTTTCTTGTATGCAAATATATTTCGTGATGTATGCATAATGAATTAAAAAGTTTTGGTCAGTTCTTTTCATTATTTCAAGACTTTGTGTCATATTTTGTTTGTTCATTTCTCTATTTAATGTTTTATTTATTAATATTTTTAGGGTTGAAAATGTTATGTCATATATCTGAAATGAAGAACGAATTTAATGAGAAATTAAGTAAATTAATCAGTCGTAAAAAAGGAAATAGCATTAATTTTATAAATAAAGCTAGATACCAGAATTTCATAAAACAGTTGAAGTTTATCAAAATGAAATCTCAGAAAAACTTCGAAGATTACAAAATAATATCCAATTATGATATTTTAGAAATAAATGGGACAGAAAGGCTTGTTAAACCAAAGGAAGAGAATAGGAATAAGCAATTTTATGTTCACACAAATGAATTGTTCGGCGTTATTCACACAATGCATTTGTTATACGAGCATGCGAAATTAGATAAACTGACAGAAAAGATTAAATCCAAATACTGCAATGTATCTGGGGAAGTTATAAAAATGTACTTAACATGTTGTAAAAAATGTAAACAAAATACATAATATGACACAGTTTTTTTTTTAAACTGTGATAACAATCTTCAAATATAAATAATAGTGTTCGATAATGATCGTATTCTATGTGTGTATGTATTCATTCTGCTTGTTCAGGTGTAGTTGCGTTGAGAGTTCGGGCATAGTGCCATCTATATACAATAGGCAGTATGCGCTGGATCGGATAATTGTTTACAAACAAATTTAAAAAGTAATTCGAACGCATGTCACTCATTAACTTGTCTATAATAAAAATTATTAAACATACAAAACAATACAGAGGTATAAAAAATATGAAGAAAACACACATCGTACAGATTCTCATTTGTACTCATATTATAAAAATGCTTATACCATGGCATGTAATTGTACAAGATTTTGTATTTTTGTTTTTGATAACTCGTGCCATTGTATCGGCCTTGTACTCTATGTTAAATATACGCCATGACACGAAACATTAACGTTTCTGATTAAGTAAAACCAATATATTAGTTGTTTTTTCATTTTGATTAGCAACAGCTTAAAACTATAACAGACTTACATGATATTTGTAGAACATAATATATATTTAAGATGGACGCTACAATATAGATTTATATTATTTTCTTTTCTAATATTTCCTTGGTACAGTGCACTCAAATGGTATATAAGGCAAAAATAAGGTAAAATATGTACTTATATTAATTATAAATTGGTTAAAAAAAGAAGATTCAAAATAATTTCTTGAATAAAGGATATTTTGATTAAACATTTTTTTTTTATAATTCATTTAACTTTCACTTAAAAATGGTGTACCAAAACATTTAACGAATATGTAAGTTATTAGATAATATGTAAGTAGGTATTATTGTAGTAGATCATGTCAGGTAGCCAATAATAATTGTGGTAAAGCTTTGGTAGGTATGGTTTAGAGTTTCATCAAAAAGCTGTTGATTCACCGCCTGAATTATTTCTGGTCGCGTTCGATTGCTGTCCCATCGCATTATGAGAGTGAGACACACTCGTTTTACTTGGCTTCCTCGAAAAATAAATGCGAATATAATAAAAAAATTAAAATGTTTTAACAATTTTCGTTATGTTTCAGTCAAGTTCATGATCTCACAGAACGGTGCGAGTTTAATGAAGCTTGGAGATTTTACGTTTACGAGGGATGCCTTCGCTGGGAACAGATGCTGCTGGTTCTGCTACACCCACAACAGCCACGGATGTCCAGCTCGGGTTTACACGGAACAGAACAAACTGATCTATGCGAAGAATCACCATAACCATCCTCCGACTGAATTTTTTGTATGACAATTTACTTTCCTCAATTTCGACACCCTTATTGAGGTCTGATGTATGGGACTTGTTATAATAAAATTAGTGTAGTAGTGGGTTAAATTAAACCAACCAATCAGTATTTAATAGAAAAGGAAAGACATAAAGCCTACATGGACATTTTAGATAGTGTAATTGACTCCATACTAAATATTCTTACTAATTCATTATTTATTTTTAATAAGGAATTCCTCCTAATTAATTATTTATTTATAATGATTGAATGTACCTAACATTCAATTATTATTTATTCAGATTTCTTCTAAAACTTTTATTACTTTACTTTTATTTTTATTATCTTTATAACTTAAACCTATTTTTATTTACCCCAAAAGATGTCATGTCTCCATATGTTAGATGTCAATAGCGAAATTGACAGTTAGAATTTTAATAGAGATATTTCGGATCTGTATAATAATAAGATTGAGCTAGATATAATACATAGAAAATTTCCTAGATATATAATATACTTAATGATAGATAGCTTTTTTTTGGTTGTGCATCTAAAATAATACCAAGTTCAACAAGGAACAAAACGTATATGCACGCACACATTCCCAAAAATACATACATATAATAAATATATAAATATAATAATGCACACACCCATATTGTTAAGTTTATTTCTATTAGGTTCAATATCAAATCTTATAAATATTGTTAAAGGTATATTGTATAGAATGGTTGAAATATTTCGAAATTTTAAATTTAAATTTTTCGAATTTCAATCCTTTTTTAAATATTATATAGTATGGTACTAAGAGGTAAGTATAAAGTTGCATCTCCACAAAATGACAGTTGCCAAATTTTTTGCGTCAACATAGACACAAGAATTGTCAACTATTTTAGTGGAAGTGTACATTAAGGTGCTAAATATGTGATAAAACAAATATAGTGATCTCCTTTGTAATCTCTTGCCTTACGTATTATTCTAAAGTCATCTTTAAGTACAAATGTAGTGGCATAAATGATTTTTTCAGTATTAATGCGCTTGTGTTCCAGGACTCTGTAGATTCTTTTGTAATAAAATAGTTTATCTAATTATGTTTTTTATTAATATTACTTAATGAAAGCGAACAAAATATAGTTCTGCTTAAGCTGGACAAGGCCTAGGAGGCCTTGTCCAGCTTAAGCAGAACTATATTTGCTGTGGTCATACAACGTGTGGCAAATAAATAGCGAGAACTAACTTTATTTGAATTATATTATACAGACTAAATAAAAATGGAATAAAGTTACTAAATTAATTTTCATGAAAATGTTGATGCTGAGTTAAGTAAAAACTATCTTTATAAATAAATACAATAATAAATAATTAATATCGAAAAGGGGTTTTTTATGACGGACAAAGGCCACGTAGGTAAGAGGTCACATTCGCCCATTCAGACATTGGCGCTGCAAGAAAAAGGTTTACAGAGAATTGTTGAAAACCTTTATTTACACCGGACAAACGTCAAGAGCTAGTGATCATTTTATTTTACAAATGTAAAAATCATGAGGTGGTTGTTATATCTTTTTAAATATATTTAACGTTATATAAAATTCCATTACATTATTTATGTTACTAATAGTCTTTGTTTTCAGGCAAAGCATTCATCACCCAGTCAATGAGGGGGAAGCCTTTGATTGTGTACAGGAAATATACATACTGCAAACATTCGACGAGAAACGGAATAATACGGTGGACATGTTCGACGCATTCGTACAAATGTTGCAAAGCCGTTGTCAAGACATGCGGAACGATAATAGTTGAAGTAAAGGGTTGGCATAACCACGACGCCTCGGAACTGCTCATAAACCGAAATAAACCGCTCGCTGCAGAACTAACAGGGGTTAATATATACCCGAACGATAAAGCGAGTGAACAAAATTATAATAGTCTTCATAACAATTGATGATTAAGTATGGAATATATATTATCAACATATTTCTATTGGTAGATATCAGAACAGAAGTAGCCGATCTGCTTATCAATTGCTAGCCACTCACCGGCTACTTTCACAGCAGTTACTGTGTTCCGATATAAAGTAAATGAGGCAGTGTTTTTTGAGGCAAAGATAACCAAAGTTGGCGCAATGGTTACCAGTTCGCGTAATGGCAGTTATTTTGTTTTCATTTGACTATCAATAGTAGTTACATGAATGGCAATAAAATAAAGAATATGCTTGTAAATAAGAGAAGATTGGTTTTCCTCGGAAAAAAATATAAGTAAAATGTGAGAGGTATATCAAGAAGGGAGGGGAAGGATAGAGGAGGAGGAAGGTATGACGAAAGACTAGACATGAGATGAATTGAAGATAAAACATAAATGGGTTGAGGCAAGCAAATGAGTTTTGTATGAGACTACAGATTATTATTTAAGCTTAGTTTATTGTAAGACTGACTGTTCAATTACTTCAACAATTAATTAACAATAATGAAAAATAAGTTGTGCAACTATTTCTTTATATATACAATAATACTATATATACAATGCTTACGTAATATTGATAAATGAATGTTTTAATTTTTAATTATGTTAGTGTCGTTAGATCATAGAGGAATAAACGTTTTATTATATGCCAAAATTTATTTCAAATTATTTCAAAGATCTCATAATTGTACAAATAAATAGTTAATAGTAGCCTTTTCGTATTGTATAATTACAATACGGAAAGGCTATATTTCGATTAACAGAGCACATTTTTTCTGTTTAAAAATTTAATTATTATACTTTTAATATTAACATCTTGGAACAGGAAGTGTTCGTTTTTCTAATTTTAATGTAAATTAAAAGTATCTAAAGATTTCGAAAGCAATAATAATAATATTGTAATTTTATAAAAAAAGTAATTTCTTGTATATTTATCTTTATAGCAAAATAAGAATTCTTATATTAGGTTGGATTTAAAACTAATAGCATTATAAAATGGTCGAGCATTGCTTAAAGCTAAAATATGTATGTTATTATAAGACTAAATATTTTATATAATTTTGATATTTTAATAAATATCATGTAGCATGTCAATTTAATAAACCTCGCAGTAATAAAAAATAAGATTGTGTTTAAATAATTTGTAAACGTGTCAAATAGTTATGGTACTAATTTGTTTTATTATTTTATAATATTTTGCAAGAATAACTAGTCTTTATTGGAGTATTCCAAAAATTTAGTTGCTATAATTATAATAGTAAGTATAAAGTAATCTAGTCCAATTCATTTCTTGGTATTTATTATAAGCGTAAATAGTGAGAAAATTCTATGGATTTCGTGATGTGTTGCAATAATCGAATATAAAACTATAGTTTTGTCACAATACTATGTTTAAATATTTAGCCTTACTTGAACATTGTGTAATATAAAGTGCGAAGCAATGTAAAAATTCAGCTGAACACGAATTGTTGGCAAATATGCTGCGATTGCAATAGATGGATTGTCGGTTGTGTCTGAGTGTCAATCGAAGCGGCCGGAGCGTGTAAATTCAAATAAAGAAACATCATAAATCCTCTGTGGACTGTATATTACTGTTGGTGCTCGCTATCAATTGGGCACGTGGGTTTATATTAAGAGCGAGTATAGTTTACACGCAAGTGAAGCTAATAGAAAAATAATAGAACAATGTCGTAGTATTTTGTCAGTGTTGATTTGTATATGTATAGAATTTTTGTATAGCTCCGACCGACGCTATATACCATATCAAAATAAATCGCCCGTACGATGATGATGATGAATGATTTTCCATTCGACGTGACTGTGTTGCCAGTTGCTACGCACGTTGTGTTGCATCATTGCATGCATAGTACACGTTCGTATACACAGGTCTTGCAACTTCAGTATGGGGTACGTTGACATAATGACGCTGTTAAGTTCAATTTACGGCCACCAGAGGCATGACAATTCGCGTAATAATTATCCCGAACTCTTTTTCAAATCCAAACAAAACAGTTAAATAACAAAACAAACAATGATTAAATAACACAAACATTGGGAGAGAAAAATATCAGTTTCGATAGCAGCGACGTAGTACGTAAAGCGGGTGGTATGGCGAATTAGCAGTTGTAACACACTCGCACCTCATCTCTCACCACTGAAATTGGACTCAGTTGCATAATCTGTGTATACGACCGTGGCATAGTATGTTGTAAAATTCGTTAATGTCAGTGCAAAATGTCGTAAGTACAAATGTGTCAAATAAAAACAGCAAAAAGGCGTCCCGCTATTATTTTTTTAAGTTAGTATATCATAATATTGTAACAAAAGTTATGTTATATATAACGTGAAAACGACAGAGGGATAATTTATATACTAATTTGAGTATTACTTTTCTAATATTAACTAAACAAACAATATATTACATTTTTATTTTTGTTTTAAGAACACAAATGTTCACAAATAACTTTTTGCACTAACAGAAGCGACTTTTATTTTAAATTTAGTTATGTACGTACTGTGTTTATATTTAATTATTCTGTATAATATTATCGGAATATTAAACTTTTATGAATAATAGATTATATTATTTACTTAAAACCAAAGTACAACTAAAATGTTATGCAAGGTTTTAATGAAATGTTACTTAAATCTAGAAGATATATAAAATATTAGTTCAATAAATATTAATCTTTTATGAAATTAAAGTGACGTCATCAAAAAAAGTTTAAAGAATTACAAACGAAAAGATTTACTTTCATGTTTTAATGGAGGCACTTCAATTGAAAATATCTAAAATCCTCTCGGCACCTCAACATGGATTGATACTGGATAGTCAGTCAATTAGAATAGTTCGTCTCGGATTTGCCGTCACTGACTGTACTTGTGTTTCCACTCACACTTGCACACTATATGTGTTTGTGCTGTCTCCGTATTCATTATTTTGTGACGTCATAGCTATCATTAACCACTGGCTAGTAACTGTTTTATTAAAAATTCTATTATTAAGAATCTAGTTAAAATTCAAGAGATTTTTCTTGTCATCGTTACTTATTTAAATCGATTATTATCGTTTCGGGGAGATTAATCGAATGTTATCGGTCATGTTTTTAATATTTAATGTTATTTTACAGTTTCATACACGTTATCGAAGAACAACAGAGCCATGATGGTGGTGGACGGCTACAAGTTTTCATTACACTACGCAAGGAACGACAGAGCAAGGTGGCAGTGCAGTAGACGGAGCTATTTCGGATGTAAAGCTGTGATACATACGTATGGTGGTGCCACCGTCTACCACAACAGAGCCCACAACCATAATCCATAAAAAAAATATATCTTTATAATAACTTGGTGTCCTGTTAGTTTTGTGTAATTTTCGTATTTTTATTTATAGATTATGACTAGCATACTAAAATTTTTTAAATATAAAAATTACTTTCTCGGGATTAGTGATAAATAAAATAAACATAAATTAAATAACGATTATGCTGTGTGAATTGACTATATATTTTAAAATACATTACACTAATTGTACTGTTGAATGTCATCCAAAGTATATATAAGTATGTATATGTAAAAATAATCGATAATGGTCCCATTTAAACGTACGGAAATAATATCCACATCCCCTCGGCCTCAAATGTCGAAATGGTTTTCTATGCCAAACTGTATCTAGACTTTTTATACGACAATCTTTACAAATATCAATTATTCTATAATAGTGAAAACATATATTTTGTCTACCTAATATTTGTGTTTATATATTAATTGAATTAGATAGTAATACATACATTATATACAATAATAACATACTATCAAAGCTCAACTTTTACATAAAAACAACAACAATTTTATATAAAAAATAATGCTTCTATTGTTTTATTGTAAAATATTCTTCAATTATGAATGTATATATGTGAGAATGTTAAGCTAAGCTTTTTTTAGATTTGTAAATGATAGAAATAAAGAAATGATTGCGTCATACACAAACTTTTTTTATGATAGATGTCGGTATGATTTTTGAATAAATCGTCAATTCACAACTACACGTAGATATACACAACTCCTAACGCAAGTATTCATGCTAAAAATTGGACGTTTTATGTGTGAAAGCTACGTATGTACTACTTTCGTGGTTCTGCGTCACTGTAAGTTTACTGCTAAATTGGACCTTAACTGTTCGAATATAGGGGTCACGAGAATCATCAAAAAAGAATTACTTTCTCATTCATATACGTAAAGTATATGAATGAGATAAACAAATCTTCGATTTACATATGCCATACGATTTGCTAATAGCTCTGCTATATAGGTATGTAATAAAAACAATTCTTAATTAATATATCTTTATTTATAACAGAACAATTTTACACCTCACTCATATAAGTCCACTTAACGCCATTTTTTTGACATAGAGAGATTAATTTGGGTCTCAATCAATGATGTCAATTTTAAATGTCATAGTTATTTATTAATTTTACTCTTCCCTCGATTTGTGTTTTGTGTATCTGTGGATTGTTGATCAAACTAGGCGTTAGACACTACACTATTGTTGCAGTAGATTTTTAAATTAATGTTATTAAATTGTTTAGAATTTAGTGATGTTTGCCTCAATCAAGGCAGATTGACGAGCCGGTTGGCGTGGTTGATAAGATACTTGCCTTTCACGCCGCAGGTAGTGGGTTCGATTCCCACCCAGGACAGACATTTGTGTGCTTGTCCTGAGTCTGGGTATAATTATCTATATAAGTATGTATTCACAAAAGAAAAGTAGTACATGTAAGTATATCAGTTGTCTGGTTTCCTTGCCTGGATGACCTTAAGTGAATAATGTCCCAGGATATTTTTTTTTTTTTTTAAATGTATAATTTAAGTGAATATGATACAAATTAATTAATAATGAAAAGGACGTATAATATAAGTACTGTCGCGTGTCGCAGTGATTAGTTGAGTACGTTTAATAATAATAGGTAGAACGTTATATAAGTACATATATAAATATTTGGTATTGTTACAAAAGTTTTATTTATTCCCATTATTTTAAGCTTAAATATAATGTATAATAAAGACAAACATATTTGTTTTACTTTAACCATTTTGAGTTAATTTTATTGAATAATTATTTAAGAACCACAATATCAATGTTGCTAGTCGAGTGATCATTTATTTATTATTGTTATATTTAAATAATAAAAATAATTGAAGATGGAAGTGTTCAGTGCAAATTTATGAATGTGCAACTCATCTCTCATTATTTAGACGTTATCGTCTTTAGGCGGGTAAGTTAGATAATGAAGTCACCTTTTTGGCAATGAAAGAAATGGCTGAAGGCATATTTGATTGTAATTGTGGTTATAGTCCAGAGGTGATCACTTATTCATTAAAAATGAAAAATATATCGCAATGGTAATGAAATTTATGATTTCAGTTTTAAAGCCGCCCTGTCCAGTTTGCGGTGACGTGGTCTCTGGAAGTCATTACGGCGTTCAAACTTGCGAATCTTGCAAATTATTCTTCAAACGTACGGTGCAAATGAACAAGCAGTCTGAGTATGTGTGTTCGAGGTACAACGCGGTGTCCGGACAGATATGTAACTTCAATGTTGTCACGCGGTCTGTCTGCCGCCACTGTAGGTTTAATAAATGTTTGTATGTCGGCATGCAGCCGCTTATGGTGAGAAAAACTAGAGCAATGACACAGGATTTTATATATAAATCTTATAATGCTCCGTAGTAAAAATTAATGTATGTTTTTCATAACGCTACGTAACGCTGACTTGAGAGTTAAACGCAATCACAACTGTTAAGCTATCTTAATTGCGACAGATTCGTTTAATTATTATTATTAAGCAAATTGAATAAATAACATATCACGTGACTGTATTAACAACCATTCGAATATGTAAACTTGAGAATAACTAAGGAAAGAAACTTTTAGCGACTCATTTCTTTGTTTATTACACTGTTTTCATGACGTCAATAATTGTGTACGTTATCTATTGCTATCAAATGTGTCTTTATAATTTCTAAAATGTTTTTTTACAACATCATAGAAAATAGGCTCGATGGGTAGATGAATGCGTTGCGTAGCGTTACAATATAATATATTATATACAAATACAAAAGATATAGTCATAGACAAAATTATATTTTATTTTTATTTTTTAAAGGCGAAATGAAATCTTTATTAAGTATGAATCATAAAAAATATTATTTTGTTGTAATTATTTTAAAAGATTTAATATAAAATTAAAATTGAATGTTCAAATAATTGTGATTTTATAAATATCGTTCTATAACTAACTAGGAAGAAATTGCGCTGCGTTGGTGTAGGACCACCGAATAGGAGGACGAACGGCCTTTTTTACTTGTTAGACACAAGTAATTGTTTTTTTATACTTTTTTAGCATTTGTAAATAAAATAAAATATAAATTATGAATTAAGTAGATTTGGTTTATTAGGATATTGTCGGGTCCGTTTCGAGCACGACTGTTGCTTTTATGACCTCTTCTTAAATATGGCGTATTATTTGTATTGTTATTGATATACAATACAGACAGAACGCTAACGTAATAGTTAGAGGTTATAACTAATTTTGAACTTTAAAAGTAATACTTCTAATAGTACATTGGTAATAAATTTTATGTAAAAATAACTCAAAACTATCTTTATTAGATGATATATTGTTTAATTAAATTGTCATTACTTAATTTGATTTAAAATTAAATATGTTTTTATTTCCTATGAAGTTTTTTTAAAATTATACTTTTGATCTTGTTATTAAAACGTCATATTTTCGCCGTTTATAAAATGCAAGCGTTTTCATATTATCAGACATGGTAAGCATCGGGTTCTGGTAGACGTTCCTATCAAAACTGTACAATACAATACATTATCTGATACTCAGTGGGGACGAAGGTCGATACCGCCTTCACCAAATCTTATAAACTGGTAAATTTATGATGTGTTTTTTTGTTTTTATACCGGAACCCGACCTCTTGTCGTATAATATGAAAACGTTGTCAACATCGTATATTTTTCTTAATTATTGTTTCTCCCGCAGACGTCCTCATCCCGCGCTACAGCTGGTCTCGTCAAGGCAACGCGATCATCATCCTCGGAGACTACAGATTCAAAAAGCGTTCGAAACACATAAATCAAAAGCAGGAGACACACTGGGTATGTAACAAATGCGATAAGGGTTGTAAAGCGAAGTTGACGACCCTTAACGACGCTATCATCAAAATATACAACGTGCACAAACACGACGGCTCTAGGAAGTTAAAATGATACTTATTCGATATAGTTAAATTAGCTTACTATACCAAATGTTTTGTTGTATTTTTTGTACTATGTGTAAATATTGCAATTTGTGATTTTAATTTTGTAATGTTTTTATTGAATAGAATGTTGAGACAATTTTAAATTGTAACGATTTTCATTTAAAGTTCTTATTACATTTACACCGCTTTATTTTTTAGGAATTATAAATATTTCTCTTTTAAACAATGAACATTTTGTATGACTTTACTTTTTTTTTTAAATTGTAATCTTGTAGATGAAGTAATGATTGTCTTATTCAGACAGTTGGCAGTTTTTTTCACATTTAATATTTAAAATAAAATGATTGAGGTGACTCTTGCAAAAAAAGCGATGAGAGATTTAAAGGTCGAATTGGAGTGCAACGTTTTATTGTTTTTTAGGAAAAAAACAATTATTATGACAACAATTAAAATAGATGTTTTTAAATAAAAGCGTATTTTTATGATAATGTTATTTGTTTAATTTTTAACAATAACCTCTTATTATATAGCGATAACATATTCAGATAATATTTCAATTACAATTGCTTGGACAAAACTATTTATTAAAGTGAGCCGCAGTTTTTTTTAAATAAATATGCTTATATAATATATGAGTTGTTAAGCTTAGTGTTATTGTAGTAAAAATAAATAAATAAATCCATTACAGTTTCACAAAATGAAATGGAATAAAAAAAATTAGGAACTTCATTAAATTTGAGATCATTGAATTGTTATTTTCTATGTAATGGACCCCTTTTTCTATGTAGTGTTATTGTAGTATGACATAAAAAAGTTAAATATTTTTTTTATAATAATTAACTTAAGGTTACGTTGCTTATGTTGTGTTCGTCTGTAAATGGATTTAATTATGTATTGTTATATATTAGCTACATGTTTCGTGACAATTTACAATCTTTAGGTGGTTCTTTATAAATAAATAATATAAACAAACACGATTACATAAAACTAGATGTTTTGTGATTTTTTTTCTTGTAACATAACATGTACACTTAAAATCATAATGTTTTTCCGGTTATTTTGTGAATAATTATCATGATAAGTAATTAGTGCTTAAAATATATATGATGTAAGATCCTCCAGACCGATTTCGGCCACGGCGGCCAATCTCAAGACAGATTAGCCAACTGCGCAGGAGATATTATAGTGCACAAGTGTGTGCGCAAACACAGGTGCACTCTCTTTTCCTTAGCTCTCATAATCCGATGGGACGGCAATCCGACACGACCGGAAAGAGTTCAGGCGCAGGACCAACGGCTTAACGTGCTTTCCGATTCACGGGAGTGTACACACTTCCACCTTCCAGACTCCGGGCTGCTACTGAGAATTTTCTGACAGAAAAACCCAATAACTATTTATTGGCCCGACCTGGGAATTGAACCCAGGACCACCGGGTCTGCAGCCTAATATCTAGCCACTAGACTAACGAGGCAGTCTAAGATGTACATACTTACCGTAAGAATTTCATACATTTACTTTCATAATTTTTGGATAATATACATTTAAAAGAAATCACTGGATTACAACACTTAATTTGATTTACAAAATTTAATTTGATTTTCTTTAACTCTTATATAGTCTACACTTAAGCATAGTTCACATGTTTGCAAAAATAATGCACTATAGTTTTAGAGTTTTGTGTAAGCCTGTCTGGTATTACCACCAACTAGTTACATATTTTCTTGTAAAGTCATCTCATTAAGAATCTTGTCTGTCCTTAAAGTAATTGTCATTAAGAAACTTTCTATATTCGTATGTATCTGTATTGTTTTTATCTGTTATAAACAGAGTATGTTCATATAGTTAGAATATGTAAAAGTAAGCTACTTTATCCATTATGACATTCCAAAAACTGTGTGTGTGTGCACATGTACAAATATGGGTTTTAATATTAATAATTAAAAGATATTTTAAAATGAGTTTTTTATTCAATGTCCTAATCACTACGCAAGTTCATGTATGAAGAAATATTGCCAATTTCATAAAATATAATTTTGTGATTTCTGAATAAAATAATTGATAATTACCTAACGAAATAACTTAAATTAAGTTTATTAATGAAAGTACCGTTACATTACTGAATTGAATTGTGAACATCTGTTCACAATTTAGTCATAAATCATATAATGTAATTATTCAATAATTACTTTTCGCCGTTTATCATCTAAGTTAGCTCGTAGGCACATATTTTCCACCTTAAAAACAAAAATTAAACCTGATTAAATTTCAACCTGAAGTAGAGGTGGGTGTGATGCCGCAGTAGATTCGACTCGTACCTTTCTAAAAGGAAACGAGAGCGAAGTACTTTAATGTATTTGATGTAAAGAATGCCTTTAATGCCTTACATAGAGCAACCTTGCTTAACGAAGTCCCATCTTATTTACCTGAAATTTACCCTTATGTATGGCAATGTTACAGTTCACCATCAAAGCTTTTTTTTGACGAAAATACAATTAATTCTAATGTGGCGTTCAGCAAGGAGATCCATTGAGTCCTGCTCTTTTCAGCCTAGGTATCCATAACTACATATCAAATTTAAAATCTAAATTACACACACAACGTCGACAGATTGTGCATCTTAAATTCTCATATTGCTTATACTATTTTGAAACACTGTCTTTTTGTTCCAAAATTAATGTACATTCTACGCGCGAGCCCAGTCTGGCAATTTCCTGGTCTTACCCATAAAATCGATGCCATCCTTAAAATTTCTAAATTTATCTCTTGATGAGGGCTGGTTCATTTTTCGCCCAGATAATCGGAATCGCGATTCAAAGGGGAAATGCTGCTAGCAAACCTTTGGGATGCCGCCGCTAAGTACTTACTGGGGGCCTTGGATCGATTACAGCGACGTGCGGTTCGCATTATTGGCGACGTAGAGGTCACCAACACCCTCAAGCCTTTACAATTGCGTCGAGAGATAGCGGCGTTGAGCGCTTTCTATCGACTGTATCACAGCGAGAGCTCTGAGGAATTATTCTCCCTCATTCCTGCTTCCCCTTTCCTTCACAAGTCTACTCGTGCTGGCTCTCAATGTCACCGCCTAACTGTGACATCAATTCCATCGCGCACGAAGAAATTTGGCAACTCTTTTCTTTGTCGCCCCTCTAGAAAATTGAATTCCTTACCAACACACGTGTTCCCCTCCTCTTTTAATAATATTCCTTCAAACGAGGCGTGAAGAGGCATTTTGCTAGCCGGCGGGGGTGGCTAGTGCAGATCATTCCTCCCGACTGTACTAGCCGTCGTCGCGTTTGGACTTTACTACCACTTACCATCAGGCGATGAGGTGAAATAATAATAGCATTCTTGCCACCATCCAACGCGGTCACGATTTGTACAGTAATTATTTTTAATTTTTATTTATTTAAGGTTTTAATGCAAATTCATTACTTGTATAATAATAAATAAAATAGTTTAAATATACTATAACATTCACAAATGAATCTTCGTCTATCTTCGACTATTAAAAATTCGATTTGAAAATAATTACTTATTTATTTATTTATTTATTTATTTATTTATTTTGTGTACAGGAAACAAACAGTGAAATAATTACAATAAAATAAAAAACATAAAACAAATCTTAAACCAAAACAGTTTCCATTTATAAATTAATCATAAGTAATTACAAAACAAGACATTTTTTATATTTACTAGGTGCATGAAATTATATAATTCATTTATATAATTTAATTTAATATAAATTTAATTTTTAAATCAAGAAAACATAATTTAATAATAAATAATCAAATTATAATTAATTAATCAAAAATGCATGAGTAAATTAAGGCTCTTCAGAGTATAATATTTCTTTTACTTGCAGTTTGAATTTTTTAAGGGAGAGATGAAATATATCACATTCAATAAATGTTTTATTGTATTGTTTAGATGATCTATTAATAAATGCATTTGCTGCATATTTAGTCTTTGTCAATGGAAAATCAAAAATAGATTTGTTGCGACTATCAGGGCGAGGACACTTGATGTTTATTTTAGAAAGGAGATAAGGGGAATCAGATATGTTGTGAATCAATTTATATAAAAACACCATATCACGTTCAAGTCGTCTATGTTCAGTTGTCGGTATCTTTTCTATTTGATTCAAATTATTTATAGACGAAAATTTTAAATATTTTAATAACTTTTCCTGAATATTTTCGATGAATTCTATATATTTACTATACTGTGGATTCCAGACAGTGCAAGCGTATTCTAGAATAGGTCTCACAAATGATTTATATAAAAGAGCAAAAGTTGAAACACGCTTAAACTCTCTGGAAATCCTCAGCACAAATCCTAGCATACGAAACGCTTTAGAAGTTATGGAATTTATATGTTCATCGAAAAGAAGTTTAGAATCGAGTGTTATTCCAAGATCTTTGACCACTGATACACGTTTTATATCATCTTCCTTAAATCGGTAGTTGTAAATGATCATTTTTCTTTTTCTGGTATATGTCATACAGTTACATTTCTTTATATTCAAAAACAGCGAATTGGTAGTACAATAATAGCTAAGTAAGTTCAAATCTTTTTGCAGACTAATACAATCATCAACACTCTTAATAATTTTATAAATTACATAATAAGATTTAAATATAAAAACAATACAGCGAAGTTAAGTTTACAAATATTTTGAAATAATTCAAAACTTGACAGATCAATATTATATTTTGTTTATTAATATTCATACATTAATGTTACTATTTTTGTACAAAAATTGTAAAAATTTAATAGTAGTACTCAGCAGGGACGTAGCTTGCCCTTGATCATAATCTTGATCCTGGGCCCTGTATCAAAATTTGGTAGAGTGGGATTCTTCCTAGCTGAGGCGTTCGGTCGTGATACATTGATATACTTTGATTTCCGTTTTTTTTTTTTGATTTTCGCTATTTTATTCCTTTGTTTTATTTCAATTACATAAGAAGCACTGAAGCAATTTACCAATGGAGTAAAAAAAATAACATCCTTATAAAAAGATTAATTTAGTTACGACACCTGTGTATTGTTATTACAAAACAATTAAACAAATAAATTCACAATTTTAAATTTATTTCAAAGTACAAAAGTCACAGATTATGACACAAAGTTAAAATAACTTTTAAGTTAGTAGTGATCTTTCTCTGTATTTATTAAATTGGAATGGTTATGCGGTTTTGCGTAAACCAGTTCGTCGTTGACGGTGACCGCCATGGATTTACAATCGCGACTGTGTCGCACGCATCGCCACCACGTCTTACCGCTGTTCCAGCGACGGTAGCCGTATCTGAACCCATTGAAGATCAATTCCTTTGTGCCGCGTTTTGAAGTTATTATTCTCGGACTTTCACAAGCTGAAATGTGAAATATTATGTTAGTTGAAACTTTACCGGTTACTAGTAAATTATTTCGCTTATAAAATTCTTTGTTTTCTTATGAGAAACATTATTAATAATAACAGATGTGAGTTATCTTTACAAAACGTGAATCGTGAATCGAAGATTTTTGGTTCTCGGGCAAGCACATCTAAGTAATTATCATTTGTATGTAGGTATAATTAATTTGTCATGCAGTAAATGTATCTACTAACCGGCATTAGAGCAGCGTGATGAAATAAGCTTCAAGTACACTCGTCGATGGAAAAGAAGGCCTGTATTCTCTATTATAATGACTATACACAGCATTTTGTTATCTGGCCAAGCTGATACGTACATATATTGTGTTTGTTTGCCAACCCTAACGAAATGGTACTGCTTAACTAGTATTTATCAAAATCTATATAAAAAAATAAAAAAAATAATGTCCTCCAGATCGATTTCCGCCACGGCAGCCATTCTTAAGAGAATTTACCCAACTGTGCCGAACAAATTATAGGCACAAGTATGTACACAAACAAAAACAAAAAATTGAGTTATAAAAAGAACCAATCGCATCGCGTTGGCTTTCAAGGCAAGTAATGATAGACAATTATCTATGGATCGTCTTAAATTACAAAATGGCGTAAACTGAACTAGGTTTCAGTATTAAGTGCAACTTTAATAGTCAAATAGCTTCAAACGAAGTGTTTTTTTATGTAGTGTGGAGTAAGTTTCATTTGTTTTTGCGAATGATAATCAAATAATATTCATTCTTTGAATTACAATTTATTACATAACTAATGTGGATTACATTAAGCGATCTTTACTATCTAAAAGCTGTAGGAAATCACAGTCTGTCTGGCGCGTCGCGTTCAGCAGAGGGGGGTGCGTGTGCTTGTTCTGTCTGTCCACTGTCATGCAGCCGATGGTCACCACAATAGCATGGCATTGCTTGTGACGACTCTCAGCGCATAACCACTTCACTCTGGAGGAGCACACTGAATGACGAGTATACCAGTAACCCCTAAGTTTCATGATACGTGCGCCGATCTTCGACGTGAAGAAGGATGGGCGATCTGAAAAGAAAAATGTTTTAATATCCGCTAGACCTCAACACTTTACTACAACTAACACTTAAAATATTAATTAATCTGGAAAAGTCAATATACTAAAATTGTTAGGTTATATTGAACCTTGTTGGGGAAGTAAAGTTGAGGTAAGAAAAATAATCAAAAACGATAAATATAAATATTTAATTCAATGTTTAACACTCATTAGCTAAAAAATCCGAAACTATGAAAGGTAAACGAAGGCACGTTTTAGAATGGGGGTGGATGATTGTGTGCGCAGTTGACCTTGACGATTTTCTTGTCGTTATTCTTCATCGTATAAACAGCAGCGGGACACTGGAGCTTATAGTGTGTTCCGCATCGCCAACGATTTCTATCTCCATCAGTGCGATGTCGGACGAAGTAGTAGTTTGACGATTTGGTTAAGAAGAGCCACGTTGCTCCTCGGACTGATTTCTCTAGAACTGGACCTGGTAACAAAAAATCGTAAAGTTTAAGTAAAACTGTGATTATTAAAAACGATGTCCTCCTGGAATTTATGGTGCAATTAAAAAGCAATTACATTCCAAACGGCGGCAAATCTCTAAGTCTAGCCACTTGGACAGGACATATTGTGGTACGCATGTGGATACAAACACAAGTCTAGTCTTTCACCCTCATAATCCGATGGAACAGCAATCCGACAAAGCCAGAGAATGATTAAGGACCGAAAACTACCTGCGTTGTAGATAACACTACCTTATGCACTACCTTATGCAGGCTAGTATTGATAGTTCGTCTACAGAAGAAATCTAAAATCTTTTTATGGGCCCGACAGGGATTTCAAAGCAGAGATCTTAGGACCTTTTTTTATTGAATAGGTAGGCGGACGAACATATGGGCCACCTGATGGTCACTTACGCCCATTACTTACGTGCCATTGGAGAGTCCTATGTCCAGCAGTGGACGACAAAAGGATGATGATGAATCTAATGAGTGGGTGGTACCTACCCAGACGAGCTTGCACAAAGCTCAACCACGGATCAATATAAAAAGTACAATATACACATTGTATTGTAAGAAATGTTAACCATCGCTTACATCGCCAATGCGCCACCGACCTTGGGAACTAAGATGTTATGTCCCTTGTGCCTGTAATTACACTGGTTCACTCACCCTTCAAACCGGAACACAACAGTACCAAGTACTGCTGTTTTGCGGTAGAATATCTGATGAGTGAGCTGAGCTCAGTGGCGTGCCATTGGAGAGTCCTATGTCCAGCAGTGGACGACAAAAGGATGATGATGAATCTAATGAGTGGGTGGTACCTACCCAGACGAGCTTGCACAAAGCTCTACCACGGATCAATATAAAAAGTACAATATTTATTTACGACTTTAAATTTAAAAAAATAGTTATATATGTAAAGAAAATCTCAAACCAACGTCGAAAATTTGGCTTTATGTTGTTTTTTAAAAGGCAAACTGGCAAATTGGCCCTTTGGTTGAAAATATCAACCACCACATACATTGTTAAAGTGTAACACTTTGAAAGGTGAGTGAGCCCACCCTTCAAACCAGAACACAACGATAACAAGCTAGCCTCTCGTTCAGCGAGGCTGTTTGAATTTCAACGAAACTTATTTTTTTAACGAAATGAAAAGAGAAGAAATATTCAGAAAATATAATTAAAAAGAAAAACATGTTTTTTGGTATTTTATCATCTATTTGAAACATTTTATAATTATTATACTAAAAATTATTCTGTTTCAAATGTTTATAGATATTCTGGTGGTGGATGGTTATGTTCATCGTAACATTTAACAATGACGTCATTAACGGTGAAGATAACAGCCCTACAACCTCTGTGGTTGTGTGATCCACACCACCATCTACACTTGATCCCGCTGGTCCTATGCTTGAGGAACTTGTAACCATTGAGTTGGATCATTCGTGCGCCTCGCTGACTCGTCTTGAATACCGCACCTGTTTAGGATATCATTATTTTCGTTTGATATTTAGAAACTATACGATTGGAAAAGATAAGTAAATATGAAAATATAAAAGAAAAAAAAAATGTTTGAGAAATTATTTTAATTTCAGTTTTAACATTGTATTTTTTGCTTAAAGATTTTATTCACAAATCTTGGAGATTGGTGCATCATGTTTTGTTTCGATTATCGCGCCCCCAAATGTTATCTGTAATAGAAACAAAATAATATCTTATATATTTATTCGTGTACATAATTTTAACAACCATGGTGCCACAAAAACATTTTACGTGTTTATTTTAAATTCAGTTTTAGATAAGTCTTCTTTTTTGGTTTATCGTGAGTATGTACAGGACTACTTTTGACAATTTCATTTTGAATAGTATAAATAAAGCTTTTGCAGTTTTTCCCGTGTACACATTGCCAGCGAGTCTTCAGGCCCTGCTGCCTCTGTTTGCAGAATCTATATCCGTTGAGAACAATTATTTTGCTTCCGTAGACCGATGTGTCATAAAAAGCATCTGAAACAAAATACAACAATACTATGAGAGTAGGAACTAAGTACAAAATTGACTGGCTCTATGTATTTTTAAGAACTTTTCTAAAAATATTGAATGGAATTAAATTGTGAATAATATTAAAAATATCTTTATACAGCGTGTAACAAAATTCGTGTCCGTTCGTGAAAATTCGTGAAGTGGTTATTAGGTATCGTGTGTCGGTTCTATTTTTAAAATACTAAGCAAAAAATTTATACCGGTTTTTTTTTTTTAAATATAGTGACGAATATTACATGGCAACACAGGTGTGGGCAATAGCACTTGATAGCTATTACCTATCGGGTAGCTAAGACACGAGGTCATGACCTCAGTAGTCCACGTTTTTACCACCAACCGTGTCGTTAAACACAATTAATATATTTTTTTTATTCCATAAAAGCGTGTTAAATTACAATATACTTATGTAATATGAAAAAAAAAACTTAATGGTATTTCAATTTACAAATCAAGCTCTTATATTACGTTATATATATTTAAGTTTCAATTGACAAGTCGTCAATGATATAATTTGACAAAAAACGCTGAAGCTTAGGTTCAGCGTTTTTTTTCCCGGCATCCCGGCACGCACGAAATTACTACCACAAACAAAAAATATATTAAAAAAGGAATACTTAAAATTTACCACCACCAATAAGTTTACCATTTGCAAAACAAACGTAAATAGCTTTAGTAAATAGCTAATGCGATAAATATTATCAATATGGTAATAAGACTCAGATAAGTCTTACTTTTTTCTTGTCTTGTTTATACGAGCTTAGCTACTAATGCTTAGTATTCGTCACTAGTACCACGACTACCTCCCCAGTATTATAATTCACTGAATTTTTTAAATAGTCTTTGAACAGACTGGGCAAAATAAGGCATTTCGAGCCGAAGCCTGAATACTAATACCTTTCCGCTAATACCACGGTTTAAGAGATTACTTCTTACTTATCACTAGGCACGTTAGTACTAAACGATTACCACTAATTACAATTACTAAGCTAGTGTAAACATGACAATTGTCGACAAGGATTACACGCACATTGTAATTAAAAAACTTTTAAATGAGGAAATTTTATTCGAAACACAAATAAATAAATTATTCAAAATTCTGTGTGCATCTTTGCGTCACAAACAAATGGCATTCAAGGATAATGATTATTAACTTGTGCTTCTTAAATTACGTCTTACTTAATGTTTATTGTTATGAAAGTCTTTAATATAACATTCATACTATGAACAACTATTATATACAATTTGTCTAAAATCTGTGTATTGTTAACTGCGTTTTCAAAGTTATCTCTGGAAAGTTATTTTCATACCACCCAAAACGTAGTTAACATCCAAGCTAGGCATACAGGTGATTAAAATTTTGATATTACATATTTTGATACACATGATGTTTTTCAAATGTATTTATTTACGCTGTTGAGTTCGATTTTCTCAAATCGAAATAAATATGTGTATCATAATTATTTTTTAACATATTTCATAATTGTAAACGATAACTCAGATAAAAGCAGTTTCGTAAAGAAAAGAAAAATTACAACTTTTGTGTTGTTAAAACGTAGGCGCGCTGGTAAAATAAGTTTTTTTGTACAAACACAAATTTTGTCACAAAAATTGATCAACGTTGTGAATTTTCTAAGAATTGTAAATATTTACAAACATAGGCAATTCATCAAAAATAATGGTTTACGATAAAAAAAATAATCATAAAGGAAAATACAATCTCGAGATCACTTGATACAAAATAAATATAATAAAGGAGAATGACGAAAAGTGGTCCAAATATCCACCACTAAGGAGACCTATGTTGACTTATAGTCAACTAAACAGAGAGTAAGTTTTGGTATGAGACTCCTCACTGACTGCATATTTTTTGTTGCGGTCTGGTTATAATGACTCAGGTATTGGTTGACTATTTTATTTAGTCCATACATTTTTGGTCATTCTCATTTATTGTACAATACTACGGTATTTATTGCTTATTCCTAGTACCAGTTCGGTTCATGGATGTGATTGTTGTTGCATTTGATTACTTCGTTGTTTAATGTAAAGGCTGATGCTCGACAACCCTTATTATTATGGGTGGCGCAGTACCATCTCGTCTTCAGTCCTGATTGCCGATGCCTGTGGAACTTGTAGCCATGAACTATCAATATTGTCGCTCCCCGGGATGACGTGCGGAGTGCTATGTCTGTAAATAATACGTAGACTATTTAAAACTTGTAACAGCATGTTTCTGTCTCCACAAAGATAATTTATCCTTCCTTAGTCGAGATGAGATATAGTCTGTAGTCGAGATGTAGCCAGGAAGGTTAGAAAAGCGTAAATCCTGACTTTCTTGCCGGTTCTTGGTCGAATTTATATTATGTACCGGTGGTAACTTAACATTTTATTTGTTTGTGTAAATTTGTTTGGTATAATGTAAAGCCCGGGATTTATGCCTAGACTTAACCACCGGGCTAGTGGTTCCGCCAGCCGAGAGACCCAAGTAATATAATTTTACTCTAACCCATTTGGAATGCGAGGGCCTCAAATGTATCAGTGCCTTGGGGCCTTAGATCTCTATGTCCGGGCTTAATAATAATACTTACCTATTCTCTTGAACTTAACTTATTTATTAAGAGTTGATATAGTGCAAATTGTTTACAACTTGTTAAATATATTGCCTATTCAGACGAATAATCCGACAATCAGATTTTTATTTTATGTAATTTTCTCGTTATTGGAATTATAGTAAAGCTCTGAGGCTTTTCAAGTAAACGTCATACAAGAAATAACAAATTATCAAAAAAGACTTCACGCCTTAGCGTGTCTTACTTCGCCATCTGCAAATGTTTACTTAACACTGAAAACACTTAATACATGTTAATTGTCATAAATATAACTCAAAACCATAATGACCAAAGTAGGTTTACAAAAGAAAAGTACTTGTTCATATTTTTTTAAATTTAAAATAGTTAGGCAGATTGACAAATGGGGCAACTGGTCAGCGGGTGGTACCTACCCGGACGGGCATTAAAAACCATTAAATTCAAATAAATGACCGTATTTATTCCAATTTTAATTGCCACTGAAAAAAACACGTTCTTTTTTATGAAAATCAATTTATTCTTATAATTATAATTTATCTATAAGAACAAAACACGATAAAGTAACAATTACACAAAACTATTACTTATATTTACTTACATGCTAAAGGCGTGTTACAAATGTTTGTTCAGTTTATAGTTAAAACATCGTTCATTCAACTATCATTAATATGTTTGAAAGAAAATGAAAATGATTGTCTTTTCTTAAAAATATGTTCTTAAAATTTAGACAATATTGTATTGAATTACGAATAATTTTTATTTATGTCGAGCCGAAGATGAGATACATGTGAGAACGCAGTATATATGTATTTCCTAAAATTCGATAGGACGGTGACCCAGGATCGGGGAGAGTTATTGTTATAGCTTCCATACATGCGTTAAAAATGTATCTCATGTTCGGTGGTAAAGGTCAAATAAAATTCAGCCAAACGTAATTTGATTCGTAAAACTTTCTTAAAAACATAGAAGGATTTTGCCCTGTTAGACATTTACGGAATGTTATTTATTTACTTACGTTTTAATGTAAAAACGATATATAATATGTGCACATGTAATAGACGGTACTGTTATATTTCTGTATAATATGTATTTGTTAATTTACGATGTTGCTGTCAGCTTATCTGTCAACTGATATGTACTAATCTAGACTAAACAATTACGGTCTTACTTAAAACCGTTGCTTAGCGGCTGTTTAGTTAAAAAATGATATCATTCTTTCCGTCATTATTGATTCGACATTCGAAAGAAGAAGACACAGTATGATGAACTAATCACCAACATTCCACATTTACAAGTAGGGCCGTTAGTTAAAAAATTAGGAGCATATTTTACTGCAATTCCAAATGAATTTTGCATCGTGGACTTTCACTACACAATGCAAAAATGCAATTGCAATTAAATGTTATTTGTACTTTATTGAAACACAAGTAGACACAAACATATATATAAGTAACATTTTCGACCTAAGAGTTCGAGATTGCTGATTCATATATAATATATTTAAAAAAAAAAGACGATCTGGGCACTTTGTCAAAGTACCCAACATTGTATTCTACCTCTAAAAAGTTAGAAATACTTTCGAAATACACGATTCATTCAACGCTTCGTATAATTATAGATAAAAATAATTGTATTGAAAATCAATCAAACCCACTCCGCTTCAAAAGACATAATTTGAGATTAAATAGATATATATTATGTTTGTACATAAGTGTCATCTCTTTTTAGCACCTCAACTTATATATCTACCTCTCATTTTAAAATAAACAATTAAGGTATGGAATCCTGGATTTTTCAACATTTATAGTTTCCTTTTATATTATTTTCAATACAATCATTAAAATCTTTCATTTGGTGTTCAAATCGTTTGAATCACTAGAATACGAAGGAAATGAATTAAATATCAATCACACGATAGCAATAAACAATAACAAAGACATTACAATTAGGAATACCTTAACCCTTACTTGCCACCTTGGGTACAAAACTACCCCAGGCCTATTGAGGAAAATAGTCATTTTTCCACTTTTGTTGACTTTAGTATTTTCTTTAGTGTACTTAAATGTTATTTTTTGATACATAAAGTAAACAATCATATATTAAAAAAATCTATATGTTCTACAACAAGTCGAAATATTCAGTAGTTCATTTTATATAACAATTTTTGTCACTGGCGTACAAATTTACCCCATTGTGGCAAGTACGTAATTCTACAGAGGTGTGGCAAGTAAGGGTTCATGTAAGACATTGGCAATCCTAATCAATCTATGGAAGTCCTAATTCTTTATATAATACGTATCTATGCTGCGCCGGTTTGGCGTTTAAACGTGGCGTTAAGTAGAGAGAGATTGTCTCTCAGCGCTCTATGGTTGAGGCTTTCACTTCACATATATTGTATTTAATTAATGTTAGACAAATAATGATTTGAATGATTGCAACATTTATACAAATCGATCAAGGCTTATATATCCTTGCCACCTGGCACCTAAAGCGATCGCCCCTCTCGCTCTAACCCAGGGCCGGCACTATGTCTAAGCTTATAACTAAGGTTTGTATTACGATAATTCATAAGGAACTTGGCGGTACGTGAGTGTGCACATTTTTAATTTTCACTATGGAGCTGCCAACCGTGTATATAACCGCTCGACATCCTCTATTGTAGTGGGATCCGCACCACCAACGAGTCTTGTGACCTAATTCACATTGCCGAAGGAACTTGTATCCGCCGACGCATATCATTCGAGCCCCACGAGAAGATGTCGCGAAAACAGGCACTGAAAAATGATTAACCAGTTAGAAGAATTAATGTGAAGAACTTAAACACGATACTGTAAAAGTTTAAAGGATTTACATTTTAGTGGTTGATTCAAATCATGATGTGTACTTTTTGAAGTAAACGTCTCATTCGTAAAATATATTTTTAAAGTATATATTTGTAAATGCACAGACGGTCTGTAACTTTTTAAATGTTATTTTATCTGTTATTTCGTTCATATAATTGATTTGTTTTTAATTAATTTAAGACTAATTAGTTATTCCACCACGTTGCTACAATGCGGATTAATGAAATCAAAAAACATAAAATCAAAATACTTTATTCAACATAGAACCATTACACTTGTTTATTGATAGTCAAACTAGAAACTACTACCGATTCGGACAAGAAATACCCAGCCCTGAGAAGAACTGGTAAAAGAAGCTCAGCGGTCTCTTTTTTATGTCATTTTTTATAGCATGTTTCGTTTTAATAAAAAAGAAATAACCACGCGGCGATCGTCTCATCCTCAATGTGTGTTATCATCCATAAATTCATTAATTCTATATTAACCTTTAGCACACAGGCGTCCCTTTACAATTTTTTTTTTATTATCAACATCCATTTTGGACGCTTCCCGGGATCCTGTTGTAGAACTGTATACATTGCCCCACAAAGAGTTACTGACTCTATTCAGTCGAGTAACGGGAGTAATTAGTTTGTGTTTGTTCCTTGTACCAATGTTATGAGTATCATCACATTTTCTCAAAAAATCATTAATACTTTTCTGCGCATACATAATAAATATGTATTGTATGATTTCGCCAAAGAGCACACGTTTTTAAATAATTTTGAATATTTACTTATTAGCAAAAGTAGCACTATGATTGTACGTTCCTTCATAGTAAAGCTCGTACATTCTCTGCCTACTTTTATAAATCCCAATACTGTCGCCCAGTCACTGAATTTTGAGAAGGTTTGTTTATTAACTGTTTTAGAAGTGAAAATGGCGTTAAATTTGTTTCTAATTAATTTTTCTAATAAATTAAAACAAGGTGGTATATAAAACACAACCACTTCGCCCGCGACTTAGTCCGCGAAAATTTAAAAACTATTATTTAACGTAAATACGTAAATTAGTATTTATTAATAGACTAAACTTAAGAGAGTCACAGTTCGTTAAAACCGTGACATTTTTCTTACTTAGAGAATTTTTATACCCATAATAGAAGTTATGACAACTTCTAAACGAAAAGTCCGACCGGAATAATTTGAAGTGGAATTTGGATGTACATAATCAATCTTAATTAAATCCAACCATTTAAATGGATAAGGATCAATAATATCATGATACCAATATCATCACTATTCGATTCTACCCATATTTGAATTCAATAATTTAAACAAAAACTGTTATTGTGGCTAAACTATAATAGCTAGGCATATATCATCGTGGACTATTTTCTGAGCAATCATGAATACTATTAATATACAGAACACTATTTTATATATCGCCAATAGTTTTCGCAGCGCACGCAAAATAAAGACTTTTATAGGGTACATTTTGGTACCTTGGGTTATATTCAATTGTAGGTAAGGATCACTAATTTTTTCAAAATATAATATAGCCCTTATTCCTCGGTAAAGATTGAGCTTTCTAATGGTGAAAGAGTTTTTATGAAATTTTAATTTTTAGTCGAGTAGTTTTTGATTTAAATCATAACAAACAAACAAATATCAAATCTTACCTCTTTATAATATTAGTATAGATAAGGTAAGGTAAGTATCTCATTGAAAGGTAAGTATGGTATGTGTTTTGTTTATTTATTTTAAATCAAAATAAAATGATGCTAATTGTCCACAGTGATATGAGCTTAATTTATTAATAATAGTTTTATTTTGTGGAATATGATTTGTGAATATATCATCTGTACAAGTTGCTGTAGACTCTGTAATTCTAGTTGGTTCGGGGATCCAGATAATTTCATTAAAACACGTTCCAATTTTTTTTTTCATAGAATTCATATAATCCACTTGGGGGCCTGTATATGCATACGACAATGACATGGCTAATTCTATAGTTTGTTCAATAGAAAAGCTCACAGTATCTTTACGTTCTTTAAATTTCAACTTTTTACTAATAATTATTAAAGAGTCATCGCATATAGCTTTTATTCTACGTAATAGACTAGTCACTTGGTGCCCATTAAAGTTAAAAATAATTTGATACTTTAAAAGCCAATGTTCATTTAAACACAGTATATCAATATTGTTATAAATAGTTCAGAACTAATTCAATTTCTGGTTCTTTTTCTAACATTCCTTGAATATTTTGGTGCACCAAGCTTACAATTTTATTTAGATTTTTATTATTTCCTTTTTTTAATGCTTTTACTGGCTTTGTTAGGGACTATTTTGTTATAATTAAAATTCTTATTTAATATATTATAATTGTTACCAGAGACTACCTCTATTGTATTGAATTTAAATTACTCCAAACATTTTCCAAATTGTAGGCTGTCAAATTATAATTATTACTACACTGCTCAATAGGAGCAGTTGCCTGGTCAATCTGAAAAATTGGTTGTTTTTTTAATAATACAATAGGATAAAAAAAATTGTTATTTGTCTTTTATGATTTATTTATGTATTATGAGAATTAAAATATCTTTGATAATATAATAAAAACCTTTATTGTAACACAAATCACGATTGAGATTTTATTATGTATCCGCTTATTTGAAATTTAAAAATCGAATAATTTATTTTAAAATCTTTTTTTTTTTAATTGTCACGGGATTCGCCAATGTCGGTTTTAGTTTGAAATCCTTATCTGTTCTTTTATCAGTAACAGCTAGGGTTTGGTCCAATTATCAAATTGTAGGAGAATGATTATGTTCATTCCTTATTCTGATGATCTCATCACATACAGTGGTGAGGGTCACTCGGCACCGCGAGGAGCAATGCCTGGAACATCTCCAAACTTTCTTCACGTCGTTCTGAGCCTTCATGTGGTACGTGAACCCGTTATACATCAACAGCGTGTAACCCTTCTTTGACATCACATATTGGAAACTGGTAGAACCTGAAATGTATACTACAAGATACAAAACTTGTTAAAATAACTTAAAAATTAAAGATAATTTTATAATCAGGTAAGTTGAATTTATAATGTATACAGACGCATTAGAAGTTTTTTTTTTTAAAACTATATTCTGGGTTTTATTGACCTGTGAATGTCTCACTGCTGGGCTAAGACTTATTTTCCGTTCGAAAAGATAGGATCTTATTCCACCACGTTGCTTCAATGCGAATTAGTGGAATACACATGTGACAGACTTACATCCAACATATATTGCAAGATTACTCACGATGTTTTCCTTCACCGCCGAGGTCAATTATAAACACAAATTAAGCACAAGATACATAATTTAATTTTTTGTTGACAATCTTATTTAAATTAATTAATTCCAATATATAAATTTCTAAATTTAAAATAACAACTATTTTACAATAGAGTACCTCGTCGCAAGAATGCTACTAGCGTTACCCGTTGAGTTGAAATTTGAATTCTCTAAACAAGTATTAAAGTTTAAACTAAATATTTTAATTTTATAAAATACAAGGTAATTAATAAAAAAAATTTATTATATTTTTCGGTATTATCAGTCTCAAATGAGTTTTATTATTGTAAATCATTATTTCTTAAAATTATCGATCTTACTTATAAACGTTGAACGTGAAACGTTTTGCTTAGCGACTGATTTGTTAAGAGTGCTTTATGTCCTTCTGTCATTATTAATTTGTCATTTGAAAGAAGAAGACAGCATTATTTAACTAATCACCCATTAAACACCGATAAGTTAGACCGCTTTATAATTACATATTAAGACTTATGTCATATTTAATCTGTTACAGTAACACTATGAGGCGAAGTTCAAACTACAAATCGGCTTACACGGCCTTTATAAAATAGCATTATCTAAATATATATATAATACACTTTATTCGTCGTAAAATATACTTTTGGATCGTCATATTACAGAATTATATTGCAGTAGAATGAAATTCTACCCAAGAACCGGCTAGAAACTCAGTAGATAATTTATTTTCTTGACTGAAACAAAGTCTCTCGGCGTTATTTATAAACGATGCTTAGCGGCTATTTAGTTAAACACAATTTTTTCTCTTTCTACCATTATTGATTTTACATTCGAAAGAAGAAGACGCAACATTATTTAATTTACAATGATTACAATTACGTTTATGTAAATATATATTTCTATCAAGTTTATGTGAAATATTAATTATTTTAAATATAAAACAACATTGTGTTATCTTATGACATAACTGAAGCATTTTTAAACAAAAAAATAACAATATATATATATAAAACACAGTATAAACAAATATAATATAATCAGTATCGATTTTTTTGGCGATTCCTCTCGGTTATATACTTTCGGTGGTCCTTGTAACAAGCTTGAAAAATAACTACTCAAAAGTGCTTGAAATGTTTATAAAGTTTATATTTGGATGATTTTATTAATGTTGCAGCGATTGTATTTCAAATATAATTTACCCTCCTTTTTATTTATTCGTATTCAATCATTTACAAACACATAAACACACACATACATATACACAAATCAAATGAAAGTTATTCTCCAACTTCTGGTATATTAGTAGAAAACGAATTGTTGTATACTGAAAATTTATTTCATCGTCACATCCACGTATTGTAATATCCTTTGGAACTTTTCAAAATGTTCTTTCAAAATTTCTATTATTTCAAAATAATAGAAAAATATATTATTTCAAATATCAAACATTTTATCAAATTCCTTATTTATGTTGATACAGTTACTATCAAATACTAAACGACCTTTTACTTCTTAATATTATAAATATTGTGATCAATGTTATTTTCTAATTTGTTCTTACTAAATGGTTCCGCAGGCATCATTTCCCTTGATCATTCTATTTACATATTACATATTTTGCATAAAAATGGTAGAATTTTTCTCTTAATTACAATGTCTTTACAAAAAAATTTAAAAATGGTGACAAATGACAAAAGCAAATAGTTCAATCGTATAGGAATAGAATTATAATATTAAACATTAGGTAGCAATTTTTTTGAAAGATGCCTTGTAAATACAAAACAATGACGTTTTTGATAATTTTAATTTTTTTTTTAATAACGCTTAATTACATTTCAATGTTCGAATGCAACTTAATAAAAGAGAAACGCTTGTCTCATCTCGTATGCTACGTTTTCGATTGTGTTAAACATTAAGAAATAAAAGTTAATAATTGTACTATAATATGCTACGTTATTTGTTGCACGGAGAGGGATGGTTGTGTAAGCCCTTTAGTCCAATTATTTCGTCATGAAATGTGTACAAAGCTGCATTACATCCGCACGAAGCGTGAGTCGAGCATCTCCAACGCGTCTTGGGCCCATCTTTTGAGGCTGCGTAATAAGTGAAATTGTTCAGCTTTATCAACTTCTTCCCTCGCTTTGATAACACGTACTCAGCTGTAATAAATAACATTGTATCATCTACTGATATTGGTTGATGTGTTAAATAAATTATAGAGTTAATTTTTCAAGTGGTCGTGGCTAGACAAAACTTTACAAGGAACGGACGTAATACGTTGAAGATAGGTGATGTCGATGACATCATACGGCCTTATTTATAAAAGTCGCTTAGCGGCTGTTTGGTTAAACATGATTTATATCACCCTGACATTATTGATTCGACATTCGAAAAGCATCGTTTAGAAAATCACCCGCCACCCAACGATTATAAGTAAGGTCTTAAACATTATTTATTCGGGAGTCAAATCTGTTGATTTTAAACAAAAAACACTTGTAGATACCTATTACTGCAACAGCCGTTGGTTACAATTACAAACTACAAGGATAGAAGACAAAACCTTTTTGACTGTTCCTTGCAATTTCTAATTCATTGCATTTTCTGAATTCATTCTGTCCAAATGATGGATTTACCAAGCCAACGTCAAGCTCTGTATATCAGGCTTTTATATACATTTTAATTGAAATTTTGCGTCTTAAAAATGTGTGAACTCTGTCTTTACACTAATAGGTATATTTTCTGTGCTATTAATTTTTTTTTGAGATTTTTTTAATGTACTTTTTAATAATACACTTTTTTAAAAGCATCGGATTTATTATACAGTAATGTACAGTATACAGTATATATATATATATTTTTAACTTAAATTACAACTCCATATATTAACAACATTATAATCAATAAAAAACAAATGACGAGCATAATGCTACGGCCACACATTTGTAACTAAGGCAATACTAACGAAAAGGAACACGCATATATTCTGACCCGGTGCTTCGGATACGTAATTAGGTAGTAATTCAAAAATCAATATTGTATCTGCCTCTATCAATATCACTGCTCATTTATTATGATTTGATTATTTAGTAGATTAATTAATAGTATTTCGTCGTGTAAATATGTCCCATAAAAATATGATAATCGTGTTTTTTTATTTATTATATTCTATTGCAAAATGATGTTTAACAAGGTAATCAAAGAGCAGGAAGCAGTCAATGGATGGAAGCATTGCGGATTAAAATACTCTATTCCAGGACTCGATATTAGATTACAGATTGGAATGCAAACTTGTAAAAAAAAAAAAAAGAGAAATCATGTCAATCTGTCGCTGAATCAAAATACGGTATCAATGTAGACTGATTATCAGGCTTCCAGTCCTTAAAAAGATTAAGAGCTTATTCCATCACACTGCTCCCATATAGAGTGTTGGGTATACACATGTACGTACATGTGGTACATTGTTATGCGACACGTGCAATCTAAATCAAATCAATTTTATAATGTTTGTGGTTCTCATTGATGAATATGATTTCGTCCTGTATGGTTAGGAGGGAGGCTCTACATCCTTGAGGGTAGTGTGTTGAGCACCGCCATCGTGTCTTGATACCCTTCCCAGAAACGGAGTAATATGTGTAATTTCGAAGCTTTATTAGCTTTTTACCCTTTTTCGATGTGACGTATTCAACTGAAATATCGTTTAAGACATTATAACTTAAGCTAAACAAGTAAGCACAAATATAGCCAGCCAGTAATGTGCTAGCTTAAATATGTTTTAACAACAAATAATTTTTGGACAACAGAATTCTTCTTGATGAACGAGACACGATATCAAGTTGAAGAAAAATATAAATATTAGTAATTACAACGATAGGTCGATACCGTAGTTTTTAATTGCACTTTATTAATCATCTTAACAATTTATTAACCCAACAAAAAACAAGTGACGAGCATACTGCTACGGCCACACATTTGTAACTAAGGCAAAACTAACGGAAAGGAACATGCATATATTCTGACCGGGTGCTCCGGATACGTAATTAGGTAGTAATTCAAACACCAATATTATATCTGCCTCAATATCAGACTAATGCAATTGTATGACCGCGGTTCAAACCCGAATCATATGTAAATAATAATAAGGTCCTCCAGACCGATTTCGGCCACGGCGGCCAATCTCAAGAGAGATTAGCCAACTGCGCAGGAGATATTATAGTGCACAAGTGTGTGCGCAAACACAGGTGCACTTCCTTTTCCTTAGCTCTCATAAGCCGATGGGACGGCAATCCGACACGACCGGAAAGAGTTCAGGCGCAGAACCAACGGCTTAACGTGCTTTCCGAGGCACGGGAGTGTACACACTTCCACCTTCCAGACTCCGGGACTGCTGAGAATTTTCTGACAGAAAAACTCAATAACTATTTATTGTCTCGACCTGGGAATTGAACCCAGGACCACCGGGTCTGCAGCCTAATATCTAGCCACTAGACCAACGAGGCAGTCATATGTAAATAAAACTTAGACGGACATAACAACGAGAAATAGTTCAATAAGATGTTGGCTAATGTGTATGGCTGTCATTGACGTATTTCACCATGTACAGTTATAACAACAGCTTTGCATCCATACGAGGTATGCGTTGAACAACGCCATCTTGTTTTCACGCCACCCTCAAAAGTAGCATGTTTTCCCTTTCTCGATGTGACGTATTCAACTAAAATATCATAAAGGATAATATAACTTAAGTTAACAAACACAATCTATTATATATATTTACATATATTTTTGACATTTATAATATTTTTAAATAATTGGCTTAAATAACTTTAAATAACTCACGTTTAAAACCGTTTGTACTTTGAACTAAGGCTGCATCCTTCGGAAATCACGTTCAAACGCTACATATTTAGATATAGTAGGAAATTGTTGCAGAACTTTTCAATACATTTCGTGCTTAAAAACTATATAGTCTGTGACTGTCGAAGCGTCCTTCGTAAACTCTAACGTAAAGGTGGTTTTGAGTCGCCGTGGACGACAAAAAAATAATTTACTTCTTGCTCAAAAGGTAGGTTTTTTGCAATTTACTTATTGACTATTTACTTAGCAAGATATACATTTATTAAAAAGATTAAATTTGCATTTCTAATCTTAGTATAACTAACCTTTATTATTATTATTTTTTTATCTCTGGGAAAATTCATTTCGCCTTTTCCCACCTCTAATAGTAATAATCTAGTAGAATATCTGATGAGTGGGTGGTGCCTACCCAGACGGGCTTGCACAAAGCCATACCACCGAGTAAGTTAAATAAGTAAACACTTAAGAGTTACGGTTTAAAATGCGACCTGGTGTGATACTATTGATAAAGAGAAATATAGACATAAGAAACTGTTGGTTTGTAATTGTAAATGTATTAAAAATAATTACAATAAAATAAAACAAAATTTCAAATAATGTAACGTTTAAAAATTTTACTATTTAGCTTTGTTATCAGTGTTGATTAGAGATGTTGATATGATCTGTCGTTTATTGTAGTCACTGATACAAATAAAATAATAGTCCCACTACAGCAACGGCATCTCCATTTGTGCAAATTATATATGGTGACTGCCTCGTTGTTTTTGTAGCTTGATGGTGTCAAATTTGGGGACCAAACTTCCATATTCAAGAGCAGAGGTTCCCAGACTTCCGGTAGATCCCCCCCTTGCAGCTAAATTTCTACTATATTCCCAAAAAAACGTGATTCCATCCAATTTGTTAAAAGTAACAGTCGATGACATTTTTTTTTTTTTCGTCAGCCTGGAATATTTGCGGCAATATCTTGAAACATACACACAGCCTTGAAAATGTGTAAATCCGCCACTGGCTAGATATATATAAGGCATTTCACGAGGTCGTGGGTTCTAACCTCAACCAACATTTTACATAATTATATTTTTAATTTCATATTATAGATCTTACACATTTAAACATTATAGTATCTGAAACAAAACACTATTCTTACAGCTAGGTAGTTACTCACAATGAGGTAGTGAAAACATTTTTTTTTTGTGGATGGTTGTGAATATTCTTTATCATAACAACTTCGTCGTTTACAGTGTGCACCGCTGCATGACAGCCGTGGTGCTGGTGGGTGGAGCACTTCCACCTCGTCTTAATCCCAGTGGATGGTGTCGCGGAGTACGTGTAGCCGTCCAACTTTATCATGCGTTTTCCCTTCTGCGATAACACGAACTGTACTGGAATAAATAACCAAAGGACTTGTTACTTAAATAGATAAAGCAGTGATCATAAAATAATAGCATTCCTTTGTTTGGATAGTGTCAAGTGAAAAGTCTTTCTTTTTTTTTTCATCATAATGTAATTTTGTCATTTTTTCGGATATTATGTTAAAAGTCTTCTCAAGAAAAATGCATTCAAAAGAACATCGATTCGAGTAATACGTTATTTATTTCAAGATAGCCTACCTATATCTTGGTTTGTGTGTTAAAAAACGTATACACTAAGAAAGAGCTTCCAAAATTTCTATAATAATGTTTTGAGAGGGGCTGGGGGGGGGAGGTGCTCTCATAGTTTCGTTCCGTTAATTCTTGAGTTGATATAATATGTGATGACTTTTGTAGATATATACTGATTTTTACAGGTAAAATTAATCTAGTCAGAAGAAAGGCAAAAATAAAGAACATTTTCATTTTATTATCATAAAATTTAATTATTCAATAGAACGATATACTTTTATTATGGTATATTTTATATGGTTACAAAAAAACACGTTAATACCTACCTACTATATAATGACGAGTACATTTTGATTATATTCAAATTACAAGCATATTTATTTAAAAAATTATATAATATAAAAATAAGTATGAAAACTAACGGGATTTCTTCACGAACGGTGGGTGTAAATGATTTTCATTAACAGATATAATTGAACCTGCTATCGTCACCACTGCAGCTCTACAGCCGCGGTACTGGTGACTTGAACATTTCCATCTAACCCTCATACCAGCAGAGCGCGTTGCGGAGTAAGTGTACTGGTTGTATTTCAACAGCGGCTTTCCCGTCTTTGACTGAACATAGATCACTGTAACAAAATCACTGTTAAAATATCGAATCAAATGTGAAAACCAGTAGAAGAAACGGGAAACAACAATACTCGGTTAGTTAATAAGTTTTGTTGTGTCCCATTTTGAATCGGGAGTGAGCCAGTGTAATTTTCATCACCAGGACCTTGATTGGCAGCGCAGTGAAATTACGAGTATGAATGACAATGCGCGGCCAATTATCGAGATCTAGCAATATAGGTTACATAGACAGATAAGCCGTAGTTGTATTTTCACATGTATTTGCTATGAATGTAAAATATCATGATCTAAATTATCTCATAAAATGATAACTAAGAATATGACCGATAGTGAGTTCATTTATTCACTGTTCACGCCTCAACATCTTAATCTAATTCTAATATTTTCCAGCTATAGAGTAACAATATATTCGCCGCAAGTTATAGAGCAACATGGCGGATTAATCTCCTTAGCCCAGCAATTTACAGGCCAGTATTGTTTTAGTAGTGTTCTGGGCAAAATCGTGTAAACAAGGGTAACATATACTATTTAGTAAAGTTCTATGAAGTGTATTTTAACGTTTTATTAATAATAATCAATAGATACTACTCCATAATGGTATCATAAACATTAATTAACATTCATTAAAGCTAAGTAAATCAACGAAGTGCAATGTAAACTGCAATAGTGGGGCGCCCACTATTGCAGTTTACATTACACACTGTATTGGATATAAAGATAGGGCGCGTCATAGTCAATAAAAATATATTTATTAACATATAATATTATTGGAACGAAGTTCTTTTACGCGGCTTATAGTAGAGTGAAATGGCAATGGCCCAAGGTCATGTGAGTAACGACATAGCGTTCATACTATGCCTACCAAATGCTGCAAAATGCGATGCGTTCGAACTTAAGAGGTCGATATAAAGGAATTTGAGGTGCTTTTCGGTGTAACAAAAATAATAATAGTAATATATAATTAATTAAAATCTACATTTTAAAACACGGTTTGAGTCGAAAAAATATCGCACAGAACTTCGTTCCTGACAGGGATCCCTCGACTACTGAATTAATTATTTTCGTCAATTTATATTTATAGATTCTTCGTCAATTTGCGTACGTCTAGTTTTAATTGGGGGATGCGTATGATCTTCTCTAATAACTATAATTTCATCACCCAAAGTGGCCAGCGCAGCGCGACAGCCGTGGGGCTGGTGGGTGGAACATTTCCATCTAGTCTTTTCGCCCAGCTTTGACTTCGAGGAGTACGTGTATCCATTCAGCTTAATCATGCGTCTGCCTCTTCTTGACGTCACGAACCTCACTGAAAAGAATGACAGACTGGTTATTTGTATAAAAGTTCTAATCTAACGCATTAATTGTGTTACATATGTAAATAATTTCAAAACGAATACTTGCTATCCTATTTATCCCATACAGAATCAAATGAAAACATGGTTAAATTTATAAAATAGTTTGAAGATTGAGTACAATTTAATCCCTGTATCTATATAAATCAAACAGCTTAATTTTACATTCAACAAGCGTAACTTAATTAACTTTATGATAAAGTGTATTTACTTTCATCACATACTTTATTTACAAATTTATAATATAATTACTACATTGAATTTTTTTATAGGATAGGCTGGCGGACGTCATATAGGCCACCTGATGATCGAGTGGTCACCAACGCCCATAGACAATGGCATTGTTAGAGATGTTAACCATAGCTTACATCGCCAATGCGCCACCAACCTTGGGCACTAAGATGTTATGTCCCTTGTGGCTGTAATTACATTGGCTCACTCACCCTTCAAACCGGAACACAACAATACCAAGTACTGCGGTTTTGCGGTAGAATATCTGATGAGTGGGTGGTACCTCCCCATACGAGCTTGCACAAAGCCCTAACACCGAGTAAATTAGATATAAAATGTATTCATAAATTCTGAATTCTATTCTTTTTTGGTATATTTTTATACATTTATGACGAGATTTAAAAAAATATTGGTAGTACATAAACAATTTATATTGACTGACATTATTATATTGTTCTCGGCGGTGGATGTATATGTGTTTCTTTGACGTAGACTATCACCCCTTCTACGGTGTGGATGGCTGCGAGACACCCGTGGCTCTGGTGGGTTGAACATCGCCATCGTATCTTCATCCCACACCCTGGTCTCGACGCGTATGTATATCCATTTAGTTTTATCAAACGCTTCTTCTTTTGTGATAACACGTATTCAACTGTAATGAAATTATATTTTATTATTTAATTAAATCGTATGTGTCAAGCTGACATTATGACAAAAATAAATTACGTACGTTACATTCGTATTCGGAATTAAACATAATAAAATCGAAAAATTACGAGTAAATGATAAATCAATGTGTATTTTTTTGTATAATATATTTCCAAAAACCGTTAATGCACAGCTAACCATGGGAACTATGATGTTATGTCCCTTGTGCCTGTAATAAATTACACTGGCTCACGCACGCATCATTCAAACAGTAACATAAATTACTAGTTTCCGCCGGCGGCTCCGCTCGCGTGTGTGGGGAGTCAAGTATTAGGCATGTCTCGTTCTCTACCTCTGACAACGGGCATACAAAATTTCATGATGATCGGTCGAGCAGTTAAGAAGTGAAACCGTCACAAACCAACAAACTCTCTTTCGCATTTATAATATTATGCTGTCTGGCTGGCTATGGGTTAAGTACATATTTACTGTGGCTTCTTTAAATACAAAAAAAAAACATTTATTTTATTGTATTTTTTTATATCTTTTATATAAACAAGATATAAAACAGTTGCTACATAATTTCCAATCACACAAAAAAAA
Organism: Nymphalis polychloros; assembly: GCA_905220585.2. NCBI lineage: Eukaryota > Metazoa > Arthropoda > Insecta > Lepidoptera > Nymphalidae > Nymphalis > Nymphalis polychloros. Next base: position 11,446,760 of record HG992252.1, on the reverse strand, counting down.
GAGAAAATAATAATGTAAATAAACAGCTTTTAAAAAAGTATATAAAATAATGTAAGACATAATAAAATAATTTGAATATAATATAAAAAATGTAACTTATCTTTATTGCAAGACTCAATGACTATAATAATTGTGATCATAATTCTTAGTTGTAATGACTTGAGTCGTCCAACTGTATTGTTTTTATTTAGTTTTAGGCAGACACAAATAGCCAACTAATGGTAAGTGGTCATCTTACACGACAAGTACAAGTCAATGTGTCTTCATTTATTGTAAATTAGTCTTCCAATAGTCCGTACGTAATTTAACTGTTGTAAAGAGTGACTACTGAGTTTCTGGCCGTTTCTTCTCGATAGATTCTAATATATTCCGAACCGGTAGTAAATTAAAATCTTGTAGAATGGCGGTTCAAAAGTACATGTAAGAGCTCATTTCGATATATATATTTTGAATTTTATGATATAGATTTTCGGAAAATGGATTACAATTTTCTTTTTATAACATGAGTCAGTCACTCGCTCTAATGATTTTATTTATCAACAACTATTTTATCTAAATATGTGGTAGTCGATGGTGCGTGGTTATGTACCTCCTTGCTGTACACAATGATGTCGTCTATAGTGTGGACGGTTGCCAGGCAACCCCTTGCGTTGTGTGACGAACATTTCCACCTGACCTTGAACCCTCGTCCCTTGATAGCGCAGTACGTGTAACCATTTAGTATAACCATACGCCTGCCCTTTTGGGATATTACGTAATGCGCTGTAATTAAAAAAAAAAAGTATGTTATTTTTTTGTACATAACGAACTGCGGTTTTGTTTTATTCTATCTCAAAGGCGAACTTTGGAATTCGTAAAAGTAGGTAAACATTGTATTATGAGCTTTATGCTTATAAAAAGTCGCAAAGGTATAAGGAGCCTATAAGTGCGCGATTAAAAGCAAGGACTACTAAAAATATTTTTTACATAATTAAATATTTCTATTAAAAAAAAAATATCTTTAACCACCAAATATTCTACCAATGTCATATGATAGAAAATATAGAAATGATTATTTTTATCAGAAGGTGTAAAATTCTGAAATACGGGACACTTACTTATGAATATCTCACAGATGACATACATACAATAAGGTGCTTATACAATTCTTGCAAGGATTAAAAACCAGTTCATTAACAATTTATTAAAATCTTTATTATTTGAAAAGATCGCGAATCCATCATGGAATTGCAGGCGAATGACTATGTTCATATCTTATATTTATGACTTCATCATATACAGTAGTGAGAGTGACTGGGCAACGAGACGAGAGATGCTTGGAACATCTCCATACTTTCTTCACGTTGTTCTGAGCCTTCATGTGGTACGTGAACCCGTTATACATCAACAGCGTGTAACCCTTCTTAGACGTCACATATTGAACCTTACAATCTGAAATATTATATATTAAAAATCTTGTAATAGTTGCTCCAGGCTTAGAGAACAATCATGCGACAAAATTTTACTCATCATCAACCTATTAAATTTTAAAGTTAAATTCAAATTCAAATTATTTTATCCAATATTAAAGTATTACACTTTCTTATTGATAGTCAATCTAGAAACTACCACTGGTTCGGAAAAGAAATACCCAGCCCTGAGAAGAACCGGCGGAAGAAACTCAGCGGGTCGTTTTTTTTTTATATTGTATCATGTACTGTTTAAAAAAATAAATAAATATTGAAATAGCCATGCGGCGATCGTGTCATTCCCAAGGTGTGCTTTCATCCATAAAATCACTAATTAAACTCTAGTCAATGCTTTCCGAATATATAAAGGTGTAATGTATATAAACTATGTTATATTGTACAGTGTTGTATGTATGATGTGTGAATAAACGTGGATAGTTACAGGAAAATCGTGTCAAAATTTCCAATTGCATTACATGTTGAATTGAAACTAGTGAGGTTTTTTTTTGTAATATTGCTTTGACCCGATGTTTGTGTGAGTGAGTAATATAACGTTATCAAGGATGTGTACGGTGGCATAGCAGCCTCGTCTTTGGTGGATCTCTTCTCTAGCTTGGCCATTCGATTTTGTCTTACTGCCGAGCTGTATGTGTATTCATTGAGTGTTATTAAGCGCTTTTCTCTTATCGACATAAGAAATTCATCATGTCTGTCCTGGGTGGGAATCGAACCCACGACCTGCGGCGCGAAAGGCACGTATCTACCAATCACGCCAACAGGCTCGTCAAAATTCTGTAAGAAGAAACTCAAAACTTACCGCAAAAAACGGCCGTGAAATCAGAAAATGATATATCGTAATAATATCAACATATCAAGGAATATACGCATCAAAATAGTATCTCACCATAAGACGGTTACCAGCATTCATAGGTGAGTAATTAAGTGAGTTCTTATAGAAAAGCATTGCTGTTTGGCAGTCGGTAAAGCCCTCTTTCAACTACTTTATTTGATTTTATTTTAGGCATTGGTGAATATTCTTTGAAATAAATGATCAATTAAAAAAAATTCACAGTTTATTATGATTATTAGGAATGATTGTGAGCTTCGTTGACCATTATGATTTTATCCTCAATCGTGTGCACTGAAGCGAGACAACCCCGACTTTGGTGTGTTGAGCATTTCCAGCGTTTCTTAATGGTCACACCAGGTGTCGATGAATAAGTAAATCCGTTCAACTTGATCATTTTTCTACCTTTCTTCGACATCACAAATACGGCTGAAATATTTTTTGTAATTATTACGTCAATATCAAAGTATATATCTTTTATTTGTATACACATAGTATATATAAAAAAATAAAAGTGGCTACTGTACAAATAATGACCGCGTGGAATGTGACAAGAATGCCAGCAGCCTTTCCCCTTTAAATCGCAACTTCGATCCTCTGGGCGAATAACGAACCAGCTCTCCTGTCACCAGGAGAGACTATAACTATAACCACTAATAATAATCATTTAATAATGATCTTTTATATTGTACAGTGTGTTATGTGTGTATGTGGATTAAAATCGAATTTGGTATTAAATGTTTCTTTAAATAGTACTTAGTCTAGTTGGTGCGATGCTTTTTGACGAAGGCACTGGCTAATGTCTAAATTTTTTAATAGAAAGATAACGTAGTCAGGGAGAATCGACACATTTTGTTCAGATTGGTTCACGTAAATTAATAATTTTCTATACTCTTTTCGAAGCCACTTTATATTTCTTCTTTGTACATCTTCATGAATATTTCTGGATCCGAATTCTTTCCATTCGTTACGATGTTGTCGTCGTGACTAAATTTATCATTTGCCGGAAGAGGAAAACAAAGAAGAATCCTTTTAGTCTTAATAGCATTTAATCACAGACGTTAAAAATTGATACACAATTTTATATGAAAGTTTATATTATTTCAGTAAATGTTCTTATTAAACAAAAACACATCTGAATAGAACGCATCCCACTGGAGCAGCGGAATAGAATAAGCTCTGAATATTCCCAAGAAGGCAAAGCCTTCTGATTTAAGTAATAAAAAAATCGTGTCGTTGAAGCAATTAATAACAACATACATTTTAAGAATTCTTTACATTTACCTAATGATTGTGGTCATTATTGCAAAATATGATGACGTCATCGACTGTAAGTATCGTGGCCTTACAACCATGATGAACGTGGGTTGAACATCTCCAGCGAATCTGAGAATTCTTGCTCGGTGATGCATAGAACCTGTATTCGTTTAGTTTGATCATTCTTTTACCTCTCTGCGAAACTATAAACTCGGCATATCCTGAAACGTTATATTTCAACTATGTTAACAAAAACGAAACGATACTGTTGTTTAAATTTTAATAATCAATACCACACATATTATACATGTACAAACACACACAACACGCGTGCAAGCATATACACATGAATAGACATAATTCAATTTATGATCTGTTTATGAAATAAACATTTTTGCCACCATTCCGCGCGGTCATGATTTGTACTGCTTCTTACTGTATTGTACTGGATACTAAACCTCAGTGTAAAAACTTAAATATAAATAAATGACACAAATAATGAAAGTTCATTTAAATTTATCATTAGTTATTTAAGAATATATATATATTTGACACCTTATTGTAAATGACACGAATAATATAAAGACTTATTAGTCGAAGATTATAAATTTATACATTTTTTCTACATTTATCAGAAATCTTGTATTTCCAGTGTCCAGGAAGATGATTGTGGTTATCAATGTGTTCGATGATTTTGTTTTCATGAGTTCTCAGAGAGGCTTTGCATCCTCTCGCATGATGTGAACTGCAATACCATCGCACTATCGGTTTTCCCTCGCTTTTCAGCCACGGCGAGAATGTGTATCCTCCTTGGATTAATTGCCGTTTACCTCGTACTGATCGAATAAATTTTAGTTCTACAAAAAAATATAACATGTATAATGTTGTAACTCGCATATTCTAACCACAAGAGTAAACACAAATAAAGACATTCGACATTGAATTTACGCGATTTTTCATTGGCCATGTTTCATTGATCTATCTGAATATAATCTATGATATTCATTATGGAATATTTTACTTTATAAAGTAAAATAATGGAATATAAAAATGTTATGTTTTTTTTATAATCATTCTTCGTTTAGAACAGATTATTATTGAACATATATTCAAATTTGGCTTTTTGTCACAATTAGTTGTTATGATGTTAATAATTCTATTGAAAGTATAAACTACTTTTAAACAGGCAAAATGCTATTTTTATTTCAATTACGTTAAGCAGAAAATAGCTATAGGAGCCAACGAACCACATATCTCTTTATTGTAAGAATAGTGGCTTTAAAGTATTGTGACACTGTTTGCTCAACTTTATACCGGAATATGAGTCAGTAGTCTGTATTGGTGGTATATTTCTAGTTAAATAGAAAACATCTATTCAATATTCTTGTTTAATATTTGAAACTAATAAACGAAATACAACATATGCAACAAAAATAACTAATTGTAATTCAAATTAAGAAATAAGAATAGATATTTGCTTTCAAGGCATTTTATTATTTTTACCACGACATTCATGATTAAATATTATTCATATTATTATGTCACTTATCACATCGATATAGTTTAATATATAGTATAAAATACATTCAATATAAAATTTATCATCAATTAATAATGAGCCATGAACCAAAATAACAATAAAATTTGAATTTAAAATTGGCTATTTAATATAACTTAGTTAAAAAATTCGAGCTAAAGTAGTAGAGTCGATATTAAAAACGATCGAATAAATTAAAAAAAAAAAAAAAAAACATAATAATTAAATAACATAAAATACTTATAAATAATTAAAAATAAAAGGAGTGTCGATTACACTATTTATTTCTATGACTAGTAAATGACTCGAACTGTTACGTTATAAACAAACACAGAATGAATACAATGACAAAGATATTTCTTATACTAGTTAAATGGAACAAGTATATCTACTCTATGACATAGTATGAGCAAGAAATAAGTTATATTGTTTTTTTTTTTATATTGGATCATAAATTTGAAAAGTCTCGGAAAATATACCTACCCAAAGTAATAGAATCATTATGTTTTTGTAGCCTTTTATTGGTTTTAATCCGAGAGTATTATTTTTGCCTAGGTGACGCCTCTCGGTTGGCGTGGCCCCTAGTTCGGTTCCTAGGTTTCTAACATATTAATGTTGCATTCAATTTGATTCTAAGCATTATTGAACATTTTTGTCATACCATTTTTATCAAATGTAATATTATTAATGTATTATATTTGTGATCATGTAACAAATTATGGGCCTCGATCCCTGAATAATAAAGATATTATTATTATTATTAACTATTACGTAGTTCTAATTGTATTGTTTTTGAAATATCGGAATGTACTTGAAAGTGCTATAAATACTTAACTTACATCTTAAACTAACTAACATTAGAACGAAGGACTTGTATGATATGAAATACATAAGAAACCACGAGTTACCAAGTTCAATACTGTGTACAATAATAATCACTTTTTGAGTATATAAGTATCAAAATTCGTATCACACCTGCACTTTATAAGACTCAAAAATTGAAGATGCCTTTCTAAATTTTATTAGTAATACTTACAATTTTGGCAATAACAGTTGCATCTAACACTTGATGTGAAAACCTAAGAATGCGATTATTATCGTGTAATCAAATCTCAAATGACCTCGATGCGCTAGAAAATATTATCCGGTGATACTCTCACTCTTCTTCCTTTTAAAGAGATTTATTTTAATATTTTTATCGGAATGAAATTATTTTACGCGGCTTACAGTAAAGTGAAATGGCAGTGGCCCTAAGTCATGATATATAATGAAACAGCGTTTCTTCAAAATACGATGCGTTTGGCGTTCGAATTTAGGAGATCGATATAAAGGAGGTTGAGGTGCTTTTTGGTGTGATAAAAATACAGTAATATAATCAATTAAAATCTACATTTTAAAGCACGGTTTGAGTCGAAAAAAAATTCGCACAGAACTTCGTTCCTGACGGGGCTCCCCCGAGCGCATAATTTTTTGATATGAATCCTATCTAAAAAATAATCTTAAAAAAGTACATATGGCATGAGCATATTGATAGGAGACTTGTACAATTATATAGCTAACATGAAACGTTTATATATTTTTAAAGTAAGGTAAAGATAAAATTCTAAACATTAAATTCGGATTTAAAATACGACACGGATTTAAAATCTTATCTACTAAGAAAAACATGGAAACTTTTTCTTTTTTGATTTACGAATTCATTAATTCGTTTAGGATCTTGAATCGATCATTTTCGCATCATCCCTCAATCCCAAGACCGTTTTAATGGTACGAGTTGTCAGACCAAGTGTATGCATCAGCATTACTTTACAAACCCTCATACTCGCATTTTTCCCGATAGGGAAGTAATATCTATAAGTGAAAACCCTTTGGTTGTCTTCACCGCTTTTGAAGCCTTTTTTCTTAATCCTTTTCACCATTTTGTTTACGAAGGTCCTTTGAGCGGCTAGATCTTCTAATTGAAAGAACTCGTCATACAATCTCGCCCGGATTTCCTCTGATATTTTAGTGTTGCAACTCAAGCGGCACCTCTTGCAAGGTTCCTTTAATTTCAGATTAGCTTTGATTGTTTCATAAGTCCACTGCTCCGAGCGTTTTTTCCCTCTTCCAGAGGTACTAGCTTGAGCTGGTACTGGATCTGGGGCTGGGGTTGGAGCTGGAGCTGGAGCTGGGGCTGGGGCTGGTTCTGAGGTTGCGACCGGCGCTGGGGTTAGAGCTGGGACCGGGGCTGGGACTGGAGCTGGAGCTGGGGCTGGAGTCGGAGCTGGAGGAGCTGAAATCATATAGTATTGTTACCAAGAATAGAAGCAAGTTCTAAGTTCAGGTAAGACTTAATAAGATACAGTTGAGATCCTACAATACAAATAGCTCAAAAGTTTAAGGTTCAATAACCTTACATTTTTGGCATATTAATTATATACTTAAGACTAAACAACGATTTATATAAAAATTGAATAAAACTAATAATGTTAAGGAAGTATAATCTTGTATAGTTTTTAATGAGCTGATGTGCTAAATAATATAACTGCTATTTTCTATGTATTTTTAATTGAATTTATATAACATAATAGGCACTATACACAATAGGTAAATAAATTAATATAATGTATAGTCTTTAAACGTCAGTACCACATGTTATTTATGTGTATTGTTCCTGCTGTTTTGAAAGGGAGGGAACCTGTTAACTTGATCCCAATAAAACTGTACTTTAAAAAGCTTTCAGTGAATATATTTGTAACTTTAATAAAAAATAAATAAAAAAACAAAACAAATAATGATAAATTAAAATGGAATTAGGTACATATATTTAGGTACTATTAAAATAAATCTAACTATCTTTATTAATAACAATATTTAAACAGTTTAAAATGATAAAGTTATATTTATTATTTTAATTAATAAAATTTGGATAATTGTTTAACGACCGAACAACCCGGATCGATATAACGTGCGTGTCCCTTATTCCAATTGAGTGAGTAAATATAAACATACTTTAGATATACATATTCCATGCGATTATTTTTTTATAGTATAGATATTCTTTAAAAAACAAAACATCGCCAATGCGCCACCAACCTTGGTAACTACGATGTTATCTCCCTTGTGCCTGAAATTATACTGGCTCGCTCACTCTTCAAACCGGAACACGACAATACCAAGTGCTGATTTTTTGCGGTAGAATATCAGATGAGTGGCTATTACCTACCAAGACGAGCTTGCACAAAGCTCTATCACCAAGTAAAGTAAGATTTGCTGATAACTCTGCTACTTTATACGTCTCCATTTAAAATACAAAACTATTCCCCTCAGATAAGTTATAAGTATATACTTATATCAATTTCCTCCTCAAAAGAGGAGATGAGGCCTTAGCCCAGCAGTGGGACATTCACAGGCTCTTACTATTACTTATATCCACTTTAATATTACTTCCAAAATTATAATTTTTCGAAACCATTATTGTTTACTGTATAGGTAGGGGGACGAACATATGGGGCACCTGATGGTAAGTGGTCACAACGCCCATAGATAATGGCATTGTAAAAAATGTTAACCATAATGAATACCATAGATTATTCAAGATTTCGGCCAATGATATCGCGTCAATTTAATGTCAAAGTATTTATTTATCTTTACCTCCCTCCCATCCCTGTGCTTGAAATGGGCTAAACTTGTATATAGTATGGCGTGTTTCTACTAAAACTGTTGGTGGATTTTTTGTTTGCAACGTTGTATTAACATTTGTAGACAATTTTAGGTCATTTTTTGACAATAAATATTTTATTAAGTTTCTCATGTGGAGGCGCAACATTCTACTTAAAGTATATTATAGCATTTAACTTAGCCTAAATAGAATCTGATAGCTTTAAAAAACTTATTTGAAAAAATCACATTAGCCTTAATAATTAAATAATTTGTAACATTGTTTCAACATGACTAGATAAGTAATAAATATAGTACATATGTTCTTTTAACCAAAATTTGGAGGTTTGTGATTGTGTACTGTGTTAGCCATGACAACCACATTGTTTACGGTGAAGAGAGCCGCCTTACATCCTTTGGTGTGGTGTGTGGAACAGAACCACTTCCTTTTCCCAGCAGGTCCATCTTTGGGATTACAGGTTTTACGCGTTGAAAACTTGTAACCATCGAGTTTTATTTGTTGATTCCCTCGCGTGGAAAACGTAAATTCAGCTGTGGATATTAAAAAAAAAAACGTTATTTCGATTGTGTTCTTTTTTTTAAATATGTTAAAAAAATAGAAAATACTTTTGTATGTATAGTGATTTTTGTCGTAGAAAAAAAATCAAAAAATATCTTTCGTAGTAAAAAATAGTAAATTGGTATTATGATATTGAAATATAAACATAATTATACAATACGTAAATCCAAAAAGGTACTCACTGTACATAACATACATAAAATCGATAACAGAATTTTCAATAAATTTATTTATTATAAAATTAATTATAAAATACCTTATCTTAATACTTAGATAAGAAAATCAGATTGACGGAACGAATTTTGTAACATCAGACAAAATTTGAACAGTGCAGTTATAATACAATTTTAATGTAACATTTATAATTCAGACATTTTGTCGTAACGGATTAATTACGGCGATGCGACCAAGCGAAGCAACCGCAATTGACAAGATTTTTTGTTCAAGCATTTAACGTCATCTAAAAAATCTATGCCAATCATGGTTTCAAACTTCGTGGTAAGCAGATATGTATGATGGCAATAACAAAAAAAAACATAGAAATCAATTATTATACTATTTTATAATCAAACTATGTAGCTGTGGCCGAGGTTTCACCCGCGTATAATTAATAAAAATTTAATGCATAAAAATTAGCCTAGAACCTTCCTCGATAAAAGGACTAATTACATTAAAACCTTAAATAAATACAAATAAAAATTAAAAATATTTACTATACAAATCGTGACCGCGTGGAATGGTGGCAAGAATGCTAGCAGCATTTTCCCTTTGAATCGCAATTCTGATTCTCTGGGCGAAAAATGAACCAGCCCTCCTGTCACCAGTAGAGTCAATAAGACGGGGTGTAATATTTTGGATGAAATTTTTTGCACTATTACTCCAAGGTCCAACTGCAAACGGAATAAAAATATAATTTTGAATAAGAGAAGAATATTTGTTACGTTTGTTCGTTTCAGCTTTTTCCGCGGCAGCACCGGCTTTTAACATTGTTTCTCTGATATGAGACGGGGCTAGTGTGTCAACACATGTTGCGTCCCACACAAGGGCCCGTCTCCGTTCCCAGGGAACCAATGTCAGTCCATCAGGTCTGTTGCCATCATCACGACTAATTCCATGAGGCTCAATAAGAGCAGGAACGTCAATGGTGGCAAGAGCCCTTTAATAGTATCTTTTTAAAGGACATATACAACACAAAAATATTTTTTAAATTCGAACCAGTAGTTCCTGGGATTAGCCGGATCAAACAAACAGCTTTAGCATTCAGCTTTATATATTAGTATAGATATAGATTATTTGGCACATCATGGTTATGGTTGTTTCTCACCATGACGACAGTATTATCGATGGTGAACAACACGGCCGGACAACGCTTTGAATGATGGGTTGAACAGAACCATCTTTTCTTAAACGCGGGGCGGTCGTTGTTAGTTATCCTTGTGGAGAAAGTGAATCCATTAACGTTTATTTGTTGGTTACCTCTTCTTGACACGGTAAAAACAGCATCTGTGTATAATTAAACGTATATTTTATAAAGCATATGATTAATATAATATAAGAATAGGATCACAACCCATATTGACGCTGTAAGAAATAAATAACATCTTTTACACTGTCAGTGCGCCACCAACCTTTTGAATTAAGTATCTTAGGCCTGTAGTTATATTGGCCCACTCATCCTTTAAATGGAAACACTAACTATAGCTGTTTGGCGTTAGAAAATATAAATCAAAACTTCTTTAAATATTTACTACTAAAAAATTATATTTATGGTTATGGATCGATTGAAACGAGTCTTAAAACATTTTTATTTATTTAGATGATGAAATAAGATGTTGTCTTAAACTAATCAAATATTTATATTTCTACTGGTTTACGAACTAACATTGCAGAATTTCACTATATTAGTTTAACAATAATATATAGACAGAATACAATATTTTAAATTAATTATTATCTTAAAAATTGAGTCGTTCATTCAATAGTACGATGCAGTATTTGAATTGCGACCGAAAAGCTACATCCAAACTATAATTACAGACTAAAGTGAAAAAAAACCGAGTGAATGAATTATTTATTTACTAAATTCTCACTTAAAAAAACAAGATACAATTAATGAAATAGAGTATCTCCCGTTTTACATTTAAAAATTAGGTTCCACTAGACAAAAACATATAAAATTGAACAGAAAACATTAACACAAAATATGATTTTAATGATTATGGTGTTGTTTACGGGATAATATATGATCCCCAATGGTGTACACTGCGGCCTTACATCCCTTGCTTCTACCTCTGCAGTGCCAACGCGTCTTAGATTCAGCATCGGAAATCTTCCTCGTAAGCTGCATTGTGAATATGTATTCACCGATTTTCATGTACCGGCTACCGCGAGTACCGATATGAAACGATACATCTGCAATGATATTTATAACGCTTTATAAATGTGTAACTATCATACGTTAGTAATAGCTACTTGACTCACCGTGAAAAAAAGTCTTTGTCAAATAATAATAATATCCTGGGATATGATTCACACACGGCCATCTGATCCCAAACTAAGCAGAGCTTGTACTATGGAAACCAGACAACTGATATACTACATATTCTACTTTTCTTTTGTAAATACATACTTATATAGATAACAGACATGTTCATGCACAGAAATGTTTGTGGATGGGTATCGAAACCAAAACCTGCGGCGCGAAAAGCAAGTATCTACCAAATAAGTCGTCTCGTCAATGACGTAAGGCTCGTCAATGACGCTGACATACATATCTATAATGAAACGTACAAGTACTACTACAGCGTAAACATTCCACTGACTAACAAAGGCCTCCTTGCTTCACCTATGAGCCTCCTTCCAATGGTAAGTGGTCATCGCCCTTAGACATGGGTGACGTATTTTTTAAATAACCATTCCTTACATCGCTAATGCATCACCAACCTTGGGAAGTAAGATGTTATTTCACTTGAGTCAGTAGTTATACTGCTCACCCATTAAACCGGATCGCAACAACACTAAGTATTGCTGTTTAGCGGTTGAATATGAGTGAGTACCCAGACGGGCTTGCACAAACCCTACCACCAAGTAATTTTCTTTTTCACCAAAACTTATTTTTTACACAATTTTCTATTAAATTTATTAAAATACTTTATAAATGAGTACTTAAATCAAGAAATTCAATATAAGAAGTGTTATTGTAACTATCCCGATTACTATCGAAAAATACGAGTATGATGACACAAAAAACTGACTTATACGAGTATGATGACATATAAAACGAACTTAATATTACTTGACTTATGATCCTAATCTTCTGATCCTGGTGTAGAATATATGGGGTCCACGAAATGGATAAAACTAAACTCAATATACTCGTAACTTCAACTTCAATATATTTAGCATCATTATCATCATCATCAACCCTTTGTCGTCCACTGTTGAACATAGGTCTCTCCAATGGCACGCCACTGAGCTCGATCTTCAGCTCTCAATTTCCGTCTGCCGCGAGCCACTTTGCGTATATCGTCATTCCACCTAGCAGGAGGCTACGCCCTTCGCTACGTTTTCCAAATCGTGGTCTCCACTACAGAAAACGTCTATTTATCAGATCCACTCCAAAATCGGTGCAGGTTTTTCACTACACAACTCGCTGTTGCTGAAGTTTTTAGAAATGACTTTATACTGATTACGTTTAAATAAATGTTCGTAGCCTGGTTACGTTATTTTGTAAAAATACCGTATTTTTACTTACAAGATCAGGGGTAGATTTTTTTCATGTGATCGTATCATCTTATAAAATGTATAGTTTTGTTGAACGATGAAATAAACGTCCGCTTACGGGTTACTTGAAAACGGTGTAAACTTATGCTAGCGGTGGGTATGACTATATATTTACAACTATTTTAATAAAATTATTTATTTCACATTATAATAAATTATTTGAAATGAGATTCATAATATTGTTATTATATATCAAGATATATGATGCCATGCAGTCGAGAGAATACCTAATATATACGTATACAGGGTTATTTGTAACACACCAGCAACCTCGCAGGACTAGATAGCTAACATCATAAGCAACAACTTTTGTTCTACGAGTTCGGACATAACTCAATGCATGATAAAAAAATGATTTTACAAATTTTTGTCGTACTGTCGTGACATTTGTATGTCTATATTTCATTCATAAACGAAAGCTCGACGCGACGCGTCGATCTTTGCGATGCGCGTATACTTATAAACGTTCAAGCGGGAAATTAAATTAATACTTATTTTTGTATGAAAATAAAATCTAACAAATTATCAAAAGTCGAAGAACAAAAGCTATTGCTTATGATGTTAGCTATCTAGTCCTGCGAGGTTGCTGGTGTGTAACAAATAACCCTGTATATATCCATATTCCAGAATTTCATATAATTATTTGGTAGCTTCCTCCGATAGACATATAGCCTATTCCAGTCGGAGGAAGAGTTTCACAAATAAATAACGTACACATCTTGAGTAATCTAGAATATTCATTAGGAAATTTGAAAAATAATGCGTTATGAATATCGGCAAATTTGCTATCGGTACTTAGAAACAATGCCGAACTGAACTATCGCTTTGTAATAATACATAAATTTAACAAATTAAAGGCTTACCAAGCTAGATATACAATCGATATTTAACTTGATCCACTGCATTCAATGACAACAATGTTGAGTCTGCTCACTTAGTTATCACATCAATGATTATGGTCATTAATAGAACAGTACAAAACATCGTTTATGCTGTACGCGGCCGCTTTGCATCCTTTCGTTCGACCACGACAGTACCATCGAGTCTTGACCTCACCTTCGCCCATATCTTTCGTATATTGAATAGTAAATACGTAGCCATTTAACTCCATATACCGATTACCACGTCGACCCGTGTAAAACGTTGCCTCTGTAATAAACGTTACATTGAATAATAACGGTATGGCAGAGTTGCCATATTTAAATACATCTTACCTGGATAGAATTTTTAAATTAAATCAAGCTAAATTACTGTAATAATTACTTCAAGTACAGTATGTGATAAATTAAAATGCTTTATTACTTTGTAAGCTACTTCATAAAGTAATCTATCAGTATAAAAAAAACGTTTCAAGATCAATGTTCAAAACAAATCAAATAAAACACTAGTCGTTTTATATGCTAAAATAACTTATTATTAACATATAAAGTATAGTAATCTGTTATACTAGAACTTAACAATAATGACTTTATTACATTGTTTTTATTAGAATTAACTTAATGTTAATTAACTAGAAGGCAATAATAACGCTTAGAAGGAGTGTAGGCCCAAGCGAATTGAAGTCATTCAAATTGTTACTAGTCTCAATACATTTGACGTCACGTCAGTCGTCGAAATGTTACCAGCTATGGAAAATATATTTACACGATTGCTTAATATCTTAAATAATAAAAATAAATAAATATTTACAATTATTATTTTAACTTTTTTAAATTACGTATAAAACATTAATACTGTTCAACTAATTATCATTCTTTTTTCTTTATGATTATACATAAAATAAAAGCAATACTAAATAAATTTAAAAAAGAGATCATTATAATAATAAAAGCTAAAATTAAATAAATAATATTGCAATATATAATTATAATACTTATTCATTAATTGTAATCGTTTTTAGCTTTCCTTCGAATCTGATTGCTTCTTCTTACATATCCCGTTCTTATTCCATAAAAATCTACTATTTATCACAATTTACTATCAGAAAACCTTTCAGCGTTTTTTAATTAATTTTAATGAAAAAATAATAATGTCCAATATTATTGTCTGACAAATTGTAACATATGAATACAACCTACGTAATAATTCAAATTAATTAAATTCAAAAAAAAATATTTCATAATTCAAGTTCAAACAATATCATTTTCTTACTTTATGGGGACAATGTGTATTCACTTGCAACATAATTCGGTCGTATGTGGGCGTGCCGGTGTATGTAACGTACGTGACACTTACACACACATTAATTCTAGCTACTTCAATTTTGAGCGAAACTTTGTATGACACTATCCTTCTAAGCGTTATTATTCTATGCTAGAAGGTATTATTTACGACTTTTCCCTTTGTTCATGTTCACATCTGTGTTTCTTTTATTTAAGAAGTATTCATACATACTATAATGATTGGCACTTTATACTTACTAACTAAAAACACATCAAACATTATAATTAAAATATTACATTTCAATACGAAATTACAATACAAAAAAGAATAAGCAATACATTTTATAATATTAACAAAACAGATAATAAAAATAGCACGTCGTATATTTTTTTTATTAAAATGTCAAAGACTGGTAAATATAAAGACATAATTTTTATTAATATTTCACAATATCCGATTATAACTAATTTGTTATTTTAATATAGGTACGAGTATTTTCGTGTGTTCTTTACATTAACACTGTTTCTTCAATAATCAGGTTCGTGGTTGTGTATTGTATTGCTTCTTATAATACTATCATTAAAAGTGTAGAGGGCGGCTTTACAACCACGCGAGTTTCTAGTCGAGCATCGCCATCTTGTTTTCGCATTACCATCGAGCGGTCTCTGTGTGTGCGTGCAGTAAAAATACCCCGCCATTTTGATTATCCGGTTTCCCTTTTTGCCGCGTATAAATTCAAAATATTCTGAAAAAGAATGGTTGTCAAAATAAAAAGTGAAATAAATACAATAAATATAAATTAGTTTTGTATAAAATATTATTATGTTTATAAAGACATTACATGCTCTTTGGTAGTGTTAATCTTTGTCAACTATATTTTTAAATGTAAAGCTAAAGTGTTACTGAAGACGATACATAAATACCTCATTTTTGTGACTTAATATTATAAGAATATGTCATATATTCTACATTCATTTACATGAATATTCAACAGAGCTATTGTTTATCCTTTTATATTGACGAGTAACGAAATGTAGTATCTACTTTACGCAAGCGGAAGCAATTTTACGCAATGTTGCACCAGCCAAGGTCCCATCCATCCCATTTACAAATTAAAAATTACCCAGTACCTAAACATTTTAGTAACAATATCGAAATGTATCAATTTTTTGTGATTACATCTCATGCTTTATCTATCTGAAATTATAATATTGCCTGTATGTTTGTTTTGTTATACAGCCACTGATGATTTCGTAAATTTTAGGAGAAACAGAAAAATTCGTGACAAATTAACATTTAAAATGTATTTAATTGGAAAGTTACAATTATACGAAACGAAAATGGTGAAACTTATCTTAAGCTATGTCCAAAATACTTAAAACATATTATTAATAATATACTAGTAACACATTATTACAACACACACTAATAATAATAATTATTATTAATTCCCATAAATGTAGAACTTAACTGTGCATTTGAATGTTTGTACTTTCTCTTATTGAAAAAATATTGCGCGGGTCAATTTATTATACAGATACCGAAATTTTGAAACGAAGTTACCTAATACAAAGTTGGTCTATTAATTTTGAAGCGATTTCGATTAGGATTTATGTATAAGTCGTTGTGTCTCAAATTTCCATCCTGTAGCACCATTCCATCCTGTAGCAATGTATTACAATAAATAATTGGCACTTTATACTTACTAACTAAAAATACATCAAACATTTTAATTAAAATATTATATTTATATTCGTTGGTAATAACAATAAAAAAGAGTACGCAAGACAAATTCCATAACATTAGTCTTCCTTTTTTAATGAAATGTCAAAGACTGCTAAACATGAAGACATATTTTTTATTAATATCTTATAACTATTTCACAATATCCGATTATAGGTAATTTGTTATTTTCATCTAGGTACGAGTATTTTCGTGTAATTTGCTCATAATAACACTGTTTCTTCAATACTCAGGTTCATGGTTGTGTATTGTATTGATTCTTATAATACTATCATTAAAAGTGTAGAGGGCGGCTCTACAACCACGCGAGCTCCTAGTCGAGCATCGCCATCTTATTTTCGAATTGCCATTGTGCGGTCGTTGTATGTGCATGCAGTAATAATACCCCGCCATTTTGATTATGCGGTTACCCTGTTTGCCGCGTATAAATTCAAAATATTCTGTAAGAAAAAAATTGGTTTTCAAAATAAAAAAAATATCAAGGTCTTATCTATCTTGAGTTGCGATTGAAATTAAATAAATATAAGTAAGTTTTGTATAATATTTTATATTCATATATATATTTGTATAAAAATTAAATAAAGTTATAAGTATCAAAATGTATCATTTGTTTCTGATCACATCCCACGCTTTATCCGTCTGAATGTAATATTATTTAAATAGCCAGTATGCTTGTGTTGTTATAAAGCCACCTTCTTAATTTCGTAAAGTTAAGGAGAAGCAGAAAAAAAACATTAAATATTTATATTTACATTATGTATTTAATAGGAAAGTTCAAATTAAATTAAGCAAAAATGGTGTAACTTATCTTAAACAATGATGAAAAAACCTTAACTCATAAATTCTTAATAATATACCAGTAACACAATTACTATACACTAATAAGTAATTATTAACAATTGAAATTTTAAATTCTATTGGGATTTATATATAAATCGATGTTACTCAAATTGGCATGTTGTTGACTATTCTGTAAGAACAAACTTGAAACTCACCGCTCGTGAAATGTCAGAAAGTGTTATGCGAAATTGACCAGAATAATTATAACATTTCAAGAATATACGCATCAAAATAGTATACCAATTAAGTCGTTTGTCAACATTTCACGGATGAGTAATGAAGTGAATTCTTACAGATGTTTACAGACGGTATTAGAGTATTGTAAGTATTGTATTTCATTCGCGTTATGTTGTTTTTGTAAAGTAAGAAATTATAAGTAGTTATATTTCGACTCCCTTTGAGGAAGTTTGGAGCATCACGCTGTTCTAATGCGGGTTCGTGAGATTTTTGGGCACATTTTTTCTAACGACATTTTCCTTCACTGCCAAGCACGAGGTTCATTATAATGACAAATTAAGGGTGAAAGTGATGTGGTTCAGCGGGTTTAACTCGGAATAATCGGATAAGATTCAATGATTCAAACAACCATATCGGTCGTATGTTTAAGACATTACATTGAAAGTATGTATGTACAAAGATTTATTGATGATTATGAAATAATTTTGTCGATAAAATGACGTCATCAAAGGTGTAAACGGCCGCTTTGCAACAATATCTACTGTGCTGTGCACAGCGCCACCTTGTTTTGACGGAATCACCGATTTTTCGTTTAAAATGTGATGAGTAACAAAACTGGCCTATTCTCAAAAGTCGAGTGCCGACTCTGCTCCGGAAAAATTCGCAACCTGCAAATAGTTGAATCATTAAATAATAAAGTAATTATTTTATAATAATAATATAGTAATTAATGATACAAGAGACGTAACGTAACGTAACGTTCTTTGGTGGAGATGTATGAAATATTTAATATTACCATGTGGCCCATTTGCCAGCCCGCTAGCCCAGCATTTATAAATAAAAAAAAAACATAAGTAAAAATTAATAGTTTATTTTTGTTATTAAACACGTATTTCAAACAAGTGCAAGATCAAAATTCTTGCTATATCGTCAAAAATAATTAAAACACGCAACGTATAAACTAATGCCTTGTTTACGTTACTTTTCGTCTAAACATACTAACTAAATGCTCAGTGATAGTGAAATAGCCAGTGCTCAGCGAGTTCAACTTCTATTCACAAAGTTATTTTTACCTATCGGCTAGTCGGCTACTTCCAGCACAATTGCACGCATTTGCCGTGCTTGATGACAAATTGAAAAGGCAGGTATATTTGAAATGATTTCTTATCACTTATCACTTGTTACTACCTATTTATATAGATTTTCACCTATGATAAATATTATTATTTATTAGTAGCCAGTGTAAGCATGACATAATTAAAAATTGTATATTATCTTGATGTATTTAAAACTTAATAATAAAATTCCAATTTTAAACAGCTAATGAACTACGTATTATAAAAGTATCAATGATTATGCTCCAAAAAGCTTTTGTATATAATATTATCAATCGTCAACACCACGGCCTTACAGTTCTTGAACTTCGAGCAACGCCACCGTGTCCTTACGGTTCCGGAACATACGTTTTTCCTGTGTACGGAGAACGAGAAACCTCCGACAGTCATAAGATCTAAACCTTTTTGACTCCTAGTTATTGCATAATCTGAAACAAGTGTGAAGATACTAAATAATATCGCAAGTACAAATGACTCGCAAATGTGCTTAATGGTTTTTGTTCAAAACCACCCATAGACAATTGGTTCAAGGTTTTAATAAAATCCCTTAGCAAGGTAGAACCTATAAATTGTGACTTTACAAAAATATACTTTAGTCAAGTAGGCACTAAGCCCTGTATAATATCCTGTCATGGAAGGCAATCGTCATATGACAAAGTTAATTATAATTTAAAGTTTTAAATGTAGGTTCTATATACTAAGAATAACCAACAAGAAAGTTAGTGGTTACTCTAATTCATCAATTAAAAAAAGTTTTTAAATATTTCGGTTACCAGGGCCCTCTATAAACTGCGGCCGCGTTACCACAGAAATAAAAAATAAATAACTAATGAAATTGAAAATGTGGCTATTATACAGAACTAAATATATAATATATTAATTACATTATTGTGTATTAAAAAATATAATATTTTCAGAAACAAATGAAAATAAAACAACAGAATGTTTGGAAATACATAATTTACTTCTCTAACAATTAAATTAATTATAAATTTTGTTTCAAATATTATTTTCATCGTAAATGCCTATAATATGACATAACTATATTTTTGATACGTACGAGTACAACTGTGTATGAACGATACTATTATGAACCGGCTCACAATTTATGAGCTGATTTACTGTTGACAGTAAACTGGCTCATGATTGTGAAAAGATTTTATACTTACGATGGTTTCGTCTATCATTACTATTACAGCTTGGCAACCTCGACTTGCGTGTTGCGAACAACGCCATAATCTCCTCCGAGATGTATGTTTTGCTTTTTTATATCTCTTCAACGAGAATGTGTATCCAGAAAAACATACTAGAGGATTGCCTCGTTTAGACTCGGTATATGTAAAATGAGATGATTCTGAAAGTATATCTATTCATATAATAAAGCAGTAGAAAACGTGTACTTGTATGTTGAATTATCAGAAAACGAGTGGCCTACACTCGTTTTTGTATACAATAAAGAATTGTGTGTATCTTTTGTTATAAACTCAGTTCTGAACAGATATAAATATAATTAAACAACATAGCCAATAATTGGCTATTGACATCCCCACATAAAACAAGAAGAACGCATAATTAAAACGCCATAAAAAATATACTTACTATTTATGAATACTACCATTAAAATACGAAGAAATATTCAGAAGTATGTATTTTTTTTAATTTTAAATTTATTAATATATATATATATATATATATAATAACATAATAAATTTAATATATATTTATTGTATAGTTTAGCGGACGAGCATATGGGCCACCTGGTAAGTGGTCACCAACGTCCATAGACATTGGCAGTGTAAGAAATGTTAACCATCGCTTAGATTGCCAATGCGCCACAAACCTTGGGAACTAAGATGTTATGTATCTTGTGCCTGTAATAACACTGGCTCACTCACCCTTCAAACCGGAACACAACAATACGAAGCACTGCTGTTTTGCGGTAGAATATCTGATGAGTGGGTGGTACCTACCCAGACGAGCTTGCACAAAGCTCTACCACCGAGTAAAATTCAAAATACTTTATTCAACATTGAAGTATTACACTTTCTTATTGATTTACAACTAGAAACTACCACTATATGTATGCCTGCCCACAAATTGGCCTACTGATGATAGGTAGTAGGTAAAATATTTAAACCTTACATTGCCAAAGCGCCACTAAACTTGGAATGATAGAATGTAAAGTAACAGCCTGTGAATGTCCCACTGCTGAGCTAAGGCCTCTTCTCCTTTTTTTTTGAGGTTTGGAACTTATTCCACCACGCTGCTCCAATGCGGGTTGGTGGAATACACATGTGGCAGAATTTGAGTGAAATTTGACACATGCAGGTTTCCTCACGATGTTTTCCTTTACCGTCAAGCACGAGATGAATTATAAGCACAAATTAAGGACGTGACAATGCAGTGGTGCCTGCCCGGTTTGAACCCACGATCATCGTTTAAGATTCACGCGTTCTAGTCACTGGGCCATCTCGGCTTCTCGATTCGGAATGTATTAAAATTTAATTAAAAAGTGTGTTACATGAAATTACATGTCAAAATTATGAGTGAACGAGAATTACACGTAAGAAAATTGATAATTGATCGGGAAAAAGAGACGGCGACAACGAATTGGATATATTGGAAGAAGAAAGCAGAAAATAAAAGATAACTATCAATATTATAAAGATTTTTATTTATATGTTAACTAATCAGCAACAGCAGATTCAACCACACATTAATTTAATATTATCTAATGTTTACATTAAAGATTTTAAATATATATCCATTCCATATATTAACACATGGTTACTTTTAAATATTCTATTTTACCTATAAATGTATTTTATGTTATTATTTAAACAATGTTTTTCTCTTCTTTCAAATATTAAGAGTAAAAGAAAGAAAGAAATCAGTAGCCCAACTCTACTAAGCTATAACGATTACGATACGTTCCCGATTCGATTCCGATCTAACTTCGACTATTCTATATTTATTCGGATCGGAATCGACCCGATATCATGTTAACATATACTGTTATGTCAAAACTAAACTTAATTGTTAACTTTTATACCAATATTTTATAATTAAATTAAAGAATAGGAAAACGGATAAACGGCAACGTTCACGGTTCGATTCGATTGCGATAAAGTAGCAATTTGTTAGCAGAATTGGCACCCAGTGTTTGTCTAAACCGAAGGCCGATTATTTATAGACGGGTTCATGATTGTGAACAGAATTCACTTTTACGATATAATTGTCCATTGTTATTGCGGTACCGTTACATCTTCGGTTCACGTGTGTCGAACATTGCCAACTTTTTTTCGTCACGCCACCAAAATTTGTAGACCTTTTCATTGAGTAGGTATAACCAGATATTAGTAATAACTGCTTGCCTCTCCGTGACTCTATGAATGACACTGGTAGCTCTGTAACGAAATATAATAATAGTACGTAAATGCACTTATATATATTTTTTTTTATTGATATACCAATGATACGTTGTACGTACATTTACATTAAAAACTAATTATGGTCTAGTACTATTACAATAATCTATTACATTCTTCTGGGCCATGGCCTCCCCTCCCCTTAATATTTTGAGCTTATGTTCTTTTCTTTTATAAAATAGGTAGGCGGACGAGTATATGGGCCACCTGATGGTACGTAGTCACCACCGCCCGCTCATATCGCTAATGCGCTACCAACCTCGGGAACTACGATGTTATATCCCTTGTGCCTGTAATTACACTGACTCACTCACCTTTGAAACTGGAACACAATAATACCAAGTACTGCTGTTTTCCGGTAGATTATCTGATGATGTACCTACCCAGACGAGCTTGCACATAGCCCGACCACCAGTTGCATCTCCACTGCGATTGATGCACTAATTAAATATTGGGCGGAATTTCATGCGGCACAATCAAGTTTGCTCACAATCCGCTGAGCATGAGATAAACATATAAACCGCTATCTTGAGGTTAAAATCTACGTGTTCTATTATAAAAATACATTATTGTTAATTAAAAAAGTAAAAATATTAATTTAATTTATTAAAAAAAGTAAAATACAATAAGTGTTTTGATACTTATCAAATAAAAATATTTTATATATTTTTTCATATGATATTTGTAAACACAAGATAACATTTAAGCTCCTTTTTCCTTTTTGCTGACGATTTTCGTCATGATAAATAAAAAAAAAAACGTGTCCTTTTATTTGTAAAAACCAATGCACAATTGTCAATAAAATAAATATCATTAATTTATATAAACACAACAAAACTTTTCAATTCAGTTTAAAATAATTGAGCATACTTCACCTAAACTTTTACGAATACCACGAATTCAGACTTGATAAAAGTTTATTAAAAATAAATAGGCATAAATAACTTAGCATTAAACATGACTTAATAATAATCTTAATATATTTTGTAGGTTCATTTCAAGTAGATATCAGTGAGATGTGTTTGCTTATGAATAAAACAAGAAATAATAGTATAATTTTTATACAAAGATAAAAGAAAAAAATATATTATAGAAAGGTTTCTATACTACGAGTATATTCCAATGGCGAGAAAGAGTAAAGATAAAGACTTAGATGTGTTTTGAACTACAAACAGTTTTTCATAAACATATCTTTAATTTTAATACATTACTACTTATAATATCTGTTTTAATTTTACTTTACGCTAACTTACACGAATCCATAATAAAAGATAGCATAGATTATTAACATTTCGACCAATGATGTATGTATGTTTGTATGTATGTCAATTAAAGATCAAACTTATTTATTTACCTTTACTTCTCCGAGCATGGAATGGGCTACAGGTGCTTTTAAGACATTTTTAAAGTTAAACCATATTTGTATTCAATATAGCTCGAAGGTAGTATTTGACATTGTTAATATTTTATTTGAAGTGTACATTCAGTGCAATTTTCAAAGCGTCAAAACTAAACTTAATTGTTAACTTTATTTATGTTATTCGAAAAAATATATGTATTAATATTTATCTTTTTATTGGTAATCCCACAGCATCATAATATCACAATTTTTTTACAGTAAGGCCAAAATAAGGGATTACACACATTTATTTACGTTTAGATATCAAGAAAACACAAGTTTAACAAAGAAAATAAATTTTATATACAAAGTGCAGGGACATGGAGCGTGTGTACGTGTTTGTTGAGAGTGTGTGTGTAACTTATCAAGTAATTTTAATACATATATATACATATATAAAAATGCAGCCTCGCATCCCAAAAACAACACTTGCAAAACTTGAAAAGTAGTCGAACAATTGACTTGAAATTTTGATACAACGCCTTTCTATACGAGTGTGTTTTTATGGTAAAATAAAATTTGTTTAATTCAAAAGACGATGGAGTTAGTTGTGTCCCTTACTGCGATTGTCATTACTATGCCTTCTTAGGTTTCGGCTCGTGATTATGACAAATGTTAAGGGAAACAATGACGTCGTCTATTGTATTTATAGCTGCTTTACAACCTCGGGCGCTGTTGGTCGAACACTGCCACCTCTTCCTGACCACTTCACCACTGACCCTGGTCTTCTTCGTGTAGTATTTGTAACCGGAGAGCAAGATCAACTGGTTTCCTTTCTTTGATTTTATGAACTGCGGCTTCATGCCTGAAATCATTGAGATATTTTACTCATATACACGTACATAATAGAAAACTAAAATATACGTCCACTAATTTTATAATCTTTCTTTTATCATATACTTTGTCTTGACTTCTATTTATATAATAAATTAATTTATGATATACTCGTTCCTTCCTATAGAGCCCTTTTTTAAGACCATAAATTTAATTCATAGGTTATTTAAATTAAGATATATGAATATTAGCTTTACTTACGAACGTTTAGTGGGTGACTATGATTATTTAAACAATGCTGTCTTCTTCTTTCGAATGTCAAATCAGTAATAACAGAAAGGGACAAATTAGTGTTAATAAACAGCCGCTAAGAAACGTTTATAAGTAAGCCTGTGAAAGTTTTATTATTTACTTAATTCACGTTAAATAATAAGTCAACTGCTATTTCACATTAATTTATATTTGCTTTATATGATATAGAAATATCAAAGAGTTGGTTTTCAAAACATATTTCAGCTTTATATAAAAATATTGAATGCAAATTACCGATATTCAAAGTTACATAAACTATATATATATATGTATAAAAAAAAAACAAATTTAATTTTCATGTTATTTTCACTTATTTATTTACAAAATAGAATATGTTTAAAAAAAATGGCATAGGTTAGTTAAATTTTTTTTAATAAATAATATCATAAAACTAATTGAAATTTTAATAAAGTTAAGGTGTCTGCCTACTATACCGTACCATAACATGACCGTGCTATGAAAGTATCAGGATCGGAAAACAATACGATACGCTTTTAGTGACGGTAGCCTCCGCATATCCCCTCCGTATCATCCGCGTGTCATACCGTGCGGTTTCCGTTGTCGTGTTTGTAGTAATTCACCTGTTTTCATGGGAAGCAGACGGGGTCAGGGAAAGCGAGCGATTACTTTTGTTGAAAAAAATATTACAATACGCGATGGTTATTAGGCAATTGTCAACGAGGCAATGATAGCCATTCTTTTAGACGAAGAAGAAGAAAGAGAAAATAGTATTATCAAACGATCGCGACGACACAGAGATCAAGCTGCTTTAAAAAAAAAAAACGGTCATCGTACGAGCTTATAACCCGTATACTCATCGTTTCGCCGCTTGCGCGCACCGGTTTGACAACGTCGCTATTTTTTTTTTGTCGCTGGAAAAACGCCTTACGCGTTTCCCCTCGTCGGTCGGGGGGCGCCACGGGATCGCTTGCGCATGCTACCGAGACGCCCCGACGGTCGGCCCGCCCCTGCGGGCCTCCATTTCTAGGAGGTTCCCGGTTGCGGCACCTAGCCCAAGCGGCAGCTATTACGGCGGGGGGAGAAGGTGTCGGCGCTATGCGCACCTTCTCCCTGTCTTCTTCGGCGAATCAGCGGAGGCACTTTCCTCACGCTGCCGCTCCGCGGCCTCCTTCTGCAACATGACATTCTCGCAGAAGGAGGCCATTTCCAACCAGCACCTCTCGCTGTCGAGCATAGCGTTAATCACACTCAGAAGGGTGATACCTCCCGCCTCGCTATCTTATGCAGGCACTTACCGAAACAGCTATACGTGAGTGTACCGCCATTCCTTGCTACCCAGCGACTCAAGTAGGGGCGGATCACCTCCACTGTCACCAGGCCTGCTGATGGGGACCTCAAGTCCTCCTCCTATCTGCGAATTAGCGCTTGTTGGACTAGAGCCCTGATTCCCTCCACCTCCGTGGATCTTGAACGGTCGCCGCTCGCCCTGGCGTCTACCCGAAACCGGTACACTTGTGCGATCACCCGCGAGAAGTGTAGCCGCCGTCCACGACACCATACGGTATCCACGTATCACCCTCACCGCTATGACCCTCCGTGGTCTCCGTAGAAGGGCCTTGTTCTTGTGAGAGCGTCCACCCAAATGGGTGCACAGTACAGTGCCATGGAGCGCACCACGCCGGGGTATAGGCGCCGGCATGGTGATTCCGGCCCTCCCACATTGGGTAGGAGACGGCCCAAGGCAGCGTTGATAAGCCTCGGGCCCAGTTGGACAAAGTTCTGCCCGAAGCTCCATCTTCTGTCCAGGATCAGGACCAGATACTTCATCTGGACCTTCACTTTTATCACCGTCCGGTGATACACGCCCCTTGACAACGTCGCTTGCTATGCACGGAGCGTATCGGCACCGGCAAACTATTCTCGCCCACAATTACTAACGGTACTTATATTTTCCAGTGCAAAGAATATTTTTTTGTCGGACACGTTCCTATTACAGAGCAGAGCCTTTAAGTCTTTAATATTGCTATAATAAACAATGTGATTGAGGCTACTTTTTCGATGTTAAATAAACTGTTACGTATTGCCACATTTAATGCTCTCCGAAAATGCATTTCATTTGCAAATTGAATAATGAGACGTACCGCTCTAACTGAATGTCAATAATTTACCTATAGCAGCAGAATACTTTTCTGTCGTTGAGCACAAATATTAGCTTAATATGTTTTGAGGCGAATATATACATATAAAATAACTTAAAGAGCTGCGAGAAAAGGGATAAATTGTGTATTAACAGTAAAAATTCGAATATTTTCATATTAAGAAGGCAGAATTGAATTTGTGGCCTCTTAATGCTATTTCGTCTGCCACATACTTTACTGTAAGTAATAAGAACCATAGCTTACACCGTTAATACGCCGCTTAGGTGCTTAGATGTGACTTTTGTTCCTTTAAGTAATTACACTGGCCCACGCACCCTTCTAACCGAAAACAATTCAATGTATTAAAATGATTAGTATAGTGAGTGGTTCCTAGCGAAACGAGTTACACAAAACTCAGCAAGAATAATAGCTGCTTGGTAGTCGGTGGTCGAGGCTACACTTAGAAGTCGGTATTGGAAGACATAAAGCATTACATTGCCAATGCTCTGCAAGTCATAGCCACAACTAAGTAATAACTAACTAACATCGCATTTCCATTGTATTCAGTTACCAGATGCAGCAATATGGGTTGCTTTTTAGTGGTAAAGTAGAGTGCGTGATACCACGGCACGGGTAACTCTTCGAATGCTTACTACCTGTTATCTTAACGTCTTTTCAAAGTTATATATAGTGTACCCACAACTTCAGGTTAACGGGAACTTTAAATAATTTTCAATAAAACCAATTTACAATGATTATATTTTCCCTTTATTCAAAATAGCAATTACAATTTGTCGGCATGCATTATCGTATAACGACCAAAGGTTCCTCTTTGGTTTCTGTCAATTTTTAAAATTACTTCTACCCAAGAAGTATCTATTACATTTATAAAAATCTGTAATTAAATATAATTCAATAACTGGGTGAATTTTATAGTCTATAATGATTCTTTATGATTAGTTATTTACAAATATGTCATGAATAAGTTAAATAATTTTATAGGCTTACAATAGTATATGGTTTGTGATTGTGGGACGCTTTTAGTTTAACGACGACGTCGTCGATAGTGGTGACGGTAGCGCAACAGCCGCGGTTTGTGTGCGTTGAACATTGCCATCTTTTCTGCACGGATTTCCCGAGATTTTTGCAAGTTTTCATCGAGTATTTGTATCCGGAGAGTAATATTAAGGGGTTTCCTTTCTGTGATAATACAAATATTGGTTTACCTGTAAAAATAATTATAATGTTAGTAATTCATACATAAATAAATATACTTGGTGGTAGAGCTTTGTGCAAGCTCGTGTGCTCGTGTGCAAGTGGTCACCAACGCCCATAGAAAATGGAATTGTAAAAAATGTTAACCATCGCTTACATCGCCAATGCGCTACCAATCTTGGGAACTAAGATGATATATCCCTTGTGCCTGTAATAACACTGGCTCACTCAGTCTTCAAACCGGAACACAACAATACAAAGTGCTGCTGTTTTGCGGTAGAATATCTGATGAGTGGGTGGTACCTACCCAGGCCAGCTCGCTTAAAAACCTACCACCAAGAATATGTAAATTTAATTGTAATATCGCTGAATAACTTACTTTAATTTTGTATACAGTCTCTGCTTCAACTTGATAACATAGTATTGAATACTCGCAATGCTTTTTCCTAATACTCTATGCACATAGGTTTTTTTTATAAAATAACAGGGATTATAAGTTGAAATACTAATGATAATAGTGTTTTAAACTGCTTTCCGGCCGCAGCTTCGTCCGTATATAAGTAAAGTGAAATAAACAAACAATGACTTCTGCATTTATACAATGTATTTACTTTTATGTATGAATAAATGACTTTCACACAATTTCACTCGGTGGTAGAGCTTTGTGCAAGCTCGTCTGGGTAGGTACCACCCACTCATCAGATATTCTACCGCAAAATAGCAGTACTTGGTACTTTTGTGTTCCGGTTTGAAGGGTGAGTGAGCCAGTGTTATTACAGACACAAGGGACATAACATCTTAGTTCCCAAGGTTTGTGGCGCATTGGCAATCTAAGCGATGGTTAACATTTCTTACACTGCCAATGTCTATGGGCGTTGGTGATCACTTACCATCAGGTGGCCCATATGCTCGCCCGCCTAACTATGCAATAAAAAAAATAAAATAAAAAAAAGATAAAAAAGAAAATGAATATATTGTTAGCAATATCTTTCGATGGGGCGGAAACTAGCGGCTCGACTTGATCACGCGATCGTCATCGTGGTGGACTGGCCCTGCCAAGCTCATCGGCCGGCCAGGCTGGCATTATTCACTCCGGCTTGGACTCTCGGTTGAGGCGGCTGTCAACATGTCAACAGCCTGTGAATGTCCCACTGCTGGGCTGAGGCCTCCTCTCCTCTTAGGAGAAGGTATGGAGCTTATTCCACCACACTGCTCCAATGCGGGTTAGTGGAATACACATGTGGCAGAATTTTCCTCACGATGTTTTCCTTCACCGTCAAGCACGAGATGAATTATAATTGTTTGAACTCACGATCATCGGTTAAGATTCACGCGTTCTTACCACTGGGCCATCTCAGCATCCGAGGCGGATATCTCATAAATAACATTTCAGCTGCTCAGTATTGATTCCTTTGTTCTATTTTTGTGTGTAACTTTATTGTTGTATAGTGATTTTAATTTATCATTTTAAAAAACCAATTTCTATCTTGATTTCTAATAATATATACATAAAGGTTTTAGTTTATTTACACAATGCAAAATTATTTGAACAATTTTATCCTTTTGGAGACGCAGCTTTATGTACTATGAAACCTTTTTTATACTAGCTATAACGTTTATAACTATTGCTTCTCCGGTAAAAGTAGAGAAGTTATATTTATGTATATAGTCTGTGTATACATGTATCCTTTGTACCGGGTTATGTGGCATTGAAAAAACCACCACAATTGCCGTCTTATTTGCAAATACGATATAAATATATCGTAAAATGTCTAAATGAATGGTGTATATAAAAATGACATCACTAGAAATAAAAATGTTCACTAGTCGCCATTTTGTAGATCACTCTTTATTATATACTTTAATATATTATTAACTTTTTTTATAATAAGTATTATAATGTTTCAATTCGACGATGCCGTTATTATGTACGGTGTTCTTCTTGATAATTACATCGTCCAATGTGATGAGAGACGCCTTACACGAGCGAGCAGAATGCGTCGAGCAGTGCCATCTCTTCTTGGCAGATGTACTACTGATTTGCTTAACAGTTTTCACTGAGTATCTGTATCCGCCCAGCAGTATTAGCTGATTACCACAGCAGTTGGCAGTGAAGTTATGAAAACTGGATCTGAAAAAAAATGCGAATTAGAAAATTTATTGGAGTGAAACTTGTATAGTGCGAATTATAAATCAAAAATTTTAAGTGTTTGCATGGCGCATGCGTATAAATTTGGTTCTGTTTTCGGATTTTCAAATACTATTAATTTTAGATTAGATCCAGATTAAAAAATACCTATATATTAAATTAAAAATCGAGCTAACGAATGGTATCTAAGTGGTCACCACAATAGACATTAGCAGTGTAAGAAAGAGAATATTAATCATTCCATAGACAACTAAAGCGGCGCCACTTGCGGCGACCTAGGGAACTAGGCTGTTATGTCTTTGAATCTTAACACAATAATAAAAATGACTGTTAAATATGTAATTGTAAATGTTTAATGTGTACTCGTGATTTGACTTAAGTAAGTCATAACAACTACAATAAATTAAACATAACACTGACACTAAAGCGATATAATAAAATGTTTTTTTTTTTTTGTTTTATATATCCCGGGAGGGCAAATGACTCTACTCCACCTGATGATAAGTGGTAGTAGAGTCCAAACGCGACGACGGCTAATACATTCGAGAAGACTGATCTGCACTAGCCGCTCCCGCCTTGCCGGCCCGCAAGTTATGAATGATAACAGATATGACGATGAAATTAATAAATATAATAATAATAATGCAACATATTTTTTACATGTAGTAATGCGTCACGGCGACGTTTCTTAACGAAGTATTGCAAACTGAGCAGGAGATATCATAGAGCACACAAACAAAGGTACACTCTCTATCTCACTCTCTCTCATAATAATTCATCAGATTAGATGACAATCCAACAGAGCTGAAAAATATTAAGCTTAGTTCCAAATTCCGTTAATATTGTCATGAAAAAACTACCAACCATTTATAGTGTACCGGTTCGGGACAAATCGAGTTTTGAACCCACGGTATCTGCAATGTTTTAAGTTACCCATTTGACCAATGAGGCATTCATTGCATGCAATAATGGTCTCATCACTAAATTTTACAATAAAATACATTTAATTTAAAATTGTTTTATTTTATCATGTCTTAATAACATAACTTACCTCGAAACTCTAAGTACCTGAAAAATAGAGCAAGTGTTAAAAATGTAAATCATACCTTAATATTACCTTACCATAGTGGTGCCATTACCTTAGGGTAGCAATTAATTAAAATAAAAAAATACAGATATAAACCAAAATATTTTGTAATTTAATAATAATGAACCTTCTAAGCTCAGTACATTATATATCAATTTTAATACAAATTGTATGAATTAAGCTAAATGGGTATCTCCATTCTTCAAATCTTAATGTTCTGTAAAATCCCATTTTCCAAGATCTGCCATTTTGTCTTCTGTCTATATTATAATACGTATAGTTTTCTCAAATATTGATTATCATAAATGGTTATATTCCTTAGATAGACATATAAGTAAAAACTTATTTAAATAACGTCAAATTAAAATAGCTTAAATACTAAGAAATTAATTATTAGGTTATAACATTACAAATTAATATAAAAATAAGGTATTTAAGTTTATGTCATGGTGACAAATGCATTTAAAAATATGTTTCTTTTCTTAACCAAAGTCTAATTATGTATTAACACAAGAAGTACCCACTCGTTTCACAGATAACAGATGAATTTATTCTCTAAATACCACCACAATTGCCGTCTTATTTGCAAATATTTATATTGTAAAATGTCTAAATGAATGGTGTATATAAAAATGACATCACTAGAAATAAAAATGTTCACTAGTCGCCATTTTGTAGATCACTCTTTATTATATACTTTTATATATTATTAACTTTTTTTATAATAAGTATTATAATGTTTCAATTCGACGATGCCGTGATTATGTTCGGTGTTCTTCTTGATAATTACATCGTCTAATGTGATGAGAGACGCCTTACACGAGCGAGCACAATGCGTCGAGCAGTGCCATCTCTTCTTGGCAGATGTACTACTGATTTGCTTAACAGTTTTTACTGAGTATCTGTATCCGCCCAGCAATATTAGCTGATTGCCACGCAGTGAAGTTATGAAAACTGGATCTGAAAAAAAAATGCGATTTAGAAAACTTATTGGAGTGAAACTTGTACAGTACGAATTACGAGTACATTCGGGAAGACTGATCTGCACTAGCCGCTCCCGCCTTGCCGGCCCCGCAAGTTATGAATGATAACAGATATGATGATGAAATTAATAATTAAAAATGAAAAAAACCACTACAATTGCGGTCTTATTTGCAAATATTTATATTGTAAAATGTCTAAATGAATGGTGTATGTAAAAATGACATCACTAGAAATAAAAATGTTCACTAGTCGCCATTTTGTAGATCACTCTTTATTATATACTTTTATATATTATAAACTTTTTTTATAATAAGTATTATAATGTTTCAATTCGACGATGCCGTGATTATGTTTGGTGTTCTTCTTGATAATTACATCGTCTAATGTGATGAGAGACGCCTTACACGAGCGAGCACAATGCGTCGAGCAGTGCCATCTCTTCTTGGCAGATGTACTACTGATTTGCTTAACATTTTTCACTGAGTATCTGTATCCGCCCAGCAGTATTAGCTGATTACCACGCAGTGAAGTTATGAAAACTGGATCTGAAAAAAAAAATGCGATTTAGAAAACTTATTGGAGTGAAACTTGTACAGTGCGAATTACGAGTACATTCGGGAAGACTGATCTGCACTAGCCGCTCCCGCCTTGCCGGCCCCGCAAGTTATGAATGATAACAGATATGATGATGAAATTAATAATTAAAAATGAAAAAACCCACTACAATTGCGGTCTTATTTGCAAATATTTATATTGTAAAATGTCTAAATGAATGGTGTATATAAAAATGATATCACCAGAAATAAAAATGTTGACTAGTCGCCATTTTGTACATCAGTCTTTATTATAAGGGTTCAGTGATAATGATTGAGCAACTTATAAGGCTACGATGTCAATAATTTTGACATCGAAAATTTCTTCATCTATAATCGTCACTAAAACCTTACATCCTACCCAGCTGTGAGTCTTCTTGTAAGCTGCAAGCGGAATGAGTAATCTCCAAGATGTTGAAAAGAAACATAATTCAATTTAAATGTTTAATGATTTATTGTTTGGTTTGTTCTTTTTTTCTAAATGATAATCTCAGCCGAAATACGTTAAACCACTGCTTGATAAAGACCTCCTCCGAGGATTATCAGGATGCGGTCGATCTTGCGCTACCCGCATTCAACGGCTTCCCGCTGTTAGTCGTCAGTAACAACAGTAAAACAAAGTTACAACTTTTTGCTGGTTATTAAATAAAACCAATAAATAAATATTGAGAAATAAATAAAAACATAGTTTCGTTAATAAAATATATTTTTTTTTCGTAAAAATTAGTAACGATGTAGTATACGCGCCACGCACACGGGGGAGCAGACAGAGGCTAAGAAACCCCCAAACCTCTACGGTGTTACATATAAAAAATATATAAAATTTCCTTACATTATTTGAATAAAATTTAAATGAAAATAATTTTTTATAGGCTATCCTTAAATAATGATAAAATAATAGTGTATTTGAAAATAAAGTCTGTGTTTGTCTTAATTATATTTTAAATCAACCGTAAAATTTATATATATTTAATTTTAAAATCATAACAAAAACATATGTCAAACGGTCACCTGTTACCACCGGTGCTACATTTGTCAACAAATCAAGACTCGGGCAGGGAATTTTTTCTTAACAACTTCGTATGTCGGCGGGTGTCTGTGGTCGTTATTTAGAAAAATTATTTTTTCGTCGTTCGTGTACAAGTATGCTTTACACTTCATACTCTCGTGTGAACAACAACGCCATCTATATTTCAAGCGATTGCAACGTTTTTTCCTCGGCTTATTTTCCTTTGTAAAACGGTAACCTTCGATTGCTATTAGCGGTTTTCCGCGAGCCGACGTCATCATTTCGTAAGGCGGAATAACTGAAACTAAATTATCGTCTTATTAGAGTTCTATTTTTTAATATATATTCGATATTTTAAAAAAAATTCAGGCATTTTAAGGAAAAATTGAATGTGTTAATTTAAAAAGAAATTCTTTATTCTACGCCTAATTTTAATAATCACAGCTGTACATGAAAGTTACTATAAAATTGTATAAGATTAACACTAAAGTAATATTAGTTATTGATTATGCAGTTTAATTGTTTGTTTCTTATAGAATTAGTCGTATATTAACGATCGCTTTCAAAAAATCTGATCATAAAAAAGTACGTATTCATATACCGATCAGTGACTTATTAAAAACTCCAATTTCTTCTTGTAATAGAGCTTTTATTAAACGTAATTAATTAGTATAATAAAATCCAAGTGATCTAAGATTTTCGTTATATTAAATTGTAATAAAAATATCTAACTAAAAATAACATTTATTTCGATAAGCATTAAGAAATTTTATGTTGTCTAATATATTTTGGGTAATTTTAATTATAACAAACGATTTTCATCCTATATATACTAAATGCTAAATATATTTACATAAGTGGGCATACAATTACTTGATTTTTTATTGCTACTATGATATAAGTTTTATCACGCAAAATATAGTATGGTATACATCACAATTGTTATAAAAATAAATATAAAAAAGACAGGTCAGTTTTAAATTTTTAATACATACTGTTAAAATTCGCTAAATTATTACATACTGGCAAATTAGGGGTACCTCCAGACAAACCGATCCGCTAAACTGGCCATGGCCATTACCGACCTTAGCGATAAAAAATCAAGAATAGTTTTAGCAAAATAAATACAAAAAGTTAAATATTTTTATATATATTTTTTTATACAATAATGCTTATAATAATTACTTTTCATTTATAATTTGTTTACTTTTTAAATTAAACAGGAAAATATTCAAACTACAACGGTTAATAAATTTTCAAACTATTAGTAGTTAACACTTGTTCTGCGCTATAAATACAGCTTAAAGCGCTTTACAAGGGAATTAGTAGTTTATAAATCAACCGCTGACGCTTTATCACAGATCATTTATGATCTGTTGTAATACAATCACACGTGGCGCTGGGAAGCGCTTAACGATTAGATTTGACTAGTATTTAATATATTTGGCACAAGTATTTGGCAAATATTTTTCTATTCTAATAATAAATAGAAATGATTGACATACATAAAATAATATTAAAATTCTGAGGAATGTATTAATTTAGATGATTAACATTAGCAAATAATTATATCGTTTTGTGTTAAGAATAATAATATTTTGACTGATTCAAATACAAATCATTATTCAAGAAGAGTTTTCCACGCACTTCTGAATCGTCATAATGCACCTGTAGCTATGACACGAACCATGAAATTTAAGATATACTAGCAAAATCGCTCTAATTTATAGCAATATAAAAAAAGTACTGATATATGTTAACACGAGATAAAGTTTAAGACTTAATCGGATTATGATTATGATTATTATTTAACAAAACCACTACATCGTTGACTGTAAAAAGGGTGGCTTTGCATCCCAAGCTATGGTGTGTGGAGCAGCGCCATCGTACCTTTATGCGGTTCGGCGTCGTGTATCTTCTGGAGAAACGAAATCCCTTCACGGATATTATCGGATTTCCTCGCAGTGACGTTTGGATTGTGTAAGATGGAATATCTATAAATAGTAATGGTATTATAGTTAAGACATTATTTTTTTTTATAAATCTTTATTTTGAGTCATCATTTCGTCATATGTAGTCTATAAGATATATATACACATTAATTCAACAATTCAAATTGACTTTGCGATTTGACTATCTAGCCTTTGATATCATCGGGCCAAAAGAAGTTGTATTAAAACGAAATATACAAAAAACATTACGAATTTAATTTTTTATTTAATAATTAAAAAATAGTAAAACATTAATTTACATGAACATATTCGTATGACTAAATATTGCTGCATTCCGATTATAGCTTACAATTGTGGACTTTTTATATAAAATAGACGGGGGGGGGAATGGTATCACGGCAGATTGTAAGAGATATGAACCATTCCTTAAATCGTTATTGCAACTCCAACCTTGGGAACTAACATGTTACGCCCCTGGTGCCTCTAGTTACAATGACTCACACTTCAAACCGGAACTAAGTATTGCGGGTTTGGCGTTAGAATATGCTGGTAGCTACCTAGATGAACTTGCACAAAGCCCACTTGGCAGATTATAAAATCGACTTTACAAGAAACGGTTTTAACAGAAATATTTTTTTCAGAAGAACATTTGAGGATAGGCCTAATTGTTTCTTTTTAAAAACAACACATCACAAATTTTTCGTAATTATATAGTAACGAAAAGAAATTGATTAGAAATATAAGCTGGCTATCCTTATGTTGAATAGAGTCTTTAAACAATACAGTGACCTCGTCTAGGAACAATATCAATAACCCTTTTGGTAATAATTGTAAGAACAAATAGAAAACTCACAGTAGAAAACGGTCGTGAAATGTCAGAAAGTGCAGTATGCGAAATTGACCGTAATAATCATAACATTTCAAGATTACACGCAACAAAATAGTGTATCATCATAAGTCAGTTGTCAATGTCACGGGTGCAATGAAATGAGTTCTTATTTAATAACGCTGCAGATGTTGGTAGAGTTATATGATATATGCTTTATTGCGTAATATTTCTCGTATTAATAATGTTTACGTCGTTTCAGCATAAATAAATAAATTATTGCAATGTGGCTCCATTGAAAATATACTTGAAATTCAAATTAAATTTTATTATAAATAATAAATTATTAATAATTACTCTTAAATTAACAACTTTATATAAATATATTTAAAACAAACCAAAACCCATCGAAGCTCTGTAACATCAAGTTGCGTTAACTATTACTATACGATTAATATGTACATTTGAGGCAGATTATATATATTAGTTGAACTAACGAACCAAGGTTACCCATTCTCGCCCCAGCTCAACCATAATTGGCCTTCTTGTAGTTCTTCTTCTTCTCTTTGACACCGTGGTTGTGTTCGTTTTTGGCATTGACAATAACGTTACCGATGGTATAAATGACAGCCTTGCATCCCAAGCAGTAGTTCGTGGAGCAAACCCATCTCTTTTTTATGCCTTTTCCTTTGTAATCCTTTTTATATGAGAAGGTATACCCACCGAGACTCACCAGGGTGTTCCCACGAATGGACTTTACGAATACTGCCGCTGTTAACAAAAGCGGATATTAATGATACTTATAAATTAAAAAAAATATAGCTCGTGCAAGTTAGTAGTTACATGTGACAGTGTAATCTTTTTGAGTCAAAAACGTTACACATGAACGTTGCACTTAAATTCGACTTTCATCACACCGAAAGAAGTTTAACTTATCGTGTCTCGCCATCATTTTTTAATATAATTACATGTTTTTGTTGTCGTCTTGTAATAAAGTTAAGTTGTACAAAGTAAGTACTACATGTTTATTCAGTAAAACCAAGTTTACTAAGAGTGCTTTTAGTGTTTGCAGATAAAAAATAAATAAAAATCGAAAAAAATAAAACTTAAAAAAAGAGCTATCCTTGATTTTCTTTGACTATACGAATGAAAAAAGAACAAAAGCAAACATATGAAGTTATACCAATAAAATACCTGGATATAATCCATGCTATAGTAATATTGTTTTTTATGTAAATAAAAGTTAAAACTATACAGCATAGATATGTAGCACTTATTACTGCTTCTAGTTGCGCAGTTGATTAAAAGCCAAACGTTTCATTTACATTCCAATTATATTTAAATAAATAACATGCACTTGCTCGTCTTATTAACGTGCCACGTTGTATAGTTACACTCTTCTATCTGTGGAGGGTGGTTGTGAACATTGTTGCGGACGATGAGTGTATTATCGTCCATCGTCCACAATTGCACTTGACCACTGAGCGTACAGAACACACCCATCTCGTCCTGTCACTCGGAACTCGCCTGCTGTCATTAATCTTTGTGAACTTGTAACCATCGATCACTAGCATCGGCCTTCCTTTTTTAGATGTTATAATTTTGACTGTCAACAAGAAGAAACTTCGTTTGGAGTAATTAAACATGAATATTAATTATCCCTTCTATTTTTATTTAGGGTTAATGAAAGCTCCTTGGAACGTTTGGTGTTACAAGGAAGAGTAGAAGGCCAACATTCCCGCGGCCGATCATCCACAAGATGGACAGACCACATTAAATTGTCTACGAAGTGTTCCCTTATTGAATGTACACGCAGTGCCATCAATAAATAGAGAGAAATGGAGAAGTTCGCAAAAGCCGCAACCAACTCATCAGACTTTCCATGACCACACCGTCAGGAGTGGTCGTGGTCTGAGAAGAAGAACCGTACAAATCGTGACCGCGGGTAATAGTGGCAAGAATGCTAGCCGCATTTTCCCTTTGAATCGTAATTCCGATTCACTGGGTGAATAATGAACCAGCTCTCCTGTCACCAATTGAGGCAATAAGACGGGGTGTAATATTTTTGATGAAATTTTTTGCACTATTACTCCAAGGTTCAAGCGTTTATCCCTTTAGAATTACGACGATTAGATTATTATCTCTTTAGATTGGATGCTTAAAAGGCTATTTTTTAATATGAGCATGTATATAATGTAAGAAACTTTATTAAAGGGATTTATTCTTGGGACATACATACGTAGACAAGTTTTACATCAAAAAAATTATATATTTAATTTGAACAATTAATCAACATTATGTACATATGTAACTGACGAATGTATAGCTAACTTTAGCTTATAATCATAATAAAATGTAAAATATACAACTAAAACAATATATATCTTAAATATGTATTCTATGTGTATGTGCTGTCAAGAATATAATTAAAATTTTAAAGTATAAATAAAAAATAACAATTACATAAATTATGATATCCATAAACAAACATTTCTACTTTACAATTTAGCTAAATGTTAAAAAGACTTTTCTATTTTCCAAAAAAATGTAATAATTTCATTTGATTTGATGTCGGTTCGTGATTATGTTCGTTTTTAACGCTGACTATGATGTCGTCGATGGTGTAGATAACGGCTTTGCATCCTCGGCAGAAGTGTGTGGAACAGACCCATCTCTTCTTTATGTCTAACCCTGCGACTTTCTTCTTATTATAAAATGTGTATCCCGCTAAGCTGATCAGTGTGTTACCTCTCTGTGAAGTCACGAAAGTTGCTGCAAAAATATGAATGCATGTATAAATGAATTTATTTATTTCATAAAGAGCAAAATTACAAGAACAAGTCTAATCAGCTTTGTGCAGCATCATGTTTGCGGAGACTGGTGCTTTAAAATGGTAAATCATGTACATCAGGTCACCAAGCCCTCATCCTTCAATTAATGCAACTTTATTTGTTCGTTCATCATATCTTATCTAATATACCATTTAAGCTAACTCTTAGCTTTAGTGGGATATTATAATTTATTAGGTCAAAATATATAGTGAAATAGAATAATATATGTATCAGTCGACAAGATATTCCTTTTGCTAATTTTATACTACACTACGACATGAAAGATTATAATTTGAACACATGCGCGGTTCGTTATGAATTATTAATTAATAAAAAAATTATGGATCTGAGGCTTGATTGTCTATGACATAAATCCAATCCAGTGATGTCATAGCGTTCTAAGCAACAAATGTGCTTTCCTAACACACTAAGTTATGATTTCTTAAAATGGGCTTCTGTATTACATTATACGTGTAGTTTATATATGTATAAAAATGAGCGTTTATTATTCAAAGTAAGGTACTGGTGTCTATGTTAAAGAGCGGTGGTGTCCACGTACCAACAGACGGTCCATTTTCTCGTCTATCTTCCTATACTAAATTTAAAAAAAATTTGACAACTCGGAGACTGAGGCAAGTATTCTTTACACCTATGTTATTAAAAAAACAAAAGTATTTAGCTTAAAATTATTTAATAATATCAAGTAGAATAACAATGTCAGCTATATTTAATAAACCTATAGTACTTGAATCAAATCAAATTGATTAAAAAACAACGATACATACATTTGTAAAAATAAACAAACAACAGAGTACGCGACGACTTTTAAAATACATTTTTTAAGTGAGAAAATCCTTTGAAGGTAATCACCATTCAAAACTACTTGGT
The DNA here is from genome assembly GCA_905220585.2 of Nymphalis polychloros. Lineage (NCBI taxonomy): Eukaryota > Metazoa > Arthropoda > Insecta > Lepidoptera > Nymphalidae > Nymphalis > Nymphalis polychloros. The sequence continues at coordinate 11,406,085 of HG992252.1, read as the reverse complement.
GATTTTTTTGAAAAAAGAACGTCTTTCAATAACAATGACATACGTTTGTTACGAAAACTATTGATAATTCTCAGGCAACGACAAAACTTTTCCGATGACACTGTTGTACACAACCGGTTTGTGGCTATGTACGTTTTCCAACAAGACAATTTGATCATCTATCGTGTGAATTCGAGCTTGGCATCGTTGGCGGCTGTAGAACGAACATTCCCATCTTATTCGGTTCGTAAGTTTCGCAACGTATGATCTCCTGATGAACTTGAAACCTTTGTAGTGGATTAAGGTGTAACCGTTTCCTGACGTCATAAGTATCGCTGTAAAAAGCAACTAGTATTTAATACAACGGTTATAAGCAACTTTATGTTGTGTATGTGAATATTTTATGATTTTTTATATAAAATTTACCATACCAATAGTATAAGACACATAGCTATATCAAAGTCTGAGATATATAGAAAATAATAATAAACATATCTTTATTTATTTAGAAGTTTTTTTTTTAATATAGCGCTGGTTTTGTTCATAATATAGGGATAAGCTGATGTAATGTTTTATTAATGATTTGATTGTCACATTAATTATTATTATTAAAGCCTTGACTATTGTTCTGATCATTAAAGAAACTTTTAAGTCAATTTGTAAAATGTATACTGTAAAGTCTAAAAGATAATAATCGAGCTAATTACGGTTACATGTAAATATATTTTCGTCATTTTTATAATAATATTTGGTAAAGTATTTTTTTCCTTCCAAAATTTAAACGAAACTGTAAAAAAAAAATCCTCATTCAATTTCAATAATGTTTTATTTCTTCTCATGGTTGTGTTCGTTGTAAATGGCAACTATTTTGTTATCAACAATGTGAAGACAAGCCCTACAATACTTGTTCTGTGTACAGCACCATCTCCTCTTGTTCGATTTATAATTTCCCGGTTTCAAGTAGAACGTGTGTTCTCCTACTTTTATATTCGTCTTTCCTCTTTTCGTCTTTATAAGACTCACTAAAAGGTAAAACACTTTTATGAACTGATTATTAAATCTCTATCGGCCAAATAATAACAAGAACTGTAAATTGAATTGAAAATAATTGTAAAACAGTAGAGTACAAAAGATGCCAGAATTAGATGTAAGGCTGAATAAGTAATGAATAAGTCCAGGATAGTCCAGATATAAAAGGCACTACAAAAGTTAAAGAAGATGTAATTTGGTAGATTAATAGAGTTCGGAATAATATATTCGATAATTAATAATCGACAATATAACTCTCATAATTCTTAAATTGTATATTCGGCTCAAAAATATTACAGACAGATTTTCTACGAATTTCATGCTCTTTAATTTTTGTAATATCCGTTTGTAATATAATATAGGGGACACCGTAGAGATGATACTGTCGAAAAACTGTTTTTAGTATCATTTGTTTAAGATGGCGGCGCGAGCGTTCGATCACGATTGAAAACTGAATATTAATTAAGACTCCAGTCTACTAATCCGTCAAATTCCTTAAATGGACCTGTAGTGAAAAGCGTCAGAGGTACGCTCAACCTTGAAAGTTTATTCTTACGGCGCTCAAAGATAATACTCCTTAAGATATGTAACTTTAGCTGTTCGTAAATTTACCACGATTCAGTAAACGGAAGATGCTATTCTGGCAAATAAATCACATACCAAATTATATTTATATTTGGGCTCGTGACTTGTGTAAATCAAGCACAGAAATGCCAGAATAGATTTGAACCTGTACCTCGCTTTATTGGTGTATTTTTAATTAATACTCATTTTGAATCATGAACATATTAATCATCATATCAGCCAAAAGACGTCCACTGCTGGACAAAGGCCTCCCCCAAGGATTTCCATTTTAGCCGGTCTTGCGCTGACCACATCCAGCGGCTTCCCGCGACTTTTATGACGTCGTCAGTCCACCTTGTAGGGGGCCTGCCCACGCTGCGTCTTCCGGTTCGTGGTCGCCACTCGAGAACCTTTCTGCCCCAGCGGCCGTCAGTTCTGCGAGCGATGTGCCCCGCCCACTGCCACTTCAATTTAGCAATTCTTCGGGCTATGTCGGTTACTTTGGTTCGCCTGCGGATTTCATCATTTCTGATTCGATCTCGCAGGGAAACTCCGAGCATAGCCCTCTCCATTGCTCTTTGAGAGACCTTGAGCCTTCTTATCAGGCCCATAGTGAGCGACCACGTCTCTGATCCGTAAGTCATCACTGGCAACACACACTGATCGAAGACTTTCGACTTCAGACACTGCGGTATTTTGGATGAGAAGATATCGCGTAGCTTCCCGAACGCTGCCCAGCCGAGTTGGATTCGACGATTGACCTCTTTCTCGAAGTTGGACCTACCTAGTTGGATCGTCTGACCTAGGTAAACATAGTTGTCTACAACTTCGAGTGCAGAATTTCCAAACTTTACTGGAGTGGGTGCAACATGGACGTTCGACATGATTTTCGTCTTGTCCATGTTCATTTTTAGACCCACTTGTTGAGAGACCCTGCTGAGGTCATCGAGCATAGTGCCGAGGTCTTCCAAGGTCTCAGCCATGATTACGATGTCATCGGCAAATCGAAGATGAGTGATGTACTCGCCGTTGATATTGATGCCAACTCCGTTCCAGTCCAGAAGCTTAAAAACATCTTCCAATGCAGCGGTAAACAGTTTCGGAGATATCACGTCTCCCTGTCTTACGCCTCTCTGGAGTTGGATAGGTTTCGAGTTCTGATCCTGGAGTCGGACCGACATGGTGGCGTTCTCGTACAAGCACTGTAACACCTTGATATACCGGTAATCGATTTGGCACCTTTGGAGAGACTTCAACACGGCCCAGGTTTCGATCGAATCAAAGGCTTTTTCATAGTCCACAAACGCTAAGCAAAGTGGCTGGTTATACTCCTCGGTCTTCTGTATAACTTGCCGCAGCGTATGTATGTGGTCTATAGTGCTAAAGCCTTTTCGGAAACCGGCTTGTTCGGGTGGCTGGAAGTCGTCAAGCCTTCGCTCGAGACGATTCGTAATGACCCTCGAAAACAACTTGTAGACATGGCTCAGCAATGAGATGGGCCTGTAATTCTTCAAAAGAGTTTTATCGCCCTTTTTAAAGAAAAGCACCACCACACTTCTGTGCCATGCCTTTGGCGTTTGACCTTTGGTTATGACGGAGTTAAATAGCCTCTGAAGAGCCCTGAGGATCGGTGTACCACCCGCCTTCAGAAGCTCAGCTGTAACACCATCATCACCAGGTGCCTTGTTGTTTTTGAGTTGTTCGAGAGCCATTCTAATCTCGAAAAGGCTGACGTCCTCAAAATCTTCGGTGTAATGTCGGGTTAGTCTTGCTCTTGGATCTGCAGCTTGACTGTAAACAGGTGATTGTCTTGTCGTGTACAGCTGACCGTAGAACTTCTCGACCTCTTCCAGCAGCTCGGATTTAGACGTGACGATTCTACCATCCTCAGTTTTCAGCCTCATCAGTTGACTCTGCCCAACAGACAGATCTCTGGCGAACACTTTGGAGCCTTTGTTCCGCTCGATAGCCTCTTTAATACGCATCGTATTAAATTGGCGAGTGTCGCGAGTCAGAGACTTTGAAATCCGTCTGTTGAGCAGCCGGTAACTGGCAGCATCATCTGGGGATGTCAGAACCATTTTCCGTCTTTCCTCCATAAGCCGCAGGGTAGAGGCAGAGATCTTTTTGGTTCTCTTTGTACGGCTGGTCTTGAAGACCTTAGACCCAGCCGTATAGACAGCTTCCACAAACCTGTCGTTGTATGCGTCCACTTCTTCGCAGTCTGCTAGGCATTCGAATCGGTTTTGGAGTTCGAGCTGAAAGGTTTCGGGATTTTGGATTTGGATACATGATGGTCGGAGCGTAGACTTCATTAGTCGGGACCTCTGGAGTTTGACATTGAGATTCAATGAGCCTCTTACAAGTCTGTGATCGCTCCCAGTTTTGACTGCATTGATCACAGAGACGTCATTGAATATTTGTCTTCTCGTCGACAAGATGAAGTCTATCTCATTTTTGGTTTTACCGTCAGGGCTCACCCAGGTCCATTTACGGTGACCAGGCTTCTTGAAAAAGGAGTTCATCATAAAGAGTCCCTCCTTCTCCATAAAGTCGGCCAACATCTGGCCCCGAGGGTTGCGGTCTCCAATTCCATGTGATCCCACCTTTACCTCATCACCGAATCTTTTACCCAGCTTCGCGTTAAAGTCCCCCATGACAACGGTGAAATGAGTTTTTTGGGTATGTATGGCTCTAGAAATATCCTCATACATGACCTCAACTACGTCGTCGGAGTGAGATGACGTCGGCGCGTATACCTGTATGACCTTCAACGAATACCGCTTGGTGATTCTGAGTATAAGGTACGCCACCCTTGTCGACACACTCTCGATTTTCACAACGTTGCTTACAAGGGACTTGTGGACTATGAACCCGACACCACCTTGGGACAGTTGATCGCCCTCTCGGAAGTAGAGAAGGTTACCGGATTTCAGGATTATCGTGTCCTCCCCCTGTCTTCGGACTTCGGATAATCCAACGATATCCCAGTGTAACCTGCTCAATTCTTCCTCCAGTTCGATAATCTTCTCATTGGTCCGCAGTGTACGCGTGTTATATGTTGCCAGGGCCAGAGGTCGTCGGTTTTGGTAACACGAAATCTGCCGGGGATTCTTAGCACCCCCTGCCCCGCCGTTACCATAGCTGTTACCGAGGCTAGGGATAGCAGGGCTGCCGGGGACTAGGGGCCGTGGTTTATTTGTATTAATCATTGGGGGGATGTGCCATAATCGCCACGCTTGGCAAACGGGTTGGCGATCGCAGTAAGTTGGTCATAGTACTCGGAGGGACGCTGCTGCCCGTTCTCCGGTATATATTCCCTCGGGTCGACTTCTACGCCCCCCACGGGATGAAATGGGGTGGTGATATTCTACGCCGTCACCACACGGCATTACTTTATACATATTAATGGTGATTAAAATAAGTAATGGTTTAATTTAATTTATTAAAGACAAGAAATATTTTTATTATTATATTAAACATACATTGCACACAATTCTTAAGTCCTATAAAATGTATACATAATTTATTTTAATACATAATTTATTTTAATACATAATTTAATAAGGATTAATACCATCACCATCACATCATAGCAACGACCAAGCTTAGCTTTTGCGGCTCATTATCTTCTGAGATGGTGATGTCCATTTGAGTGATGATATATCAGCAATGATAATATGTATCATGACATCGCTTTGGTGTGTTTACACCCTTATAGGTACATATAATATGTATGTATACATAAATAAAATATTTCGTTAAACATTTATACATAATTTTTGTCTATAATTAAATGAGATCTTTTTTTAATATTTATATTAATGTACAGTTAATTATACATTTATATAAATATACGATTATACATTTATAAACACCGATTGCACAACATTTAAGTATTTCATATACTTACTTCGAAAACAGTTATATTTGGTACAATAAACATGCTCTATAATTATATAAAGGGTGGCATTTCCTTATTCGACGGAGTGTTATTGGAGAAGTCTTTTAAGAAGTATATTTTCGTATATTACATTTAATAGGCGTTTTTAATTATATTATATATAAATATATCTATTATTGATTACGTTTCTTGCAAAGTTTCTATTAATACGACAATTTGAAGATCAACTTCCAAGATATTTTTACATAGACATTATTTAAGTGAAACCTACTTCAAAAATTTGGTAAAAGTAAAGCAAGGCATGGCGAACGCTCAGATATGGTAACCGACTTTAAAAGCGATTAATTAGGAATTGTAAATATTTCAATACATTTTTGTAGTGTTGTTGTCTGTATGTGAACTTAGTACATACAGGCAAGAGAACTTAGATGCCAGGGTTGGTGGCGCATCGGCGACGTAAGGGATATTAAATATTCCTAACAATGTATGTGGTTAATATTTGTAACCCAACGACCAATATGCCAGTTTGCCTTTTAAAAACAACATAAAGCCAAATTTTTGACGTTGGTTTGAGATTTTCTTTACATATATAACTATTTTTTTAAATTTAAAGTCGTAAATAAATATTGTACTTTTTATATTGATCGGTGGTAGAGCTTTGTGCAAGCTCGTCTGGGTAGGTACCACCTACTCATCAGATTCATCATCATCCGTTTGTCGTCCACTGCTGGCATAGGACTCTCCAATGGCACGCCACTGAGCTCAGCTCACTCATCAGATATTCTACCGCAAAACAGCAGTACTTGGTGTTGTTGTGTTCCGGTTTGAAGGGTGAGTGAGCCAGTGTAATTACAGGCACAAGGGACATAACATCTTTGTTTCCAAGGTTGGTGGCGCATTGACGATGTAAGCGATAGTTAAAATTTCTTAAAATGCCATTGTCTATGGACGTTGGTGACCACTTACCAATAGGTGACCCATATGCTCGTCCACCTTGATATACAATAAAAAAAAAAATTAATTTTTTTTCGAATTTATACAATTAGACCGAATAGTATCTCTATTCGCAATAAGCTCAATCATTATTCAGGTACTAAACGAATGTGTAACATTGACTTTCAATATAATTAATATACAAGATTTACGTAATACTATTCTTATAAACATTTATTACACACATTTGACCAAGTCATTAAAATACGAATATATTTTACTTATGAAAACGATTATACATTTTCTAATTCTGTTTAGCCGAACAAACTCATCATAGAACAAACTCATCATAGAACGCGATCGTGAAATGTCAGAAAGTCATATGCGACCTTGATAGTCATAATTATCTACATATAATTAAGCAAAAACAAAACAGTTTCCTATATTTGTCAATCGATTATTCTTTATTTTTTATTTGGTAGCTACTGAAGAGGATTAGTGTTAAAACAATACATATAAACTGTGACACTAATACATTTATATATTTTTTATAAAAAAGTGTAACGTATTGATTTTAGTCGAATATCAATAGAAGTATTATTTAAACGAAACAATTAGTATGGCGTATCCGTACAAGTCTGTTATCGACATCACGAGTGAGATATGAAGTGTGTTCTTAGCACAGCTTATCTTAACAAATTATTAACAAAATAATATAACAGTACAGTAACAGCCTGTGAATATCTCACCGTTGAGCTAAGGCCTCTTCTCCTCTTTTTGAGGTGAAGGTTTGGAGCTTATTCCACCACGCTGCTCCAATGCGGGTTGGTGGAATAAACATGTGACAAAATTTCAGTGAAATTTGACACACGCAGGTTTCCTCACGATGTTTTTCTTCACCGTCAAGCACGAAATGAATTATAATCACAAATTAAGCACATGAAATTCAGCGGTGCTTGCCCGGGTTTGAACCCATGATCATCGGTTGATATTCACGCGTTCTTACCACTGGGCCATCTCGGCTTTTAATAATATAACGTTTGAATAAAATGATTTAACTTCATACTTAATAAATAACTGAAAATAAAATAAATTAGATCATAAAAACAATAATATTATTCGAACATAAATTCACTTTATACATTCTTGTACTTTTATTATTATCGGCTATAAACATTTTTATTATTAGTGAAACAAACTATATATTAACGTTTTTTGGTACTTTCCGTAACCGTTTTTTGGTAACGTTTGTGAAATGTGACACGGAATGACTAGACTATATATGAATATTAACACCACATATATATTTAATTGATTTACATTTAAAGTGATCTAATAGTGGCCATAAACTCGACAAGGCGCCATGTGTTGGGCTTACAGGTTTTTTGTTTTAATATGAAGCCAACACATTTTGTGAAAATGAGTCAATTTGGTCCATATATATTTGCTAACCTAGTATTTTTGTGTCAAAAAATGACCCCAATCGTGTAGAAGTTACATGAACACTAAAATACACATCAACGATCATAAATATGAAGAATTGAAGACTAACTTCTATGAATAAACCTTTATATACACGCTTAGCCTATAAATATTGTTTGACGGATGATTTGTTAATAGGCCCCAACGGCCTAATCAATGCTGTTTTCTTTCGAGTGTCAAATCAATGAGATAATTGTTAACCAAAAACCTCACAGCGTTTATAAGTAGGGCCGTATCAAGATCCGCTATATTTCTTTAGTGATTGTGATAATTTCTCAAATTAACAATTTGATCATCAATGGTGTAGATGCTGGCCGTGCAGCCTCTGAACACGTGCGTCGCGCATATCCAACGTTGCTTATACTTGCTCAATGACTTTCTCTTACTGAACAGGTAACCTTCAGCTCTGATCATCATCCTCCCAGTCTTCCTTGACTCGACAAACTCGCATAACACTGAAAACAAAAAACGATTTGTTAATAAAATATCAATGAGAAACTCATTTCGTTAGGACTAAGTAAGACATTGAAGGAAACAACGACAGTAATAATATTTAAGGTTTTTGAATTATTAAAAGATATTACAATGATTTTTAATCTATTTATTTTAATGACACAAAAATTAAAATTAAACAGACTAAAGCACGTGCAGAATACAGGAACTCTTAATAGAATAGAAGTCAAACCTCTTTCAGAAATTCAAACGTTATGTATTTGTTGTCCTTGATTTTACTTATCACACAAATAGTTTACTTAAGTATAAGTTCTGACGATATATTCAGGTAAAAAAAACAGGTCTTGTACTCATGGACGTATCTTATAATATTAAAATAAAAAAAAAAATATATTAGAATTTTATTTTAGTGTGGTGTTTAATTAGTATTATCGATTTGATTTTATTGATATTCCACAAAATACAACAAAATTTTTGACAAATACAAATTTTAACTGAAATTGAACGTGCAAAACTTCAAAAGTAAAGTCCGCGTTTGTAACAAGAAACGCGGGTTATAGGTAAAACATATTATCTTAATCAGTTCGATTTAGTTATTAATTAAAGATAAAACAATAAATTAAAAAAAAATAGTAATTCGGTTTGCCTGCGTCATGTATTTCAATAATTGATTCCAAAGACAAACAAACTTTAAAAAAGAATGCTTATACTAAGTTCCGCTAAGTGACTTAGTTCGAACTTCAGGTTCGGTATCGAATTTATAATATTTAAACAACACTTTAAAATCGCTAAATATATCATACTAATTCAGAATTATATAACTCAGGTTTTAGTCGGTCGACGAATGGATTTCATTCTCCAACAAAGATAATCTACTACATCAATTCAACAAAAGTGAAACGACTGCAACGTCGTCCGCATGGTCCGATTTTATTAATGTTAGTAATATTAAAGAAAAAAATAAAGTCAAATAAAAATATGAGTCTGCTTATGTAATATATAGTATTTATACCTTGTTCTGTCGACATCTGAGAGCAAGCATATCGGGGTATTAAAAGAGTTATGATCGCATTTAAAACTCGAGTAATATATAATGTATCTATCTCATTTTAACTCTATCCAAAGTCTATCCTTCTCTCTCTCTAGGAATTCTATTGATGGTAGTGGTCGTTGTTCAGCTTCAAGATCTGATCCTCGTATGTGTGTACAACGGCACGACAATGTTTGTGATTGTGTGTCGAGCACACCCATCTCGTCTTGCCACTGGATATGCTCTGGGCACAGAATGTAAATCCATTGATACTTAGAAGCGTTTTTCCTCGCCGCGACGTCACGTATTTCACTATGGAATAGAAATTGAATATTAGATGTTACCTCCGGTCTTAGACAAGCACTGGCACATGATTTAACTAAAGGTTATTTGTCATCTTAGACCATAATGATTGAAATGGTTGTATTTTAAACAAGGTTTCACTCGTGGCGTCGCCAACGTGTTACATATAAAAAAATAGCGTTTGTTCTTGGGGTTGAAGCTTGATTTATACCTAATTCATTCAAAATCGCTATCGTGGTTTAGCCGTCAAAACGTAACAAATAGATAGCGTTACTTTTTCATTTATATTATTAGTATAGACGTTGATCACACATTGCAGAAGCTCTGCAATTAGTTAAATCAATTTTGCCATATTTAAAGTTTTGAGGAAGATATATGAGATTTTTTATTTGACATCCAATAACTTTAGAAATTAATCACAAAGTTCGACACTTAAAAATAAATCCAAGATATTGAATTACCAAATTTGCTAAACGGTTTGCATTGGAAGAATGGAATAGGAGCACATGTGTTTGCGCAAGAACCTGTGCTCTATAATGTGACCTGCGCAGTTGGCTAACCTTCCTTGACAATCGCCGCTGTCGGCGAAATAAGTCAGGCAAGAAATTGAAAGAGGGTAGCTTTTTTTAATTGCATTCTTTTTAATATCAAGACTATATATTTTTTTTATGTTTCTGATAATGATTGACATTGTAATATATACATTTTGTAGAAATTATATTTGGATATATTTGTTAATATTAATTGTGATAGTTATATTAATAAGACAGTTTGTCTTAGAAACGTTGCTAAGTGGCTGTTCAGTTAAACACTGATTCTCTCTCTCCCTCATTATCGATTTGTCATTTAAAAGAAGAAGACAATGTATTGTTTAACTAATCATCCACTAAACAAATTTTATAAGTAAGGCCGAAAATTTTTAATGTCAATAATTATATATAATATATTGATGTTTTAAGATAGTTTGCATGTTCTATGGCATATTGGGGCACCAGTTTATTATATAAGACTTAAATAATAAATAAATTATTTTGATTTGATTTATTGACGATGCCAATGTTCATTGTTCATCTTCAAGATCTGGTCTTCGTACGTGTGTACAACGGCGCGACACTGTTTGTGGTTGTGGGTCGAGCACACCCACCTCTTCCTTAGACCAGACACACTCTTTTCGCAGAAAGTAAACCCATCAATACTAAGAAGAATCTTTCCACGCCGTGACGTCACATACTTTACTATGGAGTAGAAATTTTATATTAGATATTACTTTCGATTGTTATATTGTATATTAGCTATATGGTTGCATTTGAAACTGACGTAATGTTTTTATAAAATAGTTTATTATTCAAATAGGAAAAGGCGTTTTTAGACTGCATATAAAGACAATACGTAACACCCAGGGCAAGACCTAAAATTATGAAAAACATCAAAGAATAAAAGTCCGTTTATAATTTTAAACCGACTCGTTTCGCTTGTATAGTTCAATATTTTTATTGAAACGCTAATATTTGTTACAAATTTACTCCACTAACCGTTATTCGTAGCCCTCTGATTCGTAAATAGAAAACGAATGCTAGCTTCTGAGATACAGCCTTGTAAACAATTCTACTATCAGTAAACAAAGCGCTTCATTTCTTGAAAATAGTACATATAGGGTAAATATGAGCAAGTAATTGCTGAAATAATTTGATATACCTATTCAACATTGCCTTAAAAGGGTCACTTCTTGTTTTAAACTAGATAATGAACTTAACCACAAATAATAAAGACTCCTGCTGATAGCTTTCTTCTTTCTTCATATTACTAGACAAAAGTTGACTTTGTTTAACCGAAATCCGATTCCGTAAAGTTTCTTGTTATGTTATTAATAACATTATAATATTTTTGATTGTATAGCATATATCTAGAAATAGTAAAATCATTAATCTTGTTTGCTAGAAAAGAAATCCGATTGATGAAAGTGTCAAGTATCTAAATATACGTTTATGTACATAACAGAGTGCAAAATTTTACAATGTTACAGCATTTCTAATAAACGTTTTATAGTGGAATAGTAACATGCTATAATAGATGACATATCGATTTCTTTCTGTCTGTTATCAGGTAATTGACATTTGAAAGAAGATGACAAAAATATTACTATACAACAACCATACGATGCTTGTTAGTAAGGGAATACAAAATTACAAAAATTAGGTAGGTAGGTGTTAAATAACAGAAATTAAAGTTTCTTGCAGTTTCATAATATGATGTCCATGATAGCAGGCCTAGTCATGGCGAGTGATTATGGTTATTATTAAATTTAACTATTTCATTGTCTATAGTGTGAATGAGAGCACTGCATCCTTTGTTGTTATGAGTAGAACAAACCCATCTTGTCTTATAATTCGTTTCCTTTTTCTTACAAAACGTGTAATTACCTATCTTGATCATCTCTCTCCCTCGTTTCGATAAAATGAAAGAGCACCCTTCATCTAAAAATATACAAAACAAATTAAGAAACACATTTTTTTTTTATTTGTGTAATCAAATGACTTTATTTAATTGTTTATATTAATAAGGGTATAACATACAACGTTTATATTGAAGGACAAATAAACAGAGAATGTGTGTTTTTTGGGCTTAGAACCTTCTCGGAATTACGCAGAACAACTCACCAAAGTTTCATCACAATCGGATGAATGGTTAAGAAACGTAGAGAGGACAAAAAATATTTTGAAATATACATATATAGATTAAGTACCTTCTCTATTACTTTTGTAATACTTGATCCCGTTGTAGTCTTGTAGTAATATATTACAAATATATTTTACTGATTGAGACCTAGGAATGAATAAAATAAAATCTTCTTTGATGAAATCACAAAATGTATATATAAAAGGATATTATTATTTTCCCTCTTTCAAGAAAGTAAAAGTATAATAGCCTCGTCAATATCCATTAGTAGATCAATTAATCTGACAATGTTTAAAATTGTTAAATAAACCTAGAAAAAAGTTATTACCTGTTGACCGCATAAGAACCGCTAACCAGCAAAGATCGACAGAACAGATTATACGGTAATTGCTTGTTTCCTTTCGCCCGTTCTTCTCGGGTCCAAGGTGTACCTTTCTACGCCGGTGCTAGATTTTTACAGTCAATAAGGATGTGTGTCACTTCTATATTAAACAAAGATTGATACTTTGACTTTGACCAAAAATAAATAAATAAATTTGTCACAGTCGACATTAAGACAACGTTTTATGTTTTTATTTTTATTTAATACAATAAAGATACACAGACAGTTTGAAATCATTACTAAGATGAATGAATTACTACTAAAAATATTTTGCACAACGCAGCCTAAGAAAATATAAGTACGGCAGGCTTACAGCATATAGCAAAATGTGCTGAACCTTTGGAAATTTACGGAAATCAAATAATGAAAAACAGTATTTATGCAATTATTTGACAAATTAATAGTACATTATGTTAACTAGACGTGCTACATCTTATTATTAGATTTTTTTTGGATATTATAAATTATTTTAAAGAGGCGAAATGAAGAAATCGATATGATAGATGCAAAAAGGTGTTTTTTATACGGAATGCATAAGTCATGTAAACACTGTAGAAAGTATTAGACCATTTCTTATATGGTCAATGTGGACCCATGTGGGATCTGAAATGTTACGATAATATACTAGCTCTCAGTCACAATTCAAACAGGAACATAATAACTTTACTTGGTGATGATGATAGGGCTTTGAGCAAACCCGTCTGGGTACCAGATACTCATCAAATATTCTACTGCTAAATAACATTACTTAGTATTGTTATGTTCCGGTTTGAAGTGTAAGTGAAGATTGTTCTTCTGTGATGTGTTCATTATAAATAAATACAATCTGGTCCTCGATTGTATGCACCTTCGCCTTGCACCGGAACCGTTCGTGGGTAGCGCATCGCCACCTGACCTTGCATCCCTGGACGCCATTGTGGCGAAATTTGCATTCATTTATAAACAGAAACCGCCTGCCTTTTATCATCTGAAAGAATACTTCGCAATTATCCGCAATTTCTGTAACAAAATTTCATTTTTATTACGTTGACAAACATAATTAGTTAAAAATGTAAAGTAATAGTATATATAGTTTGATATTTCAGAAAAAACGTATGACAAATAATAATTTTGCAAATAACGTTCCATAAACCATTTAGGTGACAATCATTTAAGCATAATAAAACAAATATGCTCCATGTTACAATTTACTTGTTTGTCAAATAATATTTCATAGATGGCTATTTACAGAATCTATATATTGTATAAGGATAAAAATATAATTCATTGTTTTGCAAAAAGTTATATGTAAAAATAAAAATTGACGATTGTTTTTTTGGGTAAATGACAGGATCCCTAGATACATAAGGTAATTGAATAAAATGACAGAGTCGTACGCCATCTCGCCAGCTAACCACATACATATCGCTATATTCAATTTAATGTACATGAATAAGAATCGATTTCTACAAAATGAACTAGTAGTAAAGCTTCGCGCCTCTCATGAACTTTATTTACAAATTCCAAACTATTCTAAAAACCAGCAAAATATTTCCTTAAGTCACTTAGAGTTCAATTTAGCTTGATACATCTTGTCTATATTCCTAGGCGGATGATTATGGTTTTCACAAGCCAGAACAATCTTTCCATCGACCGTATGAATCCGGGCTGAACACCTCCGAACGGAACATCGCCACCTTATTTTTCTTTTCGTTACACAATTTCTTGTAAACGAGTAATTATTACGAAGAAGCAGCATAAAACCACGACGAGTTTGAATCAATTTCACTGTAAGAGTAAAAACTGAAGAGTTATGTATCGATTATAACATACTGGCAAAACTTGAGAGACGTTGCCTATGTGTATGCCAATTGAAAAGGCGATTGATCGGACGAAGCGAGCGTCGAGTTACAACCAAATGGATAATATATAGACCATAATAATGAATATTTGTTTTAAGTTTTCAAGAAACGGAAAATTTTTTAGAATGTAGGAACTAGCATTCATATCATATTCACACCAACATACATATACAACACATACACACACACGCACGCGCACACACACACACACACACACACAAATAAATGCGCACGCGCACGCATGCATACACATACATTTTAATCCCACATTTGGTAATTACTTCTCTTATTATTACTTTTTTTTTTTTTTTATATTGTTTCCTTATTATTGTTGTAGCTTAAATATCTTCTTTATTTGTACCTAATTCGTGATATGGAAGAGCGGAGTTTCCTGGCACAGGCTTTTCATATGCTTAAAAGGAGACTCCAACAACCTTATATTTAAGTACAAACTTGTTAAAAAAAAAAAATAAATAAAAAAAAAAAAAAATATTTGTGCTCACTTTCATCGTAATTCATATCAATTTACATATTAAATTAACCTCAAACAGATACACCATAATTCATTTATATAAAGATGTAATCATTTCATCTGTTCAACAACTCAACCAAGTAAAGACAAATTTTTAAGACGTTCTAAAAAATCCTTTATATCATCGACGTAATCGCCCGTAACTTGCCAAATTATAATATAACTAGCTGTGCCACGCGGTTTCACCCGCGTATAATTAATAAAAATAAGCCTAGAGCCTTCCTCGATAAAAGGACTATCCAACACAAAAATTATTTTTAAATTCGAACCAGTAGTTTCTGAGATTAGCAGGATCAAACAAACGAACTCTTCAGCTTTATATGTTAGTATAGATGCTTAGGCTTAATATATTTTTTTAAATGTAATTCGAATATAAAACATTTGTAATAAAAACAATAGTTTTTGTCATAGTTCGTTTGGCTCTCAGAGAACTTTTGTAAGGATTAATTCGAGACAATTTAATTTCCTAATTTTATCAGTAGATAGTTTAAGCAAGACACATATTTCTCTGTTAACGATAATTTATAATATATATTTATTTTGCCAAAGAAAAAGAATCACAAGCGATACTTCTTTTTTTTTAATAATGATCGATGATTACTGCTTTTGCTAACATTAATTTAGGCCACTACACTATACAAAGAAAACAACTTATTTTATACATATTCTATCTATATTCTTATTATAGTTACATTTCACACGATATACAAATTAAAATCCGATAAATCAAGGTACGTTAACATGATCTTATAACGTATATGGTATCAGATCATAAATATTTTAAAATAACAAATTACTAAATTTAAACTAAATATTAATATAGGATTAAAGATGTCAAGTGTTACTATGACTGTACATATAATTTATGTTAGATAATAACTTTCTATTAGAGATTTTTATCTATATCAAATATGATTCCCAGTAATCTATTAGGTTCTGCCTTAGTTATACAAATCTAATATTAACTATTCTCCTGGGATATTATCCAATAAATACGTACGCAAAGACAAATGACACTTTGCCACGGCTATGACGAAATTAAACAAAGGGAAGTCAATATTATCTAAATTGTTCGTACAATCGTTTAATTATAAGAAAATAAATTAATCTCACACGGATAAATTAACACGTTACTGGACTCGGACTACAATATCAATTGACAATCTACATCCTACAAGCGCGGAGAAGTCAAAACCACTACATTTTCTAGCTCCCTTGGAAATTCGAAATTTATCAAATTTTTAAAGAGGAACACCCGCTGAACATCAGTGATGTCATCACTGATGTTCAGCGGGTGTTTCGTTATATACCGATATCTCTCTTTCTTTCGAAATTTCGACATCCGAAAGTAGAAGACACAGCATTGTTTAACTAATAAACACTCCACTAACACATTTGGTAAAGCCATAAGACATTAAGTAAAGCGACAGATATATTTCAAAGGGTAATAATAATAATAGTCGCCAACGCACTTTCGTTCTTAACAGTAGAGTGATGTGAAAAAAGATCCCGTTTAAAAAGTTTGCATGACGTCCTTCATTTAAATTTAAAAAAAAAACTCAGGAAACAAAATGTAAAGGCCGCCAATTGCATTAATTTAAACTCTTTATATTTAATAAAATTATCGGATCAGCAATCTTCTAACCCTTATTTTTAAATTACTAATACTAAGAATCCGATATCTTTACAATATATAAATACATTTTGTTTATAGCAAGTCTATGCTATTGAAGTATATTCGTTAAAAGACACTTCAAAACTGCTTGCAAAGGTAGTTGAAATTCAAATATTTATTCTGGTTTTTAAGAAGAAAGCCAAGCAGCGCGACATTTGTGAGGACATTAAAAACATTAAAAATATGCGTTACGTATTTAGGGATAGCCCTAGATCGTTTATATAAACGAACGCATCTTATATATAAACGGTTTATTATATAATTCGGTATTTCGAAGCAACCTGGTCGAAGTCGAGATATTTATTTCCGTCATGGTTATGGAACTCTTGAGATCTGACTATCGCTCCGTTGATCGTGAAATAGAAAGCCCTGCATCCACGCTTAGTGCATCTCCATCGAATCCTGTCCCTTCCCTCGGGTTGTTGGTAGAACTTCATGTTCTTGTAAACCATTTGTGTCCTTCCGTTCGTCGCTTGGAAGAAGTACGCTGAAATAATTTTCCATTATATAAAATCATGTTATATAAATAATAAAATCTTATATACTAATCATGCATTTTCACGTTTTAACTATGACATAAATGATTACAATTAAAATTATTTATATCATATTGCAATATCTCCATAATTTAAACTATTTAAACTGGTTATATGTCATAAAAAAAATCGAATTGTTATTTATTAATTAAATTATATATCAGAATTATATATTAGGTACCAAAAAATGAAATACAAACAGCTTCTCATATTATTTTTAATACACTTTTGAGCTAAAACAGTGATTTCTATTTGCCTACTATCTAATAAATTGATACATTTACAAGTTAATTAAGTAACGTTAACATCACACATATTCATATTTATAAGCAATCTGTCAGTCCTTTATTCGACGATCGCTTTTAACATAACGGATATTACACAAATACTCCATTTTAAAACATGATAAAGGCCTTCTGTCCAATTCATTTAATTAAAAATAATATGACGGTTGATAATGTGTATGTGTATCTCGGACCCTAACGATCTCCGAGCCTAGGGTGTAACAAATCGCCGTACACCGTTTCTTCGTACAGCACCACCGTATCTTCCCTCCGACCTTCCCGCGATTATAGTACTTATTACCATTATAAATTAACTGTTCTTTTCCTTTACTGTTTAAAACTATCTCACCTGAAAATTTAACATGTGTCAAATTAAACGATATTTTTTTTTGTAAAAATAATTAAATTAAAATGTATTGAGAAAACCCATTTAGGAATGATATTTTGAAAATTATTTCAATATTTATACAATAGATAAGCGGTAACGCTTTGTGCTAGCCCATCGGGCTATATAGTAAGCCAATATCTCTGAGTGGGGTATCAAATGAAAGGATTTGATTTGTATATTACAAAATTGACTGTTTGATAGCGGGAAGGTGGGTAGTAATCGGGGTTTTATTTAATTTTTTAATTTAAATTTTATGTTATTATGAGGAAAGCTTTACACTTATTTAGTACTGAAACTGTAATAATAATAATGGTTCTCCTACCCGCTTTCGGCCACGGCGGCCAATCTCAAAAGAGATTAGCCAACTGCGCAGGAGATATTATAGTGCACAAGCATTTGCGCAAACATAGGTGCACTCTCTATTCCCTAACTCTCATTACCCGATGGGACGGCAATCCGACACGATTGGAAAAAGAGAAACTGTACTGTAGAGGTGACCAGCACATATTCGTTTGCCTTTCAATTGCATTTATTTAAAATTATAAAAAAAAACAACAGAACACAAGCAAAACTACGGCATTTATAATCAGTTTTGTTTATCTACATTAGATGAAATTTAACCACATACATAAAGAAATACATACGAGTAAATAGCGAACATCTTCTTAATCATCTAAATGACAATGTTTGTATATAAATTCTCTATTTCAACATTTATCTAAGTGCAACTGTTATTATTGATAAACATGCGATAAAACACCATTCACATAATATTTCATAACATTCAAATTTTAAACTTTCTATAGCTATACGACAAGACTCTAAAAGTTTCTTTTTTATTGTATAGGAAAGCGGACGAGCGTATGGGCCACCTGATGGTAAGTGGTCATCAACGCCCATAAACATTGGCATTGTAAGAGATGTTACCATCGCTTACATCGCCAATGCGCCACCAACCTTGGGAACTAAGATGCTATGTCCCTTGTGCCTGTAATTACACTGGCTCACTCACCCTTCATACCGGAACACAACAATAGCAAGTACTGCTGTTTTGCGTTAGAATATCTGATGAGTGGGTGGTACCTACCCAGACGAGCTTGCGCGATGCCCTACCACCAAGTGACGAAGCCCTACCACCAAGTTAAGGCTAAATGTCGCTTCATTTTTCATTTAAGCTTCAATTATGTGTATGACTTCCAGATATCCCTAGAATGGCGCCGTCGAACATTTTCACGGACACTTTGCAGTTTTTCCTTTTCCGACGTGAACAGTACCACACGCTTCTTCCCATCAAGTTACCATAATTACTTGAAAAGGTATTCTTGCCAACACGAAGTAAATACCGGTCTTCACGCAGTGGTATCAATTCGTAACCTTGAAATAAGAAAAATGTGTTATAATATATCATAACGCAATATAAGAGGAGTACCAACTGGAAAACTTATATTTAAAAAAATATATACTCTTTGTTCGTATTCTATGCGCTCACGCTGAAAGTTTTTTTTTTTATTGTAAAGGTAAGCGGCCGAACATATGAGCCACCTGATGGTAAGAGGTCACAACGCCCATAGCCATTGGCATTGTAAGAGATGTTAACCATCACTTACATCGCCAATGCACCCCCAACCTTGGGAACTAAAATGTTATGTCCCTTGTGCCTGTAATTACACTGGCTCACTCACCCTTCAAACCGGAACACAACAATACAAAGTACTGCTGTTTTGCGGTAGAATATCTGATGAGTGGGTGGTACCTCCCCAGACGAGCTAGCACAAAGTCCTACCACCGAGTTATACAATTGTTGTTGAAAGAAACCTTAGCGCAAGTGCGCAAAGCTTTCTGACATAAAATCATCAAGGAAAAATAAGGTGCCCTAGTCACTATATTCTGATGTTTTAAAAATCACGTACCTATATATTTTTTAGCTCTACAGCTGATACATTTTGAAAGAGTTTTATTTATTATAACAGTTTCAAAAATAGCTTCTAAAATATTTTATGTAAAACATGTACATACGGTTTTTATAGTTATATCAGCTTTAACAAAACTCATAATTATGCTTCGTTAGTTAGTCGCATTGATAGCACGTTAGATAAGTAACCTGAGTGCATATGGACTTCACAAAATATAACTTTTTTTAAATATTATCATCAATCTGGCCTTTATATAAACAAGACCGAAATCTATGTTTTTTCATCACATCTTCCACCTATTACAATATTAACAAATTTTATGAGTTGAGATTGTTTGTATTATATGATTGATTGTTAGTACAATTTCCAACAAATACCACTACATATATATATAACCTTCATATCAAAGACTCAAAGGGTAAGCTCAAAAAAAAAATTTTTACATTAATTTGAAAATCTTGTAAAATTTAGACCATAGACTGATATCGATTAACAAAAAAAAAAAATAGAAAAACATGACATTTCTGAACTCTTTATTAGTTACATGGAGTGTGCGAGTGATGACCAACGCTCCTTATTATTTTCGTGCCGTACATTCTAACCCTGGCCGGGCATTTCTTGCTGATTCTCTTGGAGCAGTACCACGTGGTGAGTTTGGATATCTCTCGGCTGTTAGTTGAAAACGTAAAGTTATTTATTTGCAATAAATACCGGCCGCTAGGAAGAGGAATTAATTGTACATCTGTAAATATAATATTTTTATTAGTATTAAAATTAGTTTAGTCATATTTGATAATATTTTTATTAAAAACTTTCTATCCGTTTCTAAGTAGAGACTACGTATTTACTTTATTATTAATGTAAGGTCCTAAGAGAGTTTAATGACTTCTTTCTTTGGTCATGTATAATTGTGTTTTACACTCAATTTCAATTCTGTTTTTATAAAAGATACCATCGGTTCTTGGAACGGCGGATCCTTCGTCGGTTTGTCACTAATATACTTTAAGGTAGGTATCAAATGTATAAATAAAAAGTAACTGTAATGACTTCACTTTAAATAAGTTTTTTTTTATATATAAATCATTCAACCGAAAACAAAAATGCTAATTCAATGAAAAATTAATTTAAATCTAACGTTTATTAATATATTAAAGATTTACTAATCACTATTAACAAAAACGAAAAAAAATCTAAGCGCAGAGACTGGTGTCATCATAACTTCACATAGAGGCCGTCGTGTATCCGGTACTTGGACGGCGGATGGTTGTGTTGGTCGGCTATGTCCATAACATCGAAGTTGTCATCTAATTTTAACTTCGCGTTGCAACCCTTGGAATTGTTCGTAGAACAGTACCAATGCGACCAGTTCCTATTCTTGCACATTTTCTTGCAATAGTACGTGTAGTCGTCCAGGATAACGATTTCCTTGCCAGTATACCGCGACTTTACCACTGTCATTACTAAAAATAATTTGTTCGTTAAAATATACATAGTTGAAAAGCAACCTTGAAACACAAGGAGTTTGGTTGAGAAACGAAAACGTTTCATGGCTCAAATAGCTCTCTGCTCTACTTCTTCTCTACTTATTGGATCCAATGATTATAAAAAGAGAGGCGGATTAAACATTTGCTATATGCATTTGATTTTATATGGAATTTTATTTTTCTTTACGGTACGCACCTACCTAATCCATCTTTTAGACTGAGATTAAAAAACAATCATCCAAAAGTGAAAGCGTCCGTATTTTGAAGAGATTTATCGAATTATTTGGTTCTTGTGAAAAAAAAACATTAAACAAATTTTAAATTTCTATTTTCACCAGCAGGTCACGTCAACTTTTAATTATCATCTAGAATAATACTCACAAGCAAATTTGATGGTTTTAATTTCCAAAAATACATGTGTAGAACATCGAGTTGTTATTATTTTTACATACAACTTATACAATTTAAATTACTTAATGTACATAAGTGTGTTGTTGTTTAAAAATAGTGCCTTATTGCACTAGCGATTTATGAACGTAACGATTTAGAGAGATTTCGGCGCGGAAATAACGTAGTATATGATTTACTGTCTAACGTAATCGTCTTAGGAGTATTAAAGTAAATATTTGTGTTTTTTCGTTGAAATCTTTCGCGTTACCGAATATTGCAAACGACGAATCCTCTGCGAGTGTATTGCGAACGAGCGGCGAGTGCACTGGTCGATGACCTCGCTCTAATACGTTTTCAAATCGCTAACATCATAAAATGTTATATACCGTCAATATATATAATTATTGCACATCGACCTTTGAAAAGAGACAATCGGCTAATAAAGAATTGGTATATTTTAATCAATTACACAGAAATTTATAATTGTTTTAACAACTCCTGATAGATACCGGAGTGTTAATGTTTCGTGCGACAGAGATAACGCTCTACAAATCCGAAATTAGTCGATTATCTCTTTTTAATGGACGATGCGCAACATATATTGACGGGCATTGTACTTACTTATACATAATGAGATCTTGTTCTTTGGGTTAAGATTTAATAAAGTATTTTAATTAGAGGTCGCGGATTAAGCTGTTCCAAGTAACTTTTAAGTTTGTAAAATACTTGATCAATATATTAAATTCTTTTTATTGTTTATTTTAATTAATTACTTGTATTCAATATTTATTCTTGTTACAATATGTACGTTAACTATATATTAAGATTACTTATTTATATCTTTGGTTCAACGAGGCATTAATGTTTACAAAGCGTATATCAGATTAAGGCTTCTATCATATATGCTAAATATAGCTATATACGTATTTTAAGAAGAGAAATACTATATTTAAATTATATATAAGCAGATACCGACTTCTAATATTTTCTTAGCAGATTTACAAGATTTCAACGAAATAAAAAGTATTATTTTATGTTTCTATTCGAAAGGTGCATCCATGCGTGGAGTTCGTCTTAAACCGTTTTTTTTTTATAAAATATATTTAATTTTATTTGTATATATAGTGGTATATACATGCTATAGTTTTTATATTCCTTTATTACAACTGCAAAACCCATTAGGTACGAGTTTGAGTTCAATGAAACGAGAATCAACAAAATCTCACATTATAAATATAAATAGATTGATCTCTTACTACTTATATTTTGTCGAAAATCTCAATTTAATTACCCATAGGCATATCCTTGGCATATCCTTCACAACAATATCTACTAAGCTATGAAAAAGGCAAGACCACGTTAACACTACTAACTACTACATTATATTCCATGATAGTCTTATTTAAACATAAATTATAAGTTTATTTGATTAACATTTATTTCAACTGTCGAAAAATATCATAATATCGTTAAATTTAATTAAAAAAATAAATTACTTTGAATATAAAAAGTATAATAAACTAATTATTTCACTTCGGAGCAAACAAAAATATTGTTTCAAAATAAACTTACATTTTGGAATGTTTATATATTATATAACGGTTGTCCCAAAATTAAAGCAAGATTTAAAATTGCAGCCATTTTTGCATTTTTGCAGTAAATTGTTGGGAGCCCTGTAAAAATAGTTATTTGATAGCTGAGAGTTTAGTGGTTAGTAAAAATGGAGCGTTATACGATATATCAATGTGTTTCCAATATTGAACAATTTTTAAATTAATTATATATGTATATAATTAACTAGGCTACCATTATATATTACGTTTTGAATAAAATTATTAAGATTTAATATTTATCGTCCTGTTACTATATCATTATCCACAAAACATATATTATATTTAAATATTCCTTTTCTGTTAATACAAAAACATTGCCTTTAATTATTATTAATAAACAAACTTTCTTTCGCATATATAATATAAGTTATGAAAAAAAAACTGCCTCGTTGGTCTAGTGGCTAGATATAAGGCCGCAGACCCGGTGGTCCTGGGTTCAATTCCCAGGTCGGGCCAATATAGTTATTGGGTTTTTCTGTCAGAAAATTCTCAGTAGCAGCCCGGAGTCTGGAAGTTGGAAGTGTGTACACTCCCGTGCCTCGGAAAGCACGTTAAGCCGTTGGTCCTGCGCCTGAACTTTTTCCGGTCGTATCGGATTGCCGTCCCATCGGATTATGAGAGCTAAGGAAAAGAGAGTGCACCTGTGTTTGCGCACACACTTGTGCACTATAATATGTCCTGCGCAGTTGGCTATCTCTCTTGAGATTGGCCGCCGTGGCCGAAATCGGTCTGGAGGACCTTATTTTTTTATTATAAGTTATGATTAGAGGCAATGTTTGAATAGTAGTAACTGAGATTTCTGTAGCTATGTATAGTAAAAATTGTAAGAACTGTCCGTATATAAAATATTTGTTTAGTTCATTAATCACGAATACTAGTAACAATAAACAAATCATATAAATGTAATTGTTTAAAATATCGTCTGTCTATCTGTACACATCACACGAAACAATTGGATGGATTTAATGTTTGGTATTTAGGCTTTCATTATATTTAAAGAAATATTGTATTCCTGGGATAATTTACTTGTTAATAATAAAATATTTCCAGGAGAAAAAATATATCTTACAATGAATTAAACGAGACCATAGACAAATATAATATTTAGGGACTGATTGAAGATAATTCTTAAATACGAATATACAGTCCATCTTCAATAACAAAATTGGGTGGTTTATGGTTATGTATTAAGTACTTCCTCGTTATCATCCTCGAGTTATCATTGGTGACGATGATCCTCGCACAGCAGGGTGAGCCGCGCGTGCAGCTCCATGTATTAGTACGTTGCATCGTCTTATGTTTATAGAATGTGAAGCCGTTGACAATTGCGAGCTCCTTACCCGTTTCTTTGATCACCCATTTTACTGAAAACAAACATATTAATTAATATCCGCCGCTGAACCTTTACATAGCGAAAAATAAAAAAAATACAAAATCAACTCAGATAACATAACAGAAATGAAACTCCATTTTGCAAAAGATACGCTTCATTTTGTAAGCATCAGATCTACAAATGTTTACTAAAAAAATTACCTGGAGATTTTAGTCCTATCGAACCTAAAAATGTTCCACAAATTTTGTATAAGAGAATCACTATTATTTATATGATAACTAGTTTTCGTTAGCTTGGGAGAGGGAGGGCCAGGTATTATGAGTTCCAGTCATAGCTTGCATTACCAAATTACATCAAAATCGATTCATTGGTTTAGCCGTAGAAGTGTAACATACAGGCAGACAGAGTTACTTATACATTTCTAATATTAGTATAGATGTATTATATATATATTATTATTATAAAACAATATGCCCCCGCCGCATCTGTACTGTCTTGTCTGTCAGAACACGATAAAGTCAAAAAGTACCGAACGAATATTAATTACGTTTTCACGGTTCACCAATGGACGGAGAGATTCATAATTTTAGATGGTCATTAAGGTTTTGTGTAAATCCGGGACGGGCAGCTAGCGATAAATAATACGTAATAGAATAATGATAATTTAATGATTCGATTAAAAAAAAGACTTGTAAATAATTATTTTATTTCTAACAAAACAGTGAACATTAATTAGGCAAATTATTATTGCGTATAAATAACTTAACGCTAAAATAAACACAAAATAAATTACTTTTTAGATATACATATATTAATAATGGTAGAATGTATTAGATTAAAATGTAACTCGGGTATTTTTACACAAAACCAACTGTCATGACACTTATGGAGACGTAGTCTACATTTTTTTTTTTTTTCAAATTAATCCAAGCCCTATCTTGGGATACAAAGATATAATTTGAAAAAAATAAGTTTAATATTTGCTGCGGTCGCTGTTCTCCATTACTTAATATACAGCTGGGCTAGAAGATTGATATTCTTATCTAAGGAGAGTTGATGCTCGATGTAGCATCAAGAACAACTATCTGTATAAACATAGATTCCTTATTAGATAAGCACTATTACAACTTTAAGCGTTTTTCCGTCAAGAAAAAAAGGGTTAGGTAAAAGAAATAACGAGTCACTTTAAAATATATTTTTCACTAAATTTAAAATTATTATTAAAGTAATAACAATACTCTCTATTTTTGAATTACAGTTTCAAGTAAACGCCGTCTTTTATTAAAAAACTTGGTGGCTGGTGGTCGTGAACGAGTACCGGGTCAATGAACTTATTCGTGTTATTGTCGAGTTTGAATTTGGCTCTGCAATCGCCACCTTTAGTGCAACACCAATGGCTGGTCTTCCTGTTCATTACCCTTAAATAATACGTGTATCGATCGATTATAGCGAGCGGCTTACCGTTCGTCTTCATTACCCATTGCACTGCATTAAAAAAGAGTAAGTTTATCAGCATTACATAGTTGAATCGTTATAAATTATCGAAGAGAGAAAGAGACAAAAAATATTTTGCAAATTGCGATACAGTTCTAGGAGTTGCAGGACTATTGGGGATTGGTTAACGAGTAAATAAAAAAAACTGCATTTTTCATTTTACAAATTTTCTTAATGTTGTTTCTTATTTCAATTCTAGCTTGAATCAACTCTGCTTCTTTTATAAAATTGAAGTGGAACTATTTTGATTAAGTACTTAATATACATCTTATTTTCAGTTTACTTAATATTAACTATCTGAAAACATCAGAAAGGCTACGTCGAAACTGACTTATAAACGTAAATATCAAATAAACAATTGAGCTTATTCAAGAAATGTTCTTGAATTATTAAACATTTATTTACATTAAAACCTTAAATAAATACAAATAAAAATTAAAAATATTTACTCTACAAATCGTCACCGCGTGGAATGGTAGCATGAATGCTAGCAGCATTTCCCCTTTGAATCGCAATTCCGATTCTCTGGGCGAAAAATGAACCGGCCCTCCTGTCACCAGTTGAATTATTAACATGGCTATATCCATATTTATATATAGTTTACGGTTATGTTTGTCATTCCCTTATATTAATGTAATGGTTTAGTTCTGTAGCCTTTATGTATTTCTGATTAGCCTAAAGATTGGCTAGGAAAGAATACGTACATGCTTCTGACATTAAATCGTCCACAACCTTGGTACCAACCTCAATAATTAATTGGTCAACAAAGTTTTTAATAAAAATAAATAAGTCCTTATGAAGCATCTTAAACTCCATTAAGTCTTAGTCACAATAGATCCTTGTACTGTTTTATTGTAGATAATAAATATAATAACGCATACGGGATAACGTAACTTTATTCATAAAAGTAACAATATATATATTTTACTTTGTAATAGGTATATTTCGTCTAGCTTCGTTCCAATTAAAAAAAAAAGTTATGTAAATGTATATATATATAAAAATATATATATATATACAAATAGAATAACGAAAATACTTGGTCTAAATTTTCAAATAAACACCATTACGTACTATGTATTTTGGCGGTTCATGATTGTGTTCATGTACAGTTCGTATCATCTCGTGATTATCGCCAACTATGCTGAATTTAGCTTTACAAGTGCCGCCCTTTGTGCAACGCCAGGTACTCGTCCTCGTATTCTTGAATCCACAATAGTATGTAAACCCATTGAAGATTGCGAGCTGTACTCCGGTGTTTTTTACCACAAACTGGACTGAAAATAAAATTAACATTGTTGTTTCAGAACCAAAGTCCACTCAATTGATTAAAGTTTCTGAGATTTATTTTTTTATTTTATAGGTAGGCGGACGAGCATATTGGCCACCTGATGGTAAGTGGTCACCAACGCCCATAGACAATGACATTGTAAGAAATGTTAACCATTGCGTACATCGCCAATGCGCCACCAACCTTGGGAACTAAGATGTTATGTCCCTTGTTCCTGTAATTACACTGGCTCACTCACCCTTCAAACTGTTTGCTTTGCTGTTTTTCTGTTTTGCGGTAGAATATCTGATGAGTGGGTGGTACCTACCCAGACGAGCTTGCACAAAGCTCTACCACCGAGTAATCTGAGATATAATAAAACAAAATTGATAAAATAAACTCATAAGAAGCTATAGTAAGGAAGCTAATTTTGATTACGATGGATGAAAATAATAATGACAATATTAACAAGTTTTAAGCCCGTTTACTATAGTCAGAGCCAATTTGTCTTGATTACGTATAGTAGAATTGTATAATTGACGATATACATTTTTTTATTTAAGCACAAATATCTGTCATCGTTATACATTTATAACAGATAGTAATCCTTTATTTGTAAGCAATAGTAATCGTTTCTCGTATCTGGAATATCCGGGCATTATTAATTATTATTAATAATATATATATTTTTTTAATAGTATAGGTTAGTGGACGAGCTTATGGGCCACCTGATGGTAAGTGGTCACCAACGCCCATAGACAGTGGTTTGTATATTTCTTAAAAAAAACAACATCAGCACTGCGCCACCAACCTTGGGAACTAAGATGTTATGTTCCTTGTGCCTATAATTACACTGGCTCACTCACCCTTCAAACCGGAACACAACAACACAAAGTACTGCTGTTTTGCGGTAGAATATCTGATGAGTGGGTGGTACCTACCCAGACGAGCTTGCACAAAGCTCTACCACCGAGTAATAATTGCTCAAACAAATGAATGAAAAATACATGATACAGATCTTTAATCCATGAATCATCTTAAGCACACAGAAAAACGCACGATTATTCAAGCAAAAATATGTTATAGTGTACTTATTATTCGAGTATATTATGATTGTTAATCGCGAGTTCGATATTTGCTCATGACAGATATTTGCAAAGATGCAGATGGCTCCGGGCCAGCGGAATGTTAAGTGTTTGTTTGATTTATTTGTCAGAAATTTTCAAATAAACACCATTCCGTACAACGAAATGTGGCGGAGTGTGATTGTGCAGCAACTCGACGCGGGAAATTTGATTTGTTTCATTTTGTAAAGTGAACCGAGCCTTGCAGTTCCCGCCCTTCGTGCACCGCCAAGAGCTCGTCTTCTTGCTTTTAATACCACAGTAGTACGTGAAACCGTTGATGATCGCCAGCTTTGTACCTGAAGTTTTCGTCACCCAATGCCCTGCAAAAAATAAAGAGAAAATAATAAGAAGGTATCATAACAGTTTATTACAAAAAACGTTAACCGCTGGTGAACTAAATAAACAGCAGTATTTACCAAAGATTTAATTAGGAATGAACTATGAAATTAGAATTAAACTAAAGCTTTAATAGATTGTAGCCGATAAGTGTAATTGCGACTTATCTTGTTCATTAACAATATTATAAATAAATTTAAGAAATCGTCGGCATGTCGTCACGGAATTGGCACTCGCTAAACTGAGAGCGCACGTGCAGTCGTATAGTTCAAGTTCACAGTTCACACTCGCAGCGACGACGTCGGGCGCGCCGCGTCAGCGGGCTCTGCGAAGGTCACTCGCATAGAAACCCACGCAAAAACTTCATAGATAAGTCGCAATAAATCTTTATGTAGAGAAAAATTAAAAAAAAAAACCTGTTTTTTTTATATGCAAAATTTGGTGTTTTAGGTATTGGTAAAAATTGTTTAATTTAATGTATACTGTTTGTTTTTCAAATAAAAAGAAAATAAACGTTAACAGTTTCTACCTTGTTATAATTGTAATTGCCTTGTAGTGTAGTTATCAGCTCGGCGGCTTATACGGTTGCAGTTCCAAGTTTAAATGATAGGTCAGACTAATAAAACTTTTTTTCTATCCAGGAATTCTGAGTACCCGTCCGATGTAAAGAAGCATTACACTCCCGTGGTTTGTATGCCACATATAGCTTTAAATGTCCTAAGGCGCTTGCTTGGATTGCCGTCCCAACGTATTATGAGCAGTCACCTGTGTTTACGCACACACTCGTGCTCTATACTATTTCCTGCGCACTTGGCTCGTCTTTGAGATTGTCCATCTTAGCCAAAATTCGCTCGTTTTGTTATACCATAGTTTGTAATGGTTTTTTTTAATTCTTAAAAATGGAAATACTTACTTGAAGCCGAACCTGATCACGAGTTTGAACAAACAAACTATGAAAAACTATCCACAGGTAATAAAATATCTCATTCTTTTATAGTACCTATGTTGTCAGTGAAATTCAACGTAAGAACTAAAATCTTTAATCAACATAGAGTCGTTATACTTGCTTATCGATTGTCAAAAATCATTCACTGATACGGAAATAAATGATTCCGATGAGAAAAGCACTGCCGAAATCGAATCGTTATTAAAATTTAAAAAAACACAGACACGGTTTAAAGTTTTTATATGAACTAATTTAACTTTAAAATATTAGGGACTGAGTGGTTATGTGTCGAATAAAACTGTGTGACCAACTTCCCCACGAGCCTAAAGCGAGCCTTGCAATATCTTGTGCATCTCCACATCTCGCTTTTAATGCTTCTTTTATCTTTCGAATACTTGTATCCATTTTTTAAAGCCAATTCATTGCCTGTTTTGGTCTTTGTAAACATAACTGTAAGAATAATATAATAGATAGAAAAATAGAACCGATACTATAAAGATTTCATATAATATATACATACACTGAAAGGAAATTATATTATCAAAAATTAAGCCATATTTCATTTCCCCCTTTTTGGAAGTCGGTCAATAGAATATATAAAATATTTTAAGAACTCAACTAGCTATATACCTGTTATACTCTAAACTGATATGAAGACTTCAAACCAGGTGAGGTTCTGAAAGTAGGAAGTAGAAGAATAGAAGAATAAGAGGTACACAATTTTTTTTTTTTATGTATATGCTTTGTTGTTGCTACCGGCATATTTTAGTTCTTGTGTTAACGATGAATTGATGGTGAATGAAATGATTAATTATAATTCTACAATATCTATGTTTATGGATTGTGACCACTTATCATCGGACACCAAAAAATCCTGAATAAATATTAAATAAAGATCTAAATATTTTTTCAAATAATATTACGCTCTTGTCCAGCTACCGAAAAGCGGTATATAATGATAATGACATACTTATTAATCATTTAAATAACAAAAATATATTTTTATTTATAAACTGAATTGTAATACATTGAATTTATATTTTTATGAAGACGCCGTTACGTATGACGTGTTTTGAGGCTAAATGTGCGTGCTGTAAATTCTTCCGTATAATCACCAGATCCTTTGAGCTTGCGAATCTTGCTTTGCAGCTGGGTCCTCTTGTGCATCGCCAAGTTATTGTGCTTGCGGTTTGGTTGGCAACGTAGAATGTATACCCATCGATTAAGGCAAGTTGCCTGCCGTTCCTGTTCTTCACCCATTGCACTATTAATGGAAAATTAAATATTAGCCGTTTTGTTGAAAGAATAATTCTTGGAACTGTTTATGTAATTGCTAAGTGTTAAGTATTATTGCTTCTTTATTTGTATCTTATCTTCAATCACGTTACATAAATGTCAGCGTACGTTAAAAAGGTCGAAGATTATTTTTATCGAGTAAGTGAGAAATTAGTAAATGTAATTTCTGACTTATGGAGTTAGTCAGTTTAATTATCGACAAGCACTGAATTTTCAATTGCATAATTTGTTTTTTAATTCATATCGTGCTTGGCGTTGAAAGACAACATCATGATAAAAACGTAATGCATGTAATTGCATTGAAAAACGCAGCGATACAATTTTGGTATTGTCCAGCAAAATTAAGTATGTCATATCGCCCACAACACATAATTTAAACGTACTAATTGTTAAAAAGTTTTTAAAATATTAAAAGAAGTAACTTCGGTATTTCATTTATTAAGCTGAAAGTGGTTTTCTTTAATACTTTTCGAAATAATACCTAATATTGAATACATTTTTTAAATATTTTCACACCTGCTCTATTCAATAAGCTGTTGACTGTTTTTAAAAAGGCGATATTTGTTGACACTCATTTAATATATCATTAATATAATCGTTAAATAATAAGATAATTTTCTTAAGAATCATAATGTCAAAATATATCATTAATTTACAAATTCATTAAAATTCAAGACAATTTTTTTCTATGAATAGTACAATCATTAGAATAAGGGGAGTGTATCTCAAAGCACTTGAACAGTACATATAATCGTTTTAAACGTTTATGTAATAATACTATATATAATTTTACTAGAATCATTATTTTATTCGCTGCTGAGTAAAAACCGACTCCTCAAATCGCATTTATGGGTTCATCAGCAACCCTATCCGGTATTTTATATATTTTCATATACAACTATGTGTTGTGTGTTTCATATACAAACTCGGCGTGCATCTTGAAATGTTTTTATAAGCAAATATCCCGTAGGACTTGCGCGATTATACGCCATTAATCTTCACACTACAAATTCAATCGGATAAATAATTAAGGAATGCATACGAAACAAACAAATAAATATTCAATTTATATACACATATAAATTATGTGCGTATACGACATTATTACAATATCATTTAAATCAATAAAGTGCATTATTAAATTAAATTTCAAGACAAATAACATTAATTACTTAAATCTTAACATAAATTCCTTCATGTATAATATATTGCGATGCTTCATGGTTGTGATCGAAAAATGCTTTGACGAGTCTCATCTCGTTGTTCACTATGAAACGTGCCTTGCAGGACGTGCTTCTCGTACAGCGCCAAGCTGAGGTCGACTTGGACTTCTTTTCATTATAAAACGTAAAATCATCGATAAGGGCCAATGTTTTTCCCGATTTATTTTTCACCCATGTAACTAGAACAATTTTATATATATTAGATTACCACTACTTTAGTAAATAATAAACATTAACAAATACTTCATTTAATACTCCGATTTAAAATGCTTAAAACTAAAAAAAAAAAAAAAACAAAATAATACATTGGAATATTTTCGTCACTCATTTAATAAGTAAGAGTAAGCAAACATTTTAATTACTAAATTTTTAAGTAAACTCCACCGTGAATCACATATTTGGGTGCAACGTGGTCATGTACTAAATTTTTTCGAATAATTTCTTTATCCATGTTTGATAAGAATCTCGCTCGGCAGGTCCGGCCTCTCGTGCATCGCCATAACAGAGTCCTACTCGATCTTCCGTCGTTGTAAAATGTATAATCACCAATAATCGCAATCACCTTTCCGGCTTTATTTCTTACCCATCGAACTGAAACGAATATTATTTTCAACGATTTTCAAAGTAGCGATTGAATTAAGTTTAATTTCAAATTCAATAAAAGACAATTGAATAAGAAAACGAAAGCATTGTTTTTTATTATTAATAATTTCTGACCGTGCTAACTATATTTGTGTAGCCGACGTTAATTAGAAAGCGAATCTTGCATTAGGTTGCGTGTGATTAAGCAATGATCAACAATCACGACATTTTTTTAAGTTTTATTTTTTCTTAAAACATATATAAATATATTTACGACATGCCAGCTAAAATATGACCTACGTTTGAAAAACTGTGTAAATGAGGAAAATTTCGATAAAAAATAATGCTAATATTAATTTTGAGAACAGTTTGAATTTTTTTATTTCTCATATAATGCCACTATTAGACATTAATATATTCTCACCGATACAATATGGAATAATATCCTTACAGTTTCATAATTAATTTTACATTCTCATCACAACCTGTAGTAGTTTCCATTTTCAATGTAATACGCCGGTGGAGTGTGTTCATGTACTAGATGTGACCTTAAAACCTCCATTTGTCTGTTCGATATGAACCTCGCCTTGCACGACTTGCCTTTCGTGCATCGCCATGCGAGAGTATGGGCACTTATCTTGCCACAGTAATACGTGAAACCATGGACGATAGCTACACTCTTACCAGCTTTATTCGTGACCAGTATTACTGAAATTGCAAATCGTATTCATTAAATCATTATTATGAGTTTGGACGAGGCTGCCTTAATTTTAATAGAAAATCATGATAGAATGTGTGACATAAGTAAATAAAGGTATAATAGTAATGGAGGGTAAATAGTGCAAGAAATAAGAGAGAATAATAGTTCATTTAAAAATTTTTTATATTAGAATTAATTTTGAGGTAGAACAAATCATTGTAGTCAATTTTACATAATTATTGAGCCAAGTAAGGTTGACGCAACTCTGGCAAAGCACAGCCCAAAGCATACTTGGATAAGTTTAAGCGAGCTCTCGTGAGTACTGGGAAAGAACGCAAATATTATGAAACCTTCACCAGAAATGACCTAGAGGCCTTTATCCATTTGTTTGTAATTTATATTACGTTTTTGTTATTACATTTTTAATTTACATTGTACTCCCAGCTATTTAATTTACCTGCTAGCCTAGTCTAGAGAGTCTAGTGCATTTTGGACAAACCAAATATTAACCATTTCTTCATCGGTAGTTTTTCGTTGTAATATTTTAAAAATTTCTACCATAAAACAATAATAATTAATACTCTAGCGTAGCTGCCTTGTTGGTCTAGTGGCTACATGTACGGCCGCGGACACAATGGTCCTGGGTTCAAATCCCAGGTCGGGCCAATAAAATGTTATTGAGATTTTCGAAAATTCTCAGTAGCAGTCCGGAGTCTGGAAGTTGGAAGTGTGTACACTCCCGTCCCATTGGGTTATAAGAATATGGGAATAGAGAGTGCACCTGTGTTTGCGCACACACTTGTGCACTATAATATGTCCTGCACAGTTGGCTAATCTCTCTTGTGATTGGCCGCCGTGGCCGAAGTCGGTCTGGAGGACCATTATTACTTCTAGCGTTTTCTATATAAATTACGGTTGTATTATTAGTGAAAAATAATGAGCAATCAATTCATATTTTATATAAGATACCATTCCGTATACAAAAATTAGGAGGACTATGTCCGTGGAGTTCTTGGCTTCGTATGACGTGGCCTGAATCCTTCGTGGTAACAAATCTGGCCTTACAATTCTTCCCACGCGTGCACCTCCAGGCGATCGTACTCGAACATGTCATGTTGCAGTAATACGTAAAACCATTTAAAATAGCCAACTGTTTGCCTGATTGGTTCAAAGCCAAAGTCACTGTAAGGAAAAACGTATAGATTAATACCCTAATACAAATCAAGTTGAATGTGTAATCATATAACATGTCGATATCATCGATCAATAATAATTCTGCTGCCGCCATGGTGAAACAATAACGATTATTATTTATTAACATTACAGTATATCTTATCTTAAGGCTCTGTCACGGATCGATCATATGTTCTGGTTTTATTTCTAAGTATGCTTATGTGAAAAATTGTTTTGACCCTCCCGGGTGGGGAGGTGTCAGCTACATAAAAAGTAGCCTCTATTCTTATTTGGGGCTCAAATTTACTTTATACTAAATTTTATCAAACTCGGTTCAGTAGTTTAGCCGTGAAAGCGTAAGCAAAGACGAACAGATAAACAGAGTTACTTTCGCATTTATAATATTATGTATAGGTATAAAAACAGCATACTGCCTTTAGGCCTGACGGCATTTCATGAATGAGATAAAGTGTGATTTCATACAGAATATCACTGAAAAGCCGTACTGCGATAACTAAGAATAAAAACAAGATACAAAAACATATTAATTTCGATATATTTTATTGTACACAAAGAAAACCTTCGAATAAAAAAAAGTGTGCATAATACTAAACGTGGCAGAAATGGAACTACTTTTTGCGTCAGTATAATTAAACTGTTCTCAAATCGCGCCCAAGAAAAGTTTCAAATTCACACAAAACATTCATTTGAAAATGTCTCTTTATACATAAACAAACTTATCCAAACTAAGCTACACTAAAATTATTAGAAATCAGATTGATTAAAACTTACACAAAATATAATATTTGGTTATTTTAAAGATTTAAAAAAATATATAACTGCACACCATTTATACGTTTAATATTATTATGAATAATAAATGGTGCTCTCGAGACTGAATGTCGGCCAAGGCGATCAATAATATATTCCATTGGTGACGCAATTATCAAGGACAAGCTAATTGCGTGGAAGATATACGTAGATATACGATAAAACAAAAAAAAGATAGATGCACTTAATAGTGCACAATACTGCAAAATCAACTGCACTCTATACAGGGTTATTTGTAACGACCCAGCAACCTCGCAGGACTAGATAGCTAACACCATAAGCAACAACTTTTGTTCTACGAGTTCGGACATAACTCAATACGTGATAAAAAAAATGATTTTACAAGTTTTTGTCGTAATTTCGTGACATTTGTAGCTCTATATTTCATTCATAAACGAAAGGACGACGCGACGCGTCGATCTTTGCGATGTGCGTTAAACGTTCAAGCGGAAAATTAAATTAATACTTATTTTTGTATGAAAATAAAATCTAACAAATTATCAAAAGTCGTAGAACAAAAGTTGTTGCTTATGGAGAGCTAATATTCAAAATTAGCTAACATTCTCAATTGCGGGAAACATCGCTACTACGTGAAATGTCCCGAAACATTTTGCAGGCCACACGAGTCAGTGTTTAATTGTTTATAGAAATGTCGCTAGAAAACATTATGGCACGATTAGGTTTCTCTGTATTACAGACGACTATACCCAGCAGCAAATGGCGCGAGCATCGCTGGAATGACGCGAGACAAGTGCGGGCTTTTTCGGCAGCTAACAACATGTTACAAGGCATACTGCGGGATAATGGGCAACGTGTCAGCGATACGTGGATATGACATTGCGCGTCATATTGAGAAACTTTTGGTCTCTTAATGTATTCGAGGCTTTAAGGCGGAACGCTTATCGTTATATCTACGATTTTCAATGGGTATTGTGTTTTATTATATGTTCTCGCTATTGTTGAACTTTTAAAATTAATGACTTATTAATAATTTACTTCCTAGACCTTATAATAAACACCATTTTTAATTATAAATCTCGGCCGTTCATGGTCATGCTCTAAATTGCACCTAATAATCTCGTAACTGTACGTGGTGACTAGGCGCGCCTTGCAGTAACCGCTTCGACAGCAACGCCATAGGAGCGAAGAATTATTTTTCGTATTACAATAGAACGTGAATCCATTAATAACGCCTATTACCTTATCTGATTTGTTTTTCACCCATTGAACTGAAAAAAAAATCCTATGAAAAAAAGTATATTAGATACTCGCCGTAACTGTAGCTTATATTAATTTAGTATTGTGGTGATAAAAGTGCTTTTAATTTGAACAGGATTATGTGTATTATAATAGTTGCGTTTTACGTACACACGAGAAAACAAACGCATAAATCCTCACACACACATTCAAATATTATAAGACACACACAATATATTATTTAACGCATTTTTTACATATATATATATAAATATTTCTTTGTTTGTCATCCGTCCCATTGAATTGAAACATTGTACAGTTGATTTTTATATTTGTATGTTTTTGAATCCTTGAGAGTTTTTCAACATAGCACATAGAGACATCATTCATCAACCTGCATTGGAGCAGCGTGGAAGTAAATGCTTCAAACTTTCGCCTTAAAATGACAGGCCTAGCCCAGTTGTGGGACAGGCTGCTCCTTTTTACTTTTACATCAAAGCTTAAGAGGCGAGTAAGTCTTACAAAATAATTGTAAATTATATATATATTATGTAAGAAAACATCTAATATACATATTGTGTTAAATGCATAATTAGACTAAAATACAGTCCTTTGGAGTAGTTTATAGCTTCAAGAGTATTCCATTCCGTATAATAAACCTCGGCGCCATGTGGTTATGTTCGATGATCCCCCACAAAACTTGTAACTTCATATTGGTGGTGAAGCGAGCTTTGCAGGGTGAGCCTCTTGTGCAGCGCCACGACAGCGACAAACTGCTCCGTGAAGAACGGTAGTAAGTGTACCCTTGGACCACCGCTATAGGTTTACCGAGGCTATTATTCACATACAACACTGAAAAAACGACAATGTATTACTTTTGTGTATTTACAAATGACTGTAATGATAACATAATAATAAATATTTTAAAATTTATAAAACTACGACCACATTTGTGCTACCGAACTACCGAATTGTTTTGTCAAATTTCTCTTCAGCAGGAGGTGTGGCCGTAACTTTAGTTTTTAGTTTATACATTAAAGGGCAAATGAAAAGTGTTATGGTTCTTTTTCCTGGATTCTTTGATATTATTTGAACAATATATAGTAAATAAGGGTAGAACGAAAAATCACAAAAAATCTAATTGTGAGACAAATATATTTGAATCAACAGTAATTTGAAGCTATTCGATTTGAATTTGTCAGTTTTTACAATAATATGAAATTTATTATTAAAA
Source organism: Nymphalis polychloros (assembly GCA_905220585.2). Lineage (NCBI taxonomy): Eukaryota > Metazoa > Arthropoda > Insecta > Lepidoptera > Nymphalidae > Nymphalis > Nymphalis polychloros. Next base: position 11,367,952 of record HG992252.1, on the reverse strand, counting down.
GCAGTTTTATTAGCACAGATTATACACATTAAAAATAACAGATTACATTTACACGTTTGATTTCAAGAAAACTATTCAAATTAATTATAAATATAATTAAAACTGACATGACAAATATTCACACATACTACAATATATATTTATTATTACTAAACATGTACTTTCAACGTTACGTTACAGAATTAAATGATTAATCCGACTTGTATTATCTAAAATAATTCAATCTTACGAAACTACTTGTAACGCTAAAGGAACAAAACAAAAACTTACATCACTGAAGTTATCCTACAACTAGATCTTGTAATAAATACCGTCACGGACAATAAAAGTGGGAGGTTTGTGGATGTGTTCCAAGTGCGCTGTGACTAGCTCTCCGTGATAACTCATGATGAATCTAGCCTTACACAGGCCCCATCGCGTACAACGCCATATAGTTGTCTTCGAACAACGAGCCCCGCAGTAGAACGTGTGGCCGCCGCATATGGCCAGCTCCTTACCACTTTTGTTACGAACGAAACGAACTGTGAAGAGATAAAAAAATTTAGTCACTTGCCAATAGAAAATAACATTAAACTTAAGCATGCTTAAATAGCTATAAATATGAAATCGTCCAAATTTTCGTTAACTTATTCATTGATATCGATGTTTTCATTTTCTCCTTGATAGTGTGATGGCAGATGAGCAAATAGTTCACCTGATGGTAAGTGATCACCACCAATAGACATAAGCGCTATAAGAAATATCGACTATTCCTTACAATGCGCCGCCTAACAATGGAAACCCGCGAATCACTCTTCGAAGCGAAACAGCATGAAGCATTGATGTTTGGTGATAGTTTAACCAATGATACCAGTGTCAAATATTTAAAATATAAAATCAAAAACAAAGATAAATCGAAATCATCTGGTAACTTACCAGAACTCTAATATTTAATAATACAGTATTTACAATTTGAAATAAATGCCGTTATGTATTTTATATGTCGGCGGCGGGTGCGTGTGGATGACGTTCCAACGTAACATTTGTCGACTCTTCGTGGTGACGAAGCGCGCTTTGCATCGTCCAGTTTTAGTGCACTGCCACACATCTGTTTTCTTCCTCCGTCCGTCGTAGTAGAAACTGTACCCGTGTAGGAGAGCCGTTTGTTTCCCAGATTGATTATGCAAATATAATACTGTAAATATAAATAATATCAAATCAATGTTTTTCCATTTAAATTAAAATCATTTTGCAAAAAAGCACTAGAGTTACGATACGATATTTTAAAACTGAATAAGCATCGTATTAAAAATTGCGCCTCAGCAGTCACGGTGGTCTGAGTGCCATAGAGTTGCAATTTTTATAAGATTAGGCTCATTTTTGATACCAGATAAGAAATTGATAAAGCTTTAATAATAAGCAAATATACATTACCATAACAATATATCGAAATTCCTAATTACCCCTCCAATTAAGCGTAAAGCTTGTGTTAGGACTGGGGACGACAATAGCCCAACGGGTCAGGAGAGAACCTGTGACTTTTAGATCGCGTACACCATTGGGCTATTGACGCTTAAATTTAGATAAACTCTTAGGTAAAATAAAACAAAAAGAATTAAATAAAAAGTCTGTGTGAAGCAACTATTTATTAACTTCCAAAACAAACCCTTCACTATTTAAAAACTAATGGTATTTTCATACGAATGAGATTGAATTGACATGTGCGTCTTTGTCGCTCGCAAATGCCAGTGTGAAAGTACCGTAGTGATTAACATATAATATAAAAATACGTTTTAAAAATAAACAGAATCTAAATATTTTATAGAAATTAAAGCTCTTAATGATATTCATTTAAAATGTCACTAATATTTTTCATTAAAAATAGATTAAAATAGAAAAAAATAGATTAAAAAGAAAAATATAATATAGAATTAAAAATAGATTTACGTTATTTTTATTTTTTCGAAAATTATAAAATAGGGTCACGATCACTCCTCGTTTTATTACGATTTTAATCGATTATTTACTTAAAATACTACATTTATATATACTTAACATCCACAAAAGTTAGAACTGAACTGAAACCGAACAAACCCAAATTGGGTTCTTAACTTATGACTTACTTGAAGTGACACATATTTGAGCGCGATGATAATTTAAATAAGAAAATGAAATAAAATTGCACTTGCTTATTTTATTGCAACGATTCCATATGTATCATTTGTGTGAACGCAAAAGCTTTATATCAAGATCGATTTAATAGTACTTGAGATTTATGTGGCATACAAATCGACTTACTGAATTATATAATAATAATATATGATTATTTTATTTAGAAAAAGTATCTAAAAGGAAACCTATTCATATTTTATATGAGGATCGTAATAATTATGTCTAAAAAAATATTCCTTCTTCGATATCTTTCTGATGACACCATTATGGATTTCAATCCTGGGCGGTGGGTGGTTATGTTGGAGTGTGGTGACCCTTATCACTTGACCATCAGGGGTCGCTTTGAACCTCGCTTTACAAGGGTACCCCTTGGTACATCTCCACATACCGCAGGAGATCTCCGCTCGGAGTCTATCGCTGGCGTAATACGTGTATCCCTCGAATACGGCTATTCGTTTCCCGTCTTTATTCATTACGAATATAACTGTAAAACAAAAAAACAATTATTAGATTTGACGTTTAAAAAAAAAATCCTATATGAAACTAGTTTCAAATACATATATTTTAAACGTGCTAGTTATACAGTTCATATTTATTTGATCAATAGTATAAATATTTCTATTACAGTAAAAAAAAACAATAATGTGTTTATATACATCTGTATTTATAACATTTAAAACGTTCAAAATACTAATATAGTGTAATAATACAAACATAGTGTATAAAAATTCATTTTATAACTGTAACAATAAAAAATTGTAACCGTCACTAACTGGCTAACTAGGGTTACATAAAACGTTAACGCGAGTGTCCAGTTAAACTTTATTAACATCTCTTTCTAACATAAAAGAAGACACAGCATTGTTTAACTAACCATCTAAACAACAAAACCTAACAAATATAAGCCGTGAGACCTTCGATCAATAATGTACGTGAGACATTAATTTTAAACATAATAATAGAAAAAAAATGTTTTGATTAATTGTTAATGGTTGTGGTTATCTATATACGTTGCAATGACGTCACCGACAGTTGTCACCGCCGCCTTACATCCCTGATTCCTGAACGAGCAACGCCATCTTCTCTTATGGTTGAACTTCGACGCGAGGAAAAACTTGAAGTTATTAAACAGAATCGCCGTGCCGCCGCGAGAGGTCGTTATAAATGTAACTAAAATAATAATTCAATAATATTTCATCAAAACATATTACATGACAATTATATTTTCGTAATCATTAAATAAAATAAAACAACTGCACATTAGTAACGTACTGCATTTATAATTACAAATATTCATATCATTTACATAATGTTCGTGTGATTGTATATTTTAGTTAATATATTAAATGACTAAAAATGTCTGAAATATTTATTGCTATTCGAAGATTCATACATTGATTAAAAAACAACAAATTAACCTTAGAATAACAGTTCAATTCTAATAATTTATAACATAATTACAAATCCTACTTATCTAATTAATGTCTATTACGAAAGAAATAGCTTTGAAATCTAAATATAAATAAAAATACATTTATATGTATAGGATTTGCGTAAATGCATGTAATATAAAAAAAAATTGTGGGAAATTTCGAACGAGCGCGCATCACTCCAAAATCACTAAAGATATTATACCTATATATATATATATATATATATATATATATATATATATATATTACTTCATTGAGTCAAGTGATCATTTTAAGCTGAAAATGACAATCATACCACAGCGAGATACCAAAATATATTAGCAAATTAGATACTTGTATTAAATCCACGCAGAAGAGCTGCGGGCATATACAAATAAGTCATACACACATATCATAATTAATTAATGGTTGTGTGATCCGGAAATTCTTACTATGACGTCATCTATTGTCATGACGGACGCCCGACATCTGAATTTTCTCTTTTCACAACGCCATCTAGTTTTGTGACTCGAAGGATTCGTGTAGTCTTTAAGGAATCTGTAGTTAGCCACCTGGATTACCGGATGACCGCGGCTCGTAACTCCGAATATTGCTTCTGAAAACATAACAATTAGGTTAAATACTATTATAATGAAACTATAATCAATAAATTTATATATAAGAAATATAATTACATAAGTAGTTTTAGTGCTATCATAAAATTGGTATCATATATTCAAAATTTAAAAAATATATCATCAGTTCATCACCAAGTTGAAGAAAATTTCAAAAATAATTTAATGCAATTAAATACACGTAATATTCTATTATTATTGTCATATTTTATATTTTATAAATAAAGAACTACATCTTCACCTTACGTACAAGGCGTGGAATAAATACGATTATAATTTATCTTACAATCCTACCTACTTACAAATATATACAATAATAATTTTAATTTATATACAATATAAATATAGCCAACAAACATTCCATTAAATATCGACAATCGAAATCAACATATCGAACATTGCGTAAAAAGTTTTACTTCAAAATATTTCACGGAAAAATGTCAAAGGACATGCACTTACGACATTCTCGAACCCTGTTAACAGCATCTAACACACACTATACACATATTTATTAAAGAAACCAAATATGTAAATGATTTCGGTACAATTTATCGAAGGAATAATAAACGTTATATCGATATATTATTAGGCAATTAAAATTTAAAATAAAGTCGATAGTTATGTTATGCTTAATACTTTGATATTGTCGATATTATAACGACTCTCTCACTATTATCGTACAACACTGATCATACAAAACGAACTCTTAATATAATTATTTTTCTTGAAAAAACGCAGCGACACGATCACTTTAACCACACTATAAGCAGGAAAAATACATTTAAAAAAAACGAATGTCATTAAAGTTTTATAATTTATCTACGATACATTTACGGCAGGCGGTTTTTACAAGAACCACGTGTTTACTGGTTCTACCTGCTTTTAAATTAGGGTAGGGTAGGGAGTACAGTGGGGTATGGGGTAGTTACGTGCAGCTTTTAAACAGCAACGACGGAATACCCGTCAATTAAAATATCGACTCGACTCGAGGTACTGATGGATGGAATATATCAAATATATATTAATTTATAAATGAATATAAAAAAATTTTCATCTTGAACTTGATTATACATTACATTAGTTTCGTATTTTCAAAGTTTATTACGTAACCGCATTTAAATAATATTTTAATTGTTATGAATAATGACTCATGAACTCCGTGAACTAAAATAACTCTCCTTTTCGGAGAGTATTTGGCCTATTCACACCGCGCCGTCCCAATGCGGTTTGGTGGGCACCTGCCAAATTGTGACCAATTTACATACGACACATTCTGGTTTCCTCGCGATGAGTTCCTCCACCACTGAGCACGATTATAAACACAAATTAAGCACATGAAAATTCAATTATGCTTGATTGATTAAGAATAACTAAACGTTTTCTAAAAGTGAGCTGTAATAAATCTATTTAAGTTCAAAAATTTATATCACATACAAGATCGAAATAATGAAATGCATCCATAACAGAATTATTATTTCTTTTAGCCTAGAACTAATATAAAAAACACGTGGGGTCGAACCCCATTTCATTTAGACAGTTATTATTTTCACCCCTTTTAAAAACGAGGGGTGAACAACATTTCTCGTTTGAAAATACTGGTAGTTAAATAACATAAATATAATAAATAAATTCACGTCAAAGGCAAATATGATTGGGCTTCCTAAATTTATTTCGTACAATATACGAGTATAATAATGTTGTTTTTAAGCAATAATTTGAATGATCTTTTCAAAGTTTATATATTTATTTTAATAATTAAGCATTTGAATTTTTGTTTGTAACAGTAACATCATGTGGATGTCCCACTGCTGGGCTAAGGCCTCCTCTCCTTTTTTGAGGAGAATGTTTGAAGCTTATTCCACCACGCTGCTCCTATGCGGGTTGGTGGAATACACATGTGGCAGAATTTCAGTGAAAGTAGACACATGCAGATTTCCTCACGATGTTTTCCTTCACCGTCAAACACGGGATGAATTATAATCACAAATTAAGCACATGGAATTCTGTGGTGCTTGCCCGGGTTAGAATCCACGATCACCGGTTCACGCTTTCTTACCACTGAGCCATCTCGGCTTAAGCTCGTTTTGTTTGTAAGCTAGTAGCCAAAGTAGCTTAAGAACTGTATAAGGGCATAGAAATAAATGAAGGAATTTACGGAAAATTTATACGGACAGAGTATATTTGTGGGAAACAGAGTGGTGGAATTTGTATATTAGATAAAAATTAAATTTTATTAATAAAATAAGACTGAGACTAACTTCTTAATTTGTTAATAGTTCATCTAGCTAGAATCGAAATTTCGAACTGGTGGTGGCTTCACTTTAATCAAACGTCACAAAATGACAACACAAAAGCGCTTCTAAGGCTTTGCACGCAGTACGAATATAAATGCGCACGGGTTGATTCCGTTGACTGACAAATACGCATGTGTACGCTTTACTGATATATTTCAGCGAGTTTCATTGAGTGGGTCAATTATGATTATGGCTTGATACACATTTCACTATGGCATTCTCCAATGTAGTGATAGAAGCTCGGCACCCGTACGTCTTCTTGACGCACCGCCATCTTGTTTTTCCATTCATCTCGTAATCTTTTATGAATCTGTTTCCACCGAGCTCTATAACTGGGTAACCACGTCTTGATACACCAAATATTGCTTCAGCTGAAATTATATTAAAAACAAAAAAGTATAACTATAGAATTTTATTACTAGAAAAAATGAAAAAAAATGTTTTAATTATTTTATAATTATACATCAAAACATAAAATATATACCGTTCTAAATAATGACTGTACAATGTTGACAAAAAATGTCTTATACCTTATGTATTTTTATTTACAATTTAATAAAGGATTATGATTACTTTTTAATAAAAAAAAGCTAAAAATATAGTAAGACACACACATTTATTTTATCGATTTATATTTCTTCACACGGAAACAGTTCCTTGCGCTTATTACACCCAGCCACATGGCAAGCGGAAAGAACCTTAATCTACTCTATGTCTTCAGTACAAACTTAAAACCATGACCGTTATCAGTTTTAAAAGCACTTAACAAAGAAGACAAATTATATAAACATATTATTGGTGATACATAATCTGTGATATTAATACTTATATATTTTTTATTTGATTTGACAATATTTGCCGCTTGAAGTTTTGAAAAGTTTTGGCGGTAGATGGTTGTGTTCACCAACAACTGTGATCACCAAAAGCGAGGCTGTGGTGACAATGGATGCCTTGCAGCCCCTGTGGTATGAAGAGCAGTACCACCTCGATTGCTGATTCTTAGATATCGTTTTGCGATTGTAAGTAAACTCAGTAAATCTTAAAACCATTTGTCCTCTCGACATAACGATCATTTCTCCTGAAATTTGCACATCATGATCAAATACGAATTCAGAATATCTTCATTTAATAGCATGCATTGTTTTCGACTTCAATTTAACACACCACATACAGACATTGGCAGCGAAGAAATATGAAGATGTCAAATCCGGCGGACCTGTGTTTACTTCTTACGGCTCAAGTATATTAATTCATTTAGTCGTACTTATTTTTAAGATCGACTAAGAAATAAGTACGATTTGAAATTAAAATGGCCAATTATTGGACCAATTGTTTATTATATAGTACACACCCACACATACACATGCGCGCCCGTGAAATAACATTCAACATAATTATACAAGTAATTGATATTCAGTATTGAGATAACATGTAATATAGGTACATGTTTTAATTTTAAAAAAAAAGACAATACATTTTAAAGTTTTCAATCCTTTTTTAAATCCATGTAAATACTTAAATTTAATAAATACTAATTAATAATTACAGCTTTGGCTTTTTTTTATGTTTCGCCCGATTTGGCGTTGTGGTTACAGTACGTCAATCTTAACCAAAGATTTTTAAGTGCTTGATCCCCGTGAAGGAAATATCTTTCTGACTTAGGAAGCCTTAAAATATTCATGATGCTTAAGTTCATCAGTGACACCTTTACAGGCTCTTACTTAACATTAATTTTGTTCATCAAAAGTTTTTTAATTGTTAAATTAAATATATTTCCCATAGCCAGTGAGATAAAGTTTAGGCGGGCTGTGTGTGTGCGTGCCTGAATAGTTAACTATCTTCAAATTTTGCGTGGTGATGAGCGACACTTTGCAGCCTCGATGATACTTAGAACAGTACCATCTGTAGTTGCTGAACCTTGTACATTTCTTTCTGTTGTACGTGTGGTCGCCGAATTTTAAAACTTTTGTGCCCCGAGACAACTCAATAATTTTCCCTGCGAAAAATATGCAATAGAACAGAAACTAAATTGAAAATATACATTAACTAAAATAACTTAACAATTACATTTATTATATAATAAATAAATAAATATAAATTTTATAATTTTTAATATGATTTAAAAATATAATTACAGAAATTTTGTAAATAAAGTTAAAAAAAGGTTTGAGCAAAAAAAACTTTCTAAGCGCAATATCTTTACTCACACAAATAAACGTTAGCATAGAGACATTTTTGTATATCGCCAGCCACGAGTATGTGCAAAATTCCAACACACACTTATACTAAAACATATGTTAATTCAAAGCTCGTGAAAATAAAAAGGGAGCCTAAGGCAAAACAAAAAATAAAAACAATAGAATTCAAAATTAATAAAAGATATCACTAGCCATGACTCGTTTCAATTCGTGTACAATAATTCCAATTTTCATCTTAGAGTAAGCTTAAAGTTTATCCTACAATCAAAGGTACTTCAATTAATGTAATAACAAATTATAATATTTTTTCTAAAACAATACCAGTAACTTCTTTTATATTTCTTATTAAATTTTTACTTATCTACTAAAGAAAAATATAATTTCCTTTTATTAAGGTTTGAATATTTCTACCTAAGTCCTGCTGGTATTAAATTTCTGACGTTTATTTATTATTTATTTCTTTACTATAGTAACTATAAACATTATAAATTAAAAATCTATATTTTACCTTTTTTTTATTTATTTGTAATTTGGACGCTATATTTATTCAAGCCTTTCTTGAAATAGACCCGGGAGCGCCAATGACTCTACTCCACCTGATGGTAAGTGGTAGTACAGTCCAAACGCGACGACGGCTAGTGCAGTCGAGAAGAATGATTTGCACTAGCCGCCCCCGCCTTGCGGCCCGCAAGATGCCTCTTCACGCCTCGTTTGAAGGAACCCAGGTCATAAGAGGATGGGAACTCGTGTGCTGGTAGACTGGTGCGGTTAGACTAAAAATCTAACTAAATATGTTTTCGTTTAATGTATTAAAACATATAAATATATTTCTAACGTTACAGTATACAAATATAAGTATATGGATAATTATAACAGTTTATTTAAATGATACTGCTACCAAGTATTTTTTTTCATTGCATACGTTGGCGGACTAGCATATGGGCCACCTGATGGTAAGTGGTCACCAACGCCCATAGACAATGGCATTGTAAGAGATGTTAACCTTCACTTACATCGCCAATGCGCCACCAACCTTGGGAACTAAGATGTTATGTCCCTTGTGCCTGCAATTACACTGGCTCACTCACCCTTCAAACCGGAACACAACAATACCAAGTACTGCTGTTTTGCGATAGAATATCTGTTGAGTGGGTGGTACCTACCCAGACGAGCTTGCACAAAGCTCTACCATCAAGTAGAGTATTTTATTATGAATATAAAAATATAAATACATCAAATAAATGAAAAGAATCGACTCGTAAAACTATTCACGTAATCTATATAATCGTAATAATAGATAGAAATAAAAGCCATATGTTACAATGTCTGGCGCCAACCATGGGATTAAAGATCACTAGAGCCACTGTAACACTGGCTCACTCGCTCAATCCGGATAGCAATACAATATTGGCGTGTGTCGGTGGTATACCTTACGAGTTACGACCCACATGTGATTGCACAAAGTTTTATCACTTGATCTTTTGAAATTCTAAACTTAATCGTAGTTAACTCTAACGTACTCCCCGTTGGATGTTTGAACAATGTTAGTTGGCGGATGGTCGTGTTGACCACTAAATTCCACGAGCTCCCATTCATGACTAACGTGGACTTTGGTTTTACACCCTCGATGGAACTTCGAACAGTGCCAAATTGTTCCCGTATTAAGTTGTCGTTTCAATCTAAATATATAATTGTTCAAATACACAGCTTTTCTGTTATCTAGAGTTATTATCTTCAGTTCTGTAAAAAATATAAAATATTTGTTTCAGAAATAATTAGTAAGCTCGATATACTACGCATAGTTTAAATTTCGCTATCAATGTGATAGGGCCATTTTTAACTATATCCTATTTCGACTTCAAGAGGTGAAAAGACAAATAGACAACTTTGACATTTCTTTTGAATAATCAATGATTTTTAATGTGGATCATTCATGGATCTATGGTATTCATTAATTATGGACTCGTGATAAAATGGCGTCGTGAATATCGGTGAAGTTTTATTGATATAAGCAGTTAAGTGGAATAGTGTTCTGTAATAAATAAAGATATATTAATCAAGAACTCTTTGTATCGCATAATATAGCAGAGCTATTAGCAAATCGCATTGAATACGTAAAACTAAGGTTCTTTATCTTTTATTGGAATATGTTGTATGTAAAGCCGTCCTTAGCTTACCGCGTGGGCTGGTGCGGGCTCGTCTGTAGAAGCCCGTCGGATCCACGTTAAGTTTGTTACATTAAAGTGCCGTTTATTCGGGCGGTAGAAAGCCACATTTACGCGGCATTGATTATGTAATTTTTATTTTGAATTATAAATATTACAGAAACAGCCTGAGAATATCCCGCTGCTGGACTAACGCCTCCTCTCCTTTTATGAGGTTTTTGGAGGTTATTTCTACCACGCTGCTCCATTGCCGGTTGGTGTATTGTCAATATTAGATTTTATAAAATATATTTATGTAGATAATGCTTGAAATGACATCGGGTTCAAATGCGTTTCGTCATAAATGGCGAGTTCAATCACGGTTTGATACAAATGAAACTTCCAATCCTAACTAATATTACATATGCGAAGATGAGTTTTTTATTTACTTGTTTGTTTGTTACAATTTCACATCTTAACTATTCAATAGATTTATGAATTACGCATACACGTTTTTAGTGGGAAAGAAGAGGACATAAGGATTTACCGCCCGCCCATTACCTGCAGGGAGGCTCACACGCGGCCCAAGCCGCTGATTCAAACTACAAACACATATTTCAATATATCAGAAAGTTGCGAATAAAAACCAAGTGTCAATATTAAACAGAATTTTAATAAAACAATGCTGGTCCTAATATTACACATTTCAGTATTATCTCTTTATTATTAGTACATATGTACACGTAACAAAACAGAAAATAATATAACATACAACACTATCAACACGATTCAAACAAATTAATACTTCCCATATATTTAATTTTATTTCATTAAAAACGTTTTTGAATTTTTTTTGGTCATATTTCCCGAAATCCGTATCAGCGTCAATTCGAACAATAGAAGCTCCTTTGGTAACATTATTAAAATACGTTATTATACTTAAATATTATAAAAATATCAACATAACTTACTCTGTGATTGGAATGTAAGGCTTATTCGACTATAATCTACGTTAAATTTTATAAAAAATATATTAGTTTCACAAAATTCTAAACTACGGCATTGAAGATCGCGATTCTAATAAAAACAAATCTATCTACATACAAAGTTTTTAAACTTTTAAGCGAATTTTTAAAAACAACATATTCACCATTTTTCAATATATTTACGTACTAAATAAATATCTCTCTTATGACTACCACCACCCACACGTTAATGATATACAAACATATAGAATGAACATACATATACATACTACATATATTTAAGATAAGATGGAGCGGGGTCGTTAAGAAATTTTACTAACTACTTTTAAAACCCTTTTTCCTACGTAGTGAATTGCATATATTAAAGCCAAGATTATTCGGAATAAATAATAAAGTCAATTAAGATTTCATGTAAACGACACTAGTCAATATTAGACGTGACAAAATACTGCAATCAGTGAATTAATTAAGCCACCTGTCGTGAAACCAGGGCCGACTTTAGTTTTTGCTAGAATTTACAAAATAATTATTTTTATTTTAAAGAGTTATTTTTAATTTCGAAACTAGCTGTTTTACGTACCTCCCGAAGCAAGTAAGAAAGAGCACTTTATAACTTATTCTCAATGACATCTATTAGCCCAACTTTGACTGCCTCGTTGGTCTAGTGGCTAGATATAAGGCCGCAGACCCGGTGGTCCTGGGTTCAATTCCCAGGACCACCGGATAGGATTCCCAATAAATAGTTATTGGGTTTTTCTGTCAGAAAATTCTCAGTACCAGCCCGGAGTCTGGAAGTTGGAAGTGTGTACACTCCCGTGCCTCGGAAAGCACGTTAAGCCGTTGGTCCTGCGCCTGAACTCTTTCCGGTCGTGTCGGATTTCCGTCTCATCGGATTATGAGAGCTAAGGAAAAGAGAGTGCACCTGTGTTTGCGCACACACTTATGCACTATAATATGTCCTGCGCAGTTGGCTAATCTCCCTTGAGATTGGCCGCCGTGACCGAAATCGGTCTGGAGGACCTTATTAGCCCAACCAAGACAATGAACCCAGACAGATTTGCTGACTCTTAAGCTAGACAGCGAAGGAGTATTTATAATTCATTGAGTCATTTTATCATTACAATTTTACTAGACATTGAATAAGCTGATAGCACAGTCATTGATTAGATTCAAGAAGACACGATATCCAATCAAAATATAAGGCAGTAACTAAACAATTGAACGATTAGAAATCTATTATAAATGTATTCTAACACCCAAAAAAATGAATTGATTGTTGACCATTGTGACCTTTAGACCATCGACTGAGGTCCAAGCTATCATCATATCGGGTTAATATCTAAAAAATAAACAATTCCTTCAACGCTTCAATTGTGAGAATGTAATCCAGTAGTCGAGACGACAACACCGTCGATAGTTACAGCGGATGCTTTACATTTCAATTTGTGTTTCTTAGCGCACGTCCACCTGATTCTATTTCCAATGAGAGATCTCGAATGTCGGAAGAACTTGTGGCCACCAATGTATATATTCGTTGACTCTCTGCAAAATCTAGCTCTGAGTATCGCCTGCACGAGATCTGAAAAAACAATCGATATGTAAATCTGTATCTCAATTAAATACGTTTAGATTATATCAACTAAATTATATAAGCACTTAAAAAGAACGCGTTATATATAAATTTATATTAATTACAATAAGTCGAATAATCATCTCCCAAAAACCGCCAATAAAAATCAATAAGCAATGTATAATATATTTTTAACTAAAACATTTCTAAAAAATAATATGATTTCGCCACTATTCTCTATAAATAAGTCTGATATAATATTAAAATTAAGCTTCTGACAAATATATCTCCCTACACCATGTTCATAGATCAATCCCAAATCGTGACGTGATCACGGTCCGACCAATTAACGTCTGTTCGGTTCTTTCGGTTTACGCTAAAATTATAAGCGACATGCGCCATGTGCAGAGCCGCGTGCTACAAGAATTGTCGCACGTTGCACGAATAGCACAATACTTTTTGTGGTATGACCCTTGCGTGGCGTGGCATACTTTCGTCCCTTGTATTCAAACCCGATGAATTTCAAGCTATTTTTAGATTATTTCGACAGTTCCGAAGTTAAGACATTATTTCTTTTGTACAATTCAAAGATTTTTATTATTAAACATTAACTAAACCACTGGCTATCACGCGATATTGTTCTTTTCCACAAACATTTCTTTTCGACCATTGTTGAAAGTTATTTGATCTTTTAACCTACTATCTATTCATCTCAATATAATACACTTTCACACGATGTTGCCGTAGAGGAAAATAGAAGTCTGTATGCTGTGTATGGCAAGCGCCTCCAGGAAGGCCGGCCGAAGGGCCGCAGAAGTAGAGGCAGGCCCAAGCTCAGATGGTTAGACGGCGTCGAACAGGACACCAAGACCTTAGGGATGACAAGTTGGAGAAGGAAAGCCACGAATAGATAGGACTGGAGAGTTTTACTGGACCAGGCTAAGGCCCACCCGCGGCTGTAACGCCTCAGATGATGATGATGGCAAATGTGGAGAAACTTCAAAATTTTGCAGCATTTAATATTTTAAAGAAAAAACAGACAATCGAAACTTGAGCCGCTAGTTGTTTTTGTTACTCAAGTAATCGATACAATTTTCTTTAGATATTTTACTTCAGATTTAATGTATGTATAATTTATTATACATACTTATTTTATTATAGAAATAAAATATGGTATATTTTATCTACCATCTTATATTATACTTATTTATTTCTATTGAATAATATTTAACTACAATGTCACCATAACACAAATAAAACATTTCTTTGTGAGCTTAAATTTAATAATCTACACAGCGCTGAAATTATAATATTATATTGAACAAACCCAATACTCATTATAAAATAAATTTAATTAACTTTACCTTATATTACTCCAGTACATATAAATGAAGTAGTATATTATTGTTTTATTTATAAAATAAAACATAAATAATATAATTATTTCATTTCGTGACAAGGCATTTGTATATTATTGTTATAATATAATAATGCTAATCATTCGAAAATATACAATAATAATAAATACAGGAAACACAGAAAAAGACATTAGATTAAATTTATATCCCACTTATAGTAACTCAATAAGAATATATGTGTGTATATATTAATCTTTTCTTTCGAGTATTTCAATTTCAAAACAAACAATACATATAATGCTAACTTTAAAAAATGTCGTTATACTTATTGTTCTTATACATCTTGATCGAATAATGCGTAATATGAATAATACAGAATTTTTAAAACATTACATTTTAACGTAGTGTCCAGATGATGTCACGTGGTACGTCGGTGGCTCGTGCGTATGATTCTCCTGTAAGAACCTCAATTTACCTTGTGCGTCCGTGCGTGCCTTGGCTTTGCAATTCCTGCTCTTCTTCCTTGTACAGTACCAGAACATGGGACTGTATTCCGAGAAAGTGAAGCCATTGATCATGAGCAAACCCTTTTTAGATCGACTCGGAATTCTGTAAACTGAAACACAGACAATTATTAATTATTTATGGTAAGTTATACAACGAATCATTATTTGAGAAATTATTAAGAAATGTTTTAAATAATTAGTTTGACAAATGACAAAAGTAATTAAACAAATTTATAATACAAAATAAAACTTTTTAAATTTTATTACAACTTTAATTAATATTTTATTAATTTTAATCACATTTATTTATGGCCGAAAATGTAGGAAACTTTTTACTTGTAAGTACAAATAACTTCATGAAACTTAATAAAGTCACAGCACAAACATTCCCAAAATAAATTATATATTCCAATAAATAATATATCCTCACATTTTTTAATATTAAAATAAAACTATTTAAATAGGAAAAAACAGTAAAGAATTTCATTAACTATCCATTAATCGTAAAGAAAATATTTTCTATGATGGAAACTATTAAGCATGAAAATAATTTTAAACTATAATGATTTTAGCCTCAAGTAATACACAAACAATATCAATTTACTTGATTTAAATAAATAATAATAATAAATTCTTATATAGAACAGAAAAATAATTTGCTTCATATATATATAAAAAAAACTGTTTGCATATCCCATAAAATCATTAGTGATCATGACGACTCACGAATTTAATAATTTCGTCATCAATCGTCCACACTCTACTTTTACAGCCTACATTCCTCTTAGTGCATCGCCATGATATTCTTGAGCCGCTGCAATTCTGCTTATTATAACGTTCGCCGTTAATGATGAGCACCCGACCACCGACTTTCGTGACGTCAAAATAAACTGAAAATTAAAACCATTTATGCCATTCAGACATTTACCCGTAAAAGTATTTTGGACAATCCCGCCTTGTTTTGCTGTATCCAGTTGGAAGAGTGTCACAGAGAGTAATTACAGGCGTAAGGGACATAACACCTACGATCTCATGGCTATTGGCAAATTGACAGTGGTCTGGATTATACTTCAAATATTATTATTGTGACATTGATATATCGAGATAAAAAATAAAGTAATAAATGTCAGTTCCGTTCAAGGAAGTGTACGTGTTGTTTCATTTTAATTATCAATGTTTATGAGCACTTAACATCACGTGGTACATTTGATCGCCTTCCAAAAAATAATTATAAAATCAAAGAAAATAATAGTTATATTATTGTTAAATAACCATGATTGAAAATGCCTCCAATTTTCAGTATTATTATTATTTATTTCAATGTTTTTTTGTTATAATTACTATAAAGCCTGAACGTCAAATTACACAAATGATAATGCCTTACGTTATAAGGTAGACATCCTCTCCATACAACAAAATCAAGATAATTATATTATCTTTGATAGCCTAATACATTTTAACAATGATTTAATTAACTACCATATACATATACAATAACTAAAATAATATATTAACAAATATCAATACTTATATTGACTGATATATTTCAACCATACAAAAGGTATTTCTAACAATTATTGTTGATATTTTATCAGTAACGTTTAGCTCGATTAATATTGCCAAATAATTGGAAGCCAGTCAGGAATAATTCATCTATTTACATTCTGGTTTAAAAATCATATACATTATATGATTTTTAAAAAACCTTGCATAATAAAAACAATGATTGAAATCCAAGATTTCGGGTCCAAATCTGAGTAAGCATTTCGTCTTTGACGGTTAACGATGATTTGGTTGAAAACATCAACCCACAACGTGGTGCAAAACTTTTCTTTAACAGACAACGAGTGATTTGCGGTGTGATATTAGCGAGATGTTACCACTAATCATGTACAACAAGACACAATCACCAATTTCATCCTTTTTGAATGATAAGTAAATTAATTCTTTGATTTTGAATTGAAAACTAACAAGAACTAGTTAATGCGACGAGGATAATAATAATAACAAAAGTACCGTTAACAAGAATTTATTTAAAAAATAGTTCTACGATCTCAAAAAAGACCTACACAAAACATTAACGCTTCTTAGATCAAAAGTAATGATATATTTGAAAAACACAAATTTTATTTGACATATATGTACATAACCGTAACATATATGAAAATACATAACAATGTTACCAAAGTAAGTAAGTACAATATACAACTTAACAACATTATAAATCCTTAACAATCTTACTCGAAAACATTCTGATATAGAAAACAGTTGTTGTACACTTTAAGCTTTCGCGATGTATCATTTTCATATACGAGTATTATATTTGGATTAATTAGCTCTTAACCACAACTGTTGCAAATATGTCGGAACGTCAGCAAAAATAAAAAAGTTATGATCGCGACAACATCCGAATATAATGTACATATAAAGCTTGTTTTCAAAATAGAATCAACAACAAGACCTTAATGTGCTTTAAATGAACTTCGTTCGTTTGATCGTCGAGTTTGCTTGACCAGCGTCACCAAACATAGGTGGTTAAATGACAACAATCGTTATACGAATGAGATATTACAAATGTAGCAATTTTGAACCCATAATGCAAAGGCGTTTTTGTGTATACCGTTACATTGCTTTAGACAAATATACATATAACTCAATGCCATCTATAAACGACAACCACCGCAAGTTTCAACACAAC